>JANCRA010000011.1:12842034-14196284 GCA_024362935.1 Setophaga petechia
ATTCCTGTGAATCACTGGAGCTGCCAGGATGAGAGGGGGCACAGCCAGAGAGACTAAGTTATTACACAGGCACCCATGGGCAAAGTATTTGCTAAATTAGTTTACTGGGATCTTTGCACAGGGTAACATTCACCCAAAAGGTCAGATCTGTTGAACAGGGAGGCCAGTCCCTGCCAAGATGATGATGATGAAAGTCTCTGCTGGGAGGGTCCTTGGAAGGATATCTTCAGCTAGAGAGTGAGATTCTCTGCCCCTCTTTTGCTCAGCTCATGTGACCATGCTGGGCTACAGAGGAACATAGAATATCCTCAGTTCGAAATCCTGACAAGGACAATTGCAGCCCAAATCCCAGCTCTGCACAGGACAGCCCCAAGAATCCCACCACGTGTCTGAGAGCATTGCTCAAACTTTTCTTGATCTCTGTCAGGCTTGGTGCTGTGACCACTTCCCTTTGGAGCCTTTCTGCACCTACAGAAGTGGTTTCTATTGAGCATTACAAATATCTGTGTATGCTTTTCTTATTTCTACAGCAGGATTTGCCTGGAGAAGTCCCTCAGCCTGGCGACATTCTCCATCCTGGATGCTAACACATTGCAGCTCATGAGTAGTACATGTCAAGTGGTCTAAAAACAGCAGGGACTCTCTGGTGAAATCTCTGTGAGTGTCCAAAATTTCCACCTGGACACCTCCTGCAGAAATCAGGCAAGGCTTTGGTTCAAGGCTGTCAGAGAGATCAATCTTTGTGTCCCTTATGTCACCTCTGCAGAAACTAGTTTTGGGACCATCCAGGGAACAAATGCCAAAGTGTGCATCCTGACAACAGCTGCAGCACAACTGTCACTACAGGACAAACTTGAATTTCATTCTTAACTCATAAATTAAGTTCAATAGTTCTTGCCACAAAGTGTTAATCAAAAACCAAAGCAATAAACCCTATTTGATAAACCTGATGATATTTTTCTGCAGATGTAAAAAATAGACCATATATGTTGTCTGGATTCAAAATGGGGAATGATGTGACTTCCTTTTGGCAGCTGTCTGGCCAGCTGAAAAATGTTTCCTGTGCTGAATGTGCATAGCATAATATGGTTCTTCATTGATGTGCACTGAAAATAAGGAATACTCCACAAAGTGAAGTGCTTTACACTTACAGTCCTGATTCTTGTTTGTACTAAGGCTCTTTTGTGTGAGCCTCAAAGTATACTGAGCACTTGAAGCAAGTGCTGATTCTGCTGAAGATCTCCTCGGCTGAATAGCTGTGAGCTAAAAGGAGGCTCAGTCATCAGAAGAACCCCAAGTTAGCTCAGTGTCTTCGGAGTTCTTGTTTTCCTTTGCCCATAGATCAGGACATGTTCCTGTTCTGGGCAGGAGAAGACAGCTCCCCAGTGTCCTCACTAATGTGTGCTGTGTTGAAAGCAGGAAGAGTAAATGGAACAGCTGGTACTTTAAATTCATGCCTTCTAAATCACTTCACTGTGGTGATAACAGCACTATCAATATCCCCTTTCACTTGTCTGCTACATAGTCTTTTTGTTTTAGTACTCACGGGTCCCTTTTTGTCACAAGATTTCTCCAGCTGAAAGCACCACTGTCCAAGTATTTCAAGTGAAAAGGGAAATTTCTATTTTTATTTTAAGATTATGTTCCGCTGTTGACATGGAATATATGTGGTAATGGAAGTGTTAAAGGGGATGTTTCCATCTCTGAAGTGATTCTGAATAGAAAAAGAATTGTTATCACGTGCTGAAGGTTGGTGCCTTAGTTCAGGTCATGCAGAACTTGGATAGCATTTTGGGTACAGTGTTGGAATTTTTTTAGGTTTGGACCATTTATATCCATGTGGACTAGTGCTGTAAAACACATTTTTCTAAAGCATAGCTTTGACCCCTCTTTCTGTTCTCTCTGCTGCAACTTGTCTGTCACATCAAATGCAATTTTTTCTTTGTTCTCAGAGTTTTTCTTGGCCTAATCTCCATCACTCATCTGATTTTCAGTGCTGAGAAGGTGTCTTCTTTCTCTGATCAGCTCAGTTTGACTCATGTTCCTGCAATGTCACTTCACAGTCACTGGTCTATCCATCTCCATCTAATCCCATGTCCTGTATTTAGTTTATTAGAAGCTCTCCAGGGAGAAGCTCTTGTTTCTCTGTTGGCAGTCAATGCAGTTATGTACCTGACTCCACTGGGGATCCCAGGCTCTTCGAAAATATAAATTAATAAAATATGGATTAGGAATTAAAGTCTTATGCAGAAGGATGAGGAAGTGAGAGGAATTAAGGCAATACCCTGGGGCTTTCCACATTAACTGTTAGTGATGCCTAGCAGGAGCTGATAATCAGAGAATTGGTGCTGTGGATCTGCTGCATGGGGTGTGTACCAGCTGGGGGCCAGTTCCAGATAACTCTAGTCTGACCTCACTGTCTGAAAGCTCATTAGCAGCTGGAGCTCACAGTCTGGTCCTGTTTCATTTGGGGAACACAGTGTGTGCTCTGAGACTGCTCTGTGAGGTGAAACACAAGTGGTGCTGGGGGAGCATTGCTATGTTAACATCAGATGTGCTCCCCTGAGCTAAACCAAAGTGCATCATCAAAGTGTGTGTGTAGGCACACCCTCATTGTCAGAGTATCTTTAGCATGCTTTTTTTCATTATCACATCAAATGATCAAAATGTATAAATATTACTCCAAGGTAATATTTTTTTCTGATTGAGATGCGAATTATAAATTTATGTTTATCAGTCTAGAGAGATTTGTCCGAAGAGACAAATTATTTCCTTCTGTACACCCCACTGACGGGGAGTAGCTTTGTAGAGTCCAGGGAATGGAGCATTATGGAAAACTGATAGAACAACACTCAGATCAGGGGTTTAGTTTAAACCTACAGTAGAAGGCATTAAAGTGTGCCAACCAAGAGCACCTTGAATGCAACAGATTTCAAAGATTTGCCTAATCTTCTTGAATCATAGGGTATTTTGTAGCAATCTGGAAATACAACATCTAGTTCTATCAAATTTTCACCATAGATTTCACCTAACTCACTTCTGATACTTACGTAGCCAGCCATGAATGGTAATGAAACTGGGGAGAACAGAAAGGGAGAAAAAGAGGTACCTATATAGGTGTCATCAAGAACTGCTACATATTTCTTATTTTGTTATTTGACTTGTGCAGGCATATGGATTAACAGCTATTCATATTGCCATTAACTTTTTTATTATGATATGGTAATTGAAGGAAAGTGCTACATTTGCCTTAGTACTGCCAGACTGGCAGCTTGGTAGAAAACAATGGAGTGATGAAATAAGATTACTTACATTAATGGAAACATTACTTTCCATTAATTAATTAATTAATTAATTTCCATTAATTAATCACTACAGCCTGTAATGCTTTAGTGAGCTGCAGATTTAGTTTGGTGTCTATACAGTCTTAAATTTGGCTTAAAATGAAAACTTCTAAAATCCTTTATTTTTCAGAATATTGCTCTCATTCCTTTTGTTTTTTTTTTCCCAAGTGACAAGATTTCTTTGTTAAGTTTAATAAGATCTGCAAAGTAACTTAAGATTTAAATCTCTGTTTTGCATCTTTCTTCTTCTAGTTAAAATATCAATTTCCATTTCTTACAAATACTAATTGCACAGAAGGTTGTGGGGCTACACATGTGCATATGTGCATATGTAATATCTCACTTCCTCTGTTCAAAGCATTGTCTAAACACCAGCTAATTGATTTGACATGCTAAAAGAGAAAACCAGTGTAACCAAGACATTTTGGTATGAAAGACATTTCCAGTCATCTCCGTTCAATAATTGCAACCACAACTTCAAAGATGATACAGATGCAAATTGAAATGTGTGATCTTGTTCTATCTGGATTTGATTTCTTTCCCCTTTTGCTCTGAAATACTCATCCTCCCCTTCCTGCTGGGATCAATGGTGGCTGGGACTGCTATGTAGAATGTAGCTATATAAACCCAGAGTGACTGAATTTTACTCCAGGGATGTAATTCCAATTCCCTCTTCCTCTCCTCAATGCGACTGGCCCGAATTTCATGATTATTCTGTAACTTATGTACAAAATGCAGGTCTAAATGAAATCTCTCAGGAGGATGATGGCGAATCATGATCCTTATCTTCTAATAGCCTCCATTCTGAGATCATCTTTCTCTTTTCTCTTTCCAAATTTTATTTTTCCATATGTGAGTACAATAAATTGTTGTTGACTAGTGAATACCCTTACAACTTTTGCAGAGCATAAATCACACCTTGAAATTCCAAAGTGTATCCCACCAGTGAAAGACAGTGAGCATCAAGTTCATGCAGATGGAAGTTTTTTTTTTCTTTAGATAATCTAAACATTTTTACAGCTATGAGAAGTCCACTAGGAACATGAAATTACTGCCAATTTAACCCAAAAGGCTCTCAGATGCCATTGAAAAGTCAGAAGATGCTTGTGACCCTGTCTCCTCATATATGTATAAGCTGGTATCATGCTAAAGAGTTTCACGAATGTTTTCTCCTGTGCTTGTGGAACACAATGTTATGGCAGTCAACCATCACCTGCACAGATGTTGACCCTGGAGCACCTGTGAGAACCATTCTGCCTACTTGCCTCATCCATTTTCTGTCCATGACTCGGGAGCAGGGAGCAGACTGCTCTGAGGGTGACTGTGCATGGCAGTGTGAGACAGCACAGCTCTGCTTCAGTGCATGACCCCAGGGCAGAAAGGGCTCATCAGCACGTGGGTGCTGCAGGAGGGGTAAGAGCAGAGTGTGGGGGACAGAGTAAGTCAAGTCTTTGCAAGCAGAGGTGAGATGTAACTAAATTATGCAAGAACAGAACTAATACATGTGCTCACAATTTCTGATATTCCCCCAGAGCTCTCAGGACTAGAGAACACAAGTTTCCTTGGTGCAGATTTTCTGATAGTTCTTTCTTCCTGTTACTTTTTTTTTTTTTAATGTCCTTAAAATTTTATTTTTTTGCTTTTTTTTTCTGGTGCTTTTAAGTCACAACACATCAAATTTTAGCATCTCATATTAAAATTTGAAATATATTTGAGCCTCTACAAGCAAAGGTGCTGTCATGGTTTGACACTGGCACAATGCCAGTGCCCCCATGAAAATTCCCTCTCCCTGGCATCTGCTGTGAGGTGAGACCCAGAATAAACAAAGTAGGCTCCTACTTAGGGGAAAGAAAAAAAAAAAACTTTATTAACTAAACTACAAAAACTAAACTACAAAGAAAGGAAAAAAAAACACACAAGGAAAAATGAAAACTGCACAGAGACATTTCCCCTCCTCCTCCTCAGCAAATTCCCAATACATTTACATTTCCCAAATCACCAACTCTTGGTCCGGCACCACCCTTTGGATAATCAAATCCTCAGTTCATCAAGAGTAGAAGGAGTCCTTCGTTGTGCCATGGGCTTCTTGTCACATGAAGCACCACCCGGAGTATCCTTTGCCATTGTGACATCTTCCTTCCGTGCCTGGTGCTCTCACCAACGGCATGGGGCAGAGGCCTGCTTCGAGGGTGGTCTTTTTAAGGATGCCTCGTCTCGCTCCAAACAGAGCACAGTTTCACCTCTGGGACCTCTGTCCCCCCCATTTCTTTTACACCCCCTGGGGCCGAGGGGTCTCAACACCAAACTCTCTTGGCTCTGAGCCCTTGCTTCCCCCTGGATGCAGTCTCTGTATCACAAGGAAACAGTCCATGGCTATACAAAAAAGAGTCCAGCAAAAATGCCACTCCATCTTTTCCATCCCTCCAACATCTCTCTTTCACTTGCCAGACCCTCATCACTGGCCCATTTCTTCCTTCATCCTCTACCCTTATTTCTCTCTTCTAAAAAGGGTTAATGTTCTGTAAGGTTTTCATTGTCCAAAAAAGGGTTAAAAGCTCATGCTCTGACCACCCAGAGACTCCCACAGCGGCCAGACACCTTCTCACTGCCCCTCTCCTTCTTATCCTTTTTGGCTGTGCTGACAGCACATGTTATCAAGTTTCAAGGTAGCAGTCACAGGCACAGCTGTACTCTCTCTCTCTCTCTTGCTCTCCTGGGGGGGCTGCCCGATACCTCCTGGTGCTTCTGCCACCCTTCCATGCCGGGGCCTCTTCACCTCCCATCTCTGTCCAAGCCCCGGCCTACCTCACCCAGCCGCATGGCTGCCCCTCCCCTGCCCAGCAGTAGCCGCTGGACGGGGGAGAGATCTGAACTCTTTCCTCGCCAAAACCCAAGAGAGCTCCCAGGGGGAGAGCCCTGTTCTTAACTCATGTTCTCAGAGGCAGATCCAATGCTCCAGTGGCCAAACTAGGTGCCAATATTAAAATCTGAATACCTATTGGTGACCACAGCATAAACAGCACATCCCAGATAGCCCATTTCCAGTCAAACTACCACAGGTGCAAAAGCTCTATGGGAGGAAACAGCACTGTTTTGCCTGAGGGGAACTGCCCAGCTGACCTGACTGACTCAGCTGTTTTCAGAGGTTGGAGTGTGCCCAGAGAAGGACAATGGAGCTGGGGAAGGGGCTGGAGCACAAGTCAGATGAGGAGCAGCTGAGGGAGCTGTGGGTGTTTGGCCTGGAGAAAAGGATACTCAGGGGAGACCTTGTCACTCCCTACAACTCCCTGAAAGGAGGCTGCAGCCAGCTGAGGGTTGATCTCTTCTACCAAGTAACAGTGACAGGATAAGGGGAAATGTCCTCAAGTGGCACCAGAGGAGGTTTAGACTGGATATTAGGGAAAATTTCTTCACTGAAACATTGTCAAGCACTGGAACAGGCTATTCAGTCAAGTAGGGAATCACATCCCTGGAGGTGTTTAAGAAGCATGTAGATGTGACACTTGTGGACGTGGTTTAGTGGTGGATTTGGCAGTGCTGGGTTAACAGTTCTACTTGATGAGATTCAGGGTTTTTTCCAACTTAAATGATTCCATGTTCTGTAAGAACACTGAGGTCATAGTCATGTTTTCTAGTAAGACATTTTTATACCATTGCCTTTCAGTGGCCACAACCAGATGAGCAGAAAAGTCATGAATTCCATGATTCTGTCATTTTTCCATAGATGTATGTTATTTTTTTATTGCTTCACTTTTTCAATCAGATTAAGTTCTCAGTAGGAAACAGCCATTGAATAACCTCCCATACATTCCTAAATGCAGGGTTTTTTTTTCTGTAGACCTTAAATCCTAAAAAAACCACAAAAAACCAACAACAACAACCAAAAAACAACCCCAAAACAAACCCAAAACCAGAAGAAACTACAAATTTGCTTTTAATTTCAAGGCATAGGTTAACTTTGCCATGATCTTCGATGGTTGGAGTCACCTTGGGCTCTCCTGGAGCAGTTGGAGATGCCACAACCACACCTACCTCAAGCCTCACTGAGCTCTGCAGATTGGGTGTGAGCATTTGGACTGGGAGAAATCAGTGTGGTTCTGTGGTCCAGGAATTTTGAAGGGATGGAAGCAGTCTGAATACTGTCATGCAAAGTTTATTTTATTTATATTTTTTTTCATTCTATTCTAAAAACAAAAAGATACCTTATGTTTTGACCAGTATAATAGCACTAAAAAGCTAAAGGAAAGAGCTTACTTCTGTCTGCTCAGATAGGTATAAAGTTGCAAGAGTGTGGAAGGGCTGTGAGTTCCTAACCACTCACAATTGCACTAATGATAGGTATGGCATTTAGAATTCTGTCAAATTCTGTGTCACACAGCCTGTTTAAAAGCCAGCTCCACACTGCAGAGAGCCCTGTCAAGGCAACTTGATGAAAATAGAGTAACAAGAATTTCAACAAGGTTGCACAAAACAAAAGCTTTCAGGCATTGGTGGCAAATCCCTATTCTTCTTTCTCCTCTTTTCTGTTTTAAATTGAGTTAGTCTACATTTAATTTTGTTTACATGTTTAAAGATGTTAAAGAGCTCCTTACCCATGGAACCCTGTGGCTGACTGACCAGTACTGTGAGATAAATTGTTTTCCAAAATAAAACAGGATTCATGCATGAATATATAATGGATAGTATCCAGCACTGCATATGGCAGGCTATTCCACATTAAGTTCATTACTTTTAACAGGTATTTGGGGTGCAATTAGCAATGAAATCTATTTCTGGCATTTCCATGTCTTCCAAAACTGCTTTGAAATCAGAAGATTTGGGAGAAATTTTGTAAGAGGCAAAATGAAAATCCTTAAGCTGGCTTTGCTGGTGAATCCATTCAGCAATAAAACCTTGTCAGGAGTCTCTTCTTTTTAAATTATCCTGAAGATTCACTGAAAATATTGTCAAGCTATAAGTATAGGACATGAATCTTCAATTTGTTTTGAACATCATTGATGAGTATTGTCTTCTGTTTCATTTGCATTCAGTGTTGGGATAAATATACATTCTCACCAGGGTGGGGTAAACCTCCTAGTAATAAAAGTCCTGAAAGCTGAAAATCATAGCACAAAAATGCAGCAGAAGAGAGGCAGCAGACTTTTCTTTGCTTCTCTCTGCTTGTGGCAGAAGTGTCCTTGCGATAGTTAAAAGCGCTATTCAATTGTAATAGGTCCAGGGAAATAAACCCATTTTTTCTTCCTGGAGGTTTTAGAGTTTGTCAAACCCAAAATATGGTATGTGAAGAAGAAATTGAGGTTCCCCTAAGGGTCTGATTTTTGTCAGCTGCTTTTCTGATCTCATCAGTGCCTGAATTTCTGGCCCTGTTTCCATCGTCTGGGGCTTGGGGCTTTCTGGGATTCCTGGACCTCCTGCCAGGTTGCAACAAGGAGCCAGAGAGGTGTCAGACCCTGAGCAACTACATGTTAAAGTTGGTGTTGCTCTGCTTGGTTTCACCACTGCAAATCTCTGGTAAGCTCTAAATGGCCTGTATAGGATCTTGCAAAGACATTAACGGTTCTTTTCTGACAAAAACAAAGAGAAATTAAGTACCTGAAAAGAAAAGAAAATAATATGTAACTTGAAGAAAATATTTTTCTTCCCCTTTGCATACAATCTTGTCTGTGATTCTGATGTATCAGTTTGAAATATTCAGTTTAGTTACATTTTTAAGATTTTTTAGCTTCAGTCCCATGTTCACAGTAATTAGTACTTCTAATAAGAAAATAATAAAAATTTAGCTGATTTGAAGAAATAGGATAAAGTTTTCCACCCTTGTGAACATAGAGGGGCCAGAATGCATTGGCTGTGACCTGGCATGGGTCCATGCAGCCTCACCCAGCTTTGCTGTGGTGTTACAATGAGCTGAACGATGCTTTCAGTTTGTTAACTGACTGGAGCAAATCGTGTATCCATCCAAGGAACATGATGTGCGGAAGTTGCAGCTTGGCTCTGGATGAATATTAAGCTCTGAATCATTGCTGAATCCCATGTACATGAAAGCCAAGCGAGCCTGGGAAAAGCCAGGTCAGTTTTGCTTAGTCCAGGCTTCTAAGGTGTTTTTGGAATGTGACTCTAAAACCCTAAGGCCAGGGATTTGTTCCTTATCTCCTGGTTCTTGATCAGCAGTGGTTATGTGCCAGATATATGAGGCAGACAATACTACCAGGTAGTTACTGAAACACATTCACTTTCATTAATATTTTTTTAAAGGGATAGAAAAGTTGCAGACCCCTTTCCTAGACTCTGCATTCCCTGCTCCAATTCTGACCTCATTCTTCCTGTGAGTCTTTCCTTGGAGAGCATCCTGGGCTTGGCAGGTTTGCTTCTCTTTTTTCTTCCTCCAGGTTGGTCCTCTGGCATGTGGCCCGGTTGCTCTCCTTTATCAGGCAGATTCCCTTGTTGAATTTAACTCTGTTTTGCTGATCTTTTTCCAGAACTTTCAAACAGCTGAATTTCAGCGACCAGATGGACCCATCCCAACAAATCACTGTCCTCAGAACTGATCTGGTTTCAAGGTGGCCCTGATAGAACTCATGTTGTGAATCCACTATCAGCTGTGCCCCTCTTTTCCCCTGTAGGGGAGCACAGGAAAAGTTGTTATTACTGAGACCAAGCACTTGCCACAGAAAATGGAATTCACAATGCAAGCAGGCAGGTACAATTTTGTGCTGAGTTGCTGCACTCTACCTCATGCTCTGTTTAATGACAAATGAGTAACAGATAAATATTTACTTAATGTATAAAATGGCAGATCCCTGTTCTTTTGAACTTAGACATCTTGTCAAAGCATATGAACTTAAGTGTAGAAAATATGGAAGTGGAACAACTAACTCATAATCCCTAGCACAGCACAGAGCTGTTCCTACTGCATGAAGTAATTCACAACACAAAAACATTTTATTTTCAGGAAAAGGTAAAGGAATGTCTAAATGATGTCCTTATAGCAAAATTTTATCACTTCAAGCAAAATATACTAGTTCAGATTTATCTATATGTATGAAGAATCAAAATGAACTTGTTATAAAAAATAAAGTAGGACAGTTTAAAATATGACAATAGCAACAGCATAACTGTTGCTTTATTAATTTATGATGTTATCTTGCTCTCTCTTTTAATTGAGTAGAAAAAACTCTTATGCATGCTGGTAATTGTAACTTCATCTGGTAATGAACAAAATTTAATCTCTCAGAATTCCACACTTCAGTCAGGAATAGCAAAGGTCTAGTGTAACATTCATTCTATCACCTTCCATAATAGGTGGAGATGTGTTTTGGCACAAGGTGCCTCTAGTCACTAAATACCTGGCCCTTAGCCCAGAGAAGTAAAATTTCTGGCCCAACATGTTATTCACGGTTGTCTGTGGCTCAGTCATGAGAATAATTGTTTGAAACTGCTTCTGCTTGTGCTCAGGAAGCTTGGAACGACAAGACAAAGCTTAATTATATCTGGGGATCCCAAATGCTGGAAAATTGGCAGAACCATTGAAAATATTCCCTCTTGCTTCTCTAGCCTTTGGATCATTCATTGGGTTACTGCGGTGAAGTCTCACAGCAGATCTTGTGTCAGAAAGGGGACAGCATGCCAGGGGTGCTGCTGAGGCTCGTGGCTGTTCAGTGTCCCCAGCAGCCTGGACAGCAGCACACCCACAGCAAACCTGCACTGGCTCTCAGCTGAGGGGATGATGGACACAGCCCCTCAGCCCAGGCACCTCAGTAGAGGTGGCTGCACCTGTGAGGCTCAGCACAGAGGAATAACCCCTGCTCAGCTGTAGTTCTGGCTCAGCTGGAGTTCTGGCTCAATGACAGGTTGGGGAGGCAGGTGCCAGGTTGAACATGAGCCATGGCTGCACTGTCATTGCAAACAGCAAACTCATATTGAGATACAACATGAGGACCTTGGTTGGCAGATCAAGGGGAGCTACTGTCCTCTTCTACTGTGTGGGTAGAGCAGAGGTGGAACAGGGTACCCAGGGAGGCTGTGAAGTCTGTGCTAGGAGTGCTTCAATCCCGAGTTAGGCAAAGCTACAGATGACCTCATCACATTGGTGATACTTCTGTTGCAAGTGGAAACTCGGACCATGAACTTCAGACATTTCTTCTAAACAACACTCCTATGATTATGTGATGACTACAAATATCATAGCACTGGATAATAAAACACTGGATAATAAAACCAAGCTAAAAACATATTAAAACTCAGAAACAATCAGACCAAATACACAGCAGTACAGAGAGAGTTAAATCTAACACTGGAATTTCATTCATACTGCAAACAAATATACTCTCTGGCCACTGATGAGAAATCTTGAGAAACCCAGATTAAAGAAGATAAAACACAAGGCAGAGGAAGAATTTACATTCCAATAAATAAGTTAATTAAGAACATCAGTATCATTCCAGGAAACATTTCTCTTATGAAGGTCCACATGTTAGTTTGCACAGCAGCCCTGAGAGTAAAAATTGAACACCTCCATTTTCACACCTTCATATAAAATTCTGTGTGTTAATTGGGCATTTAATGCATTTGTCTTCACATAAATCTGCATAACAGAATGGAAGACTTACTGCTTTTGAGGCTTAAAGTCTAAACCTTAGATCTGTCTGAAACAGGCAGGAAACAGCAAGATGCCTGTGGGATATCTTTATTGGTAAGATAATGGCGTCAGAAAGCAGAGATTTCTTGCTAAAGCCAGCCAGTGCAATTTTTATGCACTTTAAGTCACTTGGGTAGAAAAGAGCACCTTTTTATTGTCACACTGTGCTTGAGGATTGGTCCACAGGATGAAAAATTGCATGGATAACATGTTCAAAAATGCCCCTTAGCCAGATCCTGAAAGAATCTGAGTGAAAATGCAAAGCAAAAAGTCCCAATGACTGCTTAATCAGCAGTCCAAAAAGAACTAAGGAGATTAAGCCCCATTTCCCAATTCTAAACTGCAGCTGTGTAGACAGGAACATCCTTTTCAAAACACACAAATGCACTGGAATGGAGGCCTAGATCCATGAAAGGGGACAGAGTTTGGAGAACCTAGCTCCCAGGCACCTCTTGCCCTGCTAAAGTCATAGTGTCATATAACTGCACAGTTTTAATTTTAGGGAAAACCATGAAATATGTATTGGGACAGAAGAAGAGCAGAAGTGTGACAGGTGGTCCAGAACTTTGTGGCCAGGGAGCTGTGCTAGGAGTGTCTTGGGAAGAAAGGCTGAGGCCAGCCAGTGGGAGAATTCCCAGTGCAGTTACTTGGGAAGTTTGTGACTTCTCTGGGGTTAAGGATTCCCGTTGCAGCACTGAGTCAGACACGGCCTGCGTGGCTGGGGGGGCTGCCCAGCCCTGGCAGCCTCACCTCTTACAGAAGCTGTTGTGCTGTGCTGGGTGGTGCTGCAGCACTGGGGATTTTTGTGCAGAGTAGGACAAACCACAGCTCCTTTAGTCTGCTGAGAAAACTTCCCATGTCTTAGCTGAGTGACCTGACTGCTGGGGTCAAGCAAAGAAGGGATGGAGAACCTTCCTACTCTCGCTGTGTTGTGTTAGGCCCTGTCTGGCAGTGTGCACCCACAAAATGCAGTGCTCTGCTGCTACACATGGGGGATAAACTTAGATTATAAATTCTGAGAAAATTCAGGCTTGAATTCAGTGCCTGGCTTCTCAACACTGTCAAGAATTAAGCAATTCTGGGTGTGACTGGCAAGAGACAGTTTAGTATCTTGGGAATTTTACTGGGAGAATCATCTGAAATTTTAGGCAATTCCAGAATTGAGGAGCTGTTGAAGAAGGAAAGTGGGAGGCTGAAGATTTAAACGTTGCACAACTCTGTCTTAATAAAAGAACACAGAGGTCCTTTTGTGAGGTGAATACACTTCTTCAGAGACTTGAAAAGTCGTGAGGAGGTCATGAGTTCTTCAGTTAGAAAATGTTCCTCTTCTGTGGTCAGATGTGTCCTGCCAAAACACCAAGATGCATTCCAAGGAGGGCCCAGGATGGAAGGTGGCTAGGGACAGTGTGGGGACAAGGCAGTGGTGGCGCTCCACTGTGACCTGACCCCAGGCAAGCACAGAGGGAGAGCAGTGGCCAGCAGGGAGCAAGGTGGGGGTAGGTGAGGAAGTGTGCAAGGAGCTTTCCTTTGCACTGAACCCAGAGTGCAGCTCCTTGTGGAGATGGCAGAGAGCTCCAGACCACCACCCTGATTTTCAACAACTGGTTCAGGAATGATGTTGACTTCATCAACCAGTTTTTCATAATCTTGTCTTCCTCACAGTTGATTAAAATATGGAGATGGCACAGCTGGGGCTCTGAGTCCACCAGCTGGTGTTCCTTGTGGGTTCTGAACTTTTAAAAAAAAATCAGTTATGTTTTGTAAATGCTGAATGATTTGGACATTTGTGTCTTTTTTTTCCCCAAAATGAATGTTTTCAAATGTGCTTTTTCTGGCAGCTTTTCTATGTGCTGAACCATTGTGCACAAATGATAGTTTTTTGCTTAGAAATGAATTAGTGTTCCAGCCAGCATTATACACAGAGAATTAAACTTATATATTTTCCCTGTCAAGTTGCTGTACCTGATTCTGTTATTTTTTAAAAAGGAAGTTTGATTAAAGCCCATTTGTTCACCACAAATCATCTAAAACTGCCAGCCTTAAATAGGTGGTAACTGAGAAATATCACCAAAACAAATTACATCACCTCCTCTGAGTTGTTAACTGAGCTTTGAAATTCTTCCTTTCTCCAAGTGGGGTTCAAGAAAAGTGCATGCCAGCCCATGTTCATTGTGGAGCATACTCTGTGTGCTGGATATCCCCACCCCGATCCTGTAGGGATACAATTTGTGTGCAGATCTGCACAGAAAAAAGATTCAGCCTTTTCTGGATCCTTCAGCACTGAAGGGAGTGCTCAGTGAACAAATAAAGAAAAGGCTGGTTGTCTGGGAAATGTCTCCAATCTTGCAGAAATTAAGCACAACAGATTATACCAGCTTCACCAATTAACTCTGAAACTTCAGTTCTCAGAAATTCTTTATCACTGGACTAAACTGAAGTTGCAATGCAGGGAGACAAAGGTCACCTTCATCAGTCATGGATAGAAGATGCCCATAGTTTTCTTGATACATCTGTTCCTTAGAATGAGAAAATCTTGCAAATGGACAAATTTCAAGAGAATCTCTGATGCTTTATGACAGACAGAGATGGCTTGTGCTGTTACAGCCATTGGTTGTTTGAGCTTCTCTGCAAGAGAAATTTTGAGTCTATTTGATCACCAAATTATGGTGACAATATTTTACATACTGTGTGTAATTTGGCAATGGATATCCACTGAACTGTGTTTATGTGAAAATACTCTCAGGAGAATACAATGCTCCATGTGCATAAACATCTTCTGACTGAAACATTGGGCTGTATGGGTACAGTTATGACCTGCTACATATGAGGAGAATATAATACATTTGTTTTGTTTCCCTAAATTTAAACTTCCTTTCCATTGCTTGTATTCACTACTATTCCTGAAGAACAGTTACAATTAAGTCTTTAATAGAAAATTCTGTTCATAATGACATAACACCTGTAAAGCATTTAATATAACAAAAAGCAGTCAAAAGTAATTATGTGAAAGAGAAAGGAAGAGCAACTATATAAAATAAACAAATTAAGAAACATCAAGTATGGCAAAATAGATTTGAATAATAGCTATTATATAGCAATTTAAGCTGATAGTTGGCTTTTAGATTACTTTTATGTCTCAGTTGTGCTCATTTTCTGTGAATTCTGAAACCTTCTTACCTCAAGCAGTATGGCAGGTCATTCCACCAATTTGCAGTTTTATGATTACACAAACACTTTAGGAAGTGGGTTTGGACAGTCAAAGCAAAGTGTTGAAAAATGCAGAATAATCTTACAATTATAAGTGTCTGCAAGCAGAGGAAATGTCAAAACAAAGTGAGCACATTTAGAAAAACACCACTGATATTCAAACATGAGATCATCAAATATTGCTTGGCAAAGAACTTAAAAAGAGAATGTTGATAATTTTCTGAAAGCATAAACAATTTTAAAGACAAATAGGCTTCAAAAGCATTTAAGGCAAAAGCATTGATGGGAAAAATACCTGACATTGTTTGCAAGCCTAAAATAGACCAGAATTTGGGATTCAGAGAATGGTTGTAATTATCCTGTCCCTAGGAAAGAGATGTTGAAGAGGTACTAAGAAAAGTAGCAACAGACATTCAGATGTGCAGACTGTTTTCCACACTGGGAGAATTGAAATAGGAAGCAGATGAAATCTTCAGCTTAGAAAAGTGATAATGGCTCTGGTTCTCATAAAAGTCTTTAAAAATTCTGAATTTTAGTGAGAAATTGAGTAAGGCAAAATATTCACTGTCTTCATATTATAATAACATATTCATTTACTTGATGATGAACGCTTTAATGGTTTCTCATTGAAATCATCACAGTATTTATTACATGAGAAGAAAAGGGAAAAACCTATACAATTAGTTTAAATGGTTTAGAGTTGCATTTCTCTTCAACAACTGAGAAAAAACTATTCCAGGTTAATAAAAGGAATATGACACTAAAATGATATATAAAGCACATTACAAAAAAACCCCAAACCCAAAAAGCTTCGGTTCGAAACAGGTGCAGAAGAAGTAAGACCTTCTGGTAACTTGGAGGATTCACTCTAGAATCAGGGGTAGGACAGCTAGAGAAGATCGAGTGAGTCTTGAAACTGATCTCCTGAAATGCAAACACATAGTGAAAAACAATGGTTTCCAGGGGAGTCTCTCTGTCTGGATGCTGAGAAGTGGAAAGCCAATACCAAAGGAAGTGCTGATGATTCAACTGATGTACCTGAACAGTCTCTAAACTGGTGAAACCGAACAATGTATAAAATCCCAGAATGTGGAGCAGAAAAAAGCCTGAAAAATAGAGATCAACACTGTAGAGAGCACCGGGGTAAAATAGTAATACAATTCTGAGTAAAATCTTCATTGTTATCTTCCTTCAGAGACCTAAACGACAGACTGGGTTTCTATTTGTGGAGCAAACTAATTTGTGGAAAGATGAAGGTGCTGCAGAAGATATTCTACAGCTGTGACCAAGTCTCAGAAGTTGAGAAAAACTTTTACACTTTGTTTTCAGCTTCTGAGAGGGATTAATTTCCTACTAAAACATTTTATTGTAAAAAGTTGGAACCCCTATGCAAATATTTTAAATATAGATTTATTTTTACTGATAAAATTTCTTGTCTCTGGTTGTTTGATATCAGTAGGTTCCTTATTAAGGCAAGCATTGAACAAGAACCGTACACATCTAAATATCCTTATCTACTTACTTTGGAGTGCACTTTTCACTTTTTTTTTGAGTACTCTGAAGTCCCTTATCTCCTGAGTGCTTGAGAGTTAGTTCATTTCCTTCTCTGGAGCTGACCTTGCAAGTCCTCCTTCAAGATCAAGATCTCTGCAGTGTTTGCAACCCTCTGTTGTCAAGTAGGATGTCCTTCACTGAAGTGTTCCCAGGAAGGATATCTCTCCAGATGCATTCCTTGTGCTGCCCAGCAAACAGGAAAGCTCTTGTGTGTGCATGGAAACACCCACAGGCTGCAGTGGCAGAAGTGGGGGGACATGAATTCCACAGATGTCCCTTTCTGGGCTGGAGACCTGGCTGATGCATACTGATGGTGAAAGGACTCACTGTAGGGGGGTGTTCAACCATATCTGGATGGACTCAGGTTCACTCTCTCTGGCTGCCTGTTCACCTGTTCTTGCAAGTCCCTGTCCTGTGTTAGGGGAAAAAACCCCTAAAGAACTGAGACAAAAAGCAGTCCCACCAACAGCACAGTTGGAGTTCCCATGCCCTGGCATGCTGTGGCAGCTTTACCAACAGCAGCAGAGCAGTGATGGTCCCCAACTCATGTGTGTAGGGCTGGCCTGGCTTAGTGCTGCGCCCCATCGCTTCTCTGTCAGGGCTCACACTCACCAACAGAGCAAATTGCCATTGGATATATCCTAAACATGCTCATAGAAGCATCACTCTGCCTCGCTTGAGTCAAGTAATAGAATGAAAAGCAGAATGATGTCTGCTTTCATGCAGTTACTGCTCTCTGGCAGAGCACACCTTGGCAGGATCCTCTGCAGCTCCGCTGGGTGGCTGTGAAGCTGAAAGTTCAGACCCTGCCCGTGGGCAGACACCTGTTTGGCTCCTCAGGATCCCTCCCCAGAGTGTTGCTGGCTGGTGCAGTCTGGAGTACATGGGGAGGGCAGGTGGGAATGTCCCACATCCTCTGCAGAGGGGCCAGAGCTGTTTGGCCTGTGCCTTGTGCCTTTTCAGTGCTGCATTTTCAAAGGTAACCAGCATGGATTTGTTCCTGCTCTGCTCACAGCAGGAGGTGTGGCTGGGTGTTTGGAACTATCTGTGGCACTTTCATTTGCACTTGATTGCCTGCTGGTAGATTTCTTTCCATTTGGCATCCATCCTGCTGTACCACTTTGGGATGAACAATGTAAGTTTATTACAGCTGGGACTGGGCAAAGGGGAAACCAGTGACATTAAAGATAGCAGGCCTAATTCTATCATCTTTGATGAGGAAGGACTTTTTATTCCAATGACTTTTTTTCCTAAAATAATTTAATATAATTTGAGGGGACAGACATCATAGTCCTAGTCTAAACGAAGAAAATTCCATTCAAGAAAATCCTAGCTTGTGCTGTACCTCAATGAGAGCTTCTGCCTGGAATTCAGTACAGAGGTTGTTTGGCTGAACACATGAATGTTGCATTACTTATCCAAAACGATTTTGTTTAAATAAATACAAGATTTGAATTTAGAACAGCCCACTCCTATGCTCACTGGCACATGTAAGAGTCAAAATATTATTTGCTTTCAAGCTCTAAACTATTCTTGTTTGTTCGTGGTCATGTGTGGTTTATATTTTAAATAAAAGAACAATTACATAGTGTATTATTTTCTGATTTAGGATATTATAAAGTCAAATCTTAATTTTAATCCGGTTCCTTTAATGTCTGTATCAGGAAAAATAATCCAAAAAAAGGCTGTTTAAATCTACTTCTATTTAAATTTTTTACAAATGTTAACTTATATCTTTTTAACTGATTTTTTTACTAGTGGCAACTCTTCTTTGATAAGCATGACTTATCACCCCTTTCAAAGTTGCTTTGGAGGAGAGACTGTTCTGAGCTTAAAGATGGTTCCAAAAGGAGCACACGAGACTGGCTACATGTGATGCTGACTGTTGTTTCTTCTCTTTAATTTCTCCTTTCCTTTATCAGTAATCCTGGTAACAAACATGGGAACCTGGAACTAGGGTGGACCTCTGGGCTGTCACATCCCATCCATCCCATCCATACAAACACTGAGAAACATATTTTGTATCACAGATGAAGGATGAAATTTGAAACAAGACTTTTTACTGGCAGCTCTCCTGGTTCTGGCTTGTCCTGGTATAATTCAGTAATGATTTCATGGAGTCAGGTGGCATTGCTCCAGTATGACACCAGTTAAAGTGAGAAAAGCAAATTCTGAAAGCGATGTCTGTTTCCCCCCTTCCTCCACAGACTTACTTGTTTTAACCATCAATGTTGATGACTAAAGAAAGTCCTACTGTCACAACCAGTGAGCACTCCAAATTGAAACAAACCTCTCAGAGCCAGATACCATGAGAGAAGACGGCCACGAGTCCAGCAGGACTCTTCCCTCTTGCTCCCACAGCCTGCCTCCATCTGAGCTACTCCCTGGGCTCATTCTCATTTGGTAGCTATTGTGTTTATTTGAATCAGTTGTTTTTTCCCTTTTTCACAAACTCCTTAAAAAAGGGCTGGGGGGGGGGGGGGAGTCTGGTGAGCTGGAGGGGAACTCTCCTGCTGCTCTCAGTACCCACTGGAGAATACCCAAAGGTGATGTATAAGACACCTAGTGAGCACTTTCATATGTGTTCTCATCTTTGCTGATTCCTATAGTGCCTGTATATAAATAGTAGCTCTCCCTTTTTATATCCTTCTGCCTGATTCACTCCATGATGCAGTGTCAGTGACGTTTGACTCACTGCCATGGCAATGTTTCACAAACATTGGATTGTGACATTTGAATGAATCAGGCTGGAGGAGGAGGAAGGGCAAACCCTGTGAGAGAGCTGCACCTGAGCCAGCCTTGGACCCAGTCCACACATGAAAGAAATGAGCACAGGGATGTTATGACATTTATAAGGAGAAAGAAAAGAGCAAACCCATCAGGAATAATAAAATAGCGCTATGTGTGCAGGGCAAGGCTGCTAGGAAAAGATTTTCTATCAGGGATGTGAGTCAAAGACAGCACTGGGAGGTCTGCTAATAAACACTGAGAGAACACTGAACAAAATTTTACTTTCTGTTATGGAGAAAAAAATGAGATGGATGTTGAAGTAGAACTGAGAGCCAGGTTAAGCATAAGGAAAATTTTATTTCAAGACAGAAGCAGAGGGAACCAGAGAAGTCAAAATTAAAAGGAAATGTGAAATGCTGACCTCCAGGCTGAAAACATTTTTGATGTTGTGTTGTGAACATGCTTCTTCTCTGACTCTGATTACACCAAATTTTAAAAACATCTAATTGTAATGGGAAAATCTGGAACTATGTCTGGATACAGTGTGTGTATGGGACCTCTGAGTGTGACCCACAAAACATGGTGCAGCCCATACAAAGACCTGCTGGTTACAGGAAGACAAAGGGCAAGGACAAGGATCCAATTCCTCCTTCTTGCTGGATTTGAAGTCCCCTGAATAGTTTGTGCTTCTCCCTATCTGTACATCCTAGCCCACTTTTCTTTGTTCAAAACTACTTATGGATAGATAAGAGGCCTCACTTTTAATAAAGGACAAAAAAATGTGTGGTGACAGTGGTTGGGATATTCAGCTGTGACAAGGGGGATCTTTCTTCACTGACAGCACTCTGACTGCTGTTCACAGAATCACTGAATCAGCCAGGTTGGAAAAGACCTGTGAGGTCATCGAGCCCAACCTATGACCCAACACCACCTTGTCAACCAGACCATGGTGCAGAGTGCCACATCCAGCCTTTCTTAAACACCTCCAGAGACAATGGCTCCACCACTCCTGTGGGCAGCCCGATCCAGCACCCAATCACCCTTTCTGTGAAGAACTTCCTGATGTCCAACCTAAACCTCCCCTGGTGCAGCTTAAGACTCTGTCCTCTTGTCCTGCAACTGTTGCCTGGGAAAAGAGACCAATCCTCAACTGGCTGCAGCCTCCTTTCAGGGAGTTGGAGAGAGTGATAAAGTCTCCCCTGAGTCTCCCTTTCTCCAGGCCAAATGACTCCAGTTCCCTCTGCCACTCCTCATAGGACTTATGCTCCAGACCCTTCACCAGCCTTTTTGCCCTTCTCTGGACTGATTCCAAATCTCAACATCCTTCCTGAATGGAGGGGCCCAGAACTGGACACAGAACGCAAGGTGCCCCACCTCCTGTCAAGGCTAAGCTACAACTCTTGTTGGGAATATGGGTCTTACCTTAGAGCAAAAATGAGTCCTGCTCTATTACCCCTCTGATCATGAGATCAGAGTCCAGCTCTCTGCATGTGATAGCTCCATGTAAGAAACACTTGGACTCTGGTCAAAACCCAAGATCTGAACTTCTCTTTTATTTATAAATGCTTGAATTTTGCAAAAGGTCCCCGACTCATAAAATATGAGTATACACTAACTTGTCTACCACCCCAATGATATTCAATCAATTCATCATCTTTTACAAGGTATGGTTGGTCAAACCAGAAATCCATGCAAAAACAACCCCCAGAATAAAATCTGTTAGAGTAAACACAGCAGTCAGCCAGGAGATTGTCACAGACTAGAGAAGGCTTTCATTCAGATCCTCAGGATTTTCAAAAGGAAGTCCTGTTTCATATATTCCATGTTTCATAATTTCATCTGTTTCCATACAAAGAATAATTTTTAATGTAAATGAATAGGGAGTTTTTAAAAATGCCATCTATGCATACTTACCTTATTAATGTATGTTTAGTTGTACAATAAACTGTTGAATTGTCAATACAATTGTCATCTGCTTTCTCTTTACACATTTTTGCTAGGACAAGTGCAGCAATTACAGAATGTGTTTCTTCTCCTCTGAGGCAGGTGTAGCATGGCCTGTAGGATCCCAGCAGTTCCCCCACTGCAGTGTAGCACATTTGAAATCACAGCCATCCTCCTGTAGGGTGTGGGGAAGCATTTGGCATTATGTGTCATGCTCTAACAGCAATCACAAAATACTACCCCAGATATCTTCTCCTGCTGAACTATAAGAGGATTTCTTTCCTGGTCTTCCATTATGTTAGGCCTGCTGAATGTCAGGCTAGTCTCCTAAAAATTTGGCAGCATTTCCTTCAAGACAGTGTTTTTTCAGTGCAGCCTATGGAAAGTGTCTCAGAAACTCACCACTTTAGGGATAACAGCTGCCTTTTGCTGGTCAAAAGCTATGATTTAGTTTTTCTGAGCCTTAGGAGTCACTACCACTTGTGCTGGGAATTCCTATCAATGTTTTATTATCTCCCATAAACACATGTTATTTTTTTCCCTTAGCTTAAACAAAGCTAAGCATTGTGGCCATCATATGCTGTCCTTCCACATGAGATTAAAGAATTTTATCATCACTGGCATTGCATGAAGGTTCTGACATTTTTTTTTTATTCAATTAGGATTGATACAGTCCATAGACATTTATATACTTGCTTCCCTACAGGGACTGCTGCAATTAATTCATCATTAGTAGGGTCATCTGGGCCCAAAGTTGGGAAATGAGTAAATAGACAAATTGGAAACACAGTTCTCAACAAGAAGTGCTTCACGTTATAGCATGTGTCACCATGGCAAATGATAACAGCAGTAAACACTCACAGGAGTGGATGCAAGAAGAGCAAACAAATGCTTTATTAGCCAGAGTTTACTGAGGGTGCCCTCAATCCCCACTTTGCTGTGGTGATCTAAGAATTCAAATTAAAGTTCATACAAAGAGCTAGGATCTTTTATCACCACATTGGACATCACTCAAAAATATTTTTTTCTATATGTGGACCCTTCTTCAGATATAAAACACAAGCCAGGTAGAGCATATAAGTCTTCTGCATTTGTCTGGTCATGCAGAAGAGTAATGTGAACCTTATCAATTAGATCTATGAGCTCAGACTTGGTTTTAGCTCATAAAACTTTTCCTTGAACAAAATATTCTGCTTTCCGGAGATAAGTAGTCAGAACTCTGTATATGCAGCTACTTTTGAGATTGGAAGATTCAATTTTTGAATTCATCAGGAGAGACTGGGAAAAACAGCAACTTTTAAACAGGCAATTATTGTAAAGACTGTTGCATAGGACAGTAGGCAGGAATTTGGCTTGGAAGCATTTCACAAATGTGTAGAGAGCTTCACTGTACTCTGTAGACTGGCTTTCGTGATTTTGATAAATTTATTATGTGATGCAGCTTGATTCCAGTGCTTTCAGAAGGCCAGTCATCATCAGGGAAAATGTGGAGATTAGTTTTTCAACTCACCTCTGATTTCTTGTAAGGGAGATGCAGACCCACTTAAGGTGCAGAGCATCATGCTCTTTGTGATCACCCCCATCCCACCAGCTGAGCACCAGCATAATCAACACATCCCTGCCAGGTTTGTCACCCCTCTGAAGACTGTCCTTCCCCCAGCTGGAGACTTGTGCCCTTCTTTGAGCACATCTGGGTTACAACAACTGGATAATAACCAGGAAGATTCAGTCTCTAGATTATTTCTGGGTGCCAGCCAAAACTTCAAAAGATATAGGTATTTGGCCAGATTTTTGCTTGCGTTCACATCCTTTTATTCCGTTGTTATTTCACCTTATACTGTCGGGTGATGCAAATGGGAATCAGGCCCTTGGCCATTATAAATCTACAGAATACATCAAAACATAGGGAATGGTAACCGGAGGCCTTGGCAATTAGTGTTGTGACTCTGTAATCTGTTTCTTTGTTCATACATCACAGCCTGTGATTCTTCAGATCCTGTCCAAACAACACCTCGGACAAACATTTCTCTCGACACAAGTTTGTATTTCTGAAGTAAAATTTATAAGGAGGCTGCTGAGTTTCAGTGTGACTCTTCTGCATATATTCTTTAATCTCAATTCTCTTCTTTATGCTTCCAAAATATCTAAACCTGGAGTATGTCCACATAAGGGATTCCATTTATGTGTCTTGTGCTTAACTCCCTATTGCTCTTCCTCAAAGCCCTGAATACACAGGTGTGACTGAACACCTGGCATGATTTAAAATTCTTGCTTTAATTACCCTAACCTTGTGGATATTCAATGCGGTATCTTTCCATTCATTTTTCAACATGATGTCTGTCTTTTTTATACTTTCAAAAACTCTAGAGTCCATGGAAGAGTACCAGAAATCCTCTTATCTCTGTTGGAAAATGCCGTGCTTTTCCCAAATTGGAGAAAAATGTCTTTGGGACGCAATGATACAGAATCCAAAGGGATTAAAATACACAATCACAGATTGAGTAAAGTTGGAAAGGACCACAGTGGATAATCATGGAATGGTCTGGGTTGGAAGGGTCCTTAAAGACCACCTAGTTCCTACCCCTAGTCCATAGGCTAGGACACCTTCTGCTAGATTAGGTTGCTCAGAGCCCCATCCAACCTGGCCTTGAACACTTCCAGGGAAGGAACATCCACAACTTCTCTGGGCAGCCTGTTCCTGTGCCTCACCACCCTCATAGTCAAGATTTTCTTCCTAATATCTAATTAAACTCAGTCTTTTTCAGTTTAAACACCACCGCCCCCCCCCCCCCCCCCCCCCACCCTGTCCAGTCACTACAAACCCTTGTCAAAAGCCTTTCCATCTTTCTTGCAAGCTCCTTTCAGGTGCTGGAAAGCCACAATTAGGTCATGCCAGTGCCTTCTTTGTTCCGGATGAAGCAATCCCAATTCTCTCAACCTTTACTCATAGGAGAGGTACTCCGTCCCTCTGATCAACTTGGTGTCCTCCTCTGGATTCACTCCAACAGAGCCATGTCCTTCTGTGCTGGGGACCCCAGAGTAGGACACAGGACTTCAGATGTGGTCCCCTCAGAATGAAGTAATGAAGTAGAGGGGCAGAATCACCTCCCTCTACATTCTGGCCACTGGGTTGGTCAGGCAAGACTTTTCCTTGGTGAAGCTGTTCTGGCTGTCCTGAATCACCTCCCTGTTCTTCATGTTTTAGCACAGCTTCTAGAAAGATCTGCTCCATGATATTCCCAGGTATACAGAGGTGAGACTGACTGGTTGTTAGCCTCCAGGGTCCTCCTTTCCACCGTTTTTTAAGATGGTTACAATGTTCCCCCCTTTTCCAGCCATATAGGACTTTACCTGGCTGCCATGATTTTTTGGATATCTCAGAGAGTGGCTTGGAAACTACATCAGCTAATTCCCTCAGGACTCTGGCATGCATCTTGTTGGGTCCCATACACTTATGTGCATTCAGGTTCCTCAGGTGGTGACAAAATTGATCTTTTCTTGCAGTGGGAAGCACTTTTCTCCCCTAGTGTCCATCCTGTTGTCCATCCATTTGAGAGATGTGGGAAGAGAGGTTGCCATTGAAGACCGAGGCAAAAAGGTTGTTGAGTACCTCAGCCTTCTCCTCATGGGTCGCTCCAAGTTTTCCAGAATTTTTTGTCAGAGGGGATACACCTTCTTTGACCTTCCTTTTCTAGATAACATACCTGTATAAGGCCTTCTTTGGCATCCCTTGCCAAGTTCAGTTCCAGCTTTGCCTTCGCCTTCCTGACTGTATCCCTACACAATGGAATTTCATCCTGTACGCTTCCCAGGTTACCTGTCCATGTTGTTACTGCCTGTGCCTTTGCTTCTTTCCCTTTAGTCTGACCAGCAGTTCCCTATTTAGACATTCCATCTCCTGCCTTTCTTGCCTGATTTCTTGATCCAGGGGATTGCCAGCTCTTGTGATGGAAGGCTTTCTTAAAGATCTCACAGCTCTGTTCTGCTCCCTTGTCCCTGAGGGCAGTGTCCCAGGGGATCCCATTGACTCAAAGAGCTGGAAGTTTCCTTTCCTAAGGTTCAGTGATTAACCTTACTCTTCAACAGCCCCACATCCCTCAGGATGCAAACCCCACAAATGCATGAGCACTGCAGCCCTGTAGATGGAGCAAGAAGCATTTGTCATTTTTCTCCCCTTGACCAGGTGGCCTGCAGCAGACACCAACCACTAGATTCCCTTTCCTGCTTTGGTTTCTGATTCTTACCCACAGGCTTCTGACTTTTGGCTGTTCTTCAGAGACAACTATTCACACTCAATCCACCTCTTGATGTAGGTGTTCCCTCTCCCCACTTCCTCTTTTTTTCCTGAACAGCCTGCAGCCATCAAGAGCCACACTGCAGTGATGGTCACAACTCTTGAATATCTCCAGTGAGAGAGACAGAGAGACTGCAACCTCTCTGGGCAATCTATTCCAGCATGTGGTGACTTGCACAATGGAGAATTCTTCCACAGGTTCAGGTGGAACGTTCTGTGCATCAGTGTCTGCCTGTTCCTCTTGTCCTATTGCTCGACACCACCAAGTAGGGCCTGGCTCTGTCCTCTTTATACCCTCCCTTCAGATACTGACAGACATTGATAAGGTCCCCTTTGGTTGTCTCTTCTCAAGGATGAACAGGCCCACCTCTCTCAGCCTACCCCTGTAAAGGAGATGCTCCTGCCCCTTAATAATCTCCATAGCCTCTGATGGACCTGCTCCAGGAGCTCCATGCCTCTAGTACTGAAGAGCCCACAAGTGGATGCTGCACTCCAGCTGTGGCCTCACCAGGGCAGAATAGAGGGGCAGCAATCTGCTGGCAATATTTTTCCTGATGCACCCCGGGGCACCATTGGCCTTCTTGGCCTTCTTGAGCACAATGCTAGCTCATGAACATCTTACTGTCCACCAGGCCCCAGGGTCCTTTTCCACAAAGCTGCATTCCAACACAGTTTAAATGAAAACTGGCTTGGCCTGTTGACCCTGCACCAGGAAAACAGCTGACATGTACAAGCATTGTATTTCAGGGTAGTATCACCTTGACTTAGTGCTTGTTCATATCCTACATACTATTAAGTTATGCTAAGAATTAAAAGCCATATTCTTCCCCATCTTTAACAACTCTCTAAGGTCAGCAAAGGAGATTACTCCTTTTTTTTTTTTTCCTAGGGATATTTGTGCCTAAATACAATTCAAAGCAGCTGGCAACCTGATCCAGATATTCTCATATAGTCTGTGGGTGGTTTGCTGGTACCTGCAAGGCTTTAACAGCTCAACTTGCCATGCTCTTTACTACTGAAATAAACATAGGACAGTCAAGGAAAAACAATGTAAGGATGAGCTAAGACAATTTTTTATTTATTGAAGTCTTTTCACAATAACAAGTATAATCATTGTCCTTCTCTACACCTTGGAAAGGGCAGGAGATCTTCAAAAGCAGGAAGATTTTGGCTCTTCAGATTTGAGACCACAGGTACCCAGGTAAGCAGCCATCTGCAGGTTCCTCTGTAATGTGTCCCAGTGCTGCAGTGTTTGGTCACCTGGATGTACTGTTTTTTCTCTTCCTTCTGTAACTGGCACTTTTGGAATCACAAACTGTGGCTTCATCCTCAGCCAAATGGAGGACTGCACAGTGCTGATCATGACCTGGACACTGTGTTCTTCTGATGCTGAAACCCCCAAATTGCCATACAGACACTGTCCTGCCCAGTTGAGAGCAGTTTCACTTCATGCCCATTGCAACTGTGACTATAATGCTGCTCTTGAGCAGGTCAGAGCACAATCCAGACTGTATGGGATGACATACATCCTTCTAGACCTCTCTAACACATTTTTCCCAGCGTGCAGATCTCCCTGTATCAGTAGGAGTTTAGCTCTTGGAAAGCTTTGTAACTGGTTCTGGGGGATATCTCTGATTACCAACTAACCTGCTGCAGCTCCTGGAGGCAGGCTGGTGAACACGGCACAGATAGGAGAGAGCAGTGACAGGAATTCACATTCACAGCATTCACAGAACATGTGAATGGAGCCCTTGTTGGGGTTTGGGTAGGAGCTCCAAACCCCAGGTTAGCAGACTTCAGCAGCATTAGGATCCTGAACTAAACCCTGTTGGAATAAATGGTAATCTTTGCTGTATTTTAAGGTTTTTAAAGCATTTGGTTCACTTCTCTGTGTCAACACTTATCCAGGAGCAACCTTCCTATCTCCTCACAGAAGAAAGGATTTCTTTTTTCCAGGTCTTCTTTGTTGCCGGATGAAAACAAACTGGATTCACGTCTCTCACTAAGAGCCACAGAGAACCCAAATCATTTGAAAGGGAAAAGCAAAATAACTTGCACCAAAAAAAAAAAGTTTTTAATTAAAAATAGGTTTTGAAGTATTGCATAAAGAATCATTAATTGTTGTGCCAGCCATTATGTGATATTATATCTGTATGAAGGTTATTTGTTGTAATTTCGAGTCTATGGTAGGCTATTTGCTCTGGGCTCTTTTCTTTTTGTTCCCCCTCTTCTTTTAGAAGAAGTAAATTAAACTACCTTAAGAAGAGGAATTTTTCTATTTCCTGTTAATTTTCTTCTTCCCTTTTTCTTTTTTTTTTTTTCCTTTTTGGACAGAGAATTATAATGATCACATTTGACCCTGTACATTCTCCCACCTGCTCCCTTACAAAGTGCCTGCCAAAAAATCTGTTTTGTAATGTGAAGTAGTAACTCATCATGAATTAAATCAGAAAATAAGTTATGGTGTCTCTGCCTCCCTAATTTGGACTGTATTTCTCTACCAATAACACTTTTTCTTCCAGAGGATGCAGCAGAAGCTGATGCTACCCAAGAAAGAGGGAACTGCTCCAGATTACAGCTGCAAGGAAGTGCAAAATGGTGACATGGCAAAATGATGAGACATGGCAAAATCTTATTGATTCTTTCTCTCTGCCCAGGCACAGATAAATATCACATCTTCTATATTCCGTGCAGGTCTCAGGAGCAAAATTTCTAAGATAAGTTAGTCTGCACAATGCTCTCTATTGTATGTGCAGGGCTAATGCCATGGGGGTTTCATCCCAGTCAGCCAGGAAATGCAACTTTCAAAGATCAGAATCAGAGGGGCAGTATCACCTAATGGAAGAAATAGATGGGTTTGCTAGATGGATCTTTAAATTTTGAAACGTCCTCTAAACCACTTGCATTTATTTTTGACCTGCAAGTGTATTCACATAGCCATAAAGGGATACTTGAGAAAAGTGTCAAGTTGAATTTAAACACTTTTGAAACTGAAAATTGAACAAATGGTCCCAAAGCATTTAAGAAATCAGCCAGCTGGACTCTTTTTTCTTTCTTTCTCCACTTGGTTCAATGGAAGTGGTAATGGTTTTATTTTTCATTGGGAACTTCTACTCCCTGTAAGACACATATGCCTGCACAGGACAGTTGGGGGCATAAACTGACTGATGGCTCCAGGCACTTATTTATATTTGTTCCAGTCTAAGGGGCTGAATAACTCCCAAGGATTCTTCTATGTAACCTCAGAGTGAAGATGCCTAAAATGTCCCTGGCAGAGCCCTTTCAAATGTGGCAACCTTATGAGACCACTTCCTCTTTTGATCTGTCTTAGTTTTATCCAGTTCAAATCTCCCTGGACTTCTGCACTGAAGCTCTCTGGGCTCTTATTTACTGGGAAATTTGTCATTCATTTTATTCACTGTCTAGGTTAAAAATTTATCTCAAGTGCAAAGGTGACTTTTTTCAGTAACTTTCCTTGGCTCAAAGAGCTGAGCCATTATCAAGGTGAAGCTGAGTGTAAGGTGCTCATCACAAAACAGCACCACCAGGACCTAAACCAGAGGATTTTCAGCAGTGGTTGACAGCACAAATATTTCTGAGTACCCTGTACACATCTGGTCCAAGCTGTCTGAAACACAGTGCTTATCTGAAAGAAGAAGGGAAGAGATACTTTCTTTCCATATGGATTTGTCAAACTGTTCCACATGAGCTAAGATTGCTCTGATATCATGCTTGATGGGAAAAAAACCCCAAGAAATGGATATTAAGCATTTTTTTTTTAAAGACAGCTCCCCTGTATTTTATACTGCCAAGCAAGCTACAGAAACTTAATCTGGGCAAAACCATAATATGTCTTTAGATAAAAATCTGTGCTCAGAAAATTATTGGCAACAGCTTGCTGTCAATGTGCATCAGTGAGGCTCCAGACTTTTGTCTGTTGTGGATCTGGGGCTATTCAGGCATTTCATAGACTATTGTACTCTGTTTGGGAGCCATCTACTGAGTTTGTAGTTAATTAATAATAACAACCATATTGTTGCACAGACAGCTGTTAACCAGCAAACAGCTGCACTGCTGGCTGGGAGGCAATTCTGCTGTGGGGGATTCAGATGTGTCCCCACATGTGCTGCCATGAGCTCAGAGGTACAAACTCTCTCCAGGAACCTTCTCAATCCTGCACTCTGTTCTGCTCCCATTTTATTTTTCTCTTCCAAGGATACTGTATACTGTTGGCAGGAATGACAATGGTTGCCCAGTCAATCCAATGTTGTTCAACTTTGCACCCTGGAAAATTCTGCCATCCCAAAGACACCCTCCTTTGTCTCTTTGGTCCTGTCATGTATTATTCTCTTCCCTCATAATATCTGTTTTCTTCTACTTAATCACTCCTTGTCATAAATAATATATCAATTACATAGATTTTTGGCTTGGTTTCTGAGTTTTTTTCCTTTTTAAAAACTTTTTGCTATTATGTGTTGCTTTTTGTTCAGGCTTCTGAAATAGTTGACAAAAAACCTGTGGGCTTTTCATGCTGGCAAAAGGCTGAAAAATCGATGGAGTACCAATCTGCCTTAAGAGGAGTAGTTTTGTGTCTTCATTATTTGGGAGCAGAAGTTTCAAAGAGATAGCGCTGGACTCTAGAGAGGATTCAAGCATTGCAACTCAACAGCATTTAATTTTAGGTACCCCAATATATTTAAAGTGAGCAACACACAGTAAAAGCAATTTCAGGGATTTCTACATATGCATGGGAAAAATTCCAAGACCAAAACTGAGAGTACAGAAGCCTAATTGATTTGGAAGAATGTTAGAATGGCTAGCATGTAACACATTGAGCTGATTGACACAATTCAACCTTGCTTGCTCTCCACTGCCTCCTCAGTCCAGGGCTGGGGCCTCTTCCTTACAGAGAGTAAAGAATGAGCAGCCAAATCCTGCCACAAACCATCAGCTCAAACAATCCTTTCTTCCAGGGAGGAAAACACTGGTATCCCCTCATGTCTGGAAGTAGACCACCTGACTTATCAAGGTAATCTCTGCTTCTGTAAGCATGCAGACATCTGTGAAGAGGATCAAGTTTCTTAAATAATTATTAGATGTAGAAATGTCTCCCTCCCCGTTCTTTTGTCCAACAAGTTTACTCCTGTCTTTCTGAAATACTCCATAAATATGAGATTACAGACACCCATATAATCCTGGTAAAACTGTTCCAGCTTTGTATGGATTGTATTAGCTATTTTGGAAACCAGAGGGTAAGGTTTTGTGATTTTGTATTTTTCCTAAAAATTCTGCTTATTTTTTCCTGAATCATCCATGAAGTCATCCAGAAGGTGGTTGTTCATGCACTAATCTTGCAATATACCCAGTCACTGGAGCAGGGACTAAACTACGTCCACAGCACCTGGTAAATGGGCCAAATGCAACACTACATGAACTTACTCCAAGATGCATATTTAGTCCCCAGCAAATGAACATTCAAGTGGAATAGCCTAGGCAGAGAAAAGCCCTACATGAAGTTCCTACAGCTGTTTACATCAAATTTATTTTTTTCATCAGAGCATATATTTTTGCTTTCCTGACTCCTTTATTCTTGATAAGGGCATGAACTGCTGAATACATGGATCATGGATTTGATTTGTCTCCACTCTAAAGCTGGTGAAAGAATTATTATTCTTCTGATGTTTTTCGGGCTTACATATGAGATAAATGCCAAGTAGGTTGTAGCAACAACAAGGCATAACCTCATAGGTCAGCAAGTATTGAGAGAATACAGACCTCAACAGGGCTCTGCTGGGATGTCTCACAGATCAGTAAGCTCCAGGTTCTGACAGTCATCTATGAGTCTTCCATGCATAAATTATGTTCTATATTAAATAAATAATTAAAAAAAAAATCTGATTCTGAGATCATTAACACTTATTCCCCACTATTTCCCTCAAATTAATTCCTTGGGGTATATTAAGTTATGAGAAAGGAGATGTTTGTCATACATACATGGGGATAAATAAGGAAAGAAGGGTGAAAACAGTGCAACATTTGCTTCAGTAGGAGTGAGTGGTGTCACTGAGCATTAGCATACTTCAGGGAGATCAGCTTTTTCGTCCTGTTACAAAGTATGTAAAGTGTTCATTAAGGAATTCTACTTTCTGTCATGGGAGAGGGAGGAGGTGGAAAAGACCTTTTTCCATCATGCCTTTGTATGCTGACAAATATTTTACAGTAAAAATTCACAAAGCCAGCCATTCTAAGTGATGCACTCTCAAAGGGGTGATCTCTCTGTCCTGTTCTTGATTGCTTTGTGTTAGAGCTCAATCAATGTTTCATTGCTATAGGATGAAAGCTGGATGTGTCCCCCAGGGATGTTTCCTTTCCATACTGGGAAGTGAGGCGTATGACAAGAGGGACAACTCCCACCACATCTCCCTGCCTGGATACCTTTTCCTTCCTCCCTGTAACCCAAGGAATAGAGGCTGCCCTTGACACTCCAACTTCTTGCTATTTTTCACTCCTCTGAGCCCAGATTTGCAACTTTCCTCACTGTGTTCAATTGAAGGAAGAGTGGAATCTAGGGTAGTGGCAAAGTTCATCATAATTTTTATACACATTTCATTGTTTCTTTCACTGTAGTCTTCAGTTAAACCTGGAGGAACTTAGATACATTTGAAACTTCTCATATTTCTATTAAATTTATTTGAAGTTGGCAATGGGTTCAAAATTGAGGAGAGGGATAAGGAGTATTATAATATCAGCCTTTTTCTCTCAGGAAACTGCTCTTAGAAAAACATAATCAGCAGAACAAGAAAGAAGTAATCTAATTAGTTTTCTTCCTAGTCCTTGTTATGTTGCAAACAGATGGCAATTGCTGGATATTGTCTGAAAAATCTATTTTATGAAGTACATATCATTTATATGATACACAAAATTATATGCTAACATATTTCTGTGACATTTTCTGTCCTCCTTTTTAAAATCTAAAAAATAGTGTGTATTTTAAATTCTTCAATTGAAAAATATGAGAGCACAGATAAAAAACTCAAAGAAATCTTGAAGACTTTTTTTTCTAGTTTTCCTATGATTTTATAATAATTAGGAAGGCAGGAAATTACTTGAGATAGAGCTTTCTCTTTCTGTGCCTGACTCCTCCCAGGGTTTGAATCCCTCATAACATCTCTGGAGCTCACCCATATGAGAAACAGCTGCAGTTTAACTTTGTAAATACTGTACTCTCACTTGTTGGGAAACGTCTTTTGGTTAACTGCTTGGGGAAAAGGAAAGTGAAAATTCACCATTTTAGCTATTGTTTTTAAAAGGCAGTATGGGAGTAGTTTAACTCATGAAAATACAAGGAAGAATGTCAAATTTCATATTGTACTCAATATGGACATGGCAAGAGGTTTTAATATGTTCAATATACAGAGTATTAATGGGCAAATATGAGCAGGCTGTGCATTGATTAAGACACAAATGCAGAAGATGGCAATGAAAACTTAACTCACAAATTCTATGATTTCACAGCTTGCCATGTAAGTAATACTTTAATAAAGTAAGAGGCGATCTAAAAATGCCTGACCAGAAAATGCTGTCTTTTCCAGGAAAGACAGTTCTATGACATTGCTGGTAACAAAGCTGGTAACAATTTTAGCAACACAAAGGTAGGGGTTTTAAGAACTAGACGTTTAGATAGAACTAACAGAGCTCCCTCAACAGTTTTAAAAGCATATTCCTATAATAATTCGTCTTACAGAAATTGTCTGTTAGAAGATGTTGAAATACTGAAAATTCCCCCTAAAGTCTCATCTGGACTGACCAATGTATAACTGCAATCAGTGAGTTCATTTGTTATGACTGTATCAATAAGAATTTTTGTGGGAAAGTCCTGACACAGGCAGTTCAAGACTGTGGGAATTGGTCACTCTTCAAAATCTGTGGAAGCAAAGAAAGGGGAAGATGACTGGACATTTTATGTCCTTGGTGCCCTTTCTAGGGACATAAGGGTCCAATGTGTTCTCAAATCCAAACGAAATGTCTGTCCAAATGTCAATTCCACTGTTTTTACCCTAAAAACAAAAATGTTGAGATTGTTGTAGTAATTTCTATACCTACTGTTTTAGTAAGACCTGTTTTTAATCTGCAGCTAGAAATACACTTACAAATCCATTACCCCTGTAAGTTTTCTCTTTTATAAATAGTGTGTTTGTGTCTCACAGAATTTGCTAATTTTATGTCCTCATGTCTTCTAGATGGTTTTTCTCATATTTTCTAGGTTCTTGGTCTTGCACCCAGATCTGTGCCCATTTCAGTACTCAGCTTGTCACAGGAAGGTGCCTCCATGTCTATCCCTTAACAAAGCAGGACAGTGTTCTATTCCTGAGACGTTCAGGACCTGTGTGGAAGAGGGTGAGACTGATTTTGGGTGGTTTCAGCCACCTAATAGCTATGGTGTGCTTCTTCCACTGTGTGTGCCACCCAAAGCTTTTGGAGCTGTGTCCAGCCTGGCAGGCTGTGGGTGACTGCACCTTGCTGCTGCCCTTGGATGATGGGAAACCAAATTATTAGCAAGTCTGTCACAGTGAACCAGAGTCACACCCTGTAAACATCTAAAAATATTACTGTGGTTTGTGCCTGCCTTGCTGTGTGTTCAAAGATAATACCAGATACCAGCAGGATGCATTTCTGTATTGTGAAACCAGCTTTTCAGAGGGAGGAGGGACACTGGGTATTTAACTTCTTGATTAAAAAAGAGACAATTGAAATATTTCCTCAAGAAATTAAAGGAGAAATGGGAAAGGGGAAATCAATAGGCTGACAGTTCTCTAGTTAACCAGCCCTTGCAGAAATACATGTGTGGAAAGGGATACATTAGAAGAATAAAACTAACTGGATCTGCCATGATGAAGGCTCAGGAGGAGAGGCTGCATTTGTAAGAGAAACTGGATCAAACTTGAAAGTTAAAGAGAAGCAAGAGACTTTTAATCTTTTCCTATTATTGGCAGTAATCTCCCAAGTGAAGGACATAAACAGAAACCATCCCAAATTGAAGGGAGGACCAAAATCATCTCATGTGACCAGTTTTGCTGACTCTTGAGTGCTTTTTTGACCTTGGTTACAAAACAGAACCATATAAAACCTAAAAAGTTTATCAGGGAAAAAATACCAAAAAAAAAAAAAAAAAGAAAAAAGGACAAAACCAGAAAGGAACAAAAACGAGATTTAACCAGCAAGAGGCGTGAGGAATCATTCTACATACCCTCTGGGAGCAGAGGAAAGAAAAGCAAGAGTAATTCCACTACCCTACAATGGGAGGTATAAACATGGTCACCACTGAGAGGAGAGCTGAAACAGAGGACAGCAAATAACAGCAAATAGAAAAGCCTATAGAAAAGCAGGATGAGGGGAGAAAATTCTAGGCCTGGAGATGATTGAAAATTGTATCACAGTGGTAAGGAAAATACAGAAAAAATCCCAAACCCTAACCATGGAGCCAAATATAGAACTTGTCTTTAAAACAGAAAAGAAAATAGACAAGAAATTGTGAACCATTCAACTAAAGTTGATGTCCTAGAAAAATTCTGGGGAAAAATGATCCAATAATTTGTAAAAACTTAGAAATATTAAATAAGAATGATTGACAGCTACACAAATTAAATGGGAACTAGGAACTAGAGATTTTAAACACAGTATTTCACTCTTGTTTCCTCAACAGACAGGCCTAGTTGACTTCAGTAAAGTTTTGACTACTTCAAAAGCCATGTAAAAATGTGTTCTTTGTGAAACAGCTGCAGAGTGAATGGCAAATGGTTATAAAATGGCACCATAGAAAATATTGCAAATTGTTCACTTTTAGGATACAAGGCTGCTGTGAAATGGTACCTACAGGAGTCTGTTCTGTGTCTATTTCAGTTTGATATTTTAATTAATGAGAGAGGTGACAAAGCAACGATTAAACTTAATAAATTTGCAGAAGACATGATGCTTCAATGATCAAAAAAACTCCAAAAAATGAAAAACTGAGGGAGAATTTCCATGTGGTATGTTTCTGTTGAAATGGTCAATTGCATACAAAAAGCTGATGGGAATAACCCATTAGCTGGTGGCTCTTAGGAAAAGGATCTGAAGCTATAGAAGGTCACATACCTTCTACAATCTAAAAATTTCATGCTATTGCAAAGCACATTAAACACTACCTTGGGCTGTATAAAGAGCATGAAGAGCCTGTTGACTCTTGAAGTAATCTTCTGCTGTACTCAGCACTGGTAAGATCTCAGCTGGAATAAACTCAGTTTGCAGCTCCTCACTTTAGTAAGTTCAGAGATATTAATGTTCTAAAGAATATAATTTATGAGAGAAATGGGGGAAGATGCTATTAAGCATGAAGAAAAAAGGATTAAGGAGGAGCAAGGAAAGGAAAGTTCCAACTTCTGAGATATACACTGAGATTACTTGCCAAAAGAGATAGTGGAGTTTCCATCATGCAAGGATTTTAAGTATTCTTAGACAGATGTGTCAGGAAAGTCAAAGAGACGACTGATGCATTTATTCCAGTGAGGAATGAGCAAAATGGTCTGTTGGGATCTCTTCCACAATCAGCTAAACTTGGAAATTCATTGATGATGTCCTTTTGGTTTATAGATCTGGAAACTGTCTGAGCATTGAGAACAAGGGAAAAATCATGACCAATTTAGTCATGAAGAAAAATGATCCTGATTTTTTTGGATGTGTTCATGGCTCACAATTGACTGTTGTGTCAAATGGAACTTGTTCAGGTAGCTGGAAAAACACCATTCTGCAACCAGTCTCTACTGCATTGGTGACTGCCAGTAAATCAGAAGTGAGCTGGTGGAGGAGGTTATGCTAGGGGTTTGTCACTTTTAATATTTTAGTCTTTACTGTTCTCCAATTCTTTAGGACTTTGACTTCTCTTTTTTTCCAAAAATTTTGAGCAACTCTTGTGAAATCTTGAATGGAGAAGACTGGGTTGCAAAATGTACCCAGCTAGGTTGCTTTTACTGCTGGAGCAGTAATTCCGTTATGTCTTTTCATGCACTTAAAAATGTAATTTAGAACATGAATACAGAAAGATCACAGTTATGTTGGACAAATTATCCTACTTCTATTCCCTCCCTTGTGAAACTTGCAGGCAGTTCACCCTCATTTGGGAGCCTGGAAACACAGCAGATCCCAGACTCCAATAGTCTCTGCTCAGTGATCCCAGCCCCCTGCCCCAGCACCTTCCACATTTCTGCAAGGATACCCTGAGGGGTCTCTGCAACCTCATCCAGCCCTTCTGTCTGCTGAAAACAAACACAGCATATTTGTGACCTAATTTCTAGGCTTCCCAGTTGTATTATTTTATGAAAAGGTGTGAATCCAGAGCTAGTTACTTCTCAGGTTAATGAAGTGAATTTCTGGTTTTACTGAAAGGCAAGGTACTTTTTGTCTTGACAACTAAGGAATTAGAATAAAATAATATCTTCTCTTTTATAGTTTTAATGTCTTTTAAAATATTGTTTCTAGGAGGGAATAGGGTTTTCATATTTAATTTGGTGGGATTATTCAATACATTACTCTAACATAGCCCAGGATTTTCAGCCAAAATGCGGAGGAAGATGGCTTCTGTCCCAAAGGCTTTTCAGTCAAAATGACAGAAATATACAAGTGGGAAAAGAATATGTGCAAGAAAAAAGAGTTTCTCACAAGTAAAAGAACCAGAGTAGAGATGGGTGAATATCTAGCTGACTGTATGCTGATAATTACTGATAATTATTAGTCATTAATTTTTAATTAATTCTCTAATTGCATTTAACATTCCTAATGTCCTTATTTCCTTTTGCCTAATTGACTGCTAGAATGAGATTCATTGAATTTGTCTATTTAATTCCAGAAATCCTAATTCTCTCTTCGATTTTATCAGACCCACCTTGCCATTTCTATTTCATGTTTTGCCCCTTTCTTTTAAACAGCTTTTGTTCCTCACATACTGCCTAAGGGAATTTTTTTTCTGACTAGCTGTGAGGAATTTCCATTATCCCAAATTCCCTATTACTGTAAAAGCACCCTTAACCCAAGGCAACTTGGAGTAAAATAAAATAGGGAAAGTATTTACAAATTGAAATAGAAATGAAATTGTTGTGAACATCTTGGGAGGAGTGAAAGTGAATGAAGAGAAAACTATGTATCCTACCCACCCTAACACCTCGAGTACCTTAGAAATTGCAGCTGAAAAGCATTAAGATATTATTTAGCTTTCTATACATGGAGTTACCTCTCAGCTAACTCCATCTTTGCTTTCTTAGAAGATGATGTCACCTTGGAATCATGCTTTCCTTTAGGTATCATGTTTGCACATCTCTTCAGAATCAGAATTTATTTCCTCCTCCTTATTCAGCCTCTATTTATTACCAACTCAAATTAACAATGGCCTGAAGCACTGTTTCTCCCACCTTCATGTTGGAAATGCATTGTCCTTTTGGCTAAGCTTTGCTTCTTTGGCTGCAATCTAAACTGCTTGTTGATTAGTTGTGAGGTCAACCTCTCTTAGGTGGGGCAACTTAAAAATCCCAAGGTAGCATTTTTTTCAGTCAGAGCAAAGTGTAGATTGCATATAAAAGCAGAATTTGCTAATCATGCTTTGTGAAATGATATGATTGTGATGACAGTATGCAGAATTTTATTGCGTCTTGTTTCAGACCAGCTTTCATGTCAAGAAGACCAGTTTGAGTCAATGAAGATTTAGGCATAATTGCTCTTTAGCCCTGTCTGGGACAGGTTTGTTCTCTGTCCTATTTATTCAACTACTACTTTCAATGGCAGAACCTCCTCAAAGAATCCTTCCCCCTCTCTTTTGTCTACACTGTTCCACAAATAAGTCCCTGTGGCCCTGAGACACACGGTGTCCTCTGTGCCTGGCATGGCTTTGCAGGCTGCCTACAGGGTCTCATGTATTTGGAAGTTCCTCAGGCAGACAGGAAAACATATCAAAGATTAATTCATAGAAATGGAGCTATCTAGGTAAAATCCCTTCTGACAAGATCCACAAACATCAGTGTGTGTCATGGGGAGTTTTTCCAAAGTATTTGCACTGAGCATTGTGAGCACAGAGACGATACAGGAAACCAAATGTAATCTCTGTAATTCACCCAATGCCCACTGTCATTACTTCAAAGTTTGTTAAATAATGTTTAATGTCTGTGGCTTTTTCAGGTTTTATCAGGAAGATATAACTTAAATTTTCCATCTGACAGTGAAGTGCAGTTTTTTAAACAATTGATTAAAAAAGAATTCTATTCCTGGGCAAAGGAGTCAATCTCTTTTTTGGACAGGCACAGCTTCAAGGGAGGGGATGGGATTCACTTTTCTCCAGGCTTACATTCAGCCCAGGGGTTACTGCACCTTTTTTTGGGAGACAGAAGCAGTGAATTCTGAAACCCAAAATAATATATTGCTGAGATGTAATAGTGCCTGAGTGAGAGGGCTACCTAGAGTGGCCAGCAAAATCTGTCTTCATGGCAGAAGGGGCTAAAGGGCTGTCTGTGGCTGTGCCGAACATGTGTTGTGGGCAGAATGGGAGCTTCATGCAAAAGTTGTTAGAGAAACTCTCCTCTTGGGTCACGAGGTGCAGAAAGAACCCCCTTGCTTTCTAAACTCCTCCTCAGAGAGGGGCCTGGGTGCAGCTGGATCCAGTCTTAGCCCCAGACTTTGTCAATGGTTTATGTCTAAAGGATTATACAGGTGTAATTGAACCTTTATACAGTTTTGTCCACAGGTCTAAGGATGTCAAAATGAATCTATTTATATAAATATATTATTTATTTTAATTGATAACAATAATTATAAAGATTATGGAAAAAATATCTTAATCAGAATTATTTGCTACATAGTATGCATAGCTATAACTACTAGTATAATGGACTATTTTTGAAGCAATATTGAAGCAATTACATTAAAGCTAGCAAGAAAATTATTAAGGAGATCTTGATGTCACTCCCATACCAACACCATGGGCAAACACCTTTTGCTCAGCCTTAAGGAGTAACCTTGAGGAGTGTTCCCACTCAGGTGACTCATATCACTACTTGGGGTGATATTTTAGAAGTCCTTCCTATGCAAAAGTGGGACTGGCCTTTTGGAGTATAAAGTGATTAATGGTCATTCATATGCATTTTTTGGATTATGTGATATCAGACTTAATAAGAAAAGCATGCTTTGTGCTGAAAAAGGTGCTCGTTTTTTGTGCTAAAGGAGCTCTTTAGCTTATTTTGCTCAACACTCCTGGCTCTTGGTACCGTGTCAGGGCCAGCACAACCTTGTAGCTCCCAGCCTCAGTCAGGGAGAGTGTCTTGCATTCCTCATGGCAGGGTCTGCCAGTTTGGTCAAGCACCTCTCAGCATTCTTCAACACTGAGAAGAGCAGACCCTCCGTGCTCAATCTTATCACTGATCAGCAGACAATCCTTGCTCAGGTCATCACTGATAAACTTCCAAGACAAATTTCAAGCTGCTGTATCCATGGTTAGGCACAGAGTTTTCTTACAACATGCTGAATTACTAAATGCAATTTTTGAGGCAAAATTTCAGATTCATTTTCCTTTTTGAATTACCTATAAGTGAGCCCTTTGTGCATTATGCTTGCAGGTGTTGGTGCCCAGATCCTCTTTACAACACACTTCATGTTCTTCAGGAGATAGATTTTCCTTTGGCTGTGATAATATCCCAAGGTGCCCCATGATAACTCAGTATGCTGCAACCATTTGGTCTGTGTGTTCATTATTTACTTGCCTCCTCAGTTTTCCAGACAAAAATTGTTTTAATAACGTAAGAGCAGGGAATTTGATGTGTTTGTTTCAATGTATTGAGAGGAAAATATTTCAGCTCTTATGGTTAACCAAAATTATGATTAGCACTAAATTGCGTTTAATGAACTGGCCCTTGATTAATCATTTCAGAAGGAAAAAAACTAACAATGTGTTTAAGGTACTGTATATACACATTCATTTCTATTAAACTGTATTCTTCCATTATTTGGGTTTTGGCTGATTGACAAAAGTACATTTCTCAGAAAGTGCACAAATTTTATTATATACTATACATATACATATATTATATATATGAGTGTAACCACACACATTACATGCTTTTGAGATAGCTCTTGAACACAACAGCACAGAAGAGAGTGTCCAAATTATCTGAGCCAAATTAATCTTAGTAATATGTCTCCAAACCCACCAAAGGTGTTCAGGGGAGCTACACAATATCAAGTGAGGAAGTTCAGTGCAGCAGTTGAACCATCAGCCATTTGTGGCATTACTAATAATGTCTACACACCTTCAGAAAGAAAAGTACTAACCAGCAGGAAGAGAGTCCCTAAACTGGAACCTACAGGCTTTTAAGCACATATATCCATGTCATGTATTGTATATTATTGTTATTTATTAGCCCTGTAACCATGACACAAACTTACTCCATCATGATGTGTGACAAAAGTTGATTTTTTTAAAGATATAGCATTTAAAAAAATTACTCAAGTTTAATTACCAGATGCTTCCTAAAGATGCACTATAATATTATGAGTTCTGTAATAGGAATTACTGATGCCCTTTGAGGTCATCTGCTTCATGGGGAGAAACAATATGGCAAGTTATATTAACTGCCTGTTTCTGAGAGCATTGGCTAGGCATAAAAACTTAGAAAACCAGAAATAATAGTAGAATTATTCACAAAAAGCAGAAAACATAATTGTTGGGGAAATGGCAAATATGACATAATTTTCTGTATATGTTGCAAAATAATGGGGAAAGTACCTACTGTTCTCTCTTCTTCAGCCTAGGTATGTATAAATAGCTGATCAGTATTTCTGCTTGATGGAGAGAACTATGTTTTGAAGGACAAAAGATTTCCCAGTCTGTAAGACTGGTTTAAAATTACTTTATTTTTAAACTGATTTATTTATTTGATTTGCCTTTAATAGTGGAATAATAAGCACCAGGAACAATAATAAGAAAAAAGGTAAGAGCAGATTTTCCCAAAATTCATCTTAAGTGTGATGTTTTTTACAGCTTTTTTCATTGAAAGAAGAAAAATCAAGGAAAGAGGAGAAAAGTGATCTCTGGTCATCAATAAAGGTTGTGTTCTTGGTGCTCCTCCAGGCCTGCTTGGTCCTGAATCAGAGAGATTGATGCTCTCAAAGTTCTGATATAGTTGTGGTTCTGTGGTTGCACATTCATGAATTCTGTTGACTATTTTATGAAAATGCCAGTGGGGAATTAGCTTGGGATAATAAAGAAACTTAAGTGACCACAGTTGTTTGCATCCCTTTTTCAAATGAGTCTTTATTGTGTTTTTGGTTGTTTTGTTTTGGTTTTTTTCAGAAAAGCATTTGAAAGGGTGAATTTCATTGAAAACACAACGTGGGCTGCAATTATCACTGGCATGTTTCATAGCACAGTGCAATTCACTGCTTCATTCTATGTCAAGACTAGTTAATTGCACAGTATTCCAGAGAAAAAAATACAAGAGACCCTGCAGTTAGACTCCAAACACAGAAAAAATATCTATCAATGAATACTTGATAAATCTCCCATGTCCCCATCAGATTTGAGGGAGAATAAGTGATCATTTAGAAAATTTCCTGGTTTCTAGTTTAGCTTTAAGTCTGAATAAGAGATTTCATGCCCTTTAATTGTAGTAATTATATCACGGGCTGCTGAATCTATAGGAAGTCTTTACTAGTATTAATGGGCTTTTCCAAAGTGATTTCATGCTGACAGAAATAATCATCACTGAGCAGTTTAGTCAAATACAGAGCTAAACACCAGTGTTAGCAAAGTTAGGTTATTTCTGCACCAGCACTCCTGCTGGGATAGAAACTGAGAGAAAATGTAGAGATCAAACCCAGAAAGTATAGAATCTTATACAGACAAGGGGTGGGGGGAAAGGATATTCAACACAGGCAGTAGCTGAAAATCATACCTACAGCTTTTAAATTTGGAAACAGAGGCAGGCAGGGAGTTAAATGAGTCCAGGCCAAAAGTCAAGGATGCTGGAGAATTGGAAGTCTGAGCAGGCTGTAGAGGAAAAAAAATTCAAGGGTAAAGGAAATTCTCTTTTTTGTGGAGATTTCTGAAACTTGATACATGCACGTAGTCCAATTAGGATCTCAGCTAGATTTGGGGCATGTGAGACCCCCTGTGCACAAATGAATCCTGTAGTAATGAACCTCATTACTATGACCCACTAAAACTTTCCTTGGGAAATAAGGGCAAACATATCCTTATGGCTCTGTTCAAATATTAGCTAAAAATAACTCTCAGTACCTCTTTATTTCCTCATTAACAATTTTATTCAAAATTGTCCCCTGCATATGATACAATGAACATCAAGAAGAACAAGGAGAGTTATGGAGTTAAAATGACATTTGTAAAGTTCTGTGCATATATATTCTATTATGTGAATTTTTTACTTTATAGTCATGGTTCATTATTGCACATTAAAATAATTATAAAAATGGTCCTCTGTGAAAGAGATACTCCCATGTGGTAGCTTAAACATACTTCACTTTCCATTATAAATTGATAATTGTAGTTTAAAATTATAAGTGGTAACCTCTGAATTGATCTAATGCAGTAAATGACTATTTTTTACCTAATTATGATCCACATATGGTTTTGTTCTTTGGATGATGAAACATTTTGGTCATTGACACCAGATTGCCTGAAAGAGTTGCACTTTTTACGAGGACTAGAGCATAATTTGCATAGAATAAGGTGAAATCTCAGACTTCTCTACCTTTTACAGAAGAATATTCTGTTTTATAGTTTATGGAGAATTCTTAGGCACAAAAATTCAGATTCATAAAGGGATTTGCACATGACAACCTCAGCACTGCTACATCACTGTTGCTTTGGCAATGGACTTTACAGTCCTGCACCAAAGGCTTAAGCTTTCTTTCCAGATTTTGAAAGTGTTACCCTCTTTTGGCTCATGTATCTTCATACAAATTTCCCCACATCTGCATGTTTAAATTAAAAAAAACAGCTCAGGTCAAGTGTAATTACTGGAAGACCTTGACTTCTCCAGGGTAGCAGAGGGCAAAACTCAGCTACAATGATTAATTCTTAATGTAAATTTTGGTGACACCCTCAGCCTCAGCTGGGCTGCTGCTGGCAGTTAAAGCTAATTAGTCATTACTTGGCAGCATGAGCACTTGCAGACAATAATTGCTGATTTTTACACTCTTATGGTGAAAGAACTGCTGCTGTCTTGTGAGAATAGGAACACACATCCATGTGGCAATGTGGTAAAACACTGTGTGGGATTTCCTGACACCTCTTGTGTGCAAAGATGAACGCCCTGGTGGACAGGATGCAAAGTCTGAAAAATACAGGGATTTGGGAGTCTGGTGAGTTTGTGTAACCTCTTCACAGAGATAATGGCATCTCTGGGAATTTGCCACAGTATAACTTTCAGCACAATAAAGCTTTCCAGGGAAGGTTTAAGGTTCTAGCTGTTGGGCAGGAATTCTGTGAAATGGTCCTTGCAGTTCAGTTGTGCTTCAGCTCCATCCTTGGGTCTTGTACAGGTTTGCTGGACTCAGGTTATGGAAGAAACTGACATTCTAGTACTAAGCATGGTGTTTGCCTGAGCAATTTTTTTCCTATTCCTTAAAGCCCCAGCTTCAGCAGAGCAGTGCAGACTCTGCTTACAGTATGTTATTATGTCCTCAAAGTGCCAGGAAGCACTGCTGCTGAAAGAAAAAGCTGTCTTTGCCCTCTCTTTTACCATTTTGGTCACTTACCCATCCAAGGAGAGGTTTCTAAGGGAATCACCAGCAGTTCTTGCCAAAGATTCCAGGCAAGCAAGTGATGACTCAGATAACATTTGTGTGATCACACTGAAGAGAGCCAAATCTGTATGGTAAGTGACAACTGTCAGTGCTGGAAGGGAGACTTTTATAGCAGGAGGAGTGAGCCAATCCATGGGGATATGCTCCATGCAGTGACTCAGGATTTTGCACTTTGGAAATACTGCACTACCCACATATGCTGCATTGCACTACAAGTAGCTTCAGAAGGATGTAAACATTTATCCTTTCTACACTGAAATATTTTGCCATTGAAAGGACACCACTGACATATTTTCCACAGTAAAAAAAATCTCTAAACCATTTGGAATCTATTTGGAGCTATCTTGTGATCCCTTAGTGCCCAGCAGGCCTGATTATTAGGATGCTAGTGTATGAGTATATTGGATTATTGAAGAAATGGTTCAGTGCTAGACCTGTTAATGTGTGAATTAGTCATCTCAGAAATTGGGAATTAGTCATCACAGAGCATTGGGATTTGTGAAAACATTAAAAATCTGTGTGTTTGTGTGGGTTTTGGGTTTTTTTGTTTGGTTGGTTGGGGGTTTTTTTTTTTTTCTTTTTTTTTGGTTGGTTGATGGTTTTTGGTTTTGTTGCCTTTTTTTTTTTTAGCTTAGTTGTTTTTCCTTTTTTAGTTGGCTTGCTTGCTTGTTTTTTAATTAAGAAAAAAAAAAGGAAAAAGTAAAAGAGGTTTAGAAGCTAACAGAGGTGTAGGAAAGGCCAGTCTGAGCTTTCAGAGTTACACAAGATAGTTGGAGGTGCTAGGATTGCCCTAGTCATGAAAAATTATATTACACAGGAAAGTCAGGTGTGTGCATTTATTGTACAGAATTATTGATATCTTCCATGGGTCCTTATATTTGACAATAATTTACATGAGCTATATAGTTGAGAGTATGTCTGGTAAAGTGCTTGAATGACACAATCCTGAAACTTCAAATCCTGCAATGGTTGGAACCCATTCTGCACAAGAGGCATTTATCAGCAGAGATTTATCATTTTGCATATTTCCAGTGAGGAAAAATGGCAGGCACTCTAGCAAACACTTATGCTAGGTGGGACAGATGGTTCGTTTATCTCTCCTTCACCTGCATAATCTACTTATCTCTAGAAAAGCTGTGATATTTGCTAAAGGTTCCACTGATTCCCTTCCCTCCTCATCCTCCTTTTCCTCCTATCCCCTTGAAAGGAAGATTTATTTTCTCCTTAAAACAGCAAGTCTAGGCCTTATACCTGCTACATAAGCAAGAGATAGTCCTTGATAAAGTCCTTTGTGTCCCATATTTTACAGAGTAGTGTAAGGATGGTTGGTTTTACATTGGTTATACCAATAAAATATGAACATTTTTTCAGTTTTTACACCTGTACATCATAATCTCTTATACAACACTTCTTCTCCTCTAATGGGTCACGAAAATGTAGTTTCATTATGAGTAATATTATGTTTGTTCTCTGGCCTAGAAACACTGGACTCCAGAGAGATGAGGTGGCTTTTCCAAAGTTCCAGCCTACCTGGGATGGCACAAAGGATCCCTGTGCCCTGCCCTACCTACTGGTGTGGACCTGATGCTTTTATCTTGTTCCTTCTTTTCCATCCTTTCTCTTACTCCAGGGAATGAACACTTAGCTTTTCACTGAGTGAGGCACATGCTTTTCACTAAAACACAAAGTTTAAAAGTAGCACAAAGAAATAACAGCACTATATAAAATCACAGCTCTGGTGACCCAGGTGTAATGAAAAGGCAGGAGCACTAAAAAGATTGGGAGGTTTTCAAGAAATTAGGTTTGGAGAACTTGGCTGGAAACATTGATTCTAAGACCAAAATGAGTCTTTGTAAAGATGGCAATTCTTTTAATATCATAAAATGTCTATCTAGAGGGCTGAGCTACGCAAGGAGATGCTGAAGTCATCTGACAAATATCTACAAAATTACATGTGCGGTACAGAGCGTGTAAAACCATGATCTGTGCAAACTCTCTCCATTGCTGTTGGATCTGCAATCAGTCCTTGGACAGTCTGGTTATTTCTCAAGGCAGGACACAGCAGAACCATTGCTCTTCTTCAGAATTTTTTCCACCATAATTTTTATTTTTTAATGTAATTTCTTTTTTTCTTTTTTTTTCTTTTTTTTGCCTGGAATCTCACAGTATCCACCATGTACAGTGCTTTTTGGGTAAAATGGATCATTTGGTTCAGAATGATCTCAGAACTCTTGTAACATTGTACACAGCTTAGTGCATGTATAAAAGATGCTCTCTAAACTTGTGTTACCATAGAAAACAGAACTCCAGTTACTACAAATAATTTAATCAACATAATTACAATCCAAACTCTATGTATAACCATATCACTCTTTCTAGCAGGATAACCACATCACTCTTTCTGGCAGGATAACAACTTATAATCTGCCAGGAGTGTTTATCAAGAGATGAGGGATAAAATATTTTTTGTGATCCTGTATCAAATATACCTCAAATTTTCATTTTCAGAGGCTGAAACAAGAAAAATATTGTTCAGTAAACATTAAATCAAGCATTCACATAAAATGAACATAAAAAGATACTGGTTCTCTGAAGTTAGTGGAGGAGTCCCACACCAGTGTGGGTGTGTCCCTGTGTTATGGAAGGATGCACGAAAATCCAAAACTGCTTATTTTGGGAGTGTCTTTGGAGAAAAAAAAATTGCTGTCTTGGGCAAGAAGAATTTATTCCTAAATAAAAGATAGGTTTTAGAAGAAACCTTCAAGACTTCAGGACTTGAAGCCTTTAAAAATTCCTCACAGAAAAAAAAAAAAAAAAGCCTTTTGTAGGAGCTAGATCACCTAAGAGAGACTGGAATTGTTGAATGGGTGAGTGACTCTTGAGAGAAATCTGAGCTTAGTCTGAGTGTTGCTGGAGGGGAAAAACCCAAAACCTGAGCCAGGATACAGATCTCAGGGGAAGGGCTGAGAGGCTCCTTCTTGTTGGTGAAGGGATTAAAGGGTGGTGGGGTTGAAGTTGGAAATGTTCAGCCAGAGTAGGAGGACTATGAGGATCTCAAGGTGGACAGACTGGAATGGTATTTGTGTAGCTTGAGGAAAGGGCTATAAAAAGGAAGCCAATGGTAATTTAAGAGCTGAAAGGAAGCCAATGATAATTTAAGAGCTGGATATGATTTGAAGATAAAAAGATAGTGGAACATTTCCTCAAAGACAAAAGAAGCTGTGGAGGGAAGCTGAAACAGTCTGGGGTGGGATCCCCTGGGTTATTTTCTCTGGGCCCTGTCATCTTAATTCCATTTGATAAATGCAATTAATTCTATCTTAAAAACAGATGATATGTGTATCAAAACTTTTAATTTTTATTTTTACCATGACCTAATTGCTCTCTCGAAATTCCTTTTTCTAACAGTTGGGAACCTTCTAACTTTTATTTCTTTTGATTTCTAATTTCTGGCTGCCAGTTCTCTACCAGTCTTTATGTTCTTAAAATGACACTGCTTTTAATGCAGTAGGTCTTTTCAGCCATTGTGTGTGTGTGGTGTTTGTTAATTGGGTTATTTGGTTAAGTGGTCTTTTCATTTACAAGGGCAAATTTCTTAAACTCTTTAGCTGGCATTTGGTGTCCAAGCTGTACATTCTTTAAATCCCTAAATATCCTGCTTCCTTTTGTTTTTTATTAAATCTCTCTCTAAATAGGTGGATGATAATTTAGGACACTGAAGTGCTGGAGCATGTCCAGCAAAGGGCGACAAGGCTTGTAAGAGGTTTACAAAATAAGGCTTAGGGCTGAGGGAGCTGGGCTTGAGCAGTCTTGAGAAGAGGAGGCTTGGGAGGAACCTCTACAACCACCTGAAAGGAGATTGCAGTGAGATGGGAGCTGGTCACTTCTGCTGTGCCTGCAGTGAGAGGAGCAGAGGAAACGGCCTTAAGGCGAGAGAGGGGAGATTCAGATTAGATGTTATAAAAGAAATGTTCATTGTTAGGGTGGTCAGGCACTGGAATAAGCTACTCAGGGACATGGTGGACTGACCATCCCTGGAGGTATTTAAGAAGAATCTGGATCTGGTTCTGGGTGATGTGATTTAGTAGTTAGGGGCTTTAGTGGTGGTGCTGGGCTGATGGTTGGATTGGATGATCTCAAGTGTCTCTTCCAACCTCGATGATTCCATATCTCTAGTCTCCTAATGGTGAGGTGTTCAGCAGTTTAATTTTGTTAATATTCTCTTATGTGTGACTAAAAGACTTCCTCCATTTGTTCTAGGGCTGCATCTCCTTTCCACAGCAGTGGCCCACCACCTCACTGTCATCCACCGATAAAAAATTGTACATATTTCCTCATCTTCAGCTCTTTCTAAATGATGTAGTTTGTGCTGCCTAATTTGATTTCAGTCCTTATCTGTGATTCTTACTCACAACCAGCTTTTTTATGTGGTGTTTGTTATGACTGTTCATATAAAATTTTGCAGTTGCACCAGCAGATTTAATAAAAAAATCCTAATTGGCATTTTAAAAAAATATTAATTCATTCTGTGATTAAGCAAAATTGTAGCTGAATTCAAAATATGCCTATTTCAGATTATGTTTCCCAGCTTTTAAAACTGTCTCTTACTTTACTTCAGCTCTTTCCTCTACAATCCCCAGTTACTATGACACAAGTAATTTCTCATTAAAAGCATTTTACTGGCATCCATGTAGATGAGAAATGTCCAGTGTTGTGCCAGTATGTGTCTGCATCTTGACTGAAAACTGTGAAATTTCTCTTTTATTTTCAGAATACAACTGTTTAGCCGTGTTCCTGAAAACATTTCTTATCAACACAATGGTTGAGTAGCTGAAAACATGACAGGACACAGCCTCTTTCCAGGAGAGCTCACACAAAGAGGGAGGATCAGGACTTGATGCACACACCGAAAAGGTTAATAACAAAGGCAAGAGTTGAACTCTCAAATCCCTGCTGAGTGGTCTCTCTTCTCTAGTTTGTTGTGCATCAGGGGAAATATTAGTCACACCTGTACAGAGACACTGAGACATCTGGCCCAAGCGAGACATCTCTGATTCCAAACTCTTTCACCACTCTACCCCTAAACTGACTTCTTCAATAGGACTTGGGGATTTTTGACATTTGATCCTCCCTTCTTCTTTCTCTTGGCATTGCTTCAGTCACAGTCCCTTGTAAATTAGTTCAGTGCTGGATTTACCAAGCTTTTAAGCTGTGCAGGGAAACATTCCCTACAGACTTCTTATTCTTCAGCTATACTCTTTCCCATTATTTTATATCTCTTCTTCCATCAAAATCTCCCTGAAAACATTTTTTGTAAAGGGTCTTTGTTTTGTCTGCTAAATCCCATCATATAAATTTAACTCTTCAATGCAACTAATTCAAAACCAACAGACATCTTGTGAAAGTACACAGAAAGAAAAAAATCCAACACTGACTGCCCTGAGCATTGCTGAGCCAAGAAGCATATGTTTCTTCTCCAATTAATTTTATGTCTAAACTTTTTTCAAAGGAATTAGAGCAATAAAACATATGAACTTAAACTCATAAGTAGTCTCCTTTCCTGACTGTATTTTAAGAAAATGTAGGATGTGTTTCTGTTGTTGTTAAAAACTTCTGATTAAAAAAATTAGAAAGGAAAATGTGCACTGAACATCTGGCTTTCAGTGAGGTCTTGCTGTCTCCTATTTTTTCCAGCTGTGTTGGCTCTCTACTTTGATGGGTCCTCACTCAAGCATCCCTGAAGATCATTTTCCTACTGATTGGATGTCCCTTGGCTGTCTTCCCATTTTGAGAAGAGAAAGTAGGAACGGATACCACACAGGAACTTGGCTTAAATGGGACTAAGCTGTCCCCTCCACTTTCAGGCACATCTGGAATGAAGAACTTGAAAGCATAAATAAAACCCACAAAAAGCAAACAAGTCCCACTCAGGCAGCTATGTCTACTTATTCTGGAGAAGCAGAGCTGTCTGAGTACCCTCACCTATTCTTCTGAGCTCTGCACTCTCCTGACCAGGACCAGCTGAGAGGAAATGGAACCAGGTTAAAGATTCACCAACAAACAGATTAAGAGAAATGTAGTCTGCTAAGCAGGGGCTGGAATGTGGCTCAATTTGGTTTTTTTTTAAACTGTTGAGTGCTATCTTAATTCTCAAGCTTATGCTTATATAAGTGACATCATGCGGTCCTCAAAATTTCTACTTAGGTCACAAAGAACTGCTTTTTAGTCCCTCACCTATGGCTGACAGCACTTTCTGAAGTCTCAGAGAAGCTTCTCTTAAAAGGATAGGACTGAATTAAAAAATCTCAGTTACCCAAGGGTGGAAATACCTATTATGATAAGCGTTCCCATAACTTTATCTGGGATTTCCTGGGCAGAAATATGCATTCTACAGCACATGTGAACATGACACATCTGGAAAGGGCTGTATAAAAAAGTATTGCTGACCTGGGGCTGTGTAGTCAGACTTCAATGGGGTCTTTTGGGTTTATGTTACATACCCAAGTTATCAGTCTTCTACATGTGCAGCAGGGTAGAAAAAAGGCACAGATCCTTTCATTACAAATATGATTTAACTTACATTACAGGTGGAAAATAGCACATATTTGAAAAATGTAAACATATGACAATTGTATTTAGTCTCATTTAATTTGGCTTCTGCAAAAAGATAAAAAATAATCAGTTCCTACATTATAATTTCGGTTTGACCAACAGTGTGTCTTCTAAGAATAGCAGCTTGTCTTGATATGAACAGATGGATAATGCACAACCAGTTTGTAAGCTGTTCCAATGGTTATTCTTGTTAAAAATATCCCTATATTTCAAAAACTGCATCTGTTGCATTAAATCTCATGGTAATTGTCTTTTGCTCCCACTAGCTGAGCTTACGCTGGAGACCAAGGGAGAGAAAATGCTTTCTGACTGTTTTAGAGGATGACAGCAATGTTCTTAGCCTGAGCAGTGCCCTGGGAAGAGCATGTGTAATACAATATACTCCTCCTGAATTTAGGTATTCTGGTAGGGATGGCCTTATGGTCTGCCATTGGCACAATAGCCTGGATAACAGCGGCTGTCAAGGCTGAAGGGCTTGGAGATGTGACAGGTGAATGGGACACCCACAACTGCCCAAGCTGACGTGGTGGATTGACCCTGTCTGGATGCCCAGTGCCCACTGAAGCTCCTCTATCTCCCCTGTCTTCCACTGCACAGAGGACAGGAAATATAACAAAGGGCTCATGAGTTACATAAGGGCAGGGACAGATCACTCAGCAATTACCATCATGGGCAAAACAGACTTGACTTGGGGAATTTACCTGAATTTTTGCCAAGCAAATCAGAGTAGCATATTGAGAAAATAAAGTGAAATCTTAAAAACCATTTCTTCCCACCTCCCTTCTTCCCACGCTCCACTTTGCTCCACTCAAGATTTTCTCCTGCTTCTCTCCAGTGGTGCAGAGGGATGGGCAATGGTCAATTTATCACATGTTGTCTCTGCAGCTCTCCTTCCTCCTCAGTGGAAGGATTTATAATTTCTTTCCTTATTCCAATTTGGAGTTTCCCCCATGGGAGACAGCTCTCCACAAACTTCTCCAATGTGAATCCTTCCCATGGGCAGCAACTCTCCACAAACTGCTCCAGCATGGGTACCATTCCCCCGCCCCACCAGGGTCACAAGTCCTGCCAGCAAACCTGCTCCAATGTGACTCCTCTTTCCACAGCACCACAGCTCCTGCCAGGAACCTGATCCAGCACAGGTTTCCAGTGGATCAGAGCCTCCTTTGGGCATCCACCTGCAGTGTGGGTTCTCCATGGGGTGCAGGTGGATCTCTGCATCCCTGCAATCCTCCATGGGCTGCAGGGGCACAGCTGCCTCACCATGGGCTGCACCACGGACTGCAGGGGAATCTCTGCTCTGGCACCTGGAGCACCTCCTGCCCCTCCTTCCTCGCTGACCTTGGTGGCTGCATAACTGTTCTTCTCACACGTTCTCCACTCTTTGGCTACAATTATGCAGGGGTTTCCCCCCTTTCTTAAATATCTTATCCCAGAGATGTTACCACTGGTGCTGATGCACTTGGCCTTGGCCAGTGGCAGATCCATCTTGGAGCCTCCTGGCATGTGCTCCATGGGACACGTGTGAAGCTTGTAGCAACTCCTCATGTAAGTCTCCCCTGTAGCCTGTTACCAAAACCTTCACTTGCAAACCCAATAGTGCTCAAGAGGAAGCTGATTTTCTGGTGTACAAAATATTAACCAGGAAAATACGAAAAGGTTTTTTAGGGTTTTTTTTTGTTTGTTTGTTTGGTTTTTTTTTTTTTTTTTTTTTTTTTTTAAATAAAGGATAAGTCAGCGCAAAAAGAAATAAGGATGGTTTATTTTGGTATGGAGAGTGTCCTCATAAGGGAAACAGCAGCAGAAGTTGGCTTGATGCTGCCAGGGCGTACCAGTGTCACAGTTCTGCCCTGCCCAGACACAGCACCCTCCTGTGAGACACTGCCAGGGGTATGTGCACCCAGCTGATGGGATGGTGGCATGGGCCTGCACGTGGGGACCCACCCGCATGACCTCTTCTCCTGCCAGGTTATGGGGTCAGTGTGGGCACACAGAGCAGGAGCACTCACTCCTCCTGCTGCCCCATGGCCAGAGGGGGTGTGTGCAGAGGTGGGTGTGTGTGCAGAGGTGGGTGTGTGTCTGTGCCATCAATTGCTGCTCGTGGTTAGCAGTGTGCAGGTTGTTAACAGCTGGGGTGAGCCATGCAGGGCTGTGATTTCTCTTTTGAGTCTTAATCTACATGTCTCTCAAATGATTGCTGCTTTCTGCCATTAATATATCAATAGTTTATTTTGATCTTGAGCTGGTTTAAAAACCCTTCCTCCAAGTAGCGACAGGACCAGAGGAAATTGCCTCAAGTTGCACCAGGGGATGTTTAAGATGGATATTAGGAAAAAACTCTTTGCTGAATGGGTGGTCAGGTGATAGAATAGGCTGCCCAGGAAAGTGGTGGAGTCACCAGGCCTGAAAGCATTTAAAACATATATAGATGTGGCACTTAGGGACATGGTTTAGTGGACCAGTGCTAGGTTTATGCTTGGATTTGATGATCTTAGAAGCCTTTTTCAATATAAATGACTCTATGATTTTGTGATTATATGAATTAAAAATGAAGATTGATAAGAGCTGACCTACTTGAATGAGAGGTGGATATCACACAGGTCACAGACATCAGATAAATCTAAATAAATTTGAAGTGTTCAGCGAGGTAATGCAATGATAATAAACTTGTCATTCCCCTCTGATGTCTGCTGTTTGAATTGAATACATCATGTAGGAAGGAAAGCATTCACCCAGCACTGTTACCTGATTTTTCTGCAATTTTATATTTAATAATTTGATTGAGTGGATGTGAAGAAAGAAACAGAATAAAGAAAAAAATGTAAGGTGAGCAGAACTGGGATCAAGCAAAGACTCTTTCCCTTCTGTGACAGCCTGTATGAATAAAGTGCACACGTGGTGTGAGTAATACTTTGCTGTTTCTATCAGCTCAACCCCACCCCCTTTTCCCTGCCAGACTGTGAATGAATCCTGTGACATGGCCAGAGGGATGTGGATTGTGTTTTTAAACCCCACAAGCGTTTCCTGGGGTGGATGACAGGCTGGAGTCCTGCAGTGGTAGCGGAAGCCAGGGCAGGTTCCCTGGCCAGCAGGGACTCTGAACATTTCTTGCCATTAACTATAGGAAAGGGCAAGATTATAAAGGGCAAATTTGAAACAGAGGAAGTAAAGATATTTCAAAACCCATGCACAGCATGTCTAAAGCAGGCCAATGAATTTTGTTTTCTAGTAGATAGCCTTTGGAGGGCTGATAAACATTTGCAGCCTGTTTAGGGAAGGTCTATTCAGAAATACGCTATCAGAGATTGGTGATGGCTTTTACATACACATAAAGCTGAGAAATGAGCTCTATAACATCCAATTAAAATAATAAATTTAAAAGCCCAAATCATCTGAAAACAGAGTTCAGCCCGATTATGAACCAAGCACAATGCAGAATTATTTCAAACCTGATGAAATAAAAAATGAGGGGTAAGTGCTCTTTCTTTATTTCACATGAATCAGCTGTATATTTTATTTTCATGTTGTGTGACGCAAATTAGTGACCGTAAAACTTCATAGTGACGGTAAAACATCATATTGGACATTCACTGTGTCATAATCATCACAAAATTTGGGTGCAATTCCATGTCCTATTATCTTGGCTTTGCACTGGATAACACTTTTCAGGTTTTGCTATTTTGGCTTTAGATGAATTGGAAAAATTGTATAGAGATATCCTTGAAAATGTGATCAAGGAAAACTAATTTCTTGCTTCTTCCATGGAGAAACTGAATTAAGTCAACATTTCTTCGAAGAGAGCAATTTTCTTGTAAATTATCCTAACATTATTCTAATATTACCTATTTGTCTTCAAAAGCTGCCAGTCTGTTACAGATGCCTGTTTAAAAGTCACTTCTAAAATTCACAATTTAAGCTATAGAAAGCAGCTCAGTGACTCAACAAGCTTACCTGTACCATTGCCTCCTTTCCATCCTCCCCAAAACATCCAAAGGAAATAGTTATGAATTTTGCCTGAAACTTGTGTAGATAATTTTCTACCTCACTTGGCTTCATGAGTTTATGGTAGCTCTGGGAGAGGATGTGCCTTCTCAAAGTACCAGCAACGCATCAAAAGATTTGGAAAACAGCCTGGGAAAGTGAAAAACTTGGACATATGGATATCTGACATTACTTGGGTGCAAATGTTGAACAATGTCACAGGCTCCTTTTGAGGATATGGGCAAGAATCTCCCCTTTGCAGTTAAAAGGTAAAGAAATGAAAGAATAAGGTGGCAGATCCCTGCTTTGTAGACACTGCATGGTTTATGCAGCATTTCATCCTGCTGTTACTGGTTTTGGTTTCCTGTCTGCAGGTAACACTGTGCATCACACTGTGTCCTGCTCTCTGTAACAGATGGCCAGGTCCCACAGAGGGATTTGGGCTTGTAACCAATAATGACATTTCAGAGCAGCAGCAGCAGTGTGTGTGTGGTGTATTGTTAGATGCAGTGTAATTTGGAGTTGTTTATTATAAACTGAGGTCCCTGGTGCCTTTTTTCAGTGGTTGTCCAGGAGGGAAGGTTAAAGATCTCACGTGTTCCCTGTCTACCCTGTGTCTCCAAAGTGTAAGAAAAGATTGATCTAGGCAGTGCTTCTTTCCTCAAGAGAGGAGCCCAGTTGGCCACTGTTATCTATTGTATGAAATGACTCGTTTGGTTGAGGTTTGTTTGCAAAGTACACAGAGTTAGCAAACTAGTTAGCAAATACAACTTTTTATATTTCCCTCTTAAAAATCCAAGTGAAAATTACCTGAATCAACTTTGTGTGCTGTGAGTTTAATTACATTGTTTCTTCACTTGGCTTCCAGAGTTTTGGGTGAGACTTGGATGAGATACTATGCCTTGAGGAGTCAAATCTGGCCAAAGGGTGGGTGGCAGAAGTTTATGTATCATGCTTTAGTTCACCAGCCAGTGCCCTGGGGTCAGTAAAAAGACTTTGGATAATGCTGAGGCCGTGTATGCATGGACTGGATGTGACCTCAAATGTTTCTGTGCTACCAGCTGGTTAGTGAGCTGTACACACAATATTACAGTTTGGATGTTTCCTTGCGCAGGGCGCTCCACCCCCTCTCTAGCTCTGCCAGGACAAAAATTTGATGAGAACATGGGAAAGCATTATGTACAATGAAGGGAAGGAAAAGAGGAGCCAGTGAAAAGGAAAGCCACTAATTGATATTTTGGCATGTAACGAAGATTTTCATAGATTTCACATCTGTACAAAACAATAACTTCATTAATCCCTCTGAACTGCGTCCTCTATTGTTCTCATCGGTAACTAAAACCTTTGCCTTTAGGAATTAGGCCAAAAGATCACAAGATTATTGTTCCATTATGGACTACAGATTGTATGTGTAGATTTATATGTTAAAATTGCCAAATTAATTGATGTGTTATTATTTTTTAAATCTCAAATTGGGTCTTTAGTCTGTGGCTTGGGATAACATCATGAGGTCTCCAAACACAAAAGGGAGTGCTTTGGAATGCAAAGTGCCTGAACACTGACGTCAGACCATCATGTTTCAGGTTGCAAATCAATATATCTTTTTGAAGTATCTGCATTTGAAAAAGATATGTTGCAAACTTTAATTTGCTTTAAATTAGTAACTGTAACTGAAGGAAAATGGCAATTTTATGAACGAATTTTTGCCAAGTCCATAATGTTGGAACTGAAATGTTAAATTTCAGCAAAGAAAAACTTTTTAATGCCTATGTAACATTAGAGAGATTAATGTACTGAAAGCAAAAAATGGCATTGTTATTTCCTATTGTGTCTTTTTAGGGTACCTGTGAGAAAGACCTCAATCATTTTGTTCTTCTCCTTGTGAATATAGTGACTGCTTAGATAACAGTCCTCGTTCTGACATTCCTTAGCAACATAGTGGGAAAACACAAACATGCTGCTTCATCAGTTGACTTACCTCAGCTGTGTTCCAAGGGCATTCAGAGGACGTGTTCTCAGATAATCATGGGCATGCAAAAGGGGACATGCAAAAGGGGTCATGCAAAAGGGGACATGCAAAAGGGGTCATGCAAAAGTCCACATCTGACCATGAGGCACACACAGCTGGAATCTGCCCTACTGGCATCATGACTGCAAATTTTGAGAGTTTGGGCAGTGTGGGAGTTGCTCACCTGAAAGATTGAGCTCATTGTGTGGCATGTGATAAGGAGGTGATATTTTTGATAGAAAGGTGGGCAAAATTCAGTTTTAGTTTTATGAATAACTCCATTCCACTTTTTGGAAGAGGCAGTCCTGGTGGTGATGAAAAGTTGTTTTGTTGTAAGTTCAAGGGGAATGACTGCCCTGTGAATGTAAGAAGCTAAAATTGAGGGAGTAGAAACATGGTACACATTAAACTTGATTCATTTATGGAGCAGAATTCAAAGAAAGAAAAGTCTGCTGGGGTTCAGATGGAAATCTTTACATTTTCTAATGATGGCCTACTTTCCTCTAATTCTTTTAAGGGAAAAATGACATCCACTCAAGGCAATATGTAAGTTTTTTTCTCCTAGAAAAGTGGAAATTATATAATTCACACCAAGTATGCATGCTCATAATTCTTTTTAGAATAAAAATCTTAAATAGTAACACCAATATGTTTAAAATACATTAATTTGGACATAACTTTCATTGCCAAAACAGGGTAATGCTTGACATGCATTGAATTCCATATTGATAGTACCAATTATTCCTGCGGCATATTGGCAAAATCCCTAATCTTTAATCTACTTTTCCAAATCCTACTTGTTCTTTTCAGCTTCTGATATGTAATGAATCTATGGCTACAATAAAAAAAACCACTAAGATGCATTTCTTTGTTTCATTTCTCTTTATTTGACATGTTGCAATAGGGTATTATTTTGACTTTTATTAGGTCAGCTTTTGTTCTATTGAAAAATATTTTCCTGTTATCTAGTGTCAGCATTGATTAGTCTTTGCTGCGTTCAAGAATTCTTTTTCTTATCACCTCCTCAGGTCTAAATGATGAATATGCAAAATTATGATCTTCAGTAGTGTTTAATGCATTAAGCTGGGAACCAAGGCAACATTTCTCTCTCTCTTATTGACTAATTCATGACTTTGGACTAGGATAATTTTTCATTAAGGCTGAAAGGCATAATGAGTGCTTGCAAAGTAACTCATGATACTTTGATGAAAAGTACTGTATAAAATAACTGTGAAGTGTTTTAAACTGAAGGAACATGAGCTGGCAAATTCAGTGGGGCAGGACGAAACCATGCAGCACAAAAATGCATCAGTAAAATTGTGTCAGTCTGCTGTGCTTTTTAGCTCATTTTATTTTATATCTGAATTTTGCAGTGGAAGGGGACATGTCCATGAAGTACAGTTGTTGTCTTTACCCTCCCCAGAGGGGCAAGCTGTACCCCTTAGGACTCCCCTATGCTGTGGTCCCCTTCCTGGGGCAGGAGCAGCCACCTCTGGGGTCTCTTCCTTGAAAGAACATTAATTAATTTTGCCTGTGCTCATGACAGTTTTTCAGTACCTAAGGGCTGACTTCTGTCCACTGATATGAGTAAAAGATGGATAATGAAGAATATAGAAGTGGAAAGTCCTTTTCCCTGCTGAGACCAAAGGTCTCCGGTCTTTGGCCTCTCTGCTCCAGGAAAATTGTATCACTGCCACAATTGCTGATTTTGCTCTTCAATCAGAACTGTAAACTGCAAAAGGTCTACTTCTAAATAAGTATATAAGCATTTATCTTATTTTGCAGTCTCAACCATATTCACACAGTTTTAAATTCTGTCTCAGTTCTTCATGCTGATGTAATTGTCATACTGCACATTTTGAGTCATCCTCTGGATCACTTCCTGAAAGACCTAGAGCAAAGAACATGTCCAGGTTTAACAAAGGTCACTGTCCTTCTTTCTATTTTTTTGTTTGTTAGTTTTTTGTGCAGAAGAGATTAAGAACCCATTGTAGTGTTTATAGGAGGAACTGACTGTATTAAAACCTTGATAAGTTAAAGAGTGTCTAGTAATACTGGCTGTATTTCTCAGGAGGACACAGACTGTATTTTCTAGCAGCTATAATTGTCCAAAATTTTAATTTAGAGTTCTGTTAATGCAAATCTTGACTTGAGATGCACAACTTTGAACAGTACGGAATTAATCTCACTTTATTTTGGTTACCCACAAAGCAGCTTTCCACGTTTGCCTTGTCACTGGTGGGATCTGTGCTGTCCATATGGGGACAACACTCTCCCAGGGAACACTTCTTCTGACCTACTGTCTGCTTTAGAATTATGGACTCAAATAAGAGTTTGAATTGAAAAGAACCTTTAAAATTCATCTAGTCCAACACTCTGCAAAGGAAATCTTGCAAGGGCAGGGAAATCTTCAACAAGATTAGATTGTTCAGATCATTGTCCCATGAATGTTTCCAGGAGTGGGACATCTACCCCCTCTCTGGGAAACCTGTTGCAGTGTTTAACCATTCTCACAGTAAAAAATTCTTCCTTATATCTGAGCTTAATTGACAGTCTTTAAAATCACTATCCCTTACATAGGGTTGGATATTATTGGTATCAATTACAATCAATCTGGCAGAGTAATGCAAATGTAATCCATCAGTTTTTGGTCAGACAAATCCCACTGTTAATGTTTAACAATTGTTCTTTTACTTGATGGCAATTGTTCATATTGCAAGGAAAGCTGCATAGCATGGAAATATACTCATCTATCCAGCATCTATAAATGCACACTTTACGGGCATTTCCTGGACACACAGAAGATTGTAAATGTCAAAGAGAACATGAATATGTTGGAAGACTAATAAGAAAATTAATTGCTGTATACAAATAATCAGATAAAGGACATGATATTCATCTAACCCGAGATCTGCAGAGGTTGTTTTAGCTGCTTATGCTGCTTGGTAGTGTTTCATTGTTTCCCATAGCTATTCCTGGAGAAACTGGCTGCTCACAGTTTGGATGGGTGCACTGTTTTCTGGGTAAAAACCTGTCTGGATGGCCCAGCCCAGAGAATGGTAGTGAGTGGAGTTAAATCCAGTTGGCAACTGGTCACAAGTGGTGTCTCCCAGATCTCAGTATTGGGGACAGTCTTAAATAATATCTTTATCAACAATCTGCATGAGGAGATGGAGGGCACCCTCAGTGAATTTGCAGCCAGCACCAAGTTAAGCAGCTGGAGGGTAGAAAGGCTCCATGGAGGAATCTGGACAGCCTGGATTAATGGGCTGAGATCAATTTTATGGGGCTATTTCCAGTCCTGCAATTGAGTCACAATAACCCCATATAGTCATAGAATAGTTTGGGTTGAAAGGGATCTTAGAGATCATCTATTTTCAACACCCCTGCCATGGGCAGGGGCACCTTCCACTATATCAGGTTATTCAGAACATCATCCAACCTGGCCCTGAACACTTCCAGGGATGGGGCATTCACAACCTCCCTGGGGATCTTGTTCCAGGGCTTCATCACCTTTGGAGTAAAGAACTTCTTTCTAACACTTAATCTAAACCTGCTCTCTTTCAGTTTAAAACCATTGCCCTTTGTCCTGTCACTGTTTGCCTATATAACATGCAAATGTACTCAGCTATGCAGCATCTACAAATACAGTTTGCCAGGAAAGCTTCCTGGCAGAAAAGGACCTGAGAACAAGCTGTTTGTGTGCCCAGGTGGCCAAGAAGGCCAATGGCATCCTGGCCTGTACCAGCAATATGTGGACAGCAGGACCAGGGCAGGGATCACCCCTGTACTCTGCACTGGTGAGGTCACACCTCAAATCCTGTGCTCAGTTCTGGGCCCCTCACTAAAAGAAAGGTGCTGGAGTGAATCCAGAGAAAGGTGGTGGGGCTGGTGAAGAATCTGGAGCACAAGTGAGATGAGGAGCAGCTGAGGGAACTTGAATGTTTAGCCTGGAGAAAAGGAGGCTCAGAGCGACCCTCTTGCACTCTACAACTCCCCAAAAGGAGGCTGAGGCCAAGATGGGGTTGGTCTCTTCTCCCAGGTAAAACCTGCTGGGACAAGAGGAAATGGCCTCCAGTTGTGCCAGGATGGTTTAGTTTCAGTATTAGGGAAAATTACTTCACTGTTAGGGTGGTCAGGCACTGGAACAGGCCACCCTCGGCAGTGGAAGAGTCACCATTCCTTCAAATCTTCACAAGACATGTAGATGTGGCACTTAGGGACAAGGTTCAGTGCTGGATTTGGCAGTGATGGGCTCAGGATCAGACTGGATGGTCTTACAGGTGTTTTCCAATAGAAATAATTCTATGCATCCAGTGATCTAGCCACAGTGACTGAGTTCACCATTCTTAGTGTTAAACTGTAAAACCCTCCCTTTAAGAAGTGATGCAGTTCTTTTTGCAGGACTACTCCTTGCTTTAGTTTCAATGTAGATATTGGTTTTTTTTTTTTTCAGTACAAAGGTGAGTAGAGCTTGTCCCTACTTGTAAGGGAAGAATAAGAAAAACTGAATATAACAAAGCTCATAGCCTGAGCTATCTTGTGGGTTTTTAACCCACTATATTACTATGAGCTTATTTACAGATCACATATATATTTCACACTTGTCTCAAATTTAACTGTTGTAGAAAAGGACAGTGTCTCTTTGATAATTTTTTAATTGGTTTTGGTCTTCTTTTCCCTGACAAAATACCTCCAAACTCCTGCAGTTGAACATAATTTATGTAGATATGATTCCAACTTCATGCATGCCAATTTGAAAACAGCAAACAGACTACTTGGAAGGTAAAAAATAGTTTTGTTTCTTATAAACAAGAAACTGATTTTTCTGTGTTCTAGAAAGATTGCTTTTTATTGACTTCAAACATGTTCATTTAGTAGGGCCTCTGAAGGGGAGAAATAGCTGATGCTGATGAATTATCTGCAATGTGTTAAGTAATAAATGTGAAAACCCCAGATTCTAGAAGATGTGCCAAGAAAACCAACCACAGAGAGTGGTTACATTTACAGGTCTAGTTATCAGTCCATATTTTTGAGGCCTCTATACTTGTCATTCTCACCTCAGAATGGTCTTTATCTGCCTATTTATGTTCTTCTAATACCCTTTACTCATTATTACATGGCCCATGAAGTCAGCTTTGGAACAGCCTTTATGCTTTCTTTAGAATATTCAATATCATTTTCTGAAGGCATTTCTGATAATGTGTTAGCAAATGCCATCACTTCCATTTTCTGGACAAGGTGCCTGGTTTGCCTCAAGGATACTGCCCCACCTTGGTCAGAAAGAGCCACGACGTTTCAGCAAGGGCTGCAGTCTTCATTATCTAGTGGTCACAAATCAGAAGCTGGAAGACATTTTCCAGGCTTGTGGTTTACCTGAAAACCTGTCTCTGTAACCTGACTAAAGTTGCAGGATCTCCATAAATCCACTCATAGCTAGAGACCTATGTTCAGGTAGTGAATTATTGTCTACATGGGGAAATTGGCATATGCAGAGCATCATCACAATATATGAATAAATCAAAGCACCCCCTGCGTTCTCTGCATCTTCTCCTAGGCAAATAACCTCCTCTCCCAGGCAACTAGCAACAGGTCAAGAGGAAATGGCCTCAAAGCTGTGACAGGGGATGCTCAGGTTGGACATCAGGAAGAATTTCTTCACTGAAATGGTTGTGAAGCATTCAAACAGCTGCCCAGGGAGGCACCAGAGCTACCATCCCTGGAAGTGTTCTAGAAACGACTAAGCATGGCACTTAGGTTTAGTTGGCATGGTGGTGTTCAGAGGTTGGACTTGATGATCCTGGAGGTCTTTTTTAAAGATAATGATTCCAGGATTCTACAATTAAGACATGAGAATAAAAGTTATGTGCTGTGTTCTGTAGCTCCCAAAGATTGGAGCTTTGCTTTTTCCCACAACAGTGGAAAATTACAAAACAGGTATTTCATCACACACGTGATGCTTTTCTACTTTTATTATCTGATTTTATACTTCACTTTTCACAAATAGGAAAGATGAATTAGCAGCAAAGCAGTTGCAGACTGCCCAAAGAGAAACGTCTCCAAATAAATTATTGCTTCAGAAAGTACAGGAAAAGCCCTTCTTTCCAGTCACTGGTGTGTATCTGCAATTATGGAACGTTGCTTTGGCTTATTTAATGACTCCACATATTTATAAGATCTCTGCAACAACTTCCATCTAAATTTCAACAACCTCTAAGCATTTTAGGTGTTACCTGCAGACATTTTAATAAATCCTTCAATAATTACTCAAACCAGTGTTCAGGAGTGTGTCATGTACACACATTCCTGTGTTTGTCTCCATGTTTACTCTAAGGAAAGAATCATCAAAACAGTTCTTGAAACACTTCAATATCAGCTTCAGTTCTTCTGTAATTCCTAATCTATATTTTAAGAATGGATTATAATAAATTTCTGGTATTTATAGTAATTTCTGTTTAATAATTCAATTTTTAAATAATTATTTTTATCCTCAATTTCACAAATACCTGGGGAAAGGCAAAATTTATTTTTCATTCTGGATTTGGAACTGAAAATTATTGTGAAAATGGACCTTAAGCAAAAAAGTTTCAAAGTCTAACAAATATGAAATTAATAAAACATTAATAACCAAACTAACTTACTGTAAATAAAAGACTGTTCTGATTTTTTTTTATTTCCCAACAAAATAGATGTTACCTCTAATTTGAGATTTTTGACTGTAAATGATATTGTGGAGAATTTGTCCTAAGATTCACAAACTGAAGGGATGACTTTAATTTTCAGCAAATAAGGTAAAAAAATTTGATATTTTCCTTCTTTCATAATTTATCCTCCCAAATCTATATGCTGCAATTCGTGTTGGGCTTATCTCCATGCCCTTTCAGAGCAAGATCTGGGAAAGACTTTAAATGCCATGGAGGACATTCATGTGCAGCAGATTAATTTCCTTTTGTATCTTTGTTCCACTGATCAGAGAAACTAGTTTGAAAGGGAAAAAGGAGGCAGATACATAACATATGTGGTTTGTGTCAACATAAAATATTCAACAAGGACAGAAAGGTCTGAGCTCAAATGTTCAAGTGTGACTCCAGAATGGCTGCATGGTTTGGACAGTGTTCAGATCCCATACAGTCTTTCCTGTAAGGAAATGGAAATTTCATGTGAGCTTAATGTTTTGATGACTGTATTTTCTCTCCGTTGGAATGAAAGTCCATGGCTTCTACATAACAGGGTATTTAAAAGAGATCTCAGATGTGTCATGGATTGAAGAGATCGCAGTACACTGACTGTGGGTGGGTGTAGGGGGTTTCTCAAATGCTTCCCTGACTTCAGCATGGTTTTGGGGGAAAGCTGAGCTTGTGTCCTGGGGCAATAACAGACTTTTTTGCTGCTTTGGCTTGCCAGCTGGTTAAGATGAGACCTGCCTTTCCATATTGAATGTTACACATTTGTTGGGTTTACTGACAAGTAAAAAGCATTGTGCAATGCTCTCAGTATTCAGCTGCCTCAGCATGTTTGGAAAGGTTTCTTACAGATATTCTTAACTGTTCAATACCAATACCTGTGTAAAACAAGCAAGACTTAACATGTTCTACTTTATTATTATTATTATGTCAATTGCCTACTTTCTGTGGAAAGCAGCTACTTTTCTGCAATTCTCAGAACCATGATGGTTTTAAGGCACCTTTTGGGGTTTTTTGTGTTAATGCGGCTCAAAAATAAGACTTTTACTGCTTCTTTGACTGAGGACCCAGGAAAAGACAAAACCCTGAACTGGCCTGCTGAAAGAAGAGCAAAAATTTTATGTTTAATGCAGTCCACTAGCTGAACCTGTGGAAAAAAAGGTCTGAATCATGGGAGGGATTATCAAAGCTGAAAAACACTGGAGCAGAGAAGTTGCATCTTGTTTGAAAAAGAAAATACATAGTGATGACTATTATCAGAGTGCTCAAAACCTTCAAAAAGCAGTGAAAATGGTTTCCCTGAACTGCAAGACAGTTCCCACAGTGCAGCTGGGTGGGTGAAGGCACTTCTTTTCTGAGTGCTATCAAATGTGGGAATGTCTTGGGCCTTGTAAAAGCTCCCTAAGTTACAGCTACAACCAGAAGGAGCAATAGCCAGTGCCTACACAGCAGCTTACTCGTGCTACAAGTTAGGTAGTGTCCATTTCTTCAAGTCCAGCAGCAATTTTGGACAAATTCATGCAGAAGTTTTACTGTGAATTATGAAATTAAGACTTATCTTTGCTTTGGCCCTGGTTCAAAATCCATCTCCAAGCCTTTTTTTGGCTGTATCTACATGAGAGAATGCAGACTGTAATGCTGAAACAACTGAGCTCAAGTTGATCTACCTTGGCTATGCCCACTAGAGGAAATTGTGGTTCTTAAGCAGTTAGAGCAGTTAAAACCAGGGTTTTAATATTTGTATTTGATATCTCTGAAGGTCCCCTATGCTGCACTTTCTCTACACACTTTGGTTTGTCAAGATTTCCTCCTCAGTGACCTGAGGAGCTTCCCACTGCTTCCATTTTGTCATCTCCATCATCTCCACTTCTTTGCAGTGATGTTCCAAGATCTCCTTAGCACCTTAAAAGGGTAGGAATAAATCCTAGTGGCTAAGGAGGATGAAAAAACACTGTAATTACTCCAAATAATGGAGTTTTAATAGGCAGCCCGGAAGGAGAAGAGAAAAGGTCAACTGAGAGACATTGTCTGTGTTAAGAAATTTTTATCTAGTTATTTTAAGACAATGGAGAGAGTCCACATTATATTAAATCAGATAAATATCACTTCCATCTAGTCTGACAAAATATACAATTTTCTTTCCCCATGGTATCAGACACAGGTTGCAACATCACTGCTTGGAAAGTGGAATAACATAGATATAAAAAGAAAAGTTTTTCTCCAAAAATTTTCAGGGTGTGACCCTTAAAATGTCTGGGCAAACCTCTCTGTGGATAATTATTTCTGTAAAATCCCAAATCACTGGGTTTTCTACTCATGCAGGAAACGATGAGAGTTTACGCCATGGTATAAAATTGAAACAAAATTAGAATTTTAACACAGACAAGTGCAACACAAGCAGAACAACACAGAAGATTTCCTTCTTGAAAACTCTTACCGGGTGAGACACTTCCTTTGCAAAAATATCTTCAAAGACTCTATCCAGGTAAATGTCACAGTTCAATTAAAACTGAAAAAAAATCACATAATTGTTCTGCTGTGGTCCAGTTTATTGCCTTTTTGAGAGCAGGGACAAGGGGAACTCGCTTGACTCTTTTTTCTCTGAACATAAGATCAGATATTAGCAAGTACAGACTATAATTGTGTTTCTGTTTTCACACCACAAAGATTTGAGGGTGGTTCATAGTTAACATTAGATGACTGTTTTTCCAAGTGGTTAAATTGACAGTAACCAGGCTTACTGTGAGTCTGTTAAAGTGGTTGTTACTGTGGCAGGCAGGATTTTTATTAAAAGATTTCTAAAACCTTTACTAATTTTGCAAAGTACTATAGAAGTACCAACGAAAAACCAATAATTTCCTTAGCTTTTCATTGAAATTATCATTAAAATGCAGAGGATGAATAACCCCCTGCCTTCAGGCTAAAGAGTCTGGATTTTTGTCTGCCTGCATTTTCTTTAAATCTGAAAGCAATTAATCTTCTTGAATTTCTATTTGATTTGATTAGTTACAGGGTTGAGAGTTGTGGTTTTCTGGGGTTTTTTTTGTTGTTAATTGTGTTTTAGTAAACTGCTGCACAATTTTTTAAAGTGGGCTTGAGAGAGTTTTGAGACCAAATTCAGATTCTGTAAAGTGAATGCTTTGCTCTGGGTCTGACCCTTGGCTGGGCAGCAGCACCACAAATCTCTATCAGGCTCTGAAATATGTTCATGTACCTATTTGGAGATGTTTCTTCTCAAACTGTCTGGGGCACTCAAATGCAGAGATCAATGTCCCAAGTGCATCAGCATCTTTGACTTACACTTCAGTTTTGATATTGAAGATTTCCTATTAATTATTCTTAATATTTAAGATGTCAGTAATTTCTATTGTACTTAAATTCTTAATAATGTTATATTCTTTATATTTAGGATCTCAGAATTCATTGTAAGTGTTTTCTGACTGGAGGGAGAAGAAGCCATTCTGGAGGCAGCAGGGTCTGTTTTGGGGAAGGTTGTTTGGAGCAGCAATTCCTGAGAACATGCCTGGTTCCTGCTCATCTTGTCCAGGCATGAGCTTCTTAAGGCATAAATGCTGACAGAAATCTTACTTGTTTGGGCAGGAAATACCATCATCTGGGATCATACATGTAATGAATAATTTTACAATTTGAAAACATCATGTTGAATCAGTAACTTCGTGTAACAAAGAGTTAGGAGATGTTAATAGCATGGCTTTGACTCACGTCATAAAGATAATTTCTGGGGAAAGGGTCAAGAATTAAAACATATGGTTCCTGGTCTATGTCACACACACTGTATTCTTGGAAATATTCAGGTGATTGCCCTAAAATTATATAAATTTTAAAAGCGGGCTTCAGCTTGGTGAATCTTCAGAAAGTAGCTGTTTGTTCTGCAGTTTCCCCCACAGGGAATGAAGATTCCCCTTTTCCACCTCTCTGAATGTACAACTACTGCAGGAGGTGCTCACATACCATTGTGGTAGAAACTGCAGGATTATAAAACCTGCAATTTCAGAAGTCATCCTGGTTTATCAGTTGCATACGTGCACAGATTCACCTGGATTGTTTTGGCTTCTGATGCTCCTGCAAACATTGTCATGGGAAATCCTGAATTTCTTCAACCCCTTCTCTATCAGGAGGACTGTACAGCCCCTGCAGCACACTCTGTCATTCTGTGGATAATGTAACATGATCAGTCATTAGAATAGGTTGTCCAGGAAGGTGGTTGAGGTGCCATCCCTGAAGGTGTTTAAAAGGTGTTTGGATCTGGTGCTGGATGATGGTTTAGCGGTTTAGGGGTTACAGAGGTAGTGCTGAGTGAGTGGTTGGGTTGGATGGTCTTGTATGTCTCTTCCAGCTTTGAAAAATCTAAGATTCCATGATGATTAATTTATTTTTACAGGGCAATTGAACATGAATCTTAATTAATGTGAAAAGTTTCATCTGTATCTTTCATTTTCTATTTCCTTTGGGTTTTTTTGGTTTTGTTTTCTTTAATAACATACTGCAGCCTGTAAGGAAATTAAATGTCTATTTAAACTGATCAAGAATTCAGATTCTAATCTGGCAAAGACAAAAAAAATTGCTGTATTGAATGTAGAAGAAAAACCAGAAAAAAAACCCTTTTTAATGTCTTCCAAAGGTTAGTTTTAGTGTTACAGAGCTATGTAGAAATTGATAAGAAGCATGAGCTGCCTGGGGCTGGTGGCCTGGGTCCTGCCTCCTGTGTTTTGGTAGGATCTGATTTTCTGACACCTGGCAGAGGCAGCATTTTCCTGTTTTGGCAGGAAACACATCAGCAGTGCTTGGATTATTAACATGTGCTACGATCACAGAAATTTTAAATCAGCTTGAAACAAAGATAAGCCAGACACTGACACTGCCAGAACCCAACTCTGTGTTGAAGAGCTTTTATTTCCTCTGTAACCTCACAGTTTATCCACAGCAACTCCTGGATTCCCATGAACAGCACTCTTGGCATCTTTGTGCGGTCCATTGCCATTAACAGAGCTCAGAGTGTAGTTGAAAAAAATACAGACCACTAATGAAATTATTTGATTTCATTTGACCAGTAAATACTATTATTTGTTATTCCAATGATATTGTCCAAATACTGTGAAAAAATGTGATCCATTTTTTTCTACAAGGTTATAATTTTGGATTTCCCTAGAAATTATTCAAAATTTGTTGCAATTTTCTTGTTTACTCATTATTTCTTCTAAATATATGGGAAACAAATATTTTACCAAAAAAAGTTAAGCCATGAAATAGAAAATGGCTTTATTTCAGGGCACACTTTCATAGCTTACCTTAGATAAAATCTTTTTATTCTGATTTAGAAAACATATTTTATTAAATAAGGCCATTGTCTCATCCTGGGACACTTACCAAGTAATCAATAGTGGTAATTGTAAATGAAGAAACATTATCTCGTGGTAAAGCTGCTCTCTCAGCAATCATTTAGTTTGGGAGGAAAGTCATTGCCAGTCTTGGAGCTTAAATAACTCCACCTGAAGCGACTGGAAATATTTTCTGTGAATTAAAAGATGGTTTCACTGAGCCACTCAGTTTAAGCCCTAAAGCAGAAAGTTTGTTAAGCCTTGTAATGATCATTATGGTTATCAAAACTGCAGGTACTGGACCCAATACATAAATGTTTTATCTTTGCCTGGATCTCAACAAATAATCTTTCATACAAAAAACATGTCAGAACACTTGTAGATTTTCATTAGCCTGGGGTGGGGAAAACGTAACCTTCTTAAGGAGGTTCATGTGTGGATATTCCCTTGGTTCTTCTAAAGCAAGAATAAAACCTTAAAATGAACACCTGCCAAGTACTTGCCATGCTCCCAGGGCTTATATATGTAACCCAATTACTTTGGAAAAGGTTGTCTAAAATAATGAAACTCATCAAGAGGACCCTTATGATATTTACAAGTGACTGGGTAAAGAGAACCACTTTTTAAATATTAACTGTTACATGAAAGTCCAACCAATCCAGTTGGAAATTTGCTCACTGCTTTTATGCATCTGCAACGCTGAATCCTCCCCTGACTCTGTGATAACAGAAATTGTGTCAGCACTTCTCTGATAACAGGCTGGGCATGGAAACTGCATTTGGAATGGGAAATTGCCCAACATGACTGTTTAGTCAAAGCAAGTAAATGTGTCCAAGAGTAATTCAATTCCTAATGAAACTCTTTTCAGGTACAAAGGCCTGGCTTGGCTGCCCCTTTGGCTGCAGCTCCCAGCGCACAGAGGTGTCTCCAATTCAATTGCTGGCACAGGACTTACCAATAATGGTTGGAGACTTTTGTATTTGAAAGATGAATAGTATCTCAAAAGCTGAGTCTCAGTCCTGATGAGCACCAGCACTTACAGACAGTGCTTATGATCAGGACACACGTAAAGGATTGGAATGCTTTGCCTGCTCACTGCACTACACTGCGGGTGAGAGAATTCCCACTTTTCCTGGCCAAATGCAGAAGACTGCCTTGATTGCAGATTCCTACTTACTGCTTTTTCTGCCTCTCACTTGGAGAGGGACTAAACCTGTATGATGGTTGGTTTGGAGGGACCTGGTTTTTAGGTGCTTCTCCTCTGCCTCCCCCAGCCTGGGGACAGCCCTCAGAGGGGACTCAGAGAATCAGGAGGAGCAGAGCAGCCCAGAGCTGGTGCTCTCAGGTCAGCCAAAGGCAATATCTAACACAGAACCAACCGGGAAGGGCATTTGTAAACAATTTGGCCTTTTGCACCTAAAATGTCTACCTGGCTTCTGCTTTAGACACCCTAATCTCACTTCAGACCTTCTCCTCAATTTCTTTTATGTTTGGAAGCAAAATACAATGTCTAAGTGAAACCCACGCTCTGGGCTCAGGTGACAATTTCTTTAAACGTTTGGTTACATCGTGTCTGCCCATAAAGAAATCTGATTTGTACTCTGGAATTTTTCAGTCTATCATTGGCATTAGAAGTAAAAGGCAGCCTAAACCTCGGAATGTAACCTAGAACCTCTTGGAAAAGGAAATTTGGATCTATTCCACTGGAATTAGGACAAAAGATATTGAGATCAGCTAGACTGCAAAATCAACCAAAGTTAGGGTGTGTTGAAAACAGTAGTTTGGATTCAGACAAGTTTCTTATCATGAATTATTCATGGTACTGAACTATTAACAAGACTCTGATTCTTTTCTGTAAGACGTGCAACTTTAGGGATGAAGTTACAGAGATTTTCAGTGCTTACAATTTCTTGGTGTCACTCAGACAAGTTTTTTCCTTTTCTTTTAAAGCTTAAGTTCATTATGTTTTTTGAGAATCTGGTGGCTTTTAATGCTGTTTAAATGGAAGCTGATGCATTTGTTAATGGTCTCTTACAGCAAGGTAAAATACATGGGTCACGATACCAAAAAAAAAAAAAAAAAAAAAAAGGATAAGTTCTGATTTCAATTGTATCCTAAAAATGTATGAACTCTCTGGGCTGGGCCAAAATCAATCTGGAAATCTAGGGTGGGATCTGGCCTTAATCTATAAATGTGGCATCTGTCCAAAGTTTGGCATTTGTCCTCCCTCTGGGGACTGGCAGGTCATTCCTCCTCTGCTGACTAAGAGGGGCACACAGGCACTGACTTCAGACTTACCTTTCACATATCTGAGAGAAGCAGATTTCTCATTAATTGACACAAATAGACCTTGAAATCTTTCAGGCAGTATCTTTATGACTATGAATTATGTTTTGTTCTGAAAACAAGGAAAAGTATATAGAAATATCCATGGGAGAAAACATGTTCTGTCTAAAGGCACATTTCCTGTAACAGGCAATGCCATCTCTACAAAACAGCATTTGCAGGTTAATGTGTCAATGGTAAAAACCTTATCTGGGGATTTGTATTCCTGACCTCATAGGTAGGAATCCTCATGTGGCTGATAACCAGGCACTGAAAACTTCATTCTGAAGGAGGGGAAGAAGAACAAAATTGTGGGTTTGTTTTTGTTTAGGTTTTTGTTTGGTTGTTTGAGTGATTGATTTTTATTGGCTCTTTTTTTGAAAGAAAAAATAACAAAAATAAGAACTGAACATGCATTAACTGAACATGCATTAAATGTCGTATATATCTGAGTGCTTGCAAAATTTTGTTCTGTATTTGAGAGAGACCTGTGCTGAAGGTGGTACCTGATCCTCATGCATGTAAGCTCTATTTCCAGTATTTTTTCTAAGTGAATAGCCTGCTTTGTGAAAAGCAGTTCATTGGTGGTTAATTTTCTTTGAAAAAGAGCAGATCTGTCAAATTAAACTGAGACCTGCTGAGATAATCACGTTGAACTGCAAGGGGACTGTATCCTTAAAACCCCTCCTGCAGCTAAAGGAGCTGCTTTTGAGTGAGGTGGCGGCTGGCAACCAAAGTGGGGGAGCCCATGGGAGACCAGGAGGGCCATTAATTTTAGAGCAATTGTGTGATGCTTAGATGGCCTGTAACTCACTCCTGCAGCATGAAACACATGTGCACAATGTTCCCTCATAACCTGCTGTGCTGTGGGCTGCTCACTCAAGTACAACATCACATCATATTGTAGCTATCTGAAATCAATGAGCAGATCCAATCACTAATTTTGAGACTGCTCGTGCACCCTGTTTTTATCATCAAGCATTGGTTTTGCATTGCCTCCTGGGGAGAGTTTTCATTTCTTTCTGTTTTAGACCTTTAGCTCTAATACCTGCATTTAGGATCATTTCACAAGAGGAAGATTTTTCTTTATAAGGTTTCTTTACAAGCTATGAGGAATTGGCTTTATTTGAAGCTGTGAGAGGAGTACGGAGAGTACGGGCTGTGGATGCTGTCTGCAATGATTCCCTTGTGGTGTTGAAGGGGTGATAAGAACAGATAAAAGTTGTCCAGAAACGATGAGCAACAAACAGGGAGGTGCCTTCAGAAATGGACAGTAAACAGCTGCTCATTTGATTCACTGCACTTACATTTTTTTATCTTTTTCCGGTGCAGAAGAAAAACAAGTTAACAGTGTAGGTCTCCTGGAACTATCAAAAGGATCTGAAATAGACTTTTCTGCATGTTCCAGGTGAATTACCTTCTGCAGGGAATGGTGTGGGGATCAAATGGCCTTCTCTTCTCCTCCTGCAGTTGTGAAGGGTCAAGGAACAATTGTAATAGCTGGAATTTGCTCCCTCACTTGGTAGAAATGGGGCACGAGATCTGAAAAAAGGAAACATCCAACCGAACTCAAAACTGACCAGAATGTGTGTGTGTGTTTGTGTTCAGTTCTTCAGATGTTCCTCTGGAAAAATCATGCAAGACTCTTGTAAAACCAACAGGATTGACAGATTAGGTCCAAGTTCTCTCCATTCCTGCCATTTCATGAATGCCCAAGGGAGGAGGTGATCCATCCTGGGTGTCTCTGGCACAGCCTGGAAGGAGCTCCCCACTGACAGCGCGGAAGGACAGAAGGACAGACTGCACCCCTCACCTCCTCAGGGCTTCTCTCCTGGGTGCCTCGGGCATCCCCAGGGCAGCTGCAGCACAGAAGGCACCCAGCACTCCATTTGAATCTCCACAAAGTGCAGATTCTCTTGAAGGTTTGTGCTTGGCAGGATGTCACTCATCTCCATGGGTTCAGCACATGGTTCTGCTGCTGTTTCTTTACAGCACAAGCGAACACTGCCAGAATTTGGAGCTTTGCTGTCTTTCTGTACCTTCCCTTTTTATCATACTGATCATTAGTTTGTACTTGTTGAGATTTTCAACTTTTGTCTCTAATTACAGTGGTATAATGATAAAATTGTTTGCTAGATTTGTTTTGTTTTAACTCAAATTTATATTAATTTAACCACAGCATCTCTCAATTTCTTTTCAGCAAAATCCCTTTGTTTAGACTTAGGCCCAAACTATTTTTTTCTGGAAAAAATAAATGAAAAGAAATGGAAAAGAAATTATCCTAGCTCCCTCCTTTTGACAAAGGATAATTGGAAAATATTTCTTACTTTACTGAAAGGTATCCAACTCTTTTTAAGAACTCCTTTTGATTTTGATGAACATTGAAGAGACAATTTTTATTCAACTTCGTTCATACCCAGTCATTGCTCTTGTTTGTATGAGACATCCACTTGCTTGCAGAGCTCCAAAAGTGGTCATTGTGAGGAAAAGTATTTTTGAAACATAAATTAATTTAAATCTTTTAGTTATAAGAGAACATTTAAAATATATTGTAGTTTCCAGGGGTTTTTTTTCCTTCCTTCTTCCTGTCCCAGTTTTTCCTTTTTGGAAGAAATAAAATTATTTTTAATTTTTTCAATTTTCTCAATTTTTCTATACTAGAAGAAAGCCAAGGACGGTTAGGAATCTTTACTTCATACAGAAAGATTTTTCTTGACAAATCAAATTTTAATTTGACTTTAGCACCTGTAAAAACCTTGACCAAATTCCCATATTAAAGGGTCTGGATCAGATTTTAAAATTTCCCCCTAGAATATATCTTTAATTCATCAATACTCAGGTTTCAAGAAACATAACATCATTTTGCCTACCTTACCTCAAATCTCAAAATTGTGTGCAGACACATGGAAAATATTATTTCCAAAATGACACAGAACTGGAAAAACTTATCATTCTTTACTCAGAGAATTTCTTTTTTTTGTCTTTAGTGGACAACAAATTACCATTAATTTATACCTGTGTGAGGAAGGAACATAAATGTTCCAAAACAAAGCAGAATAAAAGGGAGGATTTGAACAATAGCTAAAAAGACAGATGAAACCATATAAAACAGATCCAGTTTTTATATCCTGTAAATCTCTCTCATTCATGCCATACATCATTGGTTATAATCACCCCTTACCGCCCTGTGTCCCTTTTGGATTGTGGGGTGTGTAGGACTGGAGCCTGTCTTTCAGTAATTCTGTATAAATATGGCCATATGATCATGGCTGCCTCTGCATTCACACTTGTGATGGGTGCTGGTCTCTGACTTCTGTGAATACCTTGTGACTTTAGAAACAGCATCCAACAAACACCAACAGTTGAGGAAAACATTTCTCATTCACCTTGCCAGCTGGACAAATCCAGTTCCACCCAGCAGAGATGTTTGTAGACCCAGAGCAGCTATGGAAATATACTATAAGAAAGTATCCTTATAAATTGTAATTCATATGTATGTATAATAACAAGTCCTTCGAGTGAAAATGCAAAATGGGCAATTTCAGGTCATGAAGGAGAAAGTCAGTGGTGCTAAATACATGAAACTGAACTGTGAGGCCTGGGAATGTGACCTAATAAACGAATCATAAACCAGACAGACAGATAAGAAGGGCTTTTTTCTCAGAACTCTGCAAATCACACAACTTAATCTTTGCAAGGGAGGGAAGTGTTGCAAATGCTGCCTAATATTTTTCTGAAGCTCATGTCCTCTGCAGAAAACCCTGGTTACCATGCTGAAATGATTAGAGTGATTGTACCATGAAATGGCTTGGATTTGCTCATCTGGCTTCAAGTTCAGAGGAATGACCAACAAGCTGACTTATGTTCTTAGCAGTGTAGACCCAGAAGGGTTCAAGCAGATGTTGCAGGCTTACTCCAGGCAAATACATGAAGTTTTGTGGTTTCTCTTAAGTGTTTGCTAATATCTACCACATTGCAAAGTCAAATGTCCTTTCTCAACAGAGCTGACTGTTCATAATACAATACAGATGATTTAATCTGTGGTTAGGACTTTCCATTTCTACAAGAGCTGTGTAAAGTCTGGACTGCTCAAACTTACATCTTACTGACATACAAAACAAAACAAAACAAAACAAAAAAAAAGAAAAGAAAAGAAAAAAAAAAAGGGTCAAAAATCCTCGTCAGTCCCAAACTCTGAACCCATACCAGTTCACATATCTGCAGTTGGGTTCTGTAGTGATGCTGTGGCCCTGTGCATGTCCATCTGCTACTGTGACATTGCTACTTCAAGTCCATAACTGAATAAAATGGGAGATTTTTTATGGAAGTTTTTGATGCAATTAGAAATAAGTATATTTTCAGATCTAGAAGCACCAGGATCTCAAATGTACTTGATTCTGTTGTTTGCATCAAATGTCCATCTGCTCTCCTCTCTTATTTGGGACTCATATGAAAAATAAATGCTAAATTTTGACATTGAAAATATTATTTGCAATTAATTATCAGTTAAGTAGTTTTAATATGGTCATTTTTTCAAAGTTGATTTAAATTCTCTTTGCAGACCTGATCATGTCATAATCCTGAAAATATGATTTTTTTTTGTTATGTTTTATTTTGGTTTGTTCCCAGAAAAGGGGTTTATTCAAAAAATGTGATGTTCCTGAGGAACTCAAAGGAGTCTCTTTTGATATTAGTGAGTGGTTTTGGACAAAAGCATTGGGTGATAAAAGATTTAGAAAATCCTGAACAATTTGTTTTGACATCTTTAAACAAAGACATTTACTTGGTTTTGCTTGAAAAACTGTTCTTGATAATAAATGAAGACAGAAGACTGAGAGATTTGAGTTGCACAAATAATACGTTTTGTGTTTGAAGAAATACCTCTGCTGACAAAAAATGTATTCTGAGTTTCTGTTGGTTTAGCAAAATAAACAATGGGTTTTGGTTGACTGAAGATTATTTTCTTTTTATTTTTTTCCAGTTTGGGCAGAGCATCAAGAAAAAAAAATCATTAATTTCCTACATAGCACTGCTCCTGAGTAATTCCCAGAGCGAGGCAGAACAAAACAAAGTTTATATCTTGGTTGAAACACTGGCCACTTTGAAATCAATGGCAGAATTCCCACTAATTTCACTGGGGTCAGGCTTTTACCTTCATCTTTAACTAACAGCTCAGTTTTCCTTCATTATAGATTGCAGAAGTGAAGGAGATTTCTTTCGGTTCAAATCACTGCTGGTGAATCTGTCCCAAGAGAAACATGCAATACACACTTCTCATTTTTGTCCTAAAAGAACACTGGGAAAATCACATTTCACTAACTTTTGTAACATATATGGGCATTTTCAAATGTATCTTAATGTCTTTGTCTATAGTAAACCCTGTTTAAGATGTTGATAATTTTTGACAAGCACTTCCCTTGTATCAGGATTTTGAAAGGAAAACCTAGAGCATAAAATGGCCTTGTTCTAGTCATGCAGTGGATTGAAACCAGCAGAAGCCGATAGCAAACAGTTTTTCTGAAATGCAATTTTGGTTTGTTTTCCCATGGATCTCTACTTTGCCTTCTGCTGTGAGCTGGCAGCACTATTTAAGACAGAAAAACAATCAAACTCAGAAATCTCCTTTAAATACTAGTTTCTTGTTGTAAGCTGTATTTTCTCTCTGATATCCAAAAGCATGGCAAAAAAACCCTGTCTTTAAAAAAGCTTTCAGAGATCTTTCTTTAGAGCGTGGAGCAAAAGGGCCCCCAAAGTGGGAGTCTGCACCCTGGAGGGACAGAGCAGCTATTTCCTGCTCCAGGGCAGCCCAGCATCATGCACCTCCAGTTCCTTCTGTTTACTGAGTCAGTGGCAAGTCTTAGGAAAAATGCACTTTTCACCCGTGGATGAGAATAAAGCAGCATTAATTGGACCATAGGTTTATTTTTGTGCAGCTCTACAGCCAAGGTCTTGCTGGAGGGTTTTGAAATTCAGCATTTTTTAAGACATAGTTGGGGATGCAATGACTTTTCTAGGTCTAAAAAGTCATCATATACCTCAAGCCACAGTAGCTTAGCATGTGATCTTTGTTATTGAAACTTGACTGTACTGAGACCTTGGGTGCCAGTGTTGTGTGACTTCCTACCCTACTAAATACAGCTTGGTGAGAAAGCAAAAGTTAATGTGCTCAAGGGGATGTAGTGGGATTCATTTCATCCCCACCTAAACACCTACTGATGGCCTGGCATCCCACCCTGGTCTGCAGTGACATTGCTGAGGAGAACTGCACTGAAGCTGAGACACCTTGCACTCGTCTGGACGTTTACTTCTAGGTACTCTCTGAACTTGGGGAAGATATTTTCAGGTTTGTTTTGTCTGCTGGCATTCTCAAAGTTAAAATTTAAATTAGGCGTAGGTATTTATTTAGTTTCTAGTGTGTTACCTATATAACTGGTTTTTACCAATTTTCTGCTGCAGTCATAGGTATATCATTCAGGTCTTGCCTGTACTGAACTTGGTTTTCATTGGCTTGTGGTAATATATGTTTATTTTTTTAAGTCTCTTGCTGCTTGTGATTGGAGATTCTCCAGGAAGGCAAAATTGATAACAGCATTCACCTTTAAATTAGGAACATAAGTTTCTAACACAGTGTTAAAAAAACCCATAAAACAAGGAAGCAAATAAAAAAATGTGAAGAGGAAGCAAAATTCTAACTTCACATTGAGTGACAAAGATCCTGATTTTATGAAAACACAAGCATCATCTTCAGGCATCCATCTATAAATGCCAAGGCATAAACCATCCCATAATTAGAGAGAAAGCAGTCACAGGAACGAGCAGAACATTTCTTTAACGTGGCAAATTAAAGTTAGAATTTTAGCTTTGTGAGGAATCATTTGTAAATACATATGTACATCCTCTAGCACATATTTCCTCCTCCCTTCCTGCTGGAACAGCCTATCCCTTCTTGCCATTTTCTGCTGTCACAGCAGTCAGGCTTTTCCTTTCACTTGCTCTGGCAGCTGCAGCCCCGCCCTGCTCCCGGCACCGAGAGCGCACGGTGATGACACACGTCTATTGCAAATGATCATTTTCCCTTCTGCCTCCCAGCTACAAATTCCCATCACGGTATACCCCGTTTTAAATCTCTTCTTTATTGAGTTTCATCAGCATAAGGCCATTGTTAATACATCTGTTTGAAATAAAAAATAATTTCCCTGTGTCTGCCACCCTCTCTCCACTGCAGAGTCACACCCCATCCCAGGTTCCAGCCATGATTAAGCAGCACACATGTGTTTCAAATAAAAGCTATCTTCCCTTCACACACACCCCTCCCCCTCACAGCTGTAGACTTCCCTACTGCATTATTCTCATTTGTAACTTTTCTGCCTTGCTTTCAGCCATGCTCTCTCATCAGTGTTTTCCCTGTTATTTAGATTGTCTTATGCATGTGTTTAGCACCTTTCACCTCTGATGAGGCTCAAAAAGCTCACAGTCTTCATTTTATACCAGTAAACTTAGGTCTGCAGAGTTGGAGAAATTTGCTGCTTGTTTCAGAGTGAGCACAGAAGGCTTAGGAATGGCGTCTTGGATTCTCTACTGGTGTAAATTAGAGCTAGAAGCGCAGACCTTCGGGCTAATGGGCATATGAGCTCGTGCTGGATTGCTCTCTCTCCCTTCTACACTTTCTGGAGACAGGTGTCTTTGCAAAGCATAACTTACCTGTGCTTTAAATATAAGATTTATTGTGGGTTATGAACAGAGTGTGTTTCAGACCTACAGGCACATCCTTTCATCTGTTTTTCAATGACCAGAGACAGTCTTACATTTGTGGAAGATCAGGGCATGGGCCCATCCTTGCTCCCATCTGCACAGCAGATGGTTTGTGCATGTCCCTGGTTTAACCCAGCAGGGCTCTGGGTTATTACCCTGGCTGCTCGTGCCTCCAACTGCAATCATTCACACCCAAACTGTGTTTCAGTCTACAATGCAAAAACTCTCAACAGTGAAATACTTTCCCCTTCCTTTGCCTATGCTGCTATGAGCAAAACCAGGACATGATGATACAGGCAGCCCTTACACTTGCTGTATTTATTTTGTATCCCAAAACTGGTATTGTCAGCCCCAGCTACTTAAAAATTATGAGTTTGTTCTCCAATGCATTGCCAACACAGAAGAACTAATTAGCAAGCAGTTGTGCTTGTCTGGCTTCTTGCCTTGAGCCAAAATTTTCAGCTTTCTTCTGTGACTGTAGTATCTAGATATGTAAATAAATTTTTATTTCTTTTGTAAATGAATGCTGGAATTCCAGTTTAATCTCCTGTTTTGGGAAGGTGATGTTTCAGGAAGGAATCACATCCTTTGTTGTTGGTCTCACTAAATACTTAGAAATGCTGGAAACATGTTGCCAAACTTGCCTCCAAAGGAAAATTTGTGTATATACCAGAAAACATTCCACCAAAGGTAAAAGGTTCTGGTAATCTGTGTCACCTGTTAAATGTCAGTATGTAAATGACAGCAAAATCAGTGAATTTCATTTTAAAATAATTTTCCACAGAAGAAAAAAGACTGTGGAGAGGACAGTTATCTTGAAGCAGATAGCTAGAACCACAGTATTAGAAACAATTTTTCTGACTATATTGGTAGAAATGCCTGTGGTTTTCCTGATTTTGCTTTTATTTTATGACCTTCATGGCTGACAAACTCATTAGAATTGAAATATTTAAATATCGAAGAGCTGAATCTAGAGACAATTGATATAATAAAAAAATCTCAGAGCAACTCAGAAAACCTTTCCAAAAAATTGCAATAGTATTTCTGCAAAATACTGTCTTGGTCCCTTGTAAAAATGTTTAACAACAATGAAGTTATAGAAAAATATAAGGGAATACTAAGGGAATGCTTGAATGAAAATATGTCATATTCTGGTTAAGACTCCAAACTGAAAGGCCACCAAAGGAGTTACTTTCAATGTTGAAGCCTGTGCGTATTTTCATAGACAGCTTCTGTATCTATTTGATTTCTGTAAATATGATAGGCCACAAAGTGAAAGAATATATAGAGATTTTGGATACAACAAAATCCCTTATTGGAGAAGTTAAAACTAGATAATTAGGTCAACTTTCATATAAAGCAGCAGTGTCCAGCCTGTGACATGCTGGCCATTTGTTTCCTGTAAGACCATTTTGACATCGCGTGCTCACCTAAGGAGTAGAAAAGTCAGAGCAAGGCTGTGAGGAGGTTCAGGTGAGCTGCACCTCAGCCCAGTCCTCTCCAACCCATTGCACAGAAAGCCTGAGTCAGTCCCAGGCAGCCTGCTGAATGTCTGGAACCATCAGCACACGTGGACTGGTGTAGATTGCTGGCCTTGAGAAACTGAAACAGATGTTGGGTTTATGGCACTGACATGTAAAACAGCAACAACAAAAAAATACCCCAAACAAACCAACCAGCTAACAAGCAACAGAGCAACAGCAGGTTCCATCCTTCTTTAAAAGAAAAAAAAAAGAAAAGGGGAGAAGGTATTGTTGGGTTGGGAAAGTGGAATTTTGCTTCTACACATTATTATCATCATCATCATCATCACCATCATTTTATTATTATTATTAAAGAAGGGGTACCTTAAATGTGGTACCTAACTTAAATATTCTTCAGCTGGATTTGTCCCCAGGGCCTCAGTCAAACTGGATGCTGAATTTGTCTGAAGCAACAGACCTTGATTTACCTCTTTCATTTCTTCATTCCTTCCTGTTCAATTGACCTACAATGCTAAAGGTGTCTCTGAGGGAATGTTATGATGTAAGAGAAACCAAGAGGTTTTTATTTTATTGTTGTTCTTCCATTGAAAGCTGTTAGACAAAAACAAATGATAGGTGATTTCTACACTGAGGAGTTTACAATAGAAAATTCGCTCCTGGATAATTTGTAATTTTCTGACTGTTGGCCAAGATGAACAGTTAGTCTTTGGTGTAAAATAAGAAATAAGGCAAAATTAATAATGACTTTTCCCTTTGTTGCTGTAAAGTAGGGAAAACTGTAGTTTTCCTGTTCAGCCTTGCTTTCTGCAGATGCTTGAAGTTCTTTGTGGACACAATTGAGTTTAAAGGAAAATGTGGCTTGAAATGTTACCCTTCCAAGTAAAATGTGTATTCCTTTGCATGTGCATTTCCTCAGCTCTGCTCATGAAATCAGTACCCATGAGTGAACTCCTCAGAGCTCTCTTTATAACACTATAGAAAAGAAAATTGTGGGTTTGGCTCATTTGTTGTTCAAATAACTGTTAAGTGAGTTGTAGATGCAAGGCCAAATACTTTTCTGACTTGACCCCCTGCAAGGACTGAAATTTTCTTGGGATCAGATCAAAACATAAGCAAGCAAAGCAAGACTTGCAGAAGTTAGAAATTGTCTCCAACCATCTTTTATTTTTCACTGCTGGAAGTGGTGCACAAGCAGGAACCTGGGATAATACAAGTATACACTCTGACTTCCAAATCCCAGTGCAATTTTCAGGCCTGGTGGTAGGAGTGCTTTATCTCAAATAACCACTCACACCATTCCCTTGTTGGTTCTGCAGTAGAGTTGTGAGAAGCCCCTTTGTGCAGCAAGCACGTGTGTGCATCATGTAGGATGTGTGCTGCAGGTTCTGCCTGACCAGCAAGCATTTGGCAGCTATCAACCTTAACAACTTCCTCTTCACAAGTCCAATGAAAGCTTTTCTTTTGTAGTCCCACCATAACTGTTAATGTATTAAAGAGCTATCTGTGCCTTCAAGCTTCAAGAATATTTTCATACTGAGCCTTATATTCCTATACAGTTAATCCATATGCATGTAACAGGTTTCATGCCTGGTTTATTCCATTCCTCCAACGAAGGGGAAATATTTTACAGATTTTTTTTCTCACAGTTGAGCTCTTCATGTGTGCTACAAAATGTGTGCTTTCTCTCTGGATCTGGTGATCACTAATGAGGGCTGAAGTGCTGTTGAAGCCTTTCTGCCTAGAATTACCCTACCAGCCTGTCTATTTTCTTGGAACTAGTACTCCTCTGCCATGTTTTCTTAAAATTGCCCAGTCATTCAAAAATTAGTTGTGGGGACAGACACACACAGAGCATGATCAAACAAGACTTGTTACCTAGGAAGACTGGACTGAAATGACATCTCAGTATGTGACACACTCATCCTTGCTGCATGGGATCAGCTATCCTGAGCCAGAACCATTCAAGATAGGCACACCCAGCCATTAGCAATAAAGCCAAGTGGAGGGAACACTTCATGCAATACAACACGGAATTTCCCAATAATGTTTGGTCTTGTTGCTGTTTATCTGTGCAATAGATCCATTCTACCAGTTTCAAGTCTCTGTGGTCAAAAGCAAGGCAATTCTCACTCAAGCTTGTCACAAGAGGTCTCCAGGCCATTTCACAGCCAGAAGATTTAATGAGTCTTAGAAATTGCATTACCTTTTTCAAATCTGTTCAAAAGTTAGGCTTCAAATCAAAGGTAGCCATTGTTCATTCTATAGTCAGTAAATAAATACTTCCAGGAGAGTCACTTATCCTGAGAGAAAGAAGTAGTGTTAAGAGCAGGAGGCAGTGGTACCTTTTCAGACCAGTCAAATTCATATGTGTCTCTCCAATGGCTGGAGAAAGACAAATAAGCAGATATGTGTAGATGATATAAGCATGATAAGAAAATACCTGCAGATTATATAAGCAGATATAAGCAGAGATGAAATCTGGACCCGTTGTCTTCATTGGGAATTGTTCACAGCCTCTGGAGGTGAAGAGCTGTTCTCAGGTAACAAAGTCCTCATGCTGAACTCCTTGCTGATTGTGTAATGGCCAGTAGGGACCATGTTATGGCCATGAAAAATTCCTTTCTGTTTGTGAGACAAGTGGGGGTTTAAAAGAGATAGAAACTGAGTAGATTTTTTTTCATGTGGTCTAGTCATTTCTCTCCTACTAGGAAAATCAGGGGGTTTGTGGTATTGCCTCAGTGCTGCTTTGTTGTTTCTCTCCAAACCACCACCAGAGGTTGGCCAATAACATCATCTTAAAAGCAGGAATTAGTGTGTCAAAACTGATCTTGCCATAACTCTCCATATGTTACTATGCACTGACAAGTGACAAACTGCACAGAAAACACGGTCTCCACCTTCTCTGAAAAGGACTGCTGAAATATTTGACAAGCTTCAGTCAAACCAAGCTGTTTGCTTCATCTTGAAGCCAACTTGCCAAACAATCTTTCGACATTTTGTGGTATTTTATATTGGATTCTTCAGTGTAAGAAGGTGTAAAAAAAGGCCAGTGTTAAGTTACACCAGACCTCTCTGCTATGTTGCTGTAACAGCACCCCATGTTGGAGTTCTCAGTTTTTCAGCTGCTCATCAGAGCAATTCTCTGTCATAGCTGTGTAGTGTCTTAAAGATATGCCAGATATGCCTTGATACAAGGCAGCACCAGCATAGTGTCTTTTGAATGTATTTACCATGCACATTTTAATACCTCAGCTCTGGTCCAATGGTTCATTTGTTCCAAATACTTCCAAACTACTGTAATGGTTTAGATTTTTTTTGTTATTTCTCTGAAGAGTCTGTTTCTTTTCCCTCAAGCTTCAACTGGATCTGTTATATACAGTTTTGTGATCTGATATCTGTTGTGTTCTGAAACACTGTGAGAAATTTCCAAACACTCCCAGAAGCACAGACTAAAGGTCCCAGCTCCTGTCAGTGGGATAATTTATCACTGTGTCCAGTTTATCAAAATTAGGGTTCATGTCTCTGTGTTCCCCACACTCTCTAATTTCCCTTCCCTTCACTATCTACCCTCTTTTGTTCCATGTGATATCCCAGTAGCTCTCTGCCACAACCTCAGAGGTCTCTCGATGCCACTTGCCTGCCTTTTCCAAAGGTTGCTGACCTTTTCCAGAGGACATAATTCATAACATTTTATAGGGAACAGCTGTTCCTCAAAAGTAAACCAGCTGCCTATCTAGACAGCTAAAATAAACACAGAATAAACCAATTGTCTTGAATAAACCAATGGTTTGTACCTTTGCAAATCACTTTTCTACCACCCAGGACTAGACAAAAGAGAGCCAGGGTGTTGCCCGATAGATAAATGACACAAAACTCGGAAAAGTTTTGTGCGGTGCTTTATTGAGGGCCCCCGAGGGTCCGTGGACTCACATCCCAAGCCAGAACCCCATTTTCTCGGGTACAGGTGCTCTTCTTTATACACATAATCCATAACAAAATATCCAAGAGACAGTTCAGCTTGAATAACCGACAAACCCCCCTTGCAATGCATTCCTAAGCTTAAAACAGAATCATCCATCTTCTACCTTCCACATTGTGCTGCCTCAGAAAAACTGGCTAAACTTGTTATCTTCCCTATACTAGTTAATTATTTATCAAGTTCCTAAGACTACCTGCTAAGTTACACACAAAACTCAACACACAGCTTCCACCAAAAAACCGATTCACACAACTCATAATTAAATATTTTGCTAAATTTCATTTCTTTTCCAACAAGGGCTTTCTAGCACATCACTTCATCTCTCATCTCACAGGACATTTTTACTTCTATTTATTCATTGCATAAGTGAAAACAAGCATCTTCCACTGCCCACCTCTAAGGTAATAATTTTCTCTCTCAGAATTTTGTGCTTTTTCTCCAAAATAAGGTGAAAATAATTGCCAGTAAAGCTGTTGAAGTCTAAGTTTCTAAAATTACTTAATATTGCTCCTGTTTCCAAAAAAAATCCCCATACTATGTTTCATTAGCTTGAATTTATAAGTTGCAGACAGCTTGGTCTCAATGTCATCTCTTGCAAGTCAGGCAGCCCTTCTGCAAACCCAAACCAGCAAACTCCCTAAATCCTGAATGTAGCTGCAAAGGTAGGAGAAGGTGGCTGAGTCACATTCAGCAGAGTGATGTGAAGGTCTTGCTGTCATTGCAATTTGCCTGTACCCAGGTGTCTCTCTTGCTCTTTATTCAGTTTTACTTTGGGAAGGGTAGTGGTGGTGGGGATTGTCCTTTTCAATCCATCTGTACAGCATCTGTCATCACTTGGCCCACAGCTGCAACTGAAGGGCAGCTCCATTGTGTGGCTTAGCAGAAATTGGATTAGAAATGCAGAAATCCAAATCCCTTTGACCTCTTTTCAGTACAGTAAGTTCTCACTAGATAGTTATTTTTGGTTCGTTTTTTGGCATAAATTCATGTGGAGCAGGACAAAGAGATGGGTGATGCTGAGACAAAGCCCATAACTGCTTAGCAACAGGAAAAAGAACCTTCTTTTTGTGACCGTGGTTGTTACAGCTACTTTGGGCTTCCTAGAGCTCAATGGAGATGTCTGGTTTTTAAATAAGAAAAGCTGTATTGACTTTCATTGATATCAGAGGAAGTGTCCTCCAAAGTGTCCCAAAGATCTCTTTGTTGCAGAAACAGGAACATTTATTTTGTCCAGCCTTGTCCCAGCTACTGCCTCATGGTAAAAACATCTTATCTCTTCTCTATCAGACTTCCCAACAAATGCAAAGTGTATTTCCACTCCAGGCAGGATTTCCTACAAAGCTGTTGACAAGATCTGCCTGCTGTAATTTCTGGGGGAGCTGAAGGGCTTCTCTGAGCTGTCTGTGTCTGTGTGGCCTGGATGCCAGCTAGAATCAGTACGGTCTGAGGCTTTACATGGTAATTCTTCATTGCAGCTGCTACTCCTGTGTTGTCTCCTCCTGTGCTCTTGGATTCTTACCTGCCAAAGACTTTGCTCATATTCACTCAGAGCCTGTCGCCTTCCCCTCCTCCTCAAATGCAGAAGACCAAGAGGAGGGAAAACATGACCGTGTGGATAAATGCTTATCTAGTGCATGATACAGTAGCCAGACTTCAATGTATTGAATAAATATCCTGTTGGTTCACACAGGAATTAGAGAGAAGCTGCAAATACAGAAGATAATCCTGATCTGCATTACCACTAATGTGAGCACTTTCTCCATCACCATTCATCACTCTGCTGGTAATACAACAATGAATGGCCATGAAGTTCAGCTTTATATGTTATTTCAAGGCTTCTTGTCATAGGGTCTCTAATGTGAGGATCAGGATTGGAGGATCTGTTTTATGAGACCTTAACTCCAAGAGAGTCAAAGATGATTAAACACATTCTCCTATTTGTATGACTGACTTCTTTCAGTTCCCACAAATATTTGAGGATCTATACAGGAGCATCTTGGGTTCAGCCATGACTTCTTCCAATTAAGGAATAATCTGAGCTCTGTTCTATCTTCACTTCGACACTTTTTGTTGCATAGACCACCTCCTGATAGCCCAGAACTCTCCTAAACCCTCTGCTTTAGTTTTTTTTTAATTAAACATTTGAGGAAGAGATGTGATCAGCTCTCCATGAAAATCATGACTATGTCCATTGAATCAACTCCCTCACAACTTCCAAAATTATTCCATGTGTAAGTTAGTGCACTTATTATGCTTCATGACAAAATAGATAGGGTGTGAACAGTGAGCTTTTGGGGTAACTTTTGTACCTCTACTGATATATTTCTGAAATTTTGGTCTTCAGTTTTAAAAACATGGCCCTGAATTTGCAGGAATGTCCGCAAAGTTAAAGAAACAGGAGTTTTTCAGAAGTGTGTATCTATATATTTGATACCCAAGGAGAAAAGAAGCCCATGTGGAATAAAACTATAGTGAATTTACTGCAACTCTCCAATTTCCTAACCAGATGTGGACTTTTACATCAACTTTGGGATTTTTCGAAAAACATCTTGCTTTTTAACAAGTCATTTGTAAAGAAATACCGTCAGACAATTTTTTCATCTCCCTTCCATTCTACTATTGTGTCAAAGTTTGAGGAATAAGCAGAATGGAAGAAAATAAAGAATGAAAAACGTGCCAGTGAGTTATTAATCTGTCTATTTCATGTTGCCAGTGAATGGGGAGTGTAATTTTATTTTTTTTTAATTTGATCACCAGCACTTCCTTTTTGCAGAAAGCAGAACTGGAAAGGAAACCCCTGTGAACCTTGTCAACATCCTAGGGTTCCTCCAGACTCTGGATGAGGATCTGAAGGGCTCTGCTGCACTTCAGCCAAGCTGCTGAAGTGCAAAGGTCGCTCTGCTCTCCCTTGGGACTCATCTGTTTCCATCACATATACAGACAAGGCAGAGGAGTCTTTCAGCCTCAGACAAATGGCAAGAGGCCTAAGGAACAAAAATGTCAAAAAAAGAAAAAACTTGAGGCCCTCTTCAGAAACGGGTGCCCTGGTCTGGAGGCACACAGACAGACAGGCCACATTATCAAAGTGCATCTGGCTGCATGTCTGGCAGGGTGCTCATATGGGCTACAATGCTGGATGTGCTGTCTGGCTTATTTGTCTTGGTCTCTTTCTGCTTTGTTCATTGAGGAAACACCTTTTCTCTAGGGAATTCTACCTTTAAATACTCCTGGCAGCCTGTTCTCACAGTGCCCTGGCCTATGATTGCCAGCAGTGTCTAAACAGAGGTTTGTTTAGCCCCAGTCATGGCCAGTGCAGTCTGCATAGATCAGAAATAGCTTGGCTAGATATTTCCTGACTGGAAAAGTAACAGAAAATGCTGAGGTTCTTCTCCTTTCTTCTGAACATGAGAGCTGAAAGACTTTTGGACTACCCTGGTTTGTCTGACTATACTTGTCTTCTCTTCCCAATATAAATTTTCATAGTGTATGCATGACGATAGTGGAGCTTACCTGTCCCAAAACTAAGACTTACTGACCATCTTCAAAATATAGAATCATAGCATTGCTTAGGGTTCAAAAGACCTTTAAGATCATTCCAACTCCTAACCCACCACTAAACCATGTCCACTAGTGCCACATCTACATGTCTTTCAAGCAGCTCCAGGGATGTTGATTCTGACGCTGCCCTGGGCAGCCTATCCCAGTGCCTGGCCTTCATAACTGTGAAGACATTATTGCCAATATCTAATCTAAACCTCCCCTGGCACAACTTGAAACCATTTTCTCTTGTCCTATCACTTGTTACCTCACAGAAGAGACCAACTCCCACCTGGCTACAGCCTCCTTTCAGGGAGTTGTAGAGAGTGATAAGGTCTCACTTGAGCCTCCCTTTTCTCCAAGACAAACACTCCCAGCTCCCTCAGCCACTCCTTGTAAAACTTGTCCTCCAGACCCTTCATCAGTTTTGTTTCCATTTTCTGGACTTGCCACAGCCCCTCAATGTTCTACTTTAGTGAAGGACCCAGAACAAGACAATGGGATTCAAGGTGTGGCCTCACCAGTGCTCAGTACAGGGGGACAATCCCTGCCCTGGCCCTGCATTGGTTTTTTTCTGAAGTTGTATTGCTTTTTAGATTAATCTCTCTTTGAGCTCTGGATGTTGGGTTGGTGTTTTATGAAATTCAAGAGTTTTCCCTCATTCCTTTCTAGAAGACCTAAATATAGATCTCAAATGCAATTTCCCTGAAAGGACATGCACAGCAAGTCAATAAGCTTGATGTGAGATACCAGCACATGCATCAGATATGACTGCAGAAGCAAAATGGGATCATAATTTGGCAAAAGTTTGTGTGGTCCTCAGGATGTCTACATTCATGTGTGACCATATAAATCACAGAGCTATGAATGCCATGTGCTTTTTTTCTCAATCCTTAGAAAAAGACACTGGATCAACTAATAAAACTTATTTTTAGCTTCAATAAACTTTACTCCCTCCATTATCATGTCCTGCAGCAAAATTTCTTGCTGTTTGAGAAAAAAAGAAAACTGATTTATTTAAAGGAAGGTCAAAGGCTTTTAATGCAATTTGAATCTCTTATGGTTTAAATTGGTTTAAATATACACATAATAAATGATTGCTGGCACTTCTAAGTTGTGCAAGACTTCTGGCTAATAAAGGGCTCTGAATCTATTCACAGCTATCAAATATACCTCTATTAGATCCCCACTTGAAAAATAATAGTGAAAAATACCCTGTTCCTCATACCCTTACACTGTTTCCCTCCTCTAAAATACGTGCTGACAAGATGTTCAGTTGAAATGCATCTGAAACCAGAGAACAATGCTCTTGAAGAGTACTTTTATGTTTGTAGCAAAGAGTATCTTCTAAACCAAAAAATTTATTAAACATGCTCCAAACCTAGATTACTCTCTACCCAACAAGGCCCTCAACAAGCTGCCCTGGGAGTCCCACCCTTGGAGTCTGCAGATGTGGCTTGGATATCACGTCCTGGACATCACGTCCTGGACAAGAGCCTGGAAGTTAGCTCTGCCTTGTAGAGGGTACTGGCCTAGGTGATCTCCTGAGGACACTTCCAACTAAATTTTGCTAAGATCTTATAATAACAAAATTGTAAAATTAGCTTATTTAGTAATTTAAAAATTCCAAATGCTAAAAAGTTATGAAAATTGCAATTCCTATTTTGAGGGGAGGTTTTTTTTGTTTCACAGTCCTTTCTCTAACATCTCTATTAAGTTTAACTTCTAAGTCATAGGAACCACATATTTTCCTTTATGATGCTACAATAAAATACCTGATGGGATGTGAACAGATAATGGGGGAGCAGCTGCCGTGCTCTGATGGTTTTGGGTAGCTACTGTGTTTGTCCTCAGACAGGTGGAAATTCCCTGGAGTTCATCGAATATTCAGGGCAAAGGCTGATGATAGATCTAACAGTCAGGAAACAGTTTTTCTTTATTTTGGCCCACTGTCTTTTTAAAAATATTTCAAGAGGTAGACACTATGGAATGAGTTACCTCCTTTTATAGTTTTAACCAATCCTTTTCCACCAACAAGGAGAAATTAAATATGGATGCATGTAAGTGAAAAAAACCTCTGTTTATTAACAAGCGAAACAGCCACAGATGAAAAATAACAGTAAATAATCACTAGGTACAAAACTGCTAAATCTCACAGAAACCCTCCAGGGAAAAAGAGAAACCCTTGAGAAGTGGGCCTGTGGAACCCCATGAAATTATAAAGGCCAAGTGCAAAGTGCTGCTGGGCCAGGGCAATCCCAAGTGCAGATACAGGCTGGGCACAGAATGGATTGGGAGCAGCCCTGAGGAGAAGAACTTGGGGGTGCTGGTGGATGAAGTTCGACATGACCTGGCAATGTGCTCCTGGAAGAAGCACAGAAGGTCAACTGTGTTCTGGGCTGCATCAAAAGCCTTCTCTCTGCTCTCTCTTGTGAGACCCAGCTGGGGTACCGCATCCAGCTCTGGGGCTCCCAACATAAGGAATGCAAGGACCTGTTGGAGTGAGTGCAGAGGAGGACTACAAATATGGTCAGAGGGTTGGAACACAGTTCCAGGGAGATCATAGGGCACTGGTACCAAGTACCAAAGGCATGTGGTAAATAGGAAAAATTGTGGTAAATGACTTTAAACAGAGAGGGGATAAGTATAGATTAGATAATATGAAGAAATTCTTGACTCAGAGGGTGATGATAGAGTGCAACAGGTTGCCAGAGAAGTTGTGGATCTCCCATCCCTGGAAGATCATGGTCAGGTGGGACAGGGATATGAGCAGCCTGGTCTAGTGGAAGACGTCTTTGCCTGTGGCAGGGGAGATTGGAACTGGATGACCTTTGAAGGTGCCTTCCAACCCAAACCATTCCATGATTCTCTGATTTGATGGTGCAACGCAAACCCCCTCGCTGTCTAGCAGTACTCGGAGCAAATTCCTTTGACCCCTTTGCTCAGGGTGAATCGTCCGTGCCCGGCAAGGTGCGGAACAGCTCCCGGGGCCCGGCTGAGGAGTGCGGGAATGCAGAGGGAGAGGAGGGAGCAGAGTGCAGGGATGGGGGAACGGGGGGTGCAGGGTGTGGTGTGAGGGGATGGGAGAACGGGGGGTGCGGTGTGCGGGGAGCGGGGATGGGGGAACGGGGGTGCTGGGTGTGGTGTGCGGGGATGGGGGAACGGAGGCCGCGCTCTGTGCGGGGATGGGGGAACGGGGGGTGCGGTGTGCGGGATGGGGGAACGGGGGATGCGGTGTGCGGTGCGCGGGGCCGCGCTCTGTGCGGAGCCACGGCGGGGCGCGGTTGCCCGCGGAACGGAGGCTCGTCCCTCCCCCGCCCGCCCCCTCCGAGAGGAACGCATGTGATCCTTTTGGTCATTGCTATAGAAACAGAGCAAAGCAAAGGGTAAATATACGGACAATGGCTAAACACAATTTTAATTTTCATCCCCGCTTAAATGTCACAGGTTTGTAACGCGCCGCCGCTGTAACCGGAGCCGGCATCTGCAGCCCGGCGGGCGAGCTGGTCCCCGAAGCCGGAGGAATACAAGTCCTTCATTATTGCCAAGTGGGATCAGAGCACGTAGGTCTGTTTAGACACTGCGAAGCATTGTGAGAGGGCTCTCTTCAGGGACAGCCATAAAAGCCTCCTTCTTCCTCCCGTTAGAAAAGAGCAGCTGTATTCTTCTTACGTGGACCCCGCCGAAGGTTGCCTGTCGCAACACTGCAAGAGTTTCGGGTCAGCACGGAAAAGCAAACTTCATTTCAGTCTGAAATGAAGTCAAGTCTGGTCAGGGTTTCCCAGTGCAGGGCTGTGCTTTGGGTGGGAGCTGTGCTCACCTCTGTGCTCGGGAGGGCTGCTGGGGAAGGTTTCTGAGGTTCTGAATTGCTCGTCTGACAAATATTTTGGTAGCTCTAAACTAATTTTACGGTTTAATCCTGAGCAGTCTTATAGATTAGGGTATTTCAGGCTATTAATTACCTGTTAATGGCCACTCCCAACGCCTTTGACATTAAAGTAAAACTATAATCACTGCTTGTTAAACAGGAGAGATAGGCCCCTGTACAGTGCCAGCACTCCCAGTTTTGTATCTGGGGCTCAGTCTAGTTTTCCCTCTTCAAAACCAGTGACAAAGTGCTCAATCAGTGATGTAAATAAGCAGGACTGAATTGGTTATTTTATAGGTACATGAGTGCCTCATTAATTGCTGAGTGTTACAGATGTGAACAGGGTGCTCTAAACTGTTTACCAGCTGGTTCTTGGAAATGAAACTTCCTGGATGACTTTCCTGTTGAGATATGCTGCCCCTCCTAGTAATTCCCATGGTGGTTCCTGCTTCCCGGCAAGACCAAACTCCCCATTCACACACAGGATCATTGCTGGCACTGCCACTGGAGCTGCTAGAAGAGCTGTGGAGCCTGGAGGATATTGGTTGCTCTGTGCAATTTCCCAGCGTGAGCCTGCTCATGACACTCAGCATCCAGAAATGTGAGCCTCGCTGTCTGTGGCAGGGCAAACCCCAGGAGCACGTGGACTGCTCGGCTGCATCTGGAGCTGGGGTGACCTTTCCTGAAAGGACAGATTGGCTTTGAGTCAGGCTGGGAGTCAGCATTCCGCTGGATTTCTGTTAATTGTATTAATTGCAGCAGTCTCTGCTTGGCACTGCTTTCCTTGGAAACCTGTGTGCGCTCACAGACAGAAATCTTGGCGCATGAAGGCTGAATCTTCTGGTCGGATTTGAGAAGGGGGAGGAAGAGGACAGGAGGGACTGACCAGCTGGGCTCCTTTCAGCAGAGTCAGGAAATTCAGAGTTGCTTCTGCTGCGTTCCAGTAGCACAGTGCAGTGTTACACAAGCTTCTTGATGCTAATTAAATATTTAACATACACGTGAAGTAAGACAAAAGGAGGCAGGGAAAAACCAATGACCCACATGTGAGTGTGTATGGCAAAGCAATCCTGTATTGGTATGGAGAGAAATAAGAACGTCTGAGAAGTCTTTTTGTCTTCAAAACCTTATGGTTCTGCATTCATTTGTGAGGACCCATTTCAGATACACAGAGAGCAAATTTGATGCTTTGTGTCAACATCCCAAATACACCATGTTCATATGAATGTGAGGCATATTCTGACTATTACTTATAGTACATAACAGTCTGGCCAAGTGCCTTCTTCATTTATGGTTTCCTGGTATGAAAGCATACAGTTACTATCAGATGGCCCCAGAAGGAAAAATCATACGGAAAATTACTGCAAAAATAGTCTGTGGATTAAACAACCTGATCAGTTCTCCAGTGCTGTGTCATGAGATGGCATTTTTTCCTACTCAGACTCACTTATGAATTACAAGAAAAAAATAAAAGGTTATTATGCTATCAAGGCATAAAAATTTCTCTCCAGGTTCACAAAGATTTTAGGAAATATCCAGGAGGTATGTTTGCAATTAATATTAATATAAATTTATTTTAATACCTAAATATAGAGCCAGAAATCTTTATTGCAGTCTGTTGTATGAGCTTTTGTTTGTGTTGGATAAACAGTATTTACAAGGATTAAAAAGAAAAAAAAAAAAAAACAACAAAAAAAATTAGCATTCCTCTCCTGTTTCTATACAAGGTTGAATGCCTGGTAAAATACCATATGAGCCCAGCTGTTTCAAAGCACTTTAATTCACTTTTGACCAAGATACATCTTCATTGCATATACTGAATGAATGCAAAAGTTGAGTTTAACCGGGTCAGACTGATGTTCCCTGATCCCTCAGGGAATCTTTGTCTAATTGTGTATGGACCATGACAGCAGGCTCTTAAGATATTTGTTTAGATCTCTCATATGAAATGTCCCTCTTTCTCTCAACAAGTAAACCTCTGATTTTAGGGCATAAAAATATATGTCTGTAGATTAAACCCTGGTTTCCTGGTAAAACAAACCATGCATAAACCTCAGACGGATTTTGGCAAGTAATTGAAATTTTTCAAACAAGAAACTGAATTGAAGAAAATCCCTTGGCAATGTAAACTGAGCTCTCTGGAGGTCAGTAGAACAGGGGCTTCCTGTAGGAGAGGGCTGGAGCAGTGCTCCCAAGACCTCTACAAATTCATTCAGGCAAAGGCAAAAAGGTCTTTCCTTCAAAGTGCTCCTCACTCTTCAGCTCCTCACTTCTATCAGAAGCTGTGGCAACATTAAAACTGCTGAAAACAGAGCACATGTGCCTGAATGGAAAAGAAAAAGAAAAGAAGGCATATCCCTCCATTTGACTTGGCTTAGGCTTCTGGAAGACATTTGACTGTTGTGGGCATGTTCATTGTGCAATATTTCTCTTAGCTCAGTCATTGCTATGTCAGCATGGCATTGTGTCATTTGCAAAGCTGTGCTGCAGTGCCTAATGGCTTTCACTTATTTCAAGATATTTTTCAACACCCTTAATTCTTCTAGGTTCTTCTGAAGTGGCTATTTGAATGACTTCTCAAGACAGGCATATAGAGCTACTAGTTCACCTTAGTGAACTTCACTCCATTCCATATTTCTCAATGTTTCTTTGTCACTGAAATGCCTATATCCTAATGAATTATCATGCGTTTTCAGAATGGCACTGCTGTGTTGATCTGGAGTTTGCCCCCTGCATCTTTAGGAATGCAGGACTGCAATGGTGGTGTTTCTAGTACATGCTTTCCCTTTCGCTGGCTCCTCCCAAGCAATTAGATTTGTAAAGAGCTATTTATTTTTAATTTATTTATTAATTGCATTGACATTTATTTTGGACTGTGTTGCCATGGCAAGTTAAAATGGATGATTCCTCCAGTAGCCTGTCAGTTTGTTTCCAGAAATTTGTCTCTATCTCTACAAAGTAATTATTTTTGCTGGCATCCATCACCCTTCACTAGTTTTCAGATGGACTTGATGTCTCTTTCTCTCAGCATGAGGGCTTTTGAATGCCTGCCATTGCAAGATTTTTGTTGTTGTTGTTGTTGTTATTGTTGTTGTTGTTGTTGCTACTTTTGCCTTTCATCTGGTGCAGCATCCTCACAAACCTCCAAAATCTCACACTCCCCAAATCCCAACACTCTTGTGTTTCTTGCTTTTGCAAATTATGGCTCTATAAATGGCAGTTTCCAAGATGGTTTTTGTCACTTTTGATATTTTCTTGTCTACAGGAATATATCAACGACCAAGGAATGGCTATGACAAATTGAAATCAGCATTCTCTCAGGAGTTGTTGCAGATATTGGCCCCTGGCGTTGGTCCCTTCAACTGCCTGCTCCAAAAAGCTTTAGCCTGCTTGTATGATAACAAAACATCCAACTTTTTTAGAACCAAACTAGTATCAGTTGCCATCAGCTCTAGTTTTCAGTTATTAAAAACACGCTACTAAAATATATATACCTTAATAGATAAATCATATGTAGATAAAAAGTCAATATTTCCTCTGTCTTGCAGCATTGACCCATCTTTTCCCATTTAACAAAGCTCTCCTTTATCATTTGCAAACTTTGCAGACTGCAGAAGGATGAGAACCCTCACTTTGGGGTATTTGAAAGGCCTTTGTATGCACAGCCCTGTTAGATTCATTTTTCTGCTCATTGATACCTTAAGCCTCTCAGTGTGTGTAATTTTGAAGTACCAGCAGGCTCAACCACGTATGGTGACACACAGACTGAATATTAATCAGCATTTTGCTCAGGCCACAGTGATTTATGGCTGCTTTGCCATGTGCATCTGCCACACTGCACTGGAGGCAGTTTGCTTTTAAGCCCATTGATAAAATGGCTTATGACAATGACAATGACAATTGGCCCTTGAGAGCTACATCTATATTAAAAAAACAAGTAATGCCAGTGAAAACTCCCAGGCACTGAGGTTGACAGTCTCTAAAACTAAATTCATTTAATTTAATTCACCAAGAGGAATACAGTGGCTCTGACAGCCCACCCCTGTCAGAGGGTCCTGCCCCCTCTGACTTAACCTCTCCTGTTCCTCCCCCAGCCCCTTCCTCAGCCGTGGCTGCTCCTCATCAGCGCCCAGCTGCCGGCTCAGCCCAGCTCCCACATCCTCCCTGCAGCTACCCCAGCTTTTGTTCATCAGACAGGCAAAAATTTAACACCCATCCTGCTGAAAGTAGCCCGCTGATTTCAGAGGGAGCAGGATGTTGCCAAAGTAGTTTGATTATTCACTTCAAGTAATATTTTTATTTTTTAAGAAAGGTGTTTACTTTTCAAACAAAGACCATTGGCTAAGCTATGGCAACGAGAGTGTCTGTGTAGCCAGCAAACACTTTTTATGTGGGTGGGTGGTTTGGATGGTCTTGAATACATAATTAAATTTGTTTTTCCTTTCAGCTCCCTGTGGTGTGTTATTTTTTTATATTTAAAAGTTATCCATCTTGAAGACAACTGTTTTTTATTATTAAAAGGACAGTTTAAATGCGCTTAGTAAAACCAAGTCTCTTTCTTTTTATGTCTCAATCTTTTTCCAACCAAAGAAGTCCTTTAGTGTCTATGATCAGCTTCTGCAGTCAAAATGTTTCTCTAGACCATATTTTCTAATGGTCTAGAAGCCTTGTACACTTAATGCAATAAGGTCTTCGTTTCCTGATCCTTAAAATATTCAGCATCAGCTTGTATGTGTTATACTGGATCAGCAAATTTGAGGCTATGGAGTGTTTCCCCTGCTGTAGAAGAAAGAAGCTCCTGCATATTCCTCCTGGTACAGGTAAAAGGGAACAGCACATAAATAAGTGAGCAATACTGCAACAAGCTGAACTTCTGCAGTCCCAGTGGGATGCACCAGTGACTTTGAACTATGGTTTGTCAGCATGAGTGGACCCCTTTGTGGAAATACAAAGTCTGTCAAATTGGGTAGGTGACTCAAAAGAGATGGATGGAAATTCTCCAAGAACAAGTGTAATAGGAGCAATCTGAGGTGAAGATCAAACCCACAAATGCAGGGCTGGAGTAACTGGCAGTGAAAGCAGTACAGCAAAGTGAATTTGGAGACTATGACAGAGCTAAAATAAAATAAAAATATAAAATGTCATTTGCTTGTGAACCAACACCACTCTTTTCTAGATATTTTCTTTCTAGAATCACAGGATGTTTTGAGTTGGAAGAGACCTTTAAAGGTCATCTAGTCTATCCCCACCCTGCCGTGGGCAGGGACATCTTGCACTAGACCAGGTTGCTCAGAGCCCTATTTAGCCTGGTCTAGAACACTTCCAATGACAGAGTATCCACAAGTTCCCAGAACAACCTCTTTCAGTGTCTCACCAACCTCACAGCAAAGAATTTCTACACGTCCAACCAAAATCTACCCCCTTTCAGTTTAAAACCATTACCCTTTGCCATGCCACAGCAGGCCTTGGTAAATGCTTCTCTCTGCATTTAAATCTTCCCCTTTAAATATTGAAAGTTTGCAATGAGGTCTCCCCAGGCTGAGCAACCCACATCCCTCATCATTTCTTCATCAGGGACATATTTCAGGAGTGTTGGGAGTGTCAGAACAAGGTTCAGATAATGTAGTTAAGCTGGTGAAGGTCAAGCCTGGTGCCTCAGTGATAAGGGATGAAAAGCACATATATGGAAAGTCTGAAGGAACTGTGTACCTAAAAAAAGAAGATTGAGAAGAACGTGGCATGCTTCTTTTATGTTAATATTGCCACAGGGAGGACAGGAAACCATTGTGTCCCATGTTCACTAGGGGAGACAAAAAGTCTGTTCATAATCAAAGGCTTTATATTGGAAAAGAAAAAACCTTTACTTATATAAGGGCTCTGAAACACTGAAAGTTATGTGTGAAAAACCTTTCACTGAATGTTTTCAAGAACAGGCAGATGACCCTCTACTGAGGAGGATTTAGTGTGTTTGATCCTGCCTCACTGCAGGTTATTGGGCTGCAGTTTTTGGTGAGTGTTTCTTTTTAGCTACAAAGTTCTGTAATGTACACTCTCCTTGGACAATCTGGGAGAAATTAGAGTTGAGTCCAAACAATCAGGCTGGGACTGATACTCATGTCTAGATGAAACAACCCAAATATGAAGGGGGAAATTCAACTAAGTAGCTACTATTAAAAAAGGACTATAAATAAATTGCCTAGAGTTTGAGACAGCCGCATTACTGTGGGAAACCATGAAGAAAGGTTATTTTTAACTTTCCTGTTGGCTTTTCTGTGGCAGTTGATCTGGTGATTTATTGAAACACATTTGTAATGATTTCACTAATATACACGACATGATGAAAAATGCCCTATTTAATGAGTTTTATGTGATTCATAACAAACTGCAGACAGTAAAAGCCTGATGACAATTTTAAATTCTACAGGACATGAAAAAAAATCATTTTAAAAGCAGAAAACTAAATTCTGAGAAGCGTTCCCTCTTTAATTTACCATTAAATCCAGGGAGAAGTGATCATTTTAAAAGGTTCCCTAATTAAATGCTAGTCTATTGAGTCAATACTACAAGGAACTGAGAGTCAGTCAGGGATAAAACAAAACCATGCAACTCTCTGGAATCTGCTGTTCACTGTCTTTTGGTCTTTGCCAAGCATGCTTTTGCTTAAAATTACTTCTCACATAACCAAATAATATTATAACAGAAAGGAATAAAGTCAGCAAATGTAATGTTCTCTTTCTAGAATGTCATATTATGCCATAAGAGGCATTTAATTTAAAATCTAAGAGCGAGTTACAACTATTTAAAAAACAGAATTAATTTTTCCTTTGCACTCAGAGTCTTTCCCCATTTTGGTGGAAGTTATAAGTCTACACAACTAACTCAGCTAATTGCCCAGCCATTTGCTCATCTCCATTAAAATGGCTCAATACTTAGATAAAAATAGATAACAAATGGGCACCCGTTTTAAGGTTTGGAGTTTTTTTTTCTTTACATGCTTAACAGTGGGCTTTTGAACTTTTCCAAGTAAGAAGAAAAGAAGCTTGAATCTCTAGTGACTAGCTTACTATAGCTTTAATTCAAATCTGAATCTCCCATTAAGGTCATCTCTGTATGGTTTGAAGTTTTCCTTTTCAGTTAACCTCTGCATTGAACTGAATATTCCTCAGATTCCCTAATTAGTTACAGTTGGAGCTTTAGAGACTTTCAAGACTTTCCTCTTTGAGCAAGGAAGAAAAAGGTTCAAACAATGGTCAGGAAGCCCTAAAACCTCTTATCTCTCAGCAGTTCGATTAGACAAGAAGAGTACTGTCTTGATGGATTGAAAGTGCTCTGTACCAGATAAGAACAGGAAAGATAAGAACATTAGGATTTTTTTTTACAGAAGAAAGGACTTACTTCCTTTTAAGCACTATCTTTTCTTCATTCGTTTACACATTGCAGGAAAAACAGAATGTGTTTGCAATTAATATTTATATTTACACACTCATTGTGCCTCAATTCTTTAATAGACACAAGAGAACAATATAAGATTAAAAAATTGTCAAAGCAGCCAAAGCATACTAAGTGGCTTATTATATGTTGTGCAGCCTTAATGATGCTGGAAAAGAAAGTAGAAAAGGTGATGGTATAAAAAGAAGCCAAAAATTACATTTGGTCAATGTATTCAGTTTAAGATATAATAAAAAGTAAATATAGGTGTGAGAAAGACACTGGCTGCCCTGGAAGATGGTTGTGTAAATGTTCTGTTTATTTTTCTCCAGTCAGTGGGTTGGTTGTTGCTTTTCTGCCAGTTGCTTTCCATTAATGACTTTAGTTCTGAAAGGCCTTAGAAGGAAATTGTTTACAGATATTTTCCTTTGCTCTGACAGAAATATGAAGCCATTTTCAATCAGCTTCCTCCTGTTCTGCATTTGTGGCCCAGCCATTTCCCCATTTAAGTCAATCAGGACCTGGCCATCCACTTAAACTGGAGCAGATGAAGTTCTTTACCTAGCAGTGGCTAAAGAGCTAGGGAGATGAATGTTTTCTATAAGCAAAAGGATGTTTTAATAGCTCAGCTTTTTTCTAGTTGATTTGACTATGTCTTCCAGTGCCAATACAGAGAAAGAGACCTCACAGTCCTCATTTTTAGGAGTCTCAGGGCTACATCTGTTCTCAGGTGGACTTTGGACATTTTGCACTAAACAGTTCCACTCGCAATTTTCCTAAGACCTCACAGTCATAATCCAATGTATATAATTTAAAAGGGAAAAATATCCTGATACAACATAGAAAGCTTTTAGCTGTATGGGGTACATTTTTCTCCTGGTCATTTTTAAGAGCTATTCTCTAGAGACTTGTAGCTTTTATGGGAATCTATTTATCATTACATTATGTTAATTCAAATGTTTTCATTGAACCTACATACTTCTTGCCTCTACATTTATAATTGCACAGATTTATGATGCTGTGAAGTTCAGAAACTTGGGCAATCTGGTGCAGATTATGTTTGGGCCAAAGCAGCAGATTGCAGCCCTCCTTTTCTAGAACTGCACATGAGCTAACTGAAACAGCTGAGGTGGTCTGGGATCCACATCAAACTATTTACACATGAACCAAGTTAACTGGAGAACTCAGTAAAATTTAGAGGAAATGGACTAAATAGTAAGTTCATTCTATAATCATATCTTAATTACATTTCACTTATCAGCTCCTGCTGGCTTTTGATGAATCCTATGGAGGAGCTGGTTTACATGCATGCCTTTCTTGCTTGCAGAAAAGTAAAGAAATCATCAAAACTTCAGGAGAAATCTGGCTCTACTGTGAGGATCAGCAGTCAGTGGCAAAACTCCTGCATGCTTCAGCAGAGTGAAGTCTTTGTGCTGTGATGCTGCCCACAGGCAGTTACAACAACAAAACAGAAAAATGCTTTGGCTATTGAGACTTGGGGAGGAAGGAGCTGGAGAAGATTGTAGAAGACAAGTGACAGCAATGAAGATGAGGAGGCAAAAGAGCTAAAGAAAAGGAGGAGACAGAGCATGGAACAGAGGCAACAGGAGAGTTGTGAGAAGGTGCAGGGGTGTGGAAAATTGAGAGTGGAACTAAAATAACTAAAATAAGTGGAGTTGCTTTTCAGATTAAGGAAGGGAGTGTATTTTAAATTGGTTCCTTCAAGGAAACGACTGTGGTGTGATGGGTGAACTGAGAGGGTTAAAAGCCTGCAGACAGACAACAGGCATAAAAGACCTTACATTGTATTTAGGTCCAAATCAGCCCTGTCAGAACAGTTCATCCCACCTCTGGCTTGTTCCCAAGGAACTTTTTCCTTCCTAACTCTCACAGATGGACTAGGGCTGTGCCATGAGGCAATTGAACAGAAAAGTACAATCCATAGGACACTGTCCGGGGCTGCTTTCCTTAGTACACCACAGCCTATGACACATGGTCCATCACATCCTGTACCAAAATGTTGGCTTCTCATACAAAGAGGTGAGAGAAGAGTGGAGCTGAGGGCCCAAATGTCTGTAAAAAAGAACACCTGCATGCAGTGCGTGGAATAGATGATCTCTGACCATATGAGAGGAGACATGGTTCTCTGCATGCTGCTGTGAAGCTTCCTGCAGCAGCAGCAAATACCACAGCACTGCACTGCTCTTTGAGGTCAGACATTTAGGTTGTGACTGTCCCATTGAGCCACACACACCTGGGACTATCCTTGGGCATTGAGGCCAGCTGGTGTGCAATGACTTGCACATGTACTTTTCTATCTTCCAAACCTACAGATGAGCTTGTGAAAGAGAGACAAAGAGATTCTCCTGACTCCCAAAGCAAGGACAAATCTGCACCCAGACTTGGTCAGCAGTGCTCACAGATGTGCTAGTTCCTCTGATTGTTTCTCATCTTGCAAAAAGCTAATTAGGTCAAAATCTTGCCAGAAACTAGTCTACTGGCTGAGCAGCACAGATGGGGGGGATCAGTGAGACTGTGAACACTTTGGTGTGTTTAACTCAGCATTATAGAATAATGCTGTTTTTCTGTGAGTTACTCATATTGATTACTTTGACAAGGATCCTTCATAAGTTATTTTAAGTACTTGTAACTACAGTAGCAATAGGAGTCTGGACATCTTTTTGCTCCTCAGGATGTAGTGAGCCCACACCACAGTGTGAAAAACAAACGTATTTCCAAATGCCATGGAGGGAATTTGATGAGTCCAGTTCTCCAAACCTGGACCCGTTTGCAGGACCCAAGGCTGTAGAGCCCACAGATATGATCTTTGTTGAAGCCACCAGGAGGCACATGCTCCTGGATCTGTGTGTGGTAGCCTAGACCTGCACAGTCACCGGGACCAGCAATCAGCTTAGAAGATGGCTTCAGGAACACAGAGATTCCACATTGTTTCTGTCGGGTGCCAGAGAAATCCCTGGTTTAGCATGTCCCCATTCTCACAGCTGGAGAGTTGGCAATTGCCTTCCTTCCTTGGCTGCTAGCCAGCACTGAGTCAGATGGGACTAAGAAATACCACTTCACATGCACTCCTGTTGCTGCCTTTCCATTCACAAATGTAAAAACATCCTTGATTTTTTCTGACAAAAATGTAAACAAGGAGACTGGCTGGCCATAGGGATGTGTAATAGGATATGGAGCCTTTCACCTCTGTCTTACAAACAGAACATCATTCCCCTCTGATGCACATTCTGTGGCTTGTGAGAAGAGAGCTGGTGGTCTGAGCCTCAGTGTCATGTGTCTGCTCCAGGAAGCCACAGGACTTGGGGCTGATTAGCCTCTTTGTGGGCAGCCCCCACAGAGGGGCTGGTGATGAACTGGTACCTCCTGTGCAGAGATAAAACACACTGATTGTACAAGGGAAACTGCTCTCTGTGATGCTGACCTCACTTTTGTCCCCCTACTAGTAGCCAGTCTTGAGCATGAATTTACTTACAAGACTGTAATGAAAGCACTGTAAATCCTACATCTGCATTTTTGGTCACTCAGATATGCAATACTTCATCTGGAAAGGTTGTTTTGATGTGTAAAGGAGGAGCTTTAATGAAACTGATGCCAAAATCTCTCATTGCATCACCTGGCTCTGAAGAGTCCTTCAATGCCTCTGACTGCAGCACCTGCCCAGCCGCTGCTGTCCCTGCACCCAGGAGAGGGAATCCCACCTGCCTTGTGCTCCTTGTCTCTGCCACAGGAGGGATGTGTGTCTAACCTTTGCAAACAGCAGGGCCAGCCCTTCCACAATGCCCAGAAGGAATACATCCAGCCTCAGCATTTCTGGTTCAGGACTCTGAGCTTAATCCATCAGCTAAGGCTGTATCCCTCATCTGTGAAGGGAAATTCCCAAACTTAGCAATATTAGTAGGTTTCATCTACTTTTTTACTTATAGCTGTTAAGTACATAAATAATATCTGCAAATGCTTCTCTTTGTGTCACTGTTTTAAAATACAGTCCTCACATTCCTGTTGATGCACCAATGTCTGGGAATACTCCTGAATTCTGCCCTGTCTTCAGAATGCTTCCAGCTTGGGTGCAACTGAATTTGGTTGGATTCTGGGATGTTCTACAAGTAAATATCTAAATTTAAACTGGATGTGTGAGTGGTTATTTATAGCTGGGCTTATCCACACTGGGTTCTTAGTGCCTCTTGACATAGGCAAATGCACTAAATTAGGGCCAGCTGTATTTCTGCAGGCAGTTTTCACTAATAATAGAGGTCTCCTTACCTCTAAACAATTAAGTAGAAAAGAATTGTAAGAGAAAATACTTGGACACAAATTTTCCATTAGCTTCCATTAGCTGTGGTGGTGGGTCAGGCTACTGCAGCTCCTTTTTGTTCAGCTCTGCTCTCCTGTCAAATGCTGCTGCCTTGAGGAGAGTTCTCAGCTGCTTCAACAGAGCATCTGATGGCTTAGCTCCAAACCACCTCCTACAGAAGTTCAAACTGAGCTCTCAGGGTTGAATGAGCTCTGGGGGAGAGTGGAATAATATCTTGAGCTACATCATCTCTTCACTAAATAAATTTATCTAGACCTTGAATTCAGAAGGAATCCAAAGAAAATCATTGTGTTTAGAAGGAAGCAAAAACAAGCTGACTGTTCTAAGTCTAGTACTGCAGCTCTTCTGTGGATCCAATTCCAACATTCTCCCATTATTCCCCTCCCTTTTTCCTTATTCACAGCACAAATTTGCCCTTATTTATACACAAGTCATGTCTTCTGTTGTGTTAAATGCAAGAAAACAGCAAAGATGACACAGTATTGGGCACAGTAACATGCAGAAGTAGGTGAGACTATTCATCAAACCTAGAAAGAGGGGGGTAATTAAAATGTTTGACACAGGAGTATTCAGATTGTGGATCTTCAGACACAGCACACAGCTATTGTCTGATCTAACCGGTGGGAGTGAGCAGTGGGTGGATGTGTTACCATGATAACTGAGGGACCAAATGCACTGATAAAACGTCAGCTAGCCATCCCTTCATATAATCTGATCGAACCAAATTAGTCTGAACCTTGAAATAGCGCAGCCAAAGGATCTGAAAATGCACCAACATCCTTTCTGTAGGATCCACAAGTACTGGTTTTCCCAGCCAGACAGAAGAAGACAATCCAGGACATTGTGAGAAAAACACCAACTGGGCTGCCAGCTGTCTGACTGGGAACATGGAATGTCAAAACTCCCTAAAAATCCCAATCCTCTAGAGATTTCTATTTCTTTTTTTTAAATTATTTTTAGATAAGTCCTTTAAATAAATTCAATTCCTAGCCATCTGCTTCTCTTAATAACCCTGATATTCATTGCCCTCACAATTTATTTAGTCTAAGCTTTCTTGCTGATATTCTGACCTCACTGTAGATTTCAGGAACTTGATTTAAGTAAATAAAAGAAATATTTGTTGATTATTTAATTACAGTAAGAAACCCCAGGCTTCTTGATAATTTTTGGGAAAGCAAAAAGGTCAGAAATTAGATCTGAGAAAGTTCTTAAGAAGCCAAGTTTAAGAATATATATTTCAGTGGTCACTTAATCCATGGCAATGCTTAAGACTCACCCTGCTCAGTTTGAATGTGGAATATTTCATCCCAACATTCTGCAAAAGAACTTCTCTCTTTGTAGGCCCCCAAGTTCTGTGTTTGTGCTTGCATCAGGGCACAGATCCCACTGAAAAGCTTAGGGGACCTGACCTAGCCAGATGGTTTGGGTACTTTCTTATAGGCAAAGACATGAATTTGAGTTCCTTCAACCCAAACTACTTAAAGTGTCAGTGGCCCATTGACACAACTGTGATACAAAAGGTAGATGTAACGCCAAGGTTGGAAATTTCCTTGTCACAACCCTTCAGACTTGGTGAGAGAACCACCTGAGCTGGTTCAGAGGACAGCCTTGATTTCTAGAAAGGGTTGAGAAGTCAATTTTGCTTTTTGCAGGGTGTTTCATACTCGATACATACAGATATACATATAGATATACAGAACCTCACTCTGCTGATGTGTCTCTGTACCGAAGGGCACTGAAGATGTGTTCAAGGGAAATGGTTTAAGGTGTTATGGTTCTCTGTCACTACTGCTCCTCCTCTAAGGACAAATGAACAAATGCAAATGAACATCAATGAAAAAAGCAAAGAAGGAAAACCAGTGTCTTCTTAGGCCTCAGCCATTTCCATGAAAATTGTTTTATTTATCTGAATATACCTTTCTGTCCCAGGAATAGGTTGTTAATTCCGGGAGTGGAGTAGAGTGGAGGACCCAAATTGCAGTAGATGGAATTGTTAACCTTTTCCCTACCTCTTCCATGGTCTCTTCAAGTTTAGTCTTTGACAGCCTTGTGCCTAAATTTAATATTGTAGTTTCTGTTTTGCAACTGCTTACAGCAGGATCAGATAACCCCAAACGTAGTCCTTGATATTTCATCACCAAAATTTTCCACTAACACAGAAAACAAGATAAGCACCATCTCTAAATTACTTGAAATGCTATAAGAGGACATAAAAACATTTATTCTCCTTCCCAAAAAGCCCTGCAAATCTGTCTGATCTTAGCTTTGTTTAGCTCCAGTTAGAAAGCTTCCTCTGTGTCTCTTTAGTTGCCTCCTCAGTGGATGCTGTCAATAACTCCAAGTCAAGACTGAAATCCTTTCACTGCAACCAACAAATATCAGTGTCTGGCAAATCAGCATCAAATGCCTGAGTTAGGGGCCCATAGCCACGCAGGCAGAATATCCTGCAAAACCAAGAGAGATTAGACACACAAATCTATGCCCTGCAATACAGATTTTCTCTTGTACAGCTTGGTGTGCCATGATGGTCATGATCTCCTTCTGCTCTTAGGGACATGTTAAAGTTCACTTTATTTAAGCATTCATAAGTTTTGAGGTGTTAATTGATAGCCTGCGGTGCTTTGAGCACTCGATGTTTTTGCCACCCATCTGTTTTGCCTCCTGTTTGTTAACACAGCTGGTGAAACTGTATGCAGGAACCCACTTCATCCCAGGGTTCTTTAAAATCCCCACCTCTGAATGTCCAATTAAACCAATCAAAACCAATTAGGGAATGTGCAGTTAAAACAATCAGCACTGCAAAGCAGCCTTTCGAAAGGCAATGCTAACTGGTGTGGTTTTGTGCACACACTGATTTATTAGGTTATACAGTGATGATAAGATAAAATTGCAGTGAGCCTGGTGGGAAATCCAGAGGTCATGATCTCTACATTATCAGTGGGTTTATCTGATCTATATCATGAGGGCTTAATGGTAACTGTTGTTTTTTAAAACAGTACCTTTTGTTCTCTCTTAATGTACTTCTTGTTGTCTTTGGACAGCAATCTAAACAGTCACAGCCACCTGATGATAAGTGTTGGCAAGGTGATAATCAGTTTGCTTGCCTTATAATCCCTACAGGAACAGATGGATTAAAAAAATTTAAAGGGTGTAATAAATTACAGTAGAGTAATAATGACAGGTCAATTGTTTGTGATGAGCGATAAGGTTAGTAAGGAGAAACATTTTTTACCAGATTAACTGGTACACTTGCAAACAACAGAGAAGTTTTCTGTCTCACACCTTTGTACCATATCTTGTCCCTTTCCCTTCTGCTGGAAGTACAGAATCTTTTCTTTGTTTCCTCTAAAATCTCAAACAGGGACATGAAATGATCAGGAAAAGGACTGAAGTCCTTGTAGGATCCTGTGCACATCCCAGAATTGGGTGTTTTTCCTCTGTCCTGTGTGTGACATGTTTGGTGGAAAGTGTCTGGGGACAGGGGCCCTGTGAGCCACAGAGGGGCCTAAGGAAATCAGCCTTGGATGTTCTGTGGACAAGGGCTGGAAACAGGAGAACTTTTTCCCCGTCTATGATGAGTGCTTTGAGCCTCCTGGCAATCAGCCAATGTCTCCTAGGTTGCAAATCTGTTGTAAGGGATTTGTTACTCTCACTATTTCACATGGCCATTTCATAGAAATAGAACCTAAGGAAACCTACTGTTGATCGGTACAGTTCTGTATGTGACCATGACTGAGTTTCCTGTGACTACAGTTTGAGCACCTGTACCTCACAGGATCACACTCAGCCCCAGCACACCCAGTCAGTATAATCAGGAGATGTAGAGAGTTACCTGACACATCCTAAAGAAGATGCTTCACTGCGGCTATGAAGGCTGACAGCCTAATTCATCTCTTTCACAGGTCAAGCTTTTTACTCTACCTCACCTTTCATCACGCAGGGTCAAATCACATCCTTAGTCATGATTCTTAACCTCACTCTATCTTTTAAATTTTTTCCAGACTACTCCTGGATATTGAGTTTCAGTGACTTTTATTATTATCTTACTTCAAAAGACATTCTTATCTCTGCCTAGCTCTTCTCTTCTTTTTTTTTACGTCAATACATTGATGCAGGGAAAGTGTATAATACTCCTATCAGTTGTATTGGACAGAAGTGTTTGATGTGTAAAATCATCAACATGAGCTGGATACCCCATACATGAAATTTTCTGAAGATCTCTGGTCTCCTAACAACATGGTGGTGTCACTAGCAGTTTAGGATGTTGCCATGTAAGACCTGCATGTTTTCACAGTCTTGACAGAATATTAGTGGTACAATGAGGTTTGCAGTAACAAAGAACTCCTTCAACAGAAGGAAGAGAATAATTTTAGTGTTTCTAGACAGAAAAATGGCTTTTGTAAGGTAAACTGGACCAAAGCACTGGAATCCTTTAGAAAATGGAAATTTAGGTGACTCAGGAAGAAAGTAATTCCCTAGGCTGCCTTCCATTATTTCTTATAAATTCTCAGTTTAAATTCAGCCCTAGAGCAGAAGGATGGATTAAAGGACTTCCTGAGATGCCTTTACATTTATTTCCTGTTATGACTTTTCAGAGCTTATGAGAAATGAAGGTAGAATCAAAGGAAGGTTTTCCCCATAGTTGGGGTTCTCCCAGACAGTCCCTGAAATGTATTTTTCCATTAAACTGTTAGTTTCCAGGTGAAGAACTAGTAGAGTTAGTAGAGGTAATGATTTAATTATAATAAAACCCTCTATTCAATAACAAATAATAATCACAGAGAAAGCCTGAATTGCAAAATCAATTAATTTTTATCAGAACAATGAAAAAAATGTCATAGACGGTCAATATAATGTGCTTATTGGTTATTTTGCTGTATAATAATATGCAGCAACTTGCACTGTTTGTGTGAAATATGAATAACCACGTTGAGTGTTGTTCCTGGTACAGACATAATGGCAGTGCACCTACTGGAGGAATGAGCTAAAGAAATTATCTTTTTTCCAGAAACATGTAAGCTGACAGGAAGCAATGAAACCACACATTCAACTGGATAGCAGCAGTGGTTTTCTAGCAGTGAGGATAATGAAGAATTGGAAGAGAATGCTTAGGGAAAAAAGGAGGGGATCACTACCAGAGAGGAGGAATAAATGTAAGAAAGTGCAACTTTGAAGTTATATTTGCACAGAAGAGTGGGCTAGATGAATTCTTTGAGCCCAGTTGGAAGCATTTCCTGTGATGGCAGCTCAGCCTCCCCCTCTTCTTTCCTTATCTCCAAACTATGGTATCCGTGAGGCTTCTTCATCTGGAAAACCTACCTGCAAAAGTTGCAGGAAAATTTGGTTCGATGAACTCTGCTTCTGGGTGTCAGACCATCAGCTCAGAGGACGTGGTCCCAGACTCCCATGGAACCTCCATCAGCTCATCAGGTGAGTGAACATCCTCAGCCAGGGGAAGATGCAGTGGGTGCATGTGCAGTCTGTGTGCTCACCCACCCCTGTGATTTATTGTCAAGTGGTGCTCACTGTTTGTGCTGACTCTGGCAGGCACAGGCAGGGACACAGCCCCTGACGATGATGATGATGATGATGATGATGCTGCTGCTGCAGTGGAGCCCATTCCTATCAGTGAGAAGTTGTCTCTTCTGAGAGGAGCTTGCTAACTCCTATAGAGTTGATTACATTTGTAGCTGTCTCTATCACAAGGGAATAGATATCCTGAGACTGGAATCTGCCTCCTAACCTCAGAGGGCTGGGTCACTTTGAAGGCCAAGATGAGCAGAAAGATAAACCACTAATGGCAGAAGAAATGGCATTACCAGTGTGATATTCCAGGCTGGGAGAGAGGCAAACCATTGAGATACACACCCTAAGACGAGGAACAGACTTTTCTATGGAAAAGGGAAGCTGTAGACTCAAACTCTAACCTCAGTGTATGAGAGTAGACCAATGCAGACAGCAGATCAGGAACACAGAAAACCCCCTAATATTATAGGACAGTAGATAGCCATAAAAAATATCCTGTTTTGTTTACCTTACTGAAAGAATATATCTGGAAAACTCCTTAAAAGGTCATGTGAAATAGTGTAAATGGCATTTGGCTGCCATGTCCAGAGCAGATGCAAGGGTCCCATGTGTCTTCACACAGCAGAATTTTCTCTCCACCTACTGAAATAAAAACACTTCATTTGTGAGGTTCAAGGGAAGGAAATAAAATATCTACAGGGTTGTGTTTAAAACAGGCAGTGAATCTCAGAGGGAGAAAAGCACAGCTGAGCTCAGCTGAGCTCTGTAGTGCCAGAAACCAGAGACCAACTGAGTAAGAGCTGCTGCTGTCTGGATAAATGTATAATCTATTCCAGTTTTGGGCCTCCACCTGAGTACTGGGGAAATCCACAACCAGTGTCTGTCTGTGGTTTAAACCTTGACCTGTATTCCCTCAGACGCTCTTTCTTTAGTAGCAGTAGTAATTCTTTTGAAGGTTAGTCTAGTCAAACTCTGCAGGACAGCTGCAAAGGGTGTCAGTGGAGAAAGGCAGCAGGAATGGGAAACAGGATAGTTCATATGGGACATCCAGCCCTTATATTCTGCAGAATCTGATGTCACAAGAGAGCCAGGAACTGCTCTGCAGGAAAATCACTAGGATGGAGGAGACCCAGACTGATGATCCAGAATTTGTGTCCCACTCCTCAGCAGCACACACAGACCAGGGTCAGGGCAGGTGGAGGTGGAGATTGTTTCCTAATGGCATGGAGCACACCATTAGGTAAGGGAAATAAGATTATTGTAATTCACAGTGGGAGTGAATCTGGGCCCACAGCCTGAACCTTACAGGAGTTCAAAGGTGAGGGGTTCAGCTTGTCTAGACCCAAAGGTTTAACCATGGCATGCCAGCTGGTGAAGGTATGAGGACAGAGAGCACAGTGGCCAACATTTCCTAAGCAATTCTTGTTATGTTCCCCCAGGGTCTGCAAAGCACACGTGCTCCCTGTGGCTGTGAGGGGAGGAGGGAGCAGAGAGGCCCCTGTGCCCATGCACCTTCCTGGGGAAGGAAAGGTGGATCTCATGGATCTCATGCTGCTCTGGAGCTGAACCCAAGGACAGTTTGCCTGGGAGCCCTGAGTGGCTCCAGATGTGGCACCGTGGGGAGCTGAGGGGGCAGCACAGGCAGCTGTCTCTGGCATTTGGCAAAACTTAGGAGGGTAAAGCTGCCCTAGCTGCATGTAAATGCTTTCTCATAAGGGAGTAAACCCTGCTAATGACCCAGCTAGCTTTTCTTGGCTTTCACCAGGCTAGTTCTCTGATATGAATTTTCAGTCATGCTTGATTCATAATCCAGGTACTGTGAGTACCAGTGAGTTGTGCCTTATCTCTGTTAGCTTTGAAGATCCTCACTGCTCTCTGCAGAGAGCCAGGAATCACAGTGGTCACTAATGTCAACATTCTGCTGTGAGGCTTGGTCCTAGCCAACTTTCAGCCATTTCAGGCATTGAGCCCTGGAAAGAGAACTGCCTTTCTGAAGGTAATCTTGTTTTAGTGACCCCTAAGTGGTCAATTAGGATAGCAGGTGAGGCATTTCCAGCAGAGGTGCTTACAGATGTGCAAATAATGAAGTACCTAATTGGCAGAAGTGTTTCCAGTTTTACCTGCGAATATCTGGGCTGCTCCTTCTTGTACCACATCTCTGTCTCCCACCAGCTGCAGATGAGGCTTTCAGAGAAGCTGCTCTGGCAGGAATCAGTGCATGCAGTGCACTGGAACCCATCACAGAGGTTGCAGTGCCACGCTGGGGAATGTGCTGCCTCAGACACAGATCATTACTCACATCTGACCTGCTCCTCCCTTGGCACAGTCTTTGCCTGATATTTTAGCTGGTCCAAGTGGCTCCAATGTGGAAAAGAGCTTAACAAGCAGCATGCTGTTTGTATTTGTGCCATTTACTGTGTATGCATAATCTGGGCTTCTAAGCTTTCTGTATAATATTTTTCCTGAAACATTGACTGGAAGATCACTTTAATTCTGCTCACATCCCCTCAAGCTCATGTCAGGTATGGCTGTAAGTGGTAGCTGCAGAATTTACAAACAGGGCTAATTCATTACCCTGTGTAATGAGCCAGGCCTACAAAATGAAGGACACCAGTTTCTTTCTTCAGCATCCTGTCTGTTCCGTGTCTGACACGCTCAAGCCAAATAGGCACCATCAGGAGCATTCGTGCTCTGGGCAGCAGTGGGAAAAAGTAACAAAGTGGCATTTCACAGCCTGAGCCACTGCTATTGTCCTGTGCAATATCTATAAATTAAATAAGGCCTCAAAGCTTCTCAGTAAATAAGGGCTTCTAAATAAATGCCATTAAAAAGACAGTCTCGGAAATGAGCAAATATCTTCTTCTTTGAGAGTCTTACTGTATGCTGACCATGAAAAATATCTTTGTCTCAGTCTTTGCTGGTTTACAGTTTGATCTCTATGTGGAAACAAGTGACAAAGAGTATTTGAGATGTTCCATTTTGGGAAATTTGTAGGGGAGGTTCATTTAGGTAAATTGGGAATCCTTTTGGGATTTCAGAGAAGGAAAATCTGGAGAGGCTTCCAGACTAAGATTAGTGGCCTGTGCTATTTTCCTGAAACACCTTCAGCTGTGGCTAGATTTGAACTTTAAATGAGGTCTGTAGATAGGATGGGTCCAAAAAGATGTTTTGTCTCCTCCAGTTCAGTGGAGCGGGAAGAGGTGGGAAAGGTGAAACAGAAATGAAAAGATTGCCACATTTAAAATGGCTGGCATTTAAAATCTGTGAGACACAGGTTTTTTCCTTAACTCTGCATGATAAGGAGTCTTGAGGACCAGATCTTCATGTTGCCCATACCAAACAATATGAGGATCACCCCTTGTTTACAGAAGGAGATGTGTGTGAATCTGGATCTAAGGGGAAAACCAGACAGGTCATCATGCTGGGGAGTGATGCAATATATCAGAGCTGGAAACCAGCCCACAGGCATTACAGCAAGGACTAGAGGCACCCTGGTCTCACATGTACTTCCTGCACGTGCTTGGGCTCTCCTAATTTCTCTACATGACCTAAGTTATTTTACATTTAGTCCCTTCAGCTTTACCCTTGAAAAAATTGCTTTGCTTCTGTGGGGACACATGGCCAAGGAGGTTTCATGTCTGGTGGTTAGAGAGAGGGATGCCTACAAGACCTCTGTCATCCAAGTCCCATGTACTGGTTTGAACACCTTGACTCTATACAAAGGGAAGATGGAACCACAAAGATCTGGCACAGGAGTTTTTGAATTGTAGTCCTAGGAACATTTCTTCTTGGATTTATGAATATGGCATCAATCTCCTGACTTCTGCCAGGGATAACTATGGCCTCATCTGGGTTTGTTTCTGTGTCTGTTGAGGAAATCCTCTTTCCCACTGGCACCGGACTGGGCTGTGCACCCACTGCCCCTCGTGTGCTGAGCTGCCTGTGCAGTCCCTGTGTGAAGGAACAGATTTATGAACTGTCAGGAAATAAACAGCCAAGCTATCCTGCCCACACAGACCAGTCTGACACCATATGCCCAACACTGCATTCCTTTGGGCTGGAAGTCCTCATTTATGCACTTGTAATTTTATTTCATGCATATTTTTAACTAAAGCAGTCTATTGCTTCTCCCCATAGAACGATTAGATATGTGACATTTCCACCAAAACAATAGTGTTTTCAAATGCAAACAGTAAAATTCTGAAGGTTTCATTTAAAGTGAGAAAATAGATGTAAGCAACTAATATTTTTTTCCTCCGGTCCCAGAAAACTAAACCTCTCAAGGCCAAAACTTGAACTACTTCTAAATTAATACATGTATATTATTTGCTATATTTTATGAACTGCTGTGCTTTACTTCACATTGAAAATAAAAAACTGATGCATTAGTCTAAGAGGAATCAACTAATAGGCCTCTTTCCCTGCACGTGTAGGAATGATCAACACAAGTAGAAATAGTGTTTCTGTGAATTGTTCATTTTCCTAGGGCATGTTCTCACAGAACAACAACATCAACAAAAACCCACAAAACCACAAAAAAACCCAAACCAAAAATAACCATCAACAAAAACACCTAAAAGCCCAACAAAACAAAACAAAACAAAACAAAACAAAACAAAACAAAACAAAACAAAGACCTTTTGCATCCTAGTGGCTTTCTTTTTGATATTATGGACTTAAGGGGAAAAGCCCAGACCAAATAACTGCTGTGTGTGAGCTATAGCCAAATGGGCAAAGCAATAGAAAATATAACTAGCAGTGTAAGTTGCTGGTTTGCCAGAGGTAGGGGCTAAACTGACAGTGTAGCTTATTTCAAAGTGTGATTATGTTGGCAACAGCCACAATCTTGAGTGGTCCTGGAGTGATCTCTTCACAGCTCCTGTGCTCAGCAGAAATAAGATAGTGTCCATTGCAAATGAGGTACACCACTGATGTTTTCCTGCCTGTCTTCTGAGCTAGGAAGGCATAAGTTTCTCTGAGCACCATTCAGAGCCCTGATTTGGCTGATAGACTGTAGATCTCTGGGGTCATTTGAAACACTCTGTTTTTCAGACCTGGAGAGCAGCAGCTACAGAGCATTCAGTTGCCCTGGAACAGCTGATGGTGCCAGCAGTTCACCCTGGGGCATCTCGGGTTCAGGCAGATAAACCCCATGGGTTCCCCCATTCCCCTGCAGGTGGTCTGATGGAATCAGCCTCAGCATTTGTATGGACATTTAGTTCACGGTGATGATACCAAGAAGAGCATTCTCTAGTCAGCAAAAGTTTAAAAACTAACAATTACAATCAGATATTTACAGTTTTCCTTAAGTTCCAGAATTCCCTCATTCCAAATCCATTATACGACCACAGAGGTCCGAGACAATTGTATGAAGTCCCTAAATTTGTGCTTAGCTATGTCCCCCAGTCAGTCATCAGGCACCATCTGAAGGTTGGAAGAGACACCACTGCCTCTGCTAATTTTCTCCTGTAATTAAGCCTGCTCACTGTTGGGGGAAAGGAAAAAAAAAGCTCATTTGAATCTCATTTTCTGTTATCTAAGATAAGGTCATGCCTCTGGCTTGTCTGGTGAAGATGGTGAAAATTGCTTCAATTATCTCTGCTTAACTGAGTGTAATCACTAAAATATCAGATAATTGGAACTGGAAGGTAGTGCTGTTGGCACTAAGCCAGCAAAAATGAATGATTGTTTTCCCCAGTCCAGTGTAGACTCTTTCCTGCTCAATTTACTGTTAAGTCAGCAGTGTTTAGTTTCATTCCTTCACCTTGATATGGAAGGAGATGTGATGGAAGTAGAGAATGAGTGTCATTAGACAAGGGAGGCAGAAGTGACAGGGATATGGTGCATTCATTAAAATTTATAGGTGTATATCTGAAATGGTCTGATTTACTGTCTCTGAAAAATTATGCTGTATAGAAATATTTCGTGCAGCCTAGGGGTGTGTGTGATTTCAAAACTGTTATGTGTAAATATGTCCTGGATTAATGCCATGCAAAAGGAAAAAAAAAAAAGGGCATATTAATATATTGGTTGGGATTCAGATGTGAACCCTGGAATAGCTCTATTGATGTTATTTCTCTCTGCCTTGGAGCTCATCCAGCAGATACACCTCGTTAGCAAAGATTTGCTCTGAATGCCCCTTCTAAGCAGGAAGGAAACTTCTCACTGCTCTCAGCAGTGCTGGGTCGAGCCCCTTCAAGGGCTTTTATCCTCACCACACTTCGAGGTTGGCAAATAATGTTATCTCAAGTCAGCTAACGGCAGACTGGGGGCATGGAAGGGTTGGAGGGTCAGTGGTCCCACCCTCGGGAATCTTGAACAGGAACACAAGCAGGGAGCACACGTAGCACACGTGGAACTGATGCATCTGCTGCCCTCTCCTGCCCTTTGCTGCAGTTCCTGCAGCCATTCCCTTGCAAGGGAGAATGGGCATACTGCAGGATCCTCTGTGCTTTTCTTTATTAAAGCATGAAAGATGCTACCAGCTTGACTAAGATATTTTGCTGAATTTGGAGTCTCCCAGATTCCTCTTGAACATTGTAATTCATAGCTGTCCCAAACAACAGATGCATTTTTATTTGGTATTTAGCTATTTATTCGGTCATTTTAGATTAATAAATCAATGCTGAAAACCCAAATCTTCAGCCCTAAATACAAATAAACAAGAAAACAGCCTACCATCTGCCCAATAAAACATCTCTTTTGCATTTGTTGTGGAGTTTAATTACTTTCCTGCAACTTGGATGAGCACATCCACCATGCAGGATTGGACCTACTCCTTAGCATCAGCCGAGAAGGCTGCACTAAACTTTGCTCAGATAGAAGATTTCCTTTCTCCCCCAGCCATCCTGCTCTCAGAAAAAAAAAAAAAAATCTCAAAGGTGATGGAGGGCAAACAAAATGCCTGCTGTAGCCAGCAGAGCGTCTGCAGAGCTGTGCATGGTGAGAGGGAGGGCTGACACCTCGGGAGATTTTCCATCAGCATCCTGCTGTGTACCAGCTTCCTACACAGGCAAGCTCCACACAAAAGAGTTAATCACAAACTCATCATCCTGAAAAAGATCAACACAAACGACTCTTGCTTATACATTGCTGGGGTTGTGCTAACATACATACCCAGGCTGGGCTTCCCAGGGTTGGATCCAGCTGCGTTAATCTGCTTCTATCCTGTGCAGCCAGAAGCAACTTAATCTTTTCTGTCAGTCTTGCTTTTAAAGGCAATGTGAAGGAAAAGCAAGAAAAGCTCTGAGACAAGAGCTAAAAAGCTTTTAAAAGAACTAAAAGGAGCCTGTTTTGTCTGACTGATAATTTGAATTGCCCACTTTTGAAGCTCAGCTGGTAGTGCTCAAAGTAAGGGAAGCAGAAGGCAGCGCTGTCATGCAAGGCTCTGGTCCCGGGGACAGAGCAGGAGAAAGACAGCAATTGAGTCGGCAGAAAGAAACAGTGTAAATATTTTGCCTGCTACAGTAAAGGCCATTTAATAAAAGCTCAGGGCAACAAAAGGAATGTGGGTGGCTCAGGTGACTGTGAGATGTTTACACAGACTCTTGGAGAAATGAAGACAGGATGTATTTGTCCCACCTATTGGAAGTAGCCATGCATGTGATGGAAAATGCATTCAGATCCCCTATTTTCATGCAGAAAAAGAGCACTCTTTCCCCTTTTCATAATAAATAAAGAAAGAAGATGGGCTCAAGGTGGTGGGCAGAAGGGGATGGAGCGAGATGGCACTGAAACTTCCCTTTCAGTGAGACCTGGTTCAGGGCTCTTTTGGCCCTTCTCTGGTGTCACAATGTATCATAATTTAAACTGATGATGTGATGTGATCACAGCACATAATCCAAGGAAGATGAAAAAAACCTGCAAAAGAAAACATCTCAAAGACAAGCTGCATTCACAACCCTTCCAAAGCTGAGAGAGGCTAAGCTACATGCTCTGCCTGTATGCTCTCAGTCCTAATGCACTGTGATAAAACCTAAATTTGCACACCAACGTGGGATTGTTTCCACAGAACATTCCAAAATGGAGTTTGAAAAAACAAACAAACAAACAAAAACAAAAAAGAGAGAGTAATTGTTATAAAAAAATTCTAATAAAAAAGCCTTTTCCTTTTTTTATCCACATTGAAAATTTCTCTCTGTGTATTCCTCTACCATCTGGTGTACTCTGTTAAGAACAGGGACAGCTGCATGAAGCTGGCTGTGCCATACTCCATAAGTGATCCAGGCTTGCATACTGCTTGCATCTGACACAATGGAACAAAATAGAAATCAGCTTGTTCAGAGAACTGTTTAGAAATTCTCATCCTTCTTTCTCCCACTAACAGTTTGAATAAGGCAAGGATCCCCTAAAGAGTGCAGGAAAGGCCATTTTAAGAAACACCTTCTGTGTTTCTTTTCCAGTCAGGGAAGAGAAGATGCATTTCAAATCAATCCATGTCAGTCCTGACCTTTTGGTGACGTTGTGCACCAGAAAAACCCTACTGGAGGCATTTTCCCTGTGGGACAGCATTGCTTTCCCTGCCTCAAAAGTGCTCTGAGAAGCTGCAGAATCTTGTATAACTATGCTTGCTCCCAACACACAACCCTGTGTTTGGTGCCTCCCAGACTGATGCTCAGGTAAATACCAGCCTGGAGAGACATGAAATGAGACATCCTTGAATGCCTGAGCTCTGCCTGGATCTCGGGAATTGACTCAGCCTAGAAAGACAGCAGAGCATGAGGTTGGTCTGTGGAGGCACTGCTGACCACCAAGCACCAAGAGCAGTTCCTGCTCCTCTGGGCAGGGCTGGGGCTGAAGATAAGCAGGGCTCAGCTCAGCCCACACACAGGCGAGCATGGGGCAGGCAGGGCAGCAAGTGTTGGCTTTCTCATGGATTTTGGAGTTTGTCAGGTGAAGGATTTGAGAAAATACAAGTACCTCAGTGCTGGAGGACAGTATTTAAGACAGCAGGTAATGAGTAGCATAATTTTGACTCTGACTCCCTGACATGGAAAAATAAGTCTAAGAAACACATTTGGCAAGAGCCTGCAGGCTAAATCCTATTGTAAGCAGAGGCAAAGAGTGACAAAGGGCATGTTAGATCATAAAGAGCAGCTTTGAGGCTTTTAAGAAATATAAACAAATGGGAAGCAAGAAGTACTGGGAAATCTACAGAAAACAAGACAAAGCAAGGTGGAGGATATTTTATATTCAGAGCAACAAAAAGCAACACTGAACATTGAATTTTAGTAAACATTTCAACCAGCCACAATAGAGTCTTCAAAAAATATTTGCATTTTGCAAATGAGGGAAGATTAAAGAGAAGGCAATTGAGGACTGAGCAATGGGAGAATGAAAGGAAATGTATTAAATCATTCATTTGAATTCTTTATTTACTTACAAAACTGGAAAGCTGCTGAAGGCATTGGTTGACATTGGCAAGCAGTGGTAGAGGAAGCAGAAATTATATTCACCAGACAAGACTGTCTATCTAGATGCACATTTCTTATTAATTAAAGGTTTATTACACGACCATTTCTGTCCCCAGTTTAAGCTACCAGGATCCCTGGCTGTGCACATCTATAACTGCATTACACTACTGTGTCTGCTGCCTATTGATATGAAGCAACACCCTTAAGGGTATTTTAAGACCTCTGGAGGCTGGGAAAGAGCTGAGTAAGATAGCCACAACATTGATCTATAAAATAGGTAGTGGAACAAGAAAGATGAACAGATATATAGCTATTCTTTGCTTCTCCCAGTATAAAAATCAAAGAGTACAAAATATAAATTACTGGGTACTACTCCCAGGGCAAACAGCAAGAAGCACTTCACTGACTGCACGGAATACAGGAATACATTTTTACTATGTTCCACAGTCAATATAGGTTTCAAACATTTCTTGTGATTTAAAAAAAATCTAAAACAGTCAGAAACATATATGAAATAAAAATTCATCAATGAATATAAAATACAAAAACATTGATTTTCACTCAAGACATCCCTAAGTCACAGGAGACTGGGAGAGCATTCCTGGCTGCTAGCCCTGATAACATCTGCTGTGTCTGCTCTGCTGCTGGGGCAGGACACCACACTAAATGGACCAGTGCTCTTACCCAGCACAGATGTTCTGGTATTGTGTGCTGCACTGTGAACTCACTGGGCAACTGATCTGGGTAAGAAACAAGCCAGCAGATTTTGTGTTTTTTGGTTTTTAACCCTGATCAGCTCCCTGATCTTGTTTCCTGAGTGGAGAAATAAATGACTGAATGGGCTCTGCTAAGGGAGCCGTGGAAAGAAGGATGAGCAGTCAGGCTTTGGCAATGGGATGAAGGAGCAGGAGGAAACAGAGCTGACTAAGGCATTTTTGTCACTGAAAGAAATTCATCTCAGGCCAAAAATATTGATGGAGAGCTGGGGTGAGTAAGGAGCTGAATCTTTTCTGTGTGGATGATACAATGTCAATAAAGAGTGCATAGAGCTGCATGTATCCCAGATGGGTGCGCAGAAAACACTGGGAGGAGCAGCCCAATGAGAAGCCCTGGCTGAGCCCTTCCTGCTCCCTTCAGCAGCAGCACCCTGTTGTTGCCACCACAGGGTAAGTGGAGCACATCTGTGCCCTTCCCTGAGCTGTGGGCTGGGAGAGGCAGAGTTTCATTTCTGAGCATGGCATTCCTGACTGTGATGGAGCAAAAGTCAGTATTATCACTTTCATAGAGCTAAATTTCTGTTTTATTTTCTATCTGGACTATTAAGGACAGCTCTTGTATTCACAGGGTTCCCAGACAAAAGAAGGAAATTATGAATCTGACTCCATGTTCTTAGAAGGCTAATTTATTATACTAGACGATACTAAAGAATACTAAACTATACTAAGGAATACAGAAAGGATACAGACAGAGGGCTAGAAAGATACTAATGAAAACTCGTGACTCTTTCCAGAGCCCCGACACAGCTTGGCCCTAATTGGCCAATGAGTGAAAACATTCACACCAGAAACCAATGAAACAATCACCTGTTGTATACACAACCTTCAAACACACTCCAAAGAAGCAAAACACAGGAGAAGCAAATGAGATCATATTGTTTTCCTTTTTCTCTGAGGCTTCTCAGCTTCCCAGGACAAGAATCCTGGACAAAGGAGTTTTTCCAGAAAATGTGATGGTGACACTCTTCAGTTAAATGAAAAATTCTTTGTTTGGCTTTTTGTTTGTTTGGTTGGTTGGGGTTTTTTTTTGTTTGGGTTTTTTAGGGTTTTTTTTTTTTGGGTTTTTTTTGTTGCCTTTTTTTTTTTTTTTTTTTTTTTTGGTTTATCTATTGAAAATGCTGTGTACAAGAACTGTAGCATTTCTGTTCATATTATACCATTTGTGCTTGGGGATATATCCAGGCCAAACAATGAAAGGAAAGGACTCAATCAGAACTGGCTAGAGTTTTGGAACTCATTTTTGAGGTATTTTTTTCTTTTTCTCTTCAATGAGATTTCATGAAAACACTAAAACCAGAAACAGGCCCAGTCTTACCTCAACAGTCACTGATTGCAGAAAGGAAGTTTCACAAATTTCCCTCTATTTCAGATTTCTTAATAAATAAGCCTTATAGCACAGGTATTGAGATCTGCAAGTTGTTACATTTTTAACAGCCTCTCTCCCAAAGTCTTACAGGCAATCTACAGAAAAAGAAAAATCTGTTTCCCACTGACAGTTTTTGTAGCAACGTGAATCATCACCACTCCACCTATAATTCCCTTTGCTTGTATTGAGGTTGCAGTTTAGTTTTATTCCTCACCCCACCTTGCACAGCTCTTAGAGGAGCTTCAGAAGTGGGTGCAATGCAATTCTTCCCTCCAGTTTCATTGACTGTATATAACTGTGCTCTTCCTTCTGCATGATGATGGTTTCAGATCTGCCTTTGAGCCCTTCAAGGCACCAAATTTGGGTGGCCAGACAGATTTTGTAGACAGCTCATTGAGCATACCTTCTAAAAGTAGATAAATAGCTGTTCAGTAAAACCTCTTCCTCTTCCCTCTCCTCTCCTCTCTTTTTTTCCATAAAGGCTAAGGTTCTTTGAAGTCCAAATTGTGTGAGCTGTTTTGTACCTGCCAAGATCACACAGACACTTTGCTCCCTCTTCAAGCCTCCTGTGGAGATTGCTGAAAAATGAAGAATGACTCTCCAGGTCATACCAGGAATACTTCCAGGTAAGATTGCATAGCATATATTTGAACTGTGTTGCAATATCTCCAGCAGCCAAAAATTTATTGTCAGTCCATGTGATCCTTAGCTTTGCTCAGCAGAAGGTAAACATGGAGGGAGAAATGGGCTGGTGATGAGAGCACTGGGTGGGGATCCAGTGGGTCTTTAATGGATTCCTCACTCTACTGCAGATTACCTGTGGGACCCTGCTCAAGATGATTAATCTTTCATCATTTCTGTGTAATTACATATTCAAGTTCTCACAGGAGAATTCTCAGGAATTAGCTCTCCCTGAAGGTGCATGTACTGCATCTCACATGACTGTCCCTTCAGGTGAAATAAAATCCAGGCAATGAGTGTTGTTGCTAATTGCTGATAGCTTTAGTCAATAATTGTAACTGGAAATGAAGCATAGCAGTTTGGAAAGAACTGAGCATTTAAAGGAAAAAAAACAAACAGAAAATAATTTAGAAAGTTATGTAAGTGATTTTATTCTTGAAAATTCTTGTCACTTTAAGCCTACCCTACATCTGTTCCTTGGTGTGCCACAGGTTTGCCACATGAAATGTGGTTATGATCTCTTCCTATTCCTGTCCTCTAGCCTTCCATCATTAAAACAGGATTATTGATACCTAGAGGGGAACTAAGAGTGGTCTTGTAGATCCTGGGAGAGCAAAGGAAGCCAATTCCTGACCTGCTCAAGAAGCGGAGGCTAAAGAATCAGAGGATAGTTTCAATTGTATGAAACTTTGTGCAATTCTATAAATGTTTTAAATTCTGAGCATCGCTCTAAATGTCTGGGCATTTCTTTGAATTACCCTGTTTTTAAAGGGTTTGATGTGAGCTGGCTATAATGTGAACAATTCTTAGTCCTTAAGATCTGATTATTTTTTTCCTGAGTGGGTTCCTAGTTCAGTGGATTCTTCTTTTAGACTGGCTGGCAACTCTGGCACTCTTGTCACCCTTGTGAGACCTCACTTGCTCCTGTTAGCAGCAATCACCTCAATATTTGCAGCAGAATATCTAGGAAGAACATCTTGTTCCATGCTCTGAAGCACAAATTCTTGCCAAACAAGTTCCAAGGCAGAGCAGGTATTTCAGTATCTTTGCGCTTCCAATTTAACTGAGAAAAATTGTTTTGAAATTGTATCTTTGGGTCAGTCTGCATCATGCCCCTGTGTAAGGCAGAGGGCTTTAGAAGGTGTCCATCTACCTGGCATATGCCAACTAACACAAGTTCTCCCAAGTAACACACTGAGAATCTGAGCAATTAAAATTATATCATCACAAAAGAAATCAAAACTATGAAATCTTCGAAGAACCCAGTATTCTTTCAGGTGAACCACTTACGAGGCTGATGGCTAAATATGTCCTTGGCTTGTATGACTTTCCTAATGAGATTTTTGTGAGTGCTCTTTTTTTATCACCTTAAGCTCTGTCAGGAGTTCCCTGTTCAAGGTTTAAGAAACTTGTGTAATTGAAATATTATCAAGAGGGGAGGAAGGTGCCCAATAGCTACTTCAATGGTGTCAAGAAGCACAAGGTTCTATCAAAAAGTCAATTTCAGTCTCAGGAGAGAGACAGAAGTACTTTTACCAAATTCAACAGAAATTTGTATCAAGATTGATATGGAATTGGAAAGCAGGACCAGAACAGACTTTGGTTGATCATGTAGTTCATAACCCTCCTCCAGGCAGATGCAGCCAGTCCTGAATCACTCATGGGAAATGTTTGTGTAATCCCTTCCTACAATCCTCCAGTAATGAGATTCCATGGCTTCCAAAACAACCTGCTCCAGGCCTCACCATTCCTACTATTGAAAATATTTTTCCAGTATCTAACCTAAACTTCCATTGCATTATTTTAGTCCACAACTTTGAATGTATCCCCAGCAGGCATGAAGGAAAATTCCTTCCTTTTCACAGACATCTATATTGCAAAATATCACAGTTACCACAAATATCTCGCTAATGGAAGAGGTCCTGCCTCAGTTGCCACAATTTGCTGCATTCAGCGAAATCATGTGTTTACAGAGCAGTGGTGTTTAAGCAGGCTGGATTGCTTAACCCCCCAAAAAGAGATGTGAAATGCTTTGGCTTCACCCAGCCATGAAGCTGCAGCTGATGCACAGAAACTCATCTAAAGACAGCAGATTGTGTATCTGTATCCTCAGCCTCCAGCTCAGAAAAAAACCCCACTTATCTTGGCCGAAATTTTCCTAAAACTGCTCAACCTGGGCTTCACTGGATTAGTGTCATAGAAAATTTAAATTAACTAAGGGTTTAAGCTTGACAGTGAAATAATCAAAATGTAGAATCTTGTAAGGCAATGTTAACAAAGCTGCCATTACTTCTGCTTGATTTATGTTGCTCTTTGACAATGTGTATCCAGGCAAATGAAGGGATACTAGTGTCTGCAGTTCAGTAATTCCTTTCACCTTCTGCTTTTTCTTTAAATATTCTTGAAAGGTTCATATCAGATAAACAAAAAACCAGCAAAATGCACTTTTGTTTTAGTACTTTGGCCTTGAATCTCTGATAGCATGACTATGAGTCACACAAATGTAGAATACATGCTTTTGTGAATAATGAGTCAGTAAAATATTTTCTGCTGGTGTTACAAACATCTTAGGGAGCTTTATTGGCTGTAATTTGACCTTTAAATTCTTTTTAACATAAATTAGATTCTGCTATTGTTCTATAACATTTAGGATATAACAGTTTTACTACATAAATTATGAAAGCTATAATCTTTATGCTTCTCTATAGCTTTGGAGGTAAAACGAAAAGGCACAATTGGAACAAAGGTTCCTAAGCTGTAGGTTTTGTTTTCTCTTGGTTTTGGATCTTTTATCAATTTCCTCTCATTCTTGATGATTCTTGCTTGCACAACTACAAAGCTTTTAGCATCCGCAGCAAATCCACAGCAAGTCCTTTGAATGGAACACTTAAAATGTACTAATAAAAAGGAAATTACTTGATTTTTTTATATATATATATATATATATGTTGGTAAGAGCATACAATCACCCAAGGATGAATTTACACACAGTCTTTAGGAAATTTATTTCAAGTGATGCCAGACTATTTTCACTTAAGACAGGAGTTTTCTAACTACAGTCTCAATCACAGCCTACAGCACTTCTTTTCTCAGTGTTTCTGATTTTTCTGCAGAACAGCCCTGAGTGCTGCATAGGCTCGTGGCTCCTGCAGGTGCCAGGACCTTTTCCACAAACCTATGGCAATGACAGAAAGGCATAACTTAATCACTCAATTTAGAAAAAAAATCCCAAATTAACTTTTGCCTAAGAAAACAGGGTTTGCACTCTGCTTATTTTTACGTTCTTAGCATAAGAACATAAAATACATTATACAATTCAACACCTTATTTTTATAATTTCCATAAAGTCTGTGATATAAAAATGTTTGCCCACTAAATTAATTTTCATCAGGCTTCATTGCACAGTCTGTTCTCCTGATGTTCCCCAGGGACAGTTGCTTGAAGTTTTTGATTTAAATAATTAAATGCTTGATTTATAGTGCATGCTTTCAGAGCCTTAGCACTTTTCCAACTCATATTGTAGTGTATTCTTATCCTAATCACTTTACTGTTTAAATATATTTGGATGGCAGGAGATTAAAGTTAACCAGCCTGTTCATTTTCTTACAAAGGAGCAAGATTATTTATCTGACAGTTGCTAAGGCACAGAGCATAACTCAGAACAGCCTTGTTAGCAAGTTGGAGGCAGACTTAGCTGCTTCATTGTTGTTTGAATATCATCAGCTGGTGTAGCCTTGCTTCTGAAATGTATTCCCTTTGGATAAAATCCATATCTGCACTGGAAATAGTTGATTATTTGACTGTTGCAATACATTTAACTTCTTTTTATCTTTCATGAAACAAGACAGAAAGAGCTTGATGTGTCCAAGCTAGGAAAATATGTTGCAGAGGGTTGAAGGACTGCTTTATCTGAGAATATTCAATAACTTCTAGCTCCTGCTCTGAGTTGCTGTTCACCTTTGATTTTTGTTTAAAACCGTAGAGAAATTTGTGTCTTCTTTTATTTTTGCAAAGAAAAATTTCCAAAGCTTTGATATCAAAATCCATACTGGACTCACTGGCTTATTAGAAGGACCTTTACATCATATATAAAATTGTAATGAATTTTATGTATGAGAAAGTTAGAAGCAAGTGAAGACAGTATTTTTAATGCTATTTCTATCATGATAGAATGAATCCAGACCTATTGGAGTCAGCCCCCACTGCAGCTGAGAGCAACTGATGTTTCCTTGAGTAACTTAGATGAAGAAAAGCTTTTCTGACTACTGACTTTGAGTTGTCAAAGCAATAAACCACCTGGTTTTGCCAGATTTTTTTGTTAGAGTTTTGTATTTCCAACAACCTTCTTATAAGCAGGAGAACAGTGGGCATAACCACATATAAAAGTCACACATAAAACCCCACTTCTCAGTCCAAGTGTATTTGTGATATTTTGTACTCAGTTCTGTGAATATTTCAACACTGCAGCATTGCAGTGACAAGCAGGCAAAAGGGAATACTGGTGCAAAGTCTATTTAAAACTGGAATGCTTAGAAATTTGCCGAAAGCAAGTATCAAATTGTTCACAGATGGAAGCTGGTGGTGTTCTTGCAAGTCTCTTCTCATTGTTTTCCATTTTCAGAAAACAGGATTTAATACAGTGGTGCAACTTTAAAGAGAGCATACGAAGAGCAGGATAAATCATGCTGACTCTCTCCCCCCAGCAAACATCACTTCTTCAGCCAGCTGAAAGACTCCAATATTCTGTTTATGTTTGACATCGATCATTTATTTTGATTTACAAAGAACAAGGGAATTATGGGTGCTGACAAGAAAACTGTGGGAATTGTGCTGGAGTGATTTTGGATGTTATGAGTCAGGGTTACTGCCCCATCACTTTGCCAGATGTTGTCGGCCCCTTTGGCTAAGCAGCAGCAGTTAGCTCTGTGCCTCACAGCCTGGTGTGTCAACCTCCCTTTGATTTCCTTCTTTTTATAGGAAAGAACTGATTTATATGATTCAGTTGCACCCCATTTACAGGATGAATAGGATCCAGTTTCATCCAAAAGAGGTTCAGGTTATCCAGACTGCTCCACTGTGAACCAAAGCACAGAAAATGGGAACTCTTGGGTAATTTGCTTTGAGGGCACCTATAACCCTGACTACAACTGTGATGGAGACACCCTCCCAGCAGGTAACAATAAATAATATGCAGCAACATTGGATGAAGACAAATGGATGAAATACACGAGCTACCAGAGATAACAAAACTGGGTATTTTTTCCTCACATGACAGAAGGAATAAACATTTTTTTTTCAATTCTCCTTTTTGGCCTTTTCTGCAAGATACTACTTTCAGTTTCCAGTGGTTATTACCACAGAATCATACAACAGCCCAGGTTGGAAGGGACTTTGAAGGACAATCTGGTCCAAGCTGTTGTGAGAAAGGGAGCCTAGAGGAGGTTATGTAGCAGCCTGCACACCCATAACTTGAAAAACTCAAGGGGTGAGCACTTCACCCCATCCCTGGGGAAGCTGAATGCTGTTTGTCACCTGTAGTTTTCAGATTGATTTAGGGAGTAACCATCCAACACTGCAATACATATGGGAAACCAGAAATGCTGAAAAATGGCAGTGATTAGCAAACATAAAGATGAGCATGGAGAGAAACCAGGTCTTGATGCTGTGGCCAGGCCATACTGATGTACTCATAAAACTAACAAACAAATCAGCTTTTAGCTGGAGTTTCCAACTGGAAGTCACTTCAATTCTAAAATCATTATTGTATTTCTATTTATTAAGTTACTATGAGGAAGAAGTGGGACACAGCTGAGTGATACCATCTGGCTTTCCTCAGAAGTATGTCACTATGAAAGGGAGATGGCCTTTACTATGGGTTAGCAAGAAATCTGTGACTGCTTCTTTTTTTATTCAATGGAAATTTATAGCAATATTTTATATTTTACTTTTGCCTGCTTGTCACAGCATGGGAGACCCTGTGTCCTGGCTGAGATACTTTACAGATTCCAGCTTCAGTGAGCAAGGTGTGGTCTCCTTGACTGAAGGCTGGAAATCTCTCTGTTCTCAAAAATATTCTGGGTTTTATAGTATACTTAGATAACCTTGTGTTTGCTACATACTTTCTTTTCCGCTGGAACTCCCAGGTAACTCTACTGGGAGGTTTGAATTATTTTTAGGATGCTAAGTAGAATATTCTAAAATTTCCCTTTTGAGTCCTTTCTTGTCACTCAAAAATTCACATAAAATTTCTCAGACATTCCCTTTTCTGAAGCCATGGTAACCAAGTTCCTTTTTTTTTTTCCCCACTTACTCTTTTTCTTCTTTAAAATAAAAACAAGATCCCCCAAACCAACTAAAAAAAATACGCAAAAAATTCTCCAGATCTTTTGTGATATCGTTTGCTATTAACTTCAGAAAGATCTTTCCTACTGCAAAGACCAGATTCAGTAATCTATGGCTTCCTGACTCCACCTCATCCCTTTCCTACGATACTTCCAGGAATGCACAGATATCTGGTTTAGCATCAAATCTGAATTTCATATTGATCTGAAAATTCAAATATATCTACTTATCAAACTTTTTATTGTATCATTTTCTGAAACAGAGAACCTAATTTCCATTCCAGGCAGCCATACAAATTAGGTAGCCATTTAATAGGTGATCAATCAAATAATTTCCCCTGACATTAAATTTGAAATGTCCAGAGGTCTTCTGCTGATTGCCTGGAGAATGTGACAGTCTTTGTTGGCATTTTAAATTAATTTTACAGTGGGTACCAAGAACAATGGCACTTCTTTTTCTTCTTGTGCTTCAGATTCATAGCTGGAAAAATCAGCTCTGACTGAGAATTATCTGTTGGCTGAAGCCAGCTATTGGAGCTCTAGCTGCATATGGTGAGTTTGGTCTGCAGGATGGAGCTCTTTGATTGTGTCTTTCAAAGGGGTCAGGACTAGGACAAAGTGGTTTCACAGCCTTTTTTTACAGGCTACCTGCCAGGAGTTGAATTTAATTCCTACAAATCATAATAGTAACAGCCACAACAACCATAAGAAAATCTTTGCATTATGTTGATATCAAATGCTACTGCTGTTCCCAAAGTACCTCAGAACAGCTGCTTCTCAACAGTTTCCTCAAGTCCTCTTTGGTCAATATCACCCCTTCTGCTTTTCCTGACAGAACTCTAGAGTTTACCAAATTTTGCTGGCTGCATTTGGGGTTTCTGCTTTGGAAATACCCAGTTGCTCATCACTCCTAAGATATCTTCATGTCTTTTTTATGGTACAGTCACTTGGAGCCAGAGTTCCCATGTAATAGAGGAGTTCCAGAGAGAAGTACCTCCAAGGGTGTATTTTAGCCATAACTGTAGGTTCACACCTGTGCATTTACTTGTGAGTCTCCAACACAGCTCACAAGCCAAACTGAGAAATTGACATATTCAAGGACTTTGAAAAAGCCAGATTCCTTCTTTCCTTTAAAAAATAAAATAAAATAAAATAAAATAAAATAAAATAAAATAAAATAAAATCACTTCTGTTTTGCATAGAGGGTGTTCCTGGATTAAGGGCTTCACTTCTGGTTCCTTCAGTTTCTTTCAGAGTGAAATTGCTGCTGATCATCATTTTCAGCAGTGTTCTCTAATTGCAGTGTAGTAAACTGGGAATAGAGGAAAGAAGCCTGGCGTTGTTGCTGCCATCTCCAGGGTCAGCAGAGGGAAGGGTTGTAGCTCAGAATGTTTTCTTAAAGGCTGTGCCCATCGTGGTAAGTTGCCACCGCTTTGCTCTGCTACAAGGAAATACAGCACTCTTTTGTCTTGCCAGAACCACAATTTTCTCAGTGTTTCAAGCAAAACCCGTTGCTAAAGTTGATTCCAGCAAAATGATGAAATCCATGAAGCTGTCAGCTCTCCCCGTGTCAGAGGTGGGACCGTGTGGCAGTCCTGCTGGCACGGTGCCCTCCTGCCTCTGCCCCTTCCCCTGGCAGGCTCTCTGCGCATCTCCAGCTTCCCTGAGTGAGTTCCCGCCAGGAAATTCCTCATTCCAGCGTCTGGGCTGCGCGGCACTGACTCGTCCTGCCGGCATCTCCCTTCTGCACCAAAGTGTTGCAACGAGACGGCAAAATAACCCCACATCTTTTTAGAAGTTATGTTGTCCCAGCCTCTCTCCTTGCAAATTGATGACGCAAAGTTAAAGAATTTTACCTCTTTTGGGTCATTCTGAAGGACTTTTCTAGGTGCCTGTTTAGGGGATGTTTTTATTTTAGGAAGGAACTAGATATACACAGAGCTACATATAAACAGAAAGTTAGCAGATCATAACATAAATATCTCTCCCTCCCTCCTACCAAGCCATTTGCTTTCCTAACTGAAACCGGTGGTTTGTGATTCTTCACATTATTCTTTTAATGTCATGACCTGTGTGTCAAAGTGAGAGGTTGCTTGTGGATTTTTCTTGTCTTTGAAAGCAATACTTTCTCCAGAGACAAAGAAGCTCTTTTACAACACTCTTAGCAATTGCCATGAGGTGGGAGCTACAAATTGGGCAAGCCTGGGCAGTTGCATGCTGACTTTTTTCATTCCTCATGTCCCACAAGTATTTCTCTTTCAACAAGGCTTCTGTGTAACTGAAAAGGAACTTTTTTGTTTCCTTGATTTAGTTATATTATGTTTTAAAATTTCTCCTTTGGCTCCATTTCCCCCTGGAAGCTGCCCTGGCCATAAAAAATTATCAAATAATCCTTTTAATTTTTAAAATTGCAAATTTATATTGTTCCTCTACCCTTATCAACAAAAAAGGCACAGATTTACTCTATTTCATTTGCATTTTCAAAGCCTTTGCAAGCTGTTTTCCACAATAGACCAGTCACAGCTTTGCACCTCAGAAATGAAAAGTGGGCAGATCTGGCCCTTGAAAAGAAGCCTTTTCCAGCTTTTTGTAAACATTAATGACCTATTCATAAAGAAAAGGGCAAAAGTTTTGCACAAAGAGATATTAAAACATTGAGACACTTGTAAAGTCTGTTGGAGAAATAAATGATGGCTTTGAGCAGACACTCAGAGAAAGAAAAAAGAGGGCTACAAATATGCCAGATAAAATCTTTTGATGAGATTAGGAAGTTTCCATCAACATTTCTGGTGATTTTCATACATGGCTATTATGAGAAAGAAGACTAGCTGTACCACATCAAACAGCAAAATTGTCTATGTACCTAAATATTCTGCCTCCAACACCGCCAGTAGTGGTCATTTTTGGAAGAGTGTCCAAACAGAGCAGGAATGCAGTGATACCTCCCTGGCACAGGGTCCCATTTCCAGTGGCTGGCAACAGCAAGACTGCCTGGGCCACCAGCATCTCTCCAGTTCTTCCAGGCATATGTCCAGCTGTGTTTTGATCTTGTATATACCACAGCCTCTCTCCTGTGGCAAGAGGTTTTACAGTTTAACAGCTAGCTGTGAAAAAAAAACACCCCAAAAAACAACTCATTTGTTTGTTTTGAATTTATGACCTATTATAAGCAGCTAATGTCCTCCTTCTCAATCTTCTATTGGAACAGTGATATGTAATTCCTTATTTCCTATTCACCTTTTCCATTCTAATTATAATTGATTTTTCAGTCTTCTGTCACAACACTTTGTAGTAAGTTTTCCAAGATTGAGGATTCCTTAAGTCTACAGCCGCTCATTCCATCAAAAATGTTTGGTGTCTTTGATCCTTCTTTTTAGAACAGTATCATTTAGGTCTGAAAAGACCCTAAAGATCATAAAATCCAATAGTTTTTGCTGCTCTTCCTATCATTCTAATTCTTCCATATGGTTGCATAGAAGAAATGATCTTATATCCTTTCACCTTAAAAATAAACTGGCTACTACCAATAGAAACCTGATGAAGAGAAATCTCTGACAGTTGCTGCTATTTTAGGCCAACATTCAGAAAAGTGCTGTGTGCTATTGCCTTCTGTGGAGGACAGATGTTAATCGTGTTACTTAATGTAATACTGGAAGGTTCTTGGCTCAGATCCAGACAAGCATTCAGGTTTCCAACTGCTGTTTGGGCTTCTAACACCTGATTTAATGGAAAGCTGAATTCTTGGTTAGATGTGGTTACCATACAAACCTAACTATACAGAACTAAACATTCAGTGTGTGCTGATGCGGTTTGAGCTTGTCAGATCAGGTCATCAGCTTTTCAGAGGCGTTATGAAAGAGAGGGCCTTGGTAAACTGAGACTGTCAGGGACTATGGGAGACACTTTTATCCTGGATGGTACACATGGGTGTCCATTCAGGATGGCTTTGCTCCTTCTGTAGTAAATGTGTTAAATTGTCACTTTCCTGGGCACAGAGACATTACCAGAAGCATGGATTCTGTGGGAGTGTTAGGCAATCTGTACAAATACTCCATTGTGTTATCCAACATGGTACTCTGAAGTATAGAAAAATGGAATACATGGGATTTATGTCTCTGTGCAAGCAAAAAGAAAAAAGGCTGGATTCATTATCACATTTTCTGGGAAGAAGCCAGGCTTAGCGACTACATTTTCCTGTAAGAGGAAAGGACCAGCAGAGGACACCTATCATTCCCAGCAGCTGACTTCTGATTAGCATTCAGTGCTCCAAAAACAAACCCCTGTGGTTACTATGTATTTTAAGTCATCTGACAGGTGCAGTGCCTTGTGCAACCAAGGCATGATTTTAGTTTGATTCAACATTTCTCTTTAGTGGGAATTCTTGTGTGGGCAAAATCTGTGTGATCCATCCCTCTGCAATTCACTCTCTAAAATAATCATTGCACATAAAGGTCTTGTGTTCACTTCTGCTACAAAAAGAAAAGAAATGAAACAGAAACAACAAATGCACCACTTCTTTTCCTCTAGGTTCCAGTTTTCCATTTGGAACCCTGCCTTGCTCCATTCATCTGCTTCTACCCGTACATACTGGATGAGTGTCTCTTTACACAGTGTGTAACTCAAATTTATGAATGCAGTATGTGTAAATTGGACATTGCTGGATTTCCAGATACGATGATTCAGCCCTGGAGAATTTGCTTTCTCTTTTCCTTAATTTGAAATGCCATGCCCTATAAGTAGTCTGCTTAAACACTGCTGCTGGAAACCATGAAGCAAAGCAAACAGGCACTCACAGTTCAAAGTGGTATTGTCAGCATGGGGAATTTCATTATCACCTTCCCTTCCTTTAATTAGCTGTGTTCCTAGAGTTTCAATGGAATGACTAAATGACTAGGGGGCCATAACTAGACCTAAGTTAGAGATGGAATACAGTACCCAGAGGTACATGGGTTACATCTGCTATTGTGCTGTCCAGAAAAATGGGTCAAATATTTTATTACCTCAGGTAAGGTTGTATGTGCAAGGTCAGAAGAGTTATCAAGATTGATAATTCACTGATGAGAGAAATCTCAAATTCACAGTGAATACACCCTTCCTGTGAATGACTCTAGGCAGAAAATTTCTTCATAAACCATGAAAGCCAAAGATTGAAAACTAACTTCACATTTTGCCAAATGGCTTGCTGCTCTCTGGGAGAGGTAGGGAAGGACTGAAGAGAGAAATTGAGGGCAGAATGAAAAAAGAAAAATCCCTGATGTGGCATGCTTTATGTATTGCAACACAGCTTGATGCAACCAATTGTTGGAAGTGCAAATAGCTCCATGACCTCAGGTCTAAAGCATACAGCTCTGCTGCAGAGAGGAATGGCAGGCTTTCTGACCTGACCACATTATAATAAATGCTCTAGTAAACAAAGAGGTGCTCTGGCTTTCTTGAAAAACTGCAGGCAAAAAGGTAAGCTGTGAAGTAATGCCAACATATTGTAAGAATCATGTAAAGAAAGCATGTGGATAGAGGCCATCGTAACATTTATAACCACAAAGTCATGTTTGCAGAAACAGCTGAGGTGGAAAGAGTTTACAAGCAGATTTGCCTAAGGCAGTGAGTAATCCTCCTGTCCTTTGTAAGGGGCCTGAGCTAGCCCAGCCTCGGCAGCTGGTGGCAGCCAGCTGGAAACGAGTGGCATCGGCTGTGTGTCCTCAGAGCTGCCCTTGGATGGTGCAGCCCCACCCAGCAGCACCTGGCACTCGGTGGAGACCCCACATATGCCCAGCACACGGAGTTGTGCATGCCCCAGAGGGTAACACTGGTTTGTAGTGCAGCCACAGCCAAACACCTGATGCTGCAGGCAGCCTGGACTTGAACGCTGCTCAAAAGATGACGACAAACCGCTAGATGTGTGTGCACTTTTCCCTACCTCAACTTGAATTCCTAATCAAAGTGTAAATTAGTTTCCTGTAGATTTCTCAATTGGTTTCTATTAAAATATAAGAAAGCCATTATAAAGAATAATTCTCCAGCAATTTTCTCCTCTCCACAAAGTTATATCATCTACAACTTGATTAAGTGTGATAGTACTGAGCTCATTTTCGATGTTGACCTGACTGACTCCATTTCTCATGTTAATCTGGAATTGAATCATGAGGTCCTAAATACACTAGAATTAAACTTTGCTATTTAATAAAGCATTAACATATATTTGTATACTATATTTGTATACTATATTTGTATACTGTATGCACTGAGTATATACCTTAAACATTTTAGAAAATAGAAGATTAGCAGTTGGAATGGAACTTGTAGAACAGTTTTCTTGCTCTTAGTATTTTACCTAATACCTTAAAAAATCCCAACATTTGAGGTTTGGGTAACATGTGGCATAAATCAGTATTTCTGTATTTTTTTCTCTTTTACCTTACTTCCTTTCTGGTTTTTTTTTTTGTTGTTTTTTTTTTTTTGGGGGGGGGGGTTGGTTGGTTGTTGTTGTTTTGATTGGTTGGTTGGTTTTTTGTTGGTTTTGCTGTTTGTGGGGGGTTTTTTTTGTATTTTGGGTTTTTAAAATTTTCTTTTTTTTTTGTATTTTCAACATAGTCTCTTTGAAGGTGACAGACTAGTCAAGGAATTTTATGTCCCACCTAAAACAAGCAATGATAATAAAGATTTGACATTTAGGATAAGCATTAGATTTCAGAAAATCTAACAGTGTAGACACTGTTATCATGCACAGATTTTTATCCTCACTACAAAGAGAAACCATAATATGCATAAATATATTTGTTTCTATATATGTTTACAAGTTTAAAAGCTGCAATTTGCATAGAAAGAGCAGGTACAGTGACATTCTTTCAGGAGACCAGCACTGGGTACCAGTTAAAGATATGGAAACCTGCCATGGGCTCTGCAGCCTGTGGCTTGGCTTCTGTTTTCCCATTGTTTGCTCTGCTCATGCCAAGGCTTATTTTAAGGAAGGTGACAGCAAAGCTCCCATTGACTGTAAGGAAGGTGAGGTTTGGCCCTTGGTGAGCAATAAAAGCTCTGGGAAGGCCGGGGGTGGGAGCTCACTGGGGCTCCTGTGGGGCTGACATGCACTGCCAGGGCTCACTCTCAGCCACCCCTGCCCATCCCTGCCAGCTCCCAGATCTACAGGCTCTGTGGAAAAACCCCCACATCACAGTGCATGGGACACTCAGTCTCAGATGAACTTTGAATCACTCTAGCTCAAGGATTCAAAAAGAGCAACTTTGCTGCCATTGCATAAAACAAAAAAATTGTTCATTTCTTTTGTCTTGTTTTTGGTACATTATTTACCTGACTATTGGGAGGGCTTCACAAATGTTGTTTTGTTGGTGGAGTCATCTGCAGAAGAAGAAATGAGCCCTTCTTTCCAAACAGTGCTCCAGGTTTAGGCATCTCTGTCCCTTTCAGGCTGTGGGAGCACTGAAGGAAAGATCTCCCATGTCCTCAGTTTGGTGCTCCCCTCTGTGAGGCTGACACAGCCCTCCTGGAACCTTTTCCACTGACTCACGATGCCTGGAACAGAGGAGAGATGGAGAGCTGAAGCACAGTAGTCCAGGTACAGCCTGTCTCTGGGATTACAGTTCAGTCAGAAATTGGGATGGGGTCTGAGAGAAGGAAGAGTCTCGTTTCTGTCCCCTCATCTCTCCCCTGCACAGAGATTTTGTTCCCCTGAATCAGTGTCTGCCATTGCCATGAAACTGAAAGCCCCCCCATTTGTTTTCCAGCTGGTTCTTTAATGCTTCTAATATTTCACTAGCAGGGAATATTTATGTTTCAGTCTTGTACCTAATGAGTTCTGGAATACACAGGGGAGATATACATAGTTTTACTAAAATTAATTTGTAATGTTTGAAATTCAGTTTAAGTCACCAGGAGAAATAAATGTCATGGCACAGACAAATGATACACAAACATCATAGTATGATACTTTGACTGGTGTTGACATCTCCTAGCTTGCAAGGTGAAGAGCAGATAAATCAATCAACACTCGATTTAAACCTACTGTGGGGACAATATTGTAGAAAGACCAATGCTTGATGGACAAACTCCATGACAGCTTTCACTGCTTTCCGCATTTGCTTTCGTTGTTTCCTTCTGAAGGAAAATATGAATGAAATAATTTTAACACAAGGAAAGAGGGCCTCTGCCTCTCCAGCTTGTTTGAAAATAACAGCTTATATTATAAATATTTAGTAAATGTTTAAATGAGGGAGGCAACACTATATAACAATATGGTTTTTTACCCAATAAGTGTGGAGTAGCTGGTATGAGGGTAGAACAACTACTTTTGCTAGTTGTGTGACTCATCTTGGTCCCCTTGATGTAACTTGTCTGCCATTTTGATTGATACACAACAACAAATAATTAGGCTTTAAAATTTTTCTTTTGATTTTTCATAGATCTGGCATTTAAACCTCAGCATGCATGTCCTATTAGTGTGAAAATCTTTAAGAGAGATGCCATTGACATATGTAGCTTATAGTGACAACTTCAGTTTCCAGTCAGGACAGAAGATCTGATAATGTTGATAGTCTTTTGGATATAAGTCATTATAGCTCTTAGAGCTCCTGACAGAAAACTGCAAAAAGGCACTGATTGGGAGGTTGCAACAACTAAACACCAAAAAAGTGAGTAAGACTCAGAAAGATTTTTATGTATGCTGGCAAAGCTATCCCTGAAAAAATACATTGCTTCCATTATTGTGGATCTTGCAAGCTTGGGATCAGAACAGCAGTTTACTTGGTGTTGTGTAAAACCTTGGATTCTACACTCAGGCAGAAGTAGGCAGTCTAGATTCCAGACATTTGGAAATATGACAGCATAAAGGAAGATATCTTCCAATTTTATTGAGGGTCAAGTCTTTTCAGCAATTTAAGAATATGGAAAGAAAACAAATTTCCTGATGACAGTTGTCAGATAAATATTAAATGTCACCTTTCAACATTTCTCCAAAGACTACAGGAAAGACCCTGAACATAAATGCTTTCTGTGCTATGGAGCTCTTGATAATCTCCTTCTTTTACTTAATGAAGTAAGTTGCTTTCACTTCTGCACATCCTGAGGGAGGGTGTGTTTTATAGGTTATTCAGGTATTTTCTTTCACTCTAAATAGTGGCCCTGATCCGACCAGTGCTTCTATGCTGATTTGAGCACATAGAAAGAACTCCTGATTGAAGAATGGTTTTGGGTGTGGAACAAATTTCCCCAGGAAATTGAATAGAGCATACTGAATTATTTATCCCTGTCTTCAGTCAAGCTCATGAAAATGTTAAAGGCATCAAGTGCTTTGGATTAGTAATATTTTCAGGAAACTTGCACTGCAGTATTGAGAGAGAGCTGGTAGAAGTGCCCCTCCTTCATGGGCATCATTGTACTGCACATTTCTGAGACATGACTGCTGTCTCTGGGCTAGGAGCTGGCACTGCTCAGGAAGCTGTGGATCAGGTACGTGCTGGCTGTCATGGGTTCCTGCTGCTGTGGGTTTGAACACACCATCACAACCCTATCATCATCTCAAACTCAGCTTTTTGAATTAAATATTGAATCAACATTGCCTTCTGCATTTGTGGCTAAAAACATCAGACAGCTGTAGCTGCTTGAACATTCAAACATTTCAAGTGTTGCAAAAACTGTAACTGTTTTTGAAAAGCTCCTCATTCAACAACATCAGAACTGACTACAGAATATCAGAATCTAACTAACTCCAACTCTGATGACCCGTTTGGGAGACATCATTTGGGAAAAACTTTAGGTTTATAGATAATGTATAAGTATTAGATACTATTGTAACATTTATCATTACTATAATAAAAAATAATATTAAAAATTGACAAATACCCAGTTTTAGATGTCCAACCTGCGATATTTTAAAGGATTTGGCTTTAGGGAAGTTGCTTAGTGCTTCAAAAGCTTGGCCCCAGTTTCCTCCCAACCCTAAATTTCAGGCATATCAACAATATATGGTAACTGTTGCAGCAGCTTCAGAGAGAAAGCCTTGGATAAAAGGAATCTGTGACTCTGAATCATAGTAAATAATTTGTGAGGTTGAAAGATGAATCCATATCCTTCATCAGTTATAATCATGTTCCTCATTATTGAGCTTGCTCCAGTGCCAAGAAAGGATGTGTTTCTCTCCAGACAAAGGGAAAGGCAGTGATTTGCTCAGAAAATGTACAGCATACACAGAGAAAGACAAATGTGAGGTGGAGCAAAGAGACAGCACACAAAGTGTGGGCAAGTACAGACTCATGGCATAACAGCTGTCGACTTTGTTGTGAAAAAAAAATGTAAATTCCCCTTCTCTGTCCTTATGTTTTATTCATTCCCGTGTCTTCCAGGAAATTCCCTGCTATCATGCTATTGCTTTCACACCTTTCCTCCCAATACACAGATTGTACCCTCCACCCAAGTTCAAAAGAGATGAACAGAATAAAGAAATGAGGACTAAAAGCATGCTTTGTTTTTTTCTTGGAGAAATGCCAGTGCAGTTCATCATCAGGAATGATTTAAGACACTGATTCAACAAAGTTTTAAAACCTATTGCCTGATACTATGAATGTCTTTTAAAGCTCTAAGTCATTTGAGATGGACTTAGAGGTTACCTGGAAGGATACTGGCTGAGGTTTGAAATTCCAGTTTCAGAATTAATTTTTTGTGATTTGTTATTTATGTAACACTCACTGTATTTCCTGATGCTTCTCTTCAGTAAATCTGTTAGGTTGGTATTATGAAACAAACAGAAAGTGTGGAGTTAGCTTTAATGCCACCTAAGATTTTAATGAGTACTTTAGAATATTTTTCAATAAATAATTCATGGGTTAACATTTGAATTTCAGCTCATGAGCAGCCATGATGAAGAAGTAAAAATGCATAGTTCCCCAAGTGTAGGAGTCATAAAAGCTTTTTTGTTGTGAATTAATATCAGTCCTATGGGGACACTCACAGAGTTGTTTATACTCACTGAAGTCAGAGTTTATGGATGATATATATTCAAAAGCTTTGAATCAAATTAGCAATGTTATCTACTTATTTGTTTTGTGATGTTAATGAGTCATTCTGAGCAAGCGGTATTTCAATAATTTATACATTCAAGTTTCATTTTACAAGATTCACTGTAACAATAAATAATGATCTTGATCATTCTAGACACTGGCAATTCAGATATCAAAAGAATGGAAGAATGGCTTTGCAAACTTGAAAGTGTATGGTCGTTTCTTCTGACTGCTCTTATAGTCTTCAGATGGATGAGTTTTATTCCTGATCTGTGGTTTGCTTTGGCTCATGTATTCCCTTTTTTCTCAACTACAGTTCTCCACAATTTTTAAATCCTTCTCTGAGGAATTTAGTTTACCCTGATTATGAACTTCTCATTTGCTTCCCCTCCTTCAAGTATGTAACAGCTTCCAATCTTCAAATCCAGCTCGTAACTGTTGCTGTTGTCATGGACATGCCCAAGATTTACTCTGCAGTAAAACATTCAACTTCCCTTATCTGCTGTCTGAATCACCTTCTTTCCTTTATTTACCACGGGGTGGTGTTCATCTGTCTTTCTACCATTCTTCTGGCCTCACTTCTTCCTTTCCACTGTACCAGTGTGTCAGCTTAGTTAATTCTGGATGTTTATTTCACTTTACTCCCCTCATCTCATCCCCTACACTCACTGAATAATCCAGTTCTCTACTGTTCACTTACTTCCTTTGATGTCGTTTCCAATCTGCTGTTCCATGATGCTCCAAATCTTGCTCTTGCCCTTGTCTTTCCAGAACAATGTTCTTTTATGGCTCTGAAGCTGGCCCCATCTCAGCAGTGATTCTTTCCCTTGCCTGTCTGTACTCACTCCTTCCCTCACTACCCTCTGGACTTTCTTCTGGCTGCTTCCCACCCATCCATACCACCATCCCTCCTCTCTCTGATTCATCTATGGAACCTCCACACAGCTATGACTACCTCTCTGATCTTGGCAGATTTGCATTTATTTTTTGATTCATCTGTATTTTTCACTGGTACTTGTCCCCTGGATTTAAATGCTTGGACAGTAAAACTCACAGATATTAGGTTGTGTGTCGCTCTCCTTCAGCTGGTTTATTCCCCTAATGAATAAGGGAATGCTTAAAGGAAAGGAAAATGTAATTCAACTCCATGTCCTTGACTTCAACTTTTCCTTATTCTTTAACTTCTTTTCTTAGCATTACAACTGGGATGTGGTAGCAATATTGATCTGTCTCAGCTATGTCTTTTATGTTTCTCATGGATCCCTCTTTTCTCACTTCTTGCTGTTCAGGTATCCCATCAGCTGTTTCAAATTAGACTTTTTTTGTTACTGTTGCCACTCATGAATACATTACTTTCCTCTACCTTCAACACTTCCTTCCTTTCAGTTTCCTCCTTGATTATCTCCAAGATGTCTTAGTTTTCTCCCAGGGCTAAGGATGTGTGACCTTTGGATAAAAACTGGCTGAATATATCATTATTTTGAGGATTAAAATGCTCATGTTCCCTCTGTCTTTCATCCTGTAGATTACTCTTCACTGAGTCTTCAGTTCTATCTTCTTTCTTTATCACCATTATTTAGAAATACCTTTTCCTGTTGCCCTGCTGTCAGGCCTTTACATCTGTTTTACCACTTCTTTTCTTTGGCCTCAGGCTTTTCCATTCAGTGTACCTCACCTGATAAAAGTTTCTGTGGGTTTCCTGTTTTTTCTTTCACTTTCCTCCTTTAAAAAAAACATCTCTGTCATGTCATCTTTGTCTTCTTTCTTTCTGCCTTTAACCAATTTGCTCACAATTTCTTTCAGCTTTGATGTTGCTCAAGACTCTATGGCCAAAGCAATAATCTTAGGACCACTCAGATTATAAAGTGTAGTCTGTACATATGCAGTGCTACATACACTGAAGATTTAATTTTGAAGAGAAGGTGGCATGGAAACAAATATTTGTCACATCTATGAGTATGAAGAATAATAGTGCATTACTTCTGAAACAGGAATTACTGAAAGTGTGATACGGCCACTGAGTTGTACAGGACCCAAATTCCTGGAGATTGTGCAAGGCCACAGAGTTCAGCTGGACAAAACAGAACAAATCACTCCTAGTGAATATGTCCCAATCACCTTAGTCCTGCTGAGCTGTGTGGCCTTGGGGAAGCCAGATGGTTCTGTTATACAAACATCACTTGGAGTTGAACATGACCCTGACTCAAATAATGGCATTTCTGGTAAGCAGGATTGTAGGATTAAGCAGAGAACAGGATGTTCATAATATAAAAGCAATGTAAAACACAAACCAAGACAATTTATAATCTGAGTTTTTCCTACATTTTTATTGCAATAAATCCAATGATACAGCTGTTTTAATTACACCTCTTGGTCAAATTGCAATAGAAGAAACATTTGATCTTTTTTTCTATAACTATAACTCTAATTTGTTTTCATCCACACATGTGTGGAGGCACAATCATACCACATGAAAGCCTCCACAGTAATTTAGCATTCCATCCATTTTTTTCCTTCTCTAGTACTTCCCATATTGTCTCAACAAGGACTCTAGCCTCAAGAGAAGTCTTAAGGTTTCTTTTGTTTCCATGTTAGTACAGTCTCATAAGTAATAATTTCTAAACATCTTCTTCATTGTGTTGGTTTGATTTTTTGGGGTTTTTTGTGGTGGGTTTTTTTTGGTTTTTTGGGTTTTTTTTTTCAAAAAAAGGAACTTCATAAAGGATTATTATTTTGACTTCAGTCCAAATATGAGTTCTGTTTTCTCCACTGTCCCAGATTTTCAATGACCTGCAAGGGTCATATCAGACCTTCATTTCTGAATCTGCAAAGTGAGGAAATGAGTGATGTCCCATTTAGAAGGGGTAGTAAATCCAAAATCAGTGAGACACAGGGATTCCTTGGTGATAGGACTGTGCAAGTCTCAAATGACAGTGTATTAGGAGGTCATAAAGACGTTTCAAGTCAGCGTACTTAGATTTCAGTATCAAGAATTTCTCTTTCCCAAGAAGTTTTTATTACATATATATATATATATATATATAATTGCTTCATGCAAATTAAGGATCTTTTATATATAGCCTACTGTAAGTACTGTGCTCAGTATTCTAATTGTATTATTTGCTTTATTCTCATTGTTAGCTAAAACTGTGGAAATAAAAGGAAATAGTACCTCTTCTACACTTTGTTGCAGTTGTATCTTTATATATTTTAAGGTCTTTGCTGAGACTCTCTAAAGGTGTGATATTTCTAATTTATTAATAAGAAATTAAAGGCAAAGTCCATTCTTCCTGTTTGTATTCAAGAATTACACAGGAATAATACACTTGTGTAATTTGGGATATGCTTTCAGGGTCAACATCCAGCAGCATTGCTAAAGGTCATGTCTGGATTTTCTTTCACAAAGGCACAAGAGAAAGAAATGAAATGAAATGAAACATCCATTATCTGGTCTACACCTGGAGGGTCACTGCTCTGCAGAGCTGGGAGAGCATCATCTTTTCACAGTAAATATGAATAGGGTGAATATTGGGTTTTGGTCTGGTTTAGTTTTTTTCTCACAGAAATGCAGCTAAGGAAAAGAAATATAATTGTCTAAAGCCCAAGGACAACATAAAACCTTTTCTGGACTGAAAACACTTAATTACTTACTGTCTATCAGACAAGCTGCTGTTCTGCACTCAGCATCATGCTTCATTGTCTGGCAGCACAGCTGGCTGAAGGCTGAAATGAAAATCATTTTCCTTTGCTCAATTTCCTTGTAAACAGCAAAAGGATGGTGTTGATATGCCAGACTTCACTGGGAAAGTGCATTGTGAACATGTAAGATCTGTCTCCAGTTGGTCTTAAAAAGAGGAATGTGATTTGACTCCTACAGAGATAAATCAGGACACCTTCAACTTAGGCTTCATTTAGTATTTGCTGTGATAGACTTCCATTGTTCTATGCCACACCAACCATGAATAACTAAGAACACAAAGGCAAGAGAAAGAAAAAATGGCCTTCTGTTGTGAAACCACTTAGCAGAGCTAAGTGAGCTATTGTAAATAGGCAATTTGTGAAGCATTCAGTCCAACAAAGCAATCTTGACCTATTTCCACTTCAATTGATATTAATGACAATTTTACAGAATCTCTAAATGCATGTATGCCTCTGTAGTGTACAAGAATATTAAAACTTAGAACTCAGTATGCAGTCTTTTATTTTATTGGAAAGCATGTTGGTGAATTCAGTTCTCACCAATTTACAACTGAGCAATCAGGTTAATTCTATTAGTATTTATTGCAAATATATTTCATAGTATTATTTCTGTAGATTGTTTAACTCTTGGTACTCAGGTGTGACCTTGATGACCTATCATATTTCATTTTCATTAGTATTAAGTTGAACAAATAGTATAAAAGAAAGTAAATGTGTACCTTTTGGGAGCACAATTCACCCTCCTTTAGCAAGTATTATGTTTTACTAGTGTTTATCACCCTGTTTAAAGTTTTAGACTACAGATTTTCTTCCTTTGAAGTCAAATGTGAAGCTCCTTTTGCTTTCAGAGTAAGCTGTATTGGACCAATAAATCTGTGTATTTTCTCCATGTAGCCTTGAATTTATTAAGATCGTTCACTTAATCAAAAAAGAGTCATCTATTAACTGGTATAAGTCTGTTCAGCAGCTGATTTAGCACAGGTTTGGTAGCTGAGAACACATCTGCAAAGGTTTTACCAAACAGCCTCCTGACTGGCTTTCCTGGACTAAAGCACAGTGCTCCCTGAGTTTCTTCAGGTGGTTACTCAATCTGCTGCACTGCAGTCCTGCTGATTAAAGGCTTATATACATTCTATAGGATGTGCTTTACAATGCTCTGCTCAAACTTCCAATCCCTCAGGGGCACTTGTGTGGAAGAGCTAACAAAGTTTTCACAAAAGGCAAATATTTCCAGAGAAATTGCTGACTTACTCACAGACTCTATTTAATACACAAGTAACTGCCTTCATAAATATTCATAAATATTCCAGAAATGCCAAGAACAATTCAAGAAGGAAAGGGAATGTCTAGAGAAATGCTTTTAATAATGGTACAGCTCAAATGTACTGCAAGTTCTCTCTACATCAAGCAGCCCAGTGTTCGCATGGATCTTTTACTGGGTCAGAGAGCTGTAAATAAAATGTCACATCTTAGCATTTAATAAAAACCACAGCATGGCCACTTTATCACTGCAGCCTTGATGTAGCAGGAACTCACAGGTACTTCTGAAACAAAGCTTTGAAGTAGTTATGGGAAATGGATTTAGGAAAAAATCCTGTCCATAAGATTTGCAAGATCAGGTCTTAATCAGAATGACTGGACTGTCAGGATGCAGTTTCCTGCACGTATGTTAGATCAGGATTGCGATTTCACTGTATAGCACAAGAGTTCCTGTGTGCAGAGACTGTTTTGCCTTATACCTGTGGACATTACTTACTTTCAAAGACAGAAAGTCTGCAGAGCTGTGAGGGACAACTGAATTGTGATCTGCGTGTTTAAAAGCTATTTGATTATCTGAGGTAGATCGGCACAAAAGCTGAAATAAAACATTTTCAGAACAAGAACCCAAATGTAAGTCAGTGTAAGAGCACAATCATTTTAAAGCAAATGCATGTTCTAAAGAAGCTCTGTGATCTGTAGCCGTTTTCAGTGGCATGAGACTGAAACAGAAACATCTGCTTGAATTTACCAGCTATAAAGCTGCTATTGAGAAGAGTAAGTGAATAGTGAATAATAACAAAACTATTGATGTTTAGGGAATGGAATTAAAAGCTTATGTGAATTTTACCTAAGAGAGGATTAACTCCTTTCATTGAAACATTTTCAAATCTAGTTTAAAATTAAATCATCCTTTATATATTAAGAACTTGTCTTTGCTGCATAAATAACCAACTTATTGCCCTTGATTTGAATTCTATCTACAAACTAAGCCCTTCCATTCAATGTGGTAATATTCTTGCACACAAGTTAACTGGCCCATCGAGAGGTGTAGGCTACAGCTCAAGCAGGGATGCTGCTAATCCATTCACAATTTATGGTGTCTCTTCACAGCCATGGCTTCTTTTGCTCCAGCTAAACTAACCCAAGAAGTATGAAACTCGAAAATAACACTCTAAGATTACTAGGGGTAGAGGTGGACAGAGGAGGTGAGGCTTCCTGGGATGATGCTTGCTCTGGCTAGAGATGCTGCTGTCACTGAGGTGTGTGCCATCTCCTCCTTGTGTCACAGCTTTGCCAATAAATCCACATAATTCTTCCCATCGGCTCTCCAGGCTCTCTGGGGTATTGGCTGGGGTTCATTCAGCCACCCACATGCAAGTATCAGGCATTTGAGATGCTAGAAAAAGCCACAGGGTCACAGACACAACTCAGAGACTGGCAGCCGTAACCCAGGGCCTACAGCCCTCGTGCTCTTCAGTGTGGCAGCCAGAGTGAGGTGGGTACACTTGGGACTTCTCAAATGGCATCTGGTGCTTGTGCCTAAGCAATTGAATTAAGCCCTCCGTGTCTGTTGATGACAGTGGGAGTGTAGATGCTTTGATTTAGATATCCAGATGTTCTGATCCCTGGCTGACTCCTACCCTGACAGAGGTATTGCTTCCAACTGCCTCAGCAACATCTGCTGGAGCTCATGTGTCAGATCTCTCAGATGTCTCAACAGATGATTAGAAGTTGTAATCACAGACTATGGTAAGAATTACAGGAACAATATTATTCTATTTTTTATTAGTATTAGAGAATTTTTATTATTTCAAGTATTTAATAAGTATGAAATTCCAAGGATTACTGAGGTTGTCCAAACAGGTCACATGAATAATGCAGGTGGTAGAGCAGCTGCTGCTTCCTCAGCTTATTGCTATGGGATGGTGACCACTGCTGCAATCAGGTCCGAAGGCTCACAAACCTTTATAAGATGTGTCAAGTTTTCTTCTACATAGAGTATTTCCCACATTATCCAAAAACACAATTGGTTTTCCCTGTTGCCTTCCACTTCCACACAACTTTACAGCTTCGTTGCAGGGGCAAGGTCTCTTCTGCAGCGTTGGTGGCCAAATCCTGCTGTGGTGGTTTCAGACGTTATTGTCTCCAGTCTGGGATGTCTGCTGGGTGGATATCCCTGTACCTGCAGAGGAGAATCTGTGCTTGGACCTCACTCCTTCAGGTCACACTTTGGTATATCAAGTCAGCTTTAACACGGTTCCAAAATGCATTTGCTTTGAAGTAGCTTTGCAATGTCAGACACTTGTGTACACAGACCCCAGGAGGCTGGGACATAACCCACATCTGGGTACTGCTTAAGCTGCCAGGAAAGGAAACACATTAAAGTTTCACGGGGAATCACGAAGTTTCTCTTCCAGCACAATGCACAGGTGTCTGAAAACCACAAGACTGTGAATGGCCTCTTAAGAGGTGCACCACATTTTCCCTGGAAAGGCCCCAGAACAACAGTCGTGGAAGTCCCCGAGGACAAGAGCCAGCAACACCTGCGCAGTGACAGCAGACACAGCCTTGCAGACAGCCCAGCAGACACGAGTTTAACGATTCGTTGACAATTTGCAAATGTAGGATGAATTCACAGCAAGTCTGCTTGCAGGCTTTAGTAGTTCAAATGAAAGATTTCACACATTTCTAGGAACTGCCCCCCTGATGGAAAAAGGGTGAGGCATTTGGAAGCCAATATAAAGAACATGATAAACTTCAATTAAAATAAAATGACAGGAAAGATAAAACCAGATTTTTTTTTTCCTTGAGAGGAATTTGGAAATCATATTCCACTAGGATGTAAATAGATTTTCTGAGATTATTTTTTGGTGACTGTGGGGACTTTCATGATAATTATTTCTGTTGTGGACTGGTTGCAGAATGTGACATAAGACAAGAAAATTAAATGTTTTAGCTTTTTTGTTGTTGCTGTTGGCTTTTTTGGTTATGCGTTTGGGGCTTTTTGCGCTGGGTTTTTTGTTGTTGTTGCTGGTTTTGGCTGTGGTTTTTTTCTTTTTTTGGTTGGTTAGTTGCTTATTTTCTTCCCCAGAAAGAAGAAAGATACTTAGGTAGTCCTGTGGCAGATCTAATGGAGGAAAGGCATTCCTAGAAAACAATGTAAAACAGAAAATAAAACTGCATTTTCTCACTCACTTTTGTATTCTGAACTTGCACGAAAAAACCCATAGAGAGCAAAGTGTAACTTAAAGATGCAGAGAGAAATAAAAATTATACCTTTTGAATCATGCAAACTGAAGCAGTTTCTTTTCTTCAAGGAGAGGCTTAAAAATAAAGGCATGTATTGACATATCCAGCTACCATCTCATGTCTGGTTATGAACTAAAAAAAGCTTAGAAGTTTCATAGCAGTTCTAACAGTAGAAAATTCTCCTTGAGCTCAAGTAGTAGAGATCTCTGAATCTCTAACTGAATATACTGGGCTCTATTCCCATTTTTAATTTGCTGACAATGTCTCATTTGTGAAAAAGAAGCCATTTTAAATTCTTTCAAGAACTAAGTGATACTGAATTACTCAGAAGAATCTTTCTTCAGCATTTCTTGCTTAGAAAGGCAATGATCAGCATTCTATAGATTCTCGGTATGCACTAAAAAGGAAAGAATATGAGGGATTCTTTTGGACAAAATAGTGTAGATGTCATACATCAAAAAAATTAGTTATCAACTAATTATTTATAAAATGTTTAAGTATTAATTATTTAGGTGATAGACAGCAGCAGAACTATGCAGTCTAGAGCCAATTGTGACACCCCAGAAGATAAATGAGCTACAATATTTAGATTAAACAAAAGAGAACCATTATAATAATATACACAATGAGCAAAGCACCGCATTTTCCAGTTAATGCCAAAACTGAGTTTCACAATGAAGTGTTTGTGGAACATTAAAAGTATAATTTAGCATATCTGAATAAATTATTTTCTACTATGTAGTAAAAACAGAGAAACACATGGCATAGATTACAGCCCCAAATGCTTTTAAATTCTTGGAGTGGAGGCTGCCTGGCAACTTTTGTACCAGCTGGAAGAGTGAGAGCCCAGCTGGCTTGGCAGTAGCCACCATATTGTGCCTCGCCTGGCAGGCGGCCACCTGCCACCCTCCGAGGGCCCGAGCCCCTCCCGTGCCTGTCTGAGCACCGCCAGCTCAGCGTGGAGCACAGTGTCCCCTCAGTGTCCCCACAGTGTCCCCACAGTGTCCCCTCAGTGTCCCTGCAGTGTCCCCACAGTGTCCCCACAGTGTCCCCTCAGTGTCCCTGCAGTGTCTCCACAGTGTCCCTGCATTATCCCCACAGCGTCCCCACAGTGTCCCCACAGTGTCCTCTCAATGTCCCTGCATTATCCCCAGAGTGTCCCCGCATTATCCCCACAGCGTCCCCACAGTGTCACTGCAGTGTCCTTGTAGTGTCTCTGCAGCATCCCCACAGTGATCTCGCAGTGTCCCCACAGTGTCCGTGCAGTGTTCCCACACTGTACCCACAGTGTCCTTGCAATGTACCCAGAGTGTCCCCACAGTGTCCCCACAGTGTCCCCACTGATCACAGTGTGCCGGGAGCCAGCTGTGACAGACCTGAGGCACCAGTGCTCCTGAATAGGCTCAGTGATGGTGCTGGGGGATGCAGAACTGCAGGTTTTTGGGGATTCTTCAGCACTGAAATCTGTCTTGAAGCTGTGAAGAGGGATGGTGAGAATTCAAGGGCTGGGAGGTGCCACTGGGAGGGAAGGGGGAAATGCAAAAATTCATTCAATTGTTTCAATTTCTCACATGAATGTAAGGATGCAAAGAAAGGGAAAGTAATTTGTGTATTTTATAGCCTTTAATCTAAGCATTACAAGGCTGTTAACACATTGGAAGCAAGCTCCCCACAGTCACATACCGAGGTTGTCAAGTTAAAAAATAAATGTTGTGACATCTAATCAGAATGAACTCCAGTTTGAGAAGGATAAAGGCTGTACCCAGCTTCAGGTCAAATAGTGAAAGCAGGACACCAATAAACAACCACATTGTCTCCTTTGATCTTTTCTAGTAGAGGAAGGGAAAGTCCCAAATTAGGGAAATTGGCACCTTCAGGACTTCTGGGTCCTTCAGAGGCTTAGGTGTAAATAGAAGAATAACCCTAAGTGGGTCATCCTTTGTTATACAGTGAGAGAGATCACCAACAAGACAGAAATCTTTATCAAATGAAGTATTATGTGTTCTATGTCTCAAAAAGTTCCTGGTTTTTTTTTTTGTTCTTTGTGTTCCTTTAACAAGCACAGTAGTTGTCCATCCTTCCCAGTGCCTCCCTAAGGCTGAACAGTGTCTTTCCAGGAAATTAAAACAAATGCAGTCACAGTGATCTAAGCTTGGGTTTAATCCCTCCCGGCTCATTTCCCAGCGCACCTGCCCTGATGCTGCTCTGACAATCAGCTCCCTCCAGCTCCTCCAGTGCAGCACAGCCAGCCCTGGCTGAGAGGTGGGTGCCTTTCATGGGTATGGGTAGCAGCTGGCAGAGGAGTGAACAATCCTGTAGTCATTGGGGATTTAATCCCACCAGTGGGGTGGTGGCAGGACGTTACTACACATCCCTTTTCACACAGGATATGCAGTTGAGGTGTTAGGGCATGGGTTGGACCAATGATCTTAAAGATCTCTTCCAAAAGTCTCTAGTGATTCTGTGTGATGGTCTCTTCCAAACAGCCCCATCTGAAGGCTGTGCTGATTTAGGGCAAACCACAGGCACCAGAAGGCAGAACCCTTCAGCACAGCTCTCCTTGAGAAAGTTTTTGTGGTTTGATTGCTTTTGTGCTGTGGGTGCTTTGATCTTCAGGGGGAGTGTCATCAGACCTCCTCCTCCACCCACAAACCCTGAACTGATGACAGAGGTATGGACCTTGTACAGTGACAGTGCCACTCCATATTGCAGAGGAGCTCTCCCTATCTATGTGAGTGAAAGACCTGAGCAATAGCTTCAGACCAGGATGAAACACTGTGTTATCTGTTCTGAATGCCTGCATAGTCTGAAATATACCATGTCATCACTAATTCCCATGGGAGGGAGAATTTGCTCTCCTCTGTTTTTTTATATGCGAACATGTTTAGACCGAAATCCAGAGGTTGGATTCATTTCATAGACTGAAATGCTATTTTTGAATTGGAATAAAAAATTTATTTTCATTTGATTTTCAATGATATTTAAGCACCTGTCTCTTTGAAAACAGATCTTTGAATTTTAAATAATTTTACCTCTGCTGAAAACTATATCCCATTTGCTGGAGAATCTAACTCATGAAATCTTGGTTTACAGATGTTCAAATTAACCGCATATTTCTCATATTTCTAAGACTTTCCTTGCTGAATAAAAAAAAAAATATATAAAATACAATAAAATTTGTAATGCTGAATGAACAAAATGAACAAATACATCATGTCCTTTGCATAGTCAAGAAGATTAATATGGGCTTCATTCTTATCAGAATACTATGACACTCTGGAAAGTTCCAGGCTAACCATAATAGATGGTTTTGGAGCACTGAAACCATGTGCCCTTGCAGGACTTGGCCTCTGGCAGCAAGGACACCAAGAGTCAGGATTTAGTGTAGGTGCAGGTATAGGTGTAGTGTAGAGTTGATGTAGGTGTTGATGCAAATGGCTTTTGGACCCCAGTCTGTTTGTGCTGTGCCATCAGGCCTGTGGGTGTGTGTTTTACAGCAAATTAATCTGCTTAGTGGCCCAAAGTTATGATAAACTACAGATTAGTGAGTGTAAAATAATGGCGATCAACTCCCCTTTCAAAGGAATACACAGTTGCAGTGACATTTTCCCAGTGAAGTATCCCTGATTGAACTGGAAGCTGCCCTCCTTTACCTCTGTGTGATCACAGAGTTCGGTTTTATCTTTGTGTTAGTGCTATATCTTGATATCCACCACTCACAGATCTGTTGCACTTTCCCATGTTATCTGAGGCATATCACACTGTGCTCATCATGAAGTCAGTGGGGCTTTGCCTTGGCATTGAAAAAGAGAAGGACTGGGCATCATGTAAAATAAACAGTGATGTTAGCTTCTTTAATACTCACTACATTGCATCATAATTTAAATATTTTTCTTTTAAAATTGAAAATTGTAGCAATTAATATCCAACTTTCATCTTAGCTTCAGTGGTAAAATTCTCTTCTCATGTCACTTCTGAATTACAGAGGCATGAAAGAAGAATTAGGCCTTGATATTTGAATTCACTACTAAGACCAAGATGCAAAAATCTGATATTTTCTGGATTATGTTGAAGTGTAGGGCAGCTGCTGTGCTACTTCTCCATTTCTATAGTTAAATCACTCTGTGCATATATGACTTATATGTGATATAGTAACTTTTTTTTTTTTTTTTTGTGGATTAGGAGCCTCACCGAGGTCCCACAAGGGTCCATCAGGAGTCATAGGGAGTAGTCAGGAGCATTCCCATCCTTTTGAAGTTGACAGCGAGAAAAGGCTGTAATTACAGGTCTGCAAAGGACCAGGAGTGGCTGTCTGCATTAATTGTTCATTTCACCCATTCTTTCAACAATGAAAGCACACGTGAACACTTTCAGCCAGTGACTATTGTCTTTTCTCACTTTTCCATTAAAGCAGACCAGTTCTACTGCTGATCCAGGAGCAGAAAAAAGTAGGCAGATAAGCCAGAGAAGATTCAAATACACGTCTAGAAGACATTTGGAATGATAGAATCACAAAATCATTTATGTTTTTGGAAAACACCTTAAGAGCAACAAATGTCACCATTAACCCAGCACTGCCAAGTCCACCACTAAACCATGTTCCCAAGTGCCACATCTACGTGTCTTTCAAATACCTCCTGGAATAGCGACTTCACCAGTTCCCCATGCAACCTGTCTCAAAGACTGACAACACTTTACATAATGAAACTTTTCTTAGTATCCAACCTAAACCTCTCCTGGCACAACATGAAGTTGTTTCTTCTTTTTACCAGGAAGAAGAGGCTGACTCCCACCTGGCTGCAGCCTCCTTTCAGAGAGTCATAACAATAAACAAGCCTCTTTTTCTCTAGGCTAAACACTCACAGCTCCCTCAGCTGCTCTTCATCTGACTTGTGCTCCAGACTCTTCACCAGCTGCATTGCCCATCTCTGGACCTGCTCCATCACCTCAGTGTCCATTTTTAGGGGTTCTGAACTGAACCCAAGGTTTGATGTGCAACCTCACCAGTGCCAAGTACAGGGGGACAATCTCTGCCCTGCTCCTGCTGGTCATGTTCTTTCTATATAGCAAAACAAACTAGGTCCTAAAGCCAAGAGATTTCTGAGAACTTTTAGCTGGTTGTGCCCCAGACAGCAGTCAATTGCATTTTCAGTCATCTAAATGTTCTTGAACTGTGGTGGCAGGCCCAGCTCAAGGGGGTCCTGCTTGAGTAAGCAGTTGGCAGAGTGGGGAGACCACGCTGCTCTAAACACAGCCTGAGGACAGCCTGAGTCACAACTGCTTTAGGAGCAGGGGATGAAGTCTTTCAGCTAAGAACAGGTCTGGTCCTTCTGCTGACAGAATTCCATCAGCAAAACAGTAGATTTCTTTATGTGAATTGATTATTTAGAACTTTTTACTCCCCCAGCTCCCAATGCATGACAGATTGGATGAATCTTACTGCAAGATGCTTATCCAGTATTATCCGTCTGACAGATAAATGCTTTGATTAAGGTGGTATTAAATCCAATTCCTTTTCTGTAGGCAGCTGATCATTGGCTGTCCATGTCCTCTTTTCCTCAGGCCCTGGAGCCATCTCATTTATGGTTTCATTCTGCTATACTGCTCACAGGCCAGGCTAATTGCTTCTCCAGACAGCAGGCTCTGCTTCCACTTCTTGCAGGGTTTTTGAAACAGCAAAAGAAAGTTAACAGATGCCAAAATACTCGGTAATATTAACATTTGAGCAAGTTCTTACTAATGTTAAAACTTATGAAAATTCATCTGATTTATAAACTTATGCATGCTTGTGGAGTGTCATACTTGCAGGTAAATCTAATGCCTTGTTTATACCATAACAAAACAGCTAGGATGCTTTTCTCATTGTATGACAATCTGACAATAATTTACATCTTTACTTAGAGACTGCTTTCCCTTTATGGATAGGAGCTCCTAACATATCTAATGTGGCCTTAATGCATAAATATACTACAACAACAAGATCAAAAGAATTTGCACCATAAGCTGGATATCACTGCTTGAAATACAGCCCCCTGATTTAATCACATTTGCAACATAAGTGATTCCTTGAAAGGGGCATATCTGTGCTTGAGACATCCTTGTTACGAAAAACAATAGCAAGTGATCAGTTTTTTCAAATTTTGCTGGAATAAAATTCTTTAGATGTGCTAAGCAAAATCTTATTAATGGCTCATTTCTCATCACACAGTTATAGGAAAACTGGTACTCTCTTAAAAAAATGCAGTTTTCTTTCTACTTTTTATGCCCCACTGTAATGAAGGGTATATATACCAATAAATGAGGTAGCAAAGCATCTTTATGACAGATTTCTTCCTCCTCCTAATCTATTGCAGAGTTTATGGGTTGATGCCAGAATGCTTGTCAAACAACAGTTCTGTCTTAGAATGATAGAATGTTCAGGGTTGGAATGGAACTTAAAGGTCATCCAGGCCCAAGCCCCTCCTGCTAGGCCAGGTTGTTCAGAGCCCTATCCAGACTGCTTTTGAACACTAACAGGGCTGGGGCATCCACAGCATCTCTGGGCAACCTGTTCCTGTGCCTCACCAGCCTCACAGTAAAAAACTTCTCCTAATATCAAACCTAAGTTTTCTCTCTTTCAGTTTGTCCTACCTCTTACTCCTTGTCCTATCACTGTGGTTCCTAATGAAACAGAAAGAGACTGCCAGGAGAGGGTAAGCTTTGACTGACATGGGCTCTGATCAGGTGCAGTTGGGTGGGCTGGAAGATCCTCATTCCAATCTGAACTCTAAATATGTGTTTCAGATTTGAGTGGAGAACAAGGAACTTTGGTGAGCCATGCAGATCTAGAGCTGCCCTGTAGCAATGTTGCTCTAAAGTCCTCTGATAAAAAGCAATCACTGAAATTAGTGATGCCTTCTGAAATAAATTCAGAGAGTGGGGCACTGATTTAATTCTGGCACCTGAAAAGGCATCTTGTGGAAAAGCACTGAAATCTTTATTGTGACTTGTCATCACAATTTATATAGTCAGCACAAGGAAATACAGGAATATTAGATTTTAAGCAGTCCCTTGCTCTTTCATAGCTTAAGCATAAACATCATTCTTCTTAGTTCCCCTAGAGATTAAAATAATTAAGAGGACAAGGAGGATGGTGAAACAATAGATGAACTGCCTATCTCTGTCCTCTCACTGTTTATGTTGGCTGGATGCATCCAGCAATGGGCATGACACCAGCTAAGGACAGGTTACTCACATTTTTTCCACTTGCCAAAGAGTTCTGGGAGCAGCTGTGACTTAGCCACAACATCATTACTACAAGACTACTGCTGAATAAGCATTAAAACAGTCTTATCCTCTCTCTGAAAGGAGTAAAGTGGATGGTCTCTGAGGTCCTTGAGCTTTACTGGTGGCTGAGAAGCAATCTAGGAAAACGGGGCTGGCCCAGAGGTTCGTGGTACTTCTTGGTTCCTTCACAAACATTTATATCTACGTCTACATCTACACAATGGTTGGACTTGATGTCTTAAAGGTCTTTTTCAACCTAAACCACTCTATGATTCTGTATGCATGTACATGTGTATTTGTAAACAAAAACTTATGTGTGTGTGTGTATGTCCGGTCTATATAAGTTAAAGAGAGTAATCAATGTAGGCAGGGAGGGAAAAGAAAAAAAAGTAAATGAAGGCAAGGTTGTCATCAAGACATTTGATAATATGAACAGGAGTTTCATGATATCTAACTTCATGATAGTTGGTATCTGATGAAAACTGTTTAAGAATTACTTTGCTGGAAAGCCATTAAGGGAAGCCAGCCAGATATTAGGTAACTTAAGACTGCTCGGGAAATCAAAACAAAGTTACAGGGCCATTAGCTCAGTGTTATGCTTTTGGCGGGAGACTGGACTGTGGAGAAGGGGCCTCCAAGTCTCCCAAGTGGATTTTTTCCCTCCCTCATCAGTTCCACTGGGGACATATGTTGTTTGGAGAAAACGCTGTCACAAACTGTCTGCCAGGGGAGGGAGTGGAGGCATTCCTCTGCCATGCCATCTTTGCTACCCACTGAGTCCCGTGGGGCCTCTTCTGCAGAGACAGGCACGGCTGTGCCAGCCCTGTGCTGATGCAGGTGGGACAGGAGTGACCTCTTCTGTCTCCGCTCCTTTGTTTGCCACCAGAGGGCACAGAAGCTCAGGGCTTGGGCTCGCCTCATCCTCCTCAGGAAACCCCCAAAGGAGCCATCCAGGCACAGCCAGGCTTTTCTCTCCAGCTGCTTTTCTCTCCAGGCTTTGATTGTCCCAGCTTCTCCTTCCATCTTTGGCTTCCCCCTGAGTCGTGCCTGCTCTGCTGTGTCCATGTAACTGCTGCACACGAGAAGCCAATAAAACACGGTAGGGGACAGGCTGGCTCTTGGGAGCAGAACCTAGGCCACTCTGGCTCTCGCTGGGAGCGCTTTGCCAGCTGAACTGAAATTCCAGCTGTGCTGGCTTTCGGCATGCTGAGTCTGTAAACATCCCCACATTCTTTTGAGGTTGAAAGTAGGCTAGAGATACAGCAGGGAGTTTGTCTTCAAACCAGCTCATGGATTTCCTCTACTGTTCCAGGGCTTTGCTACCTGGTGTTTGTGCAGCGCCTGTCTGCCTGCAGTCCCAGTGCCTCGCACAGTCTAAGTGTCCCACTGATTGTGAAAGATGGAAGAGATCTGATCAAAGGAACTTGGACATTATTACAAACAGCCATCATAAAAAGTGTCTTTTCTTGTTTCAGGGTTGCTACTCAGAATAACTGTACATGTTAGTGCTAAGGTAGTGCTGCCAGGCTTCCCTGGTATTCTTAGAGCATTCTGTTGGATTATATTGAATGAAGAGAAACCTTTCCCAACCCAAATCTGAGCACTCAGGAATTTTGCAGAAACTGCAGGTCTAGCTCTATTATGTGGAGGAAACCTATTTAAAGGGAGCAGTTTAATGCTGCTGAGACTTCCAGAGCAGCAAAATACTAATACACAAAGCTCTGGCATTGTTTGAGCAACTCCAGTTCCTGCTTTTCTCACTGAAACATTAAAGGCCTGTCTGCATGGGCAATTTATAATTCTACAAACTGTTGTTTTGCTATAAAAATATGACTGCTGAACTGTTGGAGACTTAAAATACAGTATAGTACAGTAATACTTATGTTGTCACATGTCCATTCTTATGTATTTTGGTGGTCCCCTTCCTGCCTTTCTCTCACTTTATACCCTGCCCCAGCCAGCTGTTTTGATTAAGAATGTGTTACTCCCTCCTGAAATACTGATGCCCTTCTTTGAGCTCCAAAGCTCCCCTAATACACCCTCTTCATGGTTCCTGAGGTGCCAGCATACGTGTATACATGGAGCATCAGGGGGATATCCTGGCATGGGCTCCAGGGTGGGGCAGTGCAGGTGAGAAAGGATTGGCTGTAGGACTTGTGTGTCTGAGTTAAAGAGCAGTATGTTCCTGGTGTTTTATCACAGACAATCTGATTTAACTATTCAAAGTGAAACACTGGGACTTTCACCTGTTTTCTGCTATGCATCTTTTGGCACAGCACAAGGAGGATGACAACATGCATGGTGCAGAGGAGAGGATCACCTGCCCTTGGGCCTGAAGCTGGTGGAAATCCATACCACATGGAAGCAGGGGCTTGCTCTGAAGAAACAGCCAACTCTGCTTCTGGACACAGGCAAAGCATGTCAGTGTAAAGCAATCACAACTGCAGAAGGTCATTTAGGTACAAATCTTGCACAGCAACCCTGCTGTCACTGACTCAGACACACAAATGCTTTTGGAGATTGAAGTTTGCATGATCATTTGTGGCACGTATCTTGTCAGGTGCCAGGGTTTCTCATTTACTCTGCATAAGACCTTTTGGCCAAGCACTCAGGAGGGGTATCAATCCCAAGAGGCTCATTTTGAGAATAAATGTGAGGAATCACTGGGAAAGAAAATAGGCCAAAAGGTGGTAAAGAATCCTCTAGGCTGGCTCTACCAGTGCTTTAAACTGGGATTATCTTTACCTAATTAAATTGTTGAGAGTGTAATCTAGCTCAGGCAAGGAGCCAGATGAAGTACCCAGTGACCCTGGCTGGACAGTTTGTGTTCTGATGGTTAGTGACCACCAGACACACCAGGAAGCCTTTCCTGGCTGTTACCTGTCCTGTTTGAATTACAGTCTAAGGTGGCAGGGTACAACAAGGCAGTGAACATATTCCACATACCAGAGACTGAAATTTCTATTCTGAATGAAGGGCCCTGTGGTAAGCCAAATTTTGTAGCCATTCATCCTCCTGGCGAACAGGCACACAGACTTTATGCTGGGGACTGTGGGAGGATCTTCACAGGGGAGCAGGAGGCTGTACAGAGGTACCCTGCTGTGGTGTGATCAGGACATTTGTACAGTGCAGCGCTCTCAGCCATTTCAGGACTCAGTGTGTAAGACTCTTCCAAACTAGCTAACACAACTGGAGGGTCCTGTTTTGAAACACTGCAATTGCAATGATTTATAGCTTTGGGAAAACTAAGTGAAATAATTTGAATTGGTTTAGAACTTTGTATTTAAACAGATCTTTATTCTTTATGTTTTTCTTTTTTTTTTTCCCTGGCTTTTTGGAAACCACTGATTTGTTGAAATCAAAATGTTTTGTGACATGGGTGGGTCTTGGCAAACAGACAGGACCCATGCAGAGTTCTGAGGGAACCCTTCCTGCCAGGAAATCAGCTGCCATCAGAAAATTATTTGGTTTCTTGACAACTCACTTGGCTCATGGTCAGGGTGCATGACTGGAGTGCAACTTTATGCACAGACTGGGCTTTCTCAAAATACAGGCTTGGGCTAGTACTACAATATGGGATTTCAGCCTTCAACTTGGGGACATTAAGGCTTTCAGGCTTCCTGCCCTGGGTTAGGAACTTGCAAGCTCAGGGAACTTCTTTTCCCATACTACAGAAATCTCAGTGATGGTTTCACAGTTTCTCTTTAAAATACATGAACACAATGACTGTCATTGTAAAAAACCATGTGGACCAAGCTGCTGCCGACAAATCATCACTGCTTCATACAGAAAATGTCTTTGCTTTCTATTGGTAAAATAAACAAATTAAATAAGGATATACAAACTGAAGTGTCTTCTGCTAAAGCCAGTTCTATGGTTACTGTAGGGCTCTGAAGTGGAAGTGTCATTGCAAGAATGATCTGTTCAGTTAGCCACAACAATGAGATCACTATGTCTTGGGCAGAGATAGCCTCATGAAAAAGTTTTCTAAGGCTTGTAGGTAGAATAAAGAGCCCATTTACAACTCTCCATGGGAAGAAGAACTAGGTTAAACAGCACAAGGTATTAAATTTCTTCTGGGACAAGAGACTACTCTTTAGGGCTTAGATGGGACTGAAATGGTACATATCAATCACGGGTTTTTTTGAAGGTTAACATCACCGCTCAGCTCTTCTCAGAGGGTGAATTAAAAAGGCTTTGTCTGCACAGCAGAATCACTCTATGATTTTATCAAGGTCTGGCATCCCTGCACTGGCAAGCCAAAGTGGCAAGAACAGTAAAAATGACACCATACAAGCTTTAGAAGAGGCATTTAAGTAAAGTGTATTGCCAGTGTTTCTGAAACATGTGAGCCCTCTTACTAGCAGATGATAACATTCAGGTCCTGCATTTTCCTGGCCATTGTCCTCACTGGCAGGCAGATTACAGCAATTCAGACTCCTTTGTTTTGCTGAGCAGAACTGCTTCAATTGAGAGCTTCATTCAATCTCGGGCACTCATCAAAAAACAGGAATGAATTTGGACTCTAGCTAATTGAGGTTATCTTGGGGAAAATATACAGACACAAAGAGATAAATCCATGCGAGGGATGCTCACATCTCTTTGTCATGCCTTCTCTGTTATCGAAAAAGAATGAGTGCCTTGAGCTATGCTAAATCATTTGTTGCCTAATTCTTGCTCAAATTGCTTTATTTTCCTTTGGGGTTGAAGTGGCCTCTGATGAGACTCTACACAAAAAACTCAAAAATATTCTACTGAGTAGATGATCAGCCGTATTTGCTACTGATTTTTCCTTGCTCCAGTTCTTCATGCAACATTCTGCCATTTGGTGATAATATTTTTCCAGCTGACCTATCTACAGCATAGCGTATTTAGTTTGATGATAGTATTTATGACATAATATAAAAGTTGTGTGTAGGAGCCAGGAATGGGGAAACACTTGGAATGAAGTCAAATACAGTCAAACTAAACATGTGAATGTCCAGCTCAGTCTTTCAGTTCTCATTCAAGTGTATTCTTTGGATGAGAATTGGATTTAAGTAAACTGTAAAACAAGAAGCCTTAATCAGATTTCTGTAGATTGGAATTGATCTCTAACAGGTATTCTGTGTAAATGGAAAACCTTCACTATTGTAGGTGCAGCCTTTTTGAAGTCTGATATTTGCAGACAAATTCGCTTTGATGTTACCTTAGTATGCAAAATGGTTTGTAGTTTTCCTCTCTCTATTTTTTTTGGAATGGTGCAATAATCCAAAATTACATTATTAGGTACAGCTAGATTGACCAACCAGAGGCACTTTTTCCAGAGGTAACTGAATGATTCACAAGTAACTGCATTGGCAGGAGTGCTTAAAATCAGAGAAATCAGAGAAATGGAAAAATTCCTTAAATCAGAATATTCCAACCTGTAAAGAGGTACCTGGCATTAATTCACAGACTTGAACCAAGTGTTTTATTGGCAATGCAAGAACTTTCCATGATCAGTGAAACTAATGAAGCTTCACATCCAGTGAATTTGTGTCTTATGACTACAGTTTTTACCTGTTTTAAAATGCCTTAAGGTCTGGAGTATTCATAAAAATTCATCATATGAATTCTCTGATATCAAACAGGAGGCTTCCACTGCAGTATTGGTAAGTCTCTCTCCTCTATGCAGATATCAGAGATTTTTAGTCCACAAGAGCTCAGAAAACTTTAATCCTCTATCCTGTTGAAGATAAGACTGAATTGGTTTACAAGTGGGACATATATTTGGAAGATCACACAGATAATCATCACTCTCCCCAAGCCATAAACATACTGCATAATTATCCAGATTGTGTTCCTTTATGACATCCTGCTACAAATAGCTCCAACTACAGACCATTAATGTGACTCCCAAACTGATAAAGGCAGTAGAAACTATGATAAGGGATTTGCCAATTACAATCTGGAAACTCAGGTAAAGATACCCCTGAAAAAAAAATCCATCTTTAAATTAAAATTCCTAAAAGCAATTATAGTATAACAAAAATGTTAAATGAAGGATTGCTGTCTGAGACAGCAATACAGTACAGTATAACCAGCACTGAAGGAAGAAAACTCAACCAGGATTTGTGTGCAGAGGACACTGCATGCATATATATTCCATTTGATTAGGAGTTGCTGACACCTACCTGACACTGGTTTCTAGTCAGTATAAGGATATAGTATTAATCATATTATATTAACCTTTTACACACCATCCAGAGTGTTGTTATTAAAAAACCAGTTTGCGAACTTTAGTAGAAAGTGAGCAACGCTGATGGTTAAATGAATGGAGTTAAACGACAATTTGTGTACTACAGGTGGTTGATGGCAGTATAAATTTCCCCACTAGCATTTGTTGATAAGAAAAATCATAGTAAGTTTGCAAAATAAGAATGTATGAAAGGTCTGTCATATAGAAGTTCTCCATCTTTTAATAAGAAGCATCTAAATATCTAACTCATGCAAAATGAAGAAATATTCAGGTCTGAATGTCACCATCTTTACAGCAGTTCTTTTAACCTGTTTTATATGGTAGTTGAGTTTGAGATTGTTTAAATTAAATGCCATGCTTTATTAATTAAGTGCAACAATATTTGTCTTAATTATGTGTGAAAGGGGTTGGGAAGCTGAGACATGATTGAGTAGAACACACACAGACTTGAGCCAGAGCAGAAAGGAAATGTTAGTTTAATGAAGAAATTTGCATAATAACACTTCATCGTCTGCTGACACGCAGTTGTCTGCAGTGCTGCTGTGTCTGCTGGGCACAGAGAGAGATTCCATCTTGGCTTCTGCTGGTGACCCTCTCACTCAGGAGACAGCTGGACAGAGCCTATGAAGGATGAGCTTATGCCCTCATATGCCCAAATTTGAAAGAGAAATGCACATGAGGATATGATATCTGAAACAGATGCATTTTGTGGGAAAAATTCTCATGCATCAGCCCTGAAAAGGCAAGGAAGATGTTATTTTATGATGATATATGAGTACTGAGGGCCTACCTGGTCACTATAGTAGGTTCACAATAAATTTCTTGTCACAGTCTCATAGAAACTACAAAAGGGACAAAAGACATATGAGGGAGAAAACTGAATAGCTGACACCAGGCTACTTCTTTGCAAAGTGTCTGGGAACTTTAAAAGACATTGGCAAGACAGGAAAAAGCCTACGCCTAACAGAGATCAAAAGAAGTGCAGCAGCTTAAAAAGGGAACTCCTACAAGAGCAGCTGTAAAGTTGTTTGTGGGAATAATGCTCCTTTTGGTCATATAACTGGGTGTCTGAGAGGGCTGGGGCAACCACAAAGGGATGTAGAATGCATGCTGGGGTTTTAACATGCTTTTTTCCTCTACATAATTTAATCCTGTGGTTACGTTAAACAATATCTTGGTCTGCTTAGTCCCTGGTTTTCACACAGATTTTCAGAAAGGAGATACAGCTGGTGTCTGAGTTTGGTCAGAGCTACTGTATTGACAAACCCTGACCTAAAACCAGGAAATGTGCTGGATATCACCTCTACCACTACTGTACTTACAGAAGAGGGGTAAAAGAAGGCCTTTTGGGACACCATGGATATACTGGCACCCTGGTGGCTAATGTCACTGAAAATGTATTGTTTTCTCACTGCTACATTATCAGCCAAGATTTCAGTGCTGGTGAGCTTTTCATTATATAGAAAATAATTGACATGCACTTGAAAAGTAGATGTTATTTTTAAAAGGATGGACCCTTTTTATATCTCTGAATTAATTGATTACCTCTCCTTGTACTCTTTGTCTTATTTTTTACTGTCATAACAAAACAAATAACAACTCTCCAAACAAGGTCTGGGAGGTCACTCAAGGTCTCTCATAATTATTCAACCCAGTTGACTCTGGGTGCTCTTTCATCAGAAATTTCATGTATTTAGTTTCTCTAGGCCACGGTAAACTTGGGCAAATAACCAGCTGTTTCCACCACCCCAGCAAGGGATGGTAACTACAGGTGAAGCCTCCTTAGAACTTTAGGCAAATGTCTGACTTCAGAGAAGAGTATGAGGCTGAGTGCTGCTCCCATGGCACTATGCGAACCACCTCTGCATTTCTTGAATTTCTCCTGTCTTGTTCAAAGAGGTTTCCCCTCAGCTTGCTGGCCTCTACAGACCATCTTTCCCCATGAGAGGAGGTCAAGGTCCCTGTCCCATGGTTGAGAGTCACAGTGCATGACCTGGCTCTAGGCCCATCCCACCTAATTTTACTCCTTTGACAGTGGCATTTACAATAAGAAACTAATGACCGTACAGTTCAGTGGGGTTACATGGATCATCTACATGTAAGGTCTTTGTCATCTTTGAAGGTGTCTGGCCTCTTTCCATTAACTGTAGAGAGAATTTGCAGTAAATGGTCTTGAAATCTACATGGTTCAGTTACATTCCCAAAGTTGGATAGAATAAATCCTCAAAGGGGTGCCTAAATTTGAAGTGTTGCTATACTCAGTATTGCAATTCCTAAAATGTTTTTTCCTTCAGGAACTTATTTCACTGCTGAATTTCTGAGTTTCTGTAGAACCTGGGCTAATATCTAAGTGCAACTTCCTATGCCTAAACATCTAGTGCCATGTGAGATGCTGTAGTGTGTCCAGCATAAAGATGACAGACCCAGTGCAAGATGTGTCTTTCTGGAGCAGCCAGAGGCAGAAGGCCATGACAAAATACCCTGTGGCACTTTTCTTTTTGCAACTGAATTAATCCCCTGTTAATATAAAGTGAATATAAACATGTAAGAAAGTGCAGGAGTTAGTTACCTTAAGTCTTTGAGTCCAGCTCTTGAACTTCTGATATCATAGCTCACCTGTTATCCTTAACACTGCATAACAAATACAGGAGGCACATCTCACTGAGGGCTCCCAGCCCCTGCTGGTGCACAGTGGTCTATGTTAGCCCGGCTCCACAGACTAAATGGTATGTTTGAACAGATGCAGGTCCTGGAAAGCTGCTGTCTATTAAAAATATGTATTAACAGTTTCCTTGAACTCCCTCTGTGATACCATAGGTCATCAAAATATATCTTTAGAACAAAAAATACTCATCCTTTTTGCAAAGAACATATTGACAGAAACACAGCACCATCAAACTATCCTGCTTCTCTCGCTATGAGCACCATCACATGTAAACCAGATGTTGTGAATCCAGATAATCTACCAAGTCTGAAAAAGTCATACACCATAAAACAACTGTTCTGTATTTGTAGCTAGAGATAGTGAGGTGAATAGAAAGATCAGCTGAGTAGCAGTAAATGGGAAGCCAAAGTGAATTACCGAGTATTCAGCATTCCCTCTTCTCAGTAGCCGTATTTGAGTAACCTTTTGTTCAGGGTAAACTTTCTAAAACTCTTTTATAAAAGGACTGGGCAAGACAAGCAGTATAGACTAGATCAAAGCCTTAACTGATGAAGACAGGATAAATCAAACACTCAGGTGAATCAGATCAATGAAATATATCCAGACAAAATAAACAAAGACAGTATTCAGGACTTTAAATTATTTACTACAGTCTTCACACTGCTCTACTGCATCAGCACACCCTCGTTGTGTGGATGCAAGTTGTAACAGTTCCCCAGGTAAATAAACCAACTTTCTGTAAACAAAATTTTTAATTAACTGGTGTCATCCACATCATGGATGCAAAAGCATGTGAGCAGCCATGCTCAGAGCCAGCTTGAGCTTGAGTTCAGTGGGACTTGGTGCAACTTCTGCTCCATAAGGACAGGGCTGTGCAGAGAGTGGGCAGCAGCTGGCCCTGGCTTGCAGCATAGGTGCAGTTTGACTCCCAGTAGGTAGAATTGGCAGAAGCACAACTGTGGGACCATGCAATGTATGTCCAGCCAGAGGAGGGTGCAGGGACAGAGATCCCTTGTATGAGGAGCTATTTCCAGCCTCCCATTAGTCTGGACAACAGAGAGCTGACAGTACTGGCATAGACACTTAAATGCTGATACAGTTTGTGCTTGTGCTAGGGCTTTTGCTGGTATATGTATGACACAGAAGAAATTGCAAATTTAACTAAATCTCTATGTTGGTCAAAGAATTCGCTTGATCAAATAAAGAGAGAAACATATGAAATAATGTTTAAATCAGTTTAAATAAATGTACAGGTGGAAGTGGCAATTTCTTCTGTAGTTAATTTAATATTTGCACTATGAGCTCAAGATTGGCAGATATGGAAGTTTACAAAAAACAGAATTTTTTTTCTATTTCTTCCTTTCTCCTGAGCATTTGCAAACTTCAAAGACTTCACTGAATTAATAATTTAAAAATATTTTTATAGTTTATTTATGTGTACTGAGTGAGGTGGATTAATATCATTAAAAGAGCTGATACATGCAAATTACCCATTTTGACTTACAAGCTTTGACTCTGCACAAAAATTACATAAGATTAATTTTATTTTTTTGTCTTTCTGGCTACATGGCCAAAAAGTTCATGTGAACTCTGAAGTAGTTAAAAACCATAATCACTGCCCTTACGTTATCTGTCATGGCAATAAAAATGTATGAAAATGATTCATATGGTGCAGGTGAGATCACCATAGTGCTGTTGAAATATGGACCTGTGTGTATTTTATTCAGTATATGCTGGAGATTGCCTGATGCAAATTAATTTTATGGAAAATTAAGCAGATCGCCACAGCTGCACTTCACAACTGCCAGAGATTGCTGTAACTGGCAATTTTCCAGCAAGCCTGCTAAGAAAAAACTGAAAAGTTTACCACAAGCAGCCATGCTGAGGCAGACTCCAGGACTGAAACAAACTGGCTGTCATTTTACCATGTGGCTACTCATAAATGTATTGAATATTGGATTTTGAAAGTCAGATTGTTTATCACTCTAAAGAGACGTGTTAGAAATCATTGTATCAAAATTCATTACTAGAATTGATTTTAGGCTATTCCATTGCCTAGAAAATTTGACATCTTTTGACTTCCATAATATTTATTCTAGCTCCCAAAAGATAATATCTTATGAATTACCTCATAGGTTTAAGGAAGGAGCAATTTGGAAGTATTACTTTGGCTAAATATTTAAGCCATTTGTGACTATAAGTTAAGCTTTTAATTTCAATGATAAAAAGCTAATTCAGCAAACTATAATAATAGCCTTATTATTTATTGTTCTTATCATATTACTGGCAGAATAATGAGGTGAGCAAACTTAGAGGATAGGCTTGTCAGGGTACCGGAGGGAAGCACCATAGAGACAGTCTCAGCTGAAGGTCCACCTCTAAAACCACAGTTTAAAGCGAAGACTCCCCTGGATTATTGAGACCACAGGTCTTGGCTCTCAGCAGGGGGATTTTTACACTGCCTTAAATCAGGACAGCAGAGGTGAAGAGTAGGGGCAGTGGTGGAGAGTGAAGTTTGCTAAATGTGGTTTTAACAGTTAATTGGACATTTCAGAACAGTTTCACATGCAGCAACAGAGAGCACAAGCAGACTCTACATTTCCTTTGAAATGTCCCTACTAACCTTTGAAAAATGTACCTCTCCTTTTTTCTTTTTTTTTTTTTTCTTTCCAGACAGTTCTGGAATAAACAAGGAGAATATTTGAGAAAGGAACATGAGTAAATTATAAATTGTTCTGGTAATAGCTTGAGGTGATGTTTGCTTTGTGTGATTCTACATTTTGTGGGGAGCATTGCCTACAGTTAGATGCAAACTGCTTTGTAAACAGGCACAAGAAATTAGGCAGAGGAAAAACGTGTGCTTGCTTTGCTGGATACTAGACTTGCTTGTCCTAATCAATGTGACCCGATAATTTCCAGCTGCAAACTACCATCTCCTGCTTAGTTATTTTCGTGTTTTGTAGCTGCAAAGATAGGAGGAACATGTCAAATTAAAAATTGCCTACCATTTCTTCTTATTTTACTGCAAGGGAAAAAACCAAAAGCAGGCAAATGTGGTTAGTCCAGAAAACCACTCTGTCATTTCTTAATTTTCAACAGCTTAAATCAGGAATTTCTCATAACTTCATGCTCAACTGGTTTCCAAGTATGGGAGCCAACAAAGTTGGAAGTTGGAGGCTGATGAGCCCTGTATTGGCACGGCCAGTTTTTGTCTCTTGGGTCTGCAGGTATTCAGACAAGACAGTGATGTGATGCACTGTTATGGGTGCCCTGTGCCCTGCTTGGGGAATATTGATATCCTGCCCTGCCCAACCCATCTCAGTGGTCTAAAGACACCAGAGCCAACCAGATCTGAATTATGCAACCCACAAACACATGGTGGCCGCAAAACTGAGTTGGATGCCTGCTCTTCAAAGCTATAACATTAGCTTTGGACATTCTACTTTTGTGTCCCTCCACCATTGGAGGTTTAGGACCCAACAGGAGTGATACTCAGCTTAGGTAACTTCCTAAGACTGTATTTTGCTTTGGAGATCTGTGAAGAACCTTAGAGGAATGATGCAAAACACTCTGCTCATTGGTCAGAAAATGCCTGTTTGGGAGGATTGGCTACATCCCAGGCAGAAAATGAGGTTGGCTCATCAGGGACAGTTCTGCTGACACCAGTCATATTCAGCTGGCCATAAATTTAGATCTTGAACTTAAAATAGCACAGATATCACTGAGTGAGTCTTGCTTTATCTGAGCAGGTTTGTGTATTTCTTCTGTAAGTCAAATACTTGCTCAGTGTTCATTCATATAGCCCTGAAGCAGGTCACATACATGAAAAGCTGATCCCGGGTAATGCTGACCAGGATATGTCTATGGAATAATTCTTATCTGAGAAACAAGAACTTCTGGAAACTGTAGGAAATGCTGACATTTGTGGGTGAGACAGTGGACAAAATGAATGAGAAAGGGAGAACAAGCAGTCAGCTCACAAGCAGCTCTGGGGACAAAGACAGGATAACTCTAAAACAGGCCTAAGCTTCAGGGTCTCTCTTTTGAGGTGGGAAATAGCAGATGGGACACAGGAAGATTTTTTTCAACATTTTTTTAAATGCCTGTAGGACACTGCTGCTCTAGGTAGGAGTTAGATCACAATATTCACATGAAGACTTTTCTGACAGAGCTAGGAGTTATTCTGGGGACCTGTCTGAACTCTTGTGCTTTCCTCATCTCAATTACTTTACAATATGAAATGAAACCAAGACTTTATACTTTTTAATCAAATAAGTATCATTGTTTTTATCTGGTCCTTCCACCATCTATAAATACCTTCTGTATCTTCACTGGACACACCACTCTAATAAAGGCAGGGATCAGGAGCTAGCACAGGATCTATGGCTGGCTCACATAGCCTCTGACCAAGTCTTTCTCTCCCTACTGCTTTTCTGGGAGAGAAGAGCAAATCAGAGGTGCAAGTCTCTAGGCCAAGAGATGTTTGCTGAGTAGCTGTATTGAACAGAGGGCAACAATGAGAGATCATATCTTCTGTCTTCTCCTTTCTATAGCAAAGTGGAGTCAAATATTCTGGTATAAAAATTGTAGACAGGGTGGTTTTAGCAGAGAAAATGGCTAAAGCAAAGAGATCATAACCTCTGTAAATACAATGGCTAACTACATTACAGCATCCAGCAGTCTCAGGCACCACAACCTTGAGATAAATGCTAAAAAGCTTATTCCAAAAAATCAAGAATACAGATCATGAGTTACTTGTACCAGGAAAATAGATATTCTACACACCTTATGGATTTACAGAGCGTATCTCAAAGCTGCTAGCATTGCTGTACAGGTCCTCATTGTTCATGCAGAGGTGGGCAGGGCAACCTACAACAGTATTGAGAAGTGGAATACCCAGATTGGGACTTTTATTTAAGCCATTTCCAATCACAGATAAAGGAGTGGTACTGAAAGAAGAAGATAGTTTTTTCATAGGGATGAGTTCACAGGCTAGGAGCAGGGCAGAGGAGCAGTGAGAAAACTGTTGAGTGAGAAAGCAGCTTTCACTCTCCTTCTGTTAACAAGATATCCTAGCCAAACTTACAGGATTTAGGGCTAAAGGTCACAATGCTGCAGCTCTTTTTGCAATGCTATTTTCAGATTAGGGTATAATCTGTTATTTTTTGTCAAATTAAGCACTTAATTATTAGCAGGCATTATCATAAAGTTAAGGCAAGCACCTCTCTAGACACTATTTTCTATGTAAAAAACCCCAGTGATGCAAGTAATCATAGGGAGCTTTCTGTTGAACCCAATTAGACAAAGAATCATGGAAAAAGCAGTCATAAAAAGGGCAAAGTTTACTAGTCCTGGATGTCTTGAGTATGTTTATTTGTCTTGCAGCGCTCTTGGTGATTCCATGATTAACATCTTGATTAATGAAAGCATGCTCTGGCCGCCAGTCCGCATTGATGATGGTTTTTGTTTGAAATCTGTGAGTGAGGGAGACGTTTCCACGAACAGTCAGAAAATCCTCCCTGATGGATTGTGGTGCAGGCAGGGTTTTTAGTGTGACACTGCAGAACAGGCTGTTCCCAGCCAGCAGACCTGGGGCGTTATGCCCTGGCTCTGCTCATTCTGGAGGCAGCTCTGACAGCAGCGGGAAGGGGCACCAGGGTGGCTGCCTCACACTCTGGCTGACTTGTTTCCTTGGATTTTTCATGTGCACATGTAACTCTGGCATCACCCTCCCATAGCCTGTCCTATTCATGAGGTGAAAAAGACCTATCTCTCATCTTACATACAAGTGTTAAATAATCACATTTGGACATCTTTTCCTTTTGCACCTTACTTTTCTGAAAAGTCAGAATAAGATTATAGGTATCTGTACAGACTTTTATTTCTGGCAATGTGCTGGTTGCTGTTTATCTCCTCCACATACCCTTGGGTTTGATAATCTTACAGGCTTATATTATCACATGGATCTTTGTAATGGGATTGAAGCTGAAATTGTAAGTTTATGAGTTTATAACTCAGAACCAGACTTGAACTGAGAAGGGAAAAGAGGTTTTCCTATAAAGACTTAATTTTGTCTGTAGCAGTAATACAATCTGTTAAGGACAGTAAAGGTAAGGATCAGGAAAGCTGATCTCATGCTTGCTTTCCTACCCTTCCTCTGCTTTGGGACAGGCTGTGCTCATGTTATTACTATTGTTCCTGGGAACAGCTCCCAGCTTGCATGCAGGAGCTTTCTATATCCCTCCTTTCCCTGTTGTCTTTTGCTCTGGCTGTAGCACCATGAAATTTCAGCCATGGACTCAGAGTTTCCTGGACTTTCTTTTTGAAACTTGGTATTTTCTATTTTTGTCTTCATTTTTTAAGAGTTGCGAACTCTCTCTTTTCAGAAACTCATCCTCTATTTTCTCTGGCCTTACTATTAGACCAAGCTGAATTTTTACCTCTATTGTGTACTACCACTGGGTTTTACTCCCATTGCAGCCCCTTCTCCAAATCTCACACAATCCAAGAGCTACTTCCTTTCCTGCCCAGCCATTAAAATCCTCACCTCACCCTGACTCTAAATACTGTGTTTAGTATCAACATCCTCTTTGCTCATAGAAAGTATCATCAACCTGATATTCCTGCTCAGATGGGTTTAAAGACTTCCCTGTGAAATCACAGAAAATTTCCTCCCGTCCTCAGCCTCTCAGCAGTCCAGCTTCCTCAAGACCTCCAACACAGACAGTCACATCCATCAGAGAAGACAGAGACATCTCCTTTCTCTTCTTACTGCCTTGTGGCAGATGGGTTCCCATGCCACCCTTAGGTGAAAATTGCCATCCACTTTCATATCTTAGTAACCCTGAGGAGAAATGTCAGTGTTGCAGAGCAGGGATAGTCCTTGGCTTTTCTTACTCTGACACTAGAGCCTGTTGCTTCCTTGCTGTCAGGACACAGCATCTGTTCTTCACCTTCACAGGTCTACAGTGTGGCTGAGAAGATGTCTGGAGCAAGTCCTGCCTCCAGAAACTCCTCCACAACTGCTCCTACCACAAATCTCTTCCTTTTTGGCATGTCCCTGTTCTTCTAAATCATGGGGTTTCTCAGTTTGGAAAAATTATAATGGAAGTAGAAGAGAGCACAGTTCCATAAACCCTGGCTAGTGCAGGGAAAACAAACAGGGACTCATCAGACTGATCATTCACAGTCTCTCAGAATATAAAATCTTTGGGGGCACCCAATAAAATTGTCAGGCACAACTAAAAATAGGCAAAAAAGAAAAACTTTTTGTGTGGCCTGTAGTTACATTATGGCAAAATACATTAAATAAATAAACTCCAGAAGGGATTGACACATTGATGGAGGATGACTGCTTTGTTGACTATTAGATACTATGCCCTGGATGTAATTTCAGACTCAGGAAATCTCTACATAGTTGATTTTTAGAGGCTGGAAGGCAGTAAAAGGACTCTATATACCGTAATTCTCATACTTTTGTTTCAGTATCTGCTAATAATCACTGTCAGAGACAGGATACTTGGCTAGACAAGCTTTTGATTAGACTGGCTATGGTACTTCTTACATTTTTTTAACATACTGGAGCAGCTTTGCCCAGAACTTGGAGTACAAAGTTTACTCTGCTCTGCGTGCTGCACTTCTGTTCTTTTGCTGATAGCCAAGAATGACAAATTTAAAATAAGGCTTATGACAGCAGCAGTATGCATGGCACAGGCTGCATGGTAATGAGTTGATTTTCCAATTTAAGCACTGGAATGACTTCAGTTACTGCCCACAAATGGGATCTGAACATCCAATGCCTTGATGGTGAGAGGGCCTTCAGTTGGGGTGGATCACAGCTTGCTGAGCCCAGAAGCTTGCAGCCCTGCCTGATTCAGTGATTTCAATCCATAGTTTGAAATTCAAGCTACTCTGTCATAACCTCAAAGCCTGCCACAGACTGGGAAAAACAATTTCACATGATTCTTTGTCAGACTCAGTAGATACGAATAAGGATGCTGGCAGCAGGTAATGATCAGTAAGCAATGCTGCACACCATGCTCACAGAGAGAATGGAAACACTCTGCTAAATTCACCTGACCCTTAGGATCTAGGCAGTATTATGTTGACGATTGGACTCAACAATCTTAGAGAATTTTACAACCTAAATAATTCTGTCTGATAAAAACTCAAATCTCAAAGTAAGTGAAATATTCTCCAGGCAAGTCCTTTTCAAACCCTGCTCTGAAATGCATGATGTGAGGAATGATGATGTGTATAGAGGAAAGCCAAAGCAAATATTCCCTAATATTTGGAGAAATAAGGCTTTTTTTTTTTTTTTTTTTTTTTTTTTTTTGCATGTACACAGCAGGACATGCAGGAAATTTCAGGGGCACACTAACAGAATCAGTGCAAATGTTGGTCAGCATTTGCTGAAAATGCTGGTCTTTTTTGCTTGTTGGCTTTTGTATTGTTTTGTTTTCTTTATTGGCACTTTTCAATACCCCAGGGGTCTGCTGGAAAGGACAGAAATATAAAAATCAGTCCTGCAAAAAGCTGAGAGCCCTGGCTGGCCTGGCTGTTGTGGAAGTTGAAGATACTCTGCACCCATGGGCAAGGTCCCTGCTGCTGGGCAGGATGAGTCGTGTTAACAGGTGTGTGATTCTTTAAGCTACTGAGGCATAGATTCAACTGTCATAGGTCCCATAAAGTAGTAGCATTTGGCAGATCCTATTATTAATGATACTGTGTTTGCCAACAATGAGAAACAATAACCCTTGTGAGTTAACCAAATTCAAATCATATGAAGATTTTCCTGTATTCTGTCCAAAAAGTTCTTGTAACAGGCTGATTCATACAATACCATTTCTATCCCAAGAGCAAGGGAAGATCATTTTCCCACTCTTGCACTGTGGGAAAGAGATCTCGAATCAGCCCAGATTTAGTCCTCCTAGTGGTTGCAGACAGACACTACCTTTTTCCTCAGAGAGTGTATCTAAGTTTTGCTTGTAGCTGTTGTTTAAAGAAGTGCCTGTTCTTTTGCTGTAAGGTTGCTCATAGTGTGGAATTCCACCTAATCAAACAGAGTTGAAAACCAGGAAGAACTATTTTCCTTGCTGCCTCAGAGCCACCTGTCTGGGTTACAGGTCCCTGTGGATTTATGTGTGAAATTCAAGATCTGGCACTGTGGTCTTTATTATGGAATTGCAAATACATGCAGAGCAAGTGTTCTGAGCTTCCCTCTGAACATTAGGACAAGATCTCAGAATATTTACAAATTAATCCATTAACTCTTACAGACCCTCTCAGAGCCTTTCCACCCCTTATGCCATGAACATGTTACAAGAACTTTCAGGGCTGTTTTGGGGTTTTTTCCTCGTTAGGAGGAAACTTTGGTATCATGAACAAGACATCATCTTTGCCATCATCTAGTTTACTTCCAGTGAGCCCGCAGAAGCAAATCTGATCTGCCTATCGTGTTGGCCAGACTACCTCCTGCAGCTGCTTCTCATGGCTCTGTGATCCCTGAAAACCCATACTCATACTCTGCTGCTTTCCTGTAGGGAAGCACAGTTAATACACCGTTCGCAATGATTGGCCCACTTGCCTTGGGCAGTGACTTTAGTTGTGCCCAAGTTTTGACTCTACAAAAGTTGTTTAATTACCCCTTTTATGAAAATCAAAAGAGTGCTCAGGCCACCCAAAATCTGATATTGTAAATATTAGGGTTGCTTACTGGTGCACAAAGGTGCAGGCAGAGGATGGTGTTCTGCTACAAAAGGTTCTTGCTGTAGATCAATGATAAAGGACAACAGAAGGTAAAGCAAATTCAGGAGAGGGAAGGTCAAAGTCAAAACCATTATTTCAGATCAGTGCTGTGATCAGCCTCCCTGTGTCAAATGCACTCCCTCATTTGAAACTAAAATGAGGAACAAGGAGGTTCCTGGGGCAACTTGTGCCAGTTCTAAGTCCCATGGTTGTGTCCTCCTCCCCATGAACTGGACCAAAGCAGGAGGAACTGCAGGACTTTCTTTCCAGACCTCCTCCAGCTCATCTCTGGATGTGCTGACCAGGCCCAGGACTCTCACACTGGTGAGGGTGACAAAGTTCAGTCTGTCTACAGCACCCTATAGACTTGTGATGTTTTTGTGGAATATGATTTAAAGATATTTTTACTTTTCCTCAACAGTTCTAGAGGTGAAGGCAGCAGTGCACACATGCACTTTAACAAGGTTATTTAAATCCTCCCACAGTCCTTTTTATCACAGTTTGTGCACCCCTGCAGGCAATTCTGGTGAGTCTGCTCTTTCCCATATCATCACCCATTTCAGTGACAGCATCACTGCCATATCACTGTGCTTTCTGCCATTGTTCTTGTTCCTTGAGCAACTTCTGTGAGCTCTTCTGCAAAGCAGATACCTTCTCTTCATGGATACTTCTAAAATCTTTCAGGGAAGGCATCGTTTCTCTGCCCAGATTGGGAATGATCTCCACCTCTCTACTGGGAAAATGGGGAAAACTGGGAATAAGAGATGGCCATCACTCAGTTATCACATTAGCACTACAAAGATTACATTTCAAAAGTAGCCAACAATGCTGTATAAGCTGAGAGCAACTAACAAGGAGTTAGAACACCTGCCCAGTTAAGAACTGTGCCTCTGAGGGCCCATGAACTGTAAGTTTTTTTGCATGCTGTGTCCTGTTCATCTCTCTTGCCATCTTTCCAGAGATAGTGTATATTCCTGCAGTCCCTCCCCTCTTCTTCCCTTTCCTCTTCCCTTTCCTCTTTCCTACTCTCGTCCTTTTCCTCTTCCTTTTTATCTTCTCTTTTTTTCCCACAATGTACACAAGCACTCAAAGTGTCAACATGTTAGAAGTAAAAAAAAAAATATACACTGAAATGACTAATCAGACTTACATCTATGTGGTAATGGACGTCACACCCACAGTGACCTCCATATGCTTCTTTTCCCTCTGTTTCCCTCTCTGGAAAATATGATTTAAGTTTTTATCAAATGCATCGTTAACATCTTCTAGTTTCTAGGAAAAGTTTGATTCAAAATTGGATCTGCTACAACATTAGTCAGTTTCTGAATATTGCTATTCTTTCCACAGATTACCTGTACTGTCAATGTAGAAATTATATTTTAGAGATGAATACCCAGATTATACAATTTCCAAGTATTGAATTTAAAAATAGCTTTTCAGGCTGATTGTTGTACAGCTAAGTACTACAATATTCAATGTAAGTTTTACATACTTGCTAATTAAATCCACATGTATTAGATGTATTATAGACATATAATATGGCAGTATGATTTATGAATTTCCTCCTTCAAAGTATTCGAACATGCAGTAAGGTTCTTAGGTATTTTGGAGTAATTTTTTACCTCATAAAGCTCATTAGCACAAACCTATTTCCCTGTGAATTAAAAACATATATTTTTTTGTGAGGAAAAACACTACTCTAACCACTTCTAGATACAGAATGAGATCTCATAGAAAAAGTACTTCTTCTAGAGAATTCAATTATTTAACTGTAAAAGATGAGTAAAAAATAGAAAAGGATTTCTGAAATTGCAAATGTATCCACAAAGGAGAGCAACAGAGCTGGTGCTGGGTCTGGAGCACAAGTCCTGTGAAGAGCAGCTGAGGGAGCTGGGGGAGCTCAGCCTGGAGAAAAGGAGGCCCCAGGAGCATCTTATCACTCTCAAGCAGTCCCTGAAAGGAGGTTGTAGCTGAGTGGGGGTCTGGCTCTTCTGCCAGGTCACAGTGATAAGACAGGAAGGAAAAGCCTCAAGTTGCACCACAGGGGGTTTAGATTGGATCTTAGGAAAAGACTGCTCAAGGAAAGGGTTATCAAACTCTGGAACAGGCTGCCCAGGGAAGTGGTGGAGTCACCATCCTTGGAGGTATTTAAAAGATGTGTACTTGTGGCACTTAGAGACATGGTTTAGAGCTTGGATTAGTCAGTGCTGGGTTGAGGGTTGGACTTGACGATACTAAGGGACTTTTCCAATCTAAACAATTTTATGATTTTACAAAATTAACTTTCAAAATGAGCTGAGCTAGCAAAAAGTTTTCATACAAATGTAGTTTGGTAAATTTTAAAAGACTAATTGACTTTCACATAATTCTTCCATTGATTAAAAAGAGATGTAGATCAGAAACATCAGTTTTTATAGAATCTTCCCCAGTGCCTATCATTATTCCCTTAGCTTCATGACTATACAGATATTTTAATGTCTTTCTCAGTCTATTAGAGAAATGGGCAGGTTGAAACACTCTTCCACCTCTACATACAACATCAAAAGTATATTCAATTTACTTTAGAAAGCACCACAGATGTAATTTATATTATTATGCCAAATTTTCATAACTAATCTCTTTCCATTGTAGTGGAAGGAAATTCATTTGCAAGTACAATTAGTGATTTTGAAGCCATCAGTGAAGTCCTCATGATGAAAAACAATTTGTGGTTATACATATTTACATTCTCTTGTATATAAAAATAGTTAATTTCTGTCCTTTATATGGAAGAATGAAATTAAGTCACTGCACTCTTTAAGATGTTCTAGTGTACCTGTTGTTTTAATAAATTTTGAATAAATAAGGAAATAATTAATACATATCTGAGCTTAACAAGAAAATGTAGGTTATATGGTTCTGCTTTAAAGATGAGAAAATGTTGGGTTACATGGTTCTGTTATTTCACTTTTGTTCTTAGAGCTCATGAGAAAATTTATTTCCAAGAATTTGTTTTTAATTTTTTAACTGAAATTCTAGCAAGTGTCCTGCAAACTGAGAAAGACTCTCGTCTAAAATGAAGGGTGTTGATCAGCAGCCGAGACAGCAGAAGGACAGCAGTTATGTGTTGGGGGTAACTTCCCTCCCCGGGGTTCTAGCCTAAAAATATTAACATTCTTTGAGGTCTTCACTGTGCTGTGCAGCCTGAAGTCTGTGCTTCCTAGACACAAGGACAACATTACCCATTTGTGGCTTACTCTATTCCTGCCCCTTTGACTCCGTGTTTTTCAGCCACTCATTTCAGTTCTGACATACTTAGAGGAGGATGTTCCCTCCCAGTGCTCCTTAGGGACCTTGCAGATCTGAGCTGGAACTGCCTTTGGCTGAGGAGGAGTAAAGCCTTGAGCTTTAGCTTCCTGGGTAAATGATTTAAACCTCTAAATTGTCAGATAAAAGCAACAGTTCTGCTTCCCTTCCAGATGCAGGATTCATCCAAGGCTGGCTATGCTTTGTGCAGAAGTGAGTATGCATCCAACTTTTCCAGGAAACACTGGCTGGACCAGACCTCTGGGGATATGAGTGTGGGACTGGCCAGCTCACAAGTCTCAAAGGACTGCAGTCATAAGAAAGGTACCAAAATGTTCAGCTCTGGAGGGATAGCAGCAAACCAGGCTGTCAAGCACTGGAAGTACTCAGTGAATTTCACAGGGGAAATGATCACTTGTTGTGGCTCTTTTTATCTCCTGCAAGGCTAGGCAAGTTTTTGTGGATTGTAGTTTTAGACTTAAACATTTCAATTCTACCTCCTGCTCCCTGAAAGCATCTGTTGGTGTGGTCCCCTACATCTAAGCATGCAGGCAAATGCATGCAGGCACTGCCCTTACATGAAGCTTCCCAAAACTGAAGCAGAAGAGCCAGGATCTATTGAAAAAATTATTTCAATGCATTGGTTATTCCGTGGGAATTTTCTAAGCAAGCCATTTGTAAATGTAAACATATTATTGGCCAATTAATGGAGTCAAATGTTTTAGCAGCTCTATGAAAACCATTATGTGGCTAATTCAAGTCTTTGGGAATTAGCAAGCTGACTTCTGCCAAAGTCTGCACAGAAAGGGAACTCTGTAAAACAGGACGAGGCAGGACAGAGATTTATGCAAAAGTGGGGCTAATTCCAAAATTACTTATTAAAAAAATGGGGGTTTTTTTGTTCCAAAACAATACTAACTAAAAAGTCCTCTCTATCTGTATGTCATACTGAAAAGAATTCACTAACACAAAAATTTTAAATGGAGATTTTAATTTTATTTTAAAAGCTCCCAGATTTAGGGGAAGTGATAACCCCTTCCTTTCTTCTGTGGATCCAATGAAGAAAATATCCATGTTATTTCCAGTGTGATCTGACTTTTCCCTTATAAAACATCAAAATCAGCAGCTCCATTTAAAGCCATGTGTTTTTTTTCCTATTTTTCAAAGCAGTTTCTTTTGTGGGAAGGAAAGATAATGCGTTACACTACATTTTTCTGAAGGGATACTCAAACTGTGCATGCATTTATTAGCATCTGTGCACCTTGGCATGCTGCTGCTTCAGTGTGGACTTGGAGTCTTGACTAATGGAATCATCTTTTTTTCATTTGCAAAAGCACACTGACTGCTGATGTGGACTGGATGCCTCAGGGAATGACTGAAACCAAGAGAATGGCCCAGTGATTATGGAACATGCTCGAGGAAAGGTTCATTCTCTTGCACAAGGGTGCAGCAGTTCCAGAGCAGGACAAAAATCTCAGGCAGTTGCTCTTTTCCCAGATGGTTTTATCCTTCAGGGACATACAGGTTTTTTTTAAAAAAGCAAATCCAAGTGGTTAAACAGTATCAATAGAAAAACTCTTTAGCTTAAGGTATGATGCAGCCCTTTGATCATAAGGACATCATTCCTTCAAAGCCTGTTGTTCCTTTTAATTATATAAAATTTATTTTTCTAATTCATTGTAGTTCCACAGAGAGCAGGAGAAAATCTTTTGTCCCCAAGTTTCTGTTACCCTCCATTCTTTGCATTTCTGGGAAAGAATCCTCATGTAAGAAAGCTTTAGAACTGTGATACATTGAATGTCTCCAGTGTGACTTTGATCTTTTTGGCCTATGTCTAACTTAGACCCTGCAATTCTAGACACCGAGATAATTTCAGGATACCTTAAGTAGAAAACAAACTCACATGGATGGTGTTACTCAGATTTCAGAAAAGGAGATCAGATGGCTTAGATTCTAATGCTATTGTAAATTCCCTAAAGCATGGAAAGCCTGGATTACTGCCGATAGTTTGAAAAGGTGAACTAAGAAGAATTAGTTGGAAATTGAGCATATCAAGAGAATAAAAGGAAATGAATAACAAGGCTCCCAGCACTTTTTTGAAAATCAAGTACATCTACACCATTAGCAAATTTGAGCAGCTCCACTGGTTTAGCTGTAGTAACCTGGGGTTCTCTTATGTAGCTGAGAACAGAGTATGACTGTTAATTTTGGATGAAAAATTCTACATGCAGATGGTTTTCAGCTTGATCTTTCTATGAACTGTCAATCTTATTTTTAGCTAGCTGTGTTTCTTCTGGAAAACTTCATCTGTGTCTGACATAAACAGACAATGTGCCTCAAGAACATTGTAATGTTATCAGTTCCCTCATGTTATCAATACCATGAACATTGAACCCTAAGGACAAAGCTGATTTGACAAAACATTTGCTTGTATCCTGGTTCATGATATGGCTTTTTGAGTTTGATTCCTGGACTCTGCTCAAGAATGGAGATTTTCAGGTTTTATGTCCATGGCTCTTCTACTATCTTGGAGATAAGGGCAAAAGGAAATGCTATAAAGGGAGTATAGAAGACTATTGAATGGGGGAGCAGAGCAAGGAAAATATAAATTTATTGTATCATCTGTAAAAATTGTTTATGGAAGTCAAAAGTCACATTGCTTGTGACTAACTCACATCCTTGGCCCTATATTACCCTAAGAGCATTGCTGATGAATCAGCCTGATCTCTGCAAATCTTTGATGTATGCTTCTGGAGACAAGGACATGCTCTCTATCTCTGACCATATGTTAAACCTTCTTCTTCTCTCCTTATTGGATTTATATTGACAGAGAAAAGGAAGGAGGTTTTGGAATAATCCCAGCAATGTACAGAGACAAATGATTAATGCTTCCTCTCCTGGAAGCTTGATAATTAATGTAACCTCAGACATCCTGAAGGAAGACATTGCATGTGTGGACCATCCTTCTCATAACCCCCTAAATCTGAAATTTTGAAATTAGTTAAATACAGTCAGCTCTGCAGTTAAAAATTCTGTAAAGTAATGTCGTTATAACAGGAATCTGAAATGTTTGGATTAAATAGGTGTCAACTACATCTCGAAAATTAAGAGTAACTAAGAGAAGATAAGATGAGGCAAGAAACAAACAGAATTTATCAATCTCACGAGGAAAACATATAAACATCATGATACTGATTTATGGTCTCTTATTTTTTATATTTAAACTAAATCTTCTCTAGAAGCTACCAACATTAGACTGATAATATCAGAGACAAAAAAATTTATTCAGAATGCTCTTCAGTGTATTCACTTCCTGAGACACCCTGTTTCCATATAGAACACCCCACAAAATGCCTTAGAGACTATCCTCAGGTTTTAAGGTTTGCACATGCAAAATAAGGTTCCTACAGCCATGGTTGGGTATTCCCACCATTTCTTTATGGCCTGTGGCCATGTTTTGCATGGATGCATTAATTGCATGTGACATTGTGCTGAATGCTAGGGTGGGCATCCAAGATCGTAATTTCAGGGGATGCTGGTTCTTATTATGTGGGGAGAGGGAGTTTCCTTCTTGTTGAAGGCTGCATGGTCTTTTTGAGCAAAGAATGAAGCAACAGCATGAGTTTCTACAGCAACTATACCTGGACAACACTTCAACCTTGTTAGCACTTCATAATAGAGTATTGCCATTTCTCTGGCACTCTGAAACTCACCCCAGAATTTTGTCAAAAATATTTTTTCTTTTTTTTTTTTTTTTTTGCTAGCATGCAGTGATACAAGAAAACAGCAGCAAGTTCCTCATATTGCATGACATTGCTCAGTGCATAGGCATTTTGTTGGATACCGGAGAAAGTGAATGGCTTGCATCTGACTCAGTGTTTTGCTGCATAGCACAAAAGTCTCTCCATTCATTTATCCTCACTCATGTTGCCTATGAACTTGGTTGCCACACATTTTAACGACATCAAATTATGCTCTAAGTGCTAATATGCTGTTTCTAAACACTCAAGGAACTAACATTCAAAGAACTTGCATCTCTATCCAAAGTTAAGCTAGTGTTTAACGGCTCTCTATTTAGAGAGTAATTATATTATCAGAGATGTAGGCTACATCCAGATCATCCACATCAATATTGTCATCCTTCAAAAGTTACAAGACCATTTCAGACTGTGGAGTTTTCCAGTCTGTCTGACCCCGGTTCCTTCAGCAGTAAAGTAGGAGCAACAGGTGATTCAGTGCCAGCTGCAGTAATGTGGTCTGGATATGTAAAATGAAGCACAGATGAGTCTAATTCTGTCTAAGTGGACAGGAATTAGTCTTCATTTCTCATTCTGCCATTGTCATAAAGTCCTATCTGGGAGAAGAAACAAAAAAGTACCTTATGTCTTAGAAATTCATCTTACCATGAATTAATGGTGCAGAAATGTGATACAAGCAAGGATAAATTATTTTCTTCCTGATTGCAAAACTAATATAATATTAAATTTAACTCTGGTGGAATCAAGACATAAATGTATACTCGGAAACTGAACTAAAGACCCAAAAATATGTCTAAGATTATAAAATCTCCACATTCACCTCTAAAAAGACAACAACACATTTTTCAAAGTATGTTTTCCATATGTAGCTAAATTGCAGATCAATTTCTCACCATTTATCACCCTGACCCATCTAGATGGCTGCAACACTGAAGGAAGTGGGACTACTCTGCAAGTTCCGAAGAAGCCAAAACAATACAAGGAAAAGCTTTTGACACCCTGCCACAAATCCCCAGCTCTGATGCAGCCCCAATAATTATCATGTTCTATCTTAATGCTTCATAAATATAATTTTCTAAGAAGGAGTCCTCCCCATGGCTGCTCCTCAGTTCTACAAGTTACTTAAGTACAAACTCAGGCACATGGTTTCCACAGGAAGGGGTACATTGCAGACTGCTGGGAAACACAGGAGAAATCTGATTTTAGATTAAGTTGAAGACATTGGCACTACTGAAACAGCAGATTCCAGACAGACTTCCTGACTATTTTAGTGACCCTGCTCCCTTCCTCATCCCAGCTTTCCCTCCCCACATCACCCACAGTTTTTGTGCTTTAGTTCTTACTCAGGACCTTTCCCAGCATGAAGCAACTGACTTCCCAGCTACAGAGGGTTTGCTCCAGGCTCTGCTTCCCACTGACAGTAGGAGTCAGTACTTTCCTCACTGCCAGATGTCCCCCAGACCTGTATCAGACAGCTTTTGCAGTCTGAAATCCCTCACCACCATCCACAAACACATTCCACCCATCCCAGTGCTGCAACCCAAACCCCTGGGGTTGTACAGAAAAGCTGCTCCGGGAATTATGATGCAAATCACCGGGTACCATTCGTGCTGCAAAATGCACATATGCATAAATGTGTTTTACTGCCTATAGTGAAAACAATGGCTTACACAGATTAGGTCTTGCCCTGGGGCACACCAGGATCCTAGTGGAAAAAACTCTACCTGTGTCCATGTGAAAGTAGGCATATATTTTTGAATGGATGAGAGGATCCCAGAAGATACATAACTCTATCTTCTGACTACTGAACAAGGATAGAGTGAAACCAAATTTTAACTAATTTTGGTAAGCTGAGAAAACACCTACACCCAAGATTTGTTCTTTGAATTACTTGTTAAGCAAAGACTGAGGTAGAAGTAACATTTTTCTACATGAAAGGTGATATTAAAATAATATTAGCTAACCATGAAGTGATCTAATATTTTATGTGTGTGTAATTGAAAAAAAGTTTAAAATATCTGTAATTTGCAGATGTAGTGGTCTCAGTATAAAAATATCTTGGGACCTGAGAGCTTGTTTACTCTTTCATCTCTCTCAAATGTCTTGGTATAAAATAAGTAGAAGATAAAATACTAGCTAGTGCCATAATCCCATGCCTAGCTGCTAAACAAATGTAGTGGTGTTACCAACAGGGAAGGAATTAAAATTGTCTGTGTGGTGGGGTTTTTTGAGGTTTGCTTTGGGATATATTCGTAAGCAACATGGCAAGCTTGAATGCCAGCTGGCAGAATGGATCCAATGCGTTCACCTTCATCTCAGGAGGGGTAGTTTGCTCTCCACAATTTCAACCCCTTACTTTCAGAGATGTTAAAAAAAAAAGATTTCAAAAATGCCTTCAGAGATGAGGGGGCTGAAATGGGAAATGCAATTGTCAGTTTCTCAGCACAGCAGGATAAATAATCTGATGACATCATAAAAACCGTGACAAAATCCATTTACAGTGGTGTGCCCACAAATTTTCATTCGGTCTTCCTGTAAGTTCAGGTAGGCAAACATTGGCATGTTATTTTAGGAGAGAAGGTTTAAAAATACTGACAGGCAGCTGTTAGAAAAGGCTGTTGCTTTCCTGGGCCAGGAGACACACTCATTTGAGCCAAGGGCTCGGACAGCACAAGGGCTTTATTGTATCTGTGCATCATACCACACTGCTTATAAACAGTCAGATTATTCATGAGCAAAAACTTTTATTTAATTTTAAGAGTGAAGACTTACATATCTTTAGCTGGAAATGCAGTTGGTAGCAGTTTAAATTTCTTTTTCTTAACTAAGTGTTAAAACTGTTGGTGTTCTGGAGAGGAGCAAGATGACAGAACAGCCTGTTTGTCTCTGGTGTTTACTCACTCAGGACAGGGAAGGGTCTAAAGAAACATCTGGTGTCAGCTTTTTTTTCCACTAAGGAAAAAAAACAAAGCTAGTAATTTTTTTAGATAGAAAAGTAAGTTCATGAGTCATGAAACTTCAGTTAGAAATCACAGAAAGTTAGAGACGGTGAAACCCAGCTATATTTGTTTTTACATAATCCATAAAGGAGAATGGGGCTTTCTTACTCATGTTTGTTACAGTTTTGGTTTTCGGTTTTTTGGGTTTTTTTTGTTTTAAAATTCTGAATATGTCTTGATTTACATTTCCAGCTGGAAAGAAGGTTGTGAGAAATTTAGGTGCAGAGGCCAGAGGGGCGAGAAGGGCTGGAGCTAGGCTGGCCCAGCTGGGAGTTTACAGAGAGTGGAGAGTAATGAGGTAGCAGGAAAATTTCTTCCTCTAGGCCTCCCTTTCCACATTCTCTCTTTTTTTTTTTCCCCACATTGAAATGGGACAACGATTTCAGAAAGGAAAAAGGGTGCTTTCTTTCCTCTATTTCTGCCAGCCACCTTTCCTCTATTCTCATCCAGTCTTGCCATGGGTCACCCTCGGTTTCCTGTGTCCCAGTGGGAACTGCAAGAGAGCAGCATTGAAGCCCCAGGACAAAGCCCCCTTGTAACTTACAGTTGGACACGAAAAGCAGGGGAGAATTAGCCCAAAACCTACCACTGCACCCTGTGCTTGGGACACCCATGACCATCCATTAAGGCCTCAGGCTGGTGTGGTGGGAAACTCCTTAAAACAATTTCCCCATGCAAATTTTTATGGGGAGAATGGAGGGGTTGATATGAAAAATCACCTTGTGTTAAAATTTTCTCCCTCTAAATAGCGAAATGGCCTTGCTAGGAAATCCTGTAATCTAAGTACAAGCTTAGCACCATCCATCAAAGAGAGGATGTGAGCAGCGCTTGTAAAAAGTTAATAACCTCCATGGTGTGACAGGGCAGTGTGAAAGGAAAGTGCTGAGCAATGGCCAGGAGGATCCTTTCATCTCCCAGTGAGCTCAGTGACTGGAAATGTGAAGTTCACTTCAGTTAATAGCAGTTTTTCAAATGTCTTTTAAAATTACTCTGGAGAAACAAACAGAAAGACTCAAATTCAGTTTTTCTGACTTGTAGGTTTTGGGCAGCTTCATAGGTCTCAAATTCATATGAAAAGAATGAAGTGCAATTTTTAAGCAAACAGCAACCAAACAGGGTAAATGTCCATCTTTTCTTGACATGAACAATTGGCCAAAAATACAATGTTAGTGCACATCTCAGTAACCGGGGAGGAAAAACATAAGCCCTACATATTTTTTTTCTGTGTATTTAATCCTCTTCATTGTTGACAAAACCCTCTAAGTTCTTACATGCAGTTCAGGCCTTCTGAATTCTTGATAACTGCATCCTTTTAAAAAACTGAGTACAAATGCCTACGTGCACAATTGCACCTTGACCATACACAAATGGACCTAATTTATTTTGGTGCCAAACAATGTTGTGAAATACTTTGACTTAATTTTAAAGAAAAGCAAACAATGACCAGTGCTTGTGATGACACAAGTTGTGTCATAAAATTCGCCCAACAAACCATTTACATTGCAAAAAGTTGCCCCAAGTGTTGTTTATATTAGAAGTAAGATTAGCACATTCATATCCTCTGGCAAGCAGATAACTATCAGCAGAAATCACTTGCTACCCAGCAGCAGCAGTGAAGAAGAGGACATTCTCAAAGTTGAGACATGCATTAGTATTTATATTGTTTTAAAAGGACAGCTTAAGTCCATTTCAGTTTGCTCGAAAAAGTGTTGGTAAAAATGTAATAAAATATCCTATTATGTAAGTACTCTGTAGAATGCAATCCAAAACTCATTATGAGTTTAACTGGTGTAAATCAGTATAAATCTGCCAATTAAGACTGATTTATTCCAACTGAGAAAGTAGATTTTGATATGTTGTATTTAATGTTTCTTTACACTTCTTGATGAAAAAATGTCCAAGGTGGGAGAAATAGTCCCCATGCACCTGATAGATGGACTGCTCCCAAAGGCTTTCCAAAATATTTCTACTCTCAGGTATTTTGCTCCACTTCACCTGCTCAAGACAACATTTGCTACTGAGTCCAGGCTAGAAGGAGCGTGCCCCAGGCCATGCTGGCAATTAAGGAGATATTTTGGTTTCGTGTATTGGTGCTCAAATTTTAAAGAACACCTCGTGCTTTTAACCAAGCTAATACAGTATATTGGTGATGTCTTTTTATTCTCCTTTTCTTTCTAGAGGAACTATTTAAGGCTGGGTGGGTTGATTGATCGGTCAAGCCACCTGGCACTATACAGACTTATGATTAAAGGCTATGATTAATAATCCAAGTGGGTTTCTTCAGTTGCATGTTTCCTAGTATAATACACCAGAAAAAAAAAATAAAAGGCTCTTTACCTAAAACCCTAATTCATAGAATGGCCCAGGCCTAAATCACATATTATGAATGATCTTTTAAATGTGTTACAGTGTTGTTCATGTGTAAGTTTGCAGCTGGGACAGAATGTGAGTGGATTTAACATGTTAATTTAAAAAAAAAATCCAATTTTTGTTATGCAGTTTGATTTTTTTATTTTCCAGGACAAAAATATACGTATTAAAAAGAGTTATTTTATAAATAACTGTGGTCACTGCTTGTTTAGAGTTTTCATTTCTTCAATTCTTTTGTGGACAGAGTTTGGTAAAGAAGACAAATAATTTCATAAATTCTTATTTCTTTAAAGTGGAAGGTGGTGGATACGTGCAGGGGAAGGATGGCACAAAAGAGGAAGCAAAGGGAGTCAAAAATCAATGACCCATAGCGGCTTCCTGTTGAAGTTATACACTGAACAGATCTTAACGCCCATTTAGAAACTGGGGAAATCTGGAAATGTCTCTGGATTTCACAATTGGCTTCTGTTTTGTCCCAGGACCAGCTGAGTCCCCACATTGAAACGCTTTCAATCTTTCAGGCTCCCGTTCAGGCCCTCAGGCCCAAGGTTGCCTCTCACAAAATGGAAACATTCATTCAGCACAAGTGCCCCACTTCCAGGCCGGGCTGTCACTGAACGCTGCCCACCAGGCCGGTTCCCAAGCAGGACAGAGCCCTCGGAGAGGTGTCGCTGTCAGAGTCAGGTGTCGGGATCACCCATGGCCCCAGGAATGCCAACCCAGGAGCTGGGATCACCCATGGCCCCAGGAACACCAGCCCAGGTGCCGGGATCATCCACGGCCCCATGAACACCACCCAGGAGCCGGGATCACCCATGACCCTGGGAATACCAGCCGAGGAACCAGGATCATCCACGGCCCTGGGAACACCAGCCCAGGAACTGGGACCACCCATGGCCCCGGGAACACCAGTCCAAGAGCCAGGATCATCCATGGCCCCGGGCATGCGAGCCCAGGAGCCGCAGCCCGCTCCGGCTCTGGGAGCTCTGCCACATCAAAGCTGGGCTGTGCCGCGGCCCCCGAGTGCGGAGCAGCGGCCGCTACTCTTCAAGTTTCCACTTTCCCTTCTCTGGGAAGGCCAGGGAGTGTTGGGGATGTGTGTGAAGGTCTGGGGAAAATCTGGGATCGTTCAAGCTGGAGCTAAGGAACAAAAGAGAAGGGCTCTGGACTTAGTGAGGGTCGATGTAGATTTTGCTCAAATAGGTTGGAAATCAGATATATGTGGGGCATTGCTGCTTCACTTTGCTTTTGCACTGGCACAGGGCAAATTCTCTTCAACTTCTCTGTCACAATGCAGTAGACAAGGAATCATCATGTCAGTGCAAAAAAAGCTGTTTCAGGGGTCCAGGCCTTGTCCCTCAGGATGAGTGTTTTGTTCTAAGAGCATATCTCTTTCCCACTCCTTGAATTCAGAGAATTTGGGAGTGAAAACAACTTCCTGAGCTGTTTTCCCCTCCTGTTTTTAAAACCTAAGCAAAAGTTCGCCAGGTGTGTGGAAAAAACATGAGTTTTACTAAAGGATCTGTGTGGTGAGAGGGGCAATGGACAGACCAGGAGCTGTCAGGGGAGGGAAAGCATAGATGTGAAAGACTGGAAACCACTGGGATGGATGAGATAGGGCATGATCAGAAAAAATGAAATTTGTGGATTTTAGTTAATTTCAAGTTTTGAAAACTGTTGATGTTCAGTTCATTATTGAATTATATCTGGAAAAGCGATACCTTTTCTTCCGCTTCAATTCAAATGTATATACAAACTCTATACAAAATATATTTATCTATCTATATATATATCTACATATATCTATATCTAAATACATATATAGATATAAAGATACAGAGATATATAGATATATAGTTATATCACCAGGGAAGGAGATATATGAAAATGTTTCACTGCTACTGAGTGAGTAAACAACCAAAGATGTACCTGTGTCTAGGAGACTGTTCTCATAAGGCGTGAAAAGAGTAAAAAGTGAAGAAGAAATGGGAAAGAATTTTTAAAAAGAAGGGGGGAAATACAGTTCAGAGCATTAAAATGGATTTTGCATTTGATTTACATGGCAGTCATGATTCATTTTAAGCTATGTCTTTGTACAGTCTTTGAAATATATTTGTGAGCCCATTATGTCTGTAAGCAGTTTTATAAGACCAACAACAGCATTGAATAGGCTGTAAATATAACTTGCTTAGTTCTTTTTCTACTGCACAGCTGAGTGCAGCCCTTGGGGAAGTGAACACTCAGCCTGGGTCACGTCATAGGAAACTGTGACATCCACTGCTGGATGTTCCTGCCTGTATTCCTCTCTGCTGGAGTTCCTTAGGATTCCCCATCTCTTTTTTTCTTCACCTTTGCCATGCTTTTTGAGTGCTCAAGTCAACCTGAAAAAAATTCCTCTGGGACAGGCAACTTAAGATGGGCTTGCCTCGCTCTGCAGTGGCTAAAATGTGCCCAGGACATAATTGCTCTGTAAGCAGGCAACACAAGAAGAGTACATGTGCTCAGTCCAGGTTTTTGATCTGGAACATACTGTAAAAAGGACATAATGTGATGACATTTATCAGCACTGGCCATCTAGTTAACAGCCCTTTGAAATGAACAGGCAAATAACACCTCAAGCCTATTGTTTTAAATGAAGTTGAAACAAACCTATTAACCTGTCCCACTTGCTCTGGGTCATTGCTTCAAGATAACCCTAGCTGGGAGATTTTTGCTAAAATCTGATTATCTAAGTGACAAGTTAGCCCCCCACAATACTTGCAGATGGCTAACATGGTGCTGTCCAACTGTGAAAAGGTCTTGCCTATTTTTTGAGCTGTGAAGGTACAGTGGATTAAATTGCATAAAGTTCCACAGTGAATTAAATTGCATAAGGAACTAAGTAGTATTTACACCTTTTCCTAAGTTCTGATATCAAAAAGCCACCTGTGGATATCATTGCTGAAGGACATCAGGGAGTACTCCAATTGAATGTCCATGAGAACAAAATTGATCAACAAGGTTTTCTGAGTAGGCCAAGGGGTAAGGAAGGTGGTGCTATGTTATGTATATGTTATGCATGTTGGGATTTCTGGCTGTACCTGTTGTTGCTGTTAGTCTATGGGACTGTCGTTCCCACAAATTTCACACATATTAAGCTTGATTAAAAACAACCAAAGGAGTATTTAACACTCAAAGAATCCTTTCATTATGGAGAACACTGAGATGCTTGTTACATTTACACTTAATGAAGTGCATAAAAGACAGTTGCTAAAATATGCTGCACTCTGGCATGTAGCTCAGCTAACAGAATTTGGGGGCAGGGTTTGAAACCTGGTCTCAACTCCAAATCTAAAAAAGCCCAACATTTCTGAAGGCACCAATCGTACCTTGATAAAAGTATGAGAGGACCAAATGGGCTACAAATAGCCAAGTAGGTAGAAAAAGCCTGCGTAGAAATTCTGTATACCTTGGCAAAAATTCTGTCAACTGTCTGATTTCTTCCAGCAGAGAAGTGGAAGTTTCCACCCTGAACTCAAATGTTGTTACAAGGAGGTAAAAGAGCAAATGAAGGAATGAATTGCTCATAGTAAGGCACTCACTAGAAAATAGTAAACAGATAAGATAGAAATATCACAGAGCAGTACATGCTGCATATACCAACAAGTGGCAGCAGAAGGATAATTAGCACTTCAAAGAACTTTTGTTAAGACAAGCAAAATAAAATATAATAGTCTTTCCTCAGGCAAAATGCACATTGAATTTAGACCTGTAGATGCAGGCAGAGATCATTGCCTCCTCCACTCTATGTATGGGCTTAGTACCTCGCAAGACTGGACCCGTAGCTATGCAACACTGGACCAGAAACATGTAGCAGTTTTACATGGAGCTTCTGAATTGAATACCAGTAAATTTGAGACTGGATTTTATGAAGTGTGTGGGTGGTGGTATGTGTCAATTAGGTAATTCCCATTATCCTAGTGTCCCTACTGACTTAGAATATACACATCTTGAATTCATTAAGTCCTAGGTTGGTCTAGGAAAGAAAATGAAGGGAATCCTCCTCTAACTTACAGATAGAACTGATTAAAGGTTTAAGAACAGCACAGACTCAAGTTTTCATCATTGCACAGTACATTTAGATAGAGGATGTAAAGTACTCTGAACCACTCCAAAAGAAGTTGTAGCAGCCACCTGTTTTCAGTTCTCGTAGCTCAAGCAAGCGAAGTAAGATAGACTTGTCAGGGAGAAGAAGTCAAATTAAAGATTTGATTGCCACATTAAATGTGGAAGAGAAGATTAAGTTTGTTTGGGGTTTGAGAGAACAGATGGAGAAAGCCTCAAACTCATTATTCATCCTCCATATTTTTTGACGTGATTGTGGTGCTTGTGTTTACCTGAGTACTGGTGGTGACTCTGAACTATAGTTTGGGAACTACCTCAGGGCAAGGAGCAGAGGGCACAGTTGATAGGACTGGAGGTAGTCCAGCCTCATGTGCCTTCTGTTGACTCCTACTCAATATCTACAGTCTGGCCTCAAAGGAAAGACTGTGTTGAAAAGCTATTTATGCAAGTGAGTATGGCCTTGAGCATTCACTGAGTTAACACAAAACCTTTTATGGACCAGCAGGAACTCTCTGGGACATGGTGGTGGATTGGAGGCTAGCATCATGAAAAGGAAGGCAGGAGAAAAGCAAGGAAGATAGAAAACAGTAAGTAATAAAGTTAGCTAACTTGTCTTTTTTTGGGAACAAAAACAGTCAACAGCAGAGAGAGCATAAGAGAGGGAAGCTGTACACATCAGTTTCTCATTTTGATGAAGCTTTCAAGACATTTCACAGGACCGTGTCTTGAGCAAGGACCTATGATCCAAAGGAACCACTCTAAATTACATAGTTGGTGAAAATATATAGATAACCAATATATGACACCTGATTGAAAGAAGAGGTTGCATTTCAAAGAGGATGTTTCAACAGGGATCAAGATCTGCCTAGAATCCATTTTATATTTGTGGCATTTAGGGATCAGTCAAATGGTGATTGAAATTTTATTCAAACTCTAGGAAGTGGTAATGGTGCCACAACTAACCTATCTAACTGGCCATTATCCAGCATTGAATGATGCTAGTTGATGCATCCTTGAAACATTTCACACAGTTTTATAAAATGGTCTTGAAATCTTAGGATTCCATTTGAGGAAATCTGGTTTAATTGACCATTTATATGCACAGAATCTGTATAGAATTAACAAATATACTCAGATCTTTAAGTGGAAAACAATTTCTGAGGACTCACATTTTAAACAGAGGTATGTTAAATGGGAATGCGTTTCACTGGCCTTCAGAGTTCCTTAAATGGAGAATTTCTTACCTTTCTGCTAAATACTAAAGCAAAATTAGTGTTGAATTTAACACAAAGAAATTCAACAGTGACCTTATAACCATTAGAGTTGGGAAAAAACTCTCTTCAGTTCTCTTCAGTTTGCAGTTAACCCATGGATGGAAGTTACAAACTAAACTGCAGAAGTCACAAGCTCAGCTCTGCTGCTGGTCTCTTCTTTTAACTCATCTCCTCTGAAAACAACCAGTTTTTGAGGACGATCAAAGTTGTGGGTTTGGAACATACTTTTCCAGAGTATTCTGCTCCTATGGAAGTAACGTAAGACTGCTCCTTCTAGTCTTTTAGCATTTGTATCTTCCTGTTTGCAATGAGTTGGGGCTTGTCTGAATTTTACTGTCTGAATTTTACTGCATGAATATAATAATAGGACAATCTGTGGAGGAGGCCTCTTCTACTCTTGAACAGACTTACTGTGGTGTAAGAATGGCTTTTTTGGCTTTGATTCCAAATAACATAGGCTTAAAAGAAAAAACAAAACAGGTGTGCCTGAATAAACTCTCAAGAGTTTCATTGATCTATTTGATTAAAATAAATGACTTAACATATACTAAATAAACTGACATGTGCAGACAAGGTTTTTAAAATATGCAGCCCCTCCCTCTCAGAAGTTTGGCAGCAGCAGCACGGGATGATGCCAGCTGGATTACAGTCTACTTGTATCAGGGCAAAGACAGACAGTGCTTTCTGATGGAGCTGTAACTCTCAAAGAAGTAAATAACCCTGGCTGTTGGCTGCTGCTGTTGCCTCCACAGCTGGGATCATAAAACGCACTGAGATTGATATTTGCCTGGATAATGCTATTCAAGTATTTTACCTGAATAAGCATTGATGGGCACGGTTTGCATTAACCTGACTGACCTGGTGCTGAAGCAGGGGAGAAAGCAAAGCATAAAATTTCTATGGCAACAGGTATAAAGGTGGGAGCATCTTGCAATGCCTCACCTATTTCTAAATCAATATGAACTATTTATCATCAGTCTAGATGCAAGTCTTTTAAAGCACAATATTCCTGGGCAAGTTATTTTAGTAGCTTACCTCATACAAACAGGTAAGAGCTGCTCTGCTGGGATACAGTCCTACAGCATAGCATGCTTTGTAGCCTAAATGGATCTAAGGAATGATCCATTAGCTCCTTTTCTGTTTTCTTAGAAAAGCATGTGTCCCTGCATCAATGACTTGTTCTGCCTGTGGTCAAGATGACAAATCAAGAGCAAATTATTTAATATGCATTAGACTCGAGCTAATTGCATGATCTCTTTAAACTTCTGTTAATGCCAAGGAATTCAATGTAGGTGAATCAAACCAAAGGTTTTTTCCAACTATATTAGATGCAGAAGTACATGATAAATGTACAAAAAAGAGGCATCACTTAACCAATACTGGAAATGTGGCCTTATCTCCCTTGAAAAACATCTGTTTGTTGTTATGCAGCTGTGTTTTGGGAAGAGGAACCTTCAGAGCAGAGAAATACCAGTTCCATTCCAGCTTCAGGAGCAATTCAATTAAAACAAGTGTTAACTACTGGAATTTATGAAGTGTTTCCTGCCTAATCTTATGAAACATGTGTAATTGCTATGGGTGGTTAAGACTTTAGCTTTATTCCTGCCTGGCTGTGCTGATTGAAATAGAGAAGTAACAAATTAGATTTGAGGAAGTGGCTGGAAAACAAAGGGATACAAGTGTCCCGTGCAATGATGCTGAGTTTCCCAGGGCTTTGCTTGTTAGCGTATAGGGTATGACCCAAAATTCACAGGAAGAAACCCACAAGGATAATAAGCTTTTTGTTTTGTTTTAACACTGAGTTGATCAGAAGACTTTCCATAGCTCTTGGCAAGCTGAAGTCAATGCCAGATATATTTCCAAATTACTGTTTCACTGGTTAGTTGTTTTAAAAAACAAACAAAGGGTATGGAGTGATCTATCACGTGTGTAGAACACACTTGCAAAGACCAGCACTCTCCCCAACATTTACCAACATGCTACAGCAATGTATTACTGAGGAGTGCATTTCTGCTGACAGATTCTTTCCACCACAATTACAGAGAGAATAATGGCTGAGCAAAAACACCCATATGTGCCCATTAACTTTGCAATCTGTCTGTGTACTTACAAAGCCCTTGTCACATCTCAGATATTATAGTGGGAACGGGAGAGATTAGACAGACTTCAAAGCTGCAAGAGAAATGTGAATGTTGATTCCCAGCCATGATTAATTTGGCCAGAACCTCACACTCCTTTAATTTAATTAAGAACATAAGTGGCAATCAGAGCAGTGACAAAGCAAGAGAGGGACCAAGCTGGCAGCTGAGGACAACACAGGCTCCTCAACAGGTAAAGACATATCCATCCATATGAGATCTGCCAGGCTGCTTGGGGGAGTAGCCCCTGCTGGGGGTGGGCAGGTGATTCATTCTCCATGGGATGAATCCAATTGATTACAGCATGTGTTTTAGAACTGGAATTGTGTTAAGCCAAATGACCATCAAATAATTAATTACTAGAATTAAAGACTAATAATTATAAAAATTGAAATTAATGGATCTGGCAGCTGCCTGTGATCATGCTGTCATCTTGCAGTATGTATAAAACAGTCTGTCAGGAAAAGAGTAAACTGCTTCCAGTGGGCCAAGAGGACCATGCACTGTGACAACTGCACCCAGCACAAGGCACTGTAGGTTCACATTCTTTTCCCCCTATGGTAACACACTTATATGCCAATGCCAGAACACTGTGGCAGAGCAGCCTCAGTAATGCTCATGTGGCCACAAAGGGATGTGCTGTGCAGTGAGTTAGCTTATTTACAGCTTATTTATGCTTCTTTCCACGATGAAATCCCTCTTCTCCCTCCTCTGCTGCCAGGACCAGACATCTTACATGCACACCCGACTTCTGTGGTTCCTGGCTAAGATGGGTTTGCTGCACGTCCAGCATGTTCTGTTCTACCATGGGTATGACACACATGCAGCCTATGCATTTGTCATGCTGCAGGTGCCTCAGAGGAGCATAATGCAGTCAGCAGCCTGCTGCTTGCTCAGCCTGAGCTAAGAGGCTGCTGGCAGTGGGAGGCAGGTGTTTCAGTTCTGGCCTGTGCAAAGTCCCGTGCAGAGACAGTGCATGTCCAGAGGCACACCTGCGCTACCTCAGCTTGATTTGCTTTGCAGCAGGTGGTATCTTCAGCATCTTCTCCAGTGCCTGCAGGAGGGCAACCCTATATCTTACACTTGTGATCATGTGAGCACATTTTGTTGCACTTTCAGTAGGCAAAAGGTAAACTGCCAGAAAATCCTACCTAAAAAAAAAAAAAAAAAAAAGGAGAAGTGGAGAAGAGGAGGTGTTACTAAATCAAATTGGAATTGCCCTTATTCTGAAAACACATTCTTAATGGAGTTTTCCAACAGCTTAAATAACCAGGCTGAAATTTTGGTCATTTACTTCACAATTGACTTCACAAGCCCCAGGTGTCTTTGTATGAACATAGCACCAGCCTCTGGCTTACCTAGAAAGCAATCCTGAGCAGTTTAAGGTACATATACATCTAAAAGCTTTGAATAGCCTAGGGCATGAGTTTACACTGCCTTAATTATCATACATTATCTGTCCAGGTTTCCTCTCATGCCCTGTGGCCAATGCAATATAACTAATGACTGACACTGCAGGCTTAAGCTACCTCAAGCTTACTGCAAAGCAAGGATTTGCCCAGGGCAGACCTCATGGAAAATAAAGTGCTGTAAATTCACTTGGCTTATCTTATGGTAAATCATGTGAGACTGATCTGGCATAGGTTGACATAAAAGCGTCATGTTTTTTTGCCAGTTTGATTTAATCAATTTATTACCACAATTTAAGTAAAGTTTTCTTTGTACAGGCTAGTAAACAGAAGTTTCAATTTTACACTTGTGAGCATAATTTTCCCAGAAACATAAATCAAACCAAACCAAATATAATAACACTTAGACTACAACAAGTAAAATCACAAAGATTTTGGTTACGTCACAATTTCTTGTGTAGACAAGGCTTTCAGAGTGCATATGATTTTACACACTTGACCAAATCTGAGCATCTACAAAAGTCAGCATTTAGGGAAGGGCTGTGCTAACTTGTGGGATAGACTCTTCTGTTGGGTTGCTGCTATTTCAGAGCTGTCCCTACTTTGAGCAAAATGTTAGACTAGATGATCTCCTGAGACCCCTCCAACCTGAATTAAACTATGAAACATGATCTGAGCTGGCCACTGAGCCTACCTCCATAGGCAGTGAACAGCAACAGGCATTTGTAGGGAAAAAGGTCTATTTCTCTTACAGCATAAGCATGAAATAAGCATTTTGTGTACTGTGCAATTCTTTAATATCTCTGTTATCAAATGTTTCCTTTCCTGAAGGAGGAGTCCTCTTCTATGATCTTCACAGACTTTCTCTGTCAATGCTGAGCTCTCTCCTAATACATCTCACAGTGCTGTCATCATTATCCAGGTATTATGGATGGTGGCAGAATCCAGGTCAGGACCAGCTCATAGGAAGGCAGTGAAGACTGGGCTCAGACAGAATTCACTGGTATCTGCAGCATCATCTCACTGGATGGGTTCAGCCTATAAGCTATATTCATTAGAAAGAATCACTATGGAAAACTTAAGAACAATTTTAAGGAACAGATACAGGCCACAACCTGATAATTAATTTTGAGCAAGCTGCCCACTTGATCTGTTTTTAGCCACATTAATCTCATTTCTTCATGACTAAGTGTTCCATGTAGCAGTATGTCCCCAAAGTGCTGTAGGGTCAAGACATAGAAAGAAGTGCTACTTTTACTCATAAAGACTATGAAATAAATAATTATATGGGCAGAGGAACTTATAAAATATAATTTCCTGTGATTCACTTGTTAGCAGTCACTCTTTCACACGCTCTTTCTGTGGGGTTTGTAATTTCTAATAATGTATCTGATAATTTCAGATTCCAGACTCCACTCCCTTGGGTTATAAAAAGCAGCACAGATCATGAGCAAGATCTTAATGCTTCCTGTTCTCACTGATATTTGTGAGAAGTAGGCAAAAGAAGATCCTGTTATAACCATATAATTTCTACAGGATGTATCCAACTGGAACAAACTGAGGTACTAGAGGACAGTCAGCCCAGCAGGGATGCTGTAAAAGAAGCAATGGAATACTAATCCAATGGGTCCTAGACCCCAGGTAGTGTTTTTTCTTGCTTCCTGCACATGACCAAAGGACTTAGAAAACGTGAACTGCAGAACTGAATGACATCTAAGGATCTCTTTAGAGAATAATATCCCACATGATGTCAGGTAAATGTGTGAGTTGACTTGCCTTTTGCTTCTCAGTGGGGTAGTGATAGCTTGTATTTAGTCTAGTAAAAAAAAGCCAGGACTCTTTTCAATCTGGTCACCTTCTGATGAAGGGGATCACACCTAAACTCTACAGTCTCCCAGACCAGTCTAGTTCCTGCTCCATGTATCAATGCCACCTTTGTCCAGCATTTTCTGGGGCAGGACTCTCTGGGCTATGACAAAAACATGCCACAGGTTGTATTTACACTTGAAAAGTAGAGTATTATGTACCAAAACACAGAAAGATGGCCTGGATCTCTCCTTTATTTAGTGACAATGTAACTACAAGGTTATTTTCCTCTAGGCAGTTTGGTAAGTTATAGAAATCTTAGTGCTATTTTAGGAGAATAAGTTTGATTTATTTGGCCAAGACAAATATTATAGAAAGTATAATATTTATTCTAAAAAGTATAACATGCTTCTTCCATAGCTAAGAAGAAGCAGAAACAATTTGTGGCACAACATCCATCCATCCATCCATCCATCCATCCATCCATCCATCCATCCATCTATCAGAAAGCTGAAGCAGCAAATTTAGACTAAATAGAAATTGGGGGGGAAATGTACTTTATTTAAAAATAATTGTGTGAACTCCAGAAAAAAGTGGCATTTGCAACAAAGCCTCAGTAATACCAAATCTCATAACTTTCAGTAGCTTTGTCTCCTCTTTACCATCCTAACTCTTGCTAAGAAACAAATTCAGACCTAATTTTTTAATAGACAGATTCACAACAGCTTGTGCATCAGGACATGTTTGGCAGTATGTGTCTGACAAGAATTTTTCTGCCTCCTAGAAAAGTTCTGCTAAATATTCATGCATTTCCCATTGAAAGAAACCTGATTCTTGGCCAAACTGAAGCTTATTAGCAGACAGAAGAGGAGGGATCCTTCCTCCCTGCTGCACCTCTGATTATTGCAGGTTTTGCATCACACCTAGTCTCTGCAAACAGATGCTCCCAAATTAGTCTATTATGGAAATGATTTATAACTTGAGATATTGCCAATTCATGGCATGTATTTGAAATTTTTTTTGAAACTTTTATGTAGAATTCATAATTTGGGGGACTTTTTTCAGCACCATCTGTCCATCAGAGGTGACTAAAAAAAAACTGTGTTTTTAAAAATGTTCAAAACAGACCAAGAATATTTCTTTTAATATGTTTTCTTCTTTTGACAGAGATCTCAAAAATATATTTACTATTAATGAAAAACAGGAAATGCTACTAAAAATCTTAATTTGTTTGAGAACACTTTCAATATGAACTGTTTCATACTCTATTTTTCTATTGAAACCTTTTTCTAAGTGACCACAAACACGTTGAGGAGAGTGACCCAGTCACAGGAAGGGCTCTGATGTTTTGGGTGCTCAGTACCAGCTGCTGCTGAGCTATTTGTGCCTGGGGTCAGGATGAATGTGTTTGGAACAGAGACAGAATGAGCCTCTGTGCAGGTGGAGCTGTCAGCACCTGGTTCAGAAAGGATGACAGGAGAGTTCATATCTCTGCCCCAACCCCTGGCATAAAGTAGGGGCAGCTCCAAGGTCAGACCAGGCATCTCAGGACTTCACCCAGTTTAGTCTTGAAACTCCCTCGGGATGGAGGGAGGATGCACTGTCCTGGCAACCTGCTTAGATGCCTTCATGGGGAAGAAGTCCCGATTCATATCCAGGACAAACCCTGAACCTTGAACCTCTCCCCTTTCAACTTGGAGTCTTTCATCATCAAACCAAGCAGCACTGTGAAGAGCCTGGAACCATTTTCTTGGAAACCTCCTTATAGGTATTGGATGTGGCCTTAGGGTCCTCCTGCCAAAGCCCTTCCTTGTCCCTCCCAACCAGCCCAGGTGTCTCAGATACCACTCCAGCCCAAACCAACCAGGACTGAACTTACTGCAGTCTATCAATGGTGTCCCTGTCCTGGGGGGCTCAATACTGGGCACAGTACAGACACAGGGTAACAAGCACTAAGGCCTGAGAAGGCTGTCTCCTAAGTCACTGACCTGTGGCAAGCCTGTGTGAGATTTCACTTTGCCCCCTGTGTCCCTGAAGCAGTGGCTGCTGCCCATAACCTTCAGTGACACATAACATACAGCTGCCCTTCAGCTGTGCTGGAGCAAAGGGGGCTTGACAAACAGCACTGATGAGGAGCAGAAGACCATGGACTTGTCCTCCTCGGCTTCCCAAGCTGTGGAAGGTGAAAATTTTCAGTGGACAGGAGGGCTGGAAAACATCAGCTCCTATGTAATGTACTAAAGTACTTTGGCCATAAACTTCAAAGTGTTTCCCAAAAGGAAGCTGGACTACTATTCCTGTTTTGTAAATCAGGAAGCTGAGGAAAAAGGGAAGGAAGTGTTTTGACTGAATTGATCTAGCAGCTGCTGGCACAGACTCTGAGCACTGCCTATGCCCCGTGCTGCCTCTCAGAGCAGGGACCAGCCCCAGCCACCTCAGGCATTCACTGCACTCCACAGGTGCTCCATGGCAAATTCCCTCTTGGAAATTAGGCTGGTGACATTAGAATAACAGCCTTCAAACTGTGCAGATTTATGACTTCAAAGTAAAAGTGCTGGTGAGAAATACCATGAATTAGTCATAATCTTATCAAAAATATTTTATTTATGAAAGTAACAATTATACTATACAACCTATATTGGAAATACATTGAATAATTGCTAGAATAAATACAGGCAATTAATTCAATCTTTTTATAGAATGAGAAGATTTATTTGACATTTGAATGTTAACCCAAGCTTTAACTTACATCATAAATAGTTAAAAGGCATAGTCAAGTTTTTTTGATTTTTACCGTTTCTCTTGCTTTTTTTTTAATACTGTTCTATTTTGTAATCAACATGAATCAACTCTCCAATCATTAACATAACATTAGTATGACTTTCAAGCAATCATGTATACCTCAAGATAATCAGACAACAAGGTAGTGTGTGTGCAGTTCATTCTACAGCAGAATCTATTAATGTCTGCATAAAAAAGAGAAGCTGAAAATGCTTCTAAGTTCCTTAAGCATCATATGCTGATTTCTGCTTTACCACAGTGCTTTTAATACCAGAATCTAAGAAGGGCAGTTGGTCTTTCTGTTGCTCTTTATAAAGTATATTAGGGCTCAATGCCACATTCCTTTGGCTGGTGAAGGACTGCAGAATTTAGTCCTGAATATTATTTCTCAAAATTATGGTCCAAAATAAACGTCCAGGGCAGATTATTAGGCACCAAGGAAGTGATGCATTTGCTAAGGCTTGATGTTTTCTGATAAAAAAATTGGCTTCTTTTCTGGTAGATATGCTGTAGTCAAAAACAAATTATTTGTTTCAGTACTGGGGTCTGTATGACACTGGATGTCAGAGAAGGGGATGTGTTTATTTTCTGTAAACTGTATGAAGGACTCTGCAGAAGATTTATAGTACAACACACACATTTTGAAAGTGTTGATAAGTTTTTCCTTCCCTGTTTATCTTTTTTTAATAAAAACCTGAACTCTTTGCTTGGTAGTAGTAGATTATGGACAACTAGGACCATCAGTGAATTAAATAGCAGTTTCATGTGCCCAAGATTTTTCCAAGTCAGAAGTTTTTGACTGCTCAGGTCCCATATAAAATCAGTGGGATGCTTTCCACAGCAATGTCTTTTCCAGTTGCATGGAGGCCTGCCTTGCTTTATGGTTTATTTTGCATGCCAGGGATATTAAGTTCTCAGCAGAGAAGCAAATTTCCCTTTTACAATGTTATCAAAACAAAAACCCCAAATTGCACATATCTACCCCTTTGGCCTTTTTTTATGCACAAATGTTTTGTATGTAAAACCTGAAAATTTCACGCCTTTCCTAATAGATGTCTTAAAAGAGCACATTTAAATGCTTTTTCACAGAAATAACCTTTCATTACTTGCAAAAATGCAGAGAGACTTTTTATTCCTTCTGTTGTGAACAATATCATTTCAGCAGAAATTTGGGGGGAGAATGTAAGATTTTTTTGTCCCCAAATATATTAAAAAAGGCTAAAGAACAAAATGTTGGGGAGGCAGCTTTTTTTTGGCAGATAGTAAAATATAAAATATGTGATTTTAAAAAAAGGTTGGCTTAAAAATACACACACACAAATAATACAATAATATAAAAATACAGCTCAGCCAATGGCCTCTTAAAATTTACCTTTGGCATTACATTTGGCAGCCTAAAACAAAAGACCCTTCCTATAAACAGAACTATAAAAAAGAAAAGTTCATAAATTAGGTTGCAAGGGGTTGTACAGTCCTTTTCTTGATTCTCCAAACTCCCTTTCTTTCCGTCCACACACATAAGCATGACCAGTGAGGTATATAGAACATAACACTGTCAGGCATATGCACAATAAAAAAAAGTGCATAAACACAGAAGTTCTCCCCTTTTCTTGTGAACAGGTCGTAACTGTGTGGTTTACGTCCTTCCCCCCTTGGAAACAAAAAAACTTTTTTTTTTCTTTTTTTTTTCTTTTTTTTTTTTTCCTTACTTTGGCAGGATGAAAATGAACCCAGAGGAATATAAGTGTCCTATTCCCAGCAGCAGTGATCCATTTCCCTTGGCAACATATGTCTGATGCCACAGATACTACAAGGTCGTTGGGTTGCTTTACAACTCTGGGTAACTTCCCACGGAAACATCATACGTCTAGCACCATGTCGTAGTGTTGTTGCTCTTTCTTCCGCCTGCCACATTTGTTGATAAGAACCATGTACAAAGTCAAAAGCAAAACCCAGTAACATGCATAGAGTATTGTGCCAATGATGAGAACTGTCTGTTTTGACTCAGAAAATGGCTTTTTTGATTCCTTGTAAATAGTGAAAATTACGCCACCTAGGAGGATTGTAAACCAAATGGAGACTGGAATGAGTCCTATAAAATTAACTACAATGGTTTTCCTTCCTGACGTGCCCCACCCTGCTTTGTTTATCGTGGCAATTGCAAACATCTTTGCTGGCAGTAAACTTGACATGTACAACACTGAGTAGAGTGACATGAAAACCATGACAATGTTGCCCCTAAGGAAGCTGGCAAAGGAAGACTTTATCAGGCCAACTAACTGAACTGTCAACAGGAAGAGGAGAATGTTCCAGATTTTTCCCCTGTAGAAGAGCTGAATGACTGTGGCAATAAGGAAGAAAGGAAAGAATCCAGTGATTACAGCTTCATAGGTCATCCACAAATGGTGCTTGTGGAACCACATGGCATTATAAAGCCACTCTCTAAAGTAGGATTTACTCCAGCGGGTCTGCTGATTCAGCCACCTGAGATACTCTATCGGTGTTTCCGTAAGGCACTTGGATCTAGCTGTGTATTTTGTTGCATAGCCCAGACTTAGCACTCTGTTAGTTAGATGCCTGTCATCTCCAAAGCTGCACTGGGAACCCATAAACTCTTGATTGTACCAATCTTCCACAAATTCATGGAGTAAAGAGTTTCTGTACATTCCCAGAGGTCCACTGATGCACTGTACACAGCCAAAGTAGGACTGACAGGCTCTTTCGATGTTAAATGCCATCCAGTATCTCACGCTGCTCAGAAAGGAGATCCAGGAATCATATTTGTTCAAAATCTGCAAAATAAAAAACCAGTTTTCCTCTTAGATGAGCTCTTAAAACAGAAAATGTGCACATTGGATCAATAAGGAATTTGCTGAGACTAGAGCACCATTAGAAGAATTATGGTGGGAACCTCACTCCTGTGTTAAACTCATGGCAAACCCAGGAACTACACAAACATTTCAGCCGGGACATTGACAGGAAGGGTGAGATGAAACCTTCAAATGTCTATTTCATCAAGAGGTTCTTTTTTTCCTAGCAACCTTTCCTATTCTCCTCAATGAAATTTCCTTACTTTGTCTCATTTTTCCTTCCCTTTTGTCCCCAGTTAGACCTTCTGGATTTAGATTTTACCAAGAGGAGCTGGTGAGTTCATGGCCTCTGGCTGCTTTCCTGCCTGTACACATCTTTGGGGCTCACAGGACTCCTTCTAGCCCTCCCAAAACTATGCTGGAGCATAAGAAAAGCAGAGCACATGGTCTATGGTCTTTGCCCTACATTTTTAGTATCACAAGTCTGGCCTTAGAGGTTTAACCTTGAGCTGTATCCCCATGTCTAGCATTCCTCTGAGGAGCAACCTGTTCTGTGTCTGCAGTACCAGCCTGTTACCTTGTCCCAAGCCATATGGTGATACTCCAGTAGAGCCTTCCTCAGGCCCACACAAATGTCTCAGTCTTTCTCTTCTGCACAGCCCAGCTGCACATCCAGTCTGAACACCCAGTGGATGCATGAGCGCATGCAGATGTGCAAGTCTGTGGCTTCACATCCAGTTCTCAACACACACCTTGTGCCAGAGGATGTGACAAGGAAGTGTGTGGATCTTTGGCCTCCTACAACTATAGAACATTGCCCTGCAACTAGAAAAATATTGTCTTTTGCTCTGATGGTGCTAATTTCTGTCAGTTTTAATTCCAGAACATATTAGAAGCAGCAGGGCTTGCTGGGTGTATGCTGGAAAATGAAGTGGGGGAAAAAAAAGCCCAAAGCCTTCATTCTGTCACCTTTCCTCAAAGAGGACACACGTCCTTCCCAAAGCAGATGCTTATGAACCTTCACTGTCACAGCTGAACCTGTCCTGCCTCCCTTCACTTGTACTGACACATGCCTGGAATTTCACATGCATGGGCTGTGTCGCCTGGTTTGTGGTCAGTCTAGAGCTCCAAAGCTATTCAGGTTTCTGTGGGAATCCTAATTTCTGCAGTTATGAGTCACATGCCTGAAATACTTCTGACTACTTGGGCATTCATTAGCAAGTTCTTGCTCATTTACATAGCTCTTTTTCCTCTGTCTCACATAAAAAGTCCAACTGAGTATGGGGGATTGATCTTAAGGCTGACTGAAATATTCATACATATTTCTTTTTATAAATTGCAGCAGAAGGAGTTGTGTCAAAAGGTACCACCAGCCTTTTGCTGTAGCAATCAGCCAAACTCAGTAATGCTGAAAATCCTAACACACATGGAGCTGGTCTAACTTGGAAGTTTTCTATTGCCCTGCTTGACAGAGATGGGAGACCCAGAGTGCACAGTGCAGAGCGTTTCAAAGTTATTTTTTATTTCTAAAAATCTTGGCTGCCAGTAGTAATATAATTGAAGTGCTTGAGGTTGCTGGACATGGCTATGGGACACCTGTTCTCAATTTCCTGTCCTCCTATAGTTTTTCTTTGGTACCTTGAGCAAGCAGCTATACCCAGAGACTCAAAGATGTCACAACAATCCTGACAATGCTAGTGGCCTCCTTTTCACATATAGGGGCAGAATATTATTTGTTTGCTTGCTAGGGATGTTAAAAACATACAGTCCTCACATCCAAGAAGAGTTTCCAATCAATGGACAAAATTATGAAGGTATGATAAGAGCATCTATAATGGCATCACATATTATATATATACATGCATATAATACATGCACATAAATTATATTTAATGCTATTTCAGGCAGAGGAATCTGTTGCAATGCAAATAGTTGCTGAAACACCTCTGTTAATCTGAAAATTGTTGTACCCACCTGCACATCGCCTCCAACTCCTCCAACCATTGGATCTTCTTCTAAAACTTTTACCATCTCCACTGATGAGGCTGGATCAAGCATTGTATCTGAATCACAGACCTACAAATAAGAAAAAACAAGAACAAAAATGGGTTAAGAAGTTGACTACAGAAGAAAAAAAAATCATGCAAGTGCTTATAATGACTCTAAATGCATATTCTCCTGAATGCAATTAAATCTGACTTTGAAGTCTGCACTAATATTTCTGTTAAAGGTCACTTGTACCAGGCAGCAAGGCATAGTGCTGCACAAAACACAGAGCTTGTTAAGGCTGTGCACACAAACAATCCTCTGTATCAGCTCCATTTGTTTTACTGGCACACTGGACTGGCTTCTTCGAATAAGATATGGGGCACTGCAGAATAAGATGGTGTTTGTGGGTGTGCAGTAGATTCCTGTTCTACACTGACACAGAATTTCTCTGCATCAGCTGCACAGTTGGGGCACCCTGGTCAAACATTTCCCACTGCCATATGAGGGAAAGAGCAAGGAGTTAAATCCCAGGCACTTGTTATTAAAAAGAAAAAAAGCCAAGTAGGAGTCTGGGAAGAAACCTAATCATTCTTTCACTCACAGAAGGGTTTAGCAATTCATGTAAAATATGTATCTTATATTTCAGAACAAACTCCTTTTTAATTTTAGATGCATGATGTATCACTACTAGTGCAGGGATTTGACATTTGATGTAGAGAAATTATTTGCTATTTTTCTCTGGCATTTTTAGAAAAAGATATGTAAGGCCAGAAGGCATGAGTCCCGAAGTTCAGTACTCCAAAAGACCAAGGCAGAAGTAAATGACACACAAGGCATTTCAGCTACACAAACACTCCTAGTCAACTAAACACTGTGTACATTAGGAAATTGGCTTTCCCCTGGAGAGTAGGAGGAGGGCTCAGACAGGCTGGCTGGTCTGTGAGACAGCTGGCATTGCTTTCGTTCGCTCTGAGGAGAATGACTCGGGCTGCAGCCTGTCTAAAACAAGAGGGTGTCTCCTTGTTGCAGTTGCTGCAGCTGAAAGAATTGGCCACATCATGTGTGAACTCATTTCACAGACACCCAGGAACTGGAGCAGAGACTGTCCCAGAAACACCCCTCTGACTGGATGAATCCCACCCTACAAATTCTCATACTGCCTCCAGTTTGTCCCCACATTGCATTCCTGTGACTTCAGATGGGGTCAGGAGAAGCAAGTCAGTAGCTCTGCCCAAACAGCATATTAAGACAGATTCTGCTGAGGCTTTGTAATGGGTATCCTAATTTTGGTGTCCTTTCATGCAAACTTTCAATTCAACCTAAGCCTTCTCACTCCAGGGGAGAGGTAACCTTTACATCTGCTCTATGAAGTGGGAGGAGAGCACTGGGACTTTGCTCTGGACCAGACTGAAGAGGAGAGGTTACCCAGGACAGTTGGACTGCATAGTTTGGGATGCAGCTGGGACTCTCCCAACATGCACCCCTCCATGCTCACTCAGAGTGGGCCAAGAAGAGAAAAGTGATGAAAGCTCTCATATCTCTGTCAGGAAAAAAGCCACAATATCTCCAGCTCCCACTAACTTGATGCATCCATCTCCCCTCCTCAATGGCCTCATCCCACAGCATCTTTGTAACCTGGCCAAGGCCTGACTCCAGCTTTAGTGGAAAGCTGTCATCAGTGGCAGCACTGGGTGATAGAAAGGGAGCAAAGCAATGAGGGAAAACAATGCCTATACCTTTACTTGGGTCTTCCTGGACAAACCTGTTGCTGAGTGCTTTGTACAGGGAATCTGTAGTTTGCTGAATTCCCAGGATGCTCAGGCAGTGACAGGCATGTCATTTCTTGTGAGCATGAGTGGTGGGCTGGGTTCAGCTGCCTCCCAGCCCCTCTGCTTTCCCTCCAGCACCTGCCACTTGAGCAGCTCCCACCCCATTAGATGTATTTACCTGTGGCAGAAAGACCTTCCCATGAGCCACATCACTAATATATTAGGGATGAGGAATCCTGAAAACACTGGGGTTTTTTTTTAACAAAACATCATTACACATCCTGGGCATGCCAGTACAGTGGGTATGTCTGGGTTTCTGGGACAAATCTAACAATCCATCATTTTTCATCTGGATGAGGTTTTTGCAGGTGAACAGAGGACCACCCAGAGAAACACAGAGAATTAGAAGCCCAAATAAACACTGACACCTGCCTAGCCAGGGTGTGCCCAGGACAGCCCAAGAGACAATTTGCCATCTTTCCACATAAGGGTTGAGTGACCCAAACATCACTGCTTTGGGTCACAGAGTTACATAAAAGGAACAAGTGACCTTAAGGGAGCTGTTCTTTTACTTGCTGTAGGCAGTGACAGTTTATCCAAGCTGCTCTGAGTTCAGACTGCACTGAACTGTCCACACAGGCACCTCCATCAAGCCAAATGAATTGCACCCTGTTACCTCACAACTCTGCACTGATAATACTTGCCAGTTTTACTCCTCCACCTGATTACTTGCACACTCATAAACTCTTCTAGGATGGAAATGAGCCTTCATAGCAGTTTGCAGTACTTAATGAGACACCACTACTGAGTAACAGCTCTGGTGCACTGGTCTGACTGTTTATGATTGCCCGTTCATAATTCCAGGGTGTCTTCGAAGAACTGTAAGGCCTACGATTTTGAGGGTGGGCAGTGATGCTGATTGGCCACTTTTAAAAGTGCTTAATCATTGATGCAGACTGTTTAGCCCTTGAAATACAGGGCTTGTTTAAAGTAATTTACACTGGGTCTCCCCAAAGAACCATTTGAAATATCTCAACCTTTATTTCTTCACAAAACAGAGCCACATTTTAGCTGCATTTTTTTTATGACTCTGCAGTAGCCAGGGCCACCAAGGGGCTGCATTTCTACTACAGATGTGACTGTAGATGTGATTGTGGCATCAGTCACTACTGCATACTGTGCTCACAGCAGCACTACAGTCTCTGACAAATTCATTAGACTTCTGAGCCAGGTCTGGAGTGTTAACTGAACAAAAATATCTCTTCTATTTTCTGAATTTATGCTATGACTATTGAAATAGAAACACTTTTTCCAGGTTCCCTGAAAAATACAAGAGCTGAACTGAGGGAGGAAACTTGCAATGAATCTGCTTTCTCTCTGCCTTCTTTCTCTGCAATCCAGTATGTCTGTGTGTTTATAAACCCATGTTAATAAAGAAAATCAGCATTTTTATCCCATCATAGTTCCTCACAGCACAAAACCAAAGTGTAGACAATGGAGAGCTTAAGCCCATTGTTTTGAAAGAATAAATCAGTTTCAGTTTGGGAAGTGGTGGAGGATGGGTTTTAAATCTTGGCTTTACTTTCCTAGCTCCAATAACAGAGCAGTTCCTGGCACTCTTCACTTACTGCCCCTCCTGTGCACTGAAGACTCGCTGCTCTCAGCCCAGCTCCTGGCAGTCCCTCCAGGTCCCTGGGACACTGCACGTGGATGCTGTGCTGTGCAGAGCATGCACACACACCCACACAAGGCTGGGCACAGGCCCCAGAAACACATGTGGCTCAGCCATGCAGCTGCCCTGAGCCAGCAGAGAGCACCTCGCGGGGAGCTGCTGCTCCACTGCAGGAGACTGCTGGATGCTCTGACTGTGGGAGAAGCTTGGAAGAACTGAGGGTGGTTCTTTAGGAAAATCATCTCCTATTCAGTGAGATTAGTCAAATGAGCCTTCTTGGCCTAGATTTCTAAGAAAGGGTCCTCAGTGTCCAGCCAGAGTATCTGATCCCACCCGCCTTCCTCCACACATGACCCTTTCCCCTTCCCAGAGTCAGCAGGGCTGTTTGCAGGAGCGAGGAATCCATGGAAGTAAGGCAAAAACATAGACAATGTTTCAGGGGATCCAAGGCAGCTGGAAAGAAATGTGCCTCTGCTGATTTGGAAACAGGGAGAGAGGACCCAGCCTAATTCATTTTTAAGTGAGTAGTGTGTCATAAGGGCCTTAAAGGCCAAGTTGCAGTGAGTGAGGTAATGCAGCTGTAAGTGATGAAGCAAAAGCTCCTTCAGGCTTTAGCTGAAGAAATTTTCTTTCAAATCTACACATTGACCCTTTTATTGAATACTCCATGTGGCCTTCAAAGCCTTTAAAATACATCCCCATCTTTTTTACAGACTTCACCACTTCTCCAAGATATTCCCTAGAGAGACCAAATACCTGTCTGTCTGCTCGTATATGGGGCCACTAACAAACTCACAAAATAAAGCCTTACCCAACACCTTCACCAACAGGAGATGGGGCTTTCAGGAGGTCATTGGCTTTGTCTGAAGCAAAACCATTTGAATGAGGGGGCAGTACTGAAGGCAGGGGAAGGATTTCAGACTTCTCCAGTAGCTGATGCACAAATTTAAAACAGTCACAGATAGACTGGCCATTTTAAAAGGTAGCAAAATACCCTTTTAACGGTCAAGCTGTTTCCAAACAGACTGAAAGGAGCACTGTGTTCATCAGGGACTAGGATGGCCTCTAACATGCTGCACAAAATATACAAAAGCTGCTTTCTTTCAAAGTGTGTTTGAATTGGCACTGACCTGGTGCTCTAATACCTACCTGTACATAATCCACACTTCTCCCCAGTGCTTTGAATGCTGTGTACATTACTTCTCTTTTTCCACCCCATTTCTGCATGATGCAAACACTTTTGTTGGACAGGACCAGCTGAGATACGTGTTGCATGCTCTCTCTGTGAGACTCCTCTGTCTCACCAGGACCTTTGTCATGGAAGTTATTACTCCAGATATAAGTGGCACAACTGTCCCTACCCATGATTTCAGTGAAAATGTCCATCATGTAAACGTCGTCTTCTGAGTTCCCATCAATGACCATAACAACTTTAATTCCAGGGTAGGTCAATCTTTTTACAGAAAGTAAACATTTTCTTAAGTAGTCAGGATCTTCTTGATAGGCAGCAATACAAAGGGCAACTGTTTTGTTCAGTTTGATTGGAGTCTCTAGCGACCGTTTCATTTTCCTGTGCTCTAGGTAGGCAAACAGGCTTTGGATGATGAGATGTGATGCCAGGATAGCACCATAGAGTCCAAAGGAGAAGTAGTAGTTGTCTGTTTGGATGAACTGGTAGCCCACAATGTAAGCAGCGGTGATTCCCAGCAGGAGGGACACCCCGAAGAGTGTGGTTCCAAGTATTCTCAGGATACATATAAACCTCTCACAATACATCTGCAAAGAAGTAGGGAAACCATTAGCAGAGCCATCACTTGCTGATATAAGACATCATAAGGGGCGCACGTGGCTGCAACACAGATCTCAGCATCAACAGATACACCCTGAGCTTCTAGCTTACTGACTCACTGCATCCCCTTGCTCAACTGAACATCTCTTTGCAGGACTACCGCCATGTAAAGTACAATCCAAACAGACTTAATGGAGCAGAGATGATTTCTGCTATTCACAGTGCCCTCACAGAAGGTGCTATCTATGTCAGGATCTTATTTTGGCAGCCTGGGCTGGTCGGATAAGACTCTCATATTATCCTGAGGAGGCTGGAGAAGGGGCTTTGGACCACCACTCGCTTTGGTCACAGGGGACTGGAACAGCTGAATGTCTGGGCAGCCCCTCCTCATCCCCCATCCATGTCACAACTGTATCCCACCCTGAGTTGTTTCTGTCGCTTAGTTATGTTTGCAAAAATATTGGAAAGACATTCTTAAAACAGATGCCTGAATGTATTTATAATTTTTTTAAACAGATGTCTGACTATATATATAATTTATATTTATATAATCAGACATCTGCTTTAAAAGGTCTTCTCAATACCATTGCAAAAATGCATTATTCATATAGTTGTGTACATAGATACACGCACACGTAAGCATGAGTGTATAGGGGCTAAAGCTTAACTAAGATTAAGCCTGTGGAAAAAATATGCATAAATTTAACAGAGCCAACACTCCACCCTGGACTCAGAAATTCTCTGGGACATCAGCTGATTCTGATCACTTCTACATATTTAGTTTACCTGGCTGTTTCTAATCTAAACTCTGGGCTATGGAGCAACTGGCTGGCATGGAGGGTGCTCTGGCATTCTTGAAACATATAAACAGTATGGGCAGACAGGCAGGTGGACTCTATTGGTACCTAAATACCTTTTCTGACAATCACATTACCCATTTTATGCAAAAGCTTTCTCAGAATTGTAAGAAGTTAATGACAATATTTTCTGTCAATAGATGCATTTCACATGAAGGACATAAAACAGGTGCTGTCTGTTTAAGGTTAATCCAGCAAGTGTGTTGCAAGTCAATAAAGCTCATGCTTGAATATTTTGCTAAATTAGGTCCTCTCAGAGTAATATATTTAATATTTGTGTTTTCTTGCTATTATTCATATTTTCCCTGCTGTTATCATCTCACTCATCTGCTACTCATATTTGTTTCACCATCTGTTGGCCAAAGTTGAAGCTGGAACAGGACTTCCTTACATCATATATGTTTTTAACTCTTCCTTGAAAAATGACTACCAAGACACAGCAGCATAGCTGTCATCAGCTATATATACGTCTGAAAAGCTACAGGCTCGGGACAAAAAAGTCAACACAGAATCACAACATAAAAATAAACTAGGCAAGCATGAAGTTTGAGGTTACAAAGACTTTGTCTTTTTCCATTGGCTATTTAGGGTCTTAAATTTCAAGACAGGAGGAAGCCTCTTAAATGTATATTTGGAGGCACTGTTAAAGAAATCAGACCCTAGCTCTAGGACTTCCTTGAATACTTAAGGCTGGGCTCTGACAGGTGTTGTAATCATCCACCAGCAAAAGGGACCCTCCCTGCTCTGGCCTGTCTGAAAATCTTTCACAGCAGGGGTCATAAAGATGCCTAATAAAAGACAGCTTATGCTTACCACCACTATAGGTGAATTGAAACTCAGTGCCCAAAATAGACTTGCTTCAGAAAACAGATTAAGTAAAGGATCCCCTCTAGATTACCTCGAAGTAAAATAGTCTGTGTGTTTACTAATCCCTCAAGCATGCAAAATGTTACAAACATCAAGGAAAATGTCTCATTAATGGTGCACTAATACTCTGCTTTCCCATTTGGGGTCCTAAAGTCTGCTTACATGAAGAATTATATGGCTGAAATAAACAGGATTTACATTAAGATCTGGAGTGTCTACATTTGAATGACTATATACTCTAGCAGGCATCTTTTACATTAATTTGCTATTGTTTTGCTCTACCTATGAAGTGCCTCTGCACAAAAGGAAAACAAACAAACAAAAACAAATTCTCTGACTTTATCATTACAGCACAGATCCTCTCTCTCTGCAAAAATCCAGTCTTTTAAGATCAAGAAATTAATTTCTGGCGTTAATAAAACAACACTTCTTTTTCCTTTTCTCTGTCAACCTTAGGAAAATAAAAAGTGTTTTGATCTAAATTCCTGGCTTTCATCAAAGAAATTTTCCCCTTTGTATGTGCAATTGAGGGTTTTATGTATAGTCTTTTAATTGACTGAATCTCAGGGGAACTGGAAAAGTTGCTCAATAGTCTCAAGATTTAACAGAAGGTATTGATAGCTTGCCCAGCAGAAATGATCTTTATCAAATTTAACATGCCCAAACAATGGCAAAGAAGCCAAAAACTCTCCACCCATCTCCAAGAATCAAGCCAAGAAGTTAAAAAGGAAATGATGCTTGTAGAAGTCTGAGACCAAAAATGAACTGCTGAATCAAATACTGATACTGAGGCTAGGCAGCAGCTGCTTCAGAGACTTTCAGATCAGACAGTGTTGTTATGAGTATCTAGCCTGGCCTGACACAGTGAAATATAATAATTCTATCCTGCAATTTGGGCACCTAAATCTCTTACAGGCACCTTCACGTAACCCCGTGGAGCTGAACCCAGTATGAGTTTTACACATAGTCCAGCAAGCAGACCAAAGGTTTGCATGCACAAGGTGAGTGTATGTAAAGAGCCCTCAAAGTTTACCACTGAGCAATTTGTTGTGATGTTTCAGCTCTTTCCTTTCAGGGATGAGCTGAGCAGTGCTCACCAGCCCATCTTGTAGAACTGAAATGTGAAAGCCATATGCTAAATCCTGATGCTGTGCAGGCTGCTGCTGATTCAGTCACACATTTTGATTCACAAAGCAGCGCCAAGTATATACGTGCCTTGTAGTGACTCTACAGTAGCAGGCCAGGAATGCCTTTCTTTGGAGTCTGCTATGGAAAAGCATGACCAAGAAATGAACCCTTGCATGTACTTGACATCAGAGTCCACCTGGTGAACTGTTCGGTATTGTGTCTCTTGGCATCCTGATAAAGTCAAATATATATACAAAAATAATATTTCCCCTTTGTGATGAAGGGGAATTTTCATTATTATGAACAACTGGCATAACTAAATGTTGTAGTATTCTAACAATGCTTTCATGAAAAACATCAGGTTAACAAATGACTGATACACAGTACATCTAATGATTGGGGTATTGACTGTAGCACTAGAGATCACACTCCTTTCTCAGACTGAATAATGCCTTAGATCTCAAATTAGAAGAACATAGCAAAATATGCTTCAGTTTTCTGTAGTCTGAAAAATATTTAGACTAGCATTTACTGTAGTTATGGTATGTATATCTAACTTTTAAGATCTAAGATCTAAGATCTAGACCCTTGACTGAACGTCAACAGGTTATGTTTTGTTTTGAACTGGGTCTTTACTCAGCAAAGAACACTGGTGACTTCCATGGTAAAGTACCAATTTTTCTTCCTCCAAAATCCTGTGGCAAAGTTCATGCACATGGCTATTAATCAGCTTTCATGCATCTCTGAGAGTAACAGGGCCTGAAGATAGTTCATCCCTTTATGAAGTCAGGAGGCAAAGAGACAGAAAAAGCTTACTTGTTACTAATACTGAATAAGGGCAAATAGGTATCCAGATAACCAACATGTACTGGTGCCAGAAGATATCAATACTATCTGCAGCCTGTTCAATTCTGCACCCTCTGTTGTGTGGCTGCTATGAGGACAAAGGAAGCAATCAGGTGGTGCCTGGCATCTATTGATACAGGACATGGAACCAGTGACGGGGGTCAAACTGATGGAGGTCAAACTGAAGTCATGTTTGCTTATAACACATGGGATGATGCATCTCACTACATCATCTCTCTCAGAAATCCACTCTCATGCAACACTCAAACATTGGCACATAGTAATTCTGGGTAGCTTTTCCTCAGAAGATTAAAAAGCAAGAGAGGGAGACACAAAGTTGGCACCTAACATGATTGAGTGATTTGGAAGGTTGTTTGACAGAATTAGCACTTAGTAATTCCAAACATCTGAAGACATTTAGAAAAAACCCTAACCATAAGTTGAAAAAGCCAATATCTATCCAGGAGGCAGTAATAAAGGTTTGATCACAAATGTGCTCATTGTGTCCCTGTACTGGGCCTGGCTGAGATGGAATTATTTTTTCCCATAGCCCTCCAAGTGCTCTGCTTTGTACTGGTGGCTGGGAAGGTGTGGCTAACGCAGCAGCGTTTTGGCTACTGCTGAGCAGTGCTCCCAGCATCCAGGATGTCTCTCCAATATTTTCTCCCACACCAATATGCTATGAGTGGGCAAGGTCCTGGGAAGGAACATAACCAGGGCAGCTGATCCAAACTGACCAAAGGGATATTCCATACCATGTGACATCTGCTAAGACAAAAAAGCTAAAAGGAGGAGGGGGAAGCATTTGTTATGATATTTGTTTTTCAGTACTGAAGCCCCACTTCCTGGGAACTGGCTGAATATCATCTGCTAATGAGAAGTAGAGGATAAATCTTTTGTTTTTCTTTGCTTCATGCACAGCCTTTGCTTTATAGGTTGCCTTTATCTCAACATACCTGGAGTTTTGCCCTCTTATCTTCTGCATCAACATCCTGCTGAGGAAGATAGTGATAGAGCAGTTGGGAGGACTCCATGCAGCCAGCCATGGTCAACCCACTACAGTCCCCTTCACTTTTAAAGGTTACAAAGAGCTGTGGCTCTCTCTAGACATCAAGGGCTGTGGTCACATCAGAAAATAGTGCAATACCACACTAACAGATCTACAAAGAGGAATGAACACCTGGTGCTGAGGAGCTAACTCCATCCTCCACACATTTTTGTGCTTTACTCTGAACTAAGCATAGTCAGACCCAATGGACTAAAAACCTGAAGAGTGTCCTCCAGAGACAATTAGTTGCATTTAGTTTCATTCAAGAGCCATCCCATTTGGGTGTCCAGTTACTGCTAAGCAAAACAACTCAAGCAATTTTGTTGAAGGGGGTACAGTTGTAGCAGCAGCATCGATAGCACCTCCTCATTGAAAACAAATTGACAATACAAATCAACCTCACATATGAGATCTGCAGATCAGATTTGTCTGGAACCTTTGTGGAAACCAGAAGTGCTGAGCACAGAAAACCTTTGAAAACATCTCATTTTTACATGCCTGTATGGAAGCTGCATTCTTAAATATCTATTCAACCTTAGTGCTGAGGCTTTGAATTCAGCAAATCATGTAAGAGTGTCATTAAAGATAAGTGTGCACTTAGATATTATGCTGAAGAGGGAAATCAGTGGATAATTTCTCTTGCAGCTCTGTAGTAACAGCAAGATAATAAGGCATAAAAAATCTTTCTCTGAAAAGATGCTATTTCTGGGACACTCAAGGTAAAAATGCAAGTATATTTTTGACAAATTTATTGTAGAGATTAACCTCCCTTATGAAGGTTGTTTGATATGTCAATGCTTAACCACTGCATTTCTTACATTAAGGAATCTAAGAATGGATCAGGGCCTTGACAATTTCAATTTGCTTCCTAGTGTTGTCATTCACCTGTTGGGTGACTTTAGATAAGTGAATTCACCTCTCTCTGTCACAGCTTCCTCACTTGTAAAATGGGGATCATGATCACACAAGAAATTTTAGGAGGTCTATAAAACCCTTCATAAGGCTTAGGTTACTCTTTTTAGTGCTATATGAGATCCACCTGTTCTCTAGTTCCGTATAACTGGTTTTAGTTAAAAAACTCCAACAAAAACCAACACACCCCTTGCTATTTTCCTTGCCTGTATTCACCTGAAGGTATAGTCTGTGGGGATCTGTCTGTAACAAACAAGCAACTCTAACTCAGCAGGAGGCTTGAGATCAGTGAGGTGGGCACCATAAAAGCCAGCACACACAGCTTTAAGTGCATACAGCCACCAAGGGCTGTTTTGCACAAAAACAAAGGAAAAATGAAATCATTATAATCCTTAATACCCACTTCCTTACTAATGAGAATGATAGCACTGGCTGCCACAGAGCTGCTGCTTCAATGACATGAGTGTGTCAGAGCACACGTGTGAGTGTCTTCACACATGGATCTGGGCCTGTATACACTCTCTGGGAGTACATGGTGTTTGAGGCTTACAATTTCTCAGACAATATTTAGATTAGCCTTATTTTGGTGGTAAATTAAGCCATATATCATTGGAATACAAATGATTCTAGATAGATATTAATCACAAGCATAAGATAACTGTCCAGACTCCCTCTTCTATTCTACAGCCTGCAGAGAGGAAAGTGAAAAGTTGTGCTCCATCTGTACACCTTTATTACAACACAATTACCATATCTGGAACTTTTGGTTATTTATAACTTCCAGATTTTGTTATGCTATTGATCTTCTGGAAAGGGCTCACATAAGACTAAAATTAACTCTGAGGTTAAATGAAAAGTAAAGAACAGGATTACTGATGATGGCAAGATCTATCTATATGCACAAGCTTTGATCAACAAATCAAGAATCTCCTAGTTGTTCAGTGTATATTTCCCACTAAACTGCTCAAATTTAATCTCCTACAGGTTTGGGTAACCAATGTGGAAAGAATTCTATGGTTGCAGGTTGGATTTGACCCTCATGTACACAATAATACACTAGTTGTTAAATGAACAACAACAAAAAAAAAAAAAATAGAAAGAAAACCAACCAAAAGAATTCCCAGACAAATGTTCCAAGAAACAAAACAAGAGGTAAATCATATTTCTACTCAGATATTTTGGATTGTGGTTCAACAAAAATCTAGTTTAGAAATGTTTTCTGGTTGCTGGTTAGTAATACTTTGTTGCTCTATACACTAATCTTGAATAGCAAAAAAACTGAGCAAATGTGCTTTCATATTACAAATATGAAGACTTGAGTTTTTCCTAGTGAATTTGCCTGAAAAACTCCACTGAATCCAGTAGAGCAGCTCTTCCTACTGGGAAAACCTTGACCCAGGTTTTTCTATGCTTGGATGCAGGGTAAGAAAGATTTGTTACCCTTATCTAGTCCTCAGAAGAACCCTCAAGGCACCCATGTTACATACAATGTGTGCTTTCAAAAAAGTACATGGGTTCCAACGGAAAAATGATCCCAAAGGCAGAAGACTATGAAGTAGAGCGACACATGGAGAAGCAGCTGTGCCCTAAGAGATGTGGGGTAACTGCAGCCCTGCAAAATCACAGAACCCTTCGGGTTAGAAGGGACTTGTGAAGATCGTGGAGTTCAACCCCCCTGTCTAGGTATGGTCACCTAGAGCAGGTGACACAAGAACGTGGCCAGGTGGGCTTGGAATGTCACCAGAGAGGGAGACTCCACGACCTCCCTGGGCAGCCTGTTTGGTGCCCTGCCATCTGCAACGTGAAGAAGTTATTCCTCCTGTTGAGGTGAAACTTTTGTGTTTTAGTTTAAGGCCATTGCTCCTTGTCCTGTCACTGAGCACCACCGAACAGTCCGGCACCGATCCTCTGGGCACCCGCCTTTGAGGTATTTATATGCATTATGAGATCCCCTCTCCGTCTTCTCTAGAGTAAGACAACGCCCATCAGGAGTGTTGTACTACAATGCGATCCTCTCGGGGCAAGGAAATGGGGTAAATTCTCTCCCAAGGGCCAATGCCCGCTTCTGCCAGCATCGCTATGGATGCTGTGTGGCGAGTCTGTGACCAGCAGGCTCTCTCTGTGTCCGAGACACGCACCGCGGCTCCCAGAGGAGCCGAGCGGGGCTGCCGGGGACAGAGGGCTCTACAGCCGGGCAGGAGGCGCCGGGCCCCGCGCTGGCCGCGGGCTGCGCACAGAGCGGGGGAACCCCGGCCCCGCGCCGCGGCCCCGATCCAACGGGGCGGAGCGGCGGCGTCACCGGGCGGGGCCGGGGATCCCCGCGCGGTCGCGTCACGGGCCCCGCCCGCGGGAGCGACCGGGCCCGGCCGTGCTGGCGCTGCCATCGCCCCCCCGCTGCCGCGGCCCCGGGGCGGCCCTCCCTCGGCCGGGGCGGGCCCGGCGCGGGGAGCTCCGGGCAGCCCCCGCCCCGCAGCCCTTGGCTCCCGGCCCTCCTCCCTTCTTCCATCCCCTCCCTCCCCTCGCTGCGCGCCGCCCGGGCGGCTCGGCAGCGCTGTCCGAGGCGGGACGTCAGCCCCACGCCCGCCGCCTCGCCTGCCTCCCCTCAGTGCCAGCCCTCCCTCCGCTCCTGGCGCGTCCCCGCCCGGCCCTGCATGCAAAGGCGAGGGGCGGCCGGAGGGAATCCGGGTCGGGCTCTGAGCAGGTCTCGCCTTCCCCGCTGCGATCAGCGGAGAGGCTGCCCAGCCTGTGCTCGATTTAATTCTAATTTCAGAAGGTTTATGGGGCGGTTGGCTTTTTTTGGCTTTTTGAGTTCGGGGTTTTTTTTCCCCCCCCAGATCTTGAAGCTCAGCAATGTCTTAAACGGATTACACGGAGGAGGGGTTGAAGCTGAAAACCTCATTCATCCTCACGGCGGTTCTATTCATTGCTGAAATAGGTGTAGCGTAGGAGCCGGTAAGATCCTCCCCCAGCCCCACTCGTATTTTGGGGATCTGTTCCACCTTTCCTCCCTGGAACAGTGGGGATGGGAGGAGGGGGTCTTCTGCTCTTGAGCTGACAGAAGCATAATCATAAATCACCTACCTTGTTTGTCCTTCTGTCCTTTGGTCATAGAGGGGCTCCAGCCAACTGTGTGGTCTCACGTACCGTTGCTCCCGCTGAATAGTTTCCAAGTTTGAGGTAAAAGAACAAATCGCACTTTTCAGGGACTTAATAAGACGCTCAGAAATAAAAAAATAATTAAAAATGAAAATAATAAAAAAAAAATCGTGTAAGGCTATTCAGTCCTACTCATTTTCTCCCACGTGTTTTCACAATTATCATGTATTTGTCTTTCTCTGCTTCAGTTTCTAGCTCAAAGTTGTGGGATTTTCCCCCAAATAATAGTAATAATAATAATAATAATAATAATTAAAAAAAGTTAGAAATAATAAATTAGGAGTTAGTTTCTCGTGGTCGAAGCTGAAGATCTTATTTCAAACCCGGCTAGCCAGGATTTGGAGAAGTTGCAAGGCAGTGTCTGAAAGTTTGAGAGATCAGCATCAGATAAAGTCTCTTTGGTGGTACCTTGCTGCTGCCCGAGTAACTGTTTCAATGAGGTTTCTCAGCAGCAGCAGCAGCAAACGGGTAATATTTTCCAGACGTCTTTTTCTTTCCTGCTGCTGCTGCTGCTTTTCTGCCTCTTCCACGTTATGGGGTCTTTTAACAAGGGAGACTTGACTTGTTTTAATAGGCGGAGGATGGGAAGAAGGAGGGAACTCCTGTAAGGAGGAAAAAAAAAAAACCCAACCCTCCCAATTGCCATGATCTCAGCCAAGGACCAGTTCAGCGCCAGGAATTTAATTAGCCAAGTTGCAAATTTTTTCAGAGAAATACAATACACATATGTTGCCACCAACTGGTTTCCTCTTCGTGCCCCGCAGTTGGGGAAACCCCCCACCTTCCCCACTCCCTGCATCCTTGGGCTTGGGGTGTGGGATTTGTCCCCCACAGCCACTATTCGGCTGGGACAGTTTTTTGCTGCTGCTGGTTTTTATTAATAAAGGAATTGCGTCTATGAATGGATGAACTTCGCAGCTTTGAATCCTGCTTTACCCGTTCACTCTCAGGAAGATTTGTTGTAGTAAATACCCAAGGAAGCTCCCACTGATATTCATACCCATGCCTCTTGTGTTAAGCCGGGAAACATGTTAGGCCATTTAAAAACTGGAAAATTGTGCTGTGGGCTTTGTTTTGGTATTTTGGATTGGTTTACTTTTGGTCTGGGGGTGATTTTTTTGGTCTTGTTTCGTTATAAATCAGAAGTGTTAATTCTGTCGACGGTCCCCGGTTAGCCAGGAGCACCAGCAGCTCACAGCACACCCCATTGCCGCTTGCCGGCCGCTTTCGCTCGCTCCCTGCGGCTCCGCTCTGCTTCCAGGGCGGCTTTCCCGCTTTCCAGCCGCCGCTTCCCTGCGAGTGCCCCGAGCGCGGCGCTGGGTGGCGCTGTTGGGGCGGCGGAGCCCGGGGAGCGGCGGGGCCGCGCTGGCCGTGCCCCGGCGGGGACCCGCGGGGGAGGCGGCGGCGGGCGGCTTCCCCTTCCCCCGCCCTGTTTGCTCAAGGACCGCAGAGGTCGCCGCTTTGGAGCGTCGAGCCCACAAAGGGAACCGTATCCAGACACCGTTGGGAAATCCGGAGATGACTCTTCGCCGAGCTATCGCCCCTCGTTACCCTCTGGTGTGGGGAAACTCCAGAGCTCTTTGGGGGCTTCTCGTGTGCCATAAATGGTTTAAAGTCAGTGGTTACCTAGGCTGGAGATTTTTTGAGTACCTACTTCGGGGATGTGGTTACATTTACAGGTGTTCAGTCACTGCCACGGGGAGTGGCTTTAAGATGTGCATTGAAGCCGAGCTCCTTGAACCATCAATCTGTCTTAAATAACAAATCTGATGCTAGTTTAAGCCAGAGTTTTGTGGGCAGTTTTAACCTGGCATTGCCAAGGAAAGCAACTGTTTCACGCTCCTCCTCACTCTCCCTTTTCCTATGTCAGGAGAACTGTCCCAGGTTGGAAATTAGTTGTTTGGGGAGAAGGAGCAGCAATAAAGTAATTTGGGCTGGATGAAGACAAAACAACTGCTTTGGTAACAATCTGGCTTTTGATGGTTTAGAGTGTCCTTGAAAGTACAGCACGTCTTAACAAGCATAGACTCTATTGGGGCTTTCAGGTATTTCTTCCTCTCAGATCTTCCTCCTATGGCAGCTCCATTCCCATACTGCAGCCATCTCCTAATCTGTGTCACAAACCCTTTAGGTACAGAGCCCTGCACACCTCTGTCATCAGGCAAGGGACATATGGCACTGTCTGCTGCAAACAGGGGCAGAGGGCAGAAAGGTGTCAAGAGGGCTACTTGAACCCCCTCTCCACAGGAGCCACCCTAATAGCCGAGGATCTGGTGTAAGCCAGGCTTATAACACTATCACAGAATCACAGAATGTTCAGGGTTGGAATGGACCTTAAAGATCATCTAGTCCCAGCCTGCCCTACCATGAGCAGGGACACCTGCCATGAGACCAAGTTGTTCAGAGCCCCATCCAACCTGGCTCTGAACACTGACAGGATTGTGGCATCCACAATCTCCATGGGCAGCCTGTTCCAGTGCCTCACCACCCTCACAGTGAAAATTTTCTTCCTAATATATGACCTAAATTTCCCCTCTTTCAATTTGTACCCATTGCTCCCTGTCCTATCACTCCAGGTCCCAATGAATGATGAATGTTTGTCATTTAGGCACAGGGTTACCCCAGCAAGCTCTGCTGCTGTTGTACACATTGCCAAGTCTTGATGTCTGTGTGAGTCCTAAAGTGTGATTTCCTGGCATCAGACTTTCTCTGGCACTGTCAGAGGTAAGAGAGGATTAGCACAGGTGTCCCTAGTCCATCCATCCATGGGTACTCTCAACACTGTGCCTTGGGGAACTGGGGCTGCCAGCCTTGTTTGTGTTCCTTGAGCACTTGGTGGCCTTGTCGTGATTCAGGGCTATGTATGTCCTGAACAGAGGACTTCATGTCTAGGATAGTTTCTGAAATGAGGTTTCAGGGGGAGGATGGGTTTGTTTGATTTGGTTAATAACTAAATGTTACAGATTATTTTTTTCAAGGGAGCATTTGTTATAAATGAAATACCTTTTTTGTTTGTTTATTTGTTTTTTGGTTTTTTTGTGTTTCAGCTTTGAATAGTTACATTTGAAGACTGTATGTCTCCTCTACTGATGAATTTACATTACTCTGGAAATATACAGTATCCCACTGGCTTAATCCCACACTCCTTAGGTTTGAACAGGGATCAAGAGGCAGCAGATGAGGCACAAATCTTGGTGCAGCAATAGGCAGCACTTAAATCACACCAAAACTTTGCTTTAGAAAATGACATAATGGGAATGGTGAGTCTGTCATGTCTATAGCTGCTTCCTTCTCAGCCATAGCTCATGTTGTCTGATCACACTGTCAGGGCAAGGGGATAACGTAGGTCGGGAAGTTAGCTTTGCCTACCAGGAAGGAATTAAAAGTAGGAGAATATGATTAATGCCAATCCACACAGTGCTATAGAAACCAGATGTAGATGTGTTTCATTAGAAGTATATCACATCTATGTATATATGTTATGTTATGTCTACATGGTTACCATTATCAAACAATCCTGGCTCCTAATTGTGATTTACAGTCACAAGCAGTGAGGAGAAGGGAGTTCTTGGCTGTCACTGTCCACAGGCATAGATTGTCACCAACCATAAAGAGTAATAATAATGGACTAATCTGACTTAATCTTCTAATGAGGCAATGGGTTTGTTTGAGAGAGGTCAGACAAAATATGTTTTGGGGGAGATTAACACAGACCATGGTTGAATAAATTGGTTACTGCAGAGTAAATTAGTGGATGAATTGATGGCATGTAAGCCACTCTTCAGGAACTATTGAGTACTCACTTTTACCCTGAGGGAATGGCTCCATGTGCATTTTTCCTCTCTCTTCTTTCCTTTAAATATGTGAATACTCACCCCCAGCACACACACGTGCTTGGGCCGGCAGAGTTTGCAATGCATCTCTCACCCCTCCAGTGACCTGTGCTGGAGGCAGCTGCAGAGCTCAACGGCCATTTCCTACGTGCCTGTGTGAGCTGGCCATGGAGGGAACGGGGCTGCTCTCCAGTGGGAACGAGCAAGCAGTGCTAGCAGACAGCAGGACTGCCCTAAGCAGCCTCTTCAGGAGCTGCCAGGAACACAGGGACAGGTGTGGTCCCCCAGCAGTGGCTGCTGGGGTGGCTGAGCCCACTGGGCTGAAGGCTCTTATCTTGCATTGTCTCTAAGGTAAGGATTTACACACACCCTTTTAGTGCAGATCAGCTATTGTGTAGGGCTTATCAAAAAGAAAAGCAAGAAGCAGACTCTTTGCAATGCATAGTTGTCTTCAACTAAGAAAATTAGAGAAAATAAGGATCTCTGTCATGTAACAGTGAAAAGCTAAAACTGGAAGGTAGATGTATTCATGCTAGACAGAAGGCACATTTTACTACAATCTTTCTTTAAACAGTTATCTGAACAATGAAGGGGAGTGGTGGATTCCTGTGTTTTAAAATCCTCTGGATGCTTTTTTGGAAGCTACATTTTAGTTCAGTGAAATTTATTGGGCCCAGTACAAGAATAACTGAACGGATTTCCATAACAGGCAGCTCAGACAAAGTGATCTAGCAATTCCTTCCACCTCTAAACTCCATGGAGCTATTGACAACCAGACTGACATGTCAGATGTGTTCCACACCTCTTTTCACATGTAGCAATTCTGCTGGAAGTGGGACAGTTACAGAAACCCACTTCCCATATGGGTGTAAGTGAAAGCAGAATCATGCCCTAAATTATGATTTTATGGTAACTGAGAATCCACTTGCAGATTTTAATATAAATATCAAGAGCACTTTAAGGCTTATGAAGACTGGGTATAGACAGACCAAACATTCTGTGGTTGTTTTCTCCATATATAGAGCCATTTTAGAGGCTTTCAGTGTTCTTTAAATCCAGGATTATTTATATGCAAAGATTTACAGGGTCCAGTGAAAACCATTAGTCTTTAAAATTAAATAGCTCTTGCAAAATTGAAACTTTCCAACAATTTATTTTTAATATAACAGTGAAAACCATGACTTGAAGCAAGTTAGAAGTTAATAGCAGGCAGGTTCAGACTAGAAACAAGTCATGCACATTTGGATGTGTCCAGAACTCTTGGCTAGAGTGGACTGTGACTGTTAGCAAAAATGCCTGTCAGGATGGTTTGAAGTAATGGGTTTTAATGTGCAACCAGCATGGAGCAGAAGGAAAAGCAGGTCAGTTAGAGGTTTCTTTTGTGAAGTCTAATTTAAGAGAAATTACTTAATCACATGCCTATAGTCTAATGTGACAGTAGTGAGAGTCCAGTTTAGAATGTCTCAATGTTAAAGTAGAAACATTATATTCTGTAGGATGTACAGATAACACCACATGAAACAAAGAGCACATGCAGATAAAGGCAGATCTATACACAATGACTCTGCTAGTGAATTAGACTGACCAGAGCCAGGCAGCTCTAGCTTGGCACATGTTCATCCACACAATTTCACTGCTGCCAAGCTCCTGGCAGGGCTGACTTTGACCAGTCTGGAGAATTGCTGGGCTCTCATCTCCAGTGGGCTGCTCACAGGATGGGGAAATACTCCTCTACATTCCCAGACACCTTCAGATGGAGAAACTGGAATGAATTTAGCACATGCCAGCATAGTGGTTTTTAGAAGCCTCCACGACTGGTTGGAGGTAGTTGCCTTTATGAATCTCCCTTCTTCCTGGGCAGAGCACTGGAGTGGTGCAGCCATTGCCCTGGTCTCTGGCAGCCTGGTGGTTGCAGTTGTCCTCCCAGCAGTGATGCCAATAGAGGCAGTGCAATTCCTAGCCACCACATGGGAACAAAGACACAGGGACCCCTAAAGGGCCTATTTTTTATAATGACAACAACAATAACAACAACAACAATAAAATTTAAAAATAACTGATGTTAAATACAAATTTTCATTGGCTTTCAATTTCCTTTGGAATGAAATTTTCATTAGCTGAAATAAAAAAAGAGCGAGTGAGGCTTTCCTAGACTGTGTGAGATTTAGGCAGGGGGGTAGGACACCCCTTTTATTCATTTTTAGGATGCTCTGATGCTCTTTTATCTTTTGCTGGTGCTTACCAAACAGTTCAATCAAAGTTGCCACTTAACCTAAATAATTACATGGTCTCTTGGTTACTTCCCACAAACAAATATTGCAGATGAGAGTTAGGAAGGTGAATATGACTAAATTGATAGGCCCTCCCTACCATCACCAGCTCCATGAGAGATGGGTCACATCCTGCAGGCATCTGAGTACACTGCCCCAGGAGACCTCAAGGATTGCAGCTGCACTCACACAAGTTAGAGGCCCATTTTTTGTCCATGTTGTATGAGAATTCACCAGAAATCAGAGGACATATGTGTCTCTTATTCCTTTTTCTGGAAATCTCACATCAGAGCATCAACTCTCAGTTAATGACACATTTTTCATCAAAAGTTAAAAATCAAGAGTGAAACTAACACTTGTGTGGTGCTGTGCACCTCCAAGCTGGCTGCTGAGCAGCATGGTTGTGTGGAAATTTGGCTGTGACATACAGTTTACCAAGGATCTCAAGATTGGACCTAGAAATTTTATGACAACACTACCAATCAATTCCTGCCCTAGGAATCTGGATTTTTTTTTTCCAGTCCAAATTCTTTCTTGCCTGGCATATACACTTGGGCTTTAGGAAGAGTGCAGGTTCCATTTTGTGGAGCTCTCTGTCCTTCGTGGATTTTCTTGGCATGTGGTCTGGGTTGAAGACTGGCTTGCAGCATACAACAGCTGAGCTGTTTGGGTTATTAGATGGTCAGGCAGTCAGTAGCTGAATATTTTTGCTCCATGTTACCCAAAGCATCCAGAATGTGTGAAAATGTCTGGCAGTGCTGCTTTGTGGAGCAGGAAATGAACCTGAAAAGAGCAGGGCTGCTTACAAACAACAAGTATCAGAGAGTACTAATGATCTCCAGCAGCTTGCACACAAAGCAGGTGAGATCTCGTCACAGGCAAACACTTTTCTTGCTTTCCACTACGATTTGATTTGCACAGGCAACAGCCCTTTAACAAACCTACTTTTGAATGTATGTGCTGATAACAAAGCAAATGTGTGAGCAGTGACAGTCTGCAGACCCTGCTGATTCCTGGCTCTTCTGATCTTTCACTGAAAATGTTTTCTCTTCTGATTATGAGGGCATATTTCAAAGACACAGCTTTATGCCTGTTGTCAGACTGAAGCCTTGATGATGAGGTCTTTCCCTGACCAAAACCACTGGACTAGGTGACACATCAGAGGTACCAGTGAATTGACAGAGATCTATCTGGGAGTATTAATGTGCCCTGATGTAGAGTTCAGCTTTTCCTGCTGCTGCTTGCTGTGCTTTGAAGTGACATCAGCTCTCTGGCCTTTGTGGGGGGAAGTATTTCTGCTGCTGGGAAGTGGAAATCATCTGGGTAGATACCAGGGTGGAAGCAATGCCGTGAGAAGACATGAACTTCCATGTGCATCTGTCAGGGAGAGCTGTGACCCTTGCTACCCACTGTCCCCACTGCAGCCTGCAGGCAGCCACTGTGCCTCTGACCTGCAGGCAGGGACCAGAACCCCGGCAGGAGGGGAGTGGTGTAAAGACTGAATGGTTTTTCCAAGATCTTTCTAGAAAGTCAGCACCTTCCTGAAGTAATTAAGAGCTGTTGTGTTATGATGGGGACTGACTCTTAAAGGAGGTGAGAGGCTAAAGAGACATCCTCCCATTGCATCTTCCTGTGTTCCAGTGAGTGGATTTTCCTCACTGTGGCTGGAGGACACACAGTGATCTGGCTATTAAAGTGACTCTGGTGCTCCTGTCATGTGCCTCTTTCTAGATGTTAAACATAGCTTACACTACTGATTTTATTACACAATGGATTGTGCAGGCAAACACACAATTTAGCATAATAAATAAATAAAATCATTTAGGTTGGAAAAGATCTCTAAGCCCAGCTGTTAACCCAGCACTGCCAAGTCCACCCTTAAATCATTATTTAAACAGTGATTTTGCCAACCCTCGTATTCTGTGACCAGTGGTAAAACATGCCGTTGTCTATCAGCTATCTGTCTGAAACCCTGGGTCCTCTGGGCTTGATACTTAAAAAGTCTCTTGTGTAAAATTACCTTCTGGAGGGGCCCGTGTCCTCCCACAACATTTCATGTCACTTGCAGGGGTTTTAGCTTTCTGAGGTCAAGAAAGATTGTTGTTGTTGTTCTGTTTTGTTTTTCTTCTTTTAATATGCTCAACTGACAGCAGGTCAGACTGTCCCAAGGCAGGGAGGATGAACTTAAGGCTCCAGTCCAGTCATGAGAATACAAACCTTAACATGACCCTTCAGAACCAGTTGATAGACTCTAATTAATTTAATTTACTAGAATAAACACAGACATGATAACATAGTAAGCATATGATTGCTGGGAATTATGTTACAGCAACTTAAGATCTTACAACCTATAACTTGACCCTATCAAACACATTCATTCAGGCCATGCTAATCTATTTTTGTGCAAATGCCTTAGCAATTTTGGTGTGGGGTTTTTTTTTTGTTTTTTTTTGCAATGGGTTTGAGCTTATCATATTCTGTGACTCAGATGAGTATGCACCATAAATTCCAGCATGCACAATCCTACGTGCTTGAAGCATGAAAACAGATTACAGCAGACACAAGCCTCTTTAATGTAGATGCAGTAAGAGTCTCAGTCCCTCTGCTAGTCCTGCAAGAGTCACCAAGCCTTAACAGGCTCATTTCTCTCATTCTCTGCTCTCTAATCCACGGTACTGATAGATTTGTCCTGCATATAGCAAGGAATATTAAGTATATCCATAACTTCAAGACTAAAATCAAGGGTATAGATGTATGAAGAGGGACAGATAAAATCTCTTCACAAAAATCTCTTGATTTTGTAGATTGCTCAGTTCTTCAGGTTGCTATGTCCTGCTGATTGCCTTTCATTAAAACACCCTGGCAGCAAAGTGCCACTAAAAAGATCTATGCCACTTCCTATCAAGCTATCATTGAATGGGCAGTTACATTGGAAAATAAAAGCACAGCATGATCGTTTGATGGGCTCACCTAGGGATATTCTCAAAGGATTTTCCTTCTCACATTTTCTGAAGGTTAGTATTAACTGATATCAATGATTATTAACGATGAACTCAATGAACACACTTGTTGAAAGAAAAGCACAAGATGTTTAGCTACAGCAATGACACAAGGCACAGATTTCATACCATTGGTCTGCAGATGTCTGGTGAGCCTGTACTGCTGGGGAGCAGCGTCTTGATTTGATTTCTGCACCAGCAGCAGCATAAATCTCCAACTGCTGTCTGAGACCCCAAGTCCATTCAGTCTAGCAGACCCATTTCATTGCCTGGCTTTTAGCCAAATCTGTCATGGGTAGGAATCATGTTGTAATGCAATAGCATCCTGACTCTGCAGGATGCTGTTTGATGTTGCCTGTATAGATGGGGCTATGTCCTTGCTATGACAGTATTATGGCAATGTGCTGCAGCCCTTTGAAGATCAGGGGTTTTCTTCATTGTTGTAAGTTGTACTTCTTGCTGGAAGGAGACCCATCCAGGGTGAAGACAGAGAAATCTTGGGGAAAGCAGAACTAAATTAGGGAACACCTTCTCATAAATCTCTGTCCTCTAAAGAACAAGAGAAACTTTTGCCAATGCCCTTTGCATTCTGGTCCAATGGTGGTGACAGCTAACAGACACTTCTTTCCCCACTTCCCTGCCAGACACATCTGCTGGATCCTTTGGACCTACAGCCTGCCTCCTCCCAGTGCTCTGGATTAGCAGCTGGTGGCTTTTCCCTAGATTCACCCTCTGGTGTCCCCAGCTGATGCTGATGGATCTACCAAGGCTTTCTCTCTCCTGGTACCCAGGATAGCAGGAATTTGTATCTATCCTTTAGTTACAATTCCTCATAACCAAGGAAAAGGTGGGGATATTAATAGTTTCTTTTATTCAAGAAATGTGGGTGAAAATATTGAGGTGATTTGTGAAGGCAGGTGAAGTCCAGTCATTGAAGAGACCTGTAACATTTTTACTGCTTCCTCAAAACTACAAAGCCATTCCCAAGGGATTCAAGCCCAAGTCCAGGCCTCAGCTAGGGATACTTCCATAGCATCTGTGCACCAACACTCACAGTCTGTAAAAGCAGGGTACCTACCACCTCACCCCTTCCTGAGGTTTGATTATTATTTTTAGAATGGAGCAATGGAAAGCCAAAACCTCAACTCCTTCCCAAAGTTGCCTTTATCTTGCATCCTGCCTTTGAATCTGCTGAGCTGCTCCAGCTTTTCTTTTCCAGAGGAAGTACAGGGCCATGTGTTTCAATGAACTGTCACTGTTTGCCTTGTAAGAGGTGAATTTATGCCCCTTTACTCCATTTCAGACCAACAGTGCTTGCTAAGGTAAGCTTGAAGATTCAGGAGGCAGAATCACATGTTCCCTATTGGAGCTACCAAAGACATCAGAAACCCCCACCTGCATGGTCACAGGGAGTTTACAGGTGCACATGACAACTGAGGAGGCTCAGAGTGATGGTAACTCATGTGTGGGTGTCTGTGGCCTCAGAGGGAGCTTTCAGGCCTTTGCCCCTCTCAGCTTTCTGTCCGTTGCCAACCCAACAAAAGGTTACAAATGGTTTTCCATGTGCTGGTGCCTTGTCAGCGCTCTACAGCTCCAGTGCCAGTTCTGCCCTCAAAAGCAGAGTGGTCTTTCAGCTGAGATCTGTTGGAACACCTGAGTTTTGAATATGGAGTGTGTTAGCAGCCTGGTAGTGCCTATTATGATATCTTCCCTCCTAGGCAGAAGGCTTGTCTCCGTGGTCTCCATTTATAGCTGAACAGGTGGGAAACCTGAATGCCAGACTTTCTCTTCACAAATATTTCAGTCTCACTCAAAAGATGGTGTTCTGTGCAAAGCAATGAAAGACAAAGATGCTACATAAGATTTACCTGTGAAGAAGACCCTGAAGAGAAAAGATCACAGAAATTGAAAAAGATAATTCTATAAAAACAATTTTGTATCAAAGCAAATGATGCTCTGACCATCAAGACTTGCTTCCTGTCAAATTTTGCTCCTGTGTTGTCTACTAGGGGTTGTGGCTCTGCTGATCTCAGTTAGGAAACTCAGTCATTTTTTTGGACACCATTTCAGCCAGTGCTTGAAATACCTTAATATTTTGGAAATTTCTCTATCACTCTTATTAATTTCATAGAAACTGGCATGGGAGTTAAAAAACACTGACAAATCAGAAAAAGTGTTAAAATAGAGGAGGTAAAAACAGCTTGCCAGAAGTTAAACAGACAAGCTAAAAAACACTTTTGAAAAAATACTCTTAAAAAATTAATTAGAAGTGCCCATTGCAGTTAATCCCCCTTTCATATTCCAATAGCTTAGCTGGTTTTTGCCTGTGTAATGGAATATCTACATTTTTAAATGCCAATGAAGTTTAACAACACTTAGTCACAGGGAGTTGCAGGCGATTAATAATGATTCTGGCGTAGTGAAAGCTTCCTCTTACAAGTATTTTCACTTTTTTCCATCATTAATCTTGGATGATCTGTCCACGTCTCTTTCTTTATCTTCTCTCTTCCAGGAGCTGGTCTTCCCCAAAGCAGCTCAGTAGTTGTGTGGGCTGCTTGAGCTGGCTGCAGCAGGGAGGGCAGGGCTGCACAGTGCTCTCAATCCTTATCATGTGTCTGCTGCGGGGAACCCCCATCTCATCTGGTGTCATTTGTTTTCATCTTCTGGGTGGCTGATCAAAACCCTCCCCATCGGGGCATTGTTTCGGTAAATTAGGTCAGGAACCAAATTCCCCAAGGTGTGGGGGTACACAGAGTTTGTTCATCGTGACATGTTACACTTGCTCATCTCTAGCTCTTTCTCAGAAACAGAGAGGAGCAGCTCATCGAAGGAAAATCTAAAAGGGTTTTTTTTTAATATTCTTTTTTTTTACTTTCTGTCTTCCTCTGTTCCTTCAGAAGCCAGGGCCCCACTGATATTTATTTCTGCATTTCCCTCTCTCTCACCTTCTTGATGGGGGATAATCACCCAAGCAGCACCTTGTGTGGTGCAGGGTTAGGCTTGTCTCACTGTACATGCCACAAAAGGGGCTCACAGTCATCTCTGCAGGGTATAAATAGCCCTGAGGCCATGCTTAGGTGTCAGTTCTCTTTCTGCTTTTGTTTCTTGACAATATGAGCACCTGTGGGGCTACCTCTGACTTGGCCCATGTAGATTTCCATGTAAGTCCTGGAGGTCTGGAGGAACACTTCCCTACAGGGTGGATGGGCTCCAGAACTTTATGCCTGGCCAAAACCTATGTCCACAGGCTGAGTCTTCATATGACCTTTGCTCAGCAGGCCATGCTGCTGGAGCACTTTTCTAGGAGAGCCCATTGCTGTTCAGCACAGGAGAAGATGGAATGTGAAAACCTGAGCTTAGACCAAGGTCCTGAGAGTGGTTTTCACACTCTGGGCTGAATCTATTTGGAAATTCAGACATCAGGCACAGGATGATCCTTTCCTTCTGCTCCCAGGTGTCCTTGGGTGCCCTTGGCTTGGGTGCACCCAGCCAAGTGCACTCTTCACTGCCTGCTCTGCTCCCTTTCACCTCCACCCAAGACAGGCTGGAGGAGAGCAAGAAAAGCCTTTCCCTGTGGTGGGGTGTCCCATCAACACCTGGCATGGCCAGGGATAGTTAGTCAGAAACCACTGGAAACAGAGCAGCCTGGGAGGAATCTGCTCCCTCACACAGCTGCTATTGCCTAATGCGGGCTTTGCACAACTCAGTAATTGCTTCCAAGTGACTCACAGCAGAGCTGGTGAGGAAAGCTCACGTCAGGAAGGGCGTGCGGCTCCTGCGTCGGGGACACGACAGCAGAGATGGCAAAGGAGCTGGGCAGAGAACAGTGAGAGGGGATTCTACGCCGAGTGTCTGTCACAGGGAGAGCCCTGAGTGAGAAACACAGCCAGACCCTCACTGTTCTGGGAGGGAAACACAGCAGAACCCTTTCTCTGCACTGTGTGTGGAGGGCTCACTCCTCTGGCCAGAGAGGGCACTCTGATTGCAGATATTTTAAGAGGTCTGCATAGGCAAGTGATAGCATGGCTGATTGTAAACTATTACTAATATTGACTAAGAGTGTTTCTTACCTTTGATCTAAGCTGCGAATATTATATGAGCTCAAATCAACTATATTTGAGAATATTGTAAATCTGTTAAAAACAGATTCACATTTGTCTCTTTGTCTGGTGCTACTGGCCAATAACATTATCAGTGCTTAATGTTGTATCCATTAAAAAGGGATAATTGACAACATAAAGGCAAAAACAACACGAATTCAGTCTTTATTTAGACAGGCAAACATTAGATTATTAGGATTTACTCATTCTTGGTCTGCATTTGTTGTAACCCTACTTAAGCTGACAGCCAGAGTGAAACCAGGTTTCAGATGCACCGTGGTTGCCTTACAGCTATAAAGTAACAGTTTTGAATGAGATGAGTTTTGGGATACAGGATTTTTTTTGCACTAGAGTTGTGATTTTTGACACTACACTTTCCAGAGATTTATAATATCAGTGGGATGGTGCTTTCTTTCTTTTCTTTTACTTTTTTTCTTTCTTTTTTTTAAACTGATTTATATATGAATGAGGCAGTGCCCTTTTCTTTTATTTTCTGTTCTTTTTGCTACAGCTCACTGGCTGCTTCCCTTTTTTCCCAGCCTTGTAGTATTTCCAGCCTCCTCTCCCTTCCCCCAGTCTGCCACAGTGTCAGTGAGAAACAAAACTGCTGAAACCTGAGCTTTCTGGCTAGAGAAGATGAAGAATGAGAGGAGGTGGTAATTAAACCCTCCCCCATATTATTCATGCAAAGGAATTGTCTTTGAACACCACTTCATCCTGGGAGCCTCTCTGAGTTCAAAGAGAAAGTTGAGTTGTTGTCATTCTGGGGCCATAATCTAATCACGGTGTCCCCCTTTGATTTAAAAATCTTCTTAGGAGGTGGCAAATATCTCTCCCTGCCTACCCTTTTATATTTTATTTTTAATTTTTAGTTTTAAGAAGGTGGTTCTTGTTGTTTTGGCATTTTTCTTGTAGTGCAGAGTTTTATCACCCAAGTTAGGCTGGTTTCTGTCACTGGCTGTGGTTTAAGAGATCTAAGCCTGTAGCAGTATCAAGAACAGACACATTTTCCTCCCTGTAATTGCAGACAATTCTCTGTATGGAGGATAAGACCAAAAGGCTCCCAAAGAGCCTCCATCTTCCAAGGTATTTCCAGATTCATGCTTGCAGAAGCAGCTCTGGTATGAGTGGTTCTTCTTGGGACAGGCATCTATCATCTACTGGGATAGATGTACCATTTTTAATCCCTTGGCAGCTAAAGAGCACTGAATGTGTTTCTTCATCCTTTTCTTGCCCTCTTTGCTCTAAAGAAGCCCAGCGAAACATCTCTAAACATCAGTCCATTTCCACACAGATCATAAATGCTGTCACTGACTCACAGCTATGTGCCCACATATAGAAAATAAGACACAATGATCTCAACAGTCTTTTTCTTTTCAAGGTTATTCATTATATGATTCTTTGATACGCACATTTAACATGTTTTGTGTTCTTCCTTGCGAGGGCTGTTCTGCATCAGTGCCTTGAAGCAGATAAAGATCATCCATTATGGTTTCTGAGATTTTCAAGTGAAAGCTCCAGTATTACTCAAGGGGTTGGTGAGACAGGGCCTATTCCCACTTCCACCAGTAATGTTCCTCCAGGTAATGTCCACCCTTGCTGTCAGAATTTATTAGGTCTGTTCAGGGCACACATACTTGTTCAAGGTGCTCCTGCAGATTCTTGCAAAGTTCAGTCTGCAGATAAATAAAGACAAAATTAAGTTATGGTCACTGCAGGCTGGGGTGTTTTTGAGCACATGCAAGTGTTTGCATGGTGAATTTTGGCTCCTTGGCAGTGTAGTGGTGCTGAGGAATTGCCTGTCCAATTGTAAGTGTGAACACCTGCCCTGTGTGTCTCATCTGAGACAAGATGTCAGGACATCTGAACACTGCCCTTTAATTCTACTATAAAAATTTTAAAATAGAGAGACACTTTTGTTGTGGATAATACAAAACTTCAGAGAAAATCAATAATAAGAAAAGTAATGACATAAAGTAGGTTTCTCTGTGAGTTTAGGGCTTTCAACACATGGTGTCATTTCAAAAACACCAAATGCTAGTAGCTCCCCTTAAAGCCCATATGGCTCTGCTCAGCAGACACACTTGAAAAATCCTTACCCTTTCTTTAGATATCTAAATATACACCTGTCACGCTTATTTTTAACATCATGTCTTAGATATTTTGTTCCCACAATTTTTAGATACATATTTACAGAAGAGTGATCATTTCTTTCAATCTATATCTGGTCAAATCTCTTTTGTGCTGCTTATGTAATTATAATTTTAAAGATGGCTAAGTAGTTTTTGCATATACTTCTCATGTTTGAGTTCATCTCTGCTAACTTTGTGTATCTAAGTGTTAGACATTGAGCTCAAGATGGTCGCTTAGATTCTCTTATTTTCAACAGAGAAACATAGGCACTAACAATGGCTGTTCATCCCTTCCTAAGGTTGCTTGGATAACTATTTCGTGAGGAATCTGGAGTGATAACTTTTAAAGTGCCTAATTCTTAAGCAGCTAAATGAGAAGCTTATCCTTCATGCCCTCAGCATTGGCTTTCACAGCAACCAAATCTACTTCATTAAGAACTGATCTTTAGCTAAAATGCTGCATAGTTAGTGCATAAACTATCTGATATTCCCAAATGCCAGTGGGGCACAGCTGATAGATCTCTGCCTTGTTTCCTGCCTCCCATGTGAAAATGGCCAGGCTGAACGCTGCCTGGTTTTGAATCAGAGCAGCAAGGAGGGAAGAGAAGATCACCTGAGAGATGCCTCCCTCTGTGCAAATGTGTATTCAAATACACAAGAACATAATATGAAGGAGAGCAGATTTTGCAGCAGTCTAGTTAGTATTTGTATTTTTTAGATAAGCCGCTTCATTTAGCTGAATAGGTCTTTTTTCTGGCAAATGGATAAAGCTTGTCTTTTTGTGTGAAATACACCATAACTTGCACAATGGGGTGAAAGTCTCATAAACAGAGAGTTGAAAGAAAGTAGCTGTCTTTTGCTAAACAGATGTGGTTTCAATTTCAGATGTCAACAAAAAAAAAATGAAATGCTTGACATTTGAAGGTTTGAGTTCTTGGGAAAATAAATAACTGAACAATAACATGGAAATTAATAATTTTCTGTAAATTAAGCCAGGCTGTTAGAATCACAGATTCTGCATTTAGTAAGATATTGCAATTCTGTGGAAGCTGGTTCCTTCTCTTAGGTGATGTTTATCTGCATGAAATACGCATGGAAGGATACCAAAGTGTAGTTCTTGAATATCTCTGTAATTTTATGTTGATCAGTTTACAGGAAAATTTAGGATGCCCTGACCTAATCTGAATGAACTCAGGCTACATAAAATCACATAAATATCCACAGTAGAAAAAGCAGTATTCTGTTTAGAATAAAACCAAACCACCCCACTATAACCCCTACCCCAGATTTCTGGTTTCCATTCATAAAAGTTGAATGAATGAATATGCCAGGTTATTGAGGTGGCTTCCTGTGCCACACTTCCAGCATAACATGACAAAGGCTGAAGTTGTGTTTAGAATTGACAGATTCAGTGACTCCTAATCAAAGTTATGGGTCTGCTTCCTTAAAATGACGACCACAACTATGATCAGCAATTGCATCAACCATAGACAATTTTGTAGTGTGTAATGTGGTTTACATCTGTGGCTAGAAGACAGGAAAAACTAATTTAATAGTCATTGCATTTTTTTTAAGATAAAAAGCAATGTAACAGCCTTAAACAAAAGAAAGACCCAAACCACTTATCTTTACAATTGTGTTTATTTATTTCAAGAACAAATACAAAATGGCTAGATCTTACCATTATTTTTGCTGACATATATTGTGTATGTTTCCTTTGTGCTCCACTGTTTGTGATTAACACTGCCAGAAAGAAAGCAAAGCCATGATTATAACTACTGAAACTGGAGAAGAAAATATCTTCTGATTAAAATAAGGAGAAAGTTTCACAACACACCATGGCAATTCATTGTGTAACTTGGTGCAAGCAGCTTTAAATTAGAATAGAGGCTTATGGGGCTCTTAATTGATTTATTCATTAATATTTGTCATCAACAAAATGAGTTTACTGTCTTTGAAGTCTTTAGACTCTTGTAGATTTTTGTGGTAAAAATCATCTTTATGGTATTGGTCATTTAATTAGTCAATGATGTATTGGAAAGCCAATGTTATGTCACATCCCCATCTGCTTTCATTACTGGCATCTGTGATGATCTTTCCTTTCATGGTCTGAGGTCAGCCTTGGTGACTTGCCTTGTGGATGCCCACCCTTCCTCTGAAATTCCCTGAACCCTACTGTCACTTTCCTTCTGATGCTTTTAATTTCCATTTGCCTTTTTCTGCCCACTGACCTTTAATGACAGGTGTCCTTCAGTGGACCTTGTCTGTGCTGGTAACAGAGGGCTGTGGGAATTTAAGGTGTGTCCTCATTTACACAAACAGCTGTATTTTGCATCTCTTTCAACAGAAAAAATCATCCCAAATTCCAGCATTTAGTGGCAGCACGTGAAGACTCACTTGTATGCTTTGGCCAGCCTGTGTCCATATTATCTCAGTGACAAGAATTCCTTACTTATCTCCAAGGATTCATAGGCTCCTAGGAAAGATGTTCAAATTTTAGCCATTTGACTTTAGCAGGTTTGGTTCTCATGCAGTCAAAGCCCAGGGGTATTGCTTTGAATGCTTAACTAGAAGCAGGAGCCAGATAAACACAGAGCAGAAGGCCAGTGAGATCCTATTGTAAATCTGTCAAGCAAACACAAACCCCTCCCTAACCATCAGCCTGATTCCAAAAATGTGCTTAATGGAAGATTCATGTGCCAAAGAACTCCTGTACTGGACAGTGCAGAGCTGAGGTATTATTGAATCCTGTGTCTTCCTCTGCATTTCCAGCTATGTGACTGGAGCTCATGTCCTCCCCTGCTCTGTCCCAGTAGCCGCAGAAACTAACGGAAATATAATTGAACATGTGAGATTCAGTTAATTCAGTTATTCAAAGCATGTGGCTGCACTATCTTCCAAAACACCCTCCAGCCAAGCAACCCTTAGCTTGGCCATAGCTAAACAATGTTCTAAAATTCTCTTCTGAGGTCAGCAGCTCTGTGATAGGACTGGGGAGTGCAATTGCTGCAGGCCTGGGCGAGCACATTTCGTGCAAGGCTCAGAAACGCCGCTGCCGAGGCTGCTCCTGGCTGCTGCTGCTGCTGCTTGGAGAGAGCCCATCCAGGCTCCTTCTTAAAAAGTCACAGATATGCACTGGAAAATCCTTGATATTTATTTTTGGATATAGGGCTAAACCCTGGCTTTGTAGAGGTGAGGAGAGTTTCCATTGATTAGATTAGAGTCCAGACTTCTTTTTCCAGCTTGATTTCTAGCTGAGCCCTGTCTCAATCTGTTTCCTGAAGGAGTGGCAAGGAGAGTTTTGCTTTTTATGTTCACCAAGGACAGGGTCTGAGGCTGGGAATCAGCCATAGCTACCACCATTGCACCAACTGAGTGATTAACAGGAATTTGATAGTGGCACACTGAATACAGACAGTATAGATTTGAGTTCTGGGTAGCTGCAGATTACTAATCTCTGAAGCTGCTGCTGAAAAGTCTTCTGGTCAGCTTCCTCACCAGAAGGAAACACATTTACTCAAATGGATTAAGTTTCTCATCTTTTATTTTTAATTTCTTCCCTTATTACTATGTGCAAAATAAGAATACCCAGAACATCTTACCTTTTCTGCCTGTAGATTTTCATCCTTCTCCCAGGAAGGTCAGGTTTACCCCCTTTGCAGATGGGGAAACTGAGTCATAGGGAGAGGTGTCTGAGGTCATTAAGAAGCAAATGGAAAAACTGTTGTGCAAACTGGTCAGTGAGTCTCTGGAGTCCCTGCCCAGTTGCTTGCTCCCTTAAAGGTCAGTCCCACGGGGTTTAAACTAAAACTAATGGTGATAAATAGGAAACTCCCCACTGATTTAGATTGTCTTTGAAATCAACATACATCTCTCTCTCTCTCTCTCTCTCTCTATATATATATATATATATATATATAAATATATGTATATTTATGGAAGGATATATATATATATATATAAATATATATAAATATATATATATCCTTCCACAACCTAAAGTGATTTTAATATCTTATCTTGATCTTATCTTGATCTTATCTACAAAGGGTTAGATTGACACAGCAATTACAGTTCCTGTGGTGAGTCAACAATAACACTATCATCACTGCTGCAGGATGACTGAGGGGCTGATTAAACACACCCAGAGGGGAGTTTGCCCAGTGAAACATGCCGAGTCCATTGCCATGGACCTGGATGTCTGACAGACTGGCCAGACCTAGAAGTCTGCTGCACTGAAACATTGAAAGGTTTCCCCTGGCTGGATGGAGCTCATGAGATGAGTCCAGATATGTGGAATTCATGAACCACAGCACCAGAGACAAGAGGAGGCAGCCCTGCCCCTCTCCGGTGCAGAGACAACATTTTCCAGGAGGATGTGGAGCCCCCAAAGTTACCTTCCCAGCCCAGTGCTGGATCTTCTGTTCTTCCTCACACCTCCCAGATTTCTGCTGTCCCAGATTACAAGGATTCCTCTGCTTGACTATGAGAAATCTCTGGAGTTTGTGACAAGGTCAGGGCTGGGCAACATGCAGGCAGCTCTCCCTCCATGGAGGGCTCATTCCCCCTGGCATCAATATGGCACTCCAACCTGCTCCCATCTCCCACACTGCAACCAACACACACTGTGCAGGTGTTCAGTGCACCCCAGGTGGATTTAACCAGCTGGATGGGACACAGAAGATTCCAGAGAGGACACAGTGCTATAAATGAGGCAGTACCACTTGAAGTTTGAGCAGGTTTTTTGTCTCGTTTTCCCTTCCTCTGAGTGAAGTATCACCTAAAACCTTGAACTGCCCAGGTGGCTGAGGTATCACCAAGTGTCTGGGTTTCTGTGGATGCTGTTTTTAGCTGGGTGTTCACTATGGGAGTGATTATCACCATTGAGCTTCCAACTCTGACATCCAGGATGGTGCCTGGGGTCCCAGTGAGGCTCCAAGAGCGAGGCAGGCATGGTGTCTTTCCAAGGGCTGGGTGGGAAGCAGAGCTGGCAATGCTTTGGGCTGCTCCCTGGGTCTGCTCTCTCCTCTTCCTCTGCCCACTCTCGCCCAGGGCTCCTCTAAGTACTTTCTGTAAGGGAACAATAACAGCTCCAGTGAGCCCCACACCTTTGTAAAACTATTTTAAAAGTTTTTATTTGCTGAATGTAAGAGCTCAAACCTTCCAAGTCATGTGTGCTACTAATCAGCATTTTCCTGCCCTGCCTGCTTAAACTTCCACTAACTCATCCTGAGTCCCCCATTAAAGATATGATAACATTTTGTATCCAATTTCCCCTGTAATTAGATGCACAAACACTGTTAGTCTTGCTGAGAATGAGACTATCAGTAACAAAACACTCCATCAAATTCCAGCACTTTAACAAGATCCCCCTTTTTTATTTTATCAGTCTGATGTGAATCCCTCTGATCAGGTGTTAACAAGCCAGGCTATTATCCCTCGATATTCCTCTAGTACTAGAAATATATATTCACTACTCAGACATCAAATCACATGGACCGTAAAGGCTTTTAGGTTTCCCACTCCTACCACATTTTTATAAATCTTTGTTTTTCAAATTTCTCACATTAATTGTGCATAATAGCAGCATCAGTATCATATCCCAGAAGGAAAAAATAGTTGGCTTTAAAAGGATTTCCTTTTAAGGAAAGTTTGTTTATGTTCCTACATGTTGTAAGGAATTTATTTGATTTATGTTATATTATCCATAGACCTACATTTTTATGGATATTATCAGTGATCCACAACTATCTGTCCAGTACATCTCATTTTTGCTTGATGGGTAAAGTATCTTTGGTGATCACAACCATACAACAGACAAGAGCTGAATTCTGATTTGCCCTTGGAAAAGACACCTCCCCTTCCTGCACTTACTGCTCACCTGGAATGGTCTCCTTGAATATACCAGCATCTCTTTTTGCTCTTCTGGGAATTCCCAAAATAGAAATGGGAACTGGACAGAAGACATCCAGTAACTGAAGAGCCCTGAGGAAAAGAAACCGAAACGAACAACAAATATCCCTCCCCCCCAAAATGGTATAAAGAGACAATATATGTATTTTCTAAATTTATATAAGAACACAATTAACTCTTCCTTCATTATGCAGTTTCTTGGTTTTAAGAATGTCATCATAACCTGGGGAGAAAAAGCAAATAATGATATGAGCAGGAATTATGATCTGAACTGCCCAAATTTTCAGTCAAAATCTTTTGGGATTGTACATACCAAAGTTTCTAATATTGTCTCTACCATTCTTTTTTTCTATAACTTTGTAAAAAGTTGTAAATAATTTTAATGCTGTTTTTTTTCCCATAGAAGTCACTAAGTCAAGGCCACAATACTTGAAATCTAGAGTGACTATTTAATTGCTTAATTTAAATATTTAATATTCAAGCCAAATATTGAAATTCAATTCAATTAAATATTGAATGCTGCACAGGAAAATGTCTACATCAATATTTACACCTTTCTGGCTTTGTATTGCATCAAATTCCTTAGAAACTGTTCCCAGAGCAACACCAGCACTTCCCAGGAGCTCAGTATGGGAGGGATGGAACACCTCTCCTACAAAGATAGGCTGAGGGGGCTGGGATTTTTCAGCCTGAAGAAAAGAAGGCTTTGGGGACACCTCATTGCAGGACCTAAAGGGGGCTTAGAAAAAGAAGGGAGAGGTCTTTTTGTTTTGGTTTGGTTTTTGGTTTTTTTTGGTTTTTTGTGGGAAGACAGTCGCAGGACAAGGGGCAATTTTTTAATTTGGGGAGAGCAGGGTTAAATTAAATATTAGGAAGAAATTATTTACTCAGAGGGTGATGAAGCACTGGAACAAGTTGCCCACAGAAGCTGGGATAATCCCATATCTGGAAGTGTTCAAGACAAGTTTGAATGGGGCCCTGAGCAACCTGACCTAGCAGTTGGCATCCCTGCCCATGGCAGAGGGGATGGAACTTGCTGGTCTGTAAGGTTCCTTTCAACCCAGGACATTCAATGGTTCTGTGATAAATAAACTCTTTTCATACCCTCAGAGTCTCACAATTAATGCTCAGTCAGTGCTAAAGATGTTTGCTTTACATATGGAAAAATTCACCTTTTTGGACAGGTTAAAAACAATCTTAATTTACATCTAAAAATCAGAATCATATTATAAAAAGATTCCATTTATATAAAAAACCCCCAGCCAGATAATGAATGATGGAACTGTCTCCAGCAAAAGAGTAACACAACTTACTTCTCTGATGACACATGATTGTCCTGCCCTTTCTGTGAAAAAAATTGCCCTCTGACTGCAGTATTGCTTAATTTTCTTACTGTTAAACCATCTTGAACAAAGAGCGGTGTTGGTATTGAACATCCTCTGTAAAGATTAATATACAAATTCTTCCAAATGCTTTTTTTCTCCTCTGTCATTTTTAGACGAGTTTTTATTTTCTTCTGGTGTTTCCATTTGAAATTTAACCCAGTAAACTTCCACTGCCAAGCAAAAAAATAAAGCAGAAACAAGATCAAAAAGTGAAGAATTATGCAATACACTGATGCCAATCAACATGTGTATTGCTTTTACATGGCTGGGTTTGGTAGCTGGGTCTCTATGGGCTGGTTTTTCTAAGAAGATGCCAGAAGTTTCCCCAATGTCCAGCAGAGCTGATCCCAGCCAGCTCCAGGATGGATCTGCTGCTGGCCAAGACTGAGCCCATCAACTGTGGTAGCACTGCTTCTGTGATAACATATTTTAGAAGGCAAATTAAAAGTTACCGTACAGAAGTAATTGCAACCAAAGATTGGAGTGAGAATATGTGAAAGAAGCAGCCCTGCAGTCCCCAAGGTCAGCGAGGAAGGAGGAGCAGGTGGTGCTCCAGGGGCTGTAGCAGTTTCCCCTGCAGCCCGTGGTGCAGCCCATGGTGAGGCAGCTGTGCCCCTGCAGCCCATGGAGGATCACAGGGATGCAGAGATCCACCTGCAGCCCATGGAGGATCACAGGGATGCAGAGATCCACCTGCAGCCCATGGAGGATCACAGGGATGCAGAGATCCACCTGCAGCCCATGGAGGATCCATCCATGCCAGAAGAGGTGGGCACCTGATAGAAGGTTGTGAACCTGCGGGAAAAAGGGTCCTGACAGGAGCCCTTGGAGAAAAGGGTCCACACTGGAGCAGGTTTGGTGCCAGGACTTGTGACCCGGTGGGGGATCCATGCAGGAGCAGCCTGATCCTGAAGCACTGCATCCTGTGGAAAGGGAGCCACAATGGAACAGTTCATGAAGATCGGCAGCCCATGGGATGGACTCATATTGGAGAAGTTCATGAAGAACTGTCTCCCATGGGAGAATCTCCTCTCCATAGCAGGGGAAGGACTCTTGTCCCTGAGCAGCAGCAGAAACAACCTGTGATAAACTGTGTAGCCCTCATTCCCTGTCTCCCTTCACCTCTGAGTGGAGGAGGTAGAGCTGAGAAGGAGGGAGGCATGGGGGGAAGATTTTTTTCAAGATTTGTTTTATTTCTCATTATTCTGCTTTGATTTTGATTAGCAATAAATTCAGCTTTTTTCCCCCATTCAAGTCTGTTTTGTCTGTGATAATATTTGGTGAGTGATCTCTCCTGGTCCTTAACTCAGTAACATTTGTTGTATTTTCTCCTGTTTGCTTGTGGAGGGGAGTGAAGCAGCTTTGGTGGGCATGTGGCATCCAGTCTGGGTCAACACATCATAAATGATTTTGTGGAAAAAAGATTTTCTACTGTTTTGGTTTTTCAGGAAAACACATATCGGTTAATAAACATAATAATTCAAATTTAGCATAGGTATATTCCTGCAAAGTCGCTTGGTTTATCACCATGGCAGTTAACGTGAGTATAGCACACACTAAATGGATTAAGAGCTTGCCAGCTGGCAGATTTCAAAAAGTATTTGTTGATGGGGAATTGTTACCAAATGGATGTGTTTCTCATGGAAATTCCCCAGTGGGCTGTTCTGTGTCTAACACTGTTCAACACTTTTATCAACTCCTTATTTGCACATGTTGTAATAAGCTTTGATTTTCCTTGATACGCCTGACAGATTAGTTAGTGTTTAGTGATGTACATGTTTTCTGCAAACTGTTAGCTTCTTACCAGGGTTTTGCTGTAATTCATTCTGTTGCCTCATGTGGTCTGGACATAAAGTTTAGCTTTTTAAGACCTATTGTGAAATTCCATGTAGAATTCTGCCCATTTTCCTCTTTCTCTCACAGATAGAAGAAGACACGCCCATTACAAGTTTTGGTACTCAGCTGAATTAGCTGGAGAGTCCACTCTCTAGTGACTTGTACTTTGGAAAAAAAGTTGAAAACTTTGTAGGAAAGAAAGGTTTAGTTACACATTGTAAGCCTCTGGTTTTGGATCTGCAAAAAAAATTTAGCTCCCACTTAGAAGAAAGTCTTCAACTGTTATCTGAATGAGAGATGTATCATTCTGGTAATGTTTGCACACATATAATGGTCTTTATTTAAGGATGTTGCAGTGCTGAAAAATATTACATCATTAGTAGAAGAGCATAACAATATAAAAATACTGATCAAAGCTAAGTCACCAAAAGTAATGCTAACAATGACACTGTCAATGTAAGTCTGCTGATTTGATTATAGAGGAGACATCCTGGTTACCATGAGGGAGGTATCCTTGGCTGGTATATGTTCAAGAGTTAAAGGAATGAGTCTGGAAGAGGCTAATGGAATAGGATGAAGTAAGAACATAATTTGATTTTTTTTTTCTGTATTAGGGACCATTTCTTTTCTGAACAGTTGGATTTTAAAGAGATAGAAAACATGGTACTATTTTTCACACTGAGGAAAGAAGGTGTTGGACAGTGTTTAAGTTTCAGTGGATGAAACCTGTAGGGTTTTCCTCTGATTTTGAAGTGAGGAGTCCATAAGTTTTGTATGTTGCATCACTGCAGGGGTTGTTGTGAGAGCCTCTCTGCAAACCAGGGCAGCAGCCAGGAAATCAACAAGGAAAGCAGCAAATAGGTGATGGGAAAGATTACCTGGGAACAAACCTTGTTGTAACAACTAGCTAAGAGCAATTAGCAGGGCAGCCAGCACCAGCCCTGCCAGTGGGAAGAGCCAGCCACAAAGAGTGCCAGCAGCAAGCACGTCCAGGAGGGACAGTGAGGGAAGGGCTGTTTGCACATGGGGCTGTGCCTGGCTGCAAGCTCTGAGAGCAGGAGCACCGGCTGCTGGCAATGCCCAGGGCTGCCTCTGAGGGCATGGGTAGAGCTCAGGCATGATTCTGCTGAGAATGACCATCCTGCTACTGAAATCTGCCTGAGTCTGGATGAAAACCAGAGTGAGATGCAACAAGAAGAGGATATCTGTGGCTGGCACCAATGCACTGATCTTTCAGAGGTCTCTTTTGGCCTCTCTGGAGTGAGCAGGTACCTCAAAGGGGAATGGGATCATGTTTCCTTCTCTTGCTTGAATTTTCTAGGTGGATAGGTATGCCTGGAGCTCAAGTGTCTGCTGTAGAAGCACTACCAGGCTCATGGTTTGTACTTTAACAGCAAACTACCACTGGAAATTTATTTACTGTTAATAGGTGCAGATCCCTTTATTTGCACTTGGTTCGCCTACAGCTGGTAGTTCCCAAAATCTGGCTTCTCTTTTTTTCCTTATGAGGAATCCTCAACCATTCAAGAGTCAGATGACTCTGATGCCATCTTAAATGGGAAATAAGCTCAAAACTCAAAAAAAATGTTTTCATTTCATGAGAGTGGGGAATATTCTTGTACCAAGTATATAACTTGTAAAAGTGTAAATGTATTTGATGATCTTGAAGAATGAAAGATTGAGAAGTGACATGATGGGCCAGAAGGTGGTGCCCTGCTGAGGTCAGATCCATCAATTTCTGCTGAAGCAAGAGGAATCAAAGGGGTTTTTCAGGAGTTTTTCTTCAACCATAGGCCCAGTCTCTCTCTGCTCATGACCACTAGCATTTCTCTTTTGTAACACTGTCTCTCTATAGATCCATAAAGGGACCTCAAACAAACCTCCTTGATTTTGGTATCTTGGTGTCTCGAAGGCCTGCATGGCATTCTTCCTTCTGGCAATGTTTCCTTACTTTTATTTAAGACTGAACAAGCCCAGGAACCAGGTGAGCAATGCTGCTGAGCAGTGGCAAACAGCTTTCTTTAGACTGCTCATATTATTGGCAAATTCAGTGCTGAGCTGCAGACTGCTATGTGTTCTCTTTAAACGTACAGGAACTGCTGTGAAGCACGAGATGTCAGGATTATTTTGTGTAAGAAATTATCTTCTATCTTGACCGGACTGATGTGGGCTGGATACAGTTTTCCTTTCAAATCATCTACTTGCTAAAAGAAATCACAAACTGGTGGAGAAAAATGCAAAAAAGGTTTTATTTATGTTTCAATGTGACTGCTAATGAATGTCACAGCATCTGCTATATTGACCTCCGCTCTCTGGAAAAGAGAATTCTTGATCATTTAGTACTGTGCCAGTGTTTTCAGGTCTTAGGGCTTCATGGGCTCCACTGTGAAGCAACTGGATTGATTGCAAATGTTCAGAAGTTTAAAATGAATAAAAGTAAGTTAGAAAATAACAAAAAGAGAACTGCATTCAAAACTCCAAATTTAGGCATGCAAAAAGTATGAAATCAAACAACAATAAGCAGAGCTGAAGTCTTTGGGGTCTGTTATTGAAAGAGTATGTGCAAAGAGGAGAGAAGGGCATACAAAGCATCACCACCTCCCATAGCACTGCTGTAGAGAAAGGATCACTGCTGAAGAGAAAGTAAAAAAATAAAATAAAATAAAATAAATAAAATAAATAAAATAAAATAAAATAATAAAATAAATATGCAGCCACCCAGGATGAGAGGAGCACATGCTATTTCTTTTAATTATTTTCATTCTGTTTTGTGTATGTTGAAATATTTCTCTCCTCCAGCTACAGCAGAGTAGCCCAGATAGAGTTTTAATTTAGTTCAGTGAAACAAGATAATCTATGTTAGTACAAAATGTCTCACATAGGTAGAACAGCTGAAGAAGTAGATTTAGCCATGGCAGTAATGAGCTCTGGGTTTACAGTAAGAACAGTTTAAAAATTGAAGCACAGACTAGGCCTTGGGGTATCCCATGATTCTGGGATGAAAGTACAAAGCATCTTTACTAATATTATAAAAAAATTTACCCATAGATGAAGTAAATCTGAAGTAAGCCTTTCTTCTGAGGCTTCCTCTGTCTGTCGGACTTGTGTTTGTTTGTGAGGTTTACATGCTTCCCGTGCCTGACCAAAACCAGGGCTACTGAAATAACTTGAGAAATGTTATCACTCTGATGTTTCTGAGACAGCTAGGATTAGAAATGACTGGAAATGTTATGGAATAGTCTGTTTTCATGAGATTTCCATCCAGATATCTAGACCAAAGGGGTTTCTTGCTCTGTGAACTTACAGAACACCTTTCCGTGCTCTTTGATGTAAACTCCTTGTTTCCTGTAGCATAAAGAATAGTCTCCCCTGCATTGTATATATGCAAATTACAGCAAATAGAACAGTATAAACTCACCTTTTAAGATCTGACCTTTTGTTTGAACTGTTAACACCTGAAAAATGGAGGTTTTTCAGTTTTCAAAGCTGGCTATTACAGTTTATTTGTCAAACTAGGAACGGATTATGTTACACCCCATCTTTTCAGGGCCCTGCAATAGGCATAGGAAACACTGAATTTTTGTAAGCCAACAGAAACCAGACCACACAGAGTTAAAGTCTGACTCCATCCTGAGAGTACCTTGTTTTCTTTACACAATTACCTGTGGTCTCAGTTTGTTAGATGATCTCAGCTGGCGTTCAAAGTGATACTGAGACCATTGACAGAGGGATGAAGTTTCCAGCTTCAGCTTGAAAGACCCCTTGTGTTTGTGGATTCAGGTCAGACATTTAGTGTTACCTGAACTTAATTGCAGTTTGTTTTTGCTTTGCATTGTCTTCTAAAAAAGCAGTCCACAGAAAGAGGCAGGCCTGGGAAAAACAAACTACTTGACCAAAATGACTCCAAAAGCAGCATTAGGACCACCTCCAAGTCTAAACATATCTCTGTCAGAAAGGTTATGTCCTTGCTCCCCAAACCTTGCCACTTCCTGCAGAAGATTTGTTTCTTTTTTTTTTTTTTGTTTGTTTTGGGCCATAACAAAACCCAGGACTGCTATTACCTTACCCTTTTCTCCCATCTCAAGTTCAGACTGCTTGTGCAAGCAGTGCAGCCCTACTCTGACACCCTTTTCCCAGTTTTGCCTCAGAATTTTCCTCTTCAGTCCCATACAAGGAGATTGGGTGTCCTGGCTGTTAGTGACCATCATTAAGGTCACAGTTATCTCTAGCATCCACCTATGGCTGTCATCTTTTATTAGCAAATACAGTCCTACTTCTCCTTTCTTGAGTTAGGGCAGGCAGTCTCCTTCTTGGTTTTGGGTCTACTTTAAAAGTTGGCTCAGTCTGGGAAGCATTTCTAAATGCTTCAGACACCACTGAAATGACACCACTGTTAAAATATGGCCCTTGAGATTTGTGTGCATGTTCACATCACAGCATTTCCTTTTAATATTTTAATATGGATATAAAAAATGTTGGATATATGTTGTGTGCTCAAATTGCAAACTCCATTAACTCAAAACTTTATTTGACTCCAGAGCTAGTAAAGAGTTCTTCTGAGCTCCATTTATATGCTGATGATCTCTGCAATGCATTTGAATACTTACAAATGATGATATTTACTACTGAGATTTATCTCAAGATTGATATGTCACATCAGAACAGGCAGATGAGCCTGAGACGTCTTGTTATATCAGTTTAATGGGTTCCTGCGGATGAGTTTATTGGCAGTAAATGTTTGCACACATACTTGCAGCTAAGACATAGTGGGCTGACAGCAACGTGCTAATGTTATTCATTCCCATGAACAAATGATAATTTGTTCCTAATTCACCTTTCTTTTGCTGTAACTCAATCCACACTCAGGCAGTTTCCATTGCTCTGATGATGCACACAATATCTTAAACTGTCATGGCTGGATCAAAAATCCTTTCAGTTAGTCTAGCTTCTGCTATTAAGATATTATGACTTTTTCTTTTATATTCTTTCATAGAGATGAACAAAATGGATTTGAAGTGAGACTGTGATTGCTAACCACTCTCACCAATTCATATAATAATGACCATCATTATAAAAAATATCTCTGAAAAAAAAATGACAGTTCCACAGTCATTCTCGAAGAAAAATCTAAATCAATAGAGTGTGACTGTCTGAAGGTGCTAAATGAAACTAGGTAGTTTCAATAAATTGATTGGACAGATTTTACTATGTTTAAAACAAGTGCATAAAGTATATCTGGAGAGTTTAGTAAATCTTTTAGGAGTGAATTCTGTATGCGAACTGCAGCTATGGCAATAAACAGAGTATTCTGCCAAAGCAGTACAAGGAAGGCAAAGGAAAATGGATCTCAGACTTTGTGCAGGAACTCAAGGTAAAAGTTAACACCATGACAGTAATGACCATGAGCCACACATACAAGCAAATTTTTGTGCTGAAAGCAAAGACTGAAGAAACAAGCTATGCCAAGATGAATGCAACAGAACAGAAACAGATAGGGCAGCAAACCACTCATGAGAAGACAGACTGACTGCATTTAGAACAAGCTCAGCTAGTAAATGAGGAATATAGCATAAGACATTAGAAGTAGAATGTCAGGAGGCTGACAAAACTACCCGCATAGTTTCTTAAAAAAAATAAATTGCCCAACGTTGCCAGTAAATAGTAAATTGTTTGGTAAAATGCAAGGAAACAAGTCATATGCATGTGAATAAAGAGAAAAACCACATCATGCCCATAATGTTCCGTTAACTGAGTAAACTTACTTCAGGGTATGGAGAAGGCATCTCTCCCTGCTTGTTGGGCCATGTCTGTCCAAACCATTTTCACTCTGCATCAAGAGACTCTGCAAGCAGCATCTACACAGTTCAGGAGTACAAAGTATTGTGCAATGCATGCCAGGTCAGTAAAAGTAGCAAACATCCATAAATGCGCTCATTGCCACCTAGAAGACACCTGATGGTGGCCTGGCACTTACCTCCCAGGGGTACAGCAGGGTCAGTGATGCTGTTGAGTTGCCATCTTTCACCTTTCAGTTTTTTCCTTGGGGTCATATGCCTTACATGCCAGTATTTTTTCTCTTGAAGCCTCCTCCCAAGGCATTAAAAAAGAATGGGAAGTACTGAATTGCCAAGTAAATCTACCTTTATACAGAGCTTTGTTTCATCAGTGTTAACACTATATTGATAACTGAAAATGAATGCAATTGGATTTATTAATGCTTATTAATATTTAATACCAGCACATTTTTTGCGGGGAGGGGGGGAAGAAGGAGGAAACAAATACATAAATCAGTAATTACAGACTTATGAAATAATGTTGAAAATAATTAGGCCTCACATATTATCAAATATAATAAAATATAATTTTAAACTACTGATTAGCAAACAACAAAGTACCTGAAAATCATAATTTGGGGATCTATAAACAGTTTTCCAATAACAGCATCCATAGAGTGTTTTACTGACACTGAGATCTGGTTCCCAGCAGTTTTGTAAATTGCAGTATCAAAGCTTAACGATGAGTGAAATTTTATGGTCTTCTCAATCTGGTTATGAATGGTTAAACCTTTCCTTCAAATTTGCTTTCCTTTTTGAGTCATAAAATTACCTGTGGTCTTGTTTGTCAACTCTATCAAGGGTTGAGGGATGTGTTTAACTGATTTTCTATGAGATTTCTAAACTCTTTCAATAATAAATTCCCATGCTATAAATTCCCATGCTGACTGTTATTTCTCTTAAAAACACTGATTCCAACAAGATATGACCACACAAGAAGGTAACATTTAAACCTGTTTGATTAGTGGATAACTTCACCAAACAAAAAAGAGCAATCAAGCAGTCCATTTTTGTCAGTGAGTTAACTATGTGAGTTATAATAATTCCTGCAGAAAGCCTTTTATTCTATGGAGTTTGTTAATAAATAATTATGACATTCTCTTGAGTCAATCTGTCTAAATGCAAGCATCAAGACAGATTATCTTGTGGCCTGTAATGTGTAAAACACTTTGCCCTCAGTAGGTGGGCTGTTCTGTATTGTTGCTGTTTTCATATACCATTCTTTTACTCAAAAAAAGCACAACTCACCACTTTGAAGTGATTAGCTTATGGAAATATTTATTACAGGAACAGTGATTAAGTTTGGGTTCTAAGACAGTTATAAGCACCCTCTAATCTACACTATTTTCCTTCAAGCTAAACTGTTTCTAAGTTCAATCAAAATATTCATTATTCTCTTTCATTATTAAACCCCAAAATTATTTCAACCCTAAACTGCTTACGTATTAGCAGCATTTAATTAGTTCATCTCTTTCAAGCATTTTTCCAGTTCTGGGAATGTGAATTTTTTATGCTGCTGAAGTTATAGCAAAAAGTTATTCACCAGCATGGACCTAGTTTACAGTGAGACAGTCTTCACTACAGAATTACAATGTCTACCATTAAAATCCCCAAACTACATTTATATGTTTCAAAATCATGACCAAAATGTTTAATAAATTTATATTGGGGGCTTAATGGATAAGCCAGGCAATTTTTTCTTCTCTATCACTCTGAATAGGTGGGGTGGAACATCCTCTTCAGGTATGAACAACTACACAGATTACAGGGGAGCCACTCTTTGTCTGCCCCATGGTAAGAAGATTGCATCTGTCTATATTCTGATGGATTAATTCTGTTTGAGTACCAGGATGAATGAAAATGGAATTCGGCCCTGCAACTGTAAAAAACTCAATGTACACAGATGTCATCTGAGCCTCACTCTCAGAAGCATATAAACTTCCAATGGCAGCCAAGGAGTTTGGATCAGATCCTTTATTCTCTGAGCTATTGAATGTTATTTGTCTCTCCTTCCCAGACTCCAGTTCATATGTGACAACTCTTGACTTCTGGATAGTGAGAGTCCCATTGTTTTCCACCTCTCATAGTCTTTTTCTCAACAGTCCATTTCCCTGGCAGAATTAATTCCAGCTTTGTTCTATAAATGCTAGTCTCTTTCCTTAGTCACTCTAGGCATCGAGCCAATGAATTCAGACTAAACAGAGGATATTAATTTTACTTTAGCATGTATATATTGCATAAAAACTGTGATGCACAAAGGTTTACTTCCAAGAACTAGAGTGAGACAGTTGTGTAAGCTTTCAAATTTGAACGTCAGAGATAACTTGCTGAGGGAATTGGAGGCACTTAAGAGGAAATCCTCTAAGATTTTCTGCTTTTAATGACTAAATACCACAAGAAAGTGGCTGTGAAGTATGAGTCCTTCACCTGAAGAACTGGAAGAGATCAAATAAACTTTGGGCTACCACCTTTTGATATTCTGCAGGCTGGTGGTTTCCAGGAGTGGATTGCGGGAAGGTGTTGAACTCTGTCCTGAGAGCTTGAGAGATTTTGTAACAGAGAGGGAGAAGACAGCAGCTGCTAGAATCTCAACACTCCCAAGGCATTTGTTTAAATATGATTATGAGATGGGGAAAAGTGAAGCTCACCTTTCTCAGCTCATGGAAACAGCCTTGCAACCAGTGCAAGCAGCCAGTCTGTGCTGCCTGAGGAACCCGGGTGCTGCCAATGCCTGCCAGGAGCTGGCAGTCCAGTCAGGAGATCCAATTCAGCAAAGAGTGTTATGAGCTCCCCTTGGCTTTAGGGGAGAATAGTAGGAATGTTACTCAGCATAACTTCAGTAGCTCAACAATAAACATTTTCTTGAGGCAGACAGCTTCCCCATTGGATTCTCTTGAATAAAGGCATGAAACCCTTACCAGATCCCTGGACAAAAGGAGGTCTTGCACCTTATATTTGTAGGACTGATCGGATTTCCTTAATTGCTCAGGGGCTCTATTGTTCTGCCTCAGCAGAGCTGCGCAAAGTTTATCTCTCACAAACACGTGAGAAATGCAGTCTTAGGCACCCACAGCTCCTTGCCACTGTTATCAGCTAATTAACAGCACAGAAATAACAAACCTTAGCCCAAAAGGCATCACAGAAGTGAATGAGTTAACTGCTTACAGCGCTGATGAGAGTGACTGCTAGAGAAAATACATTTTAATCCAGTTTAAAGTCATTTTTATCCAACCTAAAACTGTTAAAAGAAGATTTACTTCCTTGAAGACAAAACAGTTATGTCCAAGGTGTTATGTGTATGCCTGCAAGGACACATCTGTTGATACATTTGGGGAACTGTTCTTGCTTAACTGACCAGCTGTGCAGGAAATATATGTAGGATCTTCCTCGAGACAGTTTGTGCCATGTGTAGGGCTGATTAGTAGTGAGAATAACCCTGAAGTTTTTCAGTCCCAAGCTGTGATCTGTAATTCAGTGTTCATGGACGCCTGTCTACTGGAAGTGGGGTGAGTCTGAACTTGGAGGTGAGAGGGGAAAACTAGTGAGTGTGTCCAGTTGTCCACATGTGTTTTATAGAACCACAAAGGAAAGAGATACATTTTCTGCAACCAGGTACAGCTGGGATAAAGCAAGATCCTCACTGTTCCTGAACCTTGCACGTTTCACCTCACCAGGCACACTCAGCTGAGCTGCCAAGCAGCAGCTTTTATAGCCCCCATCTACTTGGAAGTGTTGATGACACTGGCAGAGGCTCTGGGGCTTGGCATCAGAAACTAAAGTGATATCTTCCAAAAGAAGTGTAGACATAACCCTTTGGTGACAAGTCACAGAGATCCGTGAGTTAACTGGATAGATTGTCCTGTCATAATGTCAGCCAGATATTTCAGTGCTAAATATCAGAAATGTAGGAAACATGATGAAATGGAGAGGCAAGGCCCTTTCCTCTTTGCCTTTTTTGATCCAGCTCATTGGTTGTCCCCTCTTCACAGCCTCTTGCTCTCTCAAGGGCCCTGCTCCTTCTTTTGTCTTTCTGCAACAGAGTCCCGTCCCCTGCCTTGCCGCAGAGGCATTTTTCCTTTACCCACCTTCTCCCATCCCTTCAGCCCTGATTTGTTGCTGATCTCCACCCATATCCAGTGTCCTCAGGAACCCAGGACCACGTAGGCATGTCCCACTAATTTCAGGAATTGCTTGATTAGTTCATGTCTGAACATTTCGCCCTCTCTGAAGAGGCGTAACACCATGTGAGTCAGTCTTGTGGAAATAAGTTTTACTCGTCAGATCTTTCCTTAGGTCCTTTGGTGAGGGATTGGAGGATTTATTAAAAATATATTATTAGAACATGGAGAATCTTGCTTCTCTGTGGATAGTGATGTAATGTATGCAGCTGTCTGGCTTAATCCAGGGCAAAGCTAAGGGAGAGTTGTTATGGACAGTACTACCCATGTTATAGAAATGAAAAGCCAGAGTGAAATAAGGGTTTTTATTTGTCTCAATGTGACACAGCTGATTTCCTCTTCATACTACCATGCAGACACAAACAGGGTTCATGAACCTGCTGTGGCCTCTTTTCAGGTCTGTCCTTGTCATGGACCTCTGGATGCTTTCATCTTTTGATGAGCTTCATTTACCCCATAGAGATCAGAGAGAAGAGTTGCAGGGTTCAACCACCAATTGTGGACCTGTGCTAAGCAGCCTGCAGGATGGCACAGGCCACTTCTGCAGTCTTTCCTCATGGGCTCTCTCTGTTTCAGTGAAATAAATGAACTCAATGAAATTAATATCTTTCCCATCATGGTATACTCCCATCTGTTTTTGTAGGACTAGCCTGGAAAGTATTTCCCATAGCTTCAGTAAGTAAGTATATATTCATATATTCACCACCATTTGTAGTGCTGCTCTCCAGAGTCTTTGAGAGAGCAGCCTGATGCTGCACTTGTACCCGCTTTTCCCCACCTCAGGTTTCCCACTCCTTCCAGTGGCATGTAATCAAGCAGCCCACTGCTCACCTGACCCAGGTAAATCTTGACAACACAATGGTACAATTGCAGTGGCTGCCACTGGTGGTCTACCCTGTTTCCCATCAATTTACATCTGGGGCAAGGTTCTGGGTACTGTATTTGAGGTGTCTGGTGCACTGGTACATTGCTGTAGCACCTGGGCTGTGCAATGAAGCAGTGACAGCAGTGTTACACTGCTCTGGCAGAGCTTAAGGCAGAGCAGCTTCTACATTTGCAGCTCCTCTTAGAAATTACAAAAGTATTTACAAAGTTGAAAGATGAGACTTCTTTTTCATATTCTCTGTTAATCATCATGATAGTTTTAGGACAGACTCATATATCTATAGAGAGTCCTGCCAGATTATGTGAAACTTTGTGAAATCAGAAGTCCAGGTATTGTCCAGGTGTCATGAGAGAATGCCAGACTTAGTGCTAAGGTTGTCCAAAAATGTGCAGACATCACCCAAGCATGTGGTTCCTGGACCTGACTGATAAAGCAAAGGGCCCCTGATGGGGAAGAACAACTAAAGACCTGGCGTCTCCTTATAGAGGTACTTGGAGATTGTGGATGAGGGTTTCAGTACTCAGGTTTGGGCTAACTGGGACTAATTGGCTGCTAAACCTCACCAAACTTTATTGAGAGCCAAATGTGTACAGAATCAGTTCAGCTCTCTACAGTGGAAAGTGTATGAATCTTTCTAGAAAGGACCCCCTGATGATGGTTAACTAGGTGGAAGCTGATGCAATGAGCTGATGCAATAATGGTGCGTCTTAATTTGCTGGGATATTTAACCAAAAGGAAGGGATTTTTCAGACAAGTAGGAAAATGTCCACTCTTTAGGAGCACAGTTTGAAAAAAAGAAAGTATATAGAAAAGTACAAAAGTATCTGCTGTCAGCAATGACATTTGTGGTCATTTCTCGTAGCCAAACTCAATTTTCTGGCACGCTGATTTGATACAAATGTTTTGAACAGCTTCCATTCTTATTCCTTGAGCAAACACGAAGGAATACCAGTCCTAATTTGAGTTCAGCTCATTATATTTTTCAGTTGTGTCAAAATGCAATAGTTGTAGAACAACTGGCAATATTTTGTGAACTGAAGTCTTTATGCTCTGCCTTTGGCAGAGGTTTGGAGTTTTCCTTCCTCAGTCTCAGCTCGGCCTATCAGTAACATGTTGGTGTTTTTTCTTCTACTGCCACCATATTGAGTTGCCCAAAATGTTCTGCAAAGATAGATGGACACATATCACCTTGGAATTGGTGCTGGAAAACATATGCCATTCAGTTTGTTTACTCGCTGGTAGCATTGGTGCAAGCCAAGAATAAAAGTTTTACTCAGCAAAGGTGATATATTAATATACAGCAATAGTATTGTGCATTCAGTTAGGGCCTTCTCATGTCAACCTCAAAGCACTTTGCATTGATGAAAATGCGATCTGTCTACAAATACAGTCATTATTTTACATAAGTTAATTGTTACAACCACTTTTTCCTTTGAGGAAGGAGAGAAAGGTGAAGGGAGAAGTTATTTCAGGATTTTTGACACAAAGGTGGTAGATTCACTCACCCTGTACAAACAAGAAGCAAAAAAAATCCAGATGCAAATAACCTCACGGTCATGTCAAGCTCCTTACAGCCATTTCTGTTTCTAGGCTGAAAATAAATCCCATGGCTGCCTCAGGCAGAGGAAAGAGACGCCCTTCTCATCATCAGATCATAAGATCATAAGCTATGAGATGTTGAAGTGCAAAAGGAAGTAACCTCTATTCTTCTAGTAGTGTGACTGTTGCTATGCATGCAGTAGGACAAGGCCATTTAAAACTGAAAAATGAAAAACGAAAAATGAAAAATGAAAAACACAACTGAAAAATATAATGAGATGAGCTCAAATTAGGACTGGTATTCCTTCGTGTTTGCTCAAGGAAAACACGAAGTCTGGAAAAAATGAAAATATGTATTTTTTTAGCAAATAGCTTCTAGGGAGGAGATGCTAAATGTACCTGGTGTGATGGGAATATGGGAAAATTGGAAGTGCCTGTGAGGAGGAGTGTTCGATGCAAGTATAACAGGCTTTGCCTTGACAAGATCTTGATGATCTTGGTGATCTTGATGATCTGATCAGATGAGCCAGTTGTGTTGGCTCATCTGTAAGGCAGAGGATCCCTCAGTGCCAGTCTGCAGTGAAAGTGATACAAAGGCCTGATTCATCTGATAAAAATGTGTCAAAACTTCCCAGAAATGATCAGTGATTTATTATGTCATTTTTGAGAGAGGGTAAAGAAAAGGAAATGGTAGGTAGAGAAGAAAAGAAAAGGTGGGTAGAGAATCTGATAATGGACCGCGGACATTATACTGACTTTTGTAATATCATAAGACAGCTTTTTTGCAGGTTGCATTTCACAGAAAACAAAGCTTTTCTATGGGGAGAAAATGTTCAATTAGCAATGTCTTAGAAACTCCTTCAGTAATCATGGGTATGATCTTGGCTTTAAAATAATACTGAAAGGCATACCTTTATCTAACAACTGAGATAAAGAAGTAAGAACATCTGCTGGGGTCTGGACTCTTGCAAATGCTGTGACACATCTGTGCCAGCAACGGGCCAGTGTGAATGAGCTTGACTCTGGTCTGTTGTTTACTCTGGACTTCATTTCTGGATTTCGAGTTTCTGGTGGCCTTTGTTCAGATTCCCAAGTACAGAATTATTGTAAAATAAAGAGGAGGCCAAACTTGAACTTGGAAGAGGAATCTCTGGCACTGTTTGAAACATATAAAAGCATGAGGTTTGGCTAACCTTGCCGAGATGCTGTTGCACAATCGTGTATGTCAGAGATCAGCAATTAGCCCCCATGCAGATCCTGCTGTCTTGGTGGTCTTGGGAAAAACATATATTTTTAAGTCACAGTGGGTTTTAATGCCAAAGAATAAGTATTTGATTTTTCAGATAATGCTACTGCAACTCACTTTCAACTTGAATGAATGTTGGCAGGCACAGTCAAGTTTCTTGCAGATCTTTATTATGTCTGTCAGCTATGGAGTCATAATATCACAATCACGATGCAATGAGTGATTCCTTGATTTAAGTATTACTGCCCTTTCTCCTTAGGAATGGAACTACTTAAAACACCCTTCTGATGTAGAGAAGCTTTGTTACTTACACTTTACACAAACATAGTCGAAGCATCATAGGTTCGAGTCAAAGCCTTCAGTAATGGTCAGTTATCTGTGTGTTTCAAAGATTATATTAAGCACAGATGGTCACACAAGCTTTTCTGGTAGACTTGGGAACAGAACCCTGGCACACCAGACTCTGGCCTCCTGGATGAAAGCACTTTTCCATTAGCATCATGGTGTTTCCAGAAGGCTATATCTTTTTATTTGGTATTTTCCCATTCTGTCATGAAGAATATTCCCAAAGGTGCAGCACTGACTTCTGTCTAGAAGTAATTAATGTAAAAAATTTTATTGTAAAATCCCTGGAAATCACTGAAGAAAAAGAACCCCAAACATTTAAAGCTCTTCCAAATATTTATTTTGATAATACGCATTCTCAAGCCTGAAGCAAAGAGAATACATATATGACAAAATTACTTTGTTGTCCTTACTGCTATACAAAAAGAGGAGAATGTTTTATCAAAAAATAAAACTATTAAAAATCTTGTTGGTGCATGTCTATCATGTCAATGCTTATTTCCAAGTGTACAGGCCATTGTAAGCAGCAGGGTGTCCCACTAAGAAGTATGAGCATCTCCAGTGGGTGATTTGGTCTTTAATTGGCCAAAGTGCTGTCTGGAGACATGGCTTCCTTTTCTCCATAGAATTCTCAAACTCCTAATTCAATTGCCAAGGGTAAATAGGGTGAAATCTCCACTTAGAATTATGTTTTAAAAGGTCTTCTTTGTTACTGAGTATAGTCTAAAATTTGTCACTGGTGTGTCTGAGGACAATATTCTCTGTCGCACATAGATAAACTCCATGTTCTCCCAAACCTGATTAAAATTGTCGGCTATCAAATATTACAGATATGTGGGATGCAGAAGTGTTCTAATTTAGCCCCAAATCTTCTTTCAAGAAAAGTCATTTGAATCCCCTGAGTATCTCCATTTCCCATATAGCTGATGTCCTTAGCTGCTTAATACTGCAAATTATATAAAATCAGATGTGCAATTATGTTATTAGAAGACCTGGAGTTATTCAGACACAAGTATGTGCCTAAAAAGTATAATGAAAAGATGAAAATGCAATAATACGAAAAATATATTTTAAAGCAAAGCAAAATACTAAATATTAGCACTAAAAAACCCACAGAGAAAGTGTTGGGTAATTATCACCCCACAAAGCTTGCTTAAGTCAAATCTGTTTGATAGATTTTTAAATGAATGACCATTTAAGACAGTGCAAACAGAAATGGAAAGAGTGGGAAAAGGAGGAGAGACAAAGTGTAGCCCCAGAAGTGCAATGTTGATTTTAGCATGGAGTCCACTTGGAACAGAAATGGGTGAAACAGGGTGAAATAATTGGTGTTGAGGGTCTGATATCTAGACTTAGTTGCATGTAAGAGAGTTTTTTGGCATTGGCTATAGTTTGTCTGTACAGCACACAGATCGAGCAGAGCAGATCATTCCAGAACAATCCCTTCCAGCCCAGCCCTAAATGAACAGAATTTGGGTCACTCCACCTGAGGCTGCTGTACAAGGTAATGATGAGATTTGCATCAGTTGTATAAATCTGTTACAACATGAAATATTAATGTGACTAATGTGACATGCAGGTCTGCAACATAGAATGATTTTATGAAAAGGAAATTTGTGTGTTTTATCTCAAGAGCCTGATGCCAGCTTTATGAGGATATTGTAGAAGAAGAATAAGTCTGTTCTATTTCAGAGCTATGCAGCAATGGTAAGGCTGCACTCTTGCTAAACCATTACCACAAATAACATTTAAATCAGTGTACTTCGAAAATCTCCCAGCAGATCTTCAGTGATACCAAATCCATTACTGAAGAGAGGATGGGATTTTCCTCAGACCACAGAATTTTCTGGGGAATTTGTAAATAAAAAAACATCACATGAGGATAAAAATGAGAGCTTCTTTTTGGAACCATCTTAGTCCGTGTCCCCTTCCCCAAGAAAATGCACAATGTAATAGATGAGAAAGCATTGCCCTTGGGATCCACCTCTCCAATGAGAACACCTCTTAAAAAACCAATAAACCTCAAGTCAAGGTTTTGTTTAGATCCTTCAATGTTTAAAGCTTACTGTGACCTCTAATGCTGGGATACAGCTGGGACATGAGAACCACAGCCCTGCTGTCAGTACTACATGAGCTGTTACAGAGAAGGGAACAGGGTTGTTCAAACTCTGCCAGCAAATATAGCACAAGGTTTGTTCTTGTGTGTGCCAGCATCTACTTCTCACAGTGGAGAATCCTTGAGCTGGATTGGAAGAGACCCTGAGAGGATACCTAGACCATACCTCTTTTTCTTTTCCACACAAAACTTAATGCTTTGTTGCTTCATTCACTTCAGCTGATTCAAGCATCAGGACATGCCATTCTGTGTAGCCTTCTCCACAGGAAAGCAGGCTACAGCTCTGTGTTCATTTAAGCCTGGCTCCTAATCCTGCTGATGAAAGATCACTCTTTGTTTTACTCAGCCCTTCCCAACCTGCAGCTGAGGGGGTGGCAGAGATTCTGTGTCCTGACAAGGGCTCCAAGGCTGCCTCCTCAGAGTTGCCTTGCAGGTAGTTCAGTGTGGGAGAGAGGAACACATGCAAGGACTGGAGATGGGAGCAGTGGCAGCTGGACAGGGCAGTCTCCAGTGTATCCCTGTGACCTGACCTAAGTTCCCTGACTTGGTACAGCCCTTCCATTGATATCCAAACATTTTTGTTGATGGGAAATTTTAAATGGATGAGTAATTTTAAATGCATAGAAATTTTAAATGGAAAGGAATTTTAAATTAATAACCTCAGATACCTTCAAAGGATGTTTGTATTTTGCTTCAGAATACTTGCAGTTTTGAGGATTAGGTGGGCAAATTGCTTTTACCAGAGCATTAGCATAGTCTGTTGTTGAAATTCATGCTCTGAGGGCAGGGGTACCAAGGTAGTCAGGTGTGTAACAACCCACGCTGGGGGAAAGCTGGTGGCACTTTGCCTCCTGCACTGGTTAGGCAGTTTTGCAGACTCCACTTGCTGGAGTCCTTATTTGAGCCCCTGACTGCCCCTGCACAGCTGGCCCACACTGGCTGGCAGTCTATGAACTAATATCATTGACGTTTATTGACTGGAAGCCTTTGAATATTTTGTTTGTGTGGAGTTTATTTGAGCAATACAAATCCTTATTTGGCAGGCAGTTTGAATTCCCTCTAAAAAGGCTTGTCTGTCTTTGATAATTTTGCCACTTTAACTACAGTGGTATAATTGAAACAGCAACACAGAAAATCCTCAAGGGAACAGGCAATTATACTGGTGGCAAATTGTTTATATTGGCCTAGCATATTACAGAACAAAATGAACTATACCAAAATGATGAAGTTTTCTGTCAGTTTCTGTCAACATATTACTCTAAGCAAAGATTTTATCCATGTATATTGCCTGGTCTCAAGTCCTCTTTCTAACAGATTTAGGCATGCTGATATAATATAAATGTTTTCAAATTTAATGGAGTTCCAAAGTGAATAATATTCTCTCCTCCTCCCCCAAAATCTCCATGCCTGGCAAGTTTAAACTCTCTGTTGAGACCTGCTTGGGGTAGAGATCTTTTTTCATAGATCCCTTTACTCCACAGACTGAAAGCGATGCTGTGAGCTCAGTGTGATGTGTATGAAGGTAAGGAGGGGCTCTTCCTTCTTATCTCGGTTGCTTTGATGGCATTGGGAAGATAAAGAACATGCTGTTGCTTTTGATGAGGGGAAAATAAAGAATTAGCAACAGCAACTGTTTTACCCAAACCTTCGCCTGCAAACTACTTTGAACAGGTCTTTGGATTGCTTTGGTTATTTTTTGTTTGTTTTCATGTGCTTGACTGGAAAATATCTGGAATAGCTAGAGAATGTCAAAGAAACAGAAATAACAGGCATCTTAAGCATAAGATTTTTGTTGCCTGGATTTCTGACATGCAGTGAATGAGCCTGCCTCAGTGTTTCTGTCACTTCCTGAGGCCCTGACATATTCCTGAGGGGTTGGAGGTGACAAGCTGGCAGCAAGGGGGGGATGACAGTGGCATGCACAGGTTTGTAGGCGTCAAAAGGACCCAGGGCTGGCTGCTGCAGCTCCCACCTAGGCTGCCACAGCAGCACTTTGGGCTGGGTGTAAAATGAAGCCCCTGGCTCACCATGTTTAGCTTGTGGGTAGTTCAGCAGTTCCCAGCACAGCTGGCCAGGCCCCAACAGATCCCTCTGCAGGTATTTAATTCTCCCTGTGTGCTTCCCAGAGAGTCAGATAGAGTGGAGCCAGGGCACACAGCACTGGGAATTCCCCTAGGCATTGGTTCATCGGGTTCATATATTGTTGTGTTCTACCAGGTGATATCTAAATCTGTTAAAATTTCAGTCTTGCCATCTTCTGAATGCCTAGATCTCTTCTTTAAGAGGGCTGTTGGCTCCTGAACCACTTATGGTCTTCAGTGCTTCTCATCCATCACTCTGTGCTGTGCTGAGGATTCCACATCTGTTTACAAAGTGTTCAAAGGAGGAGGAATTTGGGAGCTCGCCTGAAAAGCCTCTTGTATGCTCTTATCCAGCATTTCTTTCTGTAGATTGCAAAAGGTTTTATAGCTCCTTTTCTCCTTTTTTCTCCACTTCCATTCATTCTTTCTACAGCTCCTTACTCTTCCCCCTTAGATAACTGTGGTCACATACCAGATTAAACCTAAACCAGCAAGTTTGGGGTTTTTTTGTCTTTATCTTCTGTGCACCACACAAGTGCACCAAGCAATAAATTATTCTTAAAATTTTCTCTGCCTGTAGCATGAGATGGTTTTCATTCCACCAGTGGTATTTTACCTGCAGAAACCATATTGTTGATTTCAAAGAAAACAAAAACTGCATTAATTATGAAGTTATTTGGTAGCAGAGGAGAAATGCTTCTAAATGTTTTCCAAACATAATGTTTAAAACATTTTGTAATGTAGGGGAAGTCTGAAAAGCAGCATCTCCCAAAGTGAATTGCATAGTAGGGCATGATCAGACTAAGAGTTTTATGAAATATCAACAAGGGAGGATTAGATTGGAATTAGATTGGAACACATGAGCAAAGCTGAGCTGACAAATCTGCAAATTAGGAAAAGGTAAATCTGTTCTCTAATAGTATCCAGTATTATCCAATAGTATCCTTTTGGATACTATTAAATAGTTTACTACTAATAAAGGTCTGCCCTTTACAGAGCACTGGGAAGGTGTTTTGCCACTGACAGTGAGGCCAGAGCTATAACATCATTCAGAGTCACCAAAAAAACTTCTATCAAGAGATCCTTTTTTTTTTTTTAACTGCCAGGGATATTGACTCTCTTACAACATGTTACTATTGCAGCACCAAAGAAAAGCTGCTGCTGCTATGAAATATTAGGGTTCCCCACTTAAAACTGAAGAATTTGTATTGCTTCTTTCTTGATGTTGGGAGAAATTCATCCTGCACAATATAATCAAAGAAATTATGGTTTCTCATTGTTCCTTCCACTACTTTTACCTCAGTGACCATTGTGTGTGATCTCAGCATGCACAGCTAATTCTGCAGCCGCCAAATAAATTTTTTGCAAATGTTCACAATGGTGTATCACCTTGAGAGGGAGATGTGGAGCCTGCCTCTTGAGCTGCCATAATTTCATGGCTCACCACTGATGGAGCTTTGTGGGTGGCCTAGAGCCAGCTCTCTATGTTGCTGTGTGGAGGAGTCAGAGACAGAATCTGCCCTCATTATTTCACCAGTAAGAAAAATAACCTGTGGACTTTTGGGAACCCTGTTCATGTCAGAAGGTAAGAACAGAGGATCTATTCCTTTTCTAGGAGGTGCTCTTCAGCTGACACTCAGCCCTTCATGGAGCCTGGAGGATGGCAAACTCCTCTTGCTGTCCTGGTAATGAGCTCTCCTTCTTCCTGCCACCCTGACTCTCTCCCATGATCAGTTCCTATTTATCTCTGCACTTGAATCCTCCTCATCCTCCCTGATTTCCCTTCTCATCCCATCTCCCGTCTCCTCTCCCCTTTCCCCAGGGTTCCTGGCTCTTCCTGCGACACCACTCCCTCTCCACAGTGGCTGATGCCCTCAGCACTGAGTGCAGAGGGACAGACACTACTACTTGATATCCTTGTTGCCACATAACTACATTTCCATGTTGTAAGGAAGCCTGCCAAAGTCCTGTTCCTCACATAGCAAACTGAGAGCTATCACCAGCTGGTAACAGCTTGCAGACACAACTTGCTGACTTGGAAATATTCTTGACAGAAGCAAGAAAGCTCAGATTATCAATCCTTGCTATCATGAAGACTTTAAATCAAATACCCTCCAGCATCTGGTTAACGATCAAAGCAAATCCTTTAAAAAAAACCAAACCACACACACAAAAGAAACCAACCAAAAAACATTATTTCCTGATAGGCTTAATAACCTGGAATTATGGAGATCATTTAGATCAAGTAAGGATACTGACTTGTGACCACCAGTGAAGTGTGAATCAAAGATTCTTCATAAATCCACAGTGTCTGCTCTCCAAAGGATCCCACCAAGCCAGACACAGCATTCCCTGTAAAATCCTCAGCAAGCAGAAGGTCCCTGAGTTCACCATTCTCTGGTTTAGCAGAGAGGAAGAGACCAGCACTCAAGGTTTGTGAATAACTTCCTAGCCTGCTGTTAGCTTTTATTTTTCTCATTCATGATGACACATAAGAAGCTTGGGTTGTTTCTGGCTGGTTGTCTAGAAGGAGACCAGGCAGTGGTTGAACTTGGATTATTCAGATAGCAAAAGGAAAAATCATTTTGGGCATCACACAGCTATCCTAAAATTTTATTTAGGAACCTTACCAGAGACTGCCATTCTGTTTTGCCAGGTAGACAGAAGCAGATATATACATACTGCAGAATTTACCATCTAAGAGAAAACATCTGAGGTAGATCCTCAGCAAGTGATATCAGGCCTGTCTCCAGTGTATATAAGAAATTCTCGATTGAACCCAGTAGGAAAAAAAAAACTGAATAAATGTCAATATTTCTTCCAAGCAAAAAAGTCCTTCCAAAATTTCCCTGATGATCCTGATTAATGCAGAGCTCAGGTTATTCTCTGCCTTTGGAATAGAGCCCATTCATCAGAGTTCAAGTATCCAAAGGAAAAAAAAATCCTAGGAAGGAGTAATTGTAGTGAGTGGCTGCTGAGTTTTGCCCTTCAGGAGCTGGCAGTGTGACCATTATCTGCTCATAGCAGTCAGTGACCATTTTCTGCTCTTATGTTTGGTGCATTCGAATCCCCATTCCTCAACCTCTTCCAACATCACCTTCCATCTCTACTCACTCCTGTATTCTAGTTACCAAGGCTTCAAACCTTCTCCCTTTTCCATGATCCCAGGCCTATAAGTATTCACATACGAAGTTTGTTTTCCTTTAGGAAATTCTTCTTGTTTTCCAGCTTTCAGGCTGTTTTCAAATTACTCCCCCAGTCCAGATAAAAGTGTTGTGACAGAGGCAGACTTTAGCAAGATGCTTTTCTCCCTTCCTGTTTGTCCTACTTGGATCTGAACGGATGTTGGCTGCATATTGGATATCCTCAGAAACACTCCAATTACAGTGAAAGCTGCCAATCTACAGACCCTCATGCATTCTCACTGTTCACACACAATATGACTTTTGGGTTGTGAATGTGGTTCACAGCTACTTACAATAGCCAGCTCTTTGTTTTATTGTTACTACTGTGCTTCTTTTCCTTCCCTGTGAAGCAGTGGAAGCCACGAGTAGCCTGGAACAAATGTAAGGAAAAGAACTGTAAGGAAAATCTGAGAGAGAGAGAGAGAGAGAGAGAGAGAGAGAGAGAGATTAATTCCCAGCTCTGGCAAGGGGTAAGATAGAGGGGAAAGAGGAGGTAAAAGAAACTGTGTCACATGATTCCTATGTTCAAATGACTCCAGGTAGACTAGCGTTGCTTGTTGCTCTCTGTTAATGAAATACCAGGTAGTTTCTAGGAAATGAGAAACCAGTGAATTGTAGAGCATTTTAAAAAATGGGCCTTAAATGGAAAGAGATTTTACTTTACCTACTGCAGAGTTCCTGGTCTGTGATAGTATTGGCAAAAACACAGTTGAATTGCTGATGTTTCATAGAATCATCAAGGCTGGAAGAGACCTTTAAGATCAGTCAGTCCAACCATCAGCCCAGCACTACCACTGTAGCCATTAAACCTCATCCATTACACCACATCACCCAAGACCAAATCCAGACACCTCTTAAGCACCTCCAGGGATGGTGTTTCTGCCAACAATAGGACTGGTTATACTTTAGTCATAGGTGGTAAAGTGGCCAGTGTTTTTTTTAAAAAAGCGCACAGCAGGAGTACCTGGCTGACAGCAGTCAGAAGAAGAAACATTACCTTCAGTTTTCATGCTAGAACTTTTCAGGCAACAGCTCAGCCTAGTTCCAGCTGAATCTTCAGTTGTGGCCATATACAGGGCTTAAATAGAATTATCTTCATGCTGGATACCTTGTAAAACCAAACATGTAGGTGTAACACTCGTGTAATAAGACTGCCTTTATTTTGCAGCACTCTTTTGAATGTAAGAATAGTGTAGCCATGAAATAAGTGTGGTACAACTGTGATGAAGCTAAAGTACAGTGCAATAAACATAGGCAGGAAAAGAAACAATGGTATCTGCAAATGATATTTTCAGACCTTTGCTTTCAGGCTTGAAAAACTTCATGTTTAGTGAGATACTCTGTCCGTCTCCTCAGAGTGGTTTCTGTCCCCCTAATGCCCTGAGCCACTCTCCCTCCCAGGTATGGTAGATGGAGATGGTCTCAGGATTACCCTCAAGTCTTTGAGTGAGCTGTAAAATATTAGTTTCAGCTATCAATTAATTGATTGACTAATCATTGATCATTATGATCGTGAAGTTATTTGAGTCAAGAGTGAGCTGCAAAATATTAGTTTCAGCTATCAATTAATTGTTTGACCATTGATCATTATGATCGTGAAGTTATTAAGCTGTATTCACACCTTGAGTATCATTTTGATGGGCAAGACTCATAGGAGTGGTTTGGCAGATTGGTCTCCACGATGGAGAACACAACGGCCACGGGTCTTTTCCTCTCAAGGAATGCAGTGAAAATGTTGTACGTGCAAATCAGGCAGATTAAACGAATAGTAAGTTCTGTGTATGTTCACTGAGTATCTGAGGAGCCAGGGGATGGCCAGTCAGCCCTGGCAGCTGGGAATATTGCTCCTTCTCCCAGCTTCAGCAGCCATCTTGTGCTAGGTACCTGCCGCAAGGTATCAAAGAAATGAGAAGCTACTGGCCACATGAGTAAATTTCCTCATGGAAAAGCTTTTCCTAAATGATAGTCTGCCTCTTATCTGTCTTCACATAATGGAGAATCACAATGGAAAATCCTGTATTACAACAGCTTCTCAGTCCTGACATTGCTCTGTTAAGTCAGACTGCTAATGATTAATGCCTAGACAATGAATCAAAGCAGTTGCCTGTACAAGGTGTTGGATGAGTTCAAATAATAAATAAATATGTAAAAAACATGGGTTTTTTCCTGAATCATTAGGGGAAAAAATAGCTAATATTGCCAGGTAGCTCATTTCTAATGAACAATTTGATTAGCTACACATCTGGGTTCCCTGACTTTATTTCAGGATAAGAAAGACAGTTGGCTTGTCTTGAAAGAGTGTTTTAATGCAGAGTTCTTTATTAAAATTATGCTTCTTTTAGACGCTTTTTGTTAATACTTCAAACATGCATTGCTGGCAATATGAGCATGGCCTAGTTTTTTAATGCAAAATATCATGTTTCCAAGTATTTTCTAAAAGCCTGAATCACCACAATTTCTGCTGGGAAAAAAGAAAGGAGGAGGGAATTAAATAAACAAAAGCACCTGGCAACCTCAATTGTTGGTGTAGAACAGGCAAGTCTTGCAAAAGCACTTAAACTGAGTGGGGTTTTTCCAAAGTTAATAAGTAGAGTTGCAACAAATACCAGCAGTAACTCTCCTGATAAAAAGACAGAACCAGCAAGATTCTAACTGCCTAGAGACTGGAAGAAACAAAACGGAGAGTAAATACAATGGTCTGAAATCTACACATTATTTAAAGATATTTGAAATGGATACTTTAAACATAATATGATGTTATAGAATACAGACATATATATTATTGTTTGCCAGGGTTGGTCTGAGAAAGCAATGGTGTGGTAGGAGAAAAGTGGCCACTGGAAAATTGTATGAAACAAGAAATCTCCAGAGAAGTAAATCAGAAATAGCCTATAAAAGGTGAATAAAATAAAGATAAGGAGAGTCAGAAGTATTTACAAAGTTGTGATGAGGTGGTAGTCCCAGAATCTGGGAAGGTCTGGGACATTTTGCCTGTTGAATTACCAAGTATGTATCTCCTCAGTGCTTATGGCTAAAAATGGTGCAGTATTGTCATGTTTTGAGGAAGAACATGTTATTTTTTGTGGGGTAATCACGAAGTTTGGTAGGTGAGTGAAGCCAGGTGCTCCAGCAGCACAGGTCAAGGTACAGGACAGCAGTTCAAGGAGAGCCCATAGCTCAGAGGTGGAGTGCAGAGGGGCCGGGAGCTCCAGGTGTGACCACAGCGCAGGAAGAGCTCGGCGGGCGCAGGAGCAAACACCGCGGGGTTCTCCCGAGCGCTGCCAGCAGGGAAGGCTGAGCTCCCTGGCAAACAGCAGGGGCCAACAGTTTATGCAGGCAGTCTCAAGCAGTTCAAATAGATTGCTGATAGAAAGGCATGAATAAACCACCATTTGGCTTAGTGCCATGAATTTCACTTTGTAGAAGGTTTGAGTTGAATAACTCCTCCAAAATAGGCTTCTGGATTTAGACAGTGTTTCTTGTATATAAGGTACTTAGCTGAAAGGGAATTGAAATGGTAGGGCAAAGTATGCCAGAGATGGACTGAAACCACAAGTTTTGACTTGTATCCAACTTTAGAGTTTTCTAAACCAGACAATGGTCTTTTATAGAAAGAGAAAGTGGTTTTTCTATCTGCCATCTCTCACAAACACAGGTTATTCAAAGTGTGATGTGAACACCAACAATTCAGTTAATGCATCACTCAAGAAAACGGCTATCACTTACTGGCATCAATTTTTTAATCTGAGTTTAGAATATGAAAATGTGATTTGACACATACTCATGATCTTCAGAGTTTTGTATGCTCTACAGCCACAGAAATTTTGCCATTGGTTTCACTAAGTCAGAATTTTATCCTGTAAAACTGAAAATCATGGATAGTAAGTGTTGCTGACCAGTAGCATTCACATTTGGTTTCTTGACCTTCTTTTGGTTGTGACTTTATTTCTAACTGTTCCCTCTCCTTACAGGTAAAACAGCAGAACTGGCTTTATTTTGGTTCCCATTCTGCATCCTCATTAAAACTTTTGTCCATTCAGACTGTTAAAAACTCCAAGCTATACTTTTTTTCTTCTAGTTATGGAAGATTGTGTTCTTTATTTCCTCCAACTACCTATGATTTTATAGCATGTTATCTGAAAGAATGGTAAGAAATCTGTGAAGGAAGAAACCAGGCAATATTTCTGTGGGATATTGTCACTAAGGTCACCACTGCATGTCATTTTACCTGTAATTAATTTTGCCCTGTGTGCATGGGAAGGAACTGAGGAATGCAAAAATCAAGGGTTTATTTTGTCTCCAGTAATGATAGACCTCATCTTTGGGCAGTTGTTGATACAGTAATGTTTTTGTGAATTGAATTAATGATAGTCATCCTAACACCAGAAAGTGTTTCTTGAGAATTTTTGTGCTCAAGTCTTGGAATTAATTTTCCAGTTCCATTTATTTTTCAAGATGTCCTTACACAAAATCTGCATATTTTAGTACATTTATTTTCCTAAAATTGTGTGAGCTAAGAAAGGTTTTGCAAAGGATGTTCTTTCCATTTAGACAAGGCTTTAATTATAAAGCTCATGATGATGGATCCTGTGGATTCTGAGGTGATTTTAGTTGTCAGTGTAATCCTCTCCATTATTTTGAACACACAAAAATAATTGCCTCAGTTTGGTATCTGTGAAAATGAGGCCCATGTTGACAAAGTAGCCAGACAGTTTATTTCCAGAAACAGCCAGAAAAATACCAGAAATAGCTGTTAACCTTCCCTAAAATAGTTACTGTAGGGTTAAATAGCTTCAAAAATTGAAGTTTGAAATTACAGCAGTTTACAATGTTCTTCACTAGTAGAAATTTTTATCTTTTTTACTTTTGCCCTTTTACAAAAACCCCACAGACTTTCTGGGAACCACTAACCTACAGCTTTGAGGGGCAGATTCTATTTTTCTGTTCCATGCCTTGAAAAAATGGGGAGAGTTTGGGGGTGTAACTTTTGACAGCAGTTTTGTTAGCTATGGGCAACTGCAGGCAAAATTTTTGGAGGTAAGCTGTCCGAAACTTCTGTCATCTCTGCTCGGACACGCGCAGGATGGTTCGGGGCAGCCCGCGGTTCAAAGGACGGGTCTGGACTCTTCGATATTTCGGTCTTCAGATTGTTTATTATTTCTTATCTTACAAAGTTTTCTTCTCTGCCAGCCAGGATCTGACCAGCAAGGCAGCCAAGGGCACTCTAACCACCCACGGGGCGGTCGTGTCTTTTTATAATAAAAACTACATACATCATATTTACTTTTTATCCCCAATACCTTTCACCAGTGTTAACAAGTGCACCTTCACCACAAACCAATCCCCAAGTGCCAGCATCACCACAGAAGATGGAGGCCAAGAAGAAGAAGGAGAAAGGCTGGACACTCCCAGTTCCCTCATCTTGCCTCCTGACCCCCCATACCAAAAACCCTAAAATTTACTTTTCCACCCTGTGATAACTTCACTAATATTCCACTTAAACTGTTGTGGCTTACTGATCTTCATAGAAGGTTGGTAATTTGCTCCACAGGTCATAATCAAACCCACGGGGGCATTTTGGGCTCTGTGCCAGGGTCTCTGAGACCCCTGGCAAAGGTCTTGGCTGCTCAGGACAGCCAGAGGGATGTCCTGGGTCCTGACATTAAGCTGCCTTCATAACTACTTGTACCTACTGAACCAGTTTCTGATTTTCATGGGTCTTAACGTTTAGCATAGAAATACCAAAAGGTGTTTTGTCTTTTCAAAGGACAGAAAGAATTAAAAGAGTTAAAGTCTTCCACAGAATCAGTAGAATTTCAACAAGCTCTGGCCTGTAGTGACAGTCCTGGATACTGTTTGTCTATCTTCATTTTTATCTATGTTCCTCCATTAAAGCTATGAGGTGTTAGCTTTGCTAAAAGTCTCACAATAACTGAATAAACTAAACAAAAATGAGGATTCTTGGGCTTTGTTTCTGTTGAAGCATGTTTTCAACATATTATTTGATTTCTAAACCATATCCAAAGAGACAAAGTGCCAGAACAATAAAACATAATTCTTCATAATTCTTCCTTGCTTACAGAACAAATCGCCTCTCATGGCAAAATGTTGGATGCAGTTGAAGACTATCCTCAGCATGTTGCGGGGATTTGTGGAGAAGAAAAGACTCAAAAATAGAAACATGTCTGAGCAGAAGAGCACTACAAAGGCAGGGAAAGTTGGTAAGGAGAAGAAACTAAATCATTGGTTCTGATCCTACTTCTCCTCAAGTCAGTAGCAAGACTTGTGAACTTCAATCCATAGAAGTGAATTTCTATGTTCAAAAGCATTACTCAAGGCAGAAAAACTGTGAAAGTCCTCTAAATACAGTAAAAATAAAAGTAAGTGGAAAGAGAACCTCCCTGCATTGTACTATTTTTTTTCCATTCTTCAATTTTGTCTGGCTGACATTTAATACTGTTTATTATTAGCAGAGATTCTGCTGTAGCTCTCACAGTTTTAGGTCATGAGCAGGCCTAATGCAGAGCATAGACATTTGTCACAAGACCACAGCTGTTGAAATTCAATTAAAAATATGACATTTGACCAGAGTCAGCAACGGAAGTGCACTGATATTGCACAGTATTCTGTCTGCAGAATACTGTCCCAGACACAGCAAAATGTTAGAGACCACAACAGCTCCAGTGTGACCCTACCCACAGCACCAGCTGCGAACTGGGAGGGAATAATTTAAATAAATAACACTCATATCTGGTGCCAAGCAAAGACTCTCCTGTACATTTTTTACTCCAAGATCACAGTAAATAGCATCTGGAGAAACTCAGGAATAAGCACTAAGAATGAAAAAGTCAAACCAAGGTCCAGCTGGGTAAGTACCCCAGCTCCAATGGTGGCTCTTAGCAGCTGTTTGGACTAGAGGGTAAATAAACCTTTTTACATTGCATAACACATTGGAGTTTAAACCATTCAGGTTCCAGGGGCTGCCTTTCTGTTTCAATGTACCCTGCCCTGGGGCGACTGGTGCACAGATACCCTTTGCTACATCATTTATAGGCAAGAACTGGAAGATTCTACTACTGCAGTTGGCTTTGGGGTTTTCTTCTTTGCCTGGGTTTCTTCTTTTTGAGAAACAGAAACATGGATGGGAGAAACAATAAAGCTAAATTACTTGAGACATGGATAGGAAGTTTACTGTTTACATGGATAGGAAGCATGACTGGAACTCAGGAAATGGCTAATCATTCCAGACTTCTTTGAGAGGCTGTAGAAAACTGGAACACTGACAACAGCAGGAATCTAGACAAATGGTAGAAAGTTCAATGAAAATGTCTCTAACATCCTTACATGTGGGTTGTGGTTTCTTTCTTTATTTCTGTGTAGATTTTTAATATATTTTGGAAGAACAGGATATTTTCCATTGTATAGTTTTTTTTGGTTTGGTTGATCTATGTGTGAAAAAAAATACTGAGTGGATCTTCACAATTTCTGGTGAAGACCCCCAAAAGTTTCATGCAATTAAAGACTGTATGATCTGAGATTTGTTTCTAGAGACCATCCAACATTTAAACCAATGGAACAGACTATGCATGGAGGACCTCACAGAAGCTGGTAAGGTCCACACATATTTTTAATGTAATATTGTCAGCATGTGTTGTTCTGTGAAAGTAAATCATTATGTGAAAGTTACTGAATCACAATGATATTTCTATTTAGAAGAAGTCTTCTAAATATGATATGCAGAAAACCAGTCCAGATCTAAAATTTTAATAATGTTTTTAATCAAAAGCCAATTATATCAACTGATTCTACTCCACAGAAGGACCAAGAAGCTTAGTTTTCCTTCCAATCTAGAACAAGTTTTTAGCCCTGCAAGGTATAGCACAATTGTCCTTGCATGTTTACTCCTTGACCTTCTGTCAAATGTAAAATCAAACACCTGTGACAGATACTTAAGACTTTGTGTGTGCCCCTGTTGACCCATCTGCAATACATTACATCCTAATTTATTACTATGGATGGTTTTCAAAGGAGATTCATTAGACAGACAAAGTCCATTGCACAGTTTAAAAACTGTTTTTCTTCCCACTGTTCTAATTTTCTCTTCTTCTCAGGTTTCTGTTTCCTTTTATGCCCTGCCAGGGATATTAAGTGCTTGTGAGACACTATTTGGTCCAAAACCAGTCAGTCTGTCCTGGGCAATTAATGTGGGTGGCGAGCAATATCTGACCCAAGTTTTGTGGGTTGGGTAAACCGTAAGAAGTGGTTAATTATCTTCTACAGACCATATCTGTTTAATGAGGGGTGGAATTTCTCATTTATACAGAATAAATCCATGAGTTCTGGCATTGCCTGAAAGAAACCAAGGGATAACTCTTTTAAAGGAGCAAGATTTTTCACAGAGCTGTCTGAGGCTTAGGTCATGAATTGGTGTGGAAGGCTACATGATGGCTCTGATAAGAGTTGCTAATACAGATTACTGTGTACTAGGGATACAATCTGGGGAAGATATACCTTGCTAAGATGCAGTTCCTGATCCAGGTTTTCCTTTGGGTCATTTTCAACTCCTTTCAAGACAACAGGTAAAAAAACAGCTGAATTTTTCCATGATAGCAGTTTTTACTCAGTAATATATAGAGCTTCATAAAGAAAGTAAGGAGAATTACATTTGCTTCTTCTAAATCTCTCCTCTGCTCAAAGTAAAGCCATCTCATCTGGTCCACCCTGTCTGAGATATAAAACAATGGATGTTTTATATCCATTATACCTGGGCTGCAATTGCTGAAAATTTCCTTCCTGAATAATATCTGAGTAGAGTCGTATGTTCATTATTCACTGTTGCAGTATAATATGTGAGGCACTTCTGCTTTCCTCTAAGGAAACCCACAAATTCTGCTTCATCATACCACAGATTGGCAGTTTATGGAGAAATCCAACGGCTAAATCATCAAGTTGAGAGTACTTAGAATCTGTTGTGACATGGTTATTGAAATACTTTCTTTTCTCTTTCCATCTGCCACCCTGGGCACTGCTACAGCAAATAAAATTTTCTGTCATTTAAAATATGATCACAAAGCTCATGGTACTTAGCCCGAAGTTGTCACCTGAGGTTTTGATTATGAAAATTTTTTGACATTTTATAAGAAGTACCTCTGATGTTAAAGGCCAATGATATAAAAAATGAGACTGTCTGGTTTATTGTATGACTGCTTGGTTTAGAACAAGCTCTTTGGTGTAAGTGAGGCTGCCTCATCTGGGAAAGGAAATGACTTCAAAGTGATGTAAGAGTCCTGAAAGGGAGTCAGACGGTGGGAGATGCATTAACTGGTTTGTCTTGTGCTGCATTTAATTGAGCTCCTTATTAACTCATCAGATGGTGAAAGGAAAAACAGAATTTCATAACAGCTTTTATTTGCTAGAGATGAGGAAATAAATTGCCATGATGCAAGCAGAGGACTTTTCACCTTACAGCCAGCACTTTCTCTGACAGCAGATCTTCCCTGACTCAGACGTGTTAGGGAAACTAGGACAAACACCAATGAGCTGTGAGTCCCCACCCTGCTCATGACACAGGGAACATCTCTCTCCTTCCCCTGTCTGGGAGGAGGCACATTTCTGAAGAAAATGGCCCAACATCTAACGGATGACTGATTTCTCCAGACGCAAAAATTTTTGAGTTTCTTGCGTTAAAAAAGACACTCCCAAATGGCTCCCCCTTCCACTCCTCCTGCAGCCAGATGTGTGCTCCCACATAACTGCAGGATGATGTCTCCATCAGGGAGGCCTGCTGATGGACCTCCAGATAACCAATGCAATTTTGTGGCCCATGTGTCTCTTGAACACAGCCTTCATCAATGGAGTGTGCCAGGGAGCCTCAGGAGGGATTGCTGCAGGTACTGCCTGCACCTACTGAAAGGCAACACAGTCCCCTGCTGCTGCTGAGCCCCCAGGCATCCTGCTGCCCCACAGGGCCTCACTGCTTGGCCCAGCTTCACACTGCCTCCAGCACTTGGGACTAAATTGCTTGGTGAGTCTTGTATCATAGAAGGTGTACCTGAAGCTTGGATATAGTTCAAGAAAGGTCTTTTGCCTTCGTCTTCAAAATTTATGGTGTCTTAATAACCTCATAATGTAAAGATGGAAGTTATCTAACATTTCCAGACAAATGCCTTTGTCTGGACTAACCTTTACTTCTGAAGATGACATTTGGAGCCTGGCTCAATGGCCTGAACATAGGCACCAGGTACCATTTTAGTGAATTCATGACTTTTCCCCAAGCAGATGCTGTCCTGTGAGGGTGCAGGTTTCCCAAGGGTTTTTGTCACATTTGCCTTGATATGCCAAGCCCTTGGATGACACTGTATGTATCTTAAGCCAACTGAATTCCTCCATTCTGGGTTTAAAACCATCTAAGCAAACATCTGCTTGGAAGTAAAAATATTCTGTAATGATTCCTCCTCTTCCTTGGAGGCCCCAGGCACCACAGACATGCAGATACAGTAGGTTACAGGTGACTACAGGCAGCTTAGGAGACAAAGAAGTGATCAGTGAAACTGGAGACTGCACAATGGAATGGATGTAGGTTCTGTTTCTGTTTTTTGACTATCTGTGGTGGGATAGGGATGAAAAAAGGCAGGAAGGCTTAGAAGCAGAAATATTTAGGTACTTTATTTAGGTCCCATTGAAATCAGTACACTTGTTTCAGTCCTTTAGTGACTTGGATCTCCTGGTTTTTATTATAGATCTCACTCTCAACCATGACCTGTAGATGTATGGCAAGCATCTGAATTTTAACTGCACTTAACTAATCTGAACCAGCTGTGTGATGTAGTTGAATTTGGCTTGGAACCAGAGTCCATGGTGTTGATGTCCATCCATCTAATTTACAGGGCCCGCTGAAATGTTAGGATGTTGTCTCTCTAGAACCTCCCTGTCCCTGTCAGATGTCCATGCAATGTAAAAAAGTATTAAGGATTTGAATGGCTAAAAAAGATGAAATGTGGGAAACTTCAGTGCTAAATGATATCCTACTGTAATTATGAATAAATGTGACTTTCTTTCTCAAGAGAGATGTCTTCTGTAAGTAGCTGGGGAAATTCTGGTGAGGTACTCCAGGCACCTCCTGCTCCAGCTGCTCCCTTGTCTTTCTGCTAAATGCATGTTATGGAGAATATGATGTTACATTGCACACTTTACATTATTGACATAAACCAAGGGCAACATGTGAATTTTTTTAACTCTGAACCACTTGCCAGGGTGGGATCTACAGGGTTCAAGGGACTGGCACAATCTCCTTAATTAATATCCCTGTTCACCCTGGGCCCAGTTGCTCACTTGTCTCTCTCTCTTCCCAGCACAGTGAAGGAACCACCACATGGGACATTCATCATAAAGCATCTGAAGCTCCTCCCCATATTTCCTGAACGTGTTAATAATAAATCAAGCATTAAGGATTGTAGGTAATTTTTTTGCAAACTCCTGCACTGCTTTCTCATCCCTGTTGCACACTGACAGTGCCACTTTCCAGCAGCCTCAATTCGCTGGTGGTGGCACATGTGGTAGTTCCATGTGCCTAACTTGTGTTCTGCACTGTGACCATAGCTACCCACAGGCAGAAACTCGTGTTCTCTATGATTTCTGTGTGCTCTGAGGCACAGTTTTGTGTCACATGGGCCCCTCTGGCAGAACAGCCCACACCAAGTATTCTCTCAATGCTGCAAAGAAACCATAAAATTCTCCTGTAGGAAATCCCATGCTCCTTTGGCTTGAATGTTTAGCAGCTATTCAGGGTTTTTCTGTGTCATGTTTCTTTTGGGAGGAGGAGCTGATAGAGTCATGCAGAGTCTTTGTGCAATCTGATTTATTTGCCAGAAATGTGAGCCAGGTCTCCTTGCTTCACAAAATAACTAAAAAATACAAGCAAGCAGGAGGTGGTTTCCTCACTGAGAAATACAAATGTGCCAGAAGCTTTTTGCCTGATTTTTTCAAAATTCAGTATTTTGCATCTCTGGCTTTTTTCTGGCCTTCTCTCTCACAGCCCTCTGCTTCCAGAGTCGTGGTTGGTCCAACAGAAATCCTTTCATCCTGTGTAGCTTAGCTGCTCTCAGCCACTGCTGTAATGATTGGTACCTTTGGCAGGGACTTTAGTTGTCTCAGTTACCTCTGCTCTGAGGAACATTTTGTGTTCCTTCCATTAAATCTCAGAGCTTTTTCCAGAAGATACACCTTTGTCACTACAAGAGTGATTGAAAGGTACTCTTATGGCATATGTTAGAAAGGAACCAAATTTGATCATTACAGTTTCTTTAGGTCCTGGAATATATGAATATGCCCCTCAGGTTGTCAGTTTGATGAGAGATCCAAAATCTTGCAGACAACCAGTGAAGTCAAGGAAGAAAATTCTGTTTCCAGGAGACTGGATCAAGCTTTGGGGGCTTCTCCTGGTTTTGTTTTGTTTTTGGGGGTTTTTTTAACTAAAAAAAATCCTATATTGTGAAATATTGTTTGTCTGGGCTTATCTATAAGTATTCAGAATCATCACTGGTCAAACAGGCCATGCTATGATGCTTAAGAATATGACTGGATACATGACTTCCACAGGTCATTCTTTTCTCTCTCAGTGCTCCTGACTTTCATTATTTCTTTGTGTCTGGTGTGACACCTGTATCTGGTGTTGCAGTACCTGCACATAATCAGACAAGAAGTCAGATTGAAAGTGATATTTGGAGCTCCAGCCACTGACTGACTGACTGACTGACTGGCTGTGTTGCAGCGGTGTCGGCCTAAAGGTCAAGCGTCCGGCTAGCAAAGAGTGGCCAACACTCTAGCTGCACTAGTGGGTCCCTTCGGCGGCGAATGGCCTCGGGCTGACCTCACGACGGACTGCTGACGCTGCGACAAGGACGAGGCAGGAGTCTGGACACTCACTGGGGACGAAGCAGGTTTATTTCTAAACCCAAGGTGACATCCAGGGAGCGACCCTAAGGGGAAACAACAGGGAGAACCCCCAGCGAGTGACCCCGAGGGGAGGGAGAAACAAGATTATAAAGGGGGGAGGATACATAAGGAGGTATCATGGTTTGACGCTGGCACAATGCCAGTGCCTCCATGAAAATTCCCTCTCCCTGGCATCTACTGTGAGGTGGTACCCGGGAATAAGCAAAACAGGCTCTTACTTAGGGAAAAAAAGAAAAGAAAAAAAACTTTATTAACTAAACTACAAAAAAACTAAACTACAAAGGAAGAAAATTAAACACAATGAAAATGAAAACTACACAGAAACACTTCCCCCTCCTCCTCCCACCAAATTTCCAGTACAATTACATTTCCCAAAATTATCCACACTCGGTCTGGCACCACCCTTTAGATAATCAAATCTTCAGCTCATCAAGAAGTAGATGGAGTCCTTTCCTGTACCATGAACTTCTTTTCACAATCAGCAACCGCCCGGAAAAAAAAGTCTTTTGCTGCTATCATGTGATTTCTTCCTTCCATGCAGAGGTGCTCTCACTACACCTTGCATGGAGCAGAGGATCTGTTTTTTCAGGGTAGACCTTTGGACCTTTTAAGGATGCCTCATCTCATTCCAAGCAGAGCACAGTCTCATCTCCGGGACCTTTGTGCCCCCCATTTTCTTCTACACCCCCTGGGGCCGAGGGGTCTCAACACCAAACTCTCTTGGCTCTGAGTCCTTGCTTCCCCCTGAAATGCAGTCTCTGTATCACCAGGAATCAGTTCATGGATTTTTACAACAAGAGAGAGAGTCCAGCAACAAATGTCACTCCATCTTTCTCCATTCCTTCATCATCTCTCTTTCTCTTTGCCAGACCTCCTACTGGCTTATTTCTTCCTTCATCCTCCACTCTTATCCTCTTTCTAAGAAAAGGTAATGTTCTGTGAAGTTTTCATTGTCCACAAAGGGTTAAAAACCCTCACGAGCGGCTGGCCTGCCCGCTGCCCCCCCCCCCCCCTTCTCCTCCCAGCCGTGCTGGCTGCTGCCGGGACATGATATCAGGTTTCAAGGTAAACTCAGTTCGGCACAGGCTGCATTTCTCTTCATCTCCAAAAGATGGTGGGGGGGGGAATGGGGGGTAAACAGGTCTCTTGGTGCCCCCTCCACCCTTCTGCCGGCCAGGCCTACCTCAGCTGGGCCACGTGGCTTCTCCCCTCCCCCAGCCCAGCAGCAGCTGAGCCAGGGGGGGAGAAGCAGCTCTGTCCCGCCGGAAATTCGAAAGAGACTGAGGGAAAATATCCCTGCCTTTTTAACCCCTTGGATTTGTGGTCTCAGAGGCGGATCCAATGCCCCACTGGCAAAAACAGGTGCCCATCTTAAAATCCGAATACCCATTGGTTACTACAGCATAAACAACATATCCCAGATGTCCCATTTCCGGTCAAACCACGACAGGAGGGGTTTACAAGGGACCAATAAGGAACAACAGGGGAGTGAACTGAACATAACTGACATTCCATGGGAACGAATTAAAACATAGTGAGGGAGGGGCCCCGGGACCACAGCCAATCACTGCTCTCAAGAAGGAGAACATTCTGGAAACTGGGAAGGAGCAGGGAGTGATTGACTGGGCCCAGTGAGAGGAATAAGCATACTTATAATGGAGAAAAGGGGAGGAGGAATTACGTAACTTAACTGCTAGACAAGTGGGGTGGCGGGAGTAGCCAAGGATACAAAATGACTGACAGGAGTGTGGCGGGAAGGGAGTATGAGGGCAGAACCATTTTAACATATAGGGGGAACAATACAAAGTAGGGGAGCAATAAAACAAACTAAATTAACACACTACAACATCGCCCCATTTTTTATGAAATAAAACAAAAGAAACTGAGAGTCCATCTAAAACTTAGAAGGTCTGGATCCACGGCTGGTCCTCCCAAGCGGTGTCTCCTTCAAGATAGAGCTCGTCAGGTGGCGCCATGGTGGGCCCCTCTTCACCCGCAGCTTCATCAGCTTCCGAAGAAGGGTCTTCTATCTTGATTGGCTCGTCGTAGGGAGTGGAGACTCGATTCACGCTTGGTGTCATTTTTGAGACCAGTCTCTTCACCAGTCCGCGGATCAAAGCAAATAGGATTAACAACAAAACTAAACTCAAAACAACTTTACAAACAGACTCTACAATTGACCTGGCCCACCCGCTAAGGCCCCAACCCTTAAAAATATCCCCCAGCCAGTCAGAGGTTTCTTGTTTTATTTGATGGACAAGGTCTTGTAGTTGCTTTATTGTGTGTCTGGTGTCCTCAGCTCGTGACGACAAGTTCAGGCAGCAGAGGCCCTCAAACTCTTCACATTTATGATGGTGGAGCAGCAATAGGAAATCTATTGCTGCCCTATTTTGAAGAGTTGCCTTCCTTGTTAATTCCTCGTCTGTGAGGAGGTCGTATATTGCAGCTGATGTTAAATTCGCTTGCTTAGCTACCCAACACTCCAGGCGGCCCAATTCACCCAGAGATTTCGCCACCGATACCCAAGGCAATAAAATGGTAAAGGTGATGCTTTTAGAGTGTGACCAATGTGTAATTTCACCATCACAATCTTCGGTGTGGTCTTCAAGGCCTCTTTTCGATCTAGCCAATTTAGATGTGACGTTAGCTTTCTTCCAATTAAAAATTTGGGTGATGTTGGGGGTAAGCAGCGTCAGCTTGCCTAGAGTGCACGGCCCTCCGGTCAGGTGAGAGGGGATGCCTGCCCACGCTCGGTCGCCACAAATTAAAAACACGCCTTTGGGAAGGGCGTAGGGAATCTGGCTGGTGGTAGTGGGCCCGCTGATTTTTAACACAACGGAGCACCACTGTCGGGCTTGGTACTCTACTCTCTTCTGCTGAACCACCTCTACGCCCTTCTTGATGGGGACTATAGTATAATCAAACTGAAAACAAATGGTGGCATTGGCGGAGCCGAGCAGATGTAATTCTGTGGGCTCTTGGGCTAAGGGGTCCAGCCTCCTTACCCCGTCTCTCCAGGCTCTACCGGTGTCAAAACCGGGGAGAATGGTAAGGGTCCGGGCCAAAACAGGGGATAGGGCAGACTGAAAGGCGGAGGGAAACTCGCCTGGAGAGAAGGGAATCCCCACAAGGCAGGACGACATCGGGTCCTCTGCTGCGCCGGTGTCAAGGCAGATATGGTCTTGTCCCATAGACTGAGCTAAGGCACGCCAGACATTGACCTTAGGCTGGGGGACGACCCACGACTCCGAAGGCAGTGTCAGGAAGCCGCAGGTCATCAGCAGAAGGATGATGGAAGCCGGGTAGGGAGCCATTGATGGGGATGCGGGAGCCAGCGGGGAGATGAACTGAAAAATAAAAAAAACAGTGCAAATATAAGGTATTCAAGCTCATGGTTCTGCCTCATAAAGTAAATTTAAATCATACGAGAATGGGGAGGACACAGGAGATGGGGGTCGGGAGTCCGGTGAGGGAAGGTCTGAGGAAAAAGGGGGTAACAGAGGGGGAGACTCCGCTTCCATGGAGGACAGAGAGTCGGAGGAAGAGGTAGAGCTGGAACGTTTCCTCCTCCGCCGCCAACACACCTCGTGCTCCTGGGGCACAGCCTTTTTCTGGGTCCCCTGCCTCGGGAGGAAGGGCCGGACCCACTTCGCTGGAATCCATTTCGGTCCTGAGGGAGTGGACACGCAAGCATATCCCCTCCCCCAGGTGACCAGGTCATACGGGCCTTCCGTCCTCCAGGTCTCCGGATCCTTAATAAGGACCGGAGGCCTGACCTTAGGCTGCAGCTGTTGGTGACTGCCAAAGTGCCGGACCACTGGAGGATTCAGGTTGTCGAAGGCGCAGTTTAGAAAGTTGAGGGTGTAAAGTGCCCTCGACAACCGGACATGGGGGGTCTCCACCTTCACGGCCGCTTGTTGTCTAGCTAACACCTTTTTGAGGCTCTGGTGGGCCCTCTCCACCATGGCTTGGCCTGTCGGGGAATAGGGGATGCCGGTCTTATGTTCTATTCCCCATTGCTGCAGGAAGCGCCGCAGATCCCTGGACGTGTACGCTGGCCCGTTGTCTGTTTTTATGGCCCTAGGGATGCCCAAGACAGCGAACGCCAGAAGGAGGTGCTTCTGAACATCCGCCGTCTTTTCACCTGTGTGGGCGGAAGCGAAGATAGCACCAGAAAAGGTATCTACAGAGACATGGACGTAACACAGTCTACCGAAGGAGGGGACATGTGTCACGTCCATCTGCCACACCTCACAGCTCGCCAAGCCTCGGGGATTTGCCCCCGAAGCAATGACGGGCATTTGGTCTTTTTGGCATTGGAAACATGTGGCCACGATCGCCTTGGCCTGGTCCTGAGTGAGGTGGAACTGTCAGACCAAGCCAGGCGCGTTCTGATGGAACAGCTGGTGGCTGATCTTAGCCTGGCCGAACACATCCGGGAGCGGGCCCACTGTGACAGCAGCCGCAGCCAAAGAGTCAGCTCTGCAGTTGTCTTCAGCGATGAACCCTGGCAGATCTGTACGCGCCCTCACATGCATCACATAATATGGATGCTCACGGTGGGAGACCAGATCTACGAGTCTCTTGAGCAGATTGAATAAATTTTGGTTTGAAACCACCTGAAGAACTGCGGACTCTGCTCTGGATACTACCCCAGCGACGTATGCTGAATCTGTAACCAAATTGAAAGGTTCTGAGAACCTCTGGAATGCCCTGACGACTGCGTCTAACTCAGCAATTTGTGGAGAACCCTCCACAATGGCAACATCAGTCTCCCACTGCTGAGTCTGAGGATCTTTCCAAGTCATCACTGACTTGTGAGATGCTCCAGATGCGTCAGTAAAAACTGTCAAGGCATCCAGGGGCTCTTTACTCTGAACCCTTTTTAAAGACAATTTGAAATCCGAATTAAACAATTTGTGGGCCGGCCGATTAACAGCAATACTCCCTGAGTAGCCATCCAGAGCGAACTGAAGCATTTCATTGGTTTGCAGCAGATCTTCAAAAGCTTTCTTTGCAATTTGGCCCGAATCCAATTCAATTGGTATATGTATGCATGCAAAGTCACAGCCTGCCAGCTCCCTAATCCGCGTTCTTGCCTTGCGGATCAGCTCGGCTACCAGCTCCTGTGGCCTTGTCATCCTTTTGGACCTATGATGGCTGAGAAAGACACACTCTATGATTAAGAGTGGATCCCCCAAGTCCTGGTCCTTTAGGCTTTTGTCCCATTGATGGATTATGCCGTGGAGGTGTGGCAACTTTCCCAGCACCACGAACTTAAAGGGCAGGCCCAGGTGATATCGGTGGGCCTGCCTGGCTGAGATGGCCTTCTGTATCCTTTCCAGTGCTACCTGAGCCTCCGGGCTGAGAGCCCTAGGAGAACAAAGCTCCTCTCCCCCTTTCAACAAATTGAAAAGGGGGACCAGGTCTTTGGTGGGAATGCCTAGCCAGGGTCTCACCCAATTTAAAGACCCACACAGCTGGTGGACATCTGCTAGGGTCCGGACATTAGTCCTAATAGCCAATTTTTGCAGAACAACGGTCCACTTTGTAATTTCTAGGCCCAGGTACCTCCAAGGTGGCATCCTTTGAATCTTTTCCTGCTGGAGCTCGAACCCTGCAGCAACCAACGCATTAGTTGTCAGGTCAAGCGCATGGACAAGCAGATCATGGTTCGGCGCACAAACGAGGATGTCGTCCATGTAGTGATGAATGATGACGACATCCCCCAAGGCTGTACGAATGGGGGACAGCAAAGAAGCGACGTACCACTGGCAGATCACTGGCGAGTTCTTCATTCCCTGTGGAAGGACCCGCCAGTGGTAGCGCTTGTCCGGGGACTCACAGTTGATGGAGGGAACCGTGAAAGCGAAATGCGAGGGATCATCAGGGTGTAGAGGAATTTGGAAGAAACAATCTTTTATGTCAATAACTGCCAGATTCCAATTTTGGGGGAGCATTGCAGGGGATGGCATCCCTGGTTGGAGAGAACCCATATCCTTTATTCTGTCATTAATTTGGCGGAGGTCGGTCAGGAGCCGCCACTTATCCTTATTGGGCTTCTTGATGACAAAAACGGGAGAGTTCCACGGAGACATGGACTCTACTATGTTGCCTTTAAGCAGCTGCTCCTGCACGAGCTCGTTGAGCGCCTTCAATTTTTGTTTATTAAGTGGCCACTGTAAGACCTGTACTGGCTCATCAGACTTCCAATCCAGCTTCCAGGTCCGGCGCTCTTCAGTGACCGCCGCCCGAAAAACTTGGGGAGCCTTTGGTAGGTCAATTTTGGCTCCCCACTGGGCTAGTAGGTCTCTCCCCCAGAGAGGCTCAGTGTAATCTAATACAAACGGACGTACCGAAGCCAATTGCCCGTCTGGTCCCGTAATTTGCACAACGCTCCTTGATTGTTTGGCCAATTGTAACCCTTCTACACCTTGTATGGTACCGGCTGCGTTTTGCAAGCCCCAATGTGACGGCCACTCCTGAGAGGGAATGATCGTCACATCTGCCCCTGTGTCCAAGAGACCCCTCACTATTTTTCGGTCCCCGCCTAATGAGAGTTGGCATGTTAGGCAGGGTTTCTCCCTCCCCACTACCTGTGCCCAGGCCACCGACAGGGGCGAGGCACCCTTAGATGTGTTGGGCTCTCGCCGCTCCTCTGGAACAGGGATGGCCTGGGCAATGATCTGACCTTTGGGGAGGAAGAGTGGGGGTCGGACACAGTACAGCCCCACCTCGAAACGGTCCCGGTCGGTTGTGACCAGACCCGGGACGATGTGAAGGTCTCGAGGTGTGTGTTTTGTGTCGCCGACGATGGTCCACCTGTAACGCCTGAGTTTCCTCCAGCGACCGGGATGTTGTAGGTCGGCAGTCACCAAATGGAAGTTAGAGTTAGGCAGATAAATAGCCCTGGTCAGCTGCAACCTGTAAGGCGAAACAGAGGACATGGTTGTTAATACAGGTTGAGGCTGAGGACCCCAGGTGCCATGCGTCAAATTCGGCAGTAAAAAAGACAAATCTGGTAGGCTGAACTCTGGCGGCGGCGAGCTCTCTGTTCCTCCCTCCCCGCTGGATGGTATCATGCCCGCCTCATTTGTATCGTCGCGCAGGGAGGGCTTGCGCTGTCTCGTTAGTTTTTTTGTTCCCCTTCCCCCCCTTCCTCCCTCCTCCTAAACTCCAGAAAGCTGCGGCGCAGAGGACACTGCGGCATCCAGTGGCCCATCTTGCCACAGAGGTGACAGGGATGTGTTGCAGTTGTCCTCCGGCCAGTCCCTGGTGTTGACGGGGCAGATGCGGTGGCGGCTTCGGCGTCGGGTTGCTCCTCAGCTGGAACTTCAGCGAAGGCCACAGACGCGCGCTTCAGGCGGGACCGCTGGTCTTGGAGAGGAACCCTCCTCGCACAGATCTTAATCATCTGCTCCACTGTTGGCCGTGGGCTCAGGGGGAGAGAGCGGATGGCTTCCCTGCACGCCATATTGGCGTTTAGGTATGCCATCTGGCGGAGGACTTCCTCCCTTTCTCTCTCCCCGGGAACCTGAGTGCTCACGAACCGGTGGAGCCTCTATACGAATGTGAGGTAGGGTTCCTGCGGTCCCTGCCTCACTTCCTCAGCTTCCACTTGGGATGTTGCGACGGGAAGCTTGTAGAAAGCGCGCTCTGCAGCCCTGCAAGACTCCAACAGCTGGTTAGGGAGCAACACCCGCGCCTGTACCGCCCCGCCTGCCCAAGCACCAGTGCCAACAAGATGGTCGGTTCCCAGTACCATGCCTTCTGCGTCATGAGAGGTGGAGGTGTTCCCCCAAAGCATGGGGAGAACCTCTCCAATCTCCCTCCCCCACTCAGCCGCCCATACCCGGAATTCCATGGGGCTTAAAAGGCTGGAGAAGAGAGCCCTCAGGTCAGCCGGCACCAGATCTCCCTGTGCAAGGACCGAGCGGAGAAGCCTCCGGAAATACTCTGATTCCCGGGAAAACTCCTTCTGTGCCTTGCACAGTTCCTTGATCTGTGCCTGGGCGATAGGCACCCACTGAGCCTGGGAACTCCCCTCCCCGCTCAGGCGGTATGTGACCGGGGCGGCTTCCATTAAAGGCACTCGCCCCGGCTTCCGGTCATCCACCTCCCCCACCCCGGAACAGATAGCGTGGGAACCAGAAGAGGGAGCGTGGGAACTGGAAATGGGGGAGGTTGAGGCGGGGTTTGGTAGCTGGGAGGGGCACTGGGCTGGGCGTGGAGTTACGCCTCCCTCCGCCCCCAAGGTGGAGTAAAGGGGTGGAGCGGAGTAAGGAGGAGGAACTTGGGAGGGATTAGCTGGGGGAGTGTCTGAGGGCAGGGATGTGGGAGGAGCGGAAGGAGGAGCCAAAGAAAGGAAGGGGTTGGATTTAGGGAGGAAAGGATTCTGGGAAGAAAAAGAAGAGGGAGGAGGGGTCTTGGCGGGAAAAACCATGCGGTCTCCGCCATTTTGAGCTCCATGGGAGCCATCCTGGGATTCATCATTAAACCTTACAACTTTGGGGGTACGAACTGGGGACTTAGGGACTAGGGCGGAGGGAGAAAGGGAAGCGCTCCGAAGAGTCTGGCCAGGACTCTTCGAAGGGGGAGGCCGAACCGGTCGAGGGGGAGCAGGGGCAAGCTGGACCCCCTGCTTTTGGTTGGCCTTGAGAATCCCCCTCAAGGGCTCATGCCGAAGGGAAGAGGGTGAGGAACGAGGGGTAGGAACACGACAACTGGGAGGCAAACCGGGGGATAAACTTGAACACACGGGGCCTTTTCTCAGTTCCCCGGGCGGACGGAGTGTGGTCAACACTCTGCCTGCCCAATATGCCACGATTGATAACTTAGTTTCCCCAGATTTCACTTCTTTATCTAATTTTGCCACAACGGCTGCCCAAAATCGTGGGTCTCTGGCAAGTTCTGGGGAAACCTTGGGGAATTGAGAGAAGACCCATTTTACTAATAATTTTAACTCTTTCTTGGGGGCGGGGAAACCTTCCCCAACCAACAAACCCTTAATAACATAATAAACTCCCTTTTGGCTTTTACTAAGGCCCGCACCCATGCCCAACCTTCCGAGGAGAGAGATACGAAAGAAAAACTACCTCAGAGGGAGTAAAAGCCAAGATGTTATGGACCCGCCCGGAGAAAAACGCAAACTAAAACACTGAGGTGCCGACCTGCAGCCCCTGCTCCCCGCGCTGTCCCCAAGTCTGGGGTTTCAACGGGAGGAAAGAAAGGATGTTGGGTGGTGCGATCTGGCCCCAAGTCTGGAGACACAGACCACACGGGGAAGGAAAATAACAAATGCGGGGGTAGGACAGCTCCCGAAAGAGAAAAGAAATTAAACTTTAGGATGCTGCCCTAGGGAAAAGGGGTAGGGAGCGGGTCCCCAACGCAGGGCATGCGCTCCTAGGGAGGGTTAAAAAGGCAGGGGGGAAACCACCAAGTCTGGGGCTTACCAGATCTGGAGACGGCACAAAAGAAACTCAGCGGTGTCGGCCTAAAGGTCAAGCGTCCGGCTAGCAAAGAGTGGCCAACACTCTAGCTGCACTAGTGGGTCCCTTCGGCGGCGAATGGCCTCGGGCTGACCTCACGACGGACTGCTGACGCTGCGACAAGGACGAGGCAGGAGTCTGGACACTCACTGAGGACGAAGCAGGTTTATTTTTAAACCCAAGGTGACATCCAGGGAGCGACCCCAAAGGGAAACAACAGGGAGAACCCCCAGCGAGTGACCCCGAGGGGAGGGAGAAACAATATTATAAAGGGGGGAGGTTACATAAGGAGGGGTTTACAAGGGACCAATAAGGAACAACAGGGGAGTGAACTGAACATAACTGACATTCCATGGGAACGAATTAAAACATAGTGAGGGAGGGGCCCCGGGACCACAGCCAACCACTGCTCCCAAGAAGGAGAACATTCTGGAAACTGGGAAGGAGCAGGGAGTGATTGACTGGGCCCGGGGAGAGGAATAAGCATACTTATAAGGGAGAAAAGGGGAGGAGGAATTACGTAACTTAACTGCTAGACAAGTGGGGTGGCGGGAGTAGCCAAGGATACAAAATGACTGACAGGAGTGTGGCAGGAAGGGAGTATGAGGGCAGAACCATTTTAACATACAGGGGGAACAATACAAAGTAGGGGAGCAATAAAACAAACTAAATTAACACACTACAACACTGTGTAAAGAGCATGGCAGCTCAGGTAGCTTCCTCAGGGCCCCATTCAGCTTGCTTTTCAACATCCCCAAAGAAGGATACAGAGTTTTACAAGAAAGTTGTGGTTGAGCTGTCCTCTGCACTCCTTTCTTTCAGATAAGAAGTTCCCTTTCCCTGCAATCCACCCATTGTGCTCACCCTGTTGTGCCTGGACCTGAGAACTGGGTGAGGCTCTATCAGCTTCCAGCGAAGAGTTCCTGTCTCCTTTGGGCGAGCAGTCCTAACAAATGCTCACTGTAGTTCTTAAAATTCTCACCTCCATCGCTGCACTAGTACACCTTTGGTAAAGGGGGGTTGAATCTGCCTTTCTGCCTTCGCAAGCTCAAAAGTCTAAATGTGAAATCTATTTCCCATTTGAGGAAATCAAAACAGACCCAAATGTTCTTGTGGAATCCTCAGCCATTAACATGGGTGTCCTGGTCCCAGCTGGAGCAGAATTAATTTCTTCACACTGCACTGGTGCAGGGCTGTGTTTTGGATTCAGCAGGATAATGCTGACAACCCAGTGATGTTTTGGTTGTTGCTAAGTAGTGCTTACCCTGGGTCAAAGACTTTTCAGTGTCTCATGCTCTGCCTTTGAGGAGGTGCACAAGAAGATGGGAGGGAGCATGACTGGGACTGCTGACCTGAGCTAGCCAGAGGGATATTCCATGGAGCATCAACCCTGATATATAAACTGAGGAGAGTTGGCCAAGGGGCTGACCACTGATGGGGGACAGTGATGAGCTCTTGTACTGTGCATCACTTATTTCTCTTGCATTTTAATCCCTTTCTCTCTCCTTTCCTTACAATATTATTATTATTATTATTATTATTAGTAGTAGTAGTAGTAGTAGTGGTATACTTCAGTATATTTCAATTCTTACACTGTTCTTATCTCAACTCATGGGTTTTACTTTTTTTTTCTGATTTCCTCATCCCACAGGGTGAGGCAGAGGAGAGTGAGAGAATGAATGAGTGTGTGAGTGAGAGTGAGTGAGTGAGTGAGTGAGTGTGTGTGTGAGTGAGTGTGTGGATGCTGTGTGGTACATAGTTGCTGGATGGGGTTAAATCACAGCAGTAGAGAACAAAATCTTGAAGATGGACAGGCAGAGCAGCCTTGCTCATGGTTTAATATGGCCAAGTGCCGGGTCCTGCATTGAGTCACAACAAACCCGTGGAGCTCTACAGGCCTGAGGGGCACTGGTTCAAGAGCTGTTTGACAGAAGGGGACTGGAAGGTGCTGGTTGATGGTAGCTGGACATGAGCCAGCATGTGCCCAGGTGAACAAGAAGGCCAAAGCATCTGATCCTATACCAGGAATAGTGTGACCAGCAGAACCAGGGTGGTGATTGTTCCCCTTTGCTTGGTACTGGGGAGGCTGTGCCTGGAGTGCTGTGTTCGGTTCTACTACCCACACTTCAAAAAGGACTTTGAGGTGCTGGAGCACCTCACAAGTCTCACAAAAGACTAGAAAACATGAGAAACAGCTGAAGGAGCTACATTTGTTTGGTCTTGAGAAGAGGAGGCTTGGGGGGGACCCCATGACTCTCCACAGCTGCCTGAAAGGAGGGAGTAGTGAGGGGGGGCAGTCTCTTCTGCTGTGCCTGCAGGGAGAGGAGAAGAGGAGATGGCCTCAAGCTGAGATAGGGCAGATGCAGATCAGATATTAGAAAAACCATTTTCATTGTTAGGGTGGCCAGGCTCTGGAGCATTTTCATTGTTAGGGTGGCCGCTTGGGCTGGCTGGTGTGTGGGAAAGAGCCTCTTTTTGTAGGTTTAGTCGCTGGTGCTAGTCAGAGCTGCAGCCTGGCAGCCTTTTCCCTCTCTCCAGCAGCTCCTAAGCTGTGCTCCTGCAGCTCTCACCAAGCTGAGGGTCCTTCCCCACATGGATGTGGCTTTTTTTGGGTTTTATGGTGCAGAATCAGGGAGAGACACACACCCTGTGCCAATGGAATGTGGAAGGCAGAGGAAGGGATGTGATTTGCAAGTCTTGGGCAGAAGATTTGGTCAGGTGGGGACAACTCCTCCATCTCAGAAAAATTTGTGTGATTTTTGACATTTTTTTTCCTCATCCTGGGTCATAATGCAAAGACATTCTGGCTAATTCTTTGTTACAAAGGGATAAGCAAAATAGAAGTTTTTGACAATTCCTATGCTTTGTTTAAATGCCTTTGAGATATATTGTGTTTATCTGACTGTTATTTTTCTAACTAGTTTCCATTATAAGTTTTGCAAAAATCATTTGCAGCTGGAAACTCGGCTTAAAATTTGACTGTGGAAAATAAAATCAGATTTTAATTTTAATGAATAAAAAAATTCAAGTAATTAAAAGAACCTAACGGTCCCCTTCCCAAATGGTTTTGACAATGTGTCAATTTTCATTACAAAAAATATTTTATATAAGATGTTCCAAGCAGACTGGATACTCTTTTATTTCACCTTATTCCCCTTAGGACCATGATGCAGAAATGATTTCGCCTATTTTCCTGCAGATGTTAAAACACCTGTGGAGGTCCTTTGGAAAAGGGAAATGAACTACCTATGTTTTGTGAGCTGGAAAATATAACCCATAACAAGTAATAGAAAATTAGCTCTTAGAAAACACAAATGCCATAAAAAGACCTGTTCACTTGAGGACAAATAATTATTTCCTGTTTCAGAATTAGAGGAAATCAAATAAAAGGCAAGCAAAATATAAACATTTGCAACACTTTCTGCCTCTCTAAATGTATTTATTTTAAAATCAAAAGCTAACCAATGTGGTTTTGAGATACCACACACAAGAACACCTCAACAGTCCAAGATTTAGGGAAAGCAAAAAAGCACCTCCTTTTTTTTTCAGGATCTTTTCTGACTGATGTCCTATGTAATAAATCTCATCTCAAATTTAATAAGTAGATAATTTATTTAAAAGACAACTGCACATGTATAAGTTCAGTAGGATCAACACCACTTCTAGCCAGCTTATGTGCTCAGGGCTCCAGCTCCAGCATATGGTGAAAATCTCAACCCTTTAGTGTTCTGCTACTACAGAAAATAGGCAATGCTGCCCAAGTAATGGGGCAGAGCTGGCAGAATTCAGAGTACTCACAACCAGGGCACAACCTTTGAAGGAATTCAGCTACCTAGAGCTCTTACTGGACACAATTACAACCTGGGAGAACCTGGACATAATTACACACGCAAAACACAAAACAAGCTGGGTAAGTCCAGATTCTCAGAAGTTTATTGAACTTCCTAAATGCAGGTGAAGTGCACTGTCAGGCAGCTGCCAGTGGGTGAGCAAAGCTCAGCTCCTGTAAGGCTGTGCTTGCTCCTGGTTGTGCTGGAGAACCACAGTGCTGGCTGCCAGCCTGTCTGCTCCTGTCTCGTGATCTCCAGGCAGTGTGAGGCTGCAGGGAGTCTCTCTGGCTTGGCCAGGGAACAACCTGAAGAGAGCCTGGGTATTTCAGTCATTTGTGATCATTTCTTCATTCCCAGGGAAATTGTTTTGGAAAACTCACTCATGATCCTAAAAGTTGAGGTATGCTGAAAATCCTGGCCACAGGGAAGAAGAAAGCCTGTGTTTCTATTCACTGCTTGTTTTGAAAGGACTCAGTCCAAAACACAGAGAAAACCTGAGTGATTCCCATTGACTTAGCAGGCTTTGAGTGAAACCCAAAGGGCTTAGTACTAAAGTCCTCAGAAGCATGAGCTAGTGAAACTGGTGAAAAGTTCTTAGACAACAGGCTCCTTTTCCCACAGCTACCCATGTCCAACTGTCTCTTTGCTCCTTCAATCCTTCTGCTCTTCCTCTGCATCCTGCATGGCTTGGGCAGGTGAGAGTCTGACCATTTCTTACTGGATCCTTGCAGATTGATCTGCTCCTTTCCTGCTCCACTTCCACACTGAGAGATTCCCAGACTGAGATTTAATCACTCCCCTGGGAAGCCTTCCTGAGAGACATGATACTGGTTTTTGGCAGGACCCTTCTCTGATACTCTTTTCCAGGCCCATCCTGTCTCCATAGCAACTCTGTGTAACAACTGAGATGCATTACATTATTTTTTCCATTCTTCTGGCACTTGAGTGTAAATGTAGCTGCCAGCAGGTAAATTTAAAATGTACAATAATCAGGCCTTCACACAGCTGGTAGCCAGCCTGCATAGTTTGCTACCACAGGAGGCCACAGAATAGAAGAAATAAAGTCTGAAAAGGATTGAAATTGGAGTTGCTTGTGGGAACCTCTTCTCACTTTTCATATGGGATTTGGTGGGCAGAGGAAGAGATCCAAAGACTTCAGCTCTCACTCTGCAAGGGACTCGGCTGTGGTGTTGTTACGCGTTTCATAACAAGAATTTTGTTCAAAATGATTCTTAGCTTCAAAGATTGGATTTGTGCAAACTATTCCCATCAGGTGAGGGACTTCATCTGCCTTAAGCCTTTGAATGGGGAAGAATTTTGAATACAAAAGGCTGGTGGCAGCTTTTTGTATTAAAAAAAAATAATACTGTTGTATATGTTCCTTATTTCTTTAAAAGAGTGCTTTTTGTATTAAAAAAAAAATAATACTGTTGTATATGTTCCTTATTTCTTTAAAATATTCTCCAATATTTTCCCTCACCTTGGTGATGTCCAAGTGCTGGTCTATGACTTTGTGATGCTCCAGACACTGGGCTCTCAAAGTTCCTGCTCTGAACAAGGGGGGACTAGCTGATGCCAATCAAAACATTCATTTGATCCCTCTTGCCCTTTCAAAGCTTCATTGAGAGCTTTTTTCTTCCTATTCATTCAAGTCCCTCATCACAGGGGTGTATGATCATTTGAGCTGAGTGTTTTACTGCCAGAAGAGAAAACAACACGGGCATGAAAATCCAGCCTGGAACAGATGTCAGTGCAGGGAAAACCCTCCTTCCAGCTCCTCCCTGTAGAAATGGGGTCTTCTCCTTGTCTGAGCAAAACCCCAAAAGGGAGGTCGGATCATTTTTACGTATATTTTCCTTGGAAAACTCTTTTTCTTCCCAGGCACCTATTTATGCCCGACATTATTTATTAATAATTTTCAAAATTTCAGAAAGCTCTTGAAATGAAGCAGGAGTACAAAGAAACTTTCCCTGGGAATGTTTTACTGCTTTCTCAGAAGCAGCTGAACTTGCACTTACTGCAAGTGATAATTGGGTATAAGGTTTCTTTTCTCACCTTGAAATACAATAGGAGCTCCTCCCACTCCCACAGAAATACATGTACCAGCACTTAACAGACCGTCCTCAAAGACCTGGATTCCCTCACCCACCACACGTTCTCTGCCTCCTTCCTTCTGTTTCCATCCACATCTGGTCAGACAGTCTTGCTGTGAGAAATGATGGTGCCATATACAGCAATATTATCACATTACTACTTACAACTGTGTCTATTTATCCCCTTTCTGTGTGACTTTTTCCCCCTGCCTCTCTCTTTCTGTATATTTCTACTCTATAAGACAATCCTTGAAAAGAACCAGAACTCCCTGCAACACTCCCAAACATATTTTAAAATAAAAGAAATTTCCTCAAGAAATGTCTCTTGACAAGCAATCTTGGATTTTTTCCTGTCTTAGGTTGTCATGACAAACCCATTGTTTTCACCAATGGTTCCCCTCCTGGTGCTACAGACCAGTTCTAGTCAGCATTTGCTACCAGTTGTAACACGGGGATGCAAAACACAAACACTAACCCCTTCCAGAGGAGCAAACAGCTCTGCCTTGGACGATGATGGATTGCTGGAAGCTAGATCTGCTTTCAGGGCCTGTCTCTGTGTGTCTCAGACTTCAGAGGGATTTTTTGACAAGGTGGTAAGCCTGTGGGTGGGAAGTAGGCTGAATGTCTGTGCAAGTCAGCACATCTTGGCATCACAATGACTTTGCAAAGACAGTGTGGCAGAGCTTTTCAACCTCTCCATGCTCATGAGGTCAGGCCCAAATTCATTACACCTCCTGTGCATTGTGAGGTCTTGTCCTTTAAATGCTGACCTTCACCATTCTTCTTCAGTACCTGGTGAGGTGGCCTGACTAGGAAATTAAGGACTCCCTCAGGGTGACTTTGACTCCAACAATGCTTGTGTTTCACTGGCCAGGTGAGGAGCCTAAGGTGGCTGGATTTACAGCTGTTTCAGTCAGGTAGGAAGAGCTACATAGGTTTTGGGCACTATAATATTTCCCTACCTGTCAAGGTGGCAGTGAAGTTAAATATATTAGAGGATTTAAAACATTCAGCTGTTGCTTTGTTAGGAGTCTTACAAGACATATTGGACATGATCTGTATGTACCACAACAGAGGAAAGCTAATCAATCTATACACAAGGAATGATATTTTATTATTTATCAAATTTACCATAACTGGTCCTCTCCTTTAATACCTATCATTATATCTAAAATTTAAAAGGAATTACTTTTTCATAGCCAAAAAGAGGTAATGAAATTCTGCAGAGAAACATCTATTCAGTAGAAGATTCTGTCATGTTAATGACCTACATTTTGGAATTAGTAATGATTTTTGCAGAGTTGAGTAGGGACATTTCTATAAAGGTTATCTCATAAGAAAACAGAGTGTGTCACATTTAGAGATGTTTCCTCATGAAAATTTAAGTTAGAGATAGATTTTTCCTTTGAGACAGAGCTGGAATTAGACACAGATTATTTATCTGGACCACAAAACTCCAGAACGCTTCCATCTTTTCAGGTCCAGGATAGATTACTGACAAACAGGCAAAGATTAGGACACACACTTTTGTTCTTGCTCCTTATTTTCTGTTTTATGCTTTATGCAATGGATCCTTTTCCACATTTGGGCAATCAGGGGACAAAATGCCAGAAAGCTCCAGCAGAAACAAAGAAGTGTGATCACAGCCTCAGTAGTGAGCTGAAAGACCCAGCCTATGAAGAATTTGCTAAAAATATCTTCAGCCATCAGCAATTTCATTGAGAGATGCAGTTTTAGGGTTCCTGAAATTATTAATGAATTCAGCAAGACAACATAGGGAAAAATGTAGTTTTCTAATAGTATTTTCTGAGTGAAATGCTGCAACTTTCAGCTCTTTATAGTGATCCTGGAAAGCTCAAAGAAAAATGTTTGTGTTTCAATACCTACATTATAACTCAATTAAAAAAAAGTGAGCAAGGAAGAGCAGAGCACTACCTAATGCCTTGCAAGAAGCCTGTTTGAATTCATGGAGTCACAGAATGCTTTGGGTGGGAAGAGACCTTAAAGGTCATCCAGTTCCAAACCCCCTGCCATGGGCAGGGACACCTTCCACTAGACTGGGATGTTCAGAGCCCCATCCAGCCTGGCCTTGAACATCTCCAGGGGTGTTGCAGCTCAAGACATTTAATGTTTGTGGTTGCAAATTTGTGACCCCCACATTCACTCAGAGCCTTGCATTTTGCACAAGTCCTTTCCCATAACATGTCATATAACAAGGACTCCAGAAGGCATGAAATGTAGAAAACAATACATTCCCATTGTTGACACAATTCTCTTTCATAAGTTAAATATACATTTGTTGACAAGCCTGCCACAAACAATATTCAACAACTGCAACACCTATTATTAAAGTTAGGAATATGTCTAGCTAAAAACAATTGCATCTGCTAAGATGAGAAAGCCTGTCAAGCTGACATAAATTGATTTTATTTAGACAAGGAAGCCTGTCTAGCTAACATGTCCTCAGGCAATAAACCAGGGAATGTGTTATTTCATAAAGTTTTTTTAAATGCCTCTCCACTGCTGAGAAGCTATTTATGACTAAAAGTATAAGGACATTACCTCTCTAATGAATTTTACTTGGACAAATTACTTGTTTAAGTGATGCTACTTTCAAGTTCACAGCGTCATCACTGATCCTTCAAGAGAAACAATAAGAGAGCCATTGATAATTTTGCCATGTAAGGGTGAAATGTATATGTGATACTGGACTGGTTTCCACCTTTTATATTAGCAAGCAGATCAGGATCCCTTTGCCTTGAGAAGACCAGCCAGAACTCTCACTCAGGCACACACATTGTCCCAACTAGATGATGCACGTGGTCCCACTGATAACTCATTGGAGGAGGTGGTAGAAGGTCCTTTTCTCTGTCCTTTTGCATCTTTTGGTCTTTGGTGGGACATATGTGCAATCATTGGCTGATACTACTTGCCTTTGCTCCTCTCTTAACCCTTATATAGCTATATTCAGGGCAGGGAGTTGCCCTTCACTTTTTGAAGCAAATGAAGTTATTGTTCCTTCTCCTTGGCCCCTTTCATGAAAAATAACATCCTGTTTGTCCTCTGGAGTCTGTATCCAGGATTATTAAAATAATAACAATAAAAGCTTCAGAAGTATCCTACAGCCATCTCAGACCTTGGAAACTGGTGATTGTAGTGGTCATACCTTGCTTTACTGACTGCAGAATATCCAACTTTTATAAGTATAGGAATAATAAGTAATCCTATTTTTGTGCCTAGGAAAATAAGATTGTGTTGTATATAATGTGGTATTATCTTTTCTTATCTCCAGTTTTTATACTTTCTTCTGTTACTGAAGTACTCTTTGTTGAGGATAATCTCTGGTTCAACTTGTTCTTCCAGTTACCTTGTCTTGGAACAGTGCTCTCAGATTTCTGCCCCTCAATTCTCATGTCTATTGCAAAATGCTTGTAAAATAAGATTAGTAAAGAAAGAGAAACTGTGAATTCCAGATGTTATAATACCTTTTGTTCTTGTTCTCAGCCTCCTAAATGTCCCTACAGTTTTTCTTTACTTTTGGGTGAAAACCAGAAATGGCACACTGAAGACCTTTGAACCATCAAACACATCCCTCAGGCTGGACTGCGCAGCAAACAGTACCTAAGCCCAAGTAGCTGGGATATGTGGAAGCAGAGGTCAGTGAATCTCTCCACAAGTCTTTCCTCTGTGACAGAGACATGATATACTTAATTCCCTCAGCAGGTTTCTGGGACTCTGTGGTATGCCCTCCTTTACCTGTGCAAACCCTGTTCCGTTCCTATTATCCCTATAGGACTGCACTTTGCAAGTGGTGTTTTTGGCAAAGTGTCTGGCTAGGGGAATTATCAGGAATATCTGGAAAAATATATGTTTTAAGTAAAAAAAGAGTAAGCAGGAAAGGCAGAAAAATTTGGGATAGAATAATAGCAGAAAACACAAGGTTTAGGGGCTATTGACAATTCTTGTTTCTGGCTGCAGACTGTTAAAACCAGAGAAGCCTGGCCCAAACTTCTATCCTACAAATGAACCAGAAAGAAAAAGGCACAAGACTACCCACCATTTTCCATGGGTCAGGCATTCCCACTTTAGTTCTCAGGAGAGAAACCAGTGAAGAGCCCCTGCAGCCTGTCACTCTGAACTGCCCCTCCTCCAAAATGCTCCTCTGCTTCTCCCTGATCCCTGGAGCTGAGTCCTTATTTAAATCCATCAGCTGGTACTCACTCTTTGGCTGATTCCCAGCTCCTGTGTGCTGTTGTCACAGGCCAGCTGCTTCCCAAGCCTTTTTGGGGACCATGTGTGGTTGTATTTAGCAGGGAGGGTACTGGAATTCCAGTCAGGCTTGCAGAGAGCTCAGTGGGAATCAGTCTCAACTCCTGGTGCATAGGAAAACTAAGCAACTAGACGATTGCTTCAAGGTCACTGGGCTGGTGTTCAAAAAGAAACAAGGTCAGGAGTGAAAAAGGAGGAGAGAAAGCAATAAATATTTTTGCCTGGTGTTGATGTTGGGCTCACCAGCCTATTCTTGTCACACCACTCCCTTTTTTCCATGCAGACACAATATTAGCTGTCTTCCCTGGTATTTCCTTGGTATTCCATAGTGTGTTAAAAATGAACATTTGCATGGCAGAGACTACTTTAGTCAGTTCTCATGGAACCCTGGGGTGATTCTTATTTCAGCTTCTACTTTAAAATATTTATCTCTAGAAAATGATGCCTAATGTGTCTTCAGCTACTAATGGCCTGGAAAATCTGTCATCTTTTTCCTCATCTCATGCTTTCTAGGTACAGCACAGATATTTACTGAGCACAGCTTGTCTGCAGCAGTATTGATAAAGTTACCATCTCTGTGTGGTAATAGGCTTATGTTGTCTTAGGGATTTGTTTTATTACCAACACTTTAAACATACTTATTGTCCCTAATCCTACCAAGCATAGATTTCTCTATAATAACCTTTTCTCTTTCTTAGCTTTGTTTAGGAGTGTCTCTACAAGTGTCTTAATTGTAACTTCAATTTCACCTGGTTTAAGTTGCTTTATAACATCTATGGCAATTTTCCTACAGATTTTAATTAATTTTTTACTGGCTACATTTTCCTTCCCCATACACTCCTCTCAGTTCATCTCTTTAGCCTTTATAAATGTATCTTATATATATAGTGAATATTTTGTGACTGTTTTTTGGACTTGTTATACTCTCCTTGGTAAACACTGATCCCACAGCAAACATCAGCTCTTGATCCATGGTAAGACTTTATCTATTATCATGAGAAATAGTTCTGAGAGTTCGTTACAAATAATTAACAACAAAATATTAATTGAACATGTAAACCACCATCTGTGATTTTGTTTATTTACTTTAAAAGACATTATTGCCTACAAAGTGATAAATTTGCCTTTGGGTATATGGAGCAAAGAGCCAGAGTTAATCCATCTAATCAGTTATTCACAAGTGAATTTTAAAGGTGTTATTGAGAATCACAGCTGAGAGGGACAGAGGCCCTTTCCTGCAGTGCTTTTGCTGAGCTCTTGGTACTAAAGCAATTACAAGTTGGGCTCCTAGCCCAGACCTACATGTATGGGAGCTGCAGACAGCCCAAGTGACCTTACTGTGAGCCAAAGAGCTGCTGCAGGACTGTGGAATATTTAATGTGGAAACACAACTGAAATGGTTTTGCAACAACAGTACAGCTACTGATTGGGAATTCCCCCTTTGTACAAGTGTGGTGTTTTATTTCCTCCCATGTTTGTAGCCTTAAGATGCTTTTGCCATTAAGCCTTCTGCTTTCAAGATTACAGTAGCAGTGATAGATAGAGGCAGTTTCAGGCCTGCAAAAAGACTGCTAAGCCTGCTTCAGGGACTAATGCAGATAAATGGCATCCTTTCTGGGCAGACTTTATGGTCCAAAACCAGACACACAGGACATTCCCAGGTCACTCACATTTTATTGCTTCAGCTGAGATAATTCACATGATCTGTCTCTTTTATTCATCCTCCTATCCTAGAAACCACCTGTGTGCTCCATCTTCTGTTTCAAAGGCATTTACAATACAGCTAGGAGTAAGGTTAATTGAGAAAGAAGCCAGATAAGGGACAGATGTATATTTAATTGAAAATAAAAAAGCTGCCTGTTTCTAAGTTATAAATCAGTGAATACACAGCCTTAAGCACATAACTCTGGTCCATTTACTCAGTGGTTGTAACAATAACTTAGCATTTCCATAGCTCTTCTGATTGCTTCATTTTCATGCTGAGTAAGGTTCTCAAGTTGTTTCATAAACAGAGGTGTGAGATGCACAATGTTTAATTGCCCAAATCCGAGGAGGCAGCATTGTCCACAATAAATCTGCTTTGCACTTAGGCATCAGGCTTCCTCCAGCACACAATATAGCTGGCTGTCACCAGGAGCCAGTTAAAGCTCATTCCCTTGCTCTGACTTGTTCTGAGGGTCCCTGCAGGGGCAGGTCTGTCAGTGTTGCTGCCTCTCACATCCAGGCTTTTGGTGCTGGATGGCTCCAGGTGATGCTGTTGGCCTGGATGCCTGTGAGATATCTCAGGAGGAGCCAAAAAGCAACAGAGAGAGATATGGGCTTGAGGCTGGACGTGGGAGTGGGGAACATAAAATTCAGAGAATATTGGATTTGAGAGGTAGGTTTTGCAGGAGACAGAAGCCTGAAAGAGGAAAAGGGTGTTGTAAGAGGAGGGAATGTAAGATTGAAGTACTGGATATGGGAGGAGATTGGGGTTTTGGTGGATGTCCTGTGATGGAAGGCGAGTAGGAACTATAAGGTGTGAGAAGAGTAAGGGTGTCAGTCCATGTAAGATTATCTGCTCCTCATACATCTGAACTCAATTAAGTATGTGGGCTGACCACTTTCTCACAGTGGCTGCAACATCAACCCAGCAGCTGCTGAGACAAAGCTGCTGCCTGTGGCTGCACTGGGCATGGAGGTTTTGCCTCCCAGCACTAGCAGAACAGTCGCTGCCATGCACACATCTGTGGCAAGTTGCTTTACTTCCTCACAGCCCTCAATATCCTGCCTGCAACACCTTTCCAGAGGTGCTTATGAGACAACGGTCACAGGGCTGCAGAAACACAGCTATGGAGTACGGGGTAGGAGAGGTAAGTATGGGAACTTTATAGCCAAGGAAGATTTTTTTTTTTTCTGTAGCAAAGCAGTATATTCATCCCAATAACTTGGAGAGAATCCAAATGTCATTTTCAGACATTCCGGTATGACTGTGGGCAAACAATGTAGCATTTCTGGTCCAAATTTAGCAAAGAACATAAGCCAGGATTGTTATTAAGCATATAGCAATGGGAAAAACATAAAATACTACACATGTACTTCCAGACATATAAAGAAAAGTATTTTTAGGAGAAGTTGTCATAACTATTTTCTGTGGATGCAGAACATCTAGGAAAGACTCTCTCTGGAGTTTCTGTGACTGGAAACAAACTTCAGTCCAAGGCAGAAACTTTCATTGATTCTTTTCAGCTTAATGCCAAAATGTCCAGTTCATATCAGCTTTTTCAGTATGCCTTGGTTGTGCTTTTGCTGCTTAACAAAAAGAGGGCTCCTTGGTCACTGAGTAGCTCCTGTTCTTCAGAAAGATGGTGCCCTTCAAACTGTGGTTTGGATTCTATGAAACTCAACCCAGGGAGAGTGATGAACAAAGAGCACTGACAAAGCTGGCAGAAATCAATCTCCAGAGTAAGTTAAATATTAAATTTAATATATGTGTTTAATGTAAAAAAGCAAACAAAACCAATGAAAAACAAACAACCCCCGAAAATCCCTAAACCCCACCAATTACAAGAAAAAATTTAAAAACTAAAAAAACCCCACCAAATACTTTTTTTTTCTTAACAAGATATTTTGCTGAAACAATCTTTATTAAAACCTGATAAGCTGCCTCTTCCTCTCACTTCAAACCATCTCCAAAGCAAGCTTTTCCTTGAGTGCATATATTTCTGCCTCCTGGTAATGACTTGGCAAGCAGTGAAATGTGGCCACTGCTACCAATTCACTGGTTCCTTGTTTGGGGAACAAAAGAGGCATCTCAATTGCTGGTAAAGTGGCACCTGTTTTCAGTGAATAGGCAGAGGCTCTTAACCAGCTTAGACCAGTATAATTAAGGCAGTGCAAGCCCTTATCTCTGGCTTTACATAGATAGAAGAGTAATTCCAATTTAATTTATCATTGTAAATTCAGATGAGCAAGCTTTACATGAAAAAGGTTTCTCTTTATATGTGCATTTGCTTCTATATTGGTTGAGTTATTTTTCTTATTTAACCATTTTGGCTAAAAAAATTTAAAAAGTACCTTCACCAATTCCAGTTGCTGCATTTTTATTAAAAATTGCAAAAAATGATGTGCAAAAGTCTTTCCAATCTCTGCTTGCAACCTGCTTTTATCTTGATTAAATTTTGTCTTGGAGCCCAGGCCCTGTATTATCCATTATTACAGCAACTAGCACAGCATATCAAACATGGATTTCAAACCTCATGATAATACATATTTTAGATTAAAATAATGGGATCCATGGCTTACACTCATTCAGTCATTGCTTTCCACTGTGGAGATTATGATTGTTTCACCTTTGCTGTTCTGCCTGGGCACTTGAGGCTTCACATAACCCTGCTTTGAAGTGCTTCTTCCAAGTTCAGAATTTACTGTTTGAAATATCTGATGTAATGCTATCTAATCCTTTCCATGGCTTCAGGAAAGACAAGCTTTCAATTTGGTGAAAAATGTATTTCTGTAAGGTTATTAGAATAAAATGAAATAAAAACCAGTTGTGGAGTGATCATCACAAGGCAGCTTGATATGGGTTTCTTTTTGAATGGTTCCTGCCCTGCTCAAAGAAATAGCAGGGCTGCTGTCAGCCTCCATAAGCTCCAGATCAAACTACAGCTTCCATTCAGGACGTTTTTTTATTTGCTTTTAATAAGGTTGATATTCAGGAAAAGGTCAAATGTAAAACATAGGACCTGTTTTATAGGATACTTGAATCCCTCTTTTTTTAAGTGGCCATATAGGTTAGAAGTCACACGTGGAAGACCTGAATAATCTTACACATGGTAGCAATCACTGCCCTGCATTATGCACTCCCTTCCTAATATCATATATGAGCAGATGGGGTCTTTCCTCCAAGGGTGATCTTTATTCATGTTCTTGAATTGAAGTTATCAGTATGATCTTAAACCACTTTTATTAGAGTCTGTTTTTAATCAAGAGGGAAGGGGGATTTGCAGTGAAGAAAAAAACACTGGTGGGTAAAATGAACCACCACAGAGACAAAAATAAACAGAGGAATTTCCTCAATGCCCTATTTCATCTTCCTTTTTCCTTTTTATTAAATAAAATATACTAAATAATTTAACATAATATTGTTTTTATAAGCACTATCATTAAAGTAGCTGCTTGTTTTGAACTAAAAGAGTGTCTTTCTTTACCTTTCTTTCTTTCTTTCTTTCTTTCTTTCTTTTTTTCTTTCTTTCTTTCTTTCTCTTTCATTCTCATGTTTCTTTTTGTTCTGCATATATTCAATACATAATCAGAAAGGAAATAAGAGGAGAAAATTTAGTCTCAGGACTGTGACTGTCCTAACAAGTTAAGGCAAGAGGGTGTTTTGCTGCCTCATTTTCCTGGTTCCCCTGTACATGACTTCAAAATGGGGCCAATAAACCCAGGAGTAAACTCCATGCTAATTCTGAGTGCCCAATCTTTGAAAAAAAAAAGATTGATGCAATTGTCAAGCAATGGCAATGGTAATAACATTGTCTGACAGTGGTAGGTCATGGAGAATCCAGCTGAGAGCTGGACATAAAAATGCACAGCTCAGGTTTTGCCTAGGTTAGGGGAAGTGCCTGAAGATTGATTACAAGTTCTTAGTAATTTCAGTGGGATGCTAGGAGATATTTTTGCCATTGCAGCCACCTTCTCTGTTGCTCTGCCCACAGCCACCAGACAGAAGGACAGGAAGGGTGTTTCCTTTCACCCCCCCAGGAGCTGGAGCTCTAATACATACCCAAGGGACAATTATGCCAATGTGCCCAGCTGTGGTGACACACTGGCTGTGCTGCTGGCTCAGCTGCAGGACCTTCCTCTCTTGCAAAACCCTGAAATCTGCCCATCAGCATTCATTAGGAGTAGCTAGGCAGAGATGGAAATTTAGGCTGGACTGCACCACCTCGATCTGGCTGAGCCCAGATTGGGTTTCAGGGGTTGACATTCAGATACAGCAGATGAAACCCCAGTAGTGGAGGTGGTTGAGTTTCCAGCAGCCTCCCTGAGTGCCTCACTCTTGTCTGTTGCCATCTTCTGTGACAAGAGCAGGCATATCATAGGTAGAAGTAAATGCCTGTAGTTCACTGAAGTAGAAAGTCAAATAGAATCTGCAAGTGGGCTGGGCCAGCACACCATGCTCACATCCTTTAGGAGCAGCTTGATGTAGAGTTCAGGCTTGCAGGCTGCAGTGGCAGAGGGGGGAAGCTGCCACAGCTGAGAGTGAGAGCTGCTCCTGTAGGATGGGCTGTATCCTACTGTGCTCGTAAGTCACTATCCTTAAACACTTTCCTTAGCGTAAATGTGCTGTGAAAGCAGAAGTTGTATTTTTAGGAGTCTAAGTTCAAGTACAGGCAGAATATAACCTCAGCCATTTTTCCAAGCTCACCCCACAACATCTTGACTTGATCCCAACAGTTAAATTCTTGCAGTCTTGTCAGATCTTACAGCTGGATGCAAATGCATTCTATTGAGTCCTAGTGAAATGTTGGAGCCAGCTGGAGAGGGCCAAACCAGTAGAATCTTTTTTTAAAATGGCCTAAATCACATAACATCCTCTCCAGGGAAAGTGCACAAACATGGTAGCAGCAATGATTTTTTAAAAAGTGCTGAAAAACTCTTTGCTAGTACGCTGGGAACCACAGAGGTGGTGAACTCCCGAGAGATTTGGGTGGCCTGTCTGCAGTACATATATCTTATGCTTCAAAGAGCCATTTCCCCTACACTTAAATTACAGCTTTTCCTACTTGCACAAGCTCAAAGGGCCAGAGGAACTGGTTCTGAATTAGCTCAGCTTTTCCAGGGAAAAACTCACCCCATTACAGTAAATCCACCTCTTCTATCTTCATGCTAGGAAGTTGCAGATTTTGGGAACGGGGGTAGAAAGCTGTTTAAATAATTTCATCATCCACAATTGAAAGGAGAATGAAACAGACTAAACTCTTCCCAAAATAATTGTATTAAATTTTTAGGGTTTAAAAGTTATTTTGATAGCTTGCATGTACTTTTAAAATGCTTTATTAAAATTTTGATTGTAAACATCAACGTCTTCTTCACTAACTTACTTCCTGAGACTGACTTTCCAGTAACTTAAAGTCTTTTACAAAAAACCAGAAATCTTTGATTAAAACTTCTTTTATATAATTAGCAAGAGTAGTTCAATAAAAGGCTGAATGTCCCATTTGCATGTACGGCCAAGTCTATAATGCTGAATATCATTTTAGATAAACAGACCTCAGAATTTTATTTTTTCTAAAGGAATAGTTGGAGTAAAATTAACAACAACTTGAATTTTCATCCCCTACAATGCAGCAACATTTCTGAATCACATTTAAAAATCTTCTTTTAACATCCATATTTCAGCTGGAAGTCAAAGAAAGTCAAAGATAGAAGCAGAAACACTGTGAGAAAAAAAAGTAAATTCATAGTATTCCAGTAGAGGAGTTAAGGGGACTGACTTTGAGATTAACAGCCAGGCCTGTGTGCCAAAAACTGAAAGGTCTCCCATCGTTATCTTGCAGCCTCTCTTACACAGATCCCTGGAGCAGATCCTCAGATGATATCAGCTGCTGGGTGCAGTCACATTCATGCAAGTAGCATTACAGTGATTAAAGCTAGATGATAATCAGCCTCACTGGTTTCAATGAGTTTTATTATTCATTTGATTGAAAGGTATTTTCCAGTTGTTGTGAAGCAGGAAAATGTGTTTCGAATTCATCATTTTTTAAGCCTCACACACATTGTTTGGCAAACAAGGATTGTTTAGGTTGTCTGGGACTCCTTCATTGCATCCTCCCAAATGTGAGATTTCCCTCTGTTCTCCAATGGACCATTCTGGTGCTGTTAAACACACAGTGGCCAGCTTTGCAAAGAAATAAGCCGTCTTTAGAACGAGGTCTTTTGGTTTTATCTGTAATCTTTAAGGAAAAACTGGACATTACAGTAGAAGGATTATGCAAAATTGCTTTCTGCCACTGAAGAAATGGACAAAGCAGTAGCTCAAGGCATGGAATGAGCATTCTGAAATAAGCACTCAGTCACTGAATTCAGTACCAAGAAATTAACGTCAACTATTTCAATTTACATATGTTTGTAATTTGCATCCCAGCTTTACACCTTACAGAGACTCATTTGTTAGCTGCTACTGTAGTAAATGTTTGTTCACAGGCTGCTTAAAATCAAGCAGGGAGGTCAAGCTGGGACCAAATCCAAGGCTGCCTAACCCTGCTTGCCTGCCTTGTGTGAATATATTCCTGGGGCTCAAAACTGTTCTGCGCTTGAGTGGTGCAAAACTGATTCCAAAGCCTGATACTGCAGTACAGGGTTCCCCAGTTATGCATGAATCTATGAATCAAACCAGAGACTTTCATGTGAATGCTTGCTTCTGCTACCATTCATTTTCTGTGCTGAATTGCTCTCTGGAGGAGACTCTGGCTTGCTTTCTCACCATTGCTCTATAAATAAAGAAATTTAGGAGTCTATAAGTTGGAAGAAGTAAACTTCATGTCCATAGCTTTTGGACTGGCATTCAGAATTTGGTGCAACTTGAGGCTGTTTCCTCTTGTTCCATTGATTTTGACCTTAGAGAAGAATCTATCCCCACCTGACTTACACCTGCCTCTTGGGGAATTGCAGAGTGATAAAATCTCCCCTGAGCTTCCTTTTCCCCAGACTAAGCACCCCCAGCTCCCTCAGCTGTTTCTCATCATACTTGTGCTCCAGACCTTGAGCACAGCTTTGTGGCCCTTCTCTGGATCACCACCTCAGGATCCTTTTTGCAGTGAGGGCCCAGAAATGGACACAGCACTCAGGGTGCCAAATGTAGGGGGACAATCCCTGCCTGCTCCTGCTGGCCACGCTGTTTCTGATCCAGGCCAGGATGCCATTGGCCTTCTTGGCCACCTGGGCACACACTGGCTCATGTTCAGTCACTGCTGACCAGCACCCCCAGGTCCTTTCCCAAGGGCAGCTTTCCAGACACTGTTCCCAGCCTGCAGTGCTGCAGGGTTATTGTGACCCAAGTGCAGGACCCAGCACTCAGCCTTGTTGAACCTCACACCACTGGCCTTGGGCCACTGATCCAGCCTGTCCAGATCCCTCTGCAGAGCTCTCCTACCCTCCAGCAGATCAACACTCCCAACCAACTTGGCATCATCTGCAAATTTAGTGAGGGTGCCCTCAATCTCCTCATCCAGATCACTGACAGAGACATTAAATGGGGCTGGTCCCAGAGCTGAGCCATGGGGAGCACCCCTTGTGACTGGCTGCCAGCTGGATTTAACTCTGTTCACTCTCCAGGCCTGGCCATCCAGCCAGTTTATCTGGTCAAGAGTGCATCCATCCAAGACAAGGGCTGCCGGCTTCTCATGAAAATGTTGTGGGAAATGATGTCAAAGGCTTTGGTGATTGAAGTCCAGGTAAGCAACATACATCCCTTTCCCTTATCCACAAACTGAGTCACCTTGTGATGGGGCCCAAGGGCTTCACAGCAAGTGCAGAGCTTAACAAGTCTATGACATTCTGTGGGGGATTACTATTGGTCCCAGGACAAGCTTTCAGGTCTTCAGTGCCTTTCCTGCACACCTTCTGTGCAGATTGTCTCTCTGCTAGCACCACTGTGGATCACCAGGGCTGCTTAAGTGGCTCTTTTACAGGTGTGAAGGCATTTGGCTACCTTGGCTTCCAAGCCCACCCAGGTCCCAACATCTGCTGTCATGTGAGCTGGAGGCTTCTGGGGGCTCTCTCAGCTCCCCCTGAGGTCCTTGCAGTTTGGGAAACCTCCCCAAACACCACACTAGAGCATTTCACTGTGGATCACACCAGCACTAGAGCCATTCACCTTGCAACAGAGTGCTGGTTTCAGTTACATCATGATTAAAATTCCTGCTGTTGCTCCTGGAACCACCCAGGTCCACTGTGTGCAGGTGTCAGCAGGGCCTGGGGGCCTGGCTGTGGCTTTCCAGCTGACATGAGTTGATGTTTCTGTGCACTTGCCTGTCTTACTCTGTGGTCACAGCACATGACTCCCCCTCATTCCCCTCTCAGCCTGGGGCTGCCTCTGCCCTTTGGACAGGCAGATGTTGCACAGCACCAGTGATGAGCAGCTCCCGAGGTGGCACATGATGCTGTCTGGGCTGCCAGGGTCATGCAAGTCTGTCCCCAATGTCTGACAGCTGCAGGGGCCCATGGCAAGCTGTGTGTGCACTTGGGAGCGCAGGAATATTTACCCATGGAAAAATGGGTAAATATTGTCTAGTGTTTTATAGAAATGGCCCAATGTTTTTCAGTGAGGGTCATGAACCCCTTGAAGGTCACAAGAGCATTCAAAAGGGTCATGAAATTTTAGACAGCAAAAAGCAGCAGCAGCTCAGCTCCTCCAGAGAGGCAAAGTGAGAATCAGGCTGTAAGTATTGGCTGTCAGTGCTTGCCATAGCAAGGGAATTGCTAATTACATAACTTTAATTGCTATCAGCACATAGTCCTGGCAGGAACAGGGAGGAGAGGACAAGTATTTAACCCCCACTCTTGCTCTCTCACCCTGAAAGAATGGAGTAGCAGTGGGTATGGGAAAGATACACTCCCTAGAAGATGAACCAAAAGGGAAATGTGCTTTGTAAATGTTTGGGAAATCCTAGTAGAGTATAGTGTTTCTGCATTAGAGGAGAATGAGAGAAACAGTGCCTCTCCTGCAGGGCAGAGTCTGCCCCAGGGCTTGGTATTTGGTAACACCACCTTATCCATAGTCTTCAACCACCTCTGCCATTTTGTTTATTGCTTTTCTGCTTCCTGCAGGGTTTCATTTCATCAGCTTAAGGGTCACTGCAGACTTTTCACTTAATCACTGTACAAATGATTTAGCTGGCTCACTTATTTCCTTTTTTTCTTTATTCACATACTTCGTGGACCCTGCAGAGCCAAATTCCGGTGTGAAAGGTTTAAGACTCCAGACAGTTGTGAAACTACTTTGGCAATTTAGCATCTTTGGTTGAGATTAGTCTTAAAGTTGTTATGTGACATCTGAAGACAAAAACCTGTAAATCTTTCTAAAATGCTAGGCCAATAGCTTTGATATGTAATAAATACTGAAATTCTGTAAAACATTGCAATCCATTTTATCATCTTTTCTAAACAGAAAGAGCAAAGTCAGGAAATTCATTGCTGAGGAGTTATAGTTTTCTTTGAACCTACTTGATATTAAACATTTGGGGAGTTAAAGCAGCCAGTTTCAATGTAAACAGGCAAATGGCTGAATTAAATGTACAAAGTGAACTATTTATTTTTCCTTATATGTTGAGTGAGCTCTTAGGATGAGATAATAATGCTTTGTAATAATTCACTGCTTTCTAGCTAGAGAAGTACAATAAAGCCTTAATAATTTTAGTGCCACTACTTGAATGTTTTCTGTCTTACCTGGTTACACTCCTGTAGGTTATAAATGTTATATCCCTACCAGCCTGTCCTCTCTTAGGTCATAAACCCATGCTCTCTAGGTGTATAAGGAAAAGGTTTACAAGCTCCGCATACTCACAACTACCTCATCATCAAAAAGTAACACTTTCTCCTAAATACCACTTAAATGGCTCCTTTTTCATGCTCTATTCCATTTTATGAAAATTAAGACAGCCTATTTAGAGTAGGTTTTAAATAACAGGCATTTACTCTGCAAAATTGCTTTGACTAGAATAACAGAAGGAGACACTCCAAGAGCTATTCAGTCGCTGTATCAGAGGAGATGATGCCCTGGATTAGGTGGGAAGTGAGGACCAGAGGGGATGCTTCAGGATGTATCTGCTTCACCCATTACATCTGGAACTTGGAAAGTATATATGCCAATGACATTATTAGCATGCTGCTGTTAATTCCCTTGCCTGCTTTTCTATTTTTTGTTAACACAATTTTCTGTTAAAAAGTTTGAGTGGTATCCCCTGCTCATCCCATGCACAGGAAGGACTCCCCAGTCCCCAAGTCTGTAATGCTGTCTCTTCAAAACTCACCTCTGCCGGAACACTTGGTAGCAGCTGATGATCTGTGTTCTCTGCTGGCTCATTTGGCCCCAAGTAATATCTCTGTCCTTCTGCTCTGCCTTATGTGTCTACCAGTACTCCTTCCTTCTCACCCAGACTGAGCAATAATTTCACATGCTTTCCTGCTGCCCATGGCTGCAATCAGGTGGGCACCCTGAGATACATTGCAAAATAGCAGCAACATCAGAAGAAGATAGAAGTGGCTCCCCCTAAGTCATGCAAGAGGACTGCTGCCCAGATGGGGAAAGAGCTCAGATCCTTTGTCTTGGTTATTGCTGTAACTGCATACTCCTGCTTCCTAGCATCCCTCTCCAAAACATACTGACATCAATTAACCTTTTCATTGCATTGAGCCTCTTCTTTTGTCTTTATGACAGTGGAAACCTCTGTAACTCCAACAGTCCTCAGGGAATGCCTAAAGGACAACAAAGTTGTTTATTTTAAGGGTTCAGATCTGGGAAGGCCAAATGAAATAAGTAGTAAGGACAAATTCACAAATTCACTTGTACAATACCAAACCTTGTACGTACAGAGTGGAAGGATATTACTGAGTGTGAGTAGCTGAGGACAGAAACCCTCCAAGGGGCTGCTTGGTACCTGGGCTGAGATGTACAGGCAGGCATGTGCAGTAACTGACTCACCTGGAAGAAATTTGCCCCAAGGGGCTGTTGCCAAGGCAAAGCCACTTTGTATCTATCACCTGGACACTCTCTCTTCGTCTGGGTTTTGTCCTGGTTCAGCCCTACGGATTCAGGGCTCAGACAACCGCATGAGCCATCTTGAGGGTGTTTCTGGCCAGACCAGTGACAAAGTGTGACAAATACCTAGGTTAAGCCATGGAATAATTACAACCAGCATTTCCCACAGCAGAGAGGGGGCTGCAGCTTTTTCTTGCAGACAAAGGTGTTGGGAGGTGTTGGTGTGGACTCCAAGGACAGCAGTAGCGAGGCTGCCAATGTCACCTGTAGGAGAGCTCCCTGTCACCCCCCTCCCTTGCTGCTGCCACACACCCTTCTGCCATCCTCCACAAAGTGCTTTCCTGGAGGAGGCCAAGATCCAATTAAACAATTACATCGGCTCCCCTCAGTGAGCACATAAGCTTTCACTTCAGAGTCTTGTTCCATTTGCTTCTCATCTCGGTAAAAAGGGGTTTCCTTGAAAACCATTCTTCCAAGTGTTCTGCCTATGTTTTTCTCATTGCAAATAATATTTTCCTAATCTTTCTCACAGGAATGTTTTCATTGTTCCCTGTTGTTCTTGGTCTGTACCCTTTAGTAATAAAATAATTGGTAACTATTCTTAGTAGCTAAACTGTGAAGAATTTCTCCCTCTTACGTTCTTGCCTTTTCTCCTCTCCTCCCACTTAAGTGGTATCTCATCCTCTCCAAAATAAGATTTAAAGATGACAGCTGTCTTCTGTGGGATGTCAATTGATATAAAGAAGAGAAATATGGACTAATTTCTTTTACCTGATCCTGTACATGCTCATTATTGCAGTAATCCAAACATACTCTACTTGTTGAATAAGGAAATATTAGAGAGATTTCTAATTTTACAAAGAGTTATTTGGCTGGATACAGGTTTGTTGGATCAAGATCTTAACAAGGTCTGCACAAAATCTTTGTTTATTTTGTTCAGCTGAAATTTTTCAAATGGCTTCTCATTATCATTGGGTGGGACTGAAGAGAAACACTGATGTCAGTTTTGTGACATGTCCTGTTATTTAAGTAATTCACAATTTAGGCTGGGACACATTTGACCTTCTTAAATAATTGGCTTTTCCCCCTCTTTTTTCCTTGGCATCAATAAATGAAGAAAGAGCAAACTAACTACCTTTGGCAAGGAAAGAACTTCTAGTAAACAAAAATCTCTTATGAGTTTTTTGTACATATCACTCTGGTTTGGCCCCTTCTAAATAATATAACACCCTATATCAAACCTATTTACAGAGTTGCTGAAAATCTGCCATGGGAAGGAACTTTCTAGATTCCAAATACTTCAGGCTCTGTTAAGGATCTGTACTTCAAGGCTTTAAAAAAATCCCAGTCCTCAGCTGAGCTTTACCTCTGTGAAAAGCCACACTGAAGTTAATGGGTTTATTCCTGAACTGAGGAGTTAAGTGCATGTTTAAGCTCTCACTGAGAGAGCCTGGAAGTTGACCTTGTGCTTTGCAAGAAAGGAGCCATCTCATGCCATCATCCCTCTGTGGCAGCTGCTCCTGAGGCCCTCAAAGATGAATAAGGCACTCATAGTCTCTTGGGGGGAAAGAAGGAATCAGCCATGAGTGAGCATTTATCCTTTCCTCACAATTATGCTACCCTGGTGACTTTGGTGCTCTGGTTGCAGCCAGGGAAATTTTAGCCTCCCAGTGCTCACACAGACCTGGGTGTGATTTTCATACCCACATATTGGGTTAATATACTATTCACATCAGTGTGTCTGCTCATGGAGCTAAAACATAGTGGTGGATTTGGCTTGCACTCTGTGAAAGAGGTTTTTAAAGGGTTACTGCTGCGTCCAAACATGTTTCACAGCTGACATTTGACAATGAAAAAGAAGAGCTCAATGAAAAGGCTAAATGTTCACAAGGAAACTCTTTACTGTGGGGTTAATGAGGACTTGAAAGGACTTGCACTCTGGCCTTAGCTGTGTATGTTTGTCTTTTCTTTTACTTTCATCTCTCCTCCCTGAGCCCTGCTCTCTTTTCACTCTTTTTACCCCTGCTTTTAATTTGTGGCCCTGTATTAAGTCAACAAGCCTTCCTTCCTTCTTTCTCTTCTTCCTTCCTTTCTCTCTTTCTGTCTCTTTCCATTTCTTCCTTTACACAATTTTGGAAGCCTGACTTTGACAGATTGTTAACAGCAGAAACCACAAAACTGTCTATTGCTTGAACCTACCCAGGGCCTCTCTTGCTAACATGCAATCTTTATTAGTGATATTATTACATAGCAAAAGATGTAACAGCCTCAGAAGGAAAATTCAATTTTTCTTTGAAGATGTAAAGATTTAACTTTGTAGGGTTTAACTCAGTTTGGTTTTTTTAATCTGCAATACATGGCCAGATGAAATTCAGTATTTGCCTGATTTAGTGCTTTTTTCCTTTTGCCTTTAAATACAGTAAGCTCATAAAGAATTTTTACATCTCATAGTAAGGAGAACAAGGTGCATATTGTCATGCAAAGGATATCCTGATGGAACAAATGATTTCATGCCATTGCACACGCACTACCTGCTATGCTCAATAATACATAGTTTAAATAAAAATATGAGCCTGTCAGAATACTAATTATTGTGTATCTTCATCCTCAAAGAGCAGTTAAAAACTTATACAGACAAACTGAGGCTGCTATAAAGAAGTTTATTAAAAGACTTTAAATGAAAAAACTAAACTTTCAAACATAGTTCAGACACCTAAATGAAAGAAAGTCTCAGTTCATTGGTCCTAATCCTTTTAATTGCATCTAGCTTCTGTGAAGCTAATCCCTGATATGATCTGATATATTCTGTGTTACCTGCCAATCCCTGGACCTGCATTTCTTCTCCTTAAGTCTGATGAATTTGTACTTTAAAATTAACAGTGGAATAATAAGAAATTAACACTTGATGATATAAAATGTTTTCTAGGGCAACACACTTAATTAGACATAGACTTAATGCAGGGTGGCAGACAATTGGGTCAATTGAGTCACTGTATCAAGTGGTCCATATTTCCTGAAACCCTATTTTCAATAGGTTCTTAGGCTGCCCTAATCTCTACAGGCTACACTTACACTATTAATTTAGCAGGGATCAGGGATATTCCCAGGATCTGCAAGTCAATTTTCTGCAGTTTTAAATTATCAGAGAAGTTTCTGGCATATTTTTGGCGTGCTTCAGCAGTTTCTCAAATTGTTCCCAGGCATGGTTCTGAGATTAGTGCATGGCAGGAGACATTCCCAACAGGCAGTTGCCCTGTTTTGCAGAGCAAGAGATTTTAATATACTGATTTAGTATTTAATAGCATTTAGCAGTATTGATTTTGGCAGTGCTCCATACCAGGTGTCCTCAGTGCCAGATGAGTCCTGACTGCGCTTAATTTTTATTACAGAGGTAGTCTTAGCATCTAAGCACCCAATAGCTGCATGTTAAGTGGCACAACTGATTTTATGATCTATAGCTGCATTAATTCTTCAGTAGCCTTGCCTTCAGCAGACCTGGCAGAATTGCCCTTCCACGTGTATTGTTCCTTTCCAGAATGCAGATTGAGGAAATGCAGTGAGCCCTATGAAGACCTTTCCTTCTTTGAGGAGTTTATTCCTGGCTCTTAGACAAAAGTTTAGCTTAGGCCAAAGTGTAAGGCATTGTACTGCAGAGAGAAAGACCCTTTGTGTTGAAGGAAAAGGGTCATCAACCATGTGCCTTTGAAATTTTTATAGATATTTAGGGTATGCTGATATGTAATTTAGACACTTATTTTATTAAAGTCTGCATTCACACAGAGATGGCCTCTAATAGTCAGGGCTTGCAGAATTTGCCTATATCCTAATACATTAATTTTCATCTATTCTGTGTGCAATAATACATATAGGCCAGACAGCAAAGGCTTGTACAAGTTCAGTCACTTCTTTGTCCACCAGAATTAGACAGACCCTGAAGCTGCTGTGCAGCATGGCATTAACAACATGAAGAAATAAATGAGAATTCTTAAATTAATCCCTAAATTAAGGAGTTTTCTTTCCATATCCTTAATCTAAATGCATTTTGTACTAAACCTGCAGAATCTTTCATTGTTGCTTGCCTAGCTGCCTTCCCACTGCTTGCTTGGGTTAAATCTTGGTAAACTCTGTTTGACCAAAAACTGATTAATCCAAGATCTGGACAACACCAGTGGAAAAACTGCAGGAAGATAATGTGTCCTCTGCACATGGATGGTGCTCAAACACTTGTCTCTCAGTGCTCCTTCTGCCAGCTCCGGGCATTGTCTCAGCAACCCATCCTATAAACATAATAACTTAACCACTCACCTTCAGGACCTTAATGACATTTCACTGCTGCAGGCCTATAAGGTGACCCTATTTTTTCTAGGTTTCTGCTGCAGTAAAGGAGGTGGATTCCCTAAAATCCTGTGCTGAAAGGCCTTAATAATAAAGGAAAATCAAACACTTTTAGATTTTTTTTTTCTGACAATCTGTGACTCTGAGTCTTGGAAATAACACTTAAAATGTACATTTGAAGCTTTTATCTAGATAGTGTTTCTGGAAAATATATCTGTATATTTGGGGTTATTTTAGCTCATTTGGTTAGGGGTTTTTTTGCTAGATAGAGGCCTCCTTCACAGAGAACCACAAAGCAAAATGAAGCTATTGTTTTCTGATTTCATACCTATGCAGTCCTTCTTGCAATCCTGCCACCAACGATGTGTGCCATATGAACAAAATCTGGGATTAATTAAGTGAGAGTGAACTCCTAACCCATTTGAACTGTCATGCTGAAGGTCTGGCACAAAGGATCTGGGAGTATACAAAGACTAATCACCATTGCAGGGTCCTGTGGGCTACTCTTCACACAAGTGCCCTTGTAGTAAAATGAGTCTTCAAAGTGATTGTCACACACTGAGAACAAAGACAGCCACAAGGAGATGCTCATTGGACACTGACTTGCTTTTATTCAAAGATAATTCTTTGCTCTCTTTAGAAAACAAGAAGTTATCAAAGCCTTAAAGTCATCTATCTAATCATAGCTCCATATGCCCTGACATCCAGCAAAAATATAAGGGAAAGGACAGGTATACTTTGCTAAATCTTTGGCAGAAATTAGTTATTTTTCCCATTCATCATATTTGTTGCATTCTGATTACAATAACAGCAGAATTAAAAAAAGTTTCTCTATTAAATCCCCTGGAGATCTCTGCAGTAAAGTTAATACAATAAAGTTAAATACAAGAGCAAAAAAAAAACTCCTGTAATTTCCAAGAACAAGCAGCTGAATCAAGAATTTAGGCAAAGATACCAAATAATTAAGGTACCCACACTGCAAGCTCACCTTGAGGTTACGGGGTGTTTTTGTGATCTGTTACTGGTATCAATTTTTTGGGCATCATTTTTGGCTGGGATCCAACAGTTTTTTTCCCCCGTGTCCATGTGACACATAATGACAAACAATACAGTTTTGGGGTTGTTTAATTTAGTATTGTGAATTGGACATCTAAAAAATCTTGGGTAGTTATGCAGGTGAAAATAAAAGAAAGTAATATTGATAATAACATTACTGAACTGGTGAAATCAAACACTCCCCTCTCAAAATTACAATTAAGCAATGTTCAAAATGGTGAGATAATTACAGCATCCTAGAAGGATTCAATTGAAAGATTTCTGAATTTTTCTGCCCCAGTTTGAAACCCCTGTAAATTTTGAACAAAGCCATCCCACTTTAATCCCCGACTTCCACACAGGTTGTTGCTTTATTGATTGGGTTGCTTTTAGACACAGTGAGCAGTGAGTGCAGGCTTGATAGACCCTGCAAGACTGGTGCCTAACTAGTGTTTATGTTCCTGTGTCATAGCAAATAAAGATCTCAGATCCATTCTGAAAATTTTTCAGCAGTCCAGAATGTTGAAAAACAAATTAAAATTATGGGAATGAAGTTTCAGTTCTACCGAATTCATACAGAAAAAAGTAAGTAAAAATAAATCTCCAATTTTTAAACCAGTTCATCCTGTTTTCAAAAATGCAAGCAAACCAAAATGGCTAGAAAAGAGCAGAGCTGGAAAGATCAAAGAGAAAGCAAAAACAGTGGTTTAAAAAAAAAAAATGGACTTTGCTTTAACATTCTACATTTGGGTCTGAAAAATATGGCTGTGGCTAGACATGCCTGGCCAGCCCTGGAGGTGCCAGCTGAGGACGCTGCCATTCCCACCCCACTCCTGACATCTTGTTAGCCCTGGAGGGAGGCTGCTGCCTCTTCAGATCCTCTGAATGAGACAGACAACAGGCTAAAGCCAGACTTTTTTGTCAAAATAAGCTGTATAAGAAAGGGATTAGCATCTATATACTTAGCTTTGTCGGGCTATGCGACCACACTGGATGAAGAAGCACCACGTTGAATTCTGGGACCAAGACACTGGAGATATAATGACCACTGGTGGCAGGGAAGAGACAGAACAGCAGCGGCCAGGGCAGGAAAAGGGGCTGGATCCCCCCCTGCCCCGAGGTAGCAGGTGGTGCGTTAGCAGCTTGTCAACTTTTCAGACAAACCCGGCCAAGGGAATGTGAAGCAACTTGGGAGACACAAACAACCCCCATGCTCCAGGAAGAGCGCAGTCCTCAGCAGGAGGTGGCTTCCTCAGCTGGCAAAGGTGTGTGAAGGATGGGCGCCTAGGCACAGCTTCAGGTTAACAACAGTTTGCTAGGAGGTGAAGTTCACACTGGCTGCAAAGACATACTTTCTGCCCTACATACACACAGGCTTCTGCTTTGCACTTTTAGTAAGCCATTAACTGATAATTACCATTAATTATGTGATTTATCAGAAGTGATAAGGATGATGGGGTTTGGCTCTCTCCTGTCTTGTGTGGTGTGTGTGTTTAGTTGTAAATTCATCGTTTTCTGGGACACTTGGGTTCAGAGAGTAAATGCTGGAAGCAGAAAAACCCTGGGGCAGGAGCAGTGCTCTGTGCAACCCTGGCTGACAGCACTATTTATTTTCATTGGAGAAGCAGCGAGAGCCCGGCCTGCCCCAGACTTCTCTCACTCCATTCAGAAAGTGATGTTTACAGACAGCTGCAGGGAGTTACTCACAAGAGGCTTAAACAGGGAGGGGAGAGAAGGGCCATTCCTCTGGCCCACCCAGCCACTGGGTTTTTCAGCTGAAGGGCAGGCTCAGATTCATCACAACCGGCTAGTGGAAACTAAGCCCAAACAACTGTCAGGATCACAAAAGCCTGAGAGATGGAAAAGTCTGGTGATAAATGTGGTGGCAAGTCGTTCCCCTGGAGCCACCAGACATGCCTCGTGTTTGGGCACCGTCGTGGGGTTAACGGTGGTGTGGGTAACATGAGGGAACAAGAAAGGGTCATTCACAGATATCAGAAACATGTTTGGGAAAATGTTTTAAGTACTTTTTAGTTCAGAGACCCTTTCAACACCAACAGCTCCACGTGTTTGTCCGGAGATACAGGTGAGTTATACCAGTAATTCTGCACTCAGTTGAAACATCATAAATCCATTTTGGGCAGCATTTAGTAGCTCCCATGGTGTAATCTGTCTGTATAAGTCACTGCCTATTCATGTCTCCAAGATGTTTCTCACTGTTACCCATCACCATGTCACACAAATACCTTCCACATGAAACTTCAGGCCGTGCTCTTATTGTGCATCATGGTGTCTGCAGCATTATCCCTGTCTTGGTGTAGCTGTAGGTGTGAAAACTCCTCTTAGCAGGGGCACTTCTGCCTTTTAAGATTGAATGACATTTTAATACCTTACTGGTACAGAGATTTTGTATTTCTTAGATGTATTTTGAAGATGTCACGGTTGTAGGTGTGCTAGTAGGATCTGGAGAGGTTAAAAGCAAAGGCAGGAGTTTTCTCATGACATGGCTGAAAGGGTGCCAAATCCGACTTCTTTCTCATCCTTCTACAGGCAAAAGGTACCACCTCTGCTGGTACAGAAATGGGGCAACACCTCCTCTCTCTATTTCAATTACTCTGGTCTCTGCTGAGATGATGACAAGGAGCCAGAATACTGAAGGAACTCTTTATCACTTGACATTTATCTAAGATTCTTAGCAGAGATTCTGGCCTTTTATGCCACCTATTTGTACAGTAATATGCTATAAATCTTCTGTAACTTAGAAAAAACATTTGATATGTGGTACACAAGCGTTTCTTCTGCATTCTAGACAAATCCAGATATCTTGAGCATAATTTACAAGAGTGTGTGTTGACAGGAAAAGGGGATTTAAAACTGAAAGACACTAGACTTAGTTAAGATATTAGGAAAAAAGTGTTTACTGTGAATGTGGAGAGGCACTGGCACAGGTTCCCTGGGAAAGCTGTGGATGCCCCATCCCTGGAAGTGTCCAAGGCTGGGCTGGATGGGTCTTTGATCAGTCTGGTCTCATGGAAGATGTCCATGCCCATGGCAGGGGGATTGGAACCAGATGATCTTTAAGGACCCTTCCAACCCATGTCATTCTATCATTCTAAGTACCTTGAAATTGAAAGCAAGATTAAATCTATGTTGCCTTCACCTCGGCTTTGGTTATGGCTTCGTATTAAATGCAGGTAGTCATCTATTTGACCAGAATTTTAGTGATGTTTTCATCTTGATGAATGCTACTAAACAATGCAGGAAATGCTTCATGTTTCACATTTAATTCTTTGAGAATTAAAATGTATCTGTCAACTTTAGAAAACGTTAGTGGTTTCTGCTCTTCCACATGGAGTGTCCACATGCATACATATAATAGGAATCTCAAGTATACTTGGCAGTTGTCTGGCTGAAATGTTTGCATCTCAGTGCAAAACCAGCTACTATTAATTTGTCTCAGGATAAAAGATAGATTGGTAATTGCACATAGCACATTTCACCACAGAAGTCTAGTCAAAGATTAATAATATTTAGAACATATACAATAGCATTTTTGTCTGTTACCATCCACTCAGAACTCCAGTGGGTCTGCCCAAAGCAGAGAGAGGGTAAAAATATGTAAAAAATGTTTATAACCATGAATTGGTGAGAACAGCACTTCAGATCCACCTTGCCACTGCTGGCCCAAACCCACACATTGCCAAGTAAGGTAATGAGTACTAAGGGAAAATGTGTTCTTACACCCATATTTGGTGATCACTTTGGCCCAAATCAAGGGAGAACACCCAACAGTGACACATCCCAAAGGGAAGTCTCTGTAGTGTTTCTGCTACTGATTTACCCCAGCTGGTACTCTGTTTCCAGGCATGTCTCAAGACTTCACAAGACTTGAAACGCAAACAAGAAAAACATTGCTGAGAATAGAGGATCGCCATTCTCTTTTCTAGGAGCAAAAGGGAACAAAAATGAGAGAAACAAACTCACAGGACACAACATAGAAAAAGACTGAACCAAAGAATAAAAGGCTGCATGATATGTTTTTCTTATAGTAGCTTCTTTATCAAGCCATGTCAATATCAACCTATTGGTAAGAATAAAACACTGAGACTGTCACTCTACCTAGCCAACAAAACTGGGCTTCAGTCAGGTCCTTAAATCTGTTAGCATTAAACATGTTTTACCGAAGTTGGTCAAAAAGAAATACATAGCAGCACCACTTTGGCATCACTCTACCCTTCTGTCAAAGGTATCACCACTTCTCATCCAATCCTTCAAGTGGAAAAAAACCCAAAACCTTCCAAAACTGTGAAAAAACAATCTTTGTTTAGATCCAAGAAGAAGTTCCTGAAGAAAACCATAATTCTAATTTCTAATATAAATCTTCTCCTGGCATTTAAGGTTGCACTTTTCTTACTTTAACGACTTTGTTTTCAATGCACTCTTGTATGACTTTTTAAGTAAGTCTCCTTGAGGTATGACTGTTTTGGAGAAGAGTAGTGCCATGTTCTCTATCTGTCTAACACAACATTTTCAAGTAATTATATGAACCTTACAGGGAAGTACAGAAAAATTGGAAACAAGTTTTTCCTTGTGGATGCATATGCTACAGCAAGTCCAGAGTCCTTGGCCTGCTGACATGAGAGTGGCTGCAAAATGTGGACTCAGCTGCAAGTTATATAGAAGAGCTAAGACAGCTTACAGGTTTCCCAACAGACTGTCCTACAAGTAAGTTTTTTTGGTTTTTAAGGAATGATTGCCTGGAAGGACAGACTTCCCCTCCTTACCCCATCTCTCCTCCTATTTGCCTATAATTTCCTGATTTGTCACCCAAAGCAATGAGTATAGTGTGGATTGTCTCCATCTGCCTTCAGCACTTTTGGCTGATTATTGACACCCCTCTGGAAGGTGCTGGGCAATCTCTGAGCACAAATTTGGCTCTAAACATCCAGGTGTGCTTGGGCTCATGGCTCTGGCTACTCTGGACATGCTTCAGCTGCAGGACTTGCCACAGACTCCCCATGGAAGGGCAGGCTGGCCCTGAGACAGGGTGGCCAAGCCCATCCCAATGCCATGGTGCCATTAAGGGTGAGCCCTGGTGAACAGAAGGTCCATGTAAGATGATGCACCCTGGCTGTGTGCCTCCACCAGCCTGTGAGCCCTGCAGGGAAATGACCTAAGTGTGTCCCAGCCCTCCACCCTTTTGGGTTGGTTTCACAAGGAGCAATGCAAGAGCTCAGGCAAGAAGGAAACAAGTGGACATTGGCCAAGGCCTTACTAAGATAGCCCGGGGCAAGAGCCTCATGTCAGTAGAGCTAGAGACAGCTCTTACCCATTTCTGACGTGGAGAATGGCCAGTTATTCATTTCTTATTGCCCAGAACACCAAATCAGTGAGTTAGGTCTCTTAAAATGTCCTCTTTCTTCACCATCAGCCATCTTCACTGTGAAGAAAGATGTGGCTACTTGTACCCATTCTTCATCCCACAGATGAATCACCATGGCTATGGCAGCTCTAGGATTTGTGTGGGTTGCAAAAACCCACATGGGACTGTGGAGACCTTTACAGCAACTTCTCCAAAACAGATATATTGTTAAGCAGAGCACTTTAAGGAATGGTCTGTGTCTCTCAAACCACACGCCTGGTTTTACAACCTTTCTGATGCAACCAAAAATCTCACACTAAACTAACTCATGCTTAAGGTAGCCAAAGGTACTCTGCATTTGGGGTGTCCACACTGTCACTTCCTGCAGCTCAGCCAGATCAGGCACATCCTTTTATCTACCAACTTTAGCAGAAACATGGACACTTTACCTCCAAGAGGTACTCAGGAGATTTAGTGGGATAATTCAAACTGTGTGAGTTTCTGCTTGTGTGAAACAAGGTAGGATATTACCCTGACCTCCATGCAATGGGAGAAAGTGCTCAGATGAACTCAGTAACTGTGTCAATCATGCAGAACACAGAGAGGAAAAAGAGGGGAAATTATGATCTCTTAGTCAGAACATGAGACTGAGCATATGATAGAAAAAGAGGGTCTTTTAATATCTGTGAGTTTTGTGTGTTTATCTTACACGTTCTGACTGAGATTTCCAAAGTTGTGTGAAGATGTTGGACCATTGTCCATGTTAAAGCTTAGGAACTTAACAACCAAATCTCCTCGGCAGATGTGAAAACTTCAGCCAGAGTGTATCATTTGTAATTCAGCTTGTTTTACTGCATTTTCCAATAAGTGGATGAAAACTCAAAATTAAACTTCCTGTGCTATTTTTTTTTTGCCTGAAGGGCAGAGCAAGGCAGCTGTTTGTCCTCCCATTGTTGTGGGCTCACATGTGTTTTCCAGTTTAGATGTTGGCATATGCATTATGACCAAAAAGGCAAATACTTGTTCCAAACAGACCACTTGTTTGACTCTGATCTCACAATGGCCTGTTTTCTTTCAAAATATACCCTTTGAGAATGTTATTATGCTTGTCATGGAGCAAATGAACATCCCTTCCTCAGCAGCAGAGCCATTGGGCTGACAAGGACAGCAGGCCAGCACAATCAGCAGGTGCAGGCAACAACATACAGAAGCAAACCAACTTTTCTTTCAATAGCCCTTTACTAGTGACAGGGAGGAAAATTCAGCACCTTAAATACTAATTTCCAGTTTACTACAAGAAGAAGTATATCTAAAATATAGCCAAGAAAATCTGCTGTACTTGACACACCATCTATGACTCTTGCTGTTGCAGAAAATGAAAAAGGAGCCACAGCATTTTTCCAAGATAGACAATCACATTTCAATTTTCCTAATTTTCATAGGAGACTAGAATTTAGGAGATTATGGGGAATAAGATCAGGATAAGTATTGATTGCTCCCAACTTCTTTAAAAATAATTTTCTTTTTATATATTTTGTGAAACTACATTCACAAAAATTTTGCACTGGGAAAAAAAGTTTAAAACTACTGATTATCCATAATTTCAGCAATTAAACTTTTTTTTCATGTTCTCAGGAGACCAAGTCTCATTCAAATTTATGCAACTTACTCAAAAGTTATGTAGCAGTCTAAAATCTTAGACAAAATTTGAGTAAGTCATTTCATATGTGGGATAATAACAATCCTTGAATACTTTTCTGTGGAGTCTCATGAACATATTGGAGTATTTCCCATGCTATGATCCTTCTGATGTATCTTTGTGGTTGAATGTGGAGGCCAAAAATGTCTGTTATCTTTATTGGGCACACTCACCTGTCTTTCATGGAGTAATTTTGTTGGAGTTTTCCAGGGCAGTAGATCTTGGAGTTTGCAAATTTGATCAGATGGATACACATGCCTTTTAAAGCAATTTTTATACCTTTTATTTTTGGTGCCTAGAAATATTCATTAAAACTTCAGAACACAATCAAAGACAGGGAGCTGATATCTCTTTTATAAATGGAATTGCTATTGTAATTGGATTTGCTGCATACAATGACACTTACTAATCCCTCCTTCAGGTCTGTAACTTGTTTGAGGTTAGGCTGACTTTCAGGAAAGCCCAGCCTCTTAGCTCTAGAAGTCCATAAAGAGCAGAGAAGGTTTACTAGATCTAGGGCACAATACCAAAGTGAAAGCCTGGAGCAGTCTCTACCATAGAAATTATGTTCAATACTTAAGGTAATAATGGGAAGCCCAGTCTTAGAAGCATAAAAATTGTGAGCCAGATACAGGTATCAAATACAAGTGAAGCCGATAAAAGTGTCCAAACATAAAAAGGCTAAAAATGCATCCTGAAATTTTTCTTCTGAGTTTTTTTCTCTTTATTTTTGACCAACTGTTCCCAAAGGCACTGTTCTGGGTTGTAACCAGCTAAGGCTGATTTAAAGGGGAAAAGGAAAAATCTCCAAGCTAGATTTTAGAGTTGCCTTAGAGCAAAAGACACAGTTGTTTGATTTACACACTACAAAAAACATTGAAATAACATAATTAATTATTTAGGAGTGGTGTTTCAGCTGAATTAAAAAAACCCAATACTGTATTTGTTTTCATTAACTCAAATCCCATGGAAAAGTTTTCCCTTCCTCTCTATTGAAGTTAATAGGTTGCATGTTTGAGGCAGAGGGCCCTCACTGACATAATGCATGACTTAAGGAGCTTTCGTCATGTGTTGACCTGGCCAATGCATTTCATCCCTCAGGCAAGATGGTCGAGTTTTTCCCCAGTAAACTTTCAGAAACTATTGTGTTTCCTCAGACACACTCTAGTGTGCCTCAAGACACTTTTTCATGCCAGATTACTTCTGGGGTGTAATATCTTTGCCTTTAGTAAGGAAACACTTCCTAAATGAATTGGTGCTATCTCTGAATTTTAAACCCAGATTATTTGTAATATGTTTACATTTTCATTAATGTCAGAACTCCGACTGCATCAGAACATCTGCAGTGTTTGGGAGTGCCCTGAATGCATAAAAAAAAAAATGTCAACACCAGCCCTCCAAAGCTCCAGACTGAAAATTTCCACATGGACTGGAAAGAAATACAGTCAACAATTTAATAGTTAAATCAAAGCTTGGGAGGTTACCAAATTGTCCAGATGTATCTGTCTTGCTGCTGGAATCCCTTGCTGCTTTGCATGAACACAGGGTTTCCTTCTAGAAGTGATTACAATTGTTTGTGCTCTGAAATGTCATGAGGAAAAAGGAAATTATGATAGGAAATCTCATGGCAGTCAGCCCCTCATTTCAACCTCCTAACACACGGTGTAAAAGGAGGGACTTCTTCATGACTGCATCAAGTGTCTTACATGACTGCAGCTGCACATCATTTCAACACTAGCAATAGCTAAAAACCATATTCTCACCTTCCTTTAGTTGCTTGTCTTGTGAACAACAAAAATGTCCACAGATAACAAAGGTAAGTAATTTAATGTTTTCCACCATGAATAAAGTAGCAATTTGCTTTCTTCTTTGCCTTTTGTTAACTCTGTCCTTCACTGTTCTTTACTATACCCTTGTCTAAAGCATTATTGTGAATTAAATTTAGAATTATTATTTGGATTGCAGAAGGCCATACAATCATGAACTAGAATCCTAGTGTGCTACATGATCAAAGAGAACAAAGTCCTTGCTGCAAAATGCTGCCCTCTATAAACTGGGAAACAACTGATAAAGACACAGGCAAACACAGGGGATCGTGAGCCTGATATGACAGTATTTGCAGAGGTTAATTATAGTGCCCAGGACCAGTCAGTGGGTCTATGACCACCAGGCAAACATTGGACACATTGTCTCCACCAAAAGGAAATGTCCTTGGCCTGCTCTAATCTCTTAGCACTGCCTGGGGATTTTATGGGAATTGAACCCAACAGAGGCCATGGACCACCTGAAGAGCCTGTGAGTACAGACCACTGAGCTCCCATTTCCAGAGGTTGTTTGCTGCTGCTTTAGTGTCTGGTGGAGATGGAGTCACTGACCATCCTGATGGGGCTGGACCCAAGTGAAGAAGCTGCCTTTCCAACAATGTAAAATAGAAGTCACTATATATGATTTGTCCAGACCATTTTAGCAATATAAATTCAGCAAATAAGCTACTTATTAAGGTAAACCATATGAACAAAACTGATTTTTCTTTTTTTTAATGAGAACTGTTTATAAAACCAACACATCCAAGACTTTTGGAAAGGTTAGAAACCCTCAGGCTTTTGTACACAAACCAGCCTCTAATGAATACTGCGTCAGCAGGTGATTTTCTTCTAGTACAAGTTATTTCTCTGAACCACTTCTTTTGCTCTTTCCAGAACAGATGGTAGTGTTCAATATTTAACATAGATTACTGAAAAAGAGGGACAACTTATGTTTCATTTGTGCATACATTTTTTTCTGTGTTAGACAAATCTGTTTATTGAAACATACATACACATACACACTCATTTAGCTTACAACACCCAGGGCTTGTGCATATGTGATGTATATAAAACAAAGCCGCAAAAAATCAAATACACCTTTAAACCATCTATTAGTGTGCTGCAGTGTAAACCATTTATGCCTTTGTCTAAAGGAAAATGTTTTCCTATTCCTACAAATGCTATATTTCAAGGCAGTGCATCATAACACTCTCCATCCTGTAGTGGTGGTGATGGACTGTATGGCAAGGTTGCCATTGTTATCCTACAAACAGAAAGTGAAGGGAAAAAAAGGGATCTTAGAGAAAAGATTCTTCACAGAAGGATGAGCATTAGGTTGAAAATTGTACAGACTGAAAAAAATATAGTTATGTGCCTTGATGTGAATCCCTTCATGTTGACAGCTGGCTCATTATCTGTACCAACACGGTCATACTACCCTGAGAATGTCCAGGAAGGTGTCATCAAGCCACTCTCCTGTTTAGTTATTCATTGAGCCTTCTCCCTTTCATTCATGTCTCCACAGCCGTTTTTTCTTATTCATAATATTTGGGGTTTGGGTTTTTGGTTTGGTTTTATATTGTTGGGTTTTTTCCCTTGGTTTGTTGAGGTTTTGCTTGTTTGGGGGTGTTTGTTGTTGTTTTGGAGTTTTTTCTTTTTTAAAAAAATTTAAATTTTTTTTTTAGTATCTTTTGCTTTTAGTTTAGAGAAGGAAAAGATCCCTCTGGCTTTGCGATAACAAGGTAAGAAATGGAGTTTCTGGTTTCATAGATGCAGTGGTAATAATATGTCTTAGGGAGTGATATTTGTGTTCTTTCTGAGTTTTGATGGTAGTTATTTTAAAGTGGCTCCAAAGCCTTAGACCTTAGCATATTTAGTGTACATTTGTATCACTTCAGCTGGATGTAATGATAATGCCTAATCATGTTCACAGAGGAGAATGTGCTGCATGCAGTACAAAAGACTGGTAGATCATTTCTGGCCTTTGTGGACCAGTTGGGTCCTTCATCTTCTCAAGACAAGATTTTTTAATTGGGGGAGCCAGAAACACAGCAATGATATTTGAATACTGCAAGAGTGTCTTGCAGCCAAAAGATCTGTGATTCAGCATCAAACTAAGAAATTTGTATTTTAAGGAGCCAGTGCACTTCAGATTACTTCATTTACTTCAGATTACATCATTTACTCTGTTAATGAAATGAGATTGAAGCATTTTCCCTGAAGATCTGGTGACCAGAGGTACTGCATGAAGATGTGCTCAAATTGTGCAGTCAATGGCAAAGCCACATGCTGGCTCCCTCTTCCCAGGCACTGAATCCCAGTCCCACCTCCTTGTCATCTTTGTCGGAGCAATGCATGTAGTGAAAACGATTTCAGTTAAATTATTCAGACTAAACAAAAAAAAGCTCATTAATTGTACCCAGAACATTTCATTAATTCAAAGCCTGGGCCCAGAGGCAGTGGGACCAACACTCAGAAGGTGAGGGCCAAGGGGGAAGGGAGGGGAAAGCAAGGACCCAGACACATGGGTGGGTTGATACTGCACCATCATCATCAGAAAATCTGACTATCTTTATTTTTAAATATAGAAAGTTATACTTTCTACCCATATTATACTTTCTACACTTCTTATTCCTAGTTTACTGGAAAGATTTGCCAAGAAATGTTTTGGGATATTATCTAGTAATTTCTGAATAGAAGTTTAGTCCTAACCTAGTCTTTCTGATATTTATGACATCAAAGAAGGAGCTTGAAGAGAATCAGAGACAGCTTTGAACAAGAAGAAAATACTGCTTATCTTAGAATCATTGGAGGTATACAATACATTGTAACTGAGTCTTTTGTATACTCACTGACAAGACAATAAATAGTTTTAAAGGCTTTGATATTATGATCATGTATGATTCTGCCAGAACACATGTTACTAAGGGGTTTTTTTCAGATAATTTCTTATTTTTCCAAAGGCAACATGATGATGATGGGTAGAACTTCTAGTTATCTACCTGAAATTAAATCATGTACACCAAAGACTCATAAATTGCTCAGAAAAAAAAAAAAAAAAAAAAAAAAACAACAACAAAAAAAAAAAAAAAAAAACAAACAAACAAAAAAAAAACAAAAAAAAAAAAAAAAAACAACCAAAAAGTGAGGTTTTCTAACTCCCCTGCCTTAGTGCCACACATAATTTACAAGTTAAGTTAAATCTCAGAACATTTTGGTGAGCTTTGTGCAAAATAAAGACCATACTTAGATGCTTGAAAAATTAGGGAAGGGCCTTTGGAAGTGATCCTAGACATGTGAAAGGACCTGCATGGGAGCAGAGCCTGGAAAAGTAGGTATGAATGATGATAGCTGTCCTCCTTTGCAGCCAGGGCATCTTGGGAGACTGCGTGGTGTAGCCCTCCTCAAAGAACTTAATTTAATCCTTTAGCTATGATATCCTTCTTATCATTCCCTTGTGCCATCACCTCGTGTATCACAGAAGGGTTATTCATTCAGCATTAGAGCTGGGCAGTGACAAGTATATTTTAATAGCATCCATTCATTACAAAGGCTGTTTATTAAGTTAGTATTTCTAGGTTTCTTTATAATTAACCATGAAGTGTCCAAGACACACATTTTCATTTTCTCTCTGGATTTTTGATTGGATGAAAGCCCATGAATCTTGTATCCTAAAATGAGAGCGTACTGGCACAACTGTGTGTATGTTTGATATCATGTAATTTCTTTGTTGCAAGAACAGTAACCAATATGGCAACTTTGCTGATTTATTGACCAAGTGAAAATGTATCTTTCCACTCCCTAAAGGAAAAAAATTTGTTCTAGTTAAAGCATGGTTGAATAAAAAAGGTTTTCATGCTGTTTGTCTAAAAACCAAGACACAGAATGTTAAAACAATCTTGATATTGACAACATTTTTACTGGAAAGGCTTTTCTGGTCTGAGCTGCATATTTTTGATCAATCTGAGAGAGTGAGACTAAGGAATAAGAACTAAATTACCTAAAACCTTTTTCCAAAATGATATTATGGCTACAGTTTGAGGCTTGATCAGAATTTCTTCAGTTGAAAGTTTTCCCAGGGAAAAAAAAAAAAATATTCACCCAAATCTGACTTTTCTCACTTATGGACCTGTTATGGACACATTTCCATTGGGATAAAAACCCCCTCCCAATGGACTAGACCAGTGGCCACATTGTCAGTAACACTAGACATTGACCTGGATGTGGGACAGTATCTGTACTTCTCCTCCTTGTCTTGATTAAGGAATTGTATTTTATGAAAGAAATGTAAAAACAAAAAAATAGAGACCTACTCCCTTTCAGATATAATTTCGTGACAGTATAAATTATTAGTTCTGCAAACACAATAGCAGAAATCAGATGTTAGGGGGAAAGTAAAGACTACACAAAAATAGCAAATTATCAGTAGTTTTAAAATTAACCCCTTTTCTGCAAATGCAGCTTCCTAGAGATGCTAAAGCTGTGCAAAGTCCAGCTGAGATCACTGCTGCAGCACATAAAATCTGGGCAACAGCCTTGAGGGAGAGGCTGTGGGTTGGGGGCCTGTGTCTGTTACATGAGCTTTCTTTAACAAAGCAGTGCACAAAGCCTTCTAAAGCAGACATTGCTCAGTTTCTATTCCATAATGTAACATTATTTGAATTCATTTGGTGAAAAATGCTCAATCAAATGCTGTGTTTAGGACCACTGCACAGCTTTTAGAAACAGCAATTCTCACCTATCAGCAATACAGAGATATTGATTCAGGTCAGGATTCCTTCTTTCTGATGTGTCAAAACAGTTCCTACAGTTGTAAAAATTGATAATATCCCAAAATAAATAACATACAATTTATGTGCAATATATTTTTGAGAATTGCTAGATTACATTTTATGAGAAATATAGAATGAAATAATAAATGAGCCTTCTTGGCTTCCTTAATTTTTGAAATGCAGAATTTTTTTCACAAATTGTCAGTGAACACATTTCCCAATGTTTCTGCAGAAATCTCTCAACAAATGTTTCATCTGATTCTGATTAAACAGAGCAAAGGCACTGAGCATGACAAATTACTTTTTAGTTTGCACTGAAAAGCCTAATAAGAATTAAAGGTTCTAATGTTTCTTTTTCCCACTCAGCATTGTATTTGCGTGCAAAATCCAGGAAGAAAGATGAGATAGGCAACATGAGCACATTGGGGTTTTCTCTCCTTTTAAAGAAGTTCCAGGAACAAAATTCATGTATGTGACCTTTCAGAAAGAGCTGAATTAGAAGTTGTTTGCCATCTTTTGTTAGTCAGTCACTTCCCTTTGCCCCACAATTTTATGAACTCACACAGGCTGACTTTCCAATCCTTCATGTGGAGCCAGGGAGAGCTTAAGGAAAGGAAATGCACAAGGGAGCAGGTAAAGAAACACTTGTGCCATAACCTACAGCCACCCAGAAGTAACTGTCAAAGAATCAGTGAGCCATAAAATGGCAGGGGTCAGCTCCCCACCCAGACCAGTTTTCCAAAGTGGATATAGTGATAAATCCCAACCTATGCTCAGAAAGAATTTGGATTCCTTAGTTGCTGGATACAAATTATATTTAAACTTCTATAACATGATTGTATAAGATGCAAAATTCTTCTAAAAAATGAAAAAAATCTTGCAAAAACAAAAATTCTGTGATCTTTCATTTCTTAAATGTGTTCTATCTGAGATACATTTATGTTCATTGTCAGGAATTAAATACATCTGACAAATCTGGGATATGAGAGAGCTCTAGTGGAAACAGGGATATTAGTTTCCCTCACTTTCTTAAAATAGTGAATATTTGTTTTGGTTACCTCCCCTCACCACAATCTTTCTGTCCAATCTCTTTCTGGAGAAAATTAAAATGCACAATAACATAATTTGCTGTTCAGGCTTTTTTTTTTTTTTTTTTTTATTAGATGATACCAGTGATCTCGTTAATGATTGCGTGTTTGTCTCTGTCATATGCTGTTCAAAATTCTTACTCACTTTGCTTGAAAACCCCTTACCCATCTTTGCCCACAAGTTTTTGTCCCCTGTTTTTCTGAAATGGTCAAGTCAAGACCAGTGCAGTTATTACCAACCTCTTATTGAGTTGGGAGATCACCATTCTCACTTCAGAACTGAGAACAATGAAAGCTTGTCTGCTATTTTGCAGCTGTACTTACTGGTTTAATACCAGTCTATGGCCTCTGCCTATTTATCTTGCCTCAACATCTTCCTACTTTGGCCAGAGGGATTTGAGCTCCTCATAATGAAAACGGAAAAAAATGCTTGAGCTTGTTTCTTATGAACTTGGAAAGTTTTAAGCTTTTACTTAGATATTCAGATAATAATAATTATTTTCCTTCCATTGAAGTTGGAAACGTCCATATCATACCACATATTTACAAAGAGGTCATACACTTACATATATCATACACATATATGATACACTTACAAAGTCCATTCCACCAGTGGGCAAACGTACTTGAGCACTGTGGAAGGATATCAGTTTTGTTTATCTGGTTTGACTTTTTTGTTAGACATACAGAAAAAGATTGTGATAATCTGATAGAGTGCAGAGGGGAAACTGAAATGAGCTGTGGCCAGGGAAAGGAAGAACAGTCCTGACGCCAGACACTCAAGGGCTGAAAAGAAATTATAAAGACAGAGGACACTGGAAGAACAGGAGTGAAGCTGGGGACAGAAGACAAGTGTGGGCAGACTGAGGACAGCACTCATTGCGAACAGCAAGTGTGGGATAAATAAATAAAAAATTTGCAGAAATTAACTGGGAGCTGAAGTGGGTGTGAATAGTTAGCATTCCCATTTCTCCTTTTTCCAAACCAACCTTCACTAACTCATCACCACACTGATATCTGTGCTTTCAGGGGCCTTCATTATCTTCAACTGGTTTGTTTATCACCTGTTGCTCACTGTAGGAAGAGCCATTCCCAACTCTGAACATCTTGTATGTGTGAAATTTCAAGTAGAACTTTCAGTATTTTTCCCCCAAACTTCCTTCTAGTGTCAGGAAGATCTCCTGTTTACTCCTGCAGGTAAAACTCATAAGTCTCTGTTCCTCTATGAAAGCTGCTAGATTGCTAAAATCATGGATATTCTGCCTTTCTCTCTGATCAGTGTTGTCTCACTATTTTTTTCTGGTTGTTTATATCTATTTATTATTCTAGTCTTACATTTAGTTTGCAATTGCTTGAGGAGGGATTGCTGCCTGGTCATTGCTTGTCCAAGGCTCAGATCAGTGTTTTTAGCTGAGACACTCAGGCATGAAATTAGTACCAGCAATAGATGAGGATGGCATTGGAAGGGATGGGCAGCTGATGCCAACTGATACCAACTTTTTTATCTGCATAAGAGCTGAAAATTGCTTCAACACACAGAAAGCAGTTCCGATTGATACAAGCCTTTGAGAACCAACTGGAGCCTGTGGGGCCTTGGTAAGCTCAACTTTACATCAGCATGCTCAGGAGAAAGCTGGAATTCCTTCCTATTCCTGCTGGGAATGGTAAACAGTACAAAATGGAAAAGAAAGGACCAAACTCACAGGTAATTAGGATGAGACAATCAGAAAATAGTTTGAATTGGAAGGTATCTTATTAGGTGTTGTAGATCAACTAGACCAACTCAAACTTTTAGGAGAAAAAACATCTATAGGATAGAAAACTTTTTCTTTTTCTTTTTTTTTGTGCAGAGAAGAAGCTGATCTCTGATACTTGAACTCCCTGGGTTGGCAAGAGGACAGTGGCAGGACCACAGAGAGAGGTTCTGACAGTCCATTTCGTAGCTGTACACATACATGGAAATTCATTGGGTAAGCAGGCACAAATAGCTGACACCATGCCAAGATTTTCAGATTTATGCATTTGATGTCTCTTGGTTTTTGATGCAAGTTATAAATGCATCTCATTTTCTGAAAGTACTGAACATTTGGACCTTTGAAAGTCAGGCATTGGAGAACTGATGCGAGTCATGCACCAAAACTGTGTTTTCAGAACCACCAACTATTTTCTAAAATGTTGCTGTGACTTAGATATTCCCTTTCTTGATAACCATTAAAATATGGTAATTGTTACCAGGCCTCTGCTAAATTTCCAAAGAAAACCGATACTTTAAAGTAACAGAAATGTTGCTTACTTTCTGCTTTACAAAACAAGCCCATCCCTATCTAGTGATCCTTCTTAATGAAGCATGTCTTGCATCTCCAACTGCCAGGCAAACAGGGAGATAAGCTGTCCAAATTGCTGTGCAGCCAGATACTTGCTCACTCCAGGAGAGCTGCCAGACCATTTTTATTTGGAAACAGCCTCCTTAGTATGGAAGTGACTTTTGTTTCCTGTAGCTGTGGTGGAGGAGTAGGGTGTCAGTAGGGCTTTGTGTATCTGAGGCTGTTACATAGTGTGGTACATTGCTGTTGCTCACTCTCTCCTTATCATAATTCTGTTTTAATATTGGTGAGGTTGCATTTTCTAATTGACCCAATTCAGCAAAAAGAATTGATTTCCCTATTCTTACGGAATAGGGAAAATGTGCTCATGTGCTGCTTCACATGAGATGCTTCCAAAATGGATGCAACTATATTGTGTTAGTACCTGCAAGCCACTTTACTAATTGAGGGAGGGGGCTTCCCCCTTGAAGGGGAAGGGAAAATGTCTGCCTGACCACAAAAAGTATGGAAAAATAGTTTGGAAAGCACTTTTCTTATTAGATAAAGGCTTACAGGTCACAGCAACAAAGAACATGTCATAGTGATGGTTCATCTAGCTGCACTTCCTGCCTCTAGAATCACAGTCAGCTTAGATACTTCATCTCAGACATCTCAGTCTGATCTCACAGACTTCCAGTCTGGTCAGAGGTGTGAGTTAGACAGTGACAGCTGCTTGAGGGAAAGGACATTCTCCCCATTGCAGACTTACTGTCTGCTATGACTCAGTCACAGAGCAAAGCTTCCCCAAGGAGTCTGATTTGCCACCCAGGTGGAGATGTGCACATGGCTTGGCAAGGGCACTCTGAAGAAAAGTGATACTCCTTGGACACATGGAAAAGTGCTGCAGATTAAGTGGGGAGGTATTACAGAAATACAGGTGAGATTCATAAGATAGAGCTGTGGGTCCTTTTAAAGCATGAAATAATATCTTTTTGCCAGGATAAAATAAAAAAGACACTGAATTGCTACATGGGAGGAGCATTTCTTCATCTTTACTTAGAAAGGGCCTATAAAAACAGCATAATTATCACAATATGCATTTTCCATACTCAGTAAAGGAATTCAATGGCTAGAGTAGTTTGTGAAAAGCCTGTTCTTGCCTGAGTGCACACTAGGGCTGCACCTGTGTCTGTACAGTTCATGCAGATGTGAAAAAACATCCCAGTGCTTCAAACCCAGCAGTTGATGCCTTTTGCTGACAGATGCTGGTGGACAGTTGGCAGCTCTGGGCTCCCACATCACACCTCTGTCACAGCCCAGGAGAGGGTTATCACATGGGCAGAGATTTTAACACCTGTCAGTGTAGGGCCCTAAAAAATAAATAACAATTGAAGTAACCTCTTAATTCTTCCAGAACAAAATCCTTTAGGGATACTATAACTTCCTTCTATCTTCATATTAAAAAGAAAATTAAACCAGCAGAGCAGCAGTGCCTGTTATTAACCCTGTTGGTTTCCTATAATCTCTATCACTCACAGGTTTACTGGCTGGTTCAATAGATAAGGATCTGCAGACAATTGATCATTTTCTGTGTAACACTCTAGTCACCAAACATGTATTTATGAATTGTATGCTTGTTGCTAAACACAAATAACCCAGAGTGTCCATTCACGTCATCAACACCAGTTGCCACGGAGATGAGTCACAACATCTCTCTCTCTCGCAGGACACTTCCTGCTTGGAGAGCTCTTTGAGGGTTTTTCTGCTGTCCTTACACAATAAAAAGTGGCTTTGTGTAGCAAAATTGATTATTTAGTTCTTCTGTGGAGTCAGAGATGTAATTTCTCCAGTGGTGTTAAAACTGCTATGAAATAAAATTCTGTGGCCATTCAAAATCTCCCAAACATTTCTTTGCATGAAAACAATTTAGATTTTAATCCTTTTAAATTCTCATCATCTGAAAAGAACTCTGAGTTTATAATGAAATTCCCTTTTTCTGTGCACTGTGCAAAGTGGTGGTGGTGGTGTAAGGTCATGGGTTGGACTTCATGATCTTGAAGGACCTTTCCAAGTTATTTGATTCTTGTGATCCTGTGAAAGCAGGGCTTGGTAAGGTCTGTGGGGACAGACACATGTGCGTCAGAGAGCTGATAAAAAAGAGAACTTAGTTAAAAATTTACTGGCATTTGTGACTTCCCCATCGTTACCACAGGAGCTGCACAGCACAGTACTCCCCAGCTCCATGAATCCAGATCAGTCTCAGCATGCGAGCACTTCCCACATTTTTGCTGAATTTCATGCCTACAGCAGGAGAACAGGTCAATATTAGAATCATAGAATAGTTTGGGTTGGCAAAGTCCTTTAAATATCATCCAGTTCCAACCCTCCTGCCATGGTCAGGGACACCTTCCACTAGATCAGGTTGCTCAGGGCTCCAGTCTGGCCTTAAACATTTCCAGGGATGGGGCATTCAGAGCTTCTCTGGGTAACCTGTGCCAGTGCCTCACCATCCTCACAGTCAAGAATCTCTTTCCAATGTCCATTCTGAAACTGCCCTATTCACTGTAAAGCTCTTACCTCTTTTTCTGTCACTATATGCTCTTATAACAAGTCTTTCTCCAGCTGTCTTGTAGGCACCCATGAGGTACTGGAAGGTATCATAAGGTCTCCTTCCCTTGTCCAGGTTGAACAACCACAATTCTCAGCATCTCCTCATAGGAGCAGTGCTCCAGCCCTCTGATCATCTTTGTGGCCAACTCATTTTTACTGGTCCATGTCCTTCCTGTACTGAGGACCTCTGACATGGATGCAAAACTCAGGGTGGAGTCTCACGAGAGTGGAGGAGAGGGGGAGAATCCCCTCCCTTGACCTGCTGCTCATGGGGCTCTTGATGCAGCCCAGGCTTTCTGGACTGCAAGTGCACATTGCCAGTTTGTGTCTGGTTGTGTCTTGACCTGAATAAAATCAGAGCAATAAGAACAGAAAATAAATCTAGCAAGTGTAATGTTGCTGATAACATTGTGCTTTCAATGGCAGAGTTTCCCCCTTTCTCAGCAGAGTTCAAGGCAAGAATCCTTCAAGGAATCTAACATCATCTAGTACAGAAAGTAACTATCCAAGGCTGCCGTGGAGTGGAGAGGGACTTAAGAAATCCCCTTGTTCTCTCATGTTCCTAGAGGATTTATTTCCTCAAAGAATTGCATTTGGCCAGCATTCTGCTCCTTTGTTCACACATATCAACTCCAGCCTCCTCACTGAGGGCACAAACATCTCTCCCAGGCTTGTGGATACATGGTCCAGGCCTGAAAATTCAGTGGTGTAATGCTGAGAGTTGGAGAGCAATAAATCTTGGACATCAGCATTGATGGGGAAGGGATGTAAAGCAAATGATGCAGGTTGTGTGTTACAAATTCCTGTGTTGGTCAGATAATTACAGCCACAAGCAGACAATCACAGGTGGTTTTCCACAAGTGGAGCTGTAAAAATTAGGCATTGCACAAGCACTTTCCTCACACAGTTATATGGTCATAATACATATTTTTTATCTCTGTAATAAAACTTTTTTTTAAATTCAGAACAAAGCCATCATGTTTTGAAACTGTTTAAAAGAAATTGAATATGAATATTTTTGGACTGGACAAAGTGTTTCATTTTGATTTGGGACATTTTGGTAGAGGCATACAACATATGAAACAGAAAAATATAATAAACTCAAGGTTATTTTGAATGGAATACTCAAGAGACTCATCATAAAAAATGCTAAAATGGGAAAGAGACTCATCACAAAAAATGCTGAAGTGGGACAGAGTCAGTGGGACAGACTCACATTCCAGCTGAGTCAGACCACTTACTCCTGGTTCACACAGATTCAAACATAACTGCAATGATTTCACAAATGGCATTTTGATTTTAAAAGAACTGTGTTTTCCAACTGAAAAAAAAAAAAAGCAAGTAATATCAAAGATTTTCTAGACAGCCTCAGTAAATGAGAAAAGTTCACCAGTTCAATACAACATGCAAAACCTGGGAAGGAGAATTAAAAATTCCTGAAATGTAAATGCAGAGGATTTTAAAATTTTTATTTTTAAGTTGAAAAGGAAAAATAAAAGAGCTCTGACATCATGCAATGTAGGAATGTGAGAGAACCCACCCTGCATCTGGTAGGTGGGGAGGTAACCAAAATCTGCCAGAGTCTCCTGCAGGCCACCTCATCACAGGTGGAAAGCCCAGAGCAGAGGAGCAGAATTTCTGGGCAAAAGCAGCCTGGAACACCCTGGGGAGCCCTATGAGAATGACTGACTCACAAGGGGTGGGGGCGTTTTTTGGAAGGAGGTTGGTGGGGAGCTGGCTGCTCAACCTGTCCTTGGGGACTGGGGCTGTGAAAAGACTGGGAATTTTTATAGCCTGAGCAGGCTGCTGCCTCTCTTTTAACGTAGGAGGGAACGGGTGGAGGATGGAGGAGGGATTTGTTTTGGTTTTGTTTGGGTAACAAAATCAGGAGAGACCATTAGGTAGAGTTATCTAGGATGACTTTTCTTTTGCTTGCGTGTTTTACTGACAAAAACTACAGGCACTCTGCCGTAAGCAAGGCTTGCACTGAGAGAGTTTTAAGTGCTTCATACACAGACAATTTAACAAAAGCTCACGTATTTCTCTGGGAAAAATCCTGCTCTTATTTCTCTCAGTCAAAGTGAACGTTAGGGGAGGAGGATTACCCTAAGAATGTTGCTAAAAGATGAGTGGACCTGGCAGTGTTAGGTTTACAGTTGGACTCAATAATCTTAAAGGCATTTTCCAACCAATCAATGATTCTGTGATTCTGCCACAGCTGCTCACACTAGAACTCTTTCCTGATTTTAGCAACCTTTTCACAGTCTGGATAATTGTCTCAAGCCCTATAATTATGTGACAGTGTTTTGGTTTTTTTGTGCATTTTGTATTATGGATGTAAGCTGTGCATTAAGGTTTTTTTAATGTGTTGGAAAAGTATTTCAGTACATTTTTCTTGAAAAATGAGGGGAAATCAAATACTTAACTTGGTATTCTATTTTCCATTTGATTATTTTTCTAGAATTCACTTTAGAAATGGATTAGAGCTGAAGCAAATATTAATTAAAGAGACAGCATTCAGTCTGTACTGAACTGTTTTCATTATCTCTAAGTCAAGCTCTTTCACTGACCAAAACTGTACAACTGATATTTTTAAAATATTCCAGCTTCAGTTGAAAATTAGTTGTCTTCTGATTTCAGGCAAAGTGATATCCAATAGCAATATTACTTGTGGAATAGAAATTATATCCTTTCTCTGTTCTGTTTTTGTTACTTCAGTTTTTCATGACTGACTTTTTTTCCAAGGCATAACTAAATGCTATTAGATCAGTAAAAATACAAAAGAGGTTTGCATGGATGCCCTAGGACTGGAACCAGTAGCACATATTACATAAATTTGAATATTATTTGAGTATTACACTTTGCTAATTATTTTGCAATGACATGGCAATTTTTACTTTACAGATTTTTTTTTTTACCTTTTTGAAGGAATGGCTTGACATCCAGGTATGGAAAAAACCTAACAAAACAATAATAATTTCAAAAAACCAAGCTACATCTCCTTTGTTGTATGCTTTGGACTTACTGTCCCAAAGAGAATGCACAAGCATGTGACAGGTGACAGGCAGCAGGTTAGGATTCAAAAGAACATGCAGCAAAGATGAATCTTTCATTTTTGGATATGTCCACATGCTCCATTTGGTTATGTTGCAGAGTGATGTGGTCATGCTAGCATTAGACTGGCAGATCCAGGTGTTGACAGCTGTCTCTCCATAGTGGTTCAGAGCTGAGCGTTCACTATACTGCTCTGGTGATTTTGTAACCAGCTCCACTTCCCATGGGTTTGAGGATGCTGAGGGTACCTTAAAGTTTGCTTGAGTATATCTCTGCTGTACTGTGCTCACTGTCAGGGCACTGACTAATTTCTACTGGAAATGTCAAACCTCCAGAGGAAATTTGGTGGCTGCTAATGTCTGCCATTTCCTTCTTTTCTGTCCTTCTCCCTTTCCTGCTTCCCATTCCCATCCCCAGTCACGCTTTGCTGCAGCCTACAGCATTATGTGGAGGACATAACATTATAGAACACCAAACACCAAATGAGACATGTGGCAAATTGTAGTGACAAGGCTGATCAGCATCTGTGTGTGGAAGGAGTGTTTGCAACACACAGCTCAGAGAGGCAGAGCTGGGTTGACAGGGTGAATGCATTTAAACCATGGCATCTGAAAGATCCTAGCGAAATAGCTCACTGTCTTCTCCCCTAAATGAGTATTTTTTAGTACTCAGCTCCATAAATGTAGAAAGCTGAGTTCAGTATATGTGGGTATTTGCCATTTTGGAACTGGCTTAACTTTCTAAGGACAAGCAAAACAATGTGTAACTCTTCTGGGTGTTTTATGGCCTGTGCCCCCCAGCTGGTGTTCATGAGCAGTGCCAGGCACTCTGTTCCTGTTCTGGTCCCTGATGTCTATGGGTCTGTTTCTGGCTGGACATGGGTTGGTGGCTGGCCATGAAAGATGACATTTGCAGTTGCACAAGTCTAGGTCCTCCTCCTTCACAATCTTGTGTCTTTGTCCCGGTACTGTCTGATTTTGTGATCCTTCCATCTGCTTCCTACAATTCTAGCTGATGGTGGGGGTAGCTCAGGTCTCCTGTGGAGCAACATGGCTTCTCTCCTGCTTTCCCTCACTGTGTTGCACATGCTGAGTATCCGTGCCCTGTACTGACCACTCTGAGCTGCTGAGCCCCAGGGTGCCAGAGCAGCCATGGAGCTGTGCAGGCAGCTGAATGTGTGATGCCCCTGATGGAGCCTCCTACCTTTCCTTACCAATCCTAGCCTTTCTCCTTTGTCAGAGCCAGGGAGAACCACATCATCCCATGTGTGGAGCTCTAAACTTGAGGTTTCTCATTTCCAAATTGCTGTGCCTGGGGAAGCACAGACCCCACAGGTAAGATAATGCCAACCTGAAAAATTACTTTCAGTTTTGTGTTTCCAGTGTTTGGGCTGAACTTTAGTTACATATTGGAACTTATTCCTTCAGCCAACACATGAATACTTGCAGACAAGACTGAACTTCAGGCACACACTTCCTGCCTTATGTTCACTTTAAGTGGCAACATCATAGAAATGTTCCTGAATTATGAGCTCTTTGCCAAAGGCATTATTGGCAAGTAACTTCCTTGCTTTTGCAATTTTCAAGAAATGCAGTAGATAAGCCTTTATCTGTGTAGTTGGTATTTGTAGCAATAGAGTGAATAGGTAGGTCTGTATCACAGAAATCATGACTCAAAAAATAAAAGACATTTTTACAGATGGAAATGAAAATATGTTTTCAGTAAATGTCATCTGATTAGACTACTCAGTTTTTTGCGTGCTTTTTTATCACTTCTAGGACCAGACAGATAAGAGAGATAGTAACAAGAAAATACATTTAATGCCTTTTATTTTCTGTTTTGCTCTACTAACTATAATTGTTGAAATTACAAATATACACAGAAACAAAAGTATCTCTGCTGCCATAGTTATAATGCCATGTACCCTCTACATATGGAAGTACATCCCACGCTTTCAGAGTGCTCCAATCTTTCCAGTGCCATAAGGTACCAGACTTTGCAAAGCAGTCCTTGCCCAGCAGGGTGGGGTTTCACCAACCCGTGTATGAAAAGACATTTATAGCTGGTCTTGGAGTGCTGCAGCACCACAGTTCCCTTCCCATCAAAGAACTGAGCAGGAGGTAATTAGCCCACAGGATGCCTGCAGGATGTGACAGCATTTTCTCCCAGTGGCCAAAGGCAACCATAGATGGATCTGTAAAAGACTGGAAAATGGTTTTAATTCCCACTAGAGTGAATTCCTTCTGGTTTCTGGGAATATTCTCTTCCTTATGCTAGTTCATAACTTTTCTCCTTTCATCTGACAGAATTAGTGCTCCAGTAGAAAGAACTTTTTAGGATGTTTGTGGCCATGGCCAGGCTCAAAGACCTTAAATTTCCTTTCAAACCAAAAGGATTCTATCATTCCATGATTCAGGTCTCTTTCTTGCATTGTAGAGTGTCTTAGGAGAAATAACTTGTGGTCCAGCAGGTCAGATTTGTTATATACCTCCTCAATGAGTCCTTGATGGTGCTCTTACTCGCTTGGAAAGTGAGTGAGAATCAGAGATCCCATTCCCAGGATGCACTCAGCTCCAGGAGGTTTCAGTGCTAGGCAAACCTTGGCCTTGTTGCTGACCACCTGGACATGTTTCACATCAGGGAGAAAGTGGGGGCAGTAATGATTATACAATACACACAGGAGAGTCAATAATACTGCCAAAAAGCAACAAACAAAGGAGTATTGAGACGGGCTTGTTTTTGGAAGATTATACTCAATTTAGTCATTCTGTGACTGCATGTATTCTTCTGTTTATTTTTGTAATAAGCTGCCCTTGTAAGGCTCTAGCAGATAAAAAAATGGAGTCTTTCCAGATGTGTGAAAAATGCAGTTATTTGGAGAGGTTTTTGTACACTGTCTTGCTACAAGAACTTTTAACTCACCAATCATCATCAAGAATATTTGGATTTTCCTTGGTAAACCACAAAAACCTTAATGGGGAAAATCATTAAACATATAAAGTTATAGAAATATAAATATTTGACTAAAACCATTATTGAGAAGGCTCTTGGGAACCTGTGTTTCTGTAAACTTTAGGGCCTGTAATGAATATACACATACCCTTCTTCCTCTCTGTTTTCTTTCCTCCTGTGAAAGGTCAAAATTGCTTCAAGTTACAGCTGTGAATCTGAGTAGTTTTATGAAGTTTTACTTCATTGGCCTGTTCTAGGAACACAAATTTATTCACAGTGCATGGCAGAGCAAAAGGTATGTTAATGTCTGAGGAACAAATGTAAATGTTTAAAAATGAGTAAGCTATAGAATAGCAGAGCCAGGGAGGCCACCTTGTAGTGCTTGTGTTTTATGATCTGTGCTTTTAACAGCACAAGTGTGAGTGTATTATAGTTCTTATTTGAAAGGAGAATAAAATTTTCTGCATGTCTTTCCCGAAATGTGTGATCACAGCCAACCTCTGCAAGTTAACCTCTCTGAAGCCAATCATGTGAAGGATGTCATTATAGAGAAAAGTTGTAAGGCCTCAGTTGTAAGGTGAGCATCACTGACCTTTTTACACTTTTTTTTTTTGACTGCTGGCATCACAGCAATGTTCCAGTTGCTATATTGATTGTGAGTCTTTGACTTTTGTTCCTGGAGAAGGAGAGAAAGAACTCAGTATTTGAAACCCATCTTTTCTCTAAATAGACAGGGAAGCTCACCAGAAGAGACCATAAGTTGAATTCTATTTTTCATGGTATTATAAAAAACTGAAAAAAATTTAAAATAAGGACCTGAGCCTACATTTCAGTGAGTACCCTCTGAGGTTTAAAGCCTGAAGGAATGAGGCAATAAGTAATGATGGGCTATTTCTTGGATGCAGAATATCTCCCTGGCTCCTCCAGGAGTCAAAGGACTGAGAGACCCTCTGGATTGTCTTTGAGAAGTTTGTCTCTCGTAGTTATTCCCCTTTCTAACCCTCTTTCAGCTTTGAAACAGATCACAATAACCCCCAGAAAAGATCTTCACAGTTCTCTCAGCACTACTTTGCATTTACTTGGTTAAACCAGAGTAGTCTTAAACACAGTGTATACATGTACCAGGATATTGTGGATTTAGTGAAAACTTGCAACAAATCAAAGTAAAGTATGAAGTTGTATGTTTTATGTCTTTATTAACAAGTTTAATAAAATTTTAAATTTAATTACTTGTATAATCAAACAAAGGCTGCATAGTCACTCAGTGTATTGTGCAGCTTCAGGTCCCTCAGATACTGCAGAAAGAGTTTGCCTTTTCCATAAGCCTTTAGAGGATTTTGTTACAATCATGATTCAAAAGAAATGTCAACTGGAAATGTAACTGGAAGTCATCAAAGGAGTTTGCTTTAAGATATGGTACCTGGTTCTGATGTGCTTGTGTGGTAACAATGAAGGATAAATCCTCTGCCCACCCAGCACAGTCTGTGCTACCTTCCTTACAGTGTATCCTGAGAACAGCACACAACAAAGCTCTGCTCCTGGCTGAGCACAGCACAGCAATACAGCATCCAGCCTTCCCCATAACCTTCAACTCAGTACAGGTAGCAGCCTTAGGATGTGCAATCTTTTTCCTGCTTTTTGCAGTCTTTTCCATGTGGAGTTACTAAGAACTTCTGTGTTTTCTGCTGAAGATATCCTCCCAACAGTAGTGCATCCTGTGATACATACATGTTAGAAGCATAACTTGACCCCATTTGGGTTGTGTTGTACAGAAAAGTACAGCTTTTCCCACTGCAACATAATAGTTGTCTGTAGTTGCACCATAAATTCTTTGTAAGGGACTCATAAGTAGAAGAGAGTAAAAATATATTAAAATAATGCCATTTCTAAGCAAAACTGTAAAGATGGGAAGCAGTACCAGTAATGACCCTTTAGACTGGAGCTGGAAAGTTCTTCCTAATATTGGTCTATAAGAACAATTGCATAATTTCTTTGCACAGTAGTCAATAGGAATGTAAATTAAAGGCTTGGGACATCCTTGTCATGCTGCAGGAATAGAGTCTGATGTGCTAGCCAGAAGGGAGTGCAAGAAAAACCCCACCACCCCTGTCTGCAGTTTCAACTGCTGGTAGACTTCATGTGTCCAACCCAATAAATAAATTTCCTGAGAGATTTTGTCTTTGTCCTATCAGTGTGGTAGGTATGGAGGGATTTAGCAGGGCCATGGCCAACAGCCCAAGCAGTGACAACCTCTCATAGATTAAATGGGGTGTTCACAGAGCTGTTACATGTGCAAGTGGGACTCTGGCTGGTCACATTAACTCACCCCTTGCCTCTCCTGGCCCCTGCTCCCCATCCCCAAGACTGTACCTGGCTCATTGTGTGTAACAGCACCAAAACCTGGACTTGACCTGACAGAAAAATCATTTTCTGTAAAAGAAAGAATTATTCTCTGTACAAATGTTTACACTTGCTTAGTTGGAAAAACAATCCGGGAAGTAATATATAATGTATCAATGTGGAAAACTTCATTACATTGAATCAGAGAGTAATTTCAGAACAGCTGCATATTTACTGACCACAGGCTGAAACACTTGAGTTGTTTTATCCATGCATATCCCTCAAATAAAGAGATCAGAAGAGAGTTAAAATACTAAAGGTCCTTTTTCACAAAGAAAGAAACAAAGCAGTAATTCCAAGGATGCTCTTTGCAAGGACAAGTTCCGAAAAGATAAGCTGAAGGATGGGGCCCTTAAGTTGTTGACTTTTATTGTTTTATAATTTTAGTTGCTTTTAGAAGCCTTGATTCTAAAATTTTCTTGTGGAGTTTTTCCTCAAGGCTTTGTTCACTCCTTCAATTGCTGCTTATTATGCTGGGATTTAAGTCCAAGGCTTAGTCTAGATTTTTAAGGAACTCACAATAAAGAAATGGAGACAACTGTCCCATTTCAGCTATGATGGCTGCTGAGCCCGGGAGATGAACTTGGGAAATCCACAGGACTTAGAAACTCTGCATACCCTGCAAATATGAAGGGAACAGGGTGATAATTTCTCTTCTTTTTTAAGTCAAAGGAGGCAGAAGAAGAGCACATGCACTGTAAAGCAAGTGTAATAAACAAACTTGTCTTTGGCTTTATGAAATCCATTGCAAAAGACCAGTTTCTGTAGTCAGAAGTCAGTGCACTCGCTGCCCATCCTAGACTTTCTGTCATCAAAGAGGAGGTGGTGGAAGCTGTGATAGGAAACTTCCCCAGTGAAATTCAGCCCAGCAGCTCAGCCTGTAACCAGCACACTGCATTTAGAGGTACTCTGTGAACTTTCCAGACAAAGCTGGAGGCGCAGCCAGCCAAAGTCCTTCAGCTCAGGCTCCCTGGGTAACAGGCAGCTTGCATCACTGTCTTGAACCAGAGCAGTTAAATGTTGCCTTAACTGGCTTTGCTTTCAAGGTAGGTGGTCTGAGGGGGAGTTGCTGCTCCCGAGGAGGAGGAGTACAGGTGGCTGACGGCTGAGCTCGGTCTGCAGCCCTGCAAACAGCCATGGGCACAGACTTGCTGGGGGCCTCAGAAACTCCTTCTTCCCTCTGAGCACACACTTCCCCTGCTCCCTGTCCCCCAGTATAGTGTGCAGCCATAAATCCTGCCTCCAAGGTCCCTCACTCTGCTCAGTTGTTAATTTCCACACATTATTTTTTTTCTTTTTTTTGGATTTTGCAGTGATGAAATTTCATCAAGGCTGCACCAATTTCAAATTTTGGCCCATTTATTATCAGGACAACTGCCCGAGTCCATTTATTACAAACATATGTTATGAATTCAGTTAAAAGAAAACAAACAGTCTGTTATTTTATCCAGTCACAATAATCACATTCAGACTTACTTTAAGCAAACATCATTTAAAAGCAGTATTTTTTTAATAGCAAATCTGTTCAAGTAGTGAGTCTGAGATCAAATGGTAGGCAAAGCCATAATGTAGGCTAAATGAAACAATACCTACCATAAAAGGTGAAATCACAGTGCTTGCAAGATTGTCTCCGTCTGTCTTCACCCTCCCACTTCTTCTCTTAGTTTTTGCATTTTAGACAAAGTACAACAAAGCAAAATGAGGAAAGGATAGCTTAATTATGCAATGCCCAGAAGACAAGATGTCCCACAGCCAGCTTGGAGCTTTTCAGCATCCTTCCTAGGCTTGATCCATGGGAATGGTGGCTGGAACTTATGTTTGCCTTTATGCAAACACAGTTAACATTCACTGCTCTGCCCTTGATTTGTTTCAGAAATCATCCTACAGCCCTAGAGTGGTCTAGAGACAAGGATGGGCATTCTGAAGCAAATGCCTTGGGGTGAGTGGTGCCACCCGTCTGGTTCGCAAGCGCCACGTCTGAACGCGATCCCTGCATAGATTCCAGCAGCGCAACAGCTGAGCTCCTTGTGAGGAGACAAAGCTTTGCAATTCAATGTCACACTCTTTGAGAGAGCCAAAGCTGGAGCCTGGCTCACGTTTATCAGGGGGATTAATTGGTGTAGCAGAAAGTTTTTGTATCTCTTACTTCAAGAAGAGTAATAAGCTTAATGAGCTTGGGCATTGGAGAGATGGCTTGTCAAAATGGAGGAGAGAGGTTTTTGCAATGGTCTCATCTTGGGTCAGCACAAGACAACACCAACAACACCAACGTAAGGTCTGGCACAGTTTTCAGACTTTGCTGACCTTTGCCTTTATTGATCAAAGCAAACTCAGAAAAGCCAAGCACCAGTGGTGTTCCCCTGCTGAATGGAGGAGTTCTCTTGGCATGAGTGGGTAGGGAGGATGCATGATAGTGCCATTAAAACTTGTTTGGAGGCATAAATTAATTATTTATGAAGCACTTCCATGCAGTGCAAAGTCAGATAGACATTCATAGGCACCTGCCTCAGAGTACAGTGCCTTCATAGGCTGGGTGATTGACCGAGGAGAAAGAGACACACCTGTGCAAGAGACACGCCTTCACTTCAGCTATTCACCAGGGAAGGTGGAGCAGAAAATTCAAACATTTTCCTTGATTTCTCTGGTGTCCTCTACCTTTTGCTACAGATTTCTATAAGAATATGTATACGGTATCAAAGTTTCCTCACATCTTTCTTTTCCCAATGTCAGTTCCTCCTGTGGCCACCACCATGACCCAGGTGTCAGCACCTTTGAGCACAACACACCAAAACCTGTGACCCAGGCACAGCAAAGCTGCAGACTTCCATCTCCAATCTTACATTTTGTCTGTAGAACTCGTGGTGGGGAGCCCTCACTGTTGATGGCAGGGGAGAGGGAATGATAAAACAGACCAGTTGGTGATGACCATCCATGAGGTCATTGACAAAGTGTCTGACTGGCCTGGTCTCCCAATGTTTTCCATTACTCAGTCACCTCCTTTTGTGCATAGTTCCTTCTTTCTTTTGTGATAGCACCTGAAATGTCAAAGAAGGTCTCCCTGCATGCTGAGATCTTGACAGCTTTTATCAGGATTTTCCCTTTCACAAGGTCCCAGCGCAAGGCCACAACAGAGGAGTTATTGAACATTTCTGCATCTCCACGGCTCTTCCATGCAGGAGGCAGGTTTCCACTGGGTGTTAATCAGTGCTGTTCACCAAAGCCTGTGGCAGGATTGTCATTCTACCCAGGCTGTGCATCTAATCCCAATTTGGCATTACTCTATACTGTTATGTGAAACATCAGATGAAGATGATGCTACTTAGTATTTTGAAAAGCATCTTCACACAGATTGGAAGGCAACTCCCTGTAATTCCCCACGTGACAGTTATTTAATACATTTCAGCTCTGATTTCAGTGCTACATTTAGATTTACAAAAAAAAGATTCCTGACATTTTGTCAGTTTTTTCATCTATGCCTGTATTCCCACTTCATCTCACATTTCCTCAGTTCTTTACAGCAACCCCTGCTATGACAGGATAAAGCCACACACAAAAAGTCCTTTCATGGCTACTTCACATTGATATCTATTTTTGAGAGAGAAGCTGAACTGAAGCAGCATGACTCTCTAATTTGCTTGTTCTCTTTGTCAGTAAGTGGATTGACAGGGCTGGGGTACAGAGAGACACACTGTCACCTTCAGTTTAAATGCCCCACTGGGATGTAAATTCAGAATGAAGGGAGTGGAAAAATTCCAGCCCAGCCAGATTGTAAAACATATTTAATATATACCCCAGATGTTGAAAGTTAATGACAGGAATATTTTGGGAAGAAAAGAAACCCTGAGGCTTAAGATTTTATCTAATTTCTCTTCAGGATTGGGAGATTTTGTAGGGTTTAGATGATACCTAAAGGGAATTGTTGATATCTTGTCAGATATAGCTTGTCTTGATCATTCTCAGAGAGAGCCACTAGCCAGGCTTTCAGGAACTTCATATTGCTCTTAAGTTCACCTCCTGTCAACCTTTCTGAAAGAGGTTTGTGTTAACTTAGATTCCAGGCACACAAGAAATTGAACTTGTCCTATTCCATTCCATTTCTGACAATTCCAGCAAATGCCAGCACCAAGCCTGAAAATATCCCCGGTCCCCAAAGGGTGCTGCTCAATGGATAGCTGCCTCCTTGGTTTTCCTGCTGTGTACAAGCCCTCCCATTTAGAACACATAGCTGCTGCAGGATCAAAACCAGTGCTAAGAACTACCTAGTAACCTAAGCATTAACTCTGTTGGGTATTTAATTACCAGAATTATTTTATTAGTAATTGAAGTAACACTGTCTCAAAACATTGAATAGAAGTGAATTTTGTGCCTACTGCAGTCCGTGTAAACAGCTACACCAAAGAAAGGGGCAATCTTCTGCCATGGATCCATTCCTTTCTCCCCTGTGAACTCTCTGCATCACCAGAAAGAGTCCCCATTAGTCTACCAGGACATGGAAGTCACTGCATTTGTTGCAAGAGGTAAATTCCTTCCTTACTTCAAGGAGGAATTATCACCGTCAGGAAAGTGTGAGAATGAGTGCGTAGGAAATCATGGAAATAGTCCATGGCCACGAATTAATAGACAGCTTCAACCTATTCATGCTAAGCAGCTTTCCAGTGAGCTGAGGGTGAAAATCGTGTCCTTGCACCATCACACCTCAGACAGGCGTCCAGCAGCGTCAGTGGCTCTGTACAGTAACATCAAACTTGTTCCGCAGCCAGCGCCAAATCCTGCATCCAGCTGCCCCCACGAGGCCACCATATAAATTTCAGACAACATATTTTTTGACAGCTCAGACTGGCACACCCACTGACCTCATGGGGAGATCTGCACATACTTCAAGGGTAGAGTATGACTTTTAAGTAGTAAATTGATGTTTATCTGCTTAAAGCATTCTTACAGTCAGTGTTGCTGAGTAAGACGTGCTCCCCTTCCAGGTCTTTGTGCTCTGCCCCTCATCTCCTCCATCCTTGTTCTCTTCTCTCCTTCCTCCCACTTATCTCTTCTTCTTTCTGTATTTCCTTCTCTGTAATAGTTTCCAGTTCCCACCATGAACCAAAGAAATACTTCATTACTCCATCCTTGAGATAAGAGCTGTTGTTATATTAAAGCTATTCATCCAGGATTAACTAGTAAACTAAATTTCAACTTGGCATAGTTTCCACACATGCAGAGCTCACCCTCCACTAACCCTTTGGTTTAGCTAGGTTGGTATTTCCCCATTCTACTTTAAGTTCCATAATTTTAGATGGTGTTTTGGTGTTAAAATTGATGTCTAATTAAGCTAAATTAATCCCAAACTAGCCTTTCAGGCTGTCTGTAGGCCCAGTAAAGCAATCCTGTGGCAGTTGTATTAACAAAAGGTTTTGCACAAGCTCTCTTGCAGCTGACACTGTTGCAGAAAGTATACTGACATTTAATTTCTTTGCATTTCCAAACCTTCTTGTGATACAATGTTTGTGTCTTCAGATTATTCTTTTCAGTGAAAATATTGCTCTAATTGCCTGTTTTAAAAGTAGCTGTGATTTATTTCTCTTGTTCAAAGTTGTTAAATAACAGTATTTCTTTTTTCCACTCTTTACTTTGTCAGGCAATGAGGAGAGTGGGAAGCCCCAGTTAAATGAAGGATTTTGACCCTGGAGGAATGTGGGAGAGGAAATGGAAGGAGAATAATAGAGATATTTTTTGGCAGAAAATGCCAAAAAATTCTGGGCATTTTAACAAAATAGAAGGCATAACAGGAACAGTAAGGTAAGGTCCTGTAATATTTTACCAGAAGAGGAACCAAAGAGGAAAATAACACAGGCTTTGCCCCTTCTCTGCAGTCCCACCCATTGTAAAACAGCCTGATGGAACATTAGATCAACCACACACAGGGCAAACGTCCACTGCAAAATCAGGGGTGATTCAAGTGGAAGATTTTGAGGCAGAGTGAAGAGGGTGATAGTCAGCAAACACTCAGATCCTCTCTTTAGCTCATGTATCTGTGAAATTGACTTACCAGGGTTACGCCTCTCAATTCTGATTTTCAGACTGCGTCCTGCAGTAGCCAGGGGCTCCTCCAGGAGAATTTCAGCTCACTCCTTTCCTCCACATGGCCCAGCAAAAGCAGTCCCAGAACCTGGCCTTCCTCTACGGAGGACAATGTACTGACTGTACGTGGTAGCTGGAAACTCATTTTGGGCAGCCTATCACTGAAAAAAAAAAAAACAAACCCCTCCCCCTCCCCCCCCAAAAAAAAAAAAAAAAACCCAAACAAAAAAAACCAAGCAACCAGAAATAAACAAGGCCAATAAGTGTCCAGCCGAGGCAGCTGCCATGACGTTGCTCCCTGAGAAGTGAGGTGGCAGGGACAGGGCTCCCTGTGCCCCACACGCTGGGTGAGCCACAGCACTAGGTGAGAACAGTGCTGTTTTTGAAAAGGGCTTTTGCACATCACCCCAAGTCCCCACCTGTGAGAGCCCCAGAGGACAGGGCATTTTCACCTCCCTAAGTTCACAGTGTGACCCACTTTCCTTATTAAGGAACTGCTTAAAAAAGCACAGGCAGTTCTAAATTAAGATGAGGAATCTCCATACAGTGTAAATGATAAACACAGACAGAGGGATAACAGGGGTGGGGAGGCCTGGGATAGGCTCTGCATGCTCTTGGCAAGCTTTAGTAGATTCAGTAAAAACCAGAAAATATGCACAGTGAAGAAGGTGACGTGTATCATCCTCCTGGCTCCTGGTCTGCTGTGAAGTGACCCACAATCAATTCCACTGAGCTCAGAGCTGCCACAGGAGAGCTAAATGGAGGATCTGGGCCTGATTTACTCAAGAAAACAATAACTTTAGAAAACCAGGCTTACTGATTCTAACATTAAATGTGTTTGTTTCCATAGCAGCAGGTGAATAATGTCAGAGCAGGAACTTTAATCCCAACCAGAGCAAGTACACTACTGTGGCTTTAATTGAGGAATAATTAATTTGCAACTAACATCTTCTCAGGTTGCTCATTATATGGCATTTGTATGTAATCACTCACATACACACAGCATATCCTGGGACACATTAAGCATTTTATTTTCCTGTATTTAAAAGGGAGCTTCTTGCTGTTAAATTGCTCACAGTCCCTCCAGAATCCATCAGTATTTATATAACTCTTGCCAATATTTATATTAACTGCAGAGGTGCTAACAGATCAGTATGATGATTTTCCCTCAGGTCTGCACAGGAATCTATTGTATATTCCCAAAAGAACCTAGGAGATAATCCACAATATTCAACAAAAGTGGATTCATTGTCAAAAAATTCCCTTTTGTGCCAGTCCTGCGGCTACTTGGGTTATGACTGTTATGGTGGTTGTGTCTTTCTCTGTCATACACAAGGGTGTGCTCGTGCCTAAACACACAGACAGAGCACATCCAGGCCTTCTTAGGATAGAATTACTTTTTAGGACTATGATTAGTCCAGATTGTGCTAGCTCAATAAAACTCCTAAAATAAAAAGCCTTAAAGGTTTTTCCTCTTCTTTCCAGCCTGCAGCTTGCCTGGATGAAGACTTCAGGTGCCCTGCCACCACAGGGTGGTTGCTTTCTTCCATGGGCAAATGCAAAGTCGATCCTGCATGACAGCTGGCAGGCCTGGTGCTCTCCTTACAGGGGACACTGCACAAAGCCACCCACTAGTCCAGCTTGCAACTTCTGGGTAGCTGCCAAAAATGCAAGAGGTGAATGATCCCCTAACCTACAGGCTGAAGGGACACTTGCTGCAGGCTGTCTCCATCAGACACAGGCACAATACAGCCCAGACATCTTCATCCAGCATTTCTCTGTTTAAGGAGTATCTTCACTGGGACCCAAGAACATGAACTACCATCTTGCCCAGGGTGTAACACTCAGAATCCCTTTGGGTTTTTGCCAGGAGAAAGAGTCACAAGAGCACAAACAGACGAGTAATGGGTACTAAAGCAAGTCTGCATCTCAAGCTACACCCAGGCTAATCTGTGGTGAGAATTACATATATTGGCTAAAATTGAGCAAGCAATAAACATATGAGTCTTAGATTCAGAAAACATAAGGGCAATCAGAAAAGTCGTAAGAGTTTCTGAATGTTTGTCAGGGACACACAGCACTGACAGTGTAATTATACCAATTTGAGAACCAGGGGAATGTTTTTAAGAACATCTGTCAAACTAATGGATGCAGAGATTCTGAATATCGCATTTTTATGACTTCCAAATCACTGTTCAGCAGCAATTGTTCTTTTGTCATAGAGGTAAAATTTGTACTTCTGTATGTTTTCTTCAGGATTCGCTGTCTTAAAGAAAAACCTAAACAGGCATGTTATTAGCCTGTACTGAGTTAAATTACTGAAGAAAAATGTCAGGTACTGTGATTATGGATGCAGCAAAAGGGTTTCTTATATTACACTTACTATTAGAAGAAGAGAAGTTTCTTGGAATTTGAGTTATTGGCAGGGGTTGCTGCCAAATTTGATTATGTCCATTAATTATTTGGTTTCTGAGGCAGCAGAAATAGCAGAAAAGGGAAAAATTAAGTCTGGAATCCAGACAGGATTTGTAGCTGCTTTAGATTCTTTCATTTAGCTTTACAAAGGCTAGATACCTCAGTGGCTCTATACATGTTCACAGAGATACACAGATTAAATCAGTGTGCTGGAGGACATGTGGTTAAACAAATCACTTGAAAGATGACCTTCTTTACCTGGCTGTTCTGGCCAGCCATTTTCAGGTTCAATATAGTTCTCACCAGCTGGCAAATAAGATATGATCTTTTTGCATCTTCATCTATTTTTAAAAGCCTAACAATCATTAAAAGATGGTTAAAGGCAAACCCTGAAAATGGAGCATGTTTGATATCATAATACTTTTTCAATACCTGAAAACACAAAGTTTCACATACCAACTTGACTAATTTTTTTTTCCTTTTGCACCTTTTCAATTTTTGAAAATTCCTAACCCATTTACAGTCCTAATAACATGCTTTGTTGTCATCTTAGAAACTCTAAGTACTTCTATACACCAGATTCATCTTCTCATCTGTCCTTATGAGCAGCACAAGCTTGGTATTTTTGAGGAACAGACTTGTTTCCTTACAGGAAGTGTGTTTTGTATTAAACCCCCCCTTTGGTTTTCTTCATCATATATCTCCGAAGGTGCTTCTGGTTTGCTCTCTCACCTTTTTCTTATTTCTCTGAAAATTTGCACTTTATATATGCAACAATCTCACCTATAGTATCTTCACTATTTACTTTGAAGTGTATGTACTCCCTCTAGTCATCCCTTCAAAAATGTTGGCTGCCTTCATTTTATTTCCTCTCCTGTGCCCAAGAGGAAATACCATGCATGATTTGTACTTTTGATGCCTCCTCCTGCAGAAAGCTATCTGAAAATTCCAGCTTGCAAACAGACTGGTGAGATGGCGAGGGTGTTTGTGAACACACAGATGATTGAAGTGAAATCCTCAGTCATGGGCCTGAAACAGAGAGCTGCTTTGTCTACCTACCAGGGTGCAGTTCTTAGCATGTCTGTGATAGTGGTCTTCTTATTCCCAGCCTTGTCTTTCCACTATTGCTGCTGGCATCCTCCTGCCAGTTAAGGAATCTCTTTGCCAACTGCTTTTGGTCTTCATTGAAAATGAAAGACAACGCCAACATTCAGTGGATGTATTTTACTTCTGGGAAAAAACTAAGCAATGCGAACTCTCTAAGCAGGTTAAGCAGTCTCAGGACCTAAGACAAAAGCTTGCAAAGTGTCCAATCTAACTTGCACATGGCCTTAAACAACCCATGTCTTCCAGCTCTTTGTTCATAGAAATTTCCCATGTAGCAATTTTGGGGCAGGGAAAAGCTGTCCAATATTTTGTATACATAGAAGCTGTGAAGCTCTCTGTTCAGACAGAAACATTTGAGGAACAAGTGACCCTTGTAACAGGATATGTGTGATCCCAAAAGGCAGTGCATCTACTTAACCAGATGACATTGCAGTCCTGCATATATTATCATAAAGATTGGTACAGGAAGGGATTTAACTGAGAATACAAGTTATCCTGCAGAACAAAGGTGAGCTGAAGGTAATGGCACTCGAGCTATCGCTCCAGCATTCTAATCACAGGACATCAAAGTGAACCCTGGAGTCTGATGAACACAGGAGAAGCCTGGACTGGATTTCATGTTCAGCCACTGCACTTCATATATCGGGTGTGCTGAATTTGCTGCTGAAACAAGTCAGCAGAGACACAACAGAACAATTTTAACCACTTAGGTAAGAGATAAATTTCTCTTCTCTGAAGCCTTAAGTTCCTTAATTCTACGCATAAGATAGTGCTGAATAAACAATGTTCATGCTGTTAAAATAAATCCCAAATAATTACAAATATTACAAGGTATTTCTATCAAAGTTTAACCGGTGTTTGTAGCTGTATTCTGAGCCATTCTAGTGCTCTTGTCTTGGTGAGAGGAGAAAAGTAAATCTCTCACAAAAATGAAACGGTTGTTGTGATCACCCCTAGGAGGCTGGATAAGGACAGTTCTGCCTCCAACTGCTGCACTTGAAGCCAAGGGAGAAGAAAAGGTTTCCCTTTTCACCTTGGGTTTGCTACACAATGTCAGCATCCTCAGAAATGTCTGGTACTTGCCCTCTGCTCCACCAAGCTCAGACTGAGAAGTAACACAGCAGAGTGTGGGCAGCTTCAATGTAACCACTTTACACATACTGGCAGATAAAATTAACCTGATTAGGCATAGATGCTTCCTGCTGCTCTTCAGCGGATACCCTCAGACTCTGAGACGTGTTCTGATGAGATTTTCAAATGCAGTTGAATATATGCCTTAACTTTTTGAAACAGCCCAAGCTGGGACAGGGTAGAGCACATGCCTTCTGCAAACTGGGCATTTACAAAGTATTTCAGTTCAGACCATTGAAAATTAGTAGCTGCATGTGAGCAACTTGACCACTTTCCTTATCTGCTAAAACTAAGGTGTCCATTTTATAGTAGTGTATTTTTGTCTCATGTGGCAGAATAGAAACAACTCATAACCACATTATTCCCCATGGATAGTTTAGGCAAAAAATGCCACTATGTTCATTGTGATTGCTGTCTCTGCATGCATTGTAAATAGGGAAAAAAGAGAAAGTTTCTCCATTAGCTTATAAAGAGTCTTGCCAGATGTCAAAAATACAAGGTGTTTTGATGTTAGGGCTCAGTGCTGCACTGACAAATGTGAATGTCGGTTCCATGGTGACGGGATAGAATAAAAAGTACAGAGCAAAAGACCCTTTACAGATTGTACCCATTTCATTCATTTATCTAACCAGAGCTCAGAACAAAGAGAAAACAAAACCATTCTTGTTCCACTAATAAAGCACTTCACTGATTTCCCCTAATGCTAGAGATCATGTAAATCAGGAGGTCTTGCTATTCCTATTATCTTCTTACTTGTACAAAAAGAACATTTTCTTCAGCAAGGTGAACTTCCTGAAAGCTATTTCTTTACTTTGCCATAGCAATCCTCAAATGAATTAATTATTTGCTTTAGAGCGGGGGAAAATATTTTATTCTAAGTAATTTGCAACTTCCTCAGTTGCTTTGGTAATTTCAGATGCTTTGTCACCCTCAGCAACATATGTAGACTCTGATTCATGTGAGTTCATGAGAGCCATGTGGTCCCAGGGATGAACTAGCCAGCAGACATGCCTTATGACATTTAGTTTCTGGGAACTCCAAAAAAAAAAACTCCCACCCATATCTTGATTCAGTAGCAATGCGATTTAAACTCTTCCTATTTAACACAGATGTAATCATGCTCACAAGAACATTTTAACTATTTTCCAATAGTATTTTTAATGAGAAATTACTGGTTGTGTGGACTCAGATTGCAGGCGTAACCATGCTGTTTCTGTTTAAAGATAAAAAGAAAGCACATACATTTCTATTCCTGGTGAGTTCATTGCTCCTTGGGCTTCCTTGTACAGGAAACAGATGTAAACCAAGACATTCCAGCTATCAGAGAAACATGACACGCTGATTTTCTTAGTTCTCCCCTTTTGGAAAACTTAAGTTTTCAGATTCCCTCTAGAAAGTGCAAATGTGGGGAGAAGGGTGGGAATGGGGTGATAAAGAGGGAGGGAGGGAGGGAGGGAGGGAGGGAGAGAAGGAGAGAAGGAGAGAAGGAGAGAAGGAAGGCAGGAAGGAAGGCAGGAAGGCAGGAAGGCAGGAAGGCAGGAAGGAAGGAAGGAAGGAAGGAAGGAAGCTTTTCTTTCCTTTGAACTCTTCACGCAGAAAAAGCAAAAAGAAATGTTCACAAAATTCATCCTTAAGTCCTTTGCTTTCAGAATGCATCTTTTCTTCACTTGAACTTGACACCTTTAATGAAATATTTTTTCAGGCAGAAGAGGAAGGTTTTTGCACAGGAGCAGTTCAAGCAAAAGGCAAAGAGCCAGTGAGGGATTAGTCAAATTGCTTTTTCATCCATACACAAGGTGCTGGGTTCAGAAGATCTGCTTGCATTCCTATTTTTACCATGATCCTGTGGACAGCTGTCCTAGTGTTTGGCATTGCACAGTGAAGGTGGTCTTCTGAGAGCATTGGGCAGGCTCACGAGTGTAAAGTGAAGCTGGTGGGGGTTTACAAGTTTGAAGCTTCAGTCTGAAAGAACAAACTCCAGGAAAATCTCAGAAACAGCTAACAAATCACCCAGGGTAGTTATAGCCAGGGTGCATCACATCAGAGCTCAGTTCATGTTTTCTGTTTATGTTTTGGTATTGCCTAAAGGTCCCAGTTTGGACTGAGTCTCAAAACCAGTACCAGACACACTTGGGTGTGCATCCTGCACAGATGGGCCTCCTTGCTCGACTGCTGACATGAGAACTAACTGCAGCTGCCTCCTGCCCAAGTCACAGTAGCTACCAAAACCCAGGCTGTGAGGAGAGACACTGCGTCATCACCCCACAGAGCAGCAGCCCAGAGGCAAAGTACTCCTGGCCCCCATGGTAGATGTAGAGTGTGACTGGCATTGTGTGAGCACAGAAACTATAAAGTTTAGAGCCCAAGCAGCTTCTGGTCAAAAAGACAAATGGAGTAACTACATATAACCACAAAAGCCACTTTACGAAAGCTGAATTTGATACAGGATCTGTTCATGTTTTCCCAGTTTCCTAATCCTAAATAATTCATTTTCCTTAACATCACCCACAGCATCTGTTTGTCAGTGAAAGGCCTTCATAATCCCCACACTGTTAGTTATCCGGTTTCCATCCTGTCATATCAATCACAGGGGAGCTGTGGCCATTTTTTGAAGGTAGATTCTTTTGATGTCATATGACTTGTATAATATTGGTTAAGTTTGCCTTAACAGTGTGCCAGAAAAATGAGTGAAATATCCTTTGCCTGGAAGGTTCCCACAGGCTGAGGTCTCAGCATTTAGAAGATGCAAACCTGCAACGTGCATCAGAGACATGACTGAAAACATTTTCATCTTGACACGGACTAAGCATAAGTTAAGATTGATGCATTATTGTCCATCTCCTTCATGCTGGACACTGGGGCATGTCACTGCCTTTGTGATAGAGCTGCTGCCCAGCCCTCAGGGAAAACCGAACCTGTGCCCCTCTTGCTTCCACTCTGCTCTGCTGCTATTTTCCATTCTCCTGAAATGGGGACATGAGGCCAGACCTGCACTACTGTAACTCCTGCAGTTGACAGGACCTGTGCACTACCTCAGCACTGGAGAGGCTCCGAGCAAATTCCCAAGCAACTGTTGGAAATCCTGACAGCTCACCTTATGCACAACAATTTGGGAAGATCCATTTGAGCCTTCAGAGGAGTCCTATGATTTCTCTCCAAAACAATCATAGCAGTTGATCTAGGATAAAAATTTTACTCTCCCTTATGGAAGAACAGAGTTGTCAGTACTAAGAGACACATTTTGCAAACTACAAATGGGGGGAAGCAACTCCAACTGTGATTGCCTGAATATGAGCCAATGAGATTTGACACCAGCTAGCTGGCTTGGTGAAAAGATCTTGTTATCAGCTTCTGCAAGCTTCAGTTCACACAGTTTCTGCATGATCGTCTTTCCTGCCTTGTACCTTAATGATAAAAATCATGCCATACCAGGTCTCCATTCAAAATGTCAAAGTCTGACAAAAAGTCTTTCTTAAAATATTGCATTGAGACTCTTAAGGGAACTTGAAAATGTTTGTTTGTTTGTTCATTTGAGTTTTCACAGACAGGGAAACTTGTATAAATTGTTGAAGTGTGACTTGCATAACCATTGAAATGTGAGTCCACTGGTCACAATGGTTTTCTTGCATTGCAACATATTCTTTATAGATATGAGATAATTTTTTTAATTTTGGGAGTTGGGGGGCTGGTACAGTTCCTGGATAACTGCACTTCTAACTCTTTTTAGCTCCTTTAAGTGTACTTCTTCTCGAATCAAAATATATGACCTTCATTGTGAGGGTGATGGAGCAGTGGAGCACATTGCCCAGAGAATTTCAGGAGTTTCCATCCTTGGAGATACTCAAAAGCTGTAGAGACATGATGCTGAATAACCAGCTCTAGGTGGCTCTTCTGGAACAGGGGTGCTGGACCAGAAGATTTCCAGAGGTCCCTTCCAACCTCAATCATTCCTTGATTCTGTGATTCTAGCTACTGACAGCATTTCAGACTGCAATATTGCTTCATATCTGCTATAGTCGTGAAAGAAAGCTATTTTATTCCTGTGTTAACCAGAAGCCCTTAATACCTTTCCTGTACCTTAGAAAGGGAGAATAGTTAACCAAAGAGTGAAGAGAATTTACTGTAAGAATAATTTTAAATATTCATTTTTGAAGTGAACTGCCAATTTTTTGCTTTTATTATTTGAACCACATTGCTCTTCTATCACTGTGATTGTGAATCTGCAATCTTTACTGGCTTACAGCAACTTCTGTAAATCTCCCAAACCTTCCAGATCACCTTAAGGGTGTCTTTGGATTGGGTTGTAGTTCAAGTCACAGACAGGACATACATGAGATACGTTACTACTGAAGTTTGTTGACACAGTGACACATCTCTGAGTCAGATTTCCTTCTTTTTTTTATTAGTCTTATGGGTGGGATGCAAATTATTTCTAGCCTATACTGTGTCAGACATTACAGTAGGGTGGATCAATAGATGTCTCTCTCTACCCCATAACTCTGTCCAAGGGGAGTAAGCAAGGTTACTATTTTTATGTCTTCTTTAATATTGAATTCTGGTAACCTGTAGGAAACCATCTAAGTTATCGCAACTCAGCGTAACACTCCTTCCAGACTTTGTGTCTATTTACAGCTCATCTGCATTTAGAATTATGCCTCCTTTATCTGTCTGGCACTGATTTAGGGTAGTAGTTGAATATGTGAAACACAAATCATTTCAAATAATTTGGCAACTCTATGAGTCTGAAACTTGTTTTGTATTAAATGTGACATTTCCTGTGCGGGGAACCATATCTTGCCTTAACACTATTGAGACCAATAACTTCTGTTGCTTTCCCATTTTGTACTTTAACAGCCATTTAATGCCAAAGGGGGTAGGGGAAGGCAATACCTCATGCTCAATGTTTGGAGTATTTAAATCACTCCATTGATAAGGAGGAAGGGGTGCTTGGTGTTCTCTGTCAATAAATGGGGTTTAAACAAAGAGCTTCATTGAGCTGGATGCCAGACTCTCATCCATGATCAAGCACTGACTAGCTCCATCTCAGGAAATGCCTGAACATATGGAGAGAGTTAACTTCCCAGCCATGGGAGAGTCAGGATCTGAGAGCAAGGCTGCCACTCAAATCCAACTGCTGCAAACCTTGGGGAGGTGAAAACTGCTGAATCCCTGGATAGGAGCATCCACAAGGACTCCACTACATCCCAGTCTTGCTGCTCTTATTTTCTCTGGTGCATGTGTGATATTTGCATATCACAAAGGTCAGGAGAAAAACAACAGCTATAGAAATAAGAAAAAGCATGAATCAGATGCCAAAGAAATACCCTGCACACATAGTTTGCACCTACTCTAATGCTCTCAAAACAAAGGAACAGTATACACCCTGACATTTGTAAGGTAAATTGAAAAGTTCATTAAGAAGTCAAAGCTGTCCAATTTGAAGCTCTATCCCAAGATACTGAGCCTCAAAGGAGTGTTTGACATCTCTTGGTCATCCCCAAGCTGTAAGAAAGGACAGACCATACCAGGAACAGGTAAAAATAAAATATATATTGCAGCTTGTTCAGCAGGTAAATAAAGCATTTCTATAAGGATTGCAAGATATTTAGAAGGAGGTCAGAAAAGTTCAGGGGCAGGTTTTGTTTCAAGATTAATTGCTCCCCAAAGTTCAGATGTACATTTTCCCTGTTTCTGAAATTGGTACCAGCTGCAGTTTATTTCATGTTTTTTCTTGCTTTCCCTAATGTTTTCTTCATTTGGATATTCTAATCAAAACCAATAGATTACTCCTTCTGAGTGTGTAGGAAGAAGAGAACAGGCCCTCATCTAGCATTTTTATACTGATAATATGGAATGAAAACTGATTCCCTTCTCCAGCTACGATGATGTTTAATGATTTTGACAACTTTGTAACAAATGCTTGAGAAATTAACAGAATAAAGCCACTCTTCTCATTTCTTAACCAAGATCTGTAGTGCACAGGAGAGAGCTGATACAGTAAAATGATCTAAAATCTCAGCCTTCACCCATTCATACTGGGTGTCTCAAAACCAAAAGGCAGTCATTGTCTAGTAAGAATTTTACCCTGTACCTGCTTTTACACATATGCCTGACCTTTATATGCATGTGTGAGTCAGTCTCATGGTGGAGCTCATCCTGTGCCTGAAGTCAAAAATAAAAGTCGAGCTCCTCAGACATCCATAGAACAGGACATCATGTTTAATTATGCTGATCTCAATGCTAAGTAAGCTTCTAGGCAGGAACTAGAAATGGGAACCCTGTTGCTCAATTTTGGGTGTCTGCTCATGAGCTAGTTGTCGTGACTCACTCTCCAGACAATGTAGGTCCACCCAGTAAGATCACAGAATCACAGAAACATGGAAGCATTTAGGTTGGAAAAGGCCTCCAAGACTGAAGCCACCATTTGACCAATCACCAACTTGTTAGCTAGATCAGACCATTAAATGACCTGTCCAGTCATTTCATGAGCACCTCCAGGAATGGTGACTCCATCACCTCCCCGGGCAGTCCATCCAGTACTTGATAATCCTTTCAGCGACGAAATTCCTCCTGATGTCTAAAATGAACCTCTCATGGCACATCCTCTTGTCCTATCACTGGTAGCCTGAGAGAACTGATCCCCACCTGACTACACCCTCCTTTCAGGGAGTTGTAGACAGCAATAATGTCATCCCTGACCTAAACTCCTTTTCCTCAGGCTAAACACCCCCAGCTCTCTCAGCTCCTCCTCACACGAGTTGTGTTCCAGACCCTTCCCCAGCTCTGTTGCCCTTCTCTGGACACACTCCAGCCCCTCAATGTCCTTCTTTTACTGAGTGGCCCAGAACTGGACACAGCTCTTGAGGTGTGGCCTCACCAGTTCTGAGTACAGGGGGACAATCCCTGCCCTGCTCCTGCTGGCCACACTGATCCAGGCCAGGATGCCATTGGCCTTCTTGGTCAGCTGGGCACACACTGGCTCATGTTCAGCAGCTGTTGACTGAACAGGAAAATGACCCCCAGGTCCTTTGCAGTGAGCAGCTTTCCCCCAGCCCATAGCACTGCAGGGGATTGTTGAGGCTCAAGTGCAGGACCTGACACTTGGCCTTGTTGAACCTTGTTTTATTGGCTGTGGTCCATCAACCCAGCCTGAAGTACTTTGTAAAGGATGATGGTCATTTCAGGGCCAGATGAACCTCCTGAGCACAAATTATGGTGATTGTACTTGATGATTTCCAGTGGATACAAAGGGAATCTGAGGTGGTTAAATCAGAAATAATGACCTTCACTAACAGCATCCACAATTTAGATGAATTTCCCCCTCTTTTTCCTCTTAAGAAAACAAGGTCCTCTGGAAAGGACTGGCCAATGTCTGGAAAACTCACCACTTTTCATGGATACATGGTTGATGTTTGTTGCAAACAAATGCATTCCTATAAGTTATGGACCAATATATTGTAAGTACTTCCATACATGAGTGGTTTATAGCATTAATCGAAAGCTATAAAACTACAGAAGAGTGGTACCCAGTTAATGGTAGAGCGCTGGTTTTGCTTGACCCAGCAGACCAAGCATACAAAGTCAATGAAGTGTAGTTTTGATGAGATATTTTAAAATCAGATAGTCAAGATACCAGTAAGAAAGAGGCGCTGGTTATCCTCTGCACAGGTATCAACTGAGAACCCCATTTAAAATTTCTTCTGATATTTTTTGCAGTGTGCCTGCGAGTCTGAGTTCACTGAGATACTTGTGTGGAAGACTGGCATTTAAAGGCCACTCATTCTGTAAATAAGATAAGTATAAGCCACTTCACTGGGCAGATCCTCTCCAGGAGATCAAGGAACTAGAGTGTGAGCTAGAGAGCACCATCAAGCCCTTTATTTTGAAGCAGAAAACCTCTCCATCTCTCATTACCCTGAGCACCATCCACAAATTTGTTGCAAGAGGCTGAAAAAGCAGGAGTGACGAAAGGAAAGGCTGCTGGTGACGAGACACGAGCGAATGAGGCAGGCAGTGGTTTGTGCAGGGCGGGTGCCCCACCCTCTGCTCTGCCCTGGAGCATCCCGGGAACACCCCTCCATCCCAGGGGGATGCCAGAGGAAGTGGAGTCATGGCCTGCTCGCCCACCAGCTGCCCGGTGCTGGCTGACAGAGTGGCCGCAGGCACAGTAGGAAGTGATTATGGAATACAGAAAGCTCTCAAGGCAGCCTCAGAGGGGCCCCTGCCATGCCCATCACACACTTGCTTCCAAGAATTTTGTAGAATTTCCTGATTTCTTCCTTCTTTTTTTTTCCTACAAAACCAAAGTAAAAAAGCTGTAAGGTACCCAAGATGCTTATGATGTTAACATAATAACATAAAAGCAATGCCTCCGCATGATACATAGCTTGGATAATGAGAGGTTTCAACTCTGCTTCTTGGTTATTAACAAAGACTTAGGACCATTTCTCAGAAAATACTGATTGTGAAAATTAAATGCTTACCTGAAGAGGGGAGATCAGATGTAGAAATAATTATGCATGTTAAAACGCTGCCACATCTTTTTTTAATTAAGAATTACCAAGCTGCCCTGGCACAGTCCTTTCTGCATCCTGTAAGTCAGCCACAGTGTAAGAATTTGTTAGATTTTTACTTGCTCTGCGGTGGCAAGGGGCTAAGAGAGTTCAGTAAGATAGGAAGCACCCCAAAATTTCAAACAAATTTTACACCTGTTTGGTTCACTGAAAACAGCTTTTTGTTCAAACTGTATCAAAATTTCCATCAATTTCCAGGATGATTACGGCAGTTTCCATTATCATTTTAACTTGAATAGAAAGTGGCAGGCCCCTGGACTTCTAATGAAATTGTTGTTCTCTCAGTTGCACGTTTGCCAGTAGGAATTCAAAGAGTCAACTACAGAAACTTTATTTGTTACAGAGTTGAAGACTGGCAGGGAGAGGAACTTTAAGCTTTAGACACGAACAACAATATCTAGGTGGCTGAAAGTATATCTTCCCCCAAAATAGGTACAGAGTAATCTCTTCTGTAGAGACTGTCATTATTATTATTATTATTATTATTATTATTATTATTATTATTATTATTATTATTATAAGAACCACAATGCAGTATTTAGTAACAGAAGAAAACAGAAATTTAAAACTAATATAATCAAAGAAAGCTGTGTGCGATATAACCATGTTATTCAATATAAAAGTCCTATTCAACTGTTCCTCTAAAATATTGCTTTTATCTGTTTCTGGGTGGTCTAATGACACCTTGGATTATATTACAAACATAGATGAATTAGTTCAAAATCTCCTGCAGGACCCTCTCCTTCTTTCTCTGCCATCATCTACTATCATTTGGGAACTGACCCAAAAATATAAGATTTGGCCCTTCTGTTAAAAGGAAACTAATGTGATTAGTTAGGTCAATAAGTAATGGGTTTTTTAGAGACAAAAGATATTTGGTTTTGGACAAACCAAAACTAAATTTGTCCAAGATTTTTAAGGAAATGAACAAAGTGAAAAAATATGTTTTGGCTTAAGCTTTAGTGTTTCTTGTAATCTGGAATGTTAAGTTTTCTGTCATTGTCAGATTGTTTAACTCTTTTGCTTAATTTTGGTTGAGGTTTTTTGTATGTTTGTTTTTGTGGGCTTTTTTAAAGATTGGTTTAATGTTGCTTAGATGAAGTATCAAATTGGCTTAGTTTTGCTGAGATGAAGTGTCAAATGCAAAAAATTCAGCACTTCTGACACAAAGGGGTTTGCGATTGCTTGGTTCTTTCCTCTTTACTTCTCCTCTTTCTTTTCAAGTGAGACCCATTTGACAACTTGAGGCTGAATTTTTCAGTGAAAAGACTTTTCAAACAACGTGCTGTAATGAGTTTGCTACTGGTAAATACTTCAGCTGTAGGAAATTGCAGCAATTCCTTGCATGAGTGAGAGGTTCAATCCTATGCTCATGTCAGAGTTCTCCCATTTTCCTTATCAAAGGGCTTGTTATTCTAGTGCATAGCAGAATATCATGAGATTCATGTCCCCCCCCCCCCCCCCCCCCCCCAAAATATTACTGTGGTAACTGTGTCCATTTCCCTTTTCTCCATTCCTATTGCTATTTCAGTGCTTTTATTCAATAAAGGATGCCAACAACTCCTTCAGTTGGAACTGGCACCTTAATGGTACTCCATGGGTGTCTTGGTTTAAGAAGCAGAGGAAAATTAAGTTGGTTATGATACTTCACACTGGGGTGAAGGGTTTAACTCCAATGGAAGTGAAAGAGGAAATAGGCACAGACAACTTTGTTCACCATCTTAAAGACAGGGAAAGGCGCCCATAGAAAATAACTGGAGACCCATTGTCAAATTCACCTACTTACTAGAATGGGGAATATTAATCTAATTTTCCCTAAAGAATATATCTAACAGTACTGACAGTGCCAGCTTTCTGCATGTGTTCCAGCAATGGCTCTGTTTTCTGATGTTTCCCAGTCTTTGACCAACACAACGTCCTTAAGAAGATAATTCCCATGTACTAGAAATACAGAAGTATTGTCAAAAACTTGTATCAATTAGTATGTTCAGTGCGTGGTTTTCAGCTTATTCTGGAAGTTGATGTCTGTTATATTTGCTTTATGGTTTAGTTTCATGGAGTTTTGTTACAGCAATAGTGGGGACATTTATATAAAAGTATTTTCAGGGCTTTTCCTGGTGGATACTCAGGATACGATGCCCAGTCACTATTATTCACAACACTGTGTGCACTCATTGTCAGAAAACACAAGCCTTTGACAGTGTGCCAGACAGGACTGCAAAAAATCCTGTCTGCTTTTCAAGAACAAGCCCATGCCTCTGTGTTTGAAGGAGAAAGTTACCTGTTTCCTTGTTAATCAGGTGCTATAAATGGAAAACTTTACTACAGTTTTCCTTGAAGCTTATTTTAATCACCTCAGGGAAGCAGTGAAATTAAATGAAAGGAGGATATTAGGAACCACAGAGCAAAAAAATTCCCTCAGTTTTGAGGTATAGAGTTTGCTGTACAAAGATGTTAAGATGTTCAAACAAACCACAGATGTTAAAACATGACCACAGGGGAGGACATGATGGGTAATAGAGTGCTGATGTCTCTGTACACAGAAAACACCCATGTTCAGCATCTATTTCTCCCAAAAGTTCAGTTTCCCTGTCCTTAGAGGTTCTCACTAAACCAGATTTTGTGTGCAATGATCCATGATATCTTTGGCCTAAGCAAGATCTTCAGCACAATACCAACTACCTCAGGATGTTTGATTCTGGACACAAGAACTCTGGTTCATGCCTAAGTTGAAAGCCAGATGTCCAGATATGAGCATGACTGTGACTGTGAGGGTACCCAGAACATTTGCTTGGAAGCTGTCCACTCTGACACAGCATCTCCAGGGACTTTGGAGCTAGCAGCCAGAGACTGGGCAAGATTTACAAGACCCTCTGAAATCCCACTAGAAAACTACCACTGAGCACTGGATTTGCTTACCTAGTGTCTATATCCTGTGTTGCAACTCAGCATGTTGAAAAGTAGAGGAGGGTGAGACCAATCAAACTTCTCTACTGAGTCCTTTCCTGCCTTACTGGGGGAAAAGCAATCTTCCCCACTCCAGCAGTCAGTCCTTTTCTCTTTCCTCATTTCCTTGTCTTACTGTGATGTAGCTGATTTCATGTCTGCTAACTGAAATATTTTATCAGCAGGAAGAGGGGCACAAATGACTTTCTGCCGAAGAGAATTATTTTGATACATGTATTTTCATATGGAAAGGAGAAGAGAAAGGATTTTATCAGCTGTCTCTGCCCCTGATATATGGCAGGGGTGTCTGCCTTACAGGGAGGTGACAGTCAATACCATGTGCTCTCCATGTCCTGTCTAATGCTCTCTTCCAATATTTAAAATTGGGAATCCACTGGAAACTAATTTTGTCCTGCCACCCACTTTGATGTCCAGCAATGTTTCACTTTGGGTAATAAAGCCACTTAAATACCACAGACCCATCCCCTCCTGGCAGCCAACACAGGCTGACGCAGGGTGGAGGTGACCAAGAAGCCACACAGTGTTGGATGCATCATCTGACCAGGAGCCAGTGTGTGGTACTCAGTGAAGCTATTGAAGATAGAGGACAGCCTCCAGGTGAATTCAGTGAAATACCTCTTTACCCTTCTTGTTTGAAAGTGTAGTATGGTTAGGGTTTTCCTGCCAAGCAAATGTTTTTTATGTGACTATATCCCATCCTAAGACCCATCTTTTTTTCCCCCCCTTACCCCAAGAATTCATTTCCTTTATGACGAAATGCCTCTGCTTGCAATTTTCTTTCCAAGTTAAACTCAATCACCCCTTATGCTTGCCTGGTGTTTGGGAGTTACAGCCCTGTGCAGAAGCTGCAGCTGGACTGTGGGGTGGAGGTTGTAGCTGTGTTCACACACCCCATTACCAGGTGTTCAACCACTGCTGTGGGAAAGGTAAATTGCTTCATCTGGTCCTGTTCATCATCAACAAAAATTTAGGCTTTTACTTTCATTATTAAAAGGAATTTTTCCTTTTTAATCTTTGCATTTGGGTGGTCATAAGAGATACAACTGATTTCAAGATCATTTCTAATTTACTATTTCTAATGCAGGCAGCATTTTCCAAAGTATTTTCCTCCCTTGCAATTCATTAATCTAAATTTTACATTAAATTACAAGGCAGACATGCATGTACCTAGGCACTCAAAGATGGTCCTTTTTCCCCACATATTTTTTTCTCTAAATGTAAGCTACCAGCAGGAGTTCATACACAGAGACAAAAAATACATAAAACGTGTTAGCATCTTCCTTAACTGTGTCAGGAATACAAACTGTCATTGTTTCCCGTGAGTGGGAACGTCCTTTTCGCTGGGACGCTGCTGTTCCCGCAGGCTGCCAGCAGAGAGCAAAACGGGCCCAGACCGAAACCCTCGGCTCTCCTCGTACCCGGGACACACACAGCTCAAGGAGAAGGGAAAAGGGGCTCCTTATGCTCCTTTGGGAACACAGGTTTTTCTCACAGATCACAGAGAGCAGGTATATGTATATCTATATCTATATCTATGTCTATCAGCTGCTTTGCTGCAAAGAATAGGGTTCATTTAACCCTTTCAAAAAGCACTGCAAAGGAACTGGCACAGAGCTGTAACATCATGGGGAAGCAGCTGCTGTGATTTATCCTGTTGAAGCTCCTGACAGCACTTGGATTTCATCCATCCTGGGGCACAACCTCTGTATGGAAGGTGACTATATGATCCCACCACCAGATCAAGTTTCAGCTTCCTAGTGAGACCATTAGAAGGGTCTGCCAGCTGGGCTCTGTGCTTGCTTCAGTCTGTAGGCTGGAGCCTTAACTATTGACCCAGTCTTACAAACACATGAAATTGCAGCGACAGTCAATAGCCTGTCACTGTTGGCTGTGGCTGGACAGGTTCAAGAGGGGGTTTGCATTTCTCTTTCTGCAGCAATGGCACTGATCATCCCATCATGCTCAGAAACACTTCCACTTGCTCCCATGTGAAACTTTATAGCACTTCATGTTAGTAAAGGACACAGAAGAAAGGATTAAAGGACAGAGAAGAAAGGATTTGGGCTGACAATTGCAAGCAGTGTTCAAATAGCAGCCACTGTGTGATGAGGATGTTGCCAGTGCCTCAGATCTCCATTGCCAACAGTCCAAAGCTGACAACACAGGTGGGACGAGTCAGTGGGACCATAGAGGGAGGGCAATGACTGAAAAAGGGTTGGGCTTTTTCCCCATTTCTCGTTTATAACAATGAATAAGAGCAGGCCTGGTATAGATTAGTGTTTATGAACCAGACATTAGTGAGCCTTTAGAAAAGGGATTTGTCCAGGCCCCTGTAAAGTGGCTTGTTAGTCTAAACTCTTCTCACATAAAGTCAGAAAATGAAGTAAGGTCTCTGCAGAGGTTTGGGGGCTGAGCTGCCAACACCTGCTCTCCACAACAGGCAGAGAGAGGGGCCACCAGGCTTGCCTTGCAGAGCTGTGTTAATGGGTGAGGCATGGACCCCAGCAAAAGATTTCCAATAACTGGTCCTGAGCAGGAACCCAGAGAAGGGGTGGTGAGAGAAAACCTCTACAGTGAGGACCAGGAGTCAGAAAGTGAAGGCTTTCTCTCCAGCAGCACTTTGTAACCATAAGTTATTTTAACTGGGTTCATTATGTGAATTATTTTACAGACGTTCTGACAACCCTGGTATCCAAAAGGACAGAAGAATGAATGGTTTCCAAGAATAGTTACTTCAAAGACAAACTAAAATATGTGAAATGTGAGTTAACAAGGAAAGGAACAGCCATCTTCAGTTTTTCTGCCTTTGACAGTGAAATGTAAATTACTGTAGGCAGAATCATTCAGCCTTAGGGTCAGAACGAAGGGGAAAAGGTTTTTAAAGTGATTCACAACATTCAGTACATGTAAACTCACACAGATGAAAACTTAAGATTAAGATCTTGTTCTTAAGTATTTTTAAAGAACTATTTAATTCCTGTTTTTCTGCAGATTTTTATTATAGCTCCAGTCTATTCTCTTCATAGATATTTCCATCTGAAATTATTTCTAGCATCTCATACTGGTATAAAAAATCAACTCAACTAGTTGAGAATTTGAGAATGAATGAGAAAAAGACATTGGGGATTTCATTCTGACCAAATTGAACTAAATTGATCTCTCATGAGTTTTGCAATGCTCTGTATCTCTGAAAATAAAGTCATTTGAATACCTACATGTGGAATAAAATGGAAAGTCCATGTAACTTTTTCTTTAAAAATGGAACAATAACTTGTATTTGTTGCATTCCGTTTACTTTCAGTGTTGGTCTAAAATATCATTGTGGGAACTATAATATAATAAGGAAATTCCTTGAAATTTTGGAAATATTTATATCCTTTCTGAAAGAGATTTAATTTTGTCCATTTCATCCCCATTTTTGAACTCAATATGGGACTTGAAAGTACTGACCAAATAGTTGAAAACTTTCCTTTCATTTATGGGACCCTCTTTTTGCATGCTGTGCAATTGTTCACATGGGAATCATGATGGTATTTCTACTCCTCAAACTGAAGCTCTCCACTAAGAATTCTCATTACAATCGCTCACAGTAAACTTCAAGAAGAGTTTATACCTATGAATGCCTCCACAGTGTCAGTGTCAGATGGGTTTAAATATCAAACAGACCTGTGGATAGCGGTAAATTTCTAACCTAATTGCAAATCCTTTCTTAAGCCATTTGGCCAGCTTTAATAGGGCAGAAATAAACATTTAAAAATTGAGCAGACAACTTTTTCAGAGGCTTCTGATAATGTTCAAAGGCTGAGAAATGGTAAGAAATGTAACTGCAGTGTTCAATGGCCAGAAATGTATCATCTCTCCTGTCTCCTGCTTGTCTCATGCACAGACGTGGTGCTCAGCTGCTTTCTACCATTGCCTCCTTCATTTTTCATTTCATTTTGAGCTGAACTCTAAGGTCCATCAGAACAGCACACTCCAAGGAAACTGCACCAGCACCACAAACTGAGGCAGTGGGAGCACAGCTGTACATGATAAAAAGTGGCACAGGGTATTGGGCTCTGCATTCCTATTAAAAGGTCCTTGATCCCTTTCTCCACAGTTCTGACTTTAAACCTCTCTGTTGCCACTGCTTGGCATTTCTGACCCTTTTGCTGAGTTTTCTCATGACATTTTGAGTGAGGTCCTGAAATCACAAAAATTGCAGCTAGGGGCTAAGATTGTTTTTAAATATCCATGTCACCTCAGCTATATTGTAAGCCCACCCTGTAATAAAAATGCTAAGGGAAGCAGTGCCTCAGAGCTGTAATGTACATCTGATCAGTAAATCTCCCCAATGACAAGTCCCTCCTATCTGCACAAGATATTGTGAAGGAAAACATTTAGATCCTTGATAGTGGATTTTAAACTGTAATCCAGGAAAATGTTTTCCAACAGGAAGGTAATCAGCATCACATAACTCATGAAAATTCCAGAAAACTCCAAATAACTCTGGAAATTTCTGGAAATCTGGGTTGCTTGGTAGTGTCACAGGTGTTGAAGCCTAAGCAGAGCTATGAATTTTAAGTTATGAAGATTGTAACTGTCAACAGTTAGGGTTATGAAAATAGTTTTGTGATGAAACAGGAAGCTGCCTGGAGTGTCCTGTAGACTGGATAAACACATATATTTATATTTATATGTATATATTAACCCTCAGTGTGTTCTGACAGCTCTCCTACACTAATCTGTCATTATCAAGGGGCTTACTAGGGGCCCTATTTCTTTGTTCCCACTTCTTTTCTGTTGCAAATAGCAGGAGAAGACTCCCCTTGGTACTGCTGGAACATTCCTCACTGTGAGGCTGTGTCAACTTCTACAGTGGGGCCTGACTTCAGAGGAGTCATACAGGGATGTCTGATTTGGAAAAAATGGAAAAAGAATGATAAAAAATAAGGAATTAATATGCAGAAATGCAGAAGGTTGCGGAGACAGGAGTCTGTAATTTCTATTTACTTGTTTTCAAGTTATTTCATCAGTTATTCTGTAGGAAAGAGGTATAGGGCATCAGGAAAAAGTTTTATAGGAAGCCTCAAAGCTCCATTTAAGTCCAAACCTTGTGCATAGCAAGGAGTGCTTGTCCATCTGCAGAAGAACAGGTCACCGAGGAGGTCACTTACTCCTTTGTCCCATGATCCAGGAAAGGTGAAATAGTTGGCACAGGATGAGGTACATGGCAGAGAGCAAAGATGAGGGGGGTTATCTTTGCCTATAAAGTTTTCCTGAGCTTCTAGCCTCAATTGTAGGGCCTAACGGGCACCCTCATTTGTTTCTCATTAGGTGCAGAAATGGAGGTAAAAAACGCTGCCTCACCTGAACCACAAGATGAAAGAGCCCTCCAGGCACTGAAACAGTTACCAAATGTGTCCTGTTTCTTGAAGTAAACAAAACAGGGACAAAAAGTAAGATAGACCAACTTGGTTTTTTTTCTAACTCTAATAATTTCAGTTTGCTACACCAGAGCATTTTTTAGCATTTTCTCATTAAATTGAGATTGGTAACCCTAATGCACACTAAGACAGAAACCTGATTAACTGAGCCAAACACACAGAAAAATATTGTTTGAAGACAAAGATTCAGTCAATGCTGGTGTGCACACAGGGCCTAGAGAATTCTTCTGAACTAATATTTGATGTTTGTCTGCTAAATAAACTACTCAGTTTTCATTAAGATCATCATTAAGAAAAACTACAGGCAAGGAATTACAATATATATTAACAACACATATTATTACACTTCAGAGGGAACATTTACGAGCATAAGGAAATGGTGGGGTTTTTATTATTATTTGCAGTGCTTTCCTGGTGCATGAAGCATATCTACTCTGATCTCAGTGAATTGTAAAAAGAAGTGGAAATATGCTGCTAAATAAGTTTTATCTTTATTTTTTTAAGTCACAAGAGTTTTACCCTCTATAGAGAGCCTACCTTTAATTTTCAGTAATTTTTCAGTTTCACATTTTGGTTTTTCCTTCATATAGTGTGTTATGCTGAGACAGAGAGAATACTCAATGGCTGTATCTGCAATCCAAATGAAACAGTATTGAAAAAACTTTGATTCAAGGGATGGTAATCTGCAAGGTAGAATAAAGAAAAATAATCTCTTTAAAGAAAATATTTCTCATAAAGAAGAATAATCTCTTTAAAGAAAATATTACTAATCTAGGAAGAGGCAGCTAATTGTCATTAAAGGGTATAGCGTAGTGCTCTGCTTAATCACCACTGACATTACTGATGATTTTAATGTGCTTCTCCCAAAAAATGTTCCTCAGTTAACACAAAATAGCCATGGTATTATCTTTCCTAATGAGATAAACAACTGAGAGAAATGGTGGAAGGACATATGATACTGTTTGCTACAATAAATCAACTGTATTGATTAAAAAAAGTTGAGCAGTTTAACTGGCTTTGGAGATGTAGGCACGGCTCATTATATTTCATAATATCTGAAAGAATATTCCTGTGATAAACACATGGATTACAAAACATCTAGAGGTAGTGTTTAACTGTGAGTTAGACACAGTGCAAAGCAATGTCCCCAGTCCCAGTACATAAGACACAAATAACACTTTTGTCCTGATGTCACAGCTCTTAAGACAAACCACACTCACTCATGGCAGGAAATAACATGATGCTCAGGCAAGGAGTCAGGGGGGTGGTACAAATACAGAGCAGGAATTCACCCATGGAGGTGAATGGGTGAACATGCCATTGCCCTTGCCCATAAAGAATTGCAAACCACCTCTCTCTCTGTAGGTCAGACCAGCTGACAGCACTCCAGGAGAATCTCAAGTGAGATTGGCCATGCATTTGTAAAATACAAAAATGGTTTTCACCTCAGATTTGTGGTTCTATCAAACCACCTTTGTGCCCAGAGCACAGAAAAACTGAGGTAATTGCTGAGATGTTCTCCTGACAGTGGTATAGTGTGTACATCACACTTAGAATGCCAGGCTGCAATGTTAGCTAAATCTGAGCTAGAGTTACAAAAATGGGTTTGTACATAGCCACACAGATGGCTTACAGTGCTGGATTTTGTATTAACAGCTGATAGTAGCTCTCTTACTGCCAGACAAATAATACAGAATCTTGCAACATCACTGTGATAATGTAATATGCCTCCATAGCATTTTCAAACATTATGGCACGCTGCCTGCTGGAAACAAGCAAGAGACTGCAGCCCCTGGTAGTGCTGCAGCCTTTAATCTACAGTTTTATTAAACACAAAGCCTTTAGATATTTAAGCTGGTTTCAAATTTCTGTGTAGATATGAATGATGAATGCCGGACAAATTGTCAGAACTGTTTAGACAGCTTTGATTTTTACTTCCAGTTGGGCCCACTTCTTATCTGGGATATCAAGCAGTGGGATGCAACATTAAAAAATGGCAAACCACAACTTCAAGAAACTTCTACTTCCTTTGAGTATGGACACAACACAGGAGACTCAAAATTAGACATTGTAGTCCTCCAGCATTTGTGTGAAGAGTCCTTTCCTCTAATCAGTCACAAATGCTTTTACAGAAAACCCACAACTTAACATTTGCAGACAATTCAAAGACTTGTAAGAAACACTTATTTCCTCATGTTTTGATTTTTTTTCTCTTTTAATGGTTTGAGGATTTTTTAGCAAATGTGATTCCTAAAGCACACAAGTATCAGACTATGATTTGACTTTTGGTTATTGTTAGAGAGAAAGAACAAGCAATGGGACAGAGCAGCAGCAACACAGAATATTTGGGTCAATGTTGTAGAAAAGACTTTTGCATCTAGATAAGTTCTTACACAATTATTCTTGAATAGAAGTAGTACTCTGGCACTCCCAAGGCTGGAGGAAATCTTGGAGAAGAGAATCAATGTCTGAATAAGAAGAGGTTGAAGGATCCATCAACCCTGTGGTATTTTTTGACTGTCTACTCCTCAAAGAGCACATCCATGCTGTGGACCAAAAATCCCATTATCAAAACAAAGGAGTGGACCCCATCACTTCCATTTTAACAAGACATTAAATCTCACAACACTTGGGAACTGACCTTTCAGCCTATATATGTGACCAAATACATCACATTATTGCCATCAGCTTACACACATTTATGTTCACAAGTTTTCCAGCAGCTGGAAAACCCTGCAGTTCTTCCCCCAGATTCAAATACAGTGTTTAGAGGTTATTGCCCTGCATGACTCATGAGGGCTGTTGTCCATTTTACCAGTTAAGGAATTACAAGTCTGTCCAGCTAGGCTTCAGTGGAATGAGGACGTTTCTGGGGCACAGGATTGTGTCTGATCTGAAACATCACCTGGTCTCATTGAATAAATCTATTGTCTTTTTTATCAGTGTTTTAACAGCGACAAAGTGAATGCAGAGACTGAGTTTAAACAAAGCAAACAGTTCAAGTTATGTGTTGTGCCTGATTACCCTGGAAACAAAGGATGAAAAAAAATATTGCTGTAATTACTTAAAATATTGCCTCTGTGAATTTATTCAAAAGAGACATTAATATAAAAAATGTGGGAACATTTTTTTTATATAAGCTTGGATAAGTACAAAACAAAGACCTAGCTACAGTTTTGTGGCAGTATTTTCTTTTATTTTAGAATGAAAGATATGGATACATATTCAGGAATCATTTCAACATTAATAATTTTTTTTTTTTTCTTTAGCTCCATAATACTGTCTTCTCCTCTTTTCAACTACTTGTGAGGGTGTCTGTTGAGAGGTCCCATATTTATGGTTTGGATCATGCAACAGGCCAATTTTTTCCCATCTCATTCATGACCTTTCCCAACCATCTGGTTATTAATGGGTTTACAAGTAATTTCATATTTTCCAAGGCTGTTTCCAGACAAATCAATGTAGAAATAATAGTAACCATTTGGGATAAACCATATAATGTCAAATTTACCCAATATTACTGATAAAAGACAGTATGGAAAGCTGTTTCCTATAATTTCATGGTATATTTTTTTTTCAATTTTTAAATGATCTACCAGTCCACAGGTCCACTTTTCTTATTTATTTGTGATAAACTAATATTATTTCCTCATGCAAAATGAGGAAAAAAATATCTGTTTTCCATGTCATCATAAATATGCAAGACAGGTATACAATATTCAATGGCATTGTTTTAGTCTGCAAACTATTATCAGAACATTCCTGTGGACTGACTGTATCATTCATTTTGTTTCAATATGAAAGTACTTTTCCAGGTTGTGGCCACATCAATAGTGGTGATGGGAATGTTTCTGTCTCTGTATTTCACTCTTAAACTAAGAGATCTACTACAACACCTTGATTCTTCTGAGTGCCTCATAAGTGAGTTCTGTAGGAACTGGAGGCTGGTACCAAATTGGCCTTTGCTGTGGCAGTCACATATTCTGATGGAATTGTTAGTTTTGCAATCATTCCATAACAGGGAGCTTTCAGGTTCAGCATTTTCACTGCGAAGTGTGAGGCAGACCTCCAAGGGGCAGGAGGGCACTCCTTACCCTCTGGTGGAGATGCCCATGGCTAACCCTGCCTCACAGAAATCCTTCAGCTATTGCCCCTTCTGTAGCTGTGCACTCACAGCAGACACATTCAGACAGTATCAAATAGCAAAAGGTTAGGTAAGAAATATGTATGTGATCTATTATTTTGCATCAGTGTGGAAGGAATACAACAATAGCACTTCTTTCCTTAAAAGAAAGGACAAAATCATCTTCTAGTCTTGAAAGAAAAGGTATTTCTAGGAAAGACACAGCTAAAGCCTAGAAAGGGAGTAATTTCTTCCTTCAGTTTATGAAAGAAAGACTGCAAATCCTTTGTGATGGTTTCTGATCACAAGCTTAGGCTACTCACATTGGGGCAAACTTCTTTAAATCTCCTTTTGGTCAAACAACTCTCATCATGAACTGGGTAGACACAAGCACTGTCAGCCACACGTGTCATGTGTGGCATTGCAAGAGGAACCCTGTGACACTTGCATTCTTCCTGACAGTCCTTCCTCCTTCTGGGTTTTAGAGAGTCACAGCATCTGGGTTGCTAGGCATGCATTCACTACACTGGAGTAATCATAGTCACTGAAAACATCTAGAAATTACTGAAAATCCCAGATACAGGATAACACCCTGGTCACTTTCCGTGGCATGATCATTTCAACTGACCCCTGCAGGGCTGCAGTCTTCAGTAGGGTTTGGGGTTTTACTCTAAATTGCATGCTTCAAGACCTGAAATGTGCTTCCCCTGCTCTGCTCTGGAAGACAAACAGGAGCTTTGAGTGCTACCATGTAGAAACTTGCTCGGCACCCACTGCTCAGTCAAGCATCTCCATCCAAGTGGAGGCTGCATCACCTTCTCCCCTCACCCCCGACAAAGTCTGTCTCTGCTCCATTCTAGTGGTCTGCAACTGCAGGCTGCCTTCATTGCTGGACAGCAGGTGGTTCCTGACAAACAAGAGACACTTAAGAGAAAGAAAAAGACAGAGAGAGACACTTAAAGAACAATTACAGTTTTAAAGTGAACTGGTTTTTAACTAGTTAAGTTTTAATTTAACCAGTTAAATTTTGAGAGTTAGGTATTTGCAAATTGTCTAAAAATAAAAAAGCTGGAGCATGATAATGGTCTACAGATATTTGAAGAATGTAAATAGCCAGAGGGAAAATTATTACCTGGGTACAGAAGTTATGGATCTGAATATGAAATGAAAACTGTAGAGCTTAGAGCCAGGAAAATCCCCATCTGAATGGAGCAGACTCCCAAGGGAAAGTGGTAAAGACACCATTTGTGGAAATGAAATGTTTAAAAACAATGTTGGGCTACTTCCTATTTCTGTACACAAGGGAACAATTTTTCACAGATAAGGACATAGACAACATGACCTGATAGACCTTTTCTATCACTAGACTAGAGGACTGAAATCCAAGATCTATATCCTGAACTATTGAAAACATTACTAAGGACAACAGTGATATGCTGATTTATATCAATTGAAGATCTGGCCTTACCTCAAATTTTTTAAAGAATAGAACTGGGAAACCAACTTCCTGCATCAATAAACCTGAGTGTGATAAATGTTGTGTGCAAGGAAGTATCACATGTACTGAACCTGTTCTGCAAAAACATTTTTCTGTTCGGAGGTACCACAATAGTGCCAAAGAAAATCAAGCCTAATCAGACTTGTTGGTGTTTAAAGATTTATAGTTCATTCTTAGCCAAAAGTTGTGATAATTAGCACCACACCAGAGCCTGGACACAATCCAGTTCTTTAAGGCAAACTAGTAAAGTGCCACATGGAGTGGTATTGCTGAGGTCACATATGGGACATTGTTTTCTACCTGAAGAAAGTAAGTCTCTGCCATTCCTTCTGCCCTTTATGCAGACTATTTCATCTGTCACCAAATAGGAAATTGAGAGTGAAATAACCAATAGCATAGAGACTGCATTCAGGGCAACAGGCAACCCACCAGCCAAACCTCCCTGCTACAAGGAACAACCAAAGCTGATGGAAGCTGCATAAGTGTATTTCATAAGTGCAAGAAAATTATTCCCAAACCAGGCAAGAGAATGACTGACATGATTTATGTAATTTTAATAAAATAAACTTTTGCTCAGGCCTCAAGAAGTTGACTTGGCTGGAAACCAGATTGCCCTGGCCTTGATATAACCCCCAAATTATACAACTGCAAAAGGTAAGGAACACATGACCTTTTGTGAAAGGCCCTGCAAGTTACAAATAAGAAATAAAAAAGCATTACAGGGAAGCTTAATATAGCCATACAATGAAATCCAGTAAGCCAAATGTTAGCTGAAAAGATAGGTTTTGAGTTAGTGCCAAAAGCCATCTCTACCCTCCTTCCTCTAAATATATCACTCACAGGTGGCTTGAATGTATTTTTGAGCCCATGGTGGGGCTGTAGATTCCACACATGATTTAATGACTGAGTCAGTCTTTGTGTAACCTACACATCCGCAGGTCAGGTAGAAAGTGAGATGCATCACTGTGTTGCCTGCAGCCAGTGTGAAGCATGAATCAAGGAAGTTATTTATATCTGAAGTCCAGTACTTTGTGCTGGCATGTAATGTAAGACTGAAATACAAAATCAATTGTGACTATCCCCCCACAATCTCTGAAGCTGCTTCCTCACTCCTGTTCCTGTACAAAGTGTGGAGTGGGAAGCTCTGCTGTCTGTGGTGGTGGAAGGTACCCTATTGACACTCACCCCTTCCTAGTCTAGGAGAGAAATTGTGAGCCTGGCAATCAGGGCAAAAATTGCCAAGGACTGTGATGTGAGACAGCACATCACCTTCATCAGCAAACTCTCTGGCTGAGCAGGCACTCACAAACCCCAAGGCTGCGTTTCCATCAGCTGTAGATCTTTCATTGACTGGCATTTTTCATGATGCACAACAGATGATGTACATAAAAAGCTTGATGTTCCAGTCTTCTGATAATTATTAAGGGCTTTGCAACCCTACCCATATTATCAACTTCTTTCTGTGTAGCACTTTGGAAGTGACTTTACTTTTACACTTCCTGTACTTTTCTTATAAAAGCAGGATTTACCATATTAATTTTCCTTTATCATGCAATGTAGCTATAGGAGAACTTATTTTATACAAGGGGATGCCAAGTTATTTTCTAGGAAGAGAGATTTGAAATTCTTTGAAAAAACATGAAATAAAGGAGAAATATTTTTTTTAAATGGAAGAAAGCTTGATTTCTGGCCCCTTTTTCAGTTTAAATTAAGGGGGAAATGTGCAAGAGACAAGAAAAAGATTATCTCCAAGAACTTATCTTCATAGGACAAATGATGAGAAGTCTGTGCCACAAACATTGGACGTATCTCTTACAGTTTTGTGCAGATTCTCTGGGGATCAGAAGCTGGGAGCCTCCCCATGTGCAATACAAAAGCAGTTCCGGAGGTTTGGAATGACTGCTGCTGCACTGGGTCATTAAAGGATAGACACTGGGATTGCGTAAAAAAGTGTTGCATGACTCTGCTGCCTTTCTGTGGTTTCCCAGCAGCACTGAGTGGTTTATGATCTGTAAGCAGAGAGGAAGACTCACACTGAATCCAGAAGAGCCTTCTAGGGAAGGAAGGGAAAATCCCCTCCTTGATTCATCACTTTCTTACGCCAGTTTTTTTGTGACAGCAGCAAGTGATGACTCCTGCATGAGCCAGCATGACAAGGATTTAGTGTGTGAAAGGTTCATTTCATAGTTATGTACTTCAGCCAATGACTACCTAGGGCAGCCTGCAGAATACTACTTAAATTCTATACAGCAGAGCTAATATTAAAGTGTTCTCCCAACTACTGCTGTTTAAATCAGTCAACCCAAACTCATAAAATCTAGCCCACTATATTTCACACATTAGTGAGTTGACAGCAGTTTGTTCATATCACTCATGGCTAGGGCTGGAGACCCATGAAGTTCCTTTAGCTCCTGAAACCTCTCTGTAACAGCACATTCCAAGGCTAAGCTGTGCTCAGCCTGTTTCCCCACCACCCCATCTGTGAAAGTGGCATCATTTACCTACTCTAAAAGCATTTTGAAGGTGATTTAATATTGATTAAATGCTTTGAAAATAAATAAAGCACTGAATTTTTGCAATTTTTCCCCAGAAGGACAAGGATTTGCCTCAACAGTTTGACCAAACTAGAGACTGTTTAAACAAATAGAAGTGATTTCAAAAGTTGACTATTACTTTTTAATAGGAGTTGATAGGATTCTCCTGAAGCTGAAAAGTCTCCAGAGGTTGCAAACCTCATCCTGAAAACGTTTCAGCTTGGAAAGACAGATTGTCCTGTTCCAGAGGGAGTGTGAATTGCAGAGCTCCTCCTTTCTTCCCCGACCCCTGCAGTTGGACACTGTGCTGTGCCGTGCACAGTGTAGTCACCAGCCATGGATTTTGTGTAATGGAGAGATGTCACAACTTTGGGGGCTGCAGAGGGTTACTCCACTCTCACTTGTTTGCAGCACCATCTGGGAATGGGAGAGGGGAAAGTAGCTACTGCTTGAGTGCCTTCCTGTCCTGGAGATTGTCAGTTGCTGCTGTAAAGTGAAGGTGGCCTGAGCTTGCACAAACCAGGAAAATCCCACAAGTTTATTGCTGCTGCTGTCCCTGAAAATCATCCAGCCCCTCATGTGGCAGGAGAGAAGTTAAACAAGGAATATTTTTTATTCTAAATGACAGATGAGGTCTTTAAGAAGTTGAAAACTTCAGAGTGTTTTTCACACTTAGCAGGAGGTCACAGCAGTGGAAGTTCACATAGGTTCAGCGGTGTTGCTGTCTGTCTGTGCAATGTTTGACACTCATGGGGTCTGGTGACTGCAGACCATGAGGTTAGAACTTCAATATACCTTTTTTTTTCAGAACAGAGCAGTAACCTGAGCTTCAGCTTGTTGAAACCAGCCCACAGAGGTCACACTGCCAACTCTGATGTGGAAAATTGTGTCTCTGTCTTGGTGAAGTTGAGAGATGGCTCATACAGTATACAGCACATGAGACAGGAGGCTTACCACAAAAACTTTTGAAAAATTTGGTTTCATGTGTGTTTCATGAACCAGTCTATTAAGACAGGATGCTACATCAATTTTCCTTGAAGTAATATGTATATATATGGGCCTGAAATCAGGAGATGTATTCTCAGAAATTCCATGGGTGACATTTTTATATAACCCCAGGATCACCTGGGAAGCAAAAAGCTCTATAAAATAACTTCTTTTCAATGTATCAAGACTCACTGTGACAGCAAAAGAAAAAAAGCTGCATGATACATGCCTTCCATTTGGGAGTGCAAAAAAGGAAAGATTACTTATTGGCCATCCTTACTAAGAGAGTAAAATATTTTTGGAAAGGAAGATCATACCTTCCATGCCTGATATCTTAATGTTTCTCGCCAGCTTTTCTTTTTTATTTCTCAGTCCCTCCCACATCTAGGAAGTCTTCTTACCTCCTATATCTTCTATGCTTCAGTGTCATGTTCAAAGACAAGGGCCGTCTTTAACCTTGGTATCAAATCTCTTCTTGAAGTTAACTGCTGCTACACATAACATTGGAACTATTAAAACTGGCATTAATTTAATGAGTAACATTCTTCATATGTCTACCCACCTGCCCTAACAGTAAAAGAAATGTGTTAGCTTAAAACAGCACATTTTAACCTTATGTCTAGGTGAGCTAAGAACATATGTGTGGCCAGTTATGGTGGCTCTGCTGCCTTGCCAAACCAGCACATTAAGTTGCAACTGATTGCATCCCCATCCTGTAAACTGAAAATTAATTTCTTAAATCAGAGTTGGTCCAGAAAAATTTTCTCTTCCCATACAATCACATAGAAATTATAGTTTAGTGCCAGTGCTTTACCCACAGAAAGAGGTGTAGACTGAGAGGAACTTTGTAATTGAGACACACATGTATATCCAGTACAATTTTAAACTTGTGTCAAATCTTTGTTCAATCGTAAGAATGTATCTGATATTTATTTGCTGTCTAAGATTCTGTGACAGCATTTTGGTGAAATTATGGTCCTTTATGTGGATGAGCATGGAATGAAATGGGTTACCATAAATAGCCAAAAGTCATTCCTATAGTGATTTTTTTTTTTTTTTTTTTTTTTTTTTTGCTATAATGGTTTCACTGAGCTCTGCTGGTAACACTGTATGGTGGAAATTTTGCCTGGATTTAAAAAACAGAAAGTAAAGGGATATCATTCAATCTCAAGTAGTAAATCTGAATATACACAAGTCTGTAAATCTTGGTATGATGTCAAATTTCTCACCAAAAAAGAGAGGAGAATATTTCACACAAGGAAATACTTAAAGCAAATAGCATGCTAGATCACCCTGCAGAGTGACCTGAAGCCCTGAAGAAACTGAGCCAGGCTGCAGCAGCTTTTAACCCTACAGATTCATGCTGACTCTGCTATCCAGATCTGTGTTAAGTAACAGCTCAGGTAACACAGAGCTGTGCAGCCTGAATGTGGCCTTTAAGAACATCACAGAATATTTATAGATCTGCATTCAAACTAATACCACATTGTAATCCAACTTCAAAAGACTCTTTTCTTATAAATCTCTCAAGAAATCCAGGACAATAAATAAAATTTCTGGAAAGTGTAAATGCTCCTAATTTAACATTACTGACATTTATAAATATGCACCCACCCATTATCAGATAGTCTGAGATTATATATTTTAATTGCCACTAAAATATATTCTGATAAACAATTTTGTACATAATCAAGTTGCAAATCACAGCTATAATGGCATGGGGAAGTGAAAAATACTGCCCATTATTTGAACAAAAGTCTCAGTTTGTTTACTTATGTTTGAACACAATCTATATTTAGGCTTAGTATCTAAAACAGACTCAGTAAATATTTTAAAGGAATTAACTATTCCTTCTTTACTGAAGTACAATTTCAAACAATGCTCTCTCCCATTTCTCATGAAAGCTCGGGGGCTCCTACTTCATCAAAAAAGCATTTTAAAGTGCTGCAATCCCACCCAATTCTGGTAAGATAAATTCCATTTATTACTTTTGGCCATCTTTCCTGTTCACCTATTAACATGACTGAAAAGCATAAACCAATTTCAGGTTAGGCAGATCAAAAACTAAACTGAGATTGATGGTTAAGCATAAGTGAGCAGCTTTCAGAGCTGCTGCTGGTGATTGAGATTAGATTTGTTTAAATGATGGGAAGGTTTTTATGAATGACTTTTCACACCATTTTATAGTTAAGCTGAAAATTTTAATTAATTTTAACTGGGCTTAAGTGTTTGCACACAGCACTTTTCTGGGCATTTCAGTTATCCCAGCTGACTTAAGAAATGGTTCCAATAAATGGGGCATTCTGAAAACAATGGGAAGTGGTACAGGACATAAATTTTAGCTCTACTGTTTGAAACACAAGTCATTCTGTTAAATAATTTTTTTTAATTACATCCGTTTTCTGAAAAGAAAATTGCATCTTTTCTAGGCAAATTCCAATAGTGCTTGATATATTACAATTTCCACAAAGTTATATGAAAGATCAAATTCTAGAACAGATGAAAGAGACAAGTTCTTTTTGACTGGTGCTTTCATTGTAGTGCATCTTGGATCTGACCTCATTCTGTCACTCCAAAGAACATAAATATTACTGAAGAAAACAGACTAGCGCTGTTCTTCAAAACTGTATAAATATATTCCATATTACCTTATGTATATGCAACTCTTGATCTTCCTCGACTGCAGCACTCATGTTATTGTTACCATATGGTTGGCCATGTGCCTTCATTTACCGTGGTTCACTGCTCCAGCAAACATGGGAGAAAAAAACTGGACTCATATTCAGTGCATATAACTGATGAAATAGGGATATGTAACAGAAAAAGCAGTAATCCAAAGAAGAAAAGGCTTCTCCAAAAAACAGAACGTGCCAAAAAACAAGGAATTTCACTTTTTACGACAATTCTAATTTGTGAGTGAAATCCAGTGGCTATAAGGACAATATGTACTTAATGCCTTCTGTTTACTCCTTATGTTCCAGGTTTTTGGCTTTGCTTTGCTAGAATTACTTTATAAGCAATTAAAGTGATGAAATATGGAATATCCTAATGCCCATCCTGCTGCATTCAAAGGCTGCCTGCATTATATTATTCTTTGGTCTATGGATTAATCCTGGCAGTTGTTTTTCTAGCAAATATCAGCCTTTGGTGGATCATGTTGAATTGTTTACCTTGAAGTATGGGTTTCATTGTCATTCAACTAAACAATAATTCTTTGTTTACTTAGCTGGATTTAGGCAATGTGAGTTACCCACGTAAGTTACAGAGTGAATTTTAGTGTATCATTTCTGTGAAACAATTTTGCCAAATGCACAAAATGCACGTCTGTATTCCTTTAAGACTTGGGGTGAAATAAACTCAGTTTACCACATCTAAACATTATGTTGCAACTATACCCACTTCCTCTCATCATCTCCCTCCAGCTAGCCCTCAAGCCAACCAAATACCCTCATCTGAAGTTAACAGAAGATTCTAATAAAACTAAGAATGCACCTTTGCCATACTAGTACAAGACTGAGCCAGAGGATGTTCACAGTAACATCGTTTATTGCCTGGGTTTAAGAGTTTGAAGCTCTGTTACATGGTTATTCCCAATACATTGGTTTGGCCCTGGGACTTGCAGCCATGTATCCCAGAAGACTAGAGGAGCACAACAGAGCCCCTCTAACCACTGACACACATGTACAGGACACACATTTCTGCTCCAGACAAATATCTGAGGAAATGCTTTTCCAGGGAGGGGTGAGGGCTGAATGTGGGTGATAGGTACACAGAAGATGCATAGATGCAACTGATGGTGTGACTGTTTCATGGAAAACAAATGGAGATGGGTCACTCCAAAATGAAACAGCTAGCACAGGCAAATCAGCTTGCATAACTCTGAAAAGGTCCATGGTCAATTTGGGGTCTATATTTTTTGTGCAAAAGACTCCAGAAGAAGTAAAGAAACGACAGGATGCCAAAATATAACAGAAGTCCAGAGTTTAGCTATGTGGACAGCCTAGTACCTTATCCTTTTCTATTATTATTGTCATTAAAAATGAATGAATTGCATCTGATCCTCACTGCATTGCAGAATTGGAGGGGAAGTGGAGGGGAAAGTGCTAAACTCTTCTCCTGGATATCCACTGACAGGAAGCATGGATATGAATCAGACTGGATACTTGGAAAGATTTATTTTTCAAGAGGATGGTCAAATAGTGGAACAGGCTTCCTAGAAAGGCAGTCAGTATTTAAGTCTGTCAGTATTTAAGAGACATTTGGACAATGTATTTAATAAAGTGTTTATCTTGGTCCACCATGAATTGGTCAGGCAGTTGGCCTACATGATAGTTGTAGGTTCCTTCCAGCTGAAAGAGACTGTTCTATTCCATCTACTTACCCCTACATAGCCCTGAGTCACACCAAGACCACTCTGGACGTGGAAAACAACTCACAGGCATTATAGTTACAAGATTTTATTACAGTGAACATTTGTTAGGATGAAGACAAGGGGATGTCATGGTGGAAATCTCTGAAGAACTAAAGGTAAATAGTCTTGGATGAGATCATGCCAGGATAGTAGGGAGTTGCTGTGTGGGACTGTACAAGCTAGAAATTATTCCACTGGCACAGAAGCAAATTCAAAGAACATAAAAGATGTAATGACAGTGGTAGGCTTTTATGTCTTTGCTGAAAGTGATAATGTCTCCAATTAATTGACTGCAAAGGTATTTTTATTGATTAAATATCATTTGTCCATGGGACTTCTGTGTTTTGTAAGCATTCTACATGGGCCGAGGATAAGTGAAGAAAAATCTGCTGTAATTTTAGGTGGCTGACCAATACTGGTGAGTTTGAGTTAGACAACACTTGTTTTCTGTATGTCTACTCTGACTGTTTACTAATTTTTGTTAGCCTGTTGGTCTCCAAGAGATTAATGCAATCCTATACTTTCATGCAACACTTCTTCCATATGTATATTTGATTATCTGCTTTTACTTCACATACAGACACCATTATGGAGAACAATACATGTTTCTGAAGATAATGAGAAATGAGAACTGAAGCAGAAGCAAAGGTAGAACAGTTGAGTATGACAGTTTGGGGATGCTAAGCAGGTAATGGCTAGGGCCATAAAATAGAGGTGCTGAAGCTTTGGACTATGCAGATAAAGACTATGGAGGAACTGCTGGCTTTGGGCTAATGAAGAGCTCAGTTTTGTTTTCTGCAGCTGGGTCAAACATGTCAGAATCCCTCATACTGCACTGCAAATACTGAGAAGCAGCAAAACACAAACTCATTAAAATGAGGCACCATAAGGAAAGGAAAACAAACAAAGGAAATCACACAGGAGTTCCATAGTCCTGATGTTGTGCTCTATTTTACAGTGAAATGTAACAAGTTCAGTTTGGGATTCCTACTGAAAATTGAAGTTACTCCAGCTTGTGCTCTTATCTGGCAATACAGAACAATAAGTTATACTATCAGGATGCATGAGGATAAACAATATTTCCCTGCAGGCAGACATGGTGTCCCAAGACAGAAAACAAGCAGTAAAATTGGAGAAAAGAAGAAATGTTAAAAAACTTGGAAGGACTTGGAGTCAACAGCAGGGAATACTACTGTGTCTTATCCCATCCTTAATCACACCACCAGTTTACCCCCAGTCCCACTGTGTGCTGCTTCATTTCACCTTTTTCACCTATACACCTCCAGAAAGAGGGAAAGAATCACCAAATAAAATGTGTAAACCACAATAGGTTCCTAAACCCCTCTTCTATCCACATCCTCACCTTTGCAGGGTCCAGGATATACTCTTACTTCTCCTCTTCAAGGACGTAAACCTGATATTCTTGGATGCTCATGTCCTGTCTGAAGTAGAAGGGGAATTACCCCCTAGTCTGGGAGCCTAATTATAGTCTGGAAAATAAAGGCACTTCTCACGGAAAAATGAGAGCCCTTGTTTTGAAATATCTTATTCTGAGAGATCAAGAACCTCATTTAATCTATTGTGTCTAACTCCAAGGCTGAGGGCAGCTGCTTCTTCTTCACCTTGAGTCAAAGGATTTTTAATGAACAGCTGTTGTGAGCTGCCACACTGCGAACTTAAAGCACAGACTTTTGAAATGAAACATATAAAGTGCATTTATATCTCTGTTACACAGGATTGGTACTTGCAATGTTTCACCAGGTCATTGATGAAAACCCCAAACACTTTCTTTGCTTCTCTTGGAGAGTAATTGCATAATAAAAGAGGTTTCATTTTTAGGCAGTCATTAATTTTATATAATATTCAGTGCAGAGTTACTTAAATTTGATATTTGAATCATGCTTCCAATGACATCTACTGCAAGCATTTCTTGATAAACGTACTTTTATTTCTATTCTTATTATTGGTGTTCAAGGAATGGGTGAAGGACTAGTCGTTCAGGTTCACATTTTCCAAATTTGTTTCCTAAAAGAAAAACCTAGAAGGACTTTACTGGGAAGTGAGGTGGAAATTCAGTGTCTCTAGCTGGGTGTACTGCTGGGTGGATCCTGCCTTCGATTCCCTGTTTCCTCGACGCAGTTCACACCCACAGCCTCCCTCATGCGAGCGTGCATCGCTCCCCTGCCAGGAACGCTCTGTGACCATGGGGAATGGCAGGAATGAGCTGTCTGCTCACGCTCCGTTCAGTAACATGCTACCAAAAACCAGCATTTGCCACTGGAAAAAATGCCTTACAGTAACAAATCACTCAGATTCCTGAGGGACTAGTAGGAAAGTCTGCTATCGAAGAAGACAGTGTATCATACACTGTCACTGTGTGAGCACTTACCCTTTCATTTTGCAATATTGCGTAAGCGCAGCAAACAAGTAGCCACTGTGTGATTATTTCAGATATAATGTCATGTTTTGAAACCCACTCAACATACTTTCTATTTGCTGGATTTCATCCTAAAGCTTTAGTCAAGTATTACTAGGAAAACATGCTGAAACTTAGACGAAAAACAATTTAACTTTCTGTTCTTATTCTCTGCCAAATTCTTCACACATTTCTAGGTCATACAAGTAGGTGTTGAATTTTCTATTAAATCTTTTTAGTTCTTTGGGGAAAAGAATTCATCGATATTCCAACAAAAATGAAACTAAAGAAATCCTGAGACATCCTGAACCATAGAAAGATTGACTATCCTTGTCTTGTGAAAGGTCTGGGGAACCCAAACAGGCATTTTCTCCCATGCACCTGATTATTTCATAAAAATGTTTTTCAGCTATGAAAAATAGCAGGATATTGGATATGGGATATGAGATATGGGATATGGGATATGGGATATGGGATATGGGATATGGGATATGGAATCAACCCTCACTACAACCACCAGCCCAAGAGAATGCCAGTATGTTCAGGGAGAGGAGCACCAGTTTCTATTCAGACAATGAGGGTGTTACTGATATTTAAACACCTTTTCCACTTGTGATACACAGAGATGCTTAATGCCTTGGAAGATTACAGACTCTAAAATGAAAATGGACAGAAGAGGAAAAAAGCCTACTAGATCCTAAATGCTTAAATTAAGTTGTATTAAGTTCACCAGCTCTTGAATCAGGACCTGCTTCTTCACTGGTTTTTGAGGCAGACACACCAACTGGCAGGGAGATAAATATGTCAGTCAAAATCTTTCAAGAATATCTGTACTCAGCTGATGATTACTTTGACAGCCAGCATCTGGCCTGACACATAATAGGACTGGTGAGTAAGCTGGATTGTACCAAAAGATGTTCTGAGTATAAATGATGCTTTAAGAGTATTGGGAAAAGACTGAGTTGATGTTTTATTCAAGTGTAGGAGGTAATTGTGTGTAAACTGTACTTTACAGCATTTCAACCAGACGGATTCTTGCCTTCTTTCTCTCAAGGGAATATGAGGATATCAAAAATTCTGAAAAGAGGTACAACAGGGGAAACAGCAGTAAACATACAGCCCTGTTCTGCTTTAAAGTGGATTGTTAGATACTTATAAGGATGCTGCTAACAAAGAGTAGCTTCTCTCACCAGATTTCATCTACAAAATAAAAACAAGCTGATAAAATCATAACATTTGAATATATATCCATCTCTGTCTCTCAATGACAATTGTAAAGCAGGCTAGCAGTCTTCAGGGAAAGGGTATTCTATTGCAAGAAAACTAAATTTCACTGGAAAAATATTTTCTCTCTTGATTTTTTTTTTTTTTTTTTTTTGCTTTAAGATCCTTACAAATAGATTAAATTCACCTCTGAGAATAACAGAGATGAGCAAATTAATCTTGCTGGATGTGTACACTTTGGATAATGAGGGCTTCTTCCTTTAGAAGAATATTCACAGTGGTTGGGTTTGTTATTAAATTTGGTGCTCTCATTGGTTATAGATTCTTTACGTTAAATCTTTATCGCTAAGGGGAAGATTGAAGGCAGAGATTTCAACAGTCCCTGCTGGTTATTATGTCTTGTATTTCATTCCAATTACTTTAGCAGATTTATTGTTAGGAAGATAGAAGCAGAAAAAATCATGCACAAAACCTTTCTCTGTGTCAAGCTCTATTTATATTTCCAGGTACAAAAATAAAATAAACTAACAGTTCCTTCATAATTGAACATTGAAGAGGAGTAGTTCAGTAGACCTGTTCAGTAGGAAAGACCAAGGCCTGCATTTTCCCTTGACTATATTTTTTACTAGAAAACTGAAATAACAATATCAGTTATTGAACTAACAATATCGGTCAACATGATGGGCCAAATGTAACTGATTTTTTGTAACATTTAAGAAAATATTTTCATTATGTTGCTTTTACTTATCTGTAGTTTTATTTTAAAATATTTATTTTCATGCTGCATTCATAAATTCTGCAGTCACCTGACTGCTGGAAATAAGTTGACAAGACCATTGTAATTAAAAAGAGTTACAAATCTCATTGGCCGACCAGAACTGAGAGAGGTTATTCAAGGGAGAAATAAGTAAGGAAAATCCTGACCTGCAAAGGTAGAAGTGTTTGACATTTATGAATGCACTGGACAGCCTTCTATACTCTTCCTTCATCACTTTGTATCTATCATAAGGCCATAAGTCCCAGGTTTTACCCCTTCAGTGGCAGTGAGAGAACACCATACACCAGGTAGTCTGTTAAGTCATACCCTGAACAGCTGCAGAGCCCTTCAGGAAAGAAGGCTGGAGAAAATATTGAATTAGCACAGATTTTCAGTCTTGCAACTTTATCTCTCAATATGTCAAGGAGGTTCCTGAAGAACAGCAACAACAATTGAGCCACATGTTCATTTGGTTATTATGGTGAGCTCCTGTGCTTTGTTGCTCCTCACTGAGTGGGGATAAGTGCTTCACAGATACATGATCATAATCCTTTGCTCAAATGGGAGATGACAGTTTTTTAAAAGTACACAAACAAATAAAAGGTAAAGATGAAACAGAAGCATAGGAGATAGGTGACTTATCCAATGTTGCTTGGAAGCTGCAAATAAATCCCAAGATTCATTGTAAAATCTTTGTCCATCAGATCACACAATGGTGGGTTGATCTTGGCTGGATACCAGGACCCACCAAGCCATTCTTACTCCTCCTCCTGAGGAGGGAAGGTGAATAAAATAAGATTAAAAACTCATGGATTGAGATAACTGCTGTTTGAGAAATAAAAGCAAAGGCCGTGCACAGAAGTAAGACAAAGGAAAAAGTTTTATTTTCTACTTCTCATCAGCAAGAAATGGACATCCATTTCCTGGGAAGTAGGCCTTCAGTATTAATAGTGATTGTCTTGGAAGACAATCACATAAATAATGAATGTTCTCACCTCCTCCTTTCTCTTAGATTTTTTTTCTTGCTGGCCATGACATCATATGGTATGGAATATCCCTTTGGTCAGTTTGGCTCAGCTCTCCTGGCTGTTTCTCCTTCCAGCCCACACCAGGCCTACTCTCCTGTGGGAATGGGGTGGGGGTGGAGAGAGCCTGGATGCTGTGGGAGCAATGCTGAGCAGGAACTAAAACACTTGTGTGTTCTCAACAGCTGTAGTCTGGCTACAGCTACAAAGCTGTACAGCACTACATGGGCTGCTGAAGGGAAAGTTCCTCCATGCCTGCCAATCCTCTTACGCATACTAAACAAAATGTACACCTTGAGTGCTATTGGAGACAACAAAATATATTAACAAGGAGTCAAGGAAAAGAGCAGAAAACTGGAGTGAGGGAAAAGTGGAAAAATTGATTTTGGTTACTTTTCAACTGTCCAGTGAATAACTGCAAAATTGAAAAGAAAAGCTCTAACCTGCCTATGGTTTTGGACAACTCTTTTCCAACTTTTTTTTTTCAATACACTGAGACTTCCTCTGTGGTTAAGTACATCTGCACAAATTCAAGGACACATTTCAAAATCTTCTCTTAGACTGCCCACAACAGAATGACACAAAATTTAAGAACAGGAAAGCAGAAAATTTAGGAATGATGCCATTGTCATGAAAGAAGACAAATACTCAGATACACGAAGGACTCTCTGCAAATGTGGGCCTCTGTAAAAAAGTTCTCATGTTCATTTTGCAGCCATTAAGAACTGAAGCTCTTGCAATCTTATTTCTACCTTAACAGTTTAAAAGGACTGAGTAGAGTTTCTTTCCCAGTCCTTCGTGTACAAAAAGCCCAGCTCTGAGCCTATCTCTGTCTACCTGCTGTTCCTCTGGCTATGAAAGGCCATTTGTACTCCAACCCTTTCAGGAGTCTACAACTCAAGGTTAGTCCACAACTAATTACCCTGGGGGTAAGTCATATCTAGGAACAAATACTTTATGGTTGCCAGGATTTATTCTTCAAACTTAATTTCATTTGTTAAACAGGGATGTTCAAAATACCTCTAGCATTGACATTTTAACCAGTTCTCCTAAAACTGTTTCCATAAAATGGTAGTTGGCAGCATGCAACAACTACTCGAGTAGCTCAATAGTTTTGTCCTCTTTCAGGAATCTGGGTAAAAAAATCTTCCCAGACACAAAAGGAGTGTGTCTGTATTGTGGTCACAACCTGGTAAATCCTGGAGGCAGAAGCTTCCTCCTGGGACTGTAGTTGCACATTCATGACTTAGTCCAAAGTCCTCTGTTCTTCTGCAGCTCAAGGCAGCCAGCCCAGAGCCAGACACAACTCTGCCTTGGCCTGGGGCTCCCAGGGCTCCTGTCACCCCAGACATCTCTGGGATAATGATTTAGCTCATTGTGTTTGTATGGGCAACATATAAGCTCATTGTTCTTTTATGTTTATATAGTCATTTCCCAAACTTGTGAACTTCCTGTAATCAATAATTAAATTTTTGTTTCACTTAATTTGTGTTTTTGTGCTGTGACTCTAAGAGGTTCAACACAGAGTTTAGAGCCCCAGAGGAGTTGAAACTAAAAACAACAGTGAGGTACATTTCTTCCTTCCCAGTCCTAGATTGTTCCATCATGTGTGGAGCCACCTGATGTGACTCCCTCCCGATGGCTGCAGCCCTAAGGAATGCTCTAGATGGACTCGACAGGGAATAAGGAGTTTTCTTCATACGCAGTTCCAGTGGGGATGAACAGGTAGGATCCTGCAATAGGCAAAATTTAAAATAATTTCTTCACCATGCATGAGAGAGCAAACTTTACATCTCAGCTTTTAAAGCAGAGAATATGCAAAACAACCAAGTGGGAAGAAATAAATACATTAGGGGTATTTATATATTTAGACAGAAAAACTGTGAAGTTTCTCTGAAAGCAATGCCCTAAGATCATTCCAAACAACATGTACCATTTGCATATGGAAAAATCTCTGTCTAATAGTTAAATTGAGACTAAAATTTCAGCATCTGTGATCAGACAAATGGGCTTCTTGATGGTGGTATAGCAAGAGGCTTGGAGTGTCTGAGGAGGTCAAATGCCTTGTCCCTCTGCAAAAGAGAAAAGAGCCCAGAAATCTTAGTTTTTTGTGTAGCTATAATGACCAAAAGTGTATAGCTTCTCAGGCAGAAAGGGATCCAAGAAAATGAAATCCTTAAGGCCCATTTCAAAGCACTCACAGGACAATGTGGCCTCTTAGGTCCTGTGACCTGTTACCTCTTCATTTGTTCCAGGCTTCAAGAGCAGAACTGGGCAACAAAATCGGGAGCTCTGAAATGTGCAGGATTCAAAAATGTCTCTCTATTGCCTCATCTTGTCATTGTGAAGTGAAACTTATTTTTCTGGGCATAATGAACACCTGCTGAGGTTATTGTCTCCAATGAAAGCTCAGACTGAGACAATATTTGATGTGTCAAAATTGGCATCCAAAATAGTTAATATTAAAGTTGAGAACCCTGAACTAATAGGTACTTCTCCAAACATTTGGCCTAAGGGTCACAATTTCTATGTTTTCAAAATCCCAGCCTCTTTCAGCAAGTATTTTACAGCCCTTGGTTGAATAAAAGTTTAAAAACAAATAGTGTATGTTTTTAAGTAATCAAGGGAGAAAAACAGTTTCAATCAAATATAAGACAGAGTAAAGATCAGGAAATCCTTTAAGAAAGTATTTTCATGTTTTTCTCATGAAGACACATTAATTGAAGCTAGTAAACTCTATAATTATTATAAAACAGGGGAACATATACTTTTCAAGGAACTCATAGGGAAGCTGAGGGAGATTCGTGTTATTCAATCAGGTAGCAGAAAAGAAATAAACACGCATCTTACAAGAATTGATAGAGCATCCCATTTAATAGTCCACCTCTTTGTATGGCTGTCACTCAGAAAAATGTACAGGACAAGCAATAGTTGCAGAGTACACTAATGGCATACCTTGGCACAAATAAAACTGAGGAGGCATTGCCATGAATAAATGCCAGAATAAAGAAACTCTTTTCATGCTCACTGCTTCAGAACAGATGGAAGTTATTGACTAACCTAAATTGCTTCTCCACTTGTATCGTGTGCTGCTCAGAAGACTGTACTGCTATTTTTCTAGGAAAAGAATATGTTGCAATATGCAATAGCAGTCTGAGTGCATTGATCAAGTCATTTGCAATTCAGGTGTTAGCATTTAACTCTCATGTTCTTTATGAAAGCTTCCAAGCAAATGAAAAAGGATAATTATTTTTTCATGAGTTTTGGTGGGGTTTTTTTAGCATGGGCTTTTCAAGTCAAATTGATTTTTTAGAGGAAGATTGTTGCCATAAGGATTTAGAGGAGGTCAGTTCAGAATACTCCTAATTGTAATGAATTAATACATAATCTGACAGATGTTGTGGGCCTTGTTTACAGAAGCACTGTAGAAACACATGACTGTTTCAGTGAGCCATGAGCACAGAAGTAGTTTTTCACATAATGGAGCATAACAAAGATCAAGGCTCTGGAGAATGTCTGAATTTACAGTCCAGAAATTGTGGTGACCAGTATGTAGTTGCTCCTGCATGTCTATAATCAAAGTGAATAGTATTTAACCTCAATGTTTCTATTTGTTGGAACACTTGAAATGGGAAGAATGAAAGGAGCTCTTTTTCCTGTCCAATTGTATTCTGCAATTGTAGGGTTCAGAGAAAGCAGAAATTGCTTATGAGGGATGAAAAGTCTGGAGCAAGGAAAGAGACAGAACATACCATGGGGCAGAAAAGCAATCAGAGCACCAGACTCTAACCAAAGAATGTTTCAGCTGAAGAAACCAGCTCAGAGAAATGCATGCTCCTCAGTTCTGTGTGATTAAAACTCCTCAGGACAGACATCTATGTGTGCTTTATATTTCAATTATGTACTGCAATCAGGAAGGATGATGCTTTAAGGATAGAAATCACCTTATCAGTAAATTCAAAAGTGGAAATTTAAATTAAAGGCAAATTTGGGGAACAAACAGGTTTCAGGGCCAAGGATGGCAGTCTTACATTCAAGAAGGCAAAACTTGCTTTGGTAAGTAAACTGAACAAAGGTCTTCTGAGATCCAGGAGCAACTTGGATGTCCTACATGGATAGGAGTGAGAGTGGAGTGAGACCCAACAGAACAGAGCAGGAAGGGTACAGTCAGCAAGACCTTAACACTAAGGGTGGGCAGGAGACACCACCAGGTCTTTCTGCGCCCATTTCACCATCCAAAGGCTTCTACTCTTCCATCTATAGCCTTGTGAATAACTGTGTTAAATGCTTCTGGCAGTGGCACTGCAGACTCTCTGCTGGTCACCCCCACAGGGGAAGCCAGCCACGAGTGCTGCTGTGGCCATCCCTTTGTCAGGTTTGGGTCTGAACTCTGCTCATGTGTTCTGCACTCTGACTCAGTTTTACAGGACTTTCTTAAGAGGAAACTTTATTGTTGGTACCTTTCCCAAGATTACTAGAAATAGCTGTGCTTTCTATTAAAGTTTTCAGATTCTTTGTATTTTCAGTGTGTCCTGGTTCATTTACCTTCTCCTCCTCCCTTTTTCAATGTTGCCAAGTACCTTTGCTTCTTGTTGGATAAGTAAGCAGAAACAGATGTCAAACGAGGCTCAAGGGGACCAGGAAAGCTCAACTCCTCCTAACCCTGAACAAGGCAGTCAGCACACACATCCCTTTCAGAAGAGAGCTGAAGTTTTGTTACAATTTGGAAACCAAGAGCAAAGTCTGTTCAGCTACAGCTTTACCCCAGGCCACCTCCAAATGTCACATGGCCATTGGAGTGATCAAAAAGAAAGCAAAATAAATAAAGAAAAATAATAATTTCTGCCTTATTGAGAATTTCTATTAAAAATCGGAAGCTTTCTATTGCTGAAGCTTTGGGCATGCCTGCAACAATAGAGTTGGAAGCACTTTCTCATCTAAACCCAAAGGCATAGCTGTCCTGTTGAAATCAAACAGTGGGGCACTTTCTGTTTGGTTTTAGTTTAAAAAATATTGTCTATATATATTGCAGTTAGTAATATTATATATTTTTCCTTGAGTGTGTTATTTCATACTTACATAGCAAGGAGGCAGTTTAGAAAACCTCCATTTAGCTGAAAGAGAAAAGCAGGCTTGTTTCCTTTTCTGCAAATGGGACTGATGAGTGTTTATGCTGAAAACACCAATAAATCTTCAGTTCTTTCTTTCCAGTTCCTTACGTTCTGTTCCCTGGAGGTTCTGGTTTTACAGTACAAGGGGAGTGCATGGGGTCCTTAAACAACTTTAAACACTTACAGTTTGAAGCTGGGGGTAATGTTTTTTTGGCCTCTTTCCCATAATTTCTTTCAAACATTGCAAAAAGGTTGCATGCTGCTCCTTCCTTTAGCAAGACTGTTTACAGGGTCTGCTGTTAATTCAGAATGGTAAAGTGTTTCCCTTTTTTTCTTCCACAGTTCTAAACCCAAGAGACCATTGGACATGCTGCAGAGAAAAGTGGTTCAATCCCCTCCAATTTGTGACACAGCTACACTATCTCAGCTTCAGGAACGTTTTTGTGTTTCTGCACCAAAGTGTTCTGAATGTGCTCCTATCAAAATCTTCTAAAATCAGGTGAAACATTCAAAAAGTTCTCATGGGGGTATCTGGTTTCTGCTGTGATGTGTAATCCAAAAATGCTGTCTTTGAGCAGCAGATGCTCAGAGATCTATCAGCAGTGTGTTCTAAACCAGGCCTTGGTTGGCAGGTTTGAACAAAACACATTCCCTTTGATAGACCAGGGACCTCTTCAAACTCCTATTTACTTTTGCCTTTCTAAGACAAGATCAGGCACTGGCTTGGAGCAGGCCTGGAAATGGTTGGTTGGTGCATGTGGGGATCGTTTATGTGTCTTTGTGTCTGCTGAACACCTCAACCTGCCTTCTTGCTCACCCTGCTTGGAAACAAATAGACATACATAGGATTTATAGTATGTAGAAGTTATGTAGGATTTCAGGAAGTTGAAGAATCATACATTTAGCCTTGCTCCATTTGCATTCCCTTTGAGGATAAAAGCATACAATGCCAATCATGCTGTAGAAAGAAATAGAGGGAGTTTTATTCCTGACATGAGTTTGGTTACTTTTGTGTGAGTTCCTGCAGGTTAGCTCCTGCAGAAAGGCAGGGGCAGCTGTTCCCAGATGCAAGGTATGTCCCAGCTCATGACCTGGGCTCAGAAACCTGAACCACCACACCCTTCCCCCAGCAACACACACACACCAAGCATCACCTGGTCTCCCACACTCCCTTTTAATTCAAGAGTACATTTGAAAGTGGCCAGGCTGACTCTGGGTATGCCTTAAGGGATAGCACTTTATGGCTGCTTTTGTACTGCAATATTTAGTCCCACAGCACGTTTTTGTTTGTAGTTGCAAAGTTTACAATTAAACCATATGGAGCAGATTTTATTTTACTTCAGTTTATCACCAGAAATCAGCTCCTCGGCACTGAGCCCAGCTGATTTCATATTCTGTTGGTTTTAGGGAAGCAATGTAGGATTCCCTGTCTGTATATTCAAGCTCTTTAATTGACATAAACAAACAGAAAAGCATTGTCTAGCATGAGTGGATGTTTACTCAGCCTTGTAGAAGGGTGAAGCATATCACTATAAAAACCACACTATAAAAATAATCTGAGTTGTGATTGTTCTGAGGAATCCTGCAACACTTGCACAGTATGAGACAGAGTTATCTTTATTTTACCAGCTTTCAAAACATGACTGCCAAATTGACTGAACAATATCAGATAAATTGGTATAGTAGCTGTCTAAATGCAAAACCCAGCAGAGTCAACAACAAGTTCAGGGCTTGTAAAGGGAGTGTTTCATTTCTGAGGCAAAATTAATTCCATCCAATTTCTTCCATCTCTGAGGGATAAAATGGTACCCAGATTACCTGCAAATGACCATAACACTCCAGAAGCATAAACTAGCCACAACATCTTGTGACTATTTTCCCTTGAAATTCCAGCTTCCATGATGGTCAAGGCCAGGTATTTTGGATGACAATGCCCAGAATAGAGAAATTTTTGCTTCATTCTGCAGTGCTCCATCACACAAGACAATTTTCCTATGTTTAGCAATGACAGAGCCCATAACAAGAAAATTTTTAGCAGATTTAAAAGGCTTGTATATGTCAATTATTTTATTGTTGATTATATCTGATAGCATTTTCTGGTATTTCAAAAGTGAATTGGGCCTTCCTGGCAAAGTTCAGGGTAAGAATTACTTGCAAGTTCAATGCCAGAGTGCTGGTATGAATGGCACCCTGTGGCTTGATGGATTTGCAATCCTAAATCAGGAGGTATGACTTCTCAGGCAGAACTTGAAAAAAAGGAAACTGAGTACAGCACCCAGGAAAATGAAGACACTAACCTGGGATAAATCTGACCCACTTAGTAGGAAGTCCTGAGGAGGTGGATGTGGCCAAGAGGAATGGCCACTTACTGGTAGCTGATAGGAAATAGCTTTGCCTATTCAGGAGTGGGGGTCAGAGTGCCTGCCCTAAAGTGGTGCAACTAATACCAATATGTCACAAAAACATAGAGTCATTAAGGCTGAGAAAAACCTCTAAGATCACTGATCGAACCATTAACTAGCACTGACATGTTCCCCACTAAACCCTATTCCCAAGTGCCACATGCCCATGTTTTCTTAATACCTCCAGGGATGGTGGCTCCACCACTTCTCTGGGAAGCTTTTTCCAAAGCTTTATTTCAGTGAAGAAATTTTTTCTGGTGTTCACTCTAAACCTCCCCTAGCACAATATGGGGCCATTTCTTCTGGTTTATCTCCTGTTACCTGGGAGAAAAGGCTGATCCCCACCTGGTTACAACGTCCTTTCAGGGAGTTGTAGAGGGGGATAAGGTCTCCCTTCAGCCTTCCTTTCTCCAGGCTAAACACCCCCAGCTCCCCCAGCTGCTCCTCATAAGACTTTTAGTCTGGAGCCTTCAACATGACAAGTCCTCCATCTTTTTTCCAAGAAACATTTTAGCAATATTTTTTTCTGTATAATGAAGTGAATTCAGTTGTTCTCTGTTGCCAGGCTTAAACATCCTCTTTGCTTTTAAATACTTATATGGCCTCATGCATTCTCTGTTGCTGCACCCAGTAGTGGATCAGTTAATTTGTCCAGTTCAAGATGGGTTTTTTGTGCAAAACACCCCAACTACAAGTGTAAACTGAAAGAAATCTTGCAAATATAAAAGATAATCATAAAGTAGTGACAGACTTTAACAATGGCTTCAAAACGTTGCTGTAAAAAATGAGCTATTCTAAAGTTGCTTTCAAATAGCTGTCTTCTTTCCCTAGGCATTCTATTGATTAGATTTTCAAAGGTGCAAAGTTCTCAGCCTAACTCCCTGATTATCTCATCAGTGTTAAAATACTTGTAATGAATAATAAATAGCACATAATGATTTATTCCTTTTTATTATTCCTGAGTATGAAGGAAATACAAATCAGGCAAATCCCTGGGGAATTATGAAGAATTACAGTCACTGGGGTGGGAAATGTACTTTGCACTTTAAATCTCAGAGGGCCCTCAGAGGTGCTCTTTTCTAAAGAATACCTCCTCCTAAAGCCATGAGAAAGACTGTAAAGTGTTAAAAGTTACTGCATTCTTGCAGTCTCTTACCATTCCAGTCTGTCCTTCCTGAAAGGAGATCTCTTTCCAGCACACACCAGGAGGAGATGTACAGGTAGCAAGTGTTTACAATATATCCCAGTACATTTTGTAATTTCATTCAATATTCTGGGATGAACACTTCCTTTATTTTTCTGCTAAACAAACTCAATTAAAAATAAATATCCATAAGAAGGAATCCAAATTCAACTCATGCAATCAACATAATATGATTGTGTCCATCTATAAAGCTAACACTTAGCTACCCTTGAGCTGTCATGAGGAAGAATTAACATTTCAGCTTCATTGCAACTCTTCTGCAGGATGAGTCCAAAGGAAAACAGCTGTGTTAGAAAAGTGTTCAATCAATATTAAATGTTATACCACATAATTTTCCTTTAACTCATATTACTAATATGAATTGGCCAATGATTTTTTGCTTTCTCATAAATTATGGTTTTTTCCTTTTGTAATTTTTACAGGATATGCATGTTTTAAGTGAAACAGAAGCCAGAAGGACTCTACAAAAATATCACTGTTGTAACAATTCAGCATTTTTATGGTCAGCCATCATTCATAGATCTGTCATTTGAAGAAAGAGCATTCTGAGAAATCTTCATTTAACCAGAAATGTACACAGAGACTTTCTCCACCCTCTTTTCCAGGGTAAGCAGCTGTACATGAAGTTTTTCTAAACACAATGTGAACAGCTTTGAAGAAAAATTAACACAATATGCTTTCCTGGGACAAAAACGCTATTTTTTTTTCTGGAAAAACAGCTGTTTCAGGCAAAAAAGGTGAATCACATTTTGCATGACAAGACTTGACAAACTTACACTTCTATCAAATATTATAAAGCTGCTAGCATGTCCTCAATCCACTTTTAGTTCCCACCAGGGATTTCTGGGAAAAAAGCCCCAGTGATCCAACATCTGAATTACACATCAAGTCAGGAAAATAAATTATGTATATGAACTTCACATCAGTTTCAGTACAATACATTTCCCTCCACGTACAAGTCTTTATTTGTGAAACAATACATTTGTGGTCAAGACTTTTGGTACTATATACAGACCCATATTTTATACTAACTAAACAACAATGCAGTGAAAATATACAGCAATTGCAGGCTAAATGCAGTTTTATTATCTCACTAATTTCTACTTTGTCCAATCCCCTTTTGCTTTTTAAAAAATCAGGTTTTTTGCTTTTTAAAAAATCAGGTTTGATCACAGTGATATGACATCACATGTGCTACTTCGTAGCACACTGGGTGAAATTCAACTTTTAAAGGTAGAATATATCCCATATTAGGAATATGCAATACAGTATTCATGTTACCCTTAAAATTGGGAGTCATCAATAACTTAAAGGGTGCTTGCAGAGTTCCCTCTAAAAAGTTAGCCAAAGACTGACAATTATAAAGAAGGTTGATTTTATATTGAATAGCTTTAAAATCACCTATTGATCAGAGAATGTCAATTTTGATCAAACCAAATTGAATGATCCTTGGTCAAAAGGAGCTCCATTTATATGTAACCCTACATTACTTGACCTACAATATCAATATTAGAATTAATATTTTCATCACATTTTGGATATATCCTTTTATTTTTAGAGCTATAAAAATAAAAAATCAGATTCAAAAATTTTAAAAAGGCCAAAAAGGTTAGTCAGGGTAGTTTCAATATTTTTTCCTCATAACTTGTTTTCTTTGTCCATTTCGTCTTTGATGAAGTTATCTGTTTGACTCAACAGGAACTGATAACTTGTCTCAACCAATCCAAATGTGCTCTATTTACCCACCTAAAATATTTAAATGATTTAATCATATACAACATATAGCTCTACTTTGGCCAAGTAGAGTCCAGCAAGAAATTCCTTGGTAATTCTTTAAATGGCTTCAGAAGTGACCTTAGGAATCCACTGAGTCATGCAGTGTCACAGAAACATCAGCACCCATATGTACCAACTCACTGTATGCCATCTTATCATCTAAAACAAATTAAATCTCTTTGTATTTTAGAAATTAAACCAGCATTTTCATAAAGTGCACCCTGGTTGAGTTTAAACCAATAAACACTAGTTCATCATATACAATAAACAAATCAAAGCAATTAAATAGCCAAATCAAACCACTAAGGCTCAGAGGCAATTTTATATATAAACAACTAGTGAATACAACGGTAATCAGGGTGTGCTTTATGTAAACTAACATGGAATGTTTCCCAAAACTAAACTGTATAAGATGTCTGTACAACACCAAGAGGATCATAAAAGGCAACTTAAGATCTATACAACACTAACAGGATTTTAAAGTGCCCTTGAAAACATAATAGAGGTGAAGACCAGCCTTTCTTTTCTCTATCACTCTCTTGTCTAAAAAATGTTAATGCCTTGGCTAGTTATTTTTCTCTTTATAAAGCCTCCATGTTTTTGTTATTCACTCAAAGAAAAGCTAATTAAGTCTATAATCTCTGCCAGTTGTGGTTTTCCTCCCTCTTCAACTTCAGCCAATTTAATCCCCAATTATTCATTAGAGAATGAAGAAGCTGAATATTATTACACAAAACATTTTTAGGACACAAACACCCCAAAACTTGTTCACTTTCTTTAAGGATGCCAAAAACAAGAGCGTGGACACTTTCAGGCATATTTTCTTCTCACAACTTGTAGTGAGCAAGCTTGTGCTGCTACTCATTTGTCAACCTAATGTGGTGGCTGCCCTAGACTTCCGCTCTCTGCTTATTGTGAAAATATTCTCCAATGTAATAATTTTCAAAGAACCCAATCCATAGAGTCCAGATTTCTTATGCTCAACAAATTTTAAAGGTGGGATTTTAGATTATGAGATTTCAGTAATATGTTGGACTCCACATAATAATAACTAATAATAATAATAATAATAATGGCAGCCACATGTTCTTTTCAGCATGCAGGACTGCTAGTTTTTGTGTCAGCATTGTTTTGCATGGCCAAGGAAAGAGGGAGTGAAAATTGTGAGAAACAATTTTCAGGCATTACCAGCTTTGGTCTCAGCATGTAACCTTAACAAAGCAGGAGAGCAGCCAGCTATTCAGCACACTTAAGCCATCATGGGCTGCACTAGAGCACTTGAACTCTTATGGAGAAGGCAGAGCTGCACCTGGTTGACAGCCATATATTGGCTATATGAAATTGATGGCACGTGGTAAATTAAAGCTTCTACAGGGCACACGTGTTAAATGTTAGCCCTGAGAGGCTAGTTAAGAGTGCTAAAACCCTAAAGAGCCCCTTAAAATAATAGGCTTTTACATTCATTGACTCTTGCAAGTACCACAGATTGCATCTTGACCTGTCCTGTCCTGGGGATATAAACATTAGAAGTAAGGAACTAAGAAGAAAACATTTTCATTTAAACCAGCCACACTTAAATACATATATTGTTCTATCTTTTATTTTTCCTTAGGATAAAATGGGCTAATTATGAATTTAACAATGTTTATCATAATTACAAACAAAAATGTTTGCAAAACTAAGGGTTATGAGCTACATTCAATAATAGCATATTCCTTTTGCTCTGAAAATTCAGCTATATTTAATTTTATTATAAAAGATGTCAAATATTTAGCTAATGGAGTTGATCTGACTGAAAAATAGAAGGTTTTTTCACCGCTATCTTTGAATAACTTTAGAGTGAAAACTGCTGTCAGATTACAGAGAAATGAAAAATACAAGAGCTACTTAGACTGCTCTGTGTTGATGAACTTTAAAGTTTGAAGGCTTATGAAATCTTCACCAAGATCCCATATGTAGCAAGATCTTTTCACTCCTAGTTGCCTCCTTCTGGTACTTCCTTTTTCCGAGAGTACCTTTTCCAGCCTCTGCACAGTGAAAAATGTAGCCCAGTGTTCTCCAAAGGATGAATTGTTAAACATGATACAACATAGGCATTAGATTAGATATATAGGTGACAAAATGTTCACAAGTTAGAAGCCCAATGGAGACTATAAAAATTGAAATATGGTGTCTGGAGAAAGGATATGGGTCAAAAGAGATGTGTGACAAAGGGGACAGAGCCTCTGAGTTTTGGGCTGAGGATAGAGGAAAAATATAAATTTTATCCCTTTTTCTTTTAATAACACACTGCCTAGCAAATTATATAGGGGGAGATCAAAATGAGCAGGTCTGTGTGAAGCTTATGGCTGAAGGTCATCAATAATTCAGTGCAGTAGAGGAATGACATGAGGTCTGTCTGAGTTCAGGAGGTGTGAATTCAGTGGGAATGCAGCACTGCTTTTACCAGCTACCTTTCCAAACCTGCTGGTGACTTCATCAGAGACTATCCACAAACATTCCCAACACAGCCAGAGCAGAGTCCATCACAGTAATTTGAGTAACTTCTGGTATCACTGATATCCAGCTGTCCAGTCTGAATATTTGTTATGGAATTGCTGCTTAATCAACATCCTTTATATCATATTCCAGGTGGAAAAGACTAAATGTAGATTTTGGCATAATTTGCGTAACAGAGGCACAGTTTTGACCCCACTACACTCAGTGGCAAATCATGGCTTAATTTCTTTAATTTCTTTCTCAGTTTTTTGACATCTACATTTCCTGTTCAACCTGGTTGCTCCCCAGAAAAAAATACATATTTTCAGGAGATATAAGGTATAAGTTGTATCAACTTTGTCATACACTGATGATTAACTTTAGGATCAATTGGATAAATCCAACTTCCAGATCATCCCATGGTCAATGAACAGAGTAAGGCAGCTCTAGAGGTAAACTCAATGCTGTCCCAGAAAGCAATCTCAGGCTGGGTTGAGTTACACTAGGAGTTTGCTCTGGTTTAAACAGTCCAGAAGTAATCAATGTTAAGTGAGACAAAGCCAATCCATAAGTGAGCCATTTGGAAAAGTACCATAGATCCATTACACTGTACTTTAATATTGTGTACTAGTTCTGCATATTTTACTTTCCTTGTGAGAAAATTATACTTCCATAACCTTTTTGGATACAGGTAACCTAATAGAGGGACAAGAGTTAAAGACTCAGCTATTAGTCTGGACAGCTCAGGCCCTGGAAAAGGAACAGCTCAACTCTCAATTTCTACTCCAAGGAAAATGACAATAGGTATTTTATGGGGTCTACACGTTTCTCACAACAACGCCCATACTGAAGAGATTTACCACTTTTTGGATATATGTTTGCAGTAACAGAATGTTCAGATATAACAAGTCTTGGGTAATCAGAGGAGGAGACCCAGAGATCCTTAACTGTTCCTCAGAATTCTGGTCCTTGTAGAGAACATTTGCCCATGTAGTACAGCAGCCAGCAAATTTGATATGGGCAACATTTTTTACATAGCTGGAACCTAGAAGCAAGCTGTAACTCTGCATTGATTGCCCACAAGAAGTGGGTAACATGTCTTCAAGGAATTGAAATAGAACATTTTCTTCCCCTGCAAATGAAGTGTGGACTCCTCAGCACTGCATAATACTTGAACAAAGTTTTTCCTTATAATAAAACATGTATTTGGATTTCACAATATCTCATCACTTCAGCCACAGCTGGTGACCGTGCCAGGAGCACTTCTCACGTATCATTTGCAATGTTTTCTTTCCAATTACTCCAGGGAGAGGAGGGGAGAGAAGCACGTGGGACAGAGCTCCAGTTCCTAGTGAAGATTTTAGAGTTAGTCTCTTTTTTACAATAGTGCTATTCAGTACTCTGCTGTTGGAGGGCTGGTGAGAATTGCGCACTGAAGAACGCTTTTGCCCTGTAATTAGTGGTTCTGCCAGTGTTTGGAGGACTTGATGGTCTGTTAGAAAAGGACTTCTTGCAACACCAAACATTAATGTAATAGTCCAACTGTGCCATACCAAAGGTCCTCCTAGATTGTTATCTTGTTCCCTACAGTGGCCAAAACAAAAGGGACAGTACAAGTTTAAAAATCACAAATATTTTGGAAGGCTCTTTCAGCTCTCAGAAATTAGAGGCTTTTGGGCACACTAAGCCAAGTATTTCAATCGGGCTATTAATGTTAATGGCCTCAAGGACTGCTTTTAAACTAATTTCTCCTTTTGTCTCCAACATTATCCTATTCATGCTTCCATATTTTATTTATATACTGAGTAGGAAAAAAAGTAAAAAAGAATGACAGCCTTGTATATCTTTCTCTATGTGATTATCAGATGTAGTTTCATTCCATTATATAAGTTTACCAACAAGATTGTTGAAATTTCTACTCTGGTTCAAGCACTGCTACATGACTTCTAAGAACCTTTTGCTGGCTTCATAACACTCGTTGGGATGAACTACTCAGCAGAAAAATGAAAAACAGTATTTCATATCTGTTTGAAACATTAGTCATTATCTTGTCTCTGGCTAAGCAAAACACCCACCAGCCAGCTTTTAGTGTAACGTTTTGCCTTTTACAAGCATAGCCTCAAAAATGCTGATTTGTGCAACATTTTGACAAAGGAATGGTCACAACCACAAAGATTATTTTTGTGACAAGAAATTGCCTTCCAGTATCCTTATCACACAACAAGGCATTTTACTTACTAGTGGGTTTTGCTTTTCAAAACAAAGACTAGAGGTAGGCTACAGTGACATTGTAATGGCAGAGCTAAGAATCCCAGAAGAACGGAGCAAAGCAAGAAAATAAAAGGACCATGACTCTGAAGAGAGAGTTTAAATTCGTTTGTGGCCCTGCTTAGCAGAATCTTTCAGGTAGATGGTCCAGGAAACCTGTTTGATTTAAAGGGATTACCTCCTCTGAGCTCAGCAAAGTCCATGTGGTTCTACAGGAAGTCTGGCAAAAGTGGTAGGATGCCAGCATGGATGAAAATGGAGTTCATGACAAAACTTGGACATTAAAAAGGAAGCTTACAGAAGGCAGAAGAAGAATCATGTTGCTAAGGAGGAATTCAGGACACTGTCTGAACATGCAGGGATGGGATAAGGAATTCCAAACCCACCTGGAGTTCAATCTGGTGAAGAACATATAAGGCAACAAGAAGGGTTTCTACAGGTACCTTAGCAGCAAAAAAGAGGAGAAAAAGCAGGCATTCTGCTAAACAGTGCTGAGTAAACTGGCTAATGTTGTTGCAAGGCCACTGTCCTTTATCTTTGCAAGGTCATGACAGCTGAGGTGGTTCCTGAGGACTGGAAGAGGGTAAATATTGTTTCTACCACCACGACAGACAAGAAGGGGTTGGCCCATGCAGATCCAGAAGTTGGGTTTGATGATCCTTGTGGATTGCTTCCAGCCCAGGATATTCTATGATTCTGTGATGATTTTAAGTCTCAAATAGCACTCAAACCTCATGTTCAAACAATGCAAACACTAAGGTGTGCTGTTCTTATCTGCCTTTGATAATATCAAATGCACAGATGACTTGACACAATAAGAAAGCTACAACCTATTTTCTCTTTTTCTTTTATTTACCTAGAACTATAAAGTCAGAGATATGGTTGTCCATTTTCTTCATACACACCATCCATAAATAAGTCATTTACATTCAGTTGTCACCATAGCCGCTGGAGCAGAACTTCTTACGAATCTTGGATTTTAAATATCAGCACCAAGTCTGTTTAGTGTATAATTTGACACCCTTCATTATTGGTAATAATAAGCAACATATTTGTCTAAGATTTGCTATCTCTTCTTCACACAAGCAAAACCAAGATGTCTGCTGGTTGTTTGTTTGGCTTTCCTTTCATTTAATCACAGGAGATCAAGATAACCACTAGGCACTTATGTGATTTTGATGCAAGCAACCTCTCTACTCAGATTTCTGTGACTTACTTTGAATATAATTACATGCAAAAAAATAAAAATCAACCCTAAATAAACCCTGGGAATCTGAAGTCAGCTGATTAGAGAACAGCTTTTCCTGCTGCTAAACTTTCCCTTCTGTTTCTCTGTGTGCTAGGGTGAGTGGTTTCACACTGATGTTGGCTGTAGTGGGATATTGTGAAGAGGAGTCAGCACCTGAAATCCCTCACCAGGAGGAAAAGATGTTCAAATAGAGAGTTTCCTCTTTCCATCTGCTTCTTTCCTAATTTTTGACTTTTTTTCCCCTTTTTTGTTTCTCCTTTCAAGTGTCATTTATGTAAGTTCTCCAACACACATTTCTAGCTTTCTCTTTTTTTCACTAGTGCTTCTCCAGCTTACATCCAAATTTCCTACATATAGTGTCATTGACATCTATTAGATACTATCTGCTGTCTGTGTCATCCCCCTAAACAGGTTTCTCAGGTTCCAGGCCTGCTGTGTCTCCACCTTTCAAGATGACTCCTTTTGTATCAAACTTGTACTTCTCTATGCTTTGTGTCAGGGTCCTAAATACCTCATTCTGCTTAAAAAACCTTTTTGCTACTGCTATAAAAAACCATAGTTCTACCACATGAATATAAATTAAAGTTTTGAAAAGCTAGCTACAGGCAAGTGGCAAAATAGGCAAATTGTTTTCACAGTCAAATTAAGTCAAAGAAAGCTACAGGCAGGTCAGGTACCCTTTAAACCTTTTTCCAAAAGGTTTATAGTCTAAATATATTTGACAGATGAGTCAAGCATGAAACAGAGAGAGAGAAGACAGGGAGATGTTTACATATTCTCAGAAAAAAGTATTTCAAATGACAGTGCCAACAAGAAGAGCAATTTTCCTAGGAACATTACTATTTTTATAGGAAATTTCATTTTCATCTACTGTTTTTAACATTCATGATGTTGACGGTGAGCTGACTTTAAATTTATTAACTGAAAAATCTTTCTTGCTAAGAACTCCAAAACTGGTTATTTATTATGAAAACCAGAGCCACATTAAGAAAAGTTAGAAATGTTTTTGGGGTTTTGAAATGTTTATTTCAGAAAAAAAAAAAAAACAATCCTCCCAGCCAGCACTCAGGATGAGCAGAATCCCAAGTCAATCTATGGACCTGGCACAAGCTGCCACTGGCTTTAATGATAGCAAAGGATTCAGCATAGTCATGTGCAGTAGGTTTGGAGTTGCAAGACTCCTCAGAAAAGTGGCAAAGACACCTTACATGTCACATCTATGGGCAAATCACTGCTCTTCCATCAGACACAACTGCAGGACAGCCCCTCTCCAGGAGCAGGACTCCTCTGACACCCAGAATCAAAATCTCTTGAAACTGAAAACAGAGGTGAAAACCTGTAATATAAAACCATGCTGTAGAACCACACAGTGACTCAAAAATAATTTGGGAGCTGCAATGGAACATTACATTGCAAACCCAGCTGTTTACTGGCAGCTGTTGCAAAAAATATTTTCCTCCCATTTGCATCTCCCCCTGCCCCTGATTTTTTTCTTTTTAATTTAACACTCAGAGAAGCAGAGAGTTTTCACACTGAACTGGCTTTGTTTATTTACTGCCCTTGAGATAACTGAAGTTTCTCACAGCCAACCAGTGGGAACTAAAAAGCAATACTGCAGGGTAAATAATGAGATTGGAAGGACAATGCACTTTAGGAAACAGTTATGTTCATGGGTAGGTTTCTTTTAATTCCAAGGTAGAAGCAAATGCATGACAGCAATAGAAAGAAAAAAAAATGCTAAAAATTGAAGACTACCTCCATTCTGATATGGAAGGTAAAACCTTTACAAGCAAATGTTTTTGCTCCTCTAGTTCCGAAATTGTCTGACACTGTCAACCACTTCCATGATCAGTCTGAAAATCATTGCTACAGGATTCTGCCATTACATCAAGGCAGCAAGTTTGGAAAGGCCAAACCAGAAGGGGACACTTATGTGGATTATGAGGTTAACCAGAATCATGGTATTAAAGAGTTTATTAATCTATCAAAAAAATTAAGGGGTTTGGAAAAGCCATCCATATTGCTTCAGTACAGAAGATAATCTCCCTGGAGGACTATCTGGCATAGGTTCATATGAGTAATCATGATCTGTGAACCATTGTAGATATTATTCTCACAACACTTGAAGTTTTCTGTCACATATTACTCTCGAAAAAGACCTCCTTAGTTGGGATACACCCATGCAGATAAAGCGAACATTTTCAAAACACTTCTCTAGAAATGAGGCCAGCTTCCACAAAAGTTCTTTATATTATTAGTCTGATGTCCTTCAAAACAGGTGAACTACACCCGAGTATCTTTTGAGAATGGTCTCTGTTTCTTGCTAATTCCTGCCCATTACAAGAACCAGGTGAATGCTGACTAGTGCAGGCCAAGTCTGATCAAACCTGTCCCAGTGCCAGGGATCCTTCTAACAGCTGCTCACTGGGCTGGCTACAGTGCCAGTGCTCCCACTTTGGCACCATTTAATTCCTTAGCAGAAGACTTTAGTATAATACTATGATAAAACTGCGCAGTAGAAGGGATCCAGCATACCAGTCACACACTGGTGTGTGGCACAGCACATGAGATGATGTACTCAAGCTCTGCAGCCATCCCCAAGCCCCTTCCTTTCCCTTTCAAGACTCTCAGTTTGCCCCCGTGAGTGTAAGCTCAAAGGAAGCATTACCCTCTCACTACAACCCCCAGTGGGTGACAACTTTGCTCAACACTTCACAGCTTGAACCTAATTCCAATGAGAACATTAGAAATGAAAAATGCAGTCTGTAATTGTTAGAATGTCTTGTAACCAAGCTGCATTATTTCATCCCTAGAAGATGAGTATATCAGGATATGATTTAATATGATTAATATGTACCCTTCATTTCTTCCCTTCACCTTCACCCATATTTGGTATGCTGCTTGCAGAAGTTATAAGTTCACCTTCATTAATTCACTGCAAGCAGTCCCTACCTAGTTCATGTTTTTTTCCTTCAAAAGTAATGTATTAATTTCAGTTGCATATACCTCATGCAATAAAACAAAAATCCAACTACAGATTGTTAAATGCATAACTAAGCTGTTTACCTTGTAACAGCTTAATTAAAATACTTCACATCTGTAGTCAGCCAGGCAATGTGGCCACTGGCACTAACGTGCTGCTAACCACTACATTCTGAGGGACACAAGGGATTTTAAAATATGTATTCTAGTACTTAATGTTTTCTGTTTACTCTAGCAAGTTTTTCCTTGAAGAGACTGATTTGTTAGGATGTGAAAATTTCATCATCCCATTTCTATTTCGTGCATGTTGTTCTTTATTCATTAAAAAATGTCCATACAGATTTACTAAATTGGCTTCTACCTTGAGTAAATACCTCTAAGCAGAATAGTAGAGCCATGGGCATAGTGAAATTTCAAGCTCCATTTCTGTGTAAAACTATGGAGAAACAATAATACAAAAATTATTCTAAAGCAAAATGTTTAGCTGAAAAATAAATGCCTGCATTGCTTTCTGGATATTTAAAATTACCATTTTTTTCTTAAGGTAATTCCATAAAAGAAAACATCTTTTCATCATGAGAGGTTAAAATGTTCCATTTTGAAAATTACAAAATATTTCTTAATGTTTTCTCCCTTTTACATTTTATTTTTTCTCAAGGCTATTTACAAATTGCCTCTGCATTTATGAATGTTTTTATTTCAAAATCGCATTTTCTGGTAATTCCCATATTAACTAAAACTAGTTCAGGGAGAAGGTGCAGATATTCAAAGAAGTCTCTGTTACTTATTCTGTGGGCAGCCTGCCAAAACAACGTGTCATCTTTTGAGTCAAATATGAAAGCACAAAATGAGGATGTGGGTCAAAAGGAGAAACATCTGACTGCAAAATTGAGATTTGAATTGACTTTTGTCTACATTGCCTCAACAGTACAGCCCTGATGATGCCAAGTGTACAGCACAGCTCCTGTAATACGATGCTGTGTTGGTCTAAGTTTACGCTCAGACAATTGCTTAGTGGCTGAGCACTGTGGGCTAAAAGGCAGCTTTCAGTGTGTATCAGGCAGTCAATGAGGGATCACAGCCAACAATAACAGGCAGTGTGACCTGTGCTAAAGGAAAACAGGAAACTATCTGCTGCATGGTGGAAAGTCTGTGACCTTTCCTACTGTTTCAATGAGATGGCCTGTAACTGCTATTAAGGGGCATCTCACAATTTGGCCTGTGGTACCTTAAATTTGTCCTTGCTAGAGCCAAATTAAGCTTCTATTTGAGTGTTTATTTCCCTCTAGCCAGACATATTTTCTCACAAAATACAGGTGATTAAGTTCTTTGACTTCTAACCACCTTTCAACGAGGATTGAAGTGCCCAACAGGCCCAAGCATACTTTGGAGAGAGAATTGACTAAGAAGCACACAGAGAGACCTCATGAAAGCATTCATTTCCTTTCCCAAGACAACCAGGCTTTAAAAGCTCTATATTCAAATACTGTGATAAAATGATGAGGTAGCAAGAAGGATGATACAGTTATTGTATAGGAAGAGATGACATGATGGTGAGAACTGTCTAGTCATCTAGATAATCAGACCAATATTTCCAGATGTGTTTTTCACTCAGAGTGAGACCTCCAACTCATTAGCGTGCAGGATGGGCTCAAGGTGCAAGACATCTTGAAACGGTCACAAACTATTTCGATCACTATTAAGGATTTAAAGTCCAGCCATCACCTTTAATAGACAAAAAGTCTTGGCATGGAGAAATCACTGTATGTTACACAGTCTGTGTGCATAAGATTAGCTGAATATATCAAAGCCCTGCACATTCAGTGAACAAAGATTATCTTGCATAAGACCATTCTTGTCTATTCAATCTCAGGATAGCTTTAATGAATGAAGAACACATGAGCACACAAATAGTATCCCTGGACTATGTGAAAATTGATTTCAGGTATGTGTTCTTTCCAGGAAAACATTATTAATCAATGTTCTTTGAAATGGATGTATTTGGCATACCTTTGTCCCTGCTCCAAGACAATGTCTTGGGAGATTTTCTTTGGGAGATGTTGTATCAAGATTAAAACAAGGTGTTGTAACAAGAGTTGACATCTCCTGTAAAATCATTTGTTTATTTTACATTGCATCTACCAACTTAAATATTTGTTGGAGCATCAGGGGCTTGCACAGTCGGGACGGACGGAGATGAGAGATCTCTGCAGCCAGGTCATGGAACTTGTGGGTTATTGCAAAGGGCCTGGGTGCAGGGCCCTGCTGGGAGCTGCCAGCCACAGCTCAGAGCAGGCCCGAGAGAAGAGAGGGGGACAGAGGATGAGAGAGAGAGAGAGAGGATGAGAGGGTAAGAGAGCAAGAGCATAAGAGAGTAAAAGGGGTAAGAGAGTAAGAGGGGCAAGAGCTAAGAGAGTGAAGTTCCCGTAACAATACAATAAATCATCTTCTGTGTTGAATATTCTGATTCTCACTAACCAATCTAGTACAATATACAAATCCTATAACATTTCCATACAGCCTATAAAAATCACTACATTACCATACTGTGCTGCATTTTAAACCCTAAAATCTACTCTTTGGACCCCTTCTGCCAAGCTGGCAGGGTCTGCTGGACCCTTGGACCTGCCTGCAAGCAGAGGGTCTTGTTTCATCAAGAGAGGATTACCTTCAGTCTGGCTACACCATTGTTTTCCCATTGTTCAGTAACTAAAGGATCTCAAAGCTTGCTTTCATTTCAATCTTGCTTATAGTTTCTATAATCTCAAAATCTTTTGCCAGGCAATCATATTTTTAAGGTTTTCCTGTTTCATCTTCCCCAATAAACATTTTCCTTAGAATAAGACGCTTCACCTCCTGAAAACATTTATCTCCTCCAGAAAGTATGATGAGATCCTGGATGGAGAGCTCAGACTGCTCATCTAAGTGAAGGAGCTTATACAGGGGAGCAGACTCATCTCTTCTGCCCTAAAACAAAGGCTATATGCAATTACCATTTCTATCTTTGTTTCCTCCTAGTGGAAATTTTAGCAAATCTCCTTAATTTACTTGAGTGTCTATTCATCATTAAAAAGAGATGAAGAAGATATTTCAATCAAGATGTAACAACTCCTGAAAGTAATTGTCAAGAGTTCATTCTTAACAATGTTGTACCCTGGAAAATTTCATTCACCACTCAAAAAAACCCAGCATCTACAGCTATATCTAGGGTCCTCCTTTAAGAGATGTATAACCTCTAAATTTTGCAGCCACAGTTACAATGGATGGTGAATAATGAATCCTTCAGGGGGACAGAGGCAATCTGTATTCCCAGGTCCAGGAGATCATATGGAATTAAGCACTTTTGGTAAGACCAGCATTCATATTGAAGTATCTCACCAACAGAGAGTATGTTTGTACACTAATAGAAGATCATATGAATGAGGAAGAAATCCACATGCCATGAACTAGTGCCTAGACCCAGCTATGTAATTAAAAATGGCTCTTCAACTCAGTGAGTAAAGCTTGGGCTAGTCACACTTTGTAACAGTGGAAGTACACACACAAATCATCAGAAAAACTAAGACATAGAAGCAGTTTGGCTATGCTTCAAGTACTCAGACTACTCATGAAAACGGAAGATTGTTGTGGAATTGCTAAAACAACTTTTGCCTGTGAGGTTGCCTTAATAAACACAATTCCTTGTACAATAAGAGAACTGCAGAGGCCTCATGTGCCTCAGTTCCTAAAGAAAAACAGAGGTCTTTGTAAATACACATGCAAAGAAATCTCAATAAAATCAGACCCATTGTATTAGATTATTTTACTGCCCTTGATCTAGACAACTGCATGGATCATGACACAATAGAAAAGCCACTTTTAACTGGGCCTCTTTGAGAGTTTGTAAATTCCAGCAATATGCCAGCAGTCACTACATTGTCTTCTCTCTGTTCAGTTCCTGTGCTTCTCCTAAGCTCTGTTTACTTTGGATATGTATGGGCTGTTAGCAGCAATTCAAGGATACTGACAAATCCCTGAGAAAGAACTATTGACTGGATAGAGATGTTAAAATGCTCTGGCTACCTGCTATAAGTCTCTCACTCTGTTTCACTTCGGTTAAATCTGTAAAATACTTTACTCCTCTTTAGCCCTCTTATTTCCAGTAAAACACTCTGAAAATTTTACTGACAATCTAGGGATGTATGCTTCCAAACTGGGCAATCTTTGTGGTGTTTTAAAGCCAATCCTCTCAAGGTCCTCTCGAGGATGCTTCTGACTGCTTAGTCTTTGTCCTTAATTTGAAGATTTTCCCTGTCAAGCAAAACAGCTAGATGCTTTCAAAAAAGAAATAATAAGTAGAGAACAAAGTGTGTTCTGAAGTCACATCAAGCTTCTTGCAGGGAAAGTTTTGGTTCTTTGTTCCTACACAACTGTCACCTGATGGTAGAAGAGGAGGACATAGAACTAACCACAATCAAGTCTGTGATCTTTGAATTCTACACATAATGGTTATTGACTGGCATCAAAATGGGAAAATAAAGTTTCCCTCAGGGGAGGCTTTTTGTATTTCTTCATTTCTTATGACAGTCCAATAGGAGTATCTTGTTTCTTTATAACATTATCTATTTTCTGCTTGTTTTTATAATTCCCTTCCCATTTCATTAATCTTTATTTACTCTCTAATAGGATACTGAAGTTATGATTGGAAAAGTTATCATGAAATGAGTAGGAAAGACCTGCAAAGTCATATAGTACTACAATGAAGATTTATATCGTTTATTCTATCTAGAGTATGAAATATATAAAAATCCCCAACAATTAATTCTGTCATACTCTGTAGCTGAAAATACTGTGGGGACTTCACATGCTCCTCTAAAATGGAGGATGATTGTCCATCTCTCCTCCAAGCCACCACAGACTTTCACAACAACAGTAGATGCTTTCCCTAGGGCTAGGAAAAAAATGTTTCTGATAAAGTAAAAGCACATGAACACCCTAGGATATATTTCAAAGCACAGTTCCATAACTTACCATTAGGGAAAAAAAAATCAACTCCATGTTTCTACGCTGAGATAAATGTCTTCCTTCAGTGAATCTTTGCAAGGTAAAACCAGCCTGGATCTGAAAGTCTGTGTGTGGTTTCTGGAGCACCACTGAGCAGCAGTACCCCAGATTGCTTTAAATATTTTCCATGAAAGAAATACCTAAAGATTTGCTGAGGAGCAAGTTCCTATGCATTACCTTCTTTAGGATTATGTTTTTTCAGTACCATGTTTCCAGAAATATTCTCTGCTAAAAATCACAGGCACTGACTTCTTGGTCTTCCCTGCAGAGAGAAGGAAAGCAAATTATCACAGTTAATTTTGCAGAAGTCTTATACATATTGCAAAGCTGTTGAACATCCTGCTTCCATCTCGTCTAGTCCAAAACAAACTAGCTCAGATCTGCCTATTTTTCTTCTCAAAACTTTATTTATGGAAGCTCTGCTTTCGTCTTTCTTCTCCCTGCACCTTCCATGTCCAGTGTTGCAAGAGTTCTGCAGCCAGAGCTAGCTGTCACCAGTAGAGCAGAATCACCTCATGTGTTTTGGGGAAAAAACAACCCTGTGCAAACATATAATAATGGCTGGATTATCTGCATTCATACAGAGGAGGAAAAAGAAAAACTCTTAGGGGTATTCAAGAGAGAGCAAAGTGGATTTGAGCTGACATGAGTTCAACCTCTCTGCACTTCAAGCTGGCTAGGTGAGAGCCATGGCCATCTAAGAGACATTGTCCTCCATGGAAAAGCTTATCAAATCCAGTTTTGGGGTCCCCTGCACAAGACAGATAATGACACACTAGAACAAGGTCATTGCAGAGCCATCAGTGGAGACAGAATGTGTGAGATGTGGCTGACAGAACCAGACAGAACTCAGGTGTATTCAGTCATAAGAAAACAAGTCTAATCTTCTCCTTTGCAAGCAGGCCTTCACCCAGGCACTATTGTCCTGGGCCAGTTTTGTTCCTCCTCAACCTAGCCCACAACCTCTCTTTCAGGCAGTTATTGAGAGATCAGCAAGCATTGGTTTAATGCAATGAGATCAGCTGGTTTAATGCAGTGTCTTGGCACATGGCACAGCGAATGCAGGACCCAGAGCACTGAAGGATACTCACAGAGCCTTGGCCTTGAAGCAAAGAAAGATGGGTGTTATTTTGCAAATATCAAAGCTGAATAGTTTTGGACTTTTTGGATTATCTTTTATGTCAGAGGAAATCACAGTAAACCAGTCTTTTTTTATGGAAACAAACTTCTCAGTCATAAAAAATTCCTATGAAGAGAATGAAAGAAACATTCCTATCCCTACCTGCACTCTAGTTTCAGGGTGTGCAAGAGACAGCAGGCTGAGGCACAGCTCAGGTGAGGTGGTTTAGATTGTTCATTGCTCCTTATGTCATAATCACCTGCAATTACTTCAAATTGTTAAGTAATTCCAGTTAGAGTAGCAGCTGCTGTACATCCCTAGAAGCTACTCCAATGATAAACTCAGGCTCTTTCTTTTTTTATCAAGTGCAGTGGGCTCAAATCATTAGTTTGGTTTCTTGATACATTAGACTGGAGCAATGCCTTTGTTTAAAGCCAGCAGCATGCACATCCACCAGATTTTCCAAGTAAATGTTGTGAGCTCATACACTAGGTCTGAGAAGGTCCAGTTTTTCTCATAATGTTCCAGAACTAGTCCTTTGCTGCCAAACTATATTCTGTTCACTGATAAAAATAATTAATATGTATATAAAATGTTGTTTTACTGATCTACATTCCAGATGGATTGAACAGGAACGTGACACCCCTATATCAAAGTACAATGTAGAAAATCATTCAAATAATATAGAAGTTTATCTTGATCTTTGTCAAAAGTATATTCAAAGCCTTCTTCAACACCCCTTTATTTTTTAATGAGAGTGGTTAATTCCAGATATTGTTACCCTGATTTAGAATATGCGCTCTCAACACTGCCATAAGCAGCTAAATAGACAGACTAGTGCTTACAAATCAATCAAAATATATAAACCACAAGCGTTGAAATCAGTGTTTTAAATATGTATAATGATGTACAGCTTCTTTGAAATGGAGAGAAGAGATAATTCTGAATACTATTAGAGGCAAATATAAGCTTCTTTGACAAGTAATGAAGTTCATTATTATATTAAGGTGCACATTCACTGATCTTTCCTTTTGCAGGCTCCTTTAGGTGCCTTCTCTTGTGCTACTTTTTTGCCCCTTCCTTTCTTCAAAAATAACAGCAAATAAATCATGGGAGGTAAAACGAGGATGTCTCAAGATGAGTAACAGTCTGTCCTCCTCCTCTCCTGTACTCAGCCTGTCCAGGCAGGCCTGTTGTTCAGCTTCTTTATTTTGGTCATTTTTTTTGTCCATGGTTCAACAAAATCCCAAAATGCTGACTCTGATCTCTTAGGAGCTCTCTGAGGGAGGTTCTCCAAAAAATCTATGTAAAAACATTCTTTTTCCTGCTGTTTCACTGATATGATGGACAGAAAACATAAGAATATTGACTAAAAATCAAAGCTGGTACTTTATTGTCCCTGGCAGATTTATTTTCTCTCGGGGAGATGAAAGGACTAAATATCTTTCCAAACCCTTGCCAAGGTCTTTATAGCCATGGCTATGCCTTCCAAAATGGTTTGGGTTTCTTACAAATCATTAAAGAATGATTGAAGAGGCAAGGCTCATAATTTAGCTTTTTATTGCACATTCTTAGAGAGGGCAACATGGTGTGTCTCTTCCAGCACCTTCTCCTACCACAGGTTTTGCAGGCAAGAAGTGCTTCCTGCTCAGTACAGAAATATCTCTGATTCAGAGAAATTAGTAGTGTCAATACCCAGCAGCCCTCCTGGAGGTGTTTCGTTCATCAGAGTTGAGGCACCATTGAGTTGGCTCTTGACCATGTGGCCAGCAATTGCCATCCCTTGTGGCATGATGACTGATTGCTGCAAAGCATAAATCCTGTGTAAATCCATGTGCATAGAGAATGGAATCTGCAGTTCTCAACATCCGCCCTGCATCTCCTCTCCAGGCTATGTTCACTCCTTCCTTACCTATCAACCTGACAATACTGTTCCATCAAGCTCTTCAGATAACTTAGATTACATTTACAGCTACCCCCCTCTATCATTCTCCTTCAGTGTAGAAAGGAGGTCCAATTGTGGAAAAAAAAATAGAAAGAAAAAGAAACATAGTCCAAAGAAGTGATTTTTATTGCAGCTAAAACTAGCCAAAGTATTCAACAAAGGCTCCAAGTGAATGACATTTCATGATGGACATTTTTCTGTTCTTCTCAGGGGGAAAATCTTGTTCTCATGACAGATGATTCTTTATAGATGCTCTGGGAGAGACAGAGTATTTTCATACATGCTCTTCTACTTTGCACACAGAATATACTAAGTGGCTTTTAATATTATTTACAGATTTACAGGCTCTGATTCTCTTTAAAAAAATAATTTATTAGCTCAGTTTTCAACAACTAAACCAGTCACTTTGGAAAAAATAGAAGATAAAAAATTAACCTGTGTACTCCTGAAGAGAAAAGATTATTGTTGTTGTGAATAAAGAATCAACAAGATGACACTTAATATGTGTTTTTATTGAGAAAAATAGTATTGCTTATGTCAGAATTCACTTATTATTAGGCAATTTCAGCTGAATGAGATATTAGATTAGAAGAACTTCATCTTGCATTCAACATTCATTTGGCTGCAGGAGGAGTTCCTTGAAGACCATACTGTTATTTGCATGGAGGAAGCTTGAACTTCTCTGTTTTAACATAACACTGCTAGCAGCTTCCACCCCAGTGACTAAAACAAGCAGTGAGAACTGCTGAGATAGTTCTGAAGAAATCAGAAAAGCTGCAGCAGTTTATCAGCACAGTTTATCCAAAGGGTTTGCTGGTGACATGCTCCAGAGAGTGCAAGAGTCACACAGGGAATGCCATTTGGCTGACATTTGCCATCTGCCTGCAGTGGGGTACAGCCCCCAAATGTCAAAACTGAAGCACAATTAGAGACATGGGGATTCCTAGTCCTAAGATAAAATTGGATTCAGAGCATAATTCCTGAACTGAATTTTAAAAAATGCTTATTATGATCTTTGAAAGGGTGAGGGGATAATATTTGATTTTGAGTGTAGCCAGACATCTGCACCCCTCCCTGTCTTCAGTGGGGCTGTGGACCCTCAGCACCTGCTAGGATGGGAACCCTTACCCTTACACAAAGAATATGAAGATGATGAACAGTGACATCTCTAATCTTTGCAGAGTTAAACAGCTCATGATCACAGCTGGTTAAAATACAGAATGACCAAATGATTAACCAGCAGAAATGTGGGCTGTGCTGTTACTGCATCAAAGCATGCAAGGCCAAACAAGCTCTCAGCTGGAATACAGATGCCAAAAGAGAGCTGACAGCCAGAAGCCATGTGCTTTTGGAACCTATCCCTGGAGAATGGGAAGGAGGAGAGATTTTCCCATGCTGATTTGTCTCTCATTGCCTCTCTGGACTTGATCCACTACTGATGTAGTCCAAATTTGCAATTGGAACCTAGTGTAGAAATCCAAGATTTTATGGCTTACAAAGGATAACAAAAGGATAACACAAAGAAAAAAAAAGAACAAAAACAACAAAAAAAATTCCTCTCCATCTTTTATATTATGCAGAAGAAGCCAAGAGGAGATTAAAGAAGGATTTTTCAAACTGGCTAATGTTTTTTTGGAAGGTTTTGGGACTTTGGGGAGCCCAGCTTTTAACAGCTGAGAGAATCCAAATGTTTCAGTTAGTTAAAAATCAGGACTGATCATTATTTTTCCATAAAAGTAGCCTAAAATTACTCATCACTTGAAAGTCACGTTAACTATCCCAACATCACACAAGCAATCTGAATTAAAAGAGTGTCCTGTACCCCAGGATTATGAAGGTCTTTTCTCTGTATTTTGCCCAGAGTGTAGATTTCCAAAGACTGACTAGGAACATAAAATTAAACAAATCCAAAAATGTTTCTTTTGCATGACACCTATTCAATAGTAATACAACAATCTGGGGAATCCTTCAAAGACTCCACCTCCAACAGAGGTTACATGCAATAATGGAAGGCCTCTCTCACAAGGCCAGCACAGCTCTTCTGAAAAACACAAAATCACAAAGGGATAAGCTTCAAAGGAAACCATGGGGTGCACTGCTCACAGCCATAGTTCAGCCTGAGTATACCTAAGGATGGGGATTCCACAGCCCCTCTGGGCACCTGTTCCAATGTTTTTTTGGCCTTGTTGTGAAGAATGAAGAATGTTTTTCTTAAATGTAGTCACAATATTCTTCACTTCGCCTTGAGTTCCCCTGAATCATATCCTTTGATTGTTTGCCTCTGAGAAGAGAAGAACTTCATCTTCCCTATACTCTCCCACTCGGGAGCTGCAGGCAGCACTAAGATCCACCTGAGCTGTGTCCCCTCCAGCCTAAGCTAATCCAGTTCTTTCAGCCTTCCTTCATACATCTTCTGTTATGGCCTCATGACCCTCTTGGGCATCGTCCATGGGATCCAATCCAGCTCATCACTGTCATTCTTGTCCTGAAGAGCCCAAACCTGGATGCAGTACTAAAGGTGTAGTCTCACATGTGCCAAGCAAGGGAACATTAACCTGACTTGCTGGCTGCATTCCTTCTTGTGGCTGTCCATCCCTGCAGCAGGGGTGCACTGCTGCTTCAATTTCACAGAATCACAGAACAGGTCAGATTGAAAGAGACCACACTGGGTCTGATCTGATGCAACCTCCCTGCTCAGGCACAGTCATCTCAGAGCACATTGCACAGGACTGTGCCCAGACAGTTCTTGAATATTCCCAGTAACAGAGATTCCACAGCCTCTCCAGTGACTCTGTTCTAGTGCATGGTCACCTGCACAGTAAAGAAGTTATTCCTTGGGTAAAGGTGGAAATTTTTGTGCATCAGTTTCTGCTGTTTGCCTTTTGTCCTATTGTTTGCAACCACTGGGAAGAGCCTGATCCACCCTCTTGGCACTGACAGACATTGATGAAGTTGCCTCTCAGTAGTTTGGAATATGTGAAGTCTTATATGTCTTTCAGAGAAATAGAAAAGGTAAGGCAGAAAAAATCCTCTTGGTAATGTGCAATTGATCTTCTGATTTCAGAGTTCATCTGGCATGGTAACTGATTCCAACTCTAACTGAGCAACCAAGAAACAGATTTATAGACACTGTAACAGGCCTTCAAAGAGTGATAATTGACTGAAAGACCTTTCCTTGATCTACTGAAATGCTTTAAGGGTGGATCTAACCAAGAGCAATAAATTAGGATGATCCGTTTCAGAGCAGACGCTACCAGGTTCTTCACATGCTAAAAGCAATTTTTACTTTGTAGTAACTCCTGTTGGAAGCCAGATAGCCTGGAGATGGTCAAAAACTGGTGTTTTGCTTTTGTAAAGGGCCTTGGGAAACTCCTAAGGCAACAATGAACATAGAATCACTTATTTATGTGTATTTTAGAGGTATTATTCCATCTTTTGGAATAATACTTCTATAATATACATGAATAAGAAAATAATAATAATACCTCAATAATACACATGAAATTCCATCTTTTTGTTGTGGCTTTTGCCACAACAATATTTAGTTCCAGTTATAAACCTTGAAGCTGTACTCAAATTTACACATGTGTGAATTCCAGAAATATTCTACCAAAGCCAACAAGTGTCTGAAGCTGCCCTGTTTTAATGCCTGTTTTACTGCCCAGGGACTAGGATACCTGAGGTGCATTCAGCAAGTTCACTGCCAACACCAGGCTGTGTGGGAGAGTTGATCTGCTGGAGGGTAGGAAGGCTCTGCAGAGGGGTCTGGACAGTCTGGATCAATGGGCTGAGGACAATTGTATGAGGTTCAACAAGGTGAAGTGTCAAGTTCACTTCACTGAACCTGGGTCACAATAATCCCATGCAATACTACAGGATGGGGGAACAGTGGCTGGAAAGTTGATCTTGGAAAAGAACCTTGGAAGAGCCAGTGTGTGCCCAGGTGGCCAAGAAGGCCAGTGGCATCCTGGCCTGGATCAGTGTGACCAGCAGGAGCAGGGCAGGGATTGTCCCCCTGTACTCAGCACTGGGGAGGTCACACCTCAAGAGCTGTGTCCAGTTCTGGGCCACTCACCACAAGAAGGACATTGAGGAGCTGGAGTGTGTCCAGAGAAGGGCAGCAGAGCTGGGGAAGGGTCTGGAGCACAACTCAGGTGAGGAGCAGTTGGGGGAGCTGGGGGTGTTTAGCCAGGAGGAAAGGAGGCTCAGGGGAGACCTTGTCACTCCCTACAACTCCTGTAGAGAGTGTAGCCAGGTGGGGCTTGGGCTCTTCTCCCAGGTAACAGTGACAGGATCAGAGGAAATGGCCCTAGGTTGCGCCAGGGGAGTCTTTGATTGGACATTAGGAATAATTTCTTTGCTTAAAGGATAATTAAGCATTGAAAGAGACTTCCCAGGAAAGTTGTGGAGTGACCCTCCCGGGAGGTATTTAGAAGATGTGTAGATGTGACACTCTGGGACATGGTTTAGTGGTGGACTTGGCAGTGCTGTATTGACAGTTGGGTCTTGAAGGTGTTTTCCAGCCTTAAAGATTCTATGATTCTAGGTCTTGAATGGAGACAGACCTAGCTAGTTCATGTGGTAAGGTTATAATTTTGATATTTAGCCCCATTATATCCCAAGTATGTTTAAGACATTTTTTGGCCCTCTTCTGAACATTTGTCCCAAACATTTGCTTGGGCAAAGCAAAAAAGGAACTATGAATGGAAATATTTCTCCTCTGCAGTGGAAGAGCTGCAAAGGAGCTCACTGCTTCTCTTCATCTTCACTGCTGTTTCAGGAACTAATGTTTCTTACACACACATTACCCCACCCCTATCCAACTTGCTAAAATCTAATTTCTCTCTTTCTTCACAACTCTGTGGTTCTAGGCACTACTCAGCTTGCCAGTATTTGTCAACCATCTAATACTGTCACCTTACTGCCTTAAGGGCCACAACTATATTTAAGTTTCACATGAAAAATGTGCTAACACTTTCAATTTAGTAAAAATGAAATAGTGAAAAAGAGAAGAATGATCATCAGATCAAAGGCAGATTCTTCAATCTGAATACCTACACCTCTAGCTATTGTAAGCATTTGCAACAGAGGTAGGACACAGTATAATTATTTTGTAACAAATTTTCTGAAATCTGTCATTTTCATGACATGATTTTCTGAAATCATACGCAGTTTTGCCAGTTTAGGAATGGGACAAAATGTTCAGCTGTAATTTAGATTATGCCATTTCTTGTTATTGAATAGCTAATGGAGAGAGGAGTAGTACCTCTGATAGTAGAGGTAGACTTGGATTAATAATTCACCTGCTCTTTCAAATCAATTTTTATATAATATTTAATATAAAATGCTAAGGTAGACACTTGAAGCATAAAGGCTAGACAAATGTGTGAAAATACAGCCCAAAGCCTCTGACACCAAGAACTTGAAGAAATGACATTGCAAGACAAAGTGTATTCACTGATGTGATGGAATTCTTCCTAAAATGACAATTGTGCAGCTGCAATCCTTTGAAAGAGGTTAAATGTTTATGAGATTTTAACAGTAATACTCATTATCTGCAAATATTATAACAGCAAAATAGCTTTAGAGGTGTGCATTAGGAATTCATTGAGATCAATTTATTATAATCCTATAAGAAAATTTCTCTCTAAGAAAAGAACTAAGAGTAATGGTTTTCCAAGAAACACAAATTGCTGAGTTTTAAAAGAGAATAAGCAAACAGCACTGTCTGATGTTTCAGATGAGGCTGTGAGGATGCTGGAGAGGAATCTTCTTCAAAACTATTAACATGCAATGCAAGTGGTGAGTGTACAGACCAGTAAGAGTAAACAAACCAAGTGAAATCCTAGGGCTTGTAAAGCAAGCCATCCTACTGTGGAGAATCCTCCCCACAAAGCCATTAGTTGGACCTCTGCTGGTTTTAATCTATATAAAAGACAGAGACAGATGGAAAACACTGTACAAGATGAATTCACTGATTATATCAAGTGGGTGAGCAGAAAAAGGAACTGGGTTTCCACTGAAATCAGACTGCTATGAAGTAAATAAAATTCAGCATTGACAAACATAATTGAGGACATGTGATATGCAGCAGCAAAGTGCCCAGAAGATGAAATGAAACAAAACAAGAAAAAGTCAAAGAGCTTGGAGGGGATCTCAGGAAGATACAGGATTTGTCTCAAAAAAAATTGTGATTTATGCAGTGAACTTTTCCTTTGAAACTTTGTGTATCCTGCCAGTGAGGAACCTGTCTGGAAAGCTGGAATGATATATTTCTCTCCATGTCACCCCCTTTATTTGCCAACAGAGCACCATAAAAAAGCATAAAATCAATTCATGCTGTATATTATTATTTAATATATTTGAGATATCAATCGACCCTGCATTGCCAAGTCCTGTAGCTGTTCCACAGAAACCAACAATAGATCTCGCCCAAAACAAACAAGAAAAGAAAACTTACTGCCATTGTATACAACTGTACCAAGCTACCAGCTTAAACCATCACAAAAATGCAGTAGCATTTTTACAACTATCCCCATGAAAGGCCAGATGTATAGTTCTTTCATTAATAAAAGATCATTAAACAATTCTGAAACCATTTGGAAGATTCTGTGTTATTCCCTAAGGGCAAGCAGATTCTGAGTGCACATGTTCTGAAGTAAAACTACTTGACTTTAACCTGCCTTATTGACTGTGTAAAAGAAAAAAGACTACCCTCTTCTTGAGAACAGGGTCTTTGTTGATAAAACCTTTGTTGCCAAAGCCTATGAGAATAGAGGCATAGACAGGCTAATTTATGAGCCAAAAACAGCTCCCATCACCAGACAAGGTGTGAGTTAGGCAGGAGAAATGGTCACCTTCCCTCAGTTTCATGGATATGCACCTTGAGTGACCTTGGGAAGGCTGAATCCAAAAGACATGTTTGGAAGGTTAGGCAGACTTACAGGTTAGAGTCAGGAGTCAAGATTTCTGCAGGTGTGACCACAGTCTCATGGCAATAACCTGGAATCATGAGGCTGTGGGCAATCTCATGAAATAGACAGACACAATGTGTATAAATCTTCCTCTCCTCTTTTACCCATCATTATTTCTCTCTTGTAGCAAGACTGAGTGATAAAGGTACTTTAACTTTCATCTTAAATCTCTACCTTTGTTTTTATGCCCAGACAAACCCAGAATTAAGCCTGTAGTGCTAGAAGGTCCTGCTCACACTGGTAGAAACTGTTGTCATGCTGTGGTGTGTGGTCCCATTTACCCACCACCCTCTTCCAAATGCCAGCATGGGAGTTTGTGTCACCACCTATTGACGCAGACCTTTTGTAAAACCTTTCTCCTGCCTCTTCTTCCTGTCCCAAAAAACCCTCCAAAATCAGATTCATGATATGAATGTGATATCAGATTCAAACCCTTACACTAGCTCAGGGCAGAGGATGGCCAGGGCTGGAGCTCACACTGCTGGGAGAGGGCAGGCAGTGGTGTCAGTCACTTAACCAGTATTGCTGAAGAAATGTCACTTAATAGATGTCCAAGTCCTCCTTGGGGAACAGCCAGGCAATTCTCTTTGATTGCTTGTTAGATGAAACATGAAAGAGTTGGAGAAGGTCATGGCCAACATTTAAGTTCCTTTACTGAGAAAGACATTTGGGTCACTTACACTTCTTGCAAAACCTTTTTATGCTTTTAGAACCTCAGTAAATGATGCTGTAGATGCTCATTATTGCTGACTGAAAAAATTACATGGAAAGAGGCTGTGGTTTGCCAGGGCTTTTGCACTCTCTGGCACTAGGTGTAAGAGGAGAATGAATCCCCAGGGTAGGTTAGGAGACAAGGAGCCTCTGTCCTCAAAATGCTCTCATTATTAACTCTTACAAACTTAAACTGGAATACAAAATTCAGGGGATGTAAAGCTTGATGTAAAAGCCTGGAGGTAAAGTCTCAGGAGGGGGATTAGGAGGAAGACAAATTCCAGTGTCCTTCTCCGTCCTTTTGTGCCTGACTACTGTGCAGAACTGAAGAACCATAGAAAGATTAAGCTGAGGACAGGCAGGGTTGTAGGACTAGCAGAGCTTGTGCCACCTTGTGCAGAGCAACACAGATGAGCAATCTGGGGAGGGGGTGATGGAAACTAGAGGAAATTAAAGGAAAACAAATGCAGAACAGATGTCAGAAAGCACATTTTCTTTTGGAGAATAATAAAGGCATGTGGTGGCCTTCCAGACAAGGTTACTAGGGCAGGAATAACAAGGCCATTTCATAAACAATTAGCTGCTCTTCAGGGTGCAAGTGAAATGCTAACAATGACCAAGTAGGGCAGCTGACACAGGAACAAAGAATATACTCTTTCCCTTCCTTTGCGCAAGGGACATTGCTCTTGTAACACTCTCGTTTTCAGAGCTGCAGTTTTCTTGCAAGAGCTCCCTTATAAATCTCAATCCCCCTCTCTCCTGTAAGGCCATCAGGAAGAAGCTGTTTGTGTCTGCTGTGATAGTCAGAGGTAGCAGAGGGAGTGGTGTGTGTGTGACCCAGAGAACACGTGTGTGATGTGAACTCTTCTCTTTGAGGAACAGAAGACCACCAACACATCTGACCCACGGGCAGTCAATAACCACTTTCCAGTTGGTAATAACTTCAAGTTCTTTGTGATCCTGAACTGTGATTGAAAGGGTATTAAATGGCTACTTAACAGAGACAGTCTCTCAAGATGAAATGAGGCTTTATGCTCATTACTGACAAACATTGATATTATTAAAATTCCTTCAGGAAAATGCTTCAGTTCAAGTAACTAAAACTCTGTCTAGCACCTTGTTGTGTCATTTACCAGCTCACCTGAAACTTTTTACTGCTTGTTGTGGTAATTTACTTGTAATACTGCTAAACAACCTTTTCACTGATGATGTGAAAGTAGTTCAGACAGGAAAGAGGAGTGTGAAATTGCAAAGAATGCAGAAAGAAGACACTGAAATGCTTCCTTTTCTTTTCAACTTAAGGATGTCATCAGTAAATTCTTAAACCCTTGCTATTACTATTGCAGCTAGGAATGAATATGAGAACTACACTCTACTGCAAAAATCAGAGCTAAAAAGCAGGTTTTCATGGCACTAAGTTTACAAGCATCCAGAAAGCTTCAATAAAATCTAAATATCTCTATTTCCAGTCTGGATCATCTAATGTGCCCTACATCAACCTCTGATGGTTATCAGTTAGAAAACTTTTATCCTCCAGAGGCAAGAGTCACAAAATTAAAGAACAAGCTGAGTTGGAAGGGACCCAAAAGGATCATTGGGTCCAACTCTTGGCTCTGCATGAGACTTTTAAAATCTACCTGCTTGAATAACCCACACCCTTTTTAGTGCAAGCAAATAAGGGTTGTGAGGACAAAGCAGGAAAAAGTCTACAAAGAAAGAGAGAAGGTAAAATCCATTCTCCACACTTTGTAATTTGTTGTTGGATTGGTTTGTTTTCGAGCCAGGTTGGAAAAAACCCAGCATTTTCATGAAAACTTTTGAAAATTCACACACGCCTTTCTTTTTTCTTCTTTTAATTCACTTTTTTATTTCATATATTCAATTAATATTAATTCAGTAATATTTCAATCAAATCTAGTAAAAAGAACTAATTTATTTTATGTGCAAAAGGGAAAAAAGGGAAGAAGATCTTGGATATCCCTCAGCATCTGCTGGCTGCAGAAAACCAGGAGAGGGGTTGGGCTGGAACTTTTCAGCTTGGCTAATAATTTTACTTAGATTTATTTTGAGGCCAGTGCCAGATGAATAGGGGTTTGAGGCTTGAAAAATTTATCTGACAGAACTCAGTTACACTTTGGAAATGAGATGGTAACTTTGGGAAGGCCTAAACAGAAGCAGAACAACGGAGCACTGAACACTTTTCTTTTTACATGTTTTCAACCTAACCTTCATTAGCCTCGTTTTAGGAATTGTTATTTATTTGTGAACCCTTGTCCTTCCCAGGTCTGAGCCTTGGAAGAGGCTCCTTCTTGTTGAGCATTTGCTGGGAGCTTTCCTGCTCTGCTCAGATGAAAGCTCCCACCCTCTCTTCTCTCAAACCAAGGCCACTACTGGAGATATTACTGGAGACTGCTTGCTACTAGAAGCAGATTATTCTACACGTGTTTTACCTAGGACATCCCTACAGAGAGTTGCCCTTGGAGCAGTAGAAAAGAGAAAGAGCAGGAGGGTGAGCTAGAAAGGGACATTTCCAGCCAGAGTTACAGAGGAGAAAGGAGAAATGGGCCTCACCATCTGGGCAGGTGTATGTTTCTGGAGGGATGCTGAGAAAGATGTCAGAGCAGGTTGAGATAAGACAAGAATATAGTAAAAAGGCCAAAAAAATGTGGAATGAATGAGCTGAAATGACATGAGTTACACAGAAAGAGCTATATGTAGGCAAATTAAGTGATGTCACTGATGGAATTACCTTACTTATATCTTACCTGTGAGTAAAAAAAAATGTATTACATGTGATAAAAGAGGAAAATCAGATTAAAACGCTTAGGGCTGTGAAACAACTGCAAACTGTATTAATTACAGGAAAGATTCATGGATTTACAGCAAGTAACTCATTGTGCAGCAGGTCTATTTAGATTTAAGCAAATAAAATGGGTACAAATATAAAATGCAATGAAACTCACACAAATGAATCCATGAACACTAGTACTTGAAAATCATTTTATTCAGAACATCAGGAAATTATTTAAATTGAAGAGGATTTACAAGGAAACAAAGGGACAAGACTAAGCTAAGGAAGGGTCCATATTATCCTGGTCTTTTTGTGAATGCCCACCCTTCTAAAAGCACCTTTTGGGACACTTCCATTGAAAATCAGCACAGCTTTTGCTTCCTCTATCCATTTGACAGCCAGCATGGATTACTGGTCTACATAGTAAGCATGTAAATCTTACACTTTGACACAATTGCAACTTGAGCTTTTCAGAAGCTCATCCATTGCAATAGCATTTTTCCTTCCAACTTATTTCAACTCTGAGTTCTCACTGTCTCTCCAAAATTCTCAGTCTCTCAAGGCCCCTTCAGCTGCTCTGCATCTGGTGGAGAATTTACTGTAGGAGACTTCATCAGTAAGTTCAAAGTCTTTCTGGACTCAGTTCTTTGACTAGACAGTAAAAAATCACCAAGTGTGTCCTTGTAAAGTTCTCTTGGGTAGGAACCAAAATTCTGGAAGTTGCACAACATCTTATGTGCTTTCATGTACCTTTTTGAGTGTTATACTTTGGCAAGAACTTCTGTTTTAATTTATGTAAGTAAACTCTGTGTTTTGGGAAATTGTAGTCAACTAATGAGTCTTGATAATTATAGATATGGTAACTACCTATAAGCAACATGGAAACACAGCTAAAATCTGTCTCACTCCAAGGAGAGCCCAGTATAGTTCCAATTGAAAACTAGAAACTTTGTTATGTGAAATTAATTAGAATTACAAATTATTTTGGCAGAAATACAGGCAGTAGTATGTATGTTAAAAACATTATTATTTTGCTCATATTTTTACGTATTTGCAATTTGAAGCTCTTTTCCCTTTTTTTTTTTTTTCTAGAAAATCTCACCCTACCTATCTGAATAGTGAATTCTGATGACTTCTCACCAATGCCTTGTATGCCAGGCCTGTATAGAGCACACACATTCTTCATAATGATAGTTTTGAAATTACAGATCTCCGTGTCATTTTCAAAAAATAAGTGTTTTCTTCTGGATAACAAATAGAACATTAAAAATGGTTAGGACATGTATATAAGACAGGACAGGTTGCAACATATTCATACTAACAAGAAATATTGTGGGAAAAAAATCATGTTCTTCTTGCCAAGAAAAGCTAATTTTTGTGAGGGTATTGGATTTGGGAATTTTATCAGAACAATTTATAAAGCTAGAAAATTTGATTTACTTAGAAATGCAATTTGAGTCTGTCTATGTGTGCCTGATGCTTTGCTACATTACCTCTATTTAGGATAAACAGGTTTTGTCTTATGTTTAACTTCTGTCAATATAAATCCAAAATACTTGGATGGATATTGGGTATTTCATTTGATACCTTCAGCATGTCTAAGTGCACTTGAAAGAGGTCTGAGAAAGGCTCAATTTCTAGTTTTGTTTCTAAAGACTTCAACAAAACTCTACACATTAAAAAAAATCCTTATCTTTTTTATTCCCAGTTCAGAAAAAGATTAAATCACAAAACACAAAACTCCCTTCTGAGACAAAAAACCTAGAACTCACCATTACCTTGTCATTAGAACGATGAGACACAAAAATTATTTTAAAAAAGAAAAGAAAAAAAAGGAGAGAGAAAATAACAAAATCTAACAGTTACATTCTCGTATATTCATCATCAGTCTCTCATAAATATCAAAAGAAGAACTAAATCAAAAAGTCTATTATTCGAAGATATAAAATAGTGAAAGGTTTTCACATTCAAGAGAAGTATAATTTCTTTAATTGCTTTATGCGTTCATTTTTTTAAAATGGAAATTACAGATTCTGAAATCAAACCATTCCCCAAAATGCGCTACCAAGCAGTGAAGTGAGCTGTGCTGACAGCCCTGGGGCTGCAAACACCTCATGCCCTGGCCAGCACGTTGCCTTCCAAGAGCAGCAGCCATGAGCAAGCCAAGGGCAGCTGCTGCAGTCCATGGATCCAGAGTTCCCCAAGCTCCACCAGTGGGAATCTCAAGAACATTCTGTCCTGAGAGAGGTGATTGAAAATGGTGCTCTAAAAAAGCCTGATTCCATGTAAAATCAGTGAATAGATTGTATTCATGCTGACTGAATGAACAGGCTTTCCAAGAAACCATTTGGATAGCCAGATTATCATTATTATGCAAGCCAAATCTAGGAACTAAAATATAGGAAAGTAAAGGTTTATATTCCTGAAATTATATGTATAACATTTCAGGCAAAACATTCCTCAGGTAGTTAAAGGTTTAATAGAGATATATTAATAATATGTCATGAAATCCTGGTCTTTTCTGAAATGACTACTCCAGTCTCCTGATAAAAGCTATTTAGAATTGGATATTTTTCTATGCAAATTTTTGAAAGAGCATGATTTAATGAATGTATTCAGATCATGTCTAACTCTTACAGCTTTTACTGAGTTAAAGTAATATTAGTAGTTAGAATTTTGCATAATGGCAGTTGGATAAATCCCCCAATCAAGAGCCCAGAAGGTAGAATTGATTTTATTTGAATAAACATACTGAAGGTAAAAAAGAGAAAATCAGCAGCTCCTGAAGGAGTATTTTCTTTGCAGAATTTCATTTTGAACCATCACTTTTGACTTACTTTATTTGAGCTCAGAAACCTATGCTTTTGCAAGTATAAATTCTCTCAAGTTCTGTTTTACCCACATCTTTGTTGGGTAATGCTTACTAAATTATTTCACCATTATTCTTTTTCTTCACTAGGGTTTGAGATTAAAAAAAAAATAATAAAATAAAAAACATCTGCTATTTTTCAGGAAAATCTCGTTGTAATTTCACATATGATTTCCATATAATCTCATTCATCTCCAAGGTCATTTTTAACTCTGTGCAATATCTGTCCTGGCCACATCAATGTTTGAGTTACATTTTCCTTTATGCCTCTTATCCTCCTTCATTTACATTATCATTGAATGTAGAAAAATACTCCATAAACTTTGAGACCACAGAAATTTGCAGATTTAAAGGTCTCCCTGAAATATTGCTTTTGAGATGGAAATAAGCATCAACTTCAGCTGTAGTCAGATACCTTGGACACTATTCGCTTCAGCTCTCTGGTTTAAACCTACCATCAAGCATCTACTCTTTGATGAAATATTAAATTGTTATGACATGAGATAAATCAAAAATAATCACTAATCAGTATGTTTTAGCAAAATCATGCTCAATAAAGTAACAAATATTTTGGGTGTTAGACTTGATAAAAATACTGATTCAAAGTAGCTTTTTTGTTTTGAGGCTACAAATTTCTAATTGATTTGTTCCACAAAGGAAGAAATGTCATTGAAACCAGCTTTATTGGAATATTTTAGCAGTCATTCTTCTAGTAGCAAAAAAAAGTTTAAGCTTTTGCAAAAAAGACCTCATTTTCAAACAAGAATTAAAGTTTATAGGGCTTAGAGAGGTGTCTCTTTTTCTTATATTGTTCATTCACTCCTTATGTAACCATGAACCCATTTTTTAAATAAAGATAGAAAGAAAAATAAGTTTATATGCACTACTATGGTCCTGCAGCTCAAATTAATCTGTGTCTAATGGCCTAACATCAGCTTTTCCTGGTATTCTGTAAAATGAGAAATGTTAAATCTTTATTTTTCTTATTTTAGTGCTTCAGCATAACCTGACAAAAAAGTGTTCATAGAGTAATTTCCTCCAAGTTGATATCCAGTATTTACCTCCTCCCTTCACTGTCCATGTATGCATATACAGACCCACAACATCCAAGTAGTTGCATAATAGACCTCAAGACACAAGATTTTACTTCAGTTAAAGTAAAATCTTGTAGCACTGACAGATTAACACCCAGACTGAGCAGTCATAGCTTTCATTGGGTAAGAATTTGAATTCTTTCTCTGCCATTGACAACTTGAAATGTTAACAAAATGGACAGGAGCAAACAATGCACAGCAATCACAAAACCACCATTATCACTTATTCAAACTTTGGATAATTTTTTACTCCCCGCCACACAAAATGTTTCCTATGGAGAGTAATGGCTTTTATTCAAAACCCAAATATAGATATTTGGAAGAAAATTTTCTTTTTTATGAAGCCAGGATAAAATAGGGATGTTTTCATGGGAATGTGAGTCTCCAAAAAAAGTTGTCCTTCCAACACTTTAAAATCTGAAGTGTTTTCCATGCTCACAGTATACACCAGAATATTCTGTTTGATAATAAAATGAAAGAAAGCTTAGAAACAAAGGCAAAAAATTTACATTAAATCTTATTTTAATGCCTGTGCCTGACATCACCTTTTTAGGAACCTATAACAATAAATTTGTTTCCACATGCAATTTCTGTGACAGAGTGTTCTTATATTTTACCTCAGAGGAGTTTTCTTCACCTTTCCCACTGTGCCTATTTTCTAAATGAAACAAAAGAAAGCATGGCCCTCCGAGTTCCTGAACCCAGCCAATGTCATCCTTGTTTAGGATCCAGTCCAGAGTCTGTAAAGTGTAGTAAATCTGACCATGAGATGCTAAGCTATTTAACTTCAGAAAGATCTATGTATCTGGAAGTGATTTGAGAGAATGTGTCAGTCAAAGTCCATTGGAGTAGCAACTACTTTTATATATGAACTCAATTGTCACTGAAAAGGAACCACTCTTTCTTAAACTCATAATGTATGACAGTAAGACCCCAAACACATCAAAGCTTTCTATGACTTAAACGCAAAGTCCATAACTTTACAGAAAAATTACACCAAAAAAATTACTAATTTTTTTTTCATATTACCAGATGTAATATATTTTACAAATGTCTTCCTTTTTTTGATCATATAAAATGTACCCTTTAACATCTGGAGTAAACTATTTAGCCATTTCTCTTCTTTGTGCAGCCTGGTTAAAAGAGCTAAGCAGAAAAGTTTTCAGAAATTCAGTGTGTAAAATTAAATGTAAGTTAACTTTTAAGTCCTTGAAAAATATAAAATTAAATTAAATTTTCATATTATACTAAAGGCATATTAGGTACCATAACCACTCTGCTTTAATTTCTCAGGTTTGGGGATATACTGGATAATCTCAAAGGTCAAAAATCTAATAACATTGTCATGCTAATATTGTCTTTTCCAGCATGGAAATCCTTTAAATATCCATGACTTTTATCTTTTGAGGGATGAATCAGTAGATAGCAGCTATTTGCTTTTCATCCTAATAATGGACTAGAGGACCTCACATCAAACCAACCAGTTAAAGATTTGAAACAAGACACTGTGGGTGCTACAAGTTCGCATGGATCCAGATAATTAAATAGAACAAAGGTATTTTGAACAATATGATGTCAGGCTCAGAAAGTCCCTGAACCTGAAATTGTCAAAGCCTGGAAAAGCACCATGAGAAGAGAACAGCATAAGTATCTCCACTTCTTACATTGTTCCTTAGATACCTGGTTTTGGCATGGTCAGAGATGAGCACTTGGGCACCTGGTGTGAGCTATACAGAACTGCTCCCAAACTAGGCTAAAATAAGGACACAAAACACAACTTGCAGATAGGGATGAATCTGATTTTTTTTTTTTTTGTCAGAGAGGTCAATGAATTATGAGGTTTTTTCTTTGAAATGTTTCTACTCCTTTTTTTTAAATTGTATGAATCTTTATGTAAAAAATAAATCATAACAAAACAAAAACAACAAAAAATTCACAAAAGAAAAAACAACCTACCAAAAAAAACCAAACAAAAAGCATAAACAGCCCAGGAGGAATAAGGAATGCTCAGAAATTAATTTTCTCCTTTCTTATGCACACTAAGCTGCAGCTTTATACACCTTCTAAATTCCATGAATTTTATACAAAGGCCAGAAGAGCATTTCTGTCTCCTTCATCCCTATTTCAGGCAGGCAGAGCAATTGTAGGTCAATTTCTGCATCATTTCCTACCAACTGGAAAAGCTGTACCCCTTTAGCTCCCTGCCTGTTGTAAATCCCATTCTTGGAAGCCTGTACCTCTTGGTTCACTGCACATGACACAAGAATATACACCTGAGACATCAGCCCCCAGTGCTCCAGCCCTGCAGTACTTTAAGCACCCTTTGAATCTTACTGGAATATCCTAACAGGTTTGATTATTTTGGCCAAAATTACATGAACATCCATAGAACATTTGTCCAAGAAATGAAACTAGGCAAAGAAAAGCTGCATGCAAGAATGGTTAAGCCTTTGTCACTTTATTGCAGCTCATTTATGCTGCTCTGGTGAGGCCCCAGCAGTTTGTAAAATCTTGCAATCTGTTCATAAATACTAGGGGAAATTTCCCACCTCTTGTCTAAAGACTGCTCAAATTGTAATGAGGATAAGTAAAAAAAAAATAAATTGTTTTTTAAGAGTTTTTGTGTGAAATGTGGAACATATTCTGGCCACCTCTCCAAAACACACATTTGTTGAGCCTTGTATTTATCTCAGGAAAAACCTATCCATAAAGCTTAGTGTAGCACTGGCTACCTTTATCATTAGTCCCATCTGAATGAAAAGGATAACATATTCTTATCTAAAGACATATTAATTTGTAATAAAGTTCAAGTTCTAGTGGAGCAGCCTAGTAGAGGAAGTAGAGGGTAAAATCAAGTACTTGCAGAAAAATATCATTTGGGGGACTGCTTGAGTCTCCATGAATTCTTATTTAATGTCCTCCCTCTCCCAAAAAAGCAAAGATAAAAAAGGCATACAGAAGGCATAGAACCATCAGAAATGCTGAATAATACTATTTTTAAAATAAGAGGCAGTCAGTTTTCCTCTGAAGAGACTATTTTCATTTTGAAAATTGATAACTGCTAGTAACAAACAATCCTGATATTTTACTAGAGGAAAGGCAACATTTCTCCAAGTCTTATTTCTTGCATCTTTGAAATAAAGAGTCTAAGTAAAATGTGAACCAATAACCCTAAAACCTTCTCCAAAAATTACTTGTCTACTTCCTTTATGTTAGTCTAAATATCCCATGCAATAACATACTGACCTGGGCATTCACCTAATAGAGATATCAAAGTTCCTGCCATCATTGATGTGATTGCTCCAAACTGCTTCGGGAAAGGCAGTACCAGCATCAGTTTTGAGGTAGGTTGTTGTTTCTGTGCTGAAGTCAGTAACATTAGTATGGGCAAGCACGAGTCGTTCAGGGTGTAATCACCTAAAGCTGAATGGACACAGCCTGGCCATTTATTTCCTCTGCCCCAAGCTGTCCTGATAATATATTTGGACAAGGGGACAGACATGATACAATGGTCGATTTCCGCTTTGAGTTTAATTCAGTCTTCAGCTTCTTTGAGAACCAGCAGCCTACACAGGCCAAGCAAGAGCCCCCTGTTTTCTCCCCTCACTGCTGGATGGAGATTTTCTGCCCATCTGCAGCAGACCTCAAGATCCAAAGGCCCATCCAGTTCAGGGTTGTCGTTTTGACAGTGCTAACCTAACTCAGAACTCGATTGGTGAGGTAACATCCACATGTGGTATCAGCAGCAGCCCAAGATTAAGCATTGCCTCAGCACTGTGATTTGAATGTTTTATACGAAACTAAAAAATAATGATTTAGCCAGAGTCTTATACAGCCACAAAATACTATCAGGCTAAGACTGAAGTGCCTTTAACTGCCACAAGTCAACCCAAAAACCTTTGTGCTTGAAAACATGGCCTTGTCCCCAGCTGAACAGCACCAACACAGTTAAAACTCATTTATAGTTGAAAACTGTCAGCAGCTGGTTAAATGATGATGATTCTGGTTATCCATAAAGATAATTCATGCAGTTTTATCTCAATATAATTTACATCCTTTCGTGTGTGCTTCACAGGATGGCATGAACTGTGAACACTTGTATTACTTATTGATACCATATGTTAATGCATAAAGGGATGGTCAAACAAAGACTAATGAGGCTCATGAAATGTAATAAAGTGTTGGTTAGAGAGGATTTTTTGGCAACTTTCACAAAGAGTTTCTCATGCTTGAGGAACGACTGAACTTGTCCCTTGGAAGAAAAACCTACCATATGCAGAGGCACAAGGCATGTCATACTGCAAAATTTCCCCATAAAACACCCCTTGTATTATAGGTACTGCAACAATCTCCAGAACATGAACAAGAAGATGCCAAAAATAAAAAACAAGATGTTAGTTAAGCTCTGTCACAGGGACTTCTCAACCGTATGTGGTCAGGATTGATCTTTAAGGTTTGTTTAGACTAAACAAGGAGTTTCCATTTTCCTCTAAAAGCTCTCAAGGAATATTTAACTCTCATTAAACATGTGTCACAGTTTCTAAGCTTCATGGTGGCAGTCGTATTTGAAATAAAAACAAGAAGGTTTTGGGAATACTGAGCCATTCAAAATGAAAGTACTGTGAAATATTAGTCAGCAACTCTTTCCATTAAATATCCAAATTCACCAACTTAAAGACAGTTCAGCACTAGAAATTGAAGAGATGAAATTTTCATCACATATAAATTATGGAATAGGATTTCATTACAGGTGTATCACGTCAACTTTCTCTTGGTGACATAGATGTTGATTACAAAAGAACAGAAGAAGTCTAACTGTAGTCCCATAAAACACTCCTAAAGTAATTCTTTATAGAAACTCAAACTTTATTAATCACTAATCGAAATTTCAAACTCTGGAAATTCTATTACAAATGCCTACATTCCTATCACTGGATGTTATCTTTACTGTCTTATAGCACCCCCCATTCTCTGTCTTCTCATTCAAGCTGAACTCTGCAGTGGTGTCTACGTTGGACTCAGAGAGGGGCTCAGAAAATCATGTACCTTAATTTGGAGTTTGAGAATCATCCTGCACAAGCCATGGAAGGTGTCTGAGTTTAGAAATAGATTCTAAAACCAGCTCAGTTATGCTGGAGCCCTTGTTCTTTACACAGGGCCTTCTAAGGCACCCCTTTTTTCTTTCCTTTCAGGCTGATTTTCAACTACAAGAAAGAGAAGCAGGAAAGGACATGAAGCTGGAGATGTGTTTGCATATTTTTAAAGAGGCAAGGCTTCTGTTGGATGAGATGGAAATCTTAAACCACCCATCATATAATGCTGGAGATTGTAATAGTTTCCATGAGAACTGCACAATTTGATACCAACCCAAAATCAGGTCATTTTGGGACCAAATCAGGTTGGATACACAGAAATCAACATTATTTTTTTCACCCTAGGAATGTTTCAAAACCTGTAATTCTTGTTTTAATCAGATCCAGTGTAACCCTTTTCCTAAAAAATCTGATTAAATTAATTTTGCAGCCACCTTCTCACAGTCAATGTCATGTTTTCTGTTTCCTACTTAGCATAAAAATGCTTCTGTGCTTCTTTTTTTTATCTAAAGATTTGCTGTATCTGTGGCAGAATGGTGAGACACTGATATTTCCATTTAATCCACCCCTGTGAAAGAGGGGTAAACTACTTCAAATTCAGTATGTCAGTGGTAGTGTTTGTTTGCTGTGAATAGCCTGACAAAGTTTATAACACATAGCCAAAGCAATAGGTGGATGAAAACATATTATATTTTTTGCAACTACGCATGCAGGCTTTATTATACTCACCACAGATACAGGCATAATTTTTGAAACAAGTAATTAGATGAGCTGCCCAACATTTTATTCTTGACTCCAGTCAAGATGATATCAAATTATGATAATAGCAAGTAATCCAAACTCTTGCTGGAAAAAACAAACTCGGAGATTGAGCTCTGGAAAACTCCTAAAGTAAATCAAATATTAAAAAAAGTTTGTTGTAATTGCTCTAGCCCCTGCTGGATGAAAATTATTTTTGTTTCACATAATAAATTAATAATATCAGAAGAGATTGCTGTTAGCTGGAATGTGAATTTCACTCAGTTCACTATAAACATGATTTGTTTTTTACTTAACAATTGTAAATTGTACTTAATGTGAGACATTCAGGGTGAGGGTTGAGGGCAAATTAATTGACATTTTGCCAATGAAATGTGATGTCTCCCATGTTCTGTGGGTTATAATGGTCCTACACAAATTAGTTGTACACAAATACATAAATGAATATCTGTGTTATCAGTTCAAGGAAATATTTTCTGTCGTGCCTTAAGGTGGTACCTTACACATCTGCTTGTCATCTTACCTGACAAGTCAGGGACAAGAAAACACTAAAAAATTGCTGATAAGGTCAAGGTTTGTAACAGTATTTGTTTGATTCTAATAGTAACAGTATTAACTTTCCATATTGATTTCTACATACATAAACATGCTTCCTAATTATTTCAGTTAGTTAATCTGCTGTTATAAGAGGCATTGAGGCCCCAGTTCTAGAAATACAGAAATCACATAAATGGTATCTGATTTAGAGTGAACAGAAATCACTAATTTCCTTCAAGAGGGTATAGAGAGTAACTTCTATTATACAACTAGCTAAACAGCTGCTCCAGGATCAGGTAGATTAATTCTATATATACACTTTTTTATTTATGTCCGTGCATACACAATAAAGCATGTTTAACAAGTGCATTTGCTCAGAGACCTGGAAGATAACAATCTTTTGAGTCTGAGCAAATTTTGAATTGATTACTGAGCATGTCATAGTGTCAATTATGTTAAATATCAACACACTGGATTCACAGCTGTGGTGTTTCTGAAAATACAACCAAAAAGTCAAATCCTGATATGTGTAAGCATGGTACAGATGTACATGGTACACATCTATGCTTACATGTGTAAGCATAGGTGAGATGAGTTAGCTGCCAGCTACAACGATTAGGGTGCAGCGTGGATACAGGCTCAGATCTCAGCAGCAGGGTAGGGTGGGGAGCTGCACATTTTGAGGTCAGGGCTTACATCTGGGTAGCAGAATCTCTAATGAAGAGTGAGCTCCCCCCTGGTCCTGTTACAGTCTGAAGAAGATGGAATAGAAGATCATTATTGTCACTCTTGCACTGGGGTTGGGACACTGGGGTCGGGACAGGAACAGGCAAGAGGCAGGATCGTAGAAAAGGCAAAGAAGGCTTTATTCAAAAGAACTGCGTGGGTTTTATAGAATGGTATGATAGATTCTATTCTATTGGCTAACTAACAGAAATATCTTTCTCATGCACTGTCCTTGAGAGGAACAGAAAAATAAAGTAGAAAACACCACCTTCAAATTGTTTATAATCAACAAGTTACCACATCTTTCCAGCTCCCTAAAAGTTCTCAGAAGCCACTGTGAGAAACGCTTGCCATTTCTCTCTCTGTGTCCCGTGGCATCCACACATTATCATACAAAAGAGTCTTCCAACAAAATGCAGCCATCTTCACCTCTAAATTGAAAGATTTCCTGTTCAAATTGTGCTTGCTGGATAGTGTAGCTGACTTGTGCATGTTAGTCATCTTACATTACGCATGATTTTACAAAAGCCATGACACTGATCCAGTCTGTCACAGGCGGTGCATATTTGGCCATGTCCCATGCCTAATTCTGGAAGAATTTACAACAGATTAACTTGTCTAACACTTATGATCTAAAAAAGTAAAAACCAGTGATTTATGAAATGCTTCATTCAAATTGAATTGCAATCACTGTGAAATACACTATTAATTAATTCAAGCACAGCTGCACTTCCAGTGCACTGCTTTAAACTACTGAAAAACCTAATACCTGTTTTGTGCTTTCACACAACCTATATATATAAGTGGGACAGCAAGAGTAGATTTTACCAATATGTGAAAGAAGGGCATTTCTACCCATAAATCTTTCCCAAAGTCAGTGAATATGGGGAGAGAGCACATGTGGGAAGAACAATTCAGTGGAAAGCTAGGAAAGAGAAGAGGAAATTAAACAGGACTAAGTTCATTTTTGTACCAATACCAGGAGCATCTCTATGTTCCTCCCTTGTCACCTGACCTTGCTTCTTCTGGGCATACACAGAAGTAGTAAGGTTTTTTGTATTATTTCCAAGAGAAAATTCTTGTTTAGCCAAGCTGTTCTTCTGTCTCATCCTCTTAAATTCCAACATTTAGGAATTGCCTGTTCCTGGGCCTTTAGGAGGCATAATTTAAAAAGTGAACAGCACTGATGGACCTCATACCTCTTCAAAAGTATTTTCCCAGGGGACCTCACTCACTTGTTTCCTGAGGAGCCTGAAGTCTGCTCTTCTCATGTTTAGGATGGAAGTTTTGTAGGCATTTTTCCTCCTGTCAACTAAAATTTAAACTCAATTGCTTTGTGGTCACCATGGCCATGATGGCCACCAATCTCCTTTTTTATTCAATAGACCCTCTTTGTTGACAAGCAGTAAATCAAGGAGTCCAACTTTCCTAGCTGGCACTCTTATTACCTGTATCATGAAGAATTCATCAGGTGTTTTTAGGAATCTTCTGGCCCTGTTTGTGCCAGCAGTATGGGGTTCCCAGTTAACATCTGGCAAGTTGAAGTGTCTCATAATAGCATGTGCAGTTGATTTGGAGGTGTCCCTTAGCTCAAATAATTAATCACTGCCATTATCATGGCTAGGTGATCTGCAGTGGATAGGTCTATCCACTGGTCAGCCTGGTTTCCTCCTGGTAGAGATGGTGACCAGCTTCCAACCCCTGTTCAACAGCCCCTTGACCAGCTACTTGACAGGATCTCACCTCACTCTCCACTACAGTGCAAGTTTGGGACTCTTGAGTCTGTAGAGTGTCTGAGAACAACCTGTCAATCTCATGGTCATTTTCTTGAATTTTCTATTTACTTCCTCCTGTAGCTCTTTCATCTGGTGATACAGTTCATTCTTTTAGAAAAACTTCATCAATTCCACTGACTACACAACCATACTGTTAAACAGGTCTTGAGCAGATATGAGCTTTCTAGAACTAACTTCCTATGACATTATAATTTTATCTAATGGATTGAGCATCAAGCAATCAGTCCACAGTTCTTCCCTGGTGTCAGCACCGATAAGCTGTGGTGAGACCTCTCTTGTCTATCTCCCTTTTGATCCTGGGTGTTTCCACCTCTAGACACAAAGGTTATTAAAAAACAGTTGAGTCAAATCTCAGCAAATGAAGAGCATGTTGATATTCCATGAAGAACAAATGAGTGAAATGTTTAAAATGTTAGATACTATTTATTATTTTTATTACACATCCACCATTACAGGACACTGTATTTTTTAATAGTTCTAATTTATTCAGGCAAGGGGCAAGCAAGGTTTACTTAGATACTCAGTTTGTCCCTACCACATCTCCCCTAAAAACAATTTAGTGAATGTTAATTTCAATGACTTGCAAGAGAGAGGTAAATTAAATACCAACTTAAGGGTAGGAAAATTTTCATATGGCCACGATGTACCTTAGCAATGAATGCACACCTTCATGAGTAGAGAGACTGCCACTTTTAAATCTAAGTTTAGAGAGGTAGTGTATTTCTCTTACAAAGTATGAGTTGATTTCTAGTCTGGAAACAGACAGTTGGTTCTCAGGAATAAATATCTATCTCTTTCCACCATTACTAATTTTCAAGGGTATTGCTGCTGTTTACATGGAGGTAAAGAGGATCTGACCTCTGTTGATCTCTGTGGTCCACTTTGAAGTGCATTGGTGGCCAGTTATTACTGTTTGCATGTATTTATATGGTATGAGGGCTAAAGGGAAAGTGAGTCCTTTTAGTGCTAGGTCCTATACAAATAAAAGTGAAGGGTGGTCCAAGGAAGAACCTACAGCCCAGGAATGGCATCAGAATCTGACATTCTGTACAGTTCCTAAAAAGAGAAAATAAACTAATCATATTATTTTAGCAGTAGAACCATGCATATCTATTTTAGCTATTTAAAGACTAATTTCAGCAACAGCGAAGGAATAGTTTCAAAGGCAAAAGGTCAGGTAGAAACCCTGCCATGGAGGAAAGCCTATGTAAGTCGTGTGCCAAATTTCTTTCTTATCTTCAAAAATTTTCCCCACAGCTCTCCAGGGGTAGCACTGCTTCCCCAGGAGAACTGCCACATCTGAAGTGAAATGTTGATACCATTTAGCACTTGAGCCATCATACACATTATGCATGAACAAAAAGTTAGCAATAGAAGGCAATTAAAACTACAAAAAGATTTGAATTGGCAGACAAGAATTAATCCTAGAGTCACATGTTGGAAAAAACACTTCTTTTCTCTGCCAGTGCTGGCTGTTTTCCCAAATTTTATTTACACAGCATTTTGTCCAGGCTACTTTCAAGAGCTCCACATTATCAGAACTTTTAGTTCTTTTCAGAAACCCTAAAACTTGCTCAAGATTACCACAAATTTTAGAACTGCTTCCTACATCCTTTAACAATGTCTGCCTCAATCTCAAGAATGTCTTCCCATCTTTGGAGAAAAATCTTATGGGTTTGCCTCCTTTCATATGAGAGACATCCCTCACCCTTTTTCCTCAGAGACCATTTGATGAAATTAGGACAATTGGGCACAGGATCCAGCAGAGCAGGAATGTTTTCCTTAGTCCCTCAGGCCATTTCCATGGGTGACAGAAGATGGGCATCCTGGACTCATCCCAGAGCAGAGGAGTCTACAGCTCCTCTGGGCCTTCCTGGAGCACACATTTTCCTGGAAGCTGGACTTGCAGAAGACACTTTCAAACCTTTCCTAAGCACCTGGACTGCATCTCTGGGTAGCTAAATGCCTTCAGAAAGTAATCAGATCTCTAAGTGTCCCTGTGTTCACCCCAACTGACTTCAGCTCTAATCAACAGGGAGAGAAGCACACTAGAAGACAACATCCCATCCAAGTATTTACATTATCATGAATATTTACATTATCCTGAAGAAAAGCCTGTGAACTTCCATGAATAGGCTAGAAAAAGTGCTAAGCTTTGAAGACTGATTTTCAGGTGTCTGGATCCAATTAAGGTGCCTCCATCTCAGCTCCCCACCAGTAAAAATAGAGATAACCTTCTATCCAGGGATGGGTAGAAAGGATATGGGATATGTGAAGAAAACTCTGTTCAAATAATGCAATGCTGCAACACATAAAATAATATAGTGGAAGCTATGTTGTTATGTGACTGGGCTGATGCAGGGTCAGACATACAAACCATGGTCCAAAGAGAAGATCAGCAGCCCCTGCAGCTGCTGCAGAAACATTTTCTGCAATGTTGGTGCTCACCACAATGTGCACAGGAGCCTGACAAAACATAGTCAAGAGACAGGTCTTAAATGCCTCATCCCTGTCAAAACCATCATCCCTCCAGTGTCTGTTTTCCCTTCATTACAAGACAGTCAGCACAGACATGTCAGATGCCAAAGGATCTCAGTAGAGTCTTCAATATGCAGGCACCAGCATCTCAGGCTGGCAGTCCCTCAAACGTGGCTGTCTTCTGCAAAATGGGATTCATTAAGTGAGCTGTCCAAGTGGTCTGGAACACATTAAAGTAAAAGGAAACAATGTTGTACAATGAATTTTTATCCACTGAAATGTGTCACAGTGCTTATCAGGTATTTGTGTAAGCTGGCTCTATGGTAATATCAAGCTGGTAGTAATTTGCAGCTTCATTAGCTGCTGTTAGGCAGCAGGAAAAGGAGACACTGTTAAAAAAAGCAGCCACGCAGGGACAAGGAATTCCTGGTTTTAAAAGGCAATTTGCATGTTAAGTGAATGGCTTCTGTTGAGCAGGTGAAATGACTGCTCCGGATATTGAAGCCTTCTTTTCACTCATCATTGCTTTACCTGTAGGAGCACTGCCATGAAAGGGCAACATTCCTCTCTTTTCCATTCCTAGGGAGCAACTTACTGTGACTTACACTTTAAAAGTCTTGTTTATTTGTTCCCAGGACTGTTTCTTTGTGTCCGGAAAGAGGGAAATTTTTTAAGCAGTCCCTACTTCAAAGAGTTTAAAATTCAAGCTTATACATAGCACAGTGAGAGATCACATCTAAAAATGAGATGTAAGTGGAAAAGGAAAGAATAAAGTCATATATACCAAAGGATAAATGCCTTCATAGTGTGATTCAATCATGGTTTTGGCTGGTTATCACAGACAACAAGCACTGGAACCAAAATAAGGGCCCTATGATAAAGCCTTGTTAAAATCCCTTCTTGAAGACCTGGTAGTAAAATGTAGTCTGAATGAGTAAGCTGTATGGAGAGAAGGACTGGAAAAGCACAGATGTTTTTCTTCTGTAGGGGTAGGATATGGAACAATATAAATATGAATTAAACAAAAGAATGAACATAAAGATATCACATAACCTTTCATGTGAATGAGCCAGCTTTAACAACATTACTGGCCAGATGATAACAGAAAGATCCATTTACATGAGTAGGGTAATCACTGGCTGTAGGGTTACACAAAAGAACAGTTCCAAATAAAAGGTAAATTTCAGCCCATTTTTCTATACTTGCCTGAGATATGGCAGACCTGGTTTCATATCCTAGATCTCAAGAGACAGATGTTAAGGTCTTCACTTGGCCATGAAGGTCCTGAGGGATCTTTCTGAATAGAAATGGGAATTCACATGAAAAACCTTTTTACCCACGGGACTGTGCAGGTCTTGGTTGTCACGATTATCACTGTGGAAAGAGTAAAAGGTGACAAAAATACTAAGGCAATTAAAAAGATTGATGAAGAGGTATGGAAGGCTGAAACAAGACTACATTGGAGGTGAGGGAGTACGCTGAAACACCTTGTTGTCTGGGGAAATCCAGGTGAGTTTGTTTACACAAACTGTAAAGAAGCAGTGCTGGATACCTGATGCTCATTCTCTTCACCTGACTCATGAATGACTATTCACACACCTTTAGATCAGTATTACAGGTGAGGCAGGTACTGAATGACACATAGATGAAACCCAGATGCTGGCACAGCTGTTATCAAATATTCCTGGCTTCTCATCCTCACAGTCACCTTACAGGTCTTGATAAATCATAAAGGCTTTTCAACAGCCAAGAAAAGACATGAAGGCCCAGCATGTGTCTCCATCAGTTGCCAGTATTGGATGTCTAGCACACATTAAAAACAGAGTGTAAGAATATAATGATATCATCCCAAAGTATTCATCAGACTTCAATTATTTATGGTTCATGAACTCTCTGAGTCAAAGGCAGCATCTCTGTACTGACTATTGGATTTTTCTGCCATGAATTTGTTCACCTGGCTTTTGAACACATGTATTTTTTTTCTACTTACAACGTCCTGCAGCACAGTCTTAACATCACACTATTTAGAGAAATACTTTTTTTTTATCAATCACAGAATCATTAAGGTCAGAAAAGATGTTTAAGATCATCAAGTCTATCCATCAACACAGTACCACCCCTGTGGTGACCATTAAAACATGTCTTCAGGTGCCATTATCTGCATGGTTTGGGGACACTTCCATAGTTTTTGAACACCCTATTTTGGACTAGACTTCTTCAAGTTTCATTTGATACATTATATTGGTTGTCTTATGGGAGGTTATTTCATATTGCCATTCTTCACATTTCATGATTTTATAGTCTCTTCTGGGAAGTTTCCAGGCTGATGAATCTTAGTCTGCTTATTTGTTTCTTTCAGAGCAGAATATTCCTGTCTTTGACTATCTTTGATGATTTCTGACACCCTTTTTGTACCCTTTTGTTTCATCCAGTGAAATAGGGTGAAGGAATAAGAAATTATATTTTGTATACAAGATGAGCGCATGTCATGGATTTGTACAGAGACATAAAAATATGTGCTTTGCTTCTTTATCTATGCAAAATAATCCTTAGACTTGATTTTTTTGTTTTATTTCTGCTAGGAGTATATAAAATTGGTGGTAATAACTCCAGAATCTCATTTTTGCATGGCAATAGCAGTTCAAAGTTCATCATTGGATGCATAAACACAAGATTGATTTTCTCTTGTGCACCACTTTACACTATATGGAATTTCACCTGTCATTTCAACATCCAGTAATTTAGCACCCTGAGGTCCTTCTGTAATTCTTTGTAGTTGCCTTTATCAGCAACTTGTCACTTTTCAGATCCTTACTGAATATATTGGACAGGATGAGCTCTAACATTAGCCCTACCCAGAGCAAATAACCCAAGGCCCTTGATTAGCTGTAAGTGATGCCAGAATCACATAGAATCACAGAAAGGTTGAGGTTGGTAGGGACATCTGAAATCTGAAGATCACCAAGTGCAACCCCCGTGCTAAAACAAGCTCACCTAAAGCAGGTGACTGTAAATGTATCTGAAGAAATATATTGTATTTGAAGAAATATATCATCAAATTTACACACCACTCATAGTAAGCATATTTCCATTCTCACAACACTAGCACTACCTTGGAAGTCCCCTGGATAAGACTTAAAATTACAGATTTGACTGTAGACAGAAAATATTTCTGTCAAATAAGGTAAAAAATTGTTCATTATGACCTAATAGATTAATTTCTCTAGCTCAGAGAGTTAGAGCACTATCTGGATGTGTTCTGAATAGATTCAAAATTCATATTTCCATGTCCTATAGTAGATTCTTCCTAGTTGATTCTGTGGTGATTCCAGGTACCTTATTCAGAATCATCAGGCTTTTTCCTGGTTAAATATTTATGGTTTAACAACATGCAGCCAGATTTACCTGTATTCTCATCCATTTCTATGACACAGCACTCTTCACAGTCAAATTGGATTTGGAAGTGATTCTTGTCATGAGGGGCAAAACCTGCATCAAGCATTATTAACTCTAATATTCCTAATAAAATTAAATATGGAGAGAGGAAAAATTTTCCATCCAATTGTTAATTTCAAGTGACCAAGAGTCACTATGGCAAATGGCCCTTGCTTTTTAACAAGTCACAGTTTTCAATTATTTCAGAAGTCATTCAAGCATGAAAAAGCAGACAACTTTTTATTCCCACTTCATTTGATGTCATGTAATGCTGTTTTTCAATGTACCTCAGCCAGAATTCTTCTAGCTTCAGTTAAAATGTATTAGAATCACATTTCTCTTTCAAAAATAACTCACTATACACTAAGCCTGAAACATGTTGGATGGTTGTTAAAAAGGCAGAAGCCACAAAATATTGCAGTGTTAAGCATTCTGGGGAATTTCAAAAACCTTTCAATATCCAAGACAGTCCCTGCTCGGGAATAATTGTCACAATGTTAGTTGATGGACAAATAAATTAATAAATGAATGATGAATGCAAGGTCCCTTGTAGACTGCGTGTTTGAACAAAGATCAGTGTCCAGAACCAAAGCAAAGAGGGCTCAGTGCCTCTCCTCTCCCAGTGGGTCAGCAAGAGGGATGCAGAGAGTTTAGCTTTTTATCCATGTGCTGAAGTGGAGCCCACAGGAAGTCCTGGCTTTAAATCCATGAATTACAGAAACTGAAGTTTGTTTCAGTTTGACTGTGATACAGCTGAGGATTATCTGCAGCTCTGAAACTCTTGCAGGAAAAGAGTAAATTTCCTTGAATCTTGCATCTGCTTGGATACGTCACCCAGTGGGGGTTTCAAAATGATTTTATGGAATTTTTGACTTTACACAACAGACCAGAACCTTGCTGTGATAGACATTGATTTCTCTGTACTTTTTAAAGTAGCATGATCCCAAGATCAGAACTAGAAAAAAATATTGTACATGTACTATAAAACATACTCAGTTCTGGGGATGGAAATTTCAGTTGTCAGAACCCACATTGTCAGCTGTAAAGTACAGACTGATTCATGATCTGAACTCTTACAAGTGAATACACTTACAAGCAAATACATCTATAAGTAGCTAGCACAATTTGCACAAGGTATATAATTTAAATTATATGCTAATTATTTACAACAATATAAAATTAATATAAAATTAAAAAATTACAAAGTGATTCCAATGTATTGCACTCCAGGCTTCCTGGAGTATATTCAAAATGTTCCCATATACATGCTACAATGATGTCATAGCCAGTTTGTGATTTTTAAAAGGGTGATACATTACTCAGAAGGCCTAAATATGTGGTGTTGTAAAAAAAAGAACAAAGAAGAAATTCCCAAGGCAAGAGTGGCAAATTTTCCTGAAGCTAGGAGAATTTTAGGCCCAAGTGCCAGTGGCAGTACTGCCAATTCCAGACCAAGGATTAAAGGGGGCCTTTTGCCTTTCCAGAAACTTGAAACAATCTGGCTGTAGCCAAGTGACTAATTTTTGTCTGTTTCCATGGTTACAAGAAGATAACACACACACACATGCCCTGTCAGGTTTTCTGGCAATAGGGAATATGTCCCTAGAAGTCCATCTCCCTTCCCCTCCACAGACAGGAGGAATTAGAGGGAAAATCCAGGGTGTGCAAGGGGCCCACCTCCCCACACAGAGCAGTGCAGAGGGAGGAGGAGCTGTGTTCCAGAGCACAGGGGTTATCTCGACCCCAGCTGTCTCCTGAATGGGTTCTGTGTGCACAGGAGATGAGGACAGAGCACACTGACCAGAGCCCTGAAGATGGAAAAGTCCCAGGTCTTGTACAGAGGAGAGGAAGGTTTTTCCTAAGCTGGGAGACTTTCATTATGGGAAGGGGTAACAAACATAAAGCTCAAGCAAACAATAGAGCTGCTTTTGCTTACAGTTTGCTGTTCCTATGGGAACCAAACAAGGTCACTGTGCAACTCTACCGACTGTCAAAAGGGCAGCACTGGACATCCTTACATCACCAAGGTCAGGCTGAGGATTTAGCCCACACCTTTATGTCCTGTCTTTAGCGCATTCATAATTTTTTACATTCTCTTAGGATGTTTCCAGGGAGCTTGGCTCTATTCAAAAGAAACATTTAAGGATAAACCCTTGCAGATTCTCCTCAGTTCTTGCTTTCTGTCTGCTTAGGCTGGGGAGATATTTGTTCCTTATCCCATGAGGATTCACATTCTCTTGTTTGGCTATCCACCTCATTTTCCTAGCAATGAGGGAAAGATTCTAAAGACAAACAAACCCAAAACAAAACCAAAACAAGAACAAAACAAAAACAAAAAGAAATCCAACAGCCCAGGTCCTGAAAACTACAGTTTAAATACATTCTGGAATACACAAAAATTAATTAGGAAAGAATGGGGTGTTTAATAAGAAGAGTTAAGAAAAGTTTAGACTATTTGAAATATTTTTCCTAAATCAGAGGTTATATTATTTGTTTCCAAGTATTTTCCTAGCTGGAAGGTGAATCACAATATTCAGGTCTACCTTTGCAAGGAGACTCCTACACAATTCTCCAAGTGGGAAAGGAGCTTCTGTCTTCCCGATGGGAACTATAAAACCACCAGAAAGTCACCTCACTCTTTGGTTTTCCCAGGCCCCTGGTGTGGCTCATTCCTGGGCCCTAACAGCATTTTGGACTATGGCTTTCCTACACACCAGAACACCAGAAGGAAGCAACAGAAGAGGAAACCATCATTTCTGTGCCTGATTTAGGAAGTGATGCCTACTTTGAACCCCACCTGCCCCAACAAGCCTTTCCATTTCCAAATGCTTTAATGAAGAGTGCTGGTTTTTTTCTTCGGATGTTGCTTCAGACATGGAATAACTCAGCTTGGGTGAATTCTCAAGCCTTACAGCCTCTGCAAAACTGAGTCTTTCATGGATGGAAGACTTCCCAAAAGGGAAAAAAAAAATAAAAGTTGCCCCTTCAATGGAACAGAACTTAATTAGTGACAGCAACATAAATTCTGTTTTATTATCAGTTTTTGACTTCACAATCTTAATTATGCAGGTTTTCTCTTATTCTAAATATGTTGAAGAGAGTTCTTATGGGATTAACAGTAGAAAAAAGGTTAGGGAAATCCCCTGAAAAATCATTGCACAGAATCTTACAACACATCCCCTTGTCAGTATAACTGGGTTCATGGGACAGCTCTTCATCTGTTTTTTTACCTACAGAATATTCACATTTTTTGCTTTCAGAAGTTAAACACTAAACATTAAACAAGATATTATTACTTGCTAGCCAAATCTCTTTGACTGCCAGGAATAAAGTTGAAAGTAAGATTTTGTAGAAGCAAGTTTGGCTGAAGCTTCTTTAACTTCACATCAGTGTGAATTATTGCTTCCTGTTAGGCAGAATTATCTTTTACTTTATTTGTTCAGCCCGGTCTTCATTGGGAAAAATGTTGCCAAAAGATACAGCCCAAGTTGTATCACAGTCTCAAATCATGAAACAAGAAGTGAAAACATTAATACTTCAGAATCAAAGCAAGAAATATTTATGGTCATCTTATTTCTCTTTCTTGTTTTTCTCCTTTTATATATTTATGTATATATGCACATAGATACAGATATATCCTTAGCTGTGTCTATCTACATGTGTACATGCGTGCACACAACATTTTGCCATCTCTGCATGTGTGTACTTTGTGTGGTGTGTATGATAAAGCAATCAGTGAACAAATGAACAACAGCCATATCTGAATGTCCAACCAGTGTTCAGGATAGTTAAATCACAAACTCTGCATATTTGACCAAACTAAAATAGGAGCAGCTCAAATATGGCAATTAACAAGGAAGAAATATATAATCCTCAATAGTTCAGAATGTCTCTGCCAGCTGAGTGGTGCTCTGCCATCTGCTAGGGTGATTTGCTGTTTCCACGTTCCCTTCCTGCACCCCTCCACTCAGCCCGTGGTGGAGAGGAGTGTGCTTCTAGGGAAAGTAGAGAGTACCAGAGGGATGATCCAAGTGCTGACCACACAGGCAGCATCAAGACTGCCGTTCCCCTGAGCCTCACTTTGCTGCCAGCAATCAGGGAGGCACAGGAATGAGCAGAGCAGCACTGACAGGAGGGTCAGAGTAAGAATGGAGGTGTTGTCAGAAAACAGAAAGGAAAACTTGCAAAGAGAGACTGCAAAGAGAAAAAAGCTTGGAATACAGTGTTTGTCCGATTTGAATCCAGTCTGAGTAACAGCCTCCCCTCCAGCTTCTATCTAGTTACTTATTCAGACAGCAGAGTGCTGCCACAAAACTTTGAAATTCACTGCCAATTCTGAGTCCAGCTGATCCACACTGCTCACCCTCCAAGAGATGTTGTGGATATTTGGATATTTTCTGCCAGATTTTTCAAGATGGATGATGTTTAGGACAGCACTGCTCAGATGTGAATATGATTGAAATAACCCTCAACAACACTTGTGGACACAGGTAATTGGCTGTGTCTACACTTCTTTATATACCCCACCCCTAAGAATAATTTTTGCCTGTCAAGCCAATACTGACTGCGTCCACATTGTATTAAATCTGGCTTTCTGAGCATCTCCTTTGGAGTCCAAGTCACAATGGAGTAGGAGAAGAAATCATCTCAAAGTGTCTAAAACAGTGTGGGACAGAAATGTGAGAGTACCCTCATGGAAGCTGAGAGGAGCAGATTTGGGTACAAAACCTGTGGGGAGTGCTGGAAGTTTGTGCCATGCAAAGAGAGGCCAGGCATGACCTGCAGAATCTGTTGAAAACAGGAGAAACCAGGAGAAAGTCTCCAGAAGCAAATCTACATTTTGTTTTGAAGAAGGCTGGTTGACAGGAAAAGGAAGCTCAGGAATGCACTAACATTTAGGCAGGAGACCAGGTGTAAAGCAGGCAGAGACTGTGATCTGATAGTGTGAACATGCCCTCTGCATCTGCTTCCCAGGCACAGGGAAGCAAAACAGATTCAAAGACTGGATGAGTAGACTGGAAATTCTTAGATCTGATTCCAGTTTGATATCTGAACTCGCAGGTTTCAAGCAGTTTCTTTATGTCATTGTTAACATATCCCACAAACAACCTGCAAATTCTGGTACTTTTAAAGCATGCATTTGACTGACTTACTGCTCCTCTGTCTATGTGGGGCCATTCCTCAGCTGCCCGCTCACAGGAGTATTTTGGTGGTATGACCTTACACAGGCTGCATGATCAGAGCCAGTTAAGCCAATGCAAACACTGTCATGAGGCAACTGTAGAAGGAAAAACAAACATGTTTAAAAATTCTGTTTATACATGTCTTTAAAACCTTGTCATTAAAAAACTGTTCAACATGTGAGACAGTTACCAATATATACAGATTTATGCATTTATGCAGAAAGAAGTATCACAGCTGTGCTTCTTGCAATCAAAACACATCACAACAAACTAATGATACTCAGGTAAACACTCCACAAAATCTTAATTTTCCAGATTTTCTGTATCTGGAATATTCAATTATCCATTCTTCAGGTAAGAAGATCCTACTGGTAATCACATAAATGAAATATGAACAGGCCCAAATGATTAATGCAGGATGTCTCCAATATTACAGAATCAAACATTTTGTGGGAAGGGTAATAATGACACAAAGTGGAAGGAATTTAAAGTTTCTAGATCGCATGATATCTCAGAGATCTCCATTCAGCAGTTCTCATCTGGGGAAAATTCCTGTGCATCCTGATGGGATCTCAGGGTTGAACTACCAGCATGGCATACTGCAAATCCTTTCAGCAGCAGGTGCGGCTCCTGCTGCTGCTGGGGTGTCCTCCACATATGCATAAATCAGGAACAAACCAGATGATGGATCTCTGACAGGTTCAGTTTCAAGAAAATCCCTAGATATCTTGCAGAGGCTCTATTGTCCTTGACAACACCTTTTCTAAAATCCCAAAAATGAGGGTCAAGGGGTGACCAAGGATACCCCTGGTAACTCTCTTACAGCCGTAAGAGTCCCTTTGGAATGGAGCTTCTGGCAGCTCACACATCCCGACTGCTCTCAAGCTGCTGAGCACTGCAGGGGCAGTGCTGCAGCTCAGGCTGGTCAGGGATGCCGCCGGATTCCTTGTGCTCCCAGTTCTCCAGGAGATCCCCTCTGAGACCACCCAAAAACAGGAGAAACACCAATTTCCTGATTGCAACACAACAATCCTGGATTTTGGCACAAAAATTATTCTCCAGTATCATGTGCTGTCTGGCACCTCTCAAGGACTTCACACAAAATTTTAAGTGCTTTAAACATATAAAAATATATAATTATATATTCCAGTATGGTTCTAATGTAATGGAAAAAAAATGCTGTCTCTGTCTTAATGATGATGGAGAATGTGTTGACTTTCCAGACTGAACAAGTTATGGGATATTTGGATTCTCCAATCCAAAAGGAAACCTAGCTCCAAACCTAAGTGCAACAGAGCCCCCATTTGATCAATAGGGTCTAAAAAAGCCCTGACAAAACCCCAAGGGTGTTACTCACGTGAGCGTTCAGCATCATCCATGTGAACCTGCCTGGAAAATCTGCAGCAAAGCCAGGGCAGAAGTGCCAATGGCAACTGAACAATTGCAGAAACCTCTGCTTCTGCAATGCTGCACTGCGAAAGATTCCAACATGCAAAGAAACCCTGTGTTGTGTGAAATAAGCAAAAACTAAGCAACAGAACTTACATTTGTAGCGAAAACATTTGTCTTGGTATTGCACAGATACATTACTTTTACATGCCCAGTATTTCCTGTTTGTGGTGTTACATTTTATATGTCCTTTGGCAAAATGTAGCAAAACATGTATAGGAAAAGATCCTTTGTGTCCTCTCAAGAGGAGGCTCTACGGAAACTGAAGCGCTCAGCAGTGCTACAAAAGTGAGTGGGAGCAGGAATGAATGGAAACATGTAATGATATCTCTAGGCTGGCAAGAGCAAAGCTGGAGACAGAGTGCTCAGTGATATGGAGATGGGGGATCACTGTGACATATCAGGCTCCCTCCTCCCTGTGTCACCAGGGGCCAGCTCGGGCCGGAACCGAGTGGTGGCACAAGATAAAGGTGTCCCGTGAAGGCAGAATCCACACCAAGGCTGAGAGCACGGAACAGAGTGTGTGGAAACTCTTAACTCATTTCTGCTACACGGTTCTTTGCCTGCCGCTGAGTACTTCCCCAAAGCATAGGGAGCTGTATTTTTTCACACAGGCAGTCATACATAAATTACCCCAAATGCTGCTGATCCCAGAAATTCTAGAGGATTGCTGGCAAACACTTGGCTGCACATGGTTGCTTGTTTGGACAGAGCTGAGTGAGTACTTGGGGGAGCCAACTGTGCTTATCGCCTGCTCTTTGATCCACGTTTTCTCTCAAATGCTTTCCTTCTGAGTTCATGATTCCAAATCTAAAATGAATTGGTTAGCCCTCATTTGATCTTGGACAAGAGAGCGGCAGCAGTTAAGATAAATTTAAATCCTCTGCAGCAATTCCAATTGGACAAAGGAGACAGCCTAAGAAACAGGTCTGAAGGAAGAAAGCTGCAGGGAAGAACCGGCAGCCAAAACCCCAAGGCTCCTTTGAGACCCTTGAAGAGTCTACAAAGAGATAGAGTTACAGCTAAGCTGCAGATTGTGGCAGGAACTCTGTTAAAAAAGGATAAATGTCTGCTTGGAGGAAAGCTCAATGGGAAGAAGGAAATCCAAGGACACAGCATACCTCCTCCCCAAATCTGATTGCAATCCTACATATTCTGTTTTGCCTAAAGCTATACAATAATGTAGCATCAGATAAATAATTTTTCTCTATAGTTTTTGATCCTGACAGGTTTATAGACAGCCTGAAATAATTCACTTTGGTTTGAAATTTATGTGTGTCTGAAATTTATGTGTCTCAGCATACAGCCAACTTTATTTCACAAAATGGATACAAAAAAAATCCCACCAAAAAAAAAAAAAAAAAAAAAAAAGTGCACATTTTAGCCAGGGAAAAATAAATAAGACACTACAGTGCCCTTTTCAGAAGTGCAACTTTTTGCTGTTTCACAAACTGAAAACAGCTTTGTTATAGTCTAAAAATTATTTTTCTCTAACCGCCCACCTGCCCACATCTATAAACATGCACAAAATAAGCAAAGGGAGGAAAATGAGATGAACAAGTTATTGTGGTTATGAAAGAACTCTGTCACTGGCATTATAGAATTATAGTAAAATACTGTTTGCATAAATTAGACTCTAAATCTCTTCTAATATTTGGAGTCCTGTTGATATCACTGTTGTTTAAGAGACAATCCTTTTAAAGGTCCTGTAGATCGTTATGCCACAGGCAGAATAAAATCTTGGCTTTACTGAAGTGACTATGAAAGGTCTCATTGCTTTCATTGGAAAGGGGAATTTAACCTATTACCTTCTCAGGCTTATACTTGACCTGATACATTAGGCAAGCAATGAAATAAACAGTAAACATTACTCTGGTGTGACCAGACAGTTGAGCAGAGTAGGTCCTTACAGGAAAGGTAAACTCTGTGGTTTTTACATTACAACACCAGCTTCTGTGTATAGACTGTATACTCAGGGCAGTATATTTATACCTTAGTATGATAAACCCTTCTTTCTTAAAGACCAGACTGGAACATGAGGGAGGATGCTGTTGTGGTTTAACCTGGTAGGCAACTAAACACCCCATAGCCCTTTGCTCACTCCTCCAGTGAGATGGGGAAGTGAATAAAAAATAGTAAAACTCTTGGGTTTTTACAATTTAATAGGACAGTAAATAAAGGGATGATAATAATAATAATAATAATAATAATAATAATAATAATAATAAATACAAAACAACTGAAACACAGTGCAATTGCTTACTACCCACTGACGAGTGCCCAGCCAATCCCCAAGCAGCAGATGGGGGGATTGCAAATTTCCCCATTTTATTCTACAGCATGGTATGGAATACCCCTTTGGTCAGCTGGGATCAACTATCCTGGCTGTCACCCCTCCCAGCTTCTCATGCACCCTCAGTCTCCTCACTGGTGGGGTGGTGTGAGAACCTGAAAAGTCCTTTGCAGTGTAAGCACTGCTCAGCAGCAGGTAAACATTAGAGTGTTATCAACATCATTCTTACATTATATAAACCACAGCACTGTACCAATCAATTTTCTTTCTAAAAAGAAAATTAACTCTATCCCAGTAAAAGCCAGGCCATACACCTGCTTTGTATACAGCTTATACAAGAAAAGGAAGTAAGATTCAGGACAAATACAGAAGCTGCACATTAACTGCTGTTCTCCACATGTACAGGTTCAGGTGGTTTGGACTCCAACAAAGTTCGTCATGCCCATGCTTTAAGAGACATAAAAATCTATTCTGCACAATGCTGTCATATCAGCTCAAGGATTCTGTTCAATACCCACCTTGAAGGGGAATTTTCTTAGTGGTCAGATGAAAAGTGAGGTTTCCTGTCCTCACTGTTCCACCACTATTACGGAGCACTTTTGTGTATTTTCAGTGTTCAACTACACAAGTTTTCTTCCCACATTAAGAATCACAGGATCTCTGAGATTGGAAGGCACCTCTGCACATCAACCAGTCCAACCTTCTGCTCAAAGCAGAGTCAGCTAGAGCTCACTGCTCAGGGCTGTGTCCAGTCAGGTTTTAAATATCTCCAGTGATGGGGAATCCATAGCCCCTCCAGGCCACCTATGGTTGTTGGCAACTTTAGGCACAAGGACAAATTACTGCTCAACCTGTTGTCCACCAAGATCCTCAGACTCACTCCACAGAGCTGCTTTCCAGCTGGTATGAGGAGGATTTTTCTCTCCAGGGACAGGACATGGCTTTTTTCTTTCTTGAACTTCCTGTGTTTCCTGACAGCCCATTTCTCTAGAATGCTGAGGACCCTCTGAATTGCAGCACAGGTCTCTGGTGTGGCAGCCTCAAAAGGGAGAGCCTTTTTGTGTTATCTGTGATTTTGCTGAGGGTGTGTACTGTCCTATCACCCAGGCCCTTAGTGAAAAAGTTACAGAGCACTGGCAGTGCTGGCCCCTGGGGTACCTCTCTGTGTCTGGCCTCCATCTGCACTTGCCTGCTGATCACAACCCTTTGATCCTGGAAACCCAGCTGGTTTTTCAACCACCTCACTGTGCAGCTACCTACCCTGTGCCTCATCAGCTTGCCTAGGAGGATGTTATGGGAGACATGAAAAGTCTGGCTAATGTCAATTTAAACAACATCCCCTGCTCTCCCCTCACCCGGTGGAAGAATGATCTCACATAGTTTATCAGATCCATCAAGCAGGATTCCTCCTTCTAGTCAGTAACTCCCAGTGACCACTCCCAGTCATCTTGTCCTTCATAGGTTTAGAAATGGTTTCCAGAATACTTTGCTCCATTACCTTCTAAGGGAAAGAGGTGAGGCTGACTCACCTAAAGTTCTCCACATCCTTTTTGTAGACTATTCCAATATATTTGGAAGGCACCAGTTTTGCAATCACATGTGCTGTACAGCTAAATAGGAAGAAAGGATACCAAATTAATAGAATATATTGCCTACTCTAATTCTATAGCCTGATGATGGCCATTATTTTGTGTTTATTAACTTCCTATGGCTCAGAACAAAAGACTAAAGATAATTAAATTGGAATAATTTACATAACTCAATGACTTGGCAAAACACGATTCATTTATATCACTCATTGTTTTTTCCAACATAAAAGAAATATGAACTTCCCACATTTTAAAATACTTAGATAAGTATAAATAATATTTATATTTATTTATATAAAAGTATACAGTGATCACGTCCACTCTTACATAAAATATTGATTACCACTATTTATTTTATTTATTAAAAAGCATTAAGTATGCTTTGAACAATACTTATCCAGCCTGAAGAGACTTTATGTTATAAAACACAAGAGCTTTGTGTTTTTTCATGCAATCTCTTCAAGATATTCTACATGTGTATGTGAAAAGAACCATTTGCCAAATGCTCTGCTTAAAAATGATGAAGTACAAAATCAGGGCTTAAAGTTGTCACTATTACCTGAACTCCATCAGACTACCCAAATACCACCCCTCAGTCACAGATACTTGCACAAAGAGGAACAGTTGCCCTTAGGAACAGTTCAGACCAGTGTGACATAATTTATTCCAGCAAGGATTTCAGGATTGAGATTTTCTTTTTAACCAGGTTTTTCTTCCAGAGAGGGCTTATTCATGTAAGCCCACGCAACAGTGCCACCACAACATTGATTTAACTGAAAACATCTTTTGCTAATGGACCATGGCATTTCCTTGTTGCATCACATTAACTTCATTTCTTTGGATCTGGTAATTAAGGCCAATTGTCTCTTGAAGACAGCAAATTATTTCCTGACACTGTTGCACTTTCTCGACTCTCACATCCGGCTTTTACATTAAAAAACAAACCAACAAACAGAAATTCCCAGAGCTTTACCAAACTATTTAAGCTGTGTTTGTATACTGTATGTGCCGACTTCTCCAGGCTAATGCAGTTTACACATTACCCAAAGCCACCAACTTCCCAGCTTTGGGACACTGGAGGGACACTGCAGATGAGGATGCAATGTCAGAGGTGCTCAGCCTTTGGAAAAGACAGCCCAGAGCCCAAATACCAGATCTGTCAGCTGATAGGTTTGCTCACATCATGGAAATGAGTGAGATAGAAGTGTTCAAAAAACAAACCTGCCAACAATCCCTTCTCAGCTTTAGGGAGATGTCACAGCACGTTTTCTTACTTCTCCTGCTCAAATGTATGAGGGGAGAATGCCTTGGCTTGTGTGATTGTTCAGAGGAGCACCAGTTTACACCAGGATGTTCTGTCTGTGCTTGTGTACACAGGCCAGGAGGAGCAGGGCATGAATGGAAACTTGTGCCACCAAAGGACTCTCATGGAGCACCATTAGTCTGGGATATCTGTGACCAATTGCAAAGAGTACATACATACTTTTTCACATGCACAGGCACTACAGTTCAGCAGCCATCAACAATAAAGACAATGGAAGAAAAAGCAGACCAAATTTCATTATTATTTGACAAATGAAGAAAATTAAATTGAATTTATTCTTTCTTGAAAATAACTCAAGACTGTGTCCTGGAAGCCATCAAGGAACAACTCAGCCATGAAACAAAACTAAAAAACTTTATCAGGTCTCTGCCACACTTTGTTTTATAAAACAATTTCAGTTTGGGGATTGTGTTTGGAAGGAACTCTACAACGTTCTCCCAGTTTGTCCCTTTTTTCTCTCTGCCATGCCTTTGGCTTTCATTTTAAAGACTGAATATATTTATCTCCACTCTGAGGACACTTGGAGCAGCTTCAGGGTGTTAGTGCCGCTACTCTGTTGGTATGAGAAAATGAGTAAAAGCACTAGATAACAAAAAGTTGTTTTGCAGTAAATATCAGAGCAAAGGAAAGGGAAATTAATATTGGAGCAATTACATCATTTTAATAACTATCTCAGCAGTTTAAATATCTGGTTCAGATCTCACTTTCCTTCCCCTTTCTTCTCCATGACCTCAGTTATTATCATGTCGGCTTTATCTGCCAGTGCCCATAGTGACACACAGACTTCCGTAAGACTTTGCAAAACACAAACCTCATTTAGCTGATGCAAATGCCCAGCATTGTTCCAGGGAGGGAACAGGCCTGCTGATTCAAAACTGCTCTGTTTATTTCAGGAAACTCATTGTTTCAATAAGCAACTTTCTTGTCTGGCCATTCTGCTCCTTGTTTCAGGATGTCAGTCAATGTCAAAGAATTGGGGATGGTGGGAAGATAAAACATCTCATGGTCTCACTGAGTGACACTGCAGCTCAGCACAACTGTAAATGTTCCCAGCCAGAGCACGCAACAAACAAAAACTAATTGCAGCAGCATTTAAAATCTCACCCTGTCCTCTCTAAGGCAAAAATCCCCTTCATTCCTGAGCTCTGTTACAAGGCACTCATGTCAAAATGTGACATGACATGGTCTTTTGGATCATGAGGGGTCACTAGAAAATACATATTTCTCATGGTCATTCAGAATCCCAGAAGACCACACTATGTAGAAAGTCAACATAAATTAAGGATAGAGTCCCAAAAGCTCCAAGCCAGACTGCATAGTGCATATAAATTGATTTCCCAAACTATTCTGATTTGTTTTCTCTTTCTTTGGTGTCTGAGTATGAATTGACCCAGTTGCCTAACTTCAACTAAGAAAAAAATTAACTGTCCTTGCTACATATCCCTTCTATCAAGAATGGGGCTAGGCTCAGCATTTGCTCTTGCACACAACAGTCTTGTGTTTCTGCTTGACCTGCAGAGCAGGACCACAGTGCTTAACTGCACCTCCAGGATTTAGACACAATGTGAAGCTGTACGTGTATATGTAATTTAAATTAATGGTGTATGCCACTTCTCTGCTTTCATGATAGTTGGTATTTCTGGATGGTTTCAAGGAAGTCACAGCAAAAGATGAACTTTGATATGGATATTGTTTAGAAAACATGCATATATATAAATTACATAAAGTGTTTCCACACATATCAGTATTATAAAACATATCTACACGTATGTGTCTATGTGTACATATGTATGTATATTTATTTCCAGTCCTGAAATCAAAGCTCCTGCACTACCAATGCCTTCTGCTCCTGACAATGACATTGTGCTTTTGTCAGCTTAATTCCCTCACTTAGTGCAAAGACATTCACCATTTCAACCCAATATATTTACACCAGCAAACCCTCACCTGTAAATATAATCTCTCCCTCTTCCCAAATCTGTGCCATTATAGTAGCATAGTAAATGTATTTATGGAGGTGACAAGCACATCTCAGAACAAATTTTGCTAACATAAGCCATGTCTCCAGAGGAAGGTTTTGCTGGCAGAGTTAGAATTTACAGCAGTATCAGCAGCTGCTGGGCAGGAACATCTCATCCCCACTCTCTGCTGTGCCTTTGGTCACAGCTGCAAAGAGCTCCAGGGTCTTCTCAAAGAGACTGAAGATTTCAGCAGCATCAACCACTGACAGCCTCCCATTGTGGTTACAATAAGAGTGATGAAACCTGCAGTTTGAGAGATTGTCCTCTCAGAGCAGCAACAGCAAAGGAAGGAAGAGTAAAAGAGAAAAGGGAACCTCCACAGAAGCATCTGGGAGTCCCTCACATTGTAGGTAATGATTTTCAGGTCGTGCTCAAAGCATGGCAGAAAGCAATGGGTGCTCTAGTGTCTAAAATATATTTCTATATTTCACTCAGTGAAATTACAAGTGATATAAAGAACCTTTGACATATGGTTGCTTCTCCCAAATCTTCTGTGCCTCTATTCATATCCACAGCAACCTCCATGTGGGTTCTCATTTAATTTTCCTGCTCACACCAGACACAGTTAGTTTCTCTAACAAAAGACTTAAAAGGAGGACAATTGTTGTCTTTTTCAATGCCTTACCAACTAGCTGTCCTAAGTACAAATCTGACATCCTTCAGGTTCTGCATTATCCAAATATAACCAACAATAGCAGAAATACAGTCAACTTTGGGGCAAAGGACACCTGGACAGTTGTCCATGGTTTTAGCCACAGGACAAAACGATCAAGGAAAAAATATTTTTTAAACATTTTATTTTCAATTCAGCTAAAATTACTCAAATAATTGCACATAAAAGCAATTATTCAAATGACAAACTGGTAGTTCGTATGAGGAATTATGCATTGTATGTAAGTAGCCTTCACTTCTCTGCGTGTTCTTGACTTCTAAGACTTCCTGTGTTAAATGGTCACACAGCCACTGCCTTTCACACTGACCAGTTTTCTTCAATAAGATGTTGGCACTATCAGTGTGACAATACTCGTGCTGAACAACAGGATCCCACTTTTTTCTAACATGTGATACATATTCCTTACACTTCAGCTAGAAGAGAGGCTTCTTACCTTTCATACCACTAAGTCACAACAGGCAGTCACTCACTGTGCAGCCTGCAGAGCAACAGAAGTACAGAGAGTCCAGTCAGGAATTCATATTCTGTCCAGCAGAATGTCAGACTTTGTTCCACTGATGTATATCAGCTGCTTTAGCAGATGGTACTTCTGAGATTTTATTTCATTAGCATGAATGCAAAATTAGGCAAGCAATTTTAGGAAAAATGTTTAATGGAGAGTTGGTAATTGGAACAAACCCCTTACAATCCTGTAGTAAAATAAAGACTTATAAAGTATTTTCAGTTATTAACATTTCAAAAACAGCAGGAAAATCAACTCATTTACTAATATAGTCTCCTTATAACCAGACTAAGAGGATTTAGGGGATTCACCAAAAGCCTGAATAGGCTCTATTGTTCAGAGATAATTTAAACCATCCTGTGCAGTTCCAGTAATTTAAATAGTGCTGGAGCACCAGCAGAGAAGATCTGCTTAGTTGTTTCTGCTCACACAGGAATCAGGGAACAGCTCAGGTTTGGAAGCATGCTTGACAGTCTCCCAAATATCAACATCCATTCCTATGTCTCCAGTTAGCAAAGAGGCATCAAGAGCATACTTTGTCTCATTCTTTGGCTCTGTTCACTCTCTGAAACCATTGCTGGGAACACATCATCATGAAACATAAATGCAGAAAAAAAAATTCTGCTGTTTATGTAGGCCCTAATCCTGCATAAAATGTTTTGTGGGAAAGCCCCCCACTTAAACAGTGTCCCACTGACTACAAGAGTTCCTCACTTGGGCTCTGGGACCTGCTGCAAAAAGTCCCTTCAGAGGCATGTCTGCATCCCTGAGTATTTTTCCTGAACTTGTGTCTCTTCTATGCAGTCAGTGCACACATGTCTCAATTAAAACTGGATTTTCTGAGAAGGCACTTAAATATGTGCTCAGATTTAAGCAAAATCGCAAGTGACATCTGAAGTCACAGGAGTTTTCTGGGTTTGAAATGCAAATTAAATGAAACGAAACCCAAGTGCAACTGTTGGAAAACATTCTATTTTTTTAAAAAAGCCTTTGTTTTCATTCTCACCACTGAGATTTGAAAGAGAAATACAAAGAAAGAGAAAATAAATGCCAGAGGGACATCTTTTGAGGGACAAGAGAGTCGGTGGGAGGATACACTGAATTCAGAAAGAAAGATTGAGAAGCTGGGCATTATCATGTTCAAGTGAAGTGACAATTCAGAACTCAGAGCAACTTTGATTCTTCAGTTACCACAGGAGCCTCCTGTATTCCTGGTGCAATAGGTTATTACGGATCTTATTTTCCATGAAACAAACACAGAACATTCTTTAGGAAAGGGTTCATTTACATCCACCATAGAAGTCATAGGCAGAAAGTGAACAGGACAGGTTAGGCCCCTGCATGGAAACTGGGAAAAGGAGTAGGTGCTGGAGGAAGAAGGAGTCTGGAGAAATACTAGGATTCTGTGTGCATATGGGAACAAATCCCATCAAGGTTGCAGCATTGCAGTAAGTAAAGGTCATTGTTAAACTTTGGCCCTGAGACAGAACAGATTTAGAGACTTATTTTTGCTTAAAAGAGGAAATATTTGCTATGGTCATACCTAGTGAAATGTTATAAAAATTAGTTTTAAACCTCTCACTTGAAAGAGACAGGACACAATCTATTTTACTGGAAAGACTGGGAGAGCAAGTAGAACTAGGCTGTAAAGTCCTGTAATCCAAAATAAACCAAGGGACTTAACATTGACAGTAAAGGGTCAGGCACAGACTCCAGGCAAGCAATCCCCATCGAAAGAGAGTGACACTGGAAATCCAGATTCCATCAAGGGCTCTTCCAGAAGAAGAGTGAAAGATGAGAAAACATTGCACAGACTGTTGGAGTCAGTCAGATTTCACAGCTGAAATGAAGGTCTGTGATGAATGATGGAGAGACCAGGCTGGCAAACCCACACCAGCTGCCAGAGAGCAAATGGTAAAGACCAAGGACCTGGTGTCCACGAGGAGTAAGGTCACCAAGGACTGAGGTCATCAATGCTCAAGATTGAGGAAATTCTGAAAGACACAAGCGATTGGGAAGTACCTGGGTGAGAAACTGTTAAACAAGTCAAGCCACCAGCAGGAGCAGCCAACTGCATGGACTTTGTGCATATTTACCAAAAGTGCAGGTGCTTTCACACAGTTAAAGCAAAGTGAAGAAATATGGGGAAAGTCATAGACCACAGAACAGATACTTGGAAGAGTAAAACTGACCAAAAGGAAAGCATAAAACACCACATAAAACATCACAGCTGTACAGAACAGCTTGAATGAACATGGAGTGTAGGATGAGGGGCTAAATAAAGTCAGGCTGTGGCATCCACCAAGAGGTAAAGGAAGTACACTCAGAGAGATACTGAGATGAGAATATCCATGGTCATATTTAGAATGGAGTGATTCCTTCTGCTCACCTTTGGGTGGATAGATTAAGTTTTATAAAATACTGTATAAAAGTCAACCACAAGCATGTTCAGGCAAACACATTTTATGCAAACACATTTTATGTGGGGCCAAGAGAGGAATTGAGGTTTGTGCCTTCGAGAGCTGCTGCTGCTGCTGAGAGCTTTAGGGCAACCAATAAGGCCCTGTCCAGAACAAGGTTCTACAAACAGAAACAATTCAAAGTCTGAGTCTGGCCATCTTACAAGAAAGCCTACTCTGAGACCTTATATTTTACCTCATGTAGATGGTGCCAGGATGTATGTGCAAGACAGGATTTCATTCCTTGGTGGCTTAGCAGTAATCTCACCAAATTTAAGATTTGGCATCATAAAATAGAGGAATGTGTGCACTCAGTAGTCCTGAATACTCAGCTTAAAGCAAACCACATACACGTCATGCATTAATAAAGAGTTTTTGCAGTAAAAGCAAAGATTTGACAGATCTCTGAAATCTCAGATATTGTGAGAAAATACCAGAATTGGAATACTCTCTGTGTTAGGAAGCAATTCTGCTGCAGCAAATTACAGCTCTGGTTGGGAAAAGTGGTCTGCTGGCAGCCTGCAGAAATCAGCTATGGCCAGGAAACTGAGAGCAAGTTTTGTAACCTTATTTTGTAACAGCAAGAGGCCACAGAATGCAGAAAAACCAAACCCACTACTGCCAAGTGGGAATTTTAGCACAAAACAAGGCTAACAAAGCTATTGGAAAGAAGAGGGTATAGTTAAAAATCTGACTGTAAAGACAAAACACAGAAAAAACTCCAAAAACAAAACAAATAAAAAAACCCCACAAAACTGTTTTGTTTTGCTGTGTAGTCCCCCAAGTACCTGACAGTGAGGTTTTAAAGCACCATGGCTGACAGCACATCTCGAAATTTGGGATGATGGGATGCTGTAGGTGACTCAGGTGTGAGGCCAACACACAGGCTGTGCTTCTGAATCCTGTCTCATACAGCAACAGAGAAATGGTGAGGTGCCACTGTCATGTGTCATTCAGGGTAACTGCCCTTTTAATAGAGGTAAATCTGAACACAGCTCTTGAAGAATCAGAGAAAGAAAAGCCAGGATCAGATCCAGGAGGACTGAGACAGGATCACAGGATCACAGATTCACAGAAAAAGCTGAGCTGGAAGGCACCGAAAGGGTCATCAAGTCCAGCTCCCAGCCCTGCACAACACCATTCCTAAGAGGGACACCTGAATGTGCCTCAGAACATTTTCCAGCTTGAGCTCTGGTAGGTTTGGTGTCCCTTGCCACTTCTCTGAGGAGTCTGTTCCAGTGCTCAAATGTGCTCTTGGACAGGAACCTTTTCCTAATGTTGAACAACATCCCCTGACACAGCTTCAGGCCATTCCCTCTGGTCCTGTCCCTGGTCAGCGCAGAGAAGAGATCAATGCCTGCCCCTCTTCCCCTCATGAGCCAGCTGTGCACTGCAATGAGGTCTCCCCTCAGTCTCCTCCTCTTCAGGCTGATCAGACCAAATGATACAGAGGTGCTATCATCAAAGAAAATAAAATCCACTGGAGCAAAACATACATTTGACCAGTCATCCTCCAACAGAACAAAAACAGAAAGAAAAAAAAAAAAAGTATGTGATCTGGCTCTCCATCAGGAAAAAAAACAGAAATAAAATATAAGAAAATAAAAAACATGCCCAAACTCCACCAGTTAAAGGACCAGGGGGATTAGGTGGCACCCTTATAAGCACCATCTATGTGCAAATGTGCTTTCACACCAGCCATTGCTGGGGTACTGCAGGGTCTGAAAAGCCCCTGCTTTTCAGATATACAATATGAAGGAAAAGGGAAGCTGGGGGAGGGAATGATACAGTAATATTCACAAAACAATAAATTGAAAAAATTAGAATTTTTTTAGTAAAAGTTTAGAAGACATGACAATGTCAGAAAATTTCCCTGAATGGGTCATTTTCCTTATTAAAAAGAAACTATTATGAGAACAGATTTTTCATGTAAAACATATGTTGTTTTGTTGACTTACACTGTTCAAATTCTGCAGAAGCTTCAAGTGAAACTAAACCAGCAGCATTTGTTTGTCATTGACCTTTTCAGAGCCTCAAAGAATCATCTGGAGTGTCAAAGCAACAGAAGTACTGACTTCTCATATTATTCCTATCCCACAGCAAGCTAAAAAGCAGTTTGCATTGTCATTTTGCTGTTAGCAAGTCACAGAGCTACTGAAACCTAATGGAGGTAAAAAAACCCCACACATCTTCAGCATTATGTATCTGAGTCCCCTCCATCCCCATCTTCTCAAATCACACCCTCCTACGAGAAGAAATGAAACCTTTTGGCTTTCTTTCAGTACAGTAAAATCTGCAGTAGCTCTGTTTCTCATACTCCAGAGACTCATTCTGCTACACTAGGCTGTGGGGAGTGCACATGAAAGCAGGATGGTTTTTAAAAACTGTTTTAAACTGCCTTAAGGGACCTGTTGGCACCCAGCCTTATGGGCTCTGGTGGCTCAGGGGCTGACACAAAATGGTGCAGGGCTTGTTAAGACACCAGGAGGCTCCTGCCCCATCACCTTGTCCACTGATGCCTTCAATGCCAGATGAGGAAACACATCAGGAGTTGAACACATGAATATTGAAGCTATCCAAAGGCACCAATTACCAACTTTTAGACCATCATATTTCTTTCAGTGTGCAAGTAAAACACATGCACAAAGAAAATTTATAGGCACAGGAAAGTAAACCGGAACAGATCTTCAAAGGGGCTTTAGAAATCCCCGCACTTGGATGCCAAATCTCCCACTTGCCAAGACCATTTCTGACAGATGTTTGTCATGAAATCTACAGATTTCTCTGCCTCTTTCAGTAGCATGTTGCAATGCTTAATAGTGCTTATAAATTTTTTTCTCCTAAAATATCACCTGAATCATCTTTGCTGAAAGGCCAATTGTTTCTTGTCCAGCTTCCAAATGTTCACAGAACAATTTCTCACTGGCCTCTTCCTAATAGCTTTAAATATATCAGAGAGCTTTTATCATGTAGGCTCTGCTTCTCTAGACTAAACAAACTGAGTCCCTTAAACCTTCCTTCAAAGGTCATGTTATTCAAGACTCTTATTATTCTTGCTCCCCTTATCTGGACTATCTACAATTTGTCCACTTCATAGAAATGTGGGCCTGGAAACTTGATGTAGAACTTCAACTGGGAGATTATTAGAGGCAAAAAGAATGAAACATAATTACCTCTGGTGTCTAACATACACTATGTAGGATAATCCATGATGAAATTTACTGATGCTCTGACCAAAATAACCCAACCAATCAACCAACCAACCAACCAACCCCTGCATTGATCAAGTGATTACACACCAGTCCGTGTACACACATTGTTTGCAAGTGGAAAGCAATATTCCCATGTGCAAGGACTTCTGTTCTGCATTCCTTTCAGTTATACTTAACACAGGCCAAGATTTTCACAATTACATGCTAAAAGGAGGATTTCTAAATTCCTGTTTGATTGCTGAAGTAATTGCCTTTGATCTTCATACACTGTCAAGGTGCAGTAGCACCTAGTTCTGCAATCTCACAATCTCTGTAGGCCTTAAGTACAGGCTTTGAATCTTAATTTTAAGCATCTTTTTGTTATTCAGAGCTGAAAGCAAAAGCACTACTCTTTGATGTGTCCAGTTCATCATATCCTAAACTCTACAGGTCTGGCAGACAGAGTCAATTATTTTTTACTCCAATTCCCACACAGAGAGCTGGGGAGCAGGTGGTCAGTTCCTGGCATCATTCACACCACGTACTGTTACACTTGGCCTTAAAAGAAGGTCAAATTTAAAGATATTTCAATAAAGAAAATACAAATCTCTGTTAGAAATCTATCAGAGTTAAAGTTTGGGAATTCTGAAAATACATCACCCTCTTGGGAGGCTCTGGAGTTAACTGTCATGGCTAATCTATTTGAGTCCACTACTCCTGGGTTTAAACAGATGATGTTGAAGTTCTTGCCGGAATCCCCTTTTATCTTCTGTCTGCAAAGTCATAAATCTTCAGATATACTCTTATAATGCTCCAGGAAAAGAAAGATCTGAGAATTGAGATTGCCTAGAACTTACACAGGGGATTTTTCCAGAGATTAAATTCTTGGGTGATGTGACCACAGACTGCCAGTAAATCTTGCTATTCTGCATGAAAACATCCATGGCTTGAACAGCTGGGGAGGAAATGTCAAATTGTCTGGCATGCAGCACTTACAGTGACTCCTCCTCTCTGATGACATGTTGTACTTCTTCCAGGGTTTCCCATCACAGCTGCAATAACTTTCAAAGATATGAGCAGTATCATAAGACCACACTTGGTATCTTTTCCTTACTCCCCAGTGCCACAATTTGCATGAGATATAACAAAACCACCAGTTTTCATCTGGAGTGAATGATCAGCCCTGGTATCACTTCCCTGGTATCACCAACACAAGCCTATGAAAGTTTTGAGCAGACGTTTGGACTCCATGAACACTGCAGATTTGGGAGTGACAGATGCTGTGGCTCCTGAAACCACTCTGAAAAAAATAGAGGGTGGCAAACTCTTCCCTGAAATAGAGAATTACAACTCAGTTCTCCTGGGTAATTCTTCAGACTATGAAGCACCTTTAAAGCTTAATTTGCTTTTTCACTTTCTATTGCCTTACAATGACAGTAGCTGTGTGAATAGAAGTGTCTGCACATCACTGACAGAATAAAGAACATCTTGAGTTACACAGCTGTCGCCACAGCCATAGCTCAACTCTCATCCTCACTGGGGTCTTATTTCCTTAGCTAGGCACTTCTGAGTAAATCTCAGGTCACAAAGCCTTGATTAGAATTTGTAAAGTAATAATTGGTAAGTAGATAAGTCGCAGAGGGAGTTCCTCAGCTTCACATAGCACTGTCAGAAAGAATTCTCAATAGCTGCCTTGCTGAAGGAAAGCTGGCAGCTACCAGGGCTGAGATGACACATTGGCCCGTCATACTCAGTAGCAACAAGCACATTTCCCTCAGTCTGACAGGCTTCCAAGGTACAATTTGAAAATTAGAAGTCTTCAAGCTACCCCGGTGTTCATGGATATGGCAACTTACCAGTAATGACCAGGTCTGACACTTAATGCTTATTTGAAAACACGTTGGTCTAAATTCTTGCATTTTTTTACCTGTGTATTTTATTGTTGTCAAATAGTTTAAAACTTTTGTCCTAAGGAATTTCTCCTAGTATGATTTCCTTTCCTTTCTCTTGTTTGGAAATTGGACAAGGCTACATTTTTCCTCTTAGTCCTCTATAGGGATTTTGGCAGAAATAGTGTTTAAATACAAGTACATGTATTTGTTCCATCAAACGTAGAGTTCAGTGACAGAGAAAGTAATACCATGAAGTGGAAGGTGGAAGACAATAATCTGTACTTGCTAGAGAAGCATCACTGATTTTATCAGGTTAACACAGTGATGTCAAAATTACATCTGTATCTTTTTCATAATCATATTCTGAATAATTCAGTCAACCAAACATGTTGGTTTATATGGCCACAGGCTTCCAATCTGACTTCCACCTGCTGGTCCAGATGGAAGTTGAGTGTCAGAGGACACTTTTCCTTCTGCCAATCACATCCAGATGTCAGGACATTGTGGAGTATTTCACATTAGACTAAATGCCCGTGCTAAGGCATAAAGGCTTGCTAAAGCAAACCTCAATCCTGGTATCCAATAGATAATCCCTAGGAGCAGATGGATGGCTTCACACACCACATCTGTTTGCACACACAGACACCCACACCCCTTTTATAACAGAGTGCACACTCCATGCAGCTGGCATTGCCCTGAGCCATTACAGGAGCTTCCAGACTGCTCATCTACTTGAGAATTAGTCTCTACATTAGGTTAGTTTTCCTAGTTTTTCCTCTGTATTACCAGGACACAATGAGGAATCCCATCCTCTTATCTTGTGTTATGTCGTGCAGATAAACAGAACAATGTGTTTGTCAGTACTGTGCATTTTCTATAAGCACAAACACAGAGCAAAGCACACAAGTGGAGAGTACCAAAGTGGCAGATAATCATCTTCTAAACAGATGGACACTGCAAATGACTCAGGAGCTGCGTGCTGTGTGTGCACGCACATGCAACAGCAATTCCATGCTCATTCCTCTTTTGCGAAATGTCTCCTCTAAGTACATGTGTAAATCTCTTTCCAAAGATATGCAAGTGATCCCTTTGGCAGAATGAGCAAATTCAAAATTTCCCAATACCAGTCTGGAAACCTGAAAATAAATGGAAAACAGCAGTTATAGTTTAACTTGAGATTACTTTTTTTCAAATTTACCCTTCTCCCTTTATTTTTCTCTTATGTATTTTCTGTTTCAAACTTTATCATCTAACATAAGGAAGCAAATGAGTTCTCAGGGGGGAAAAAAGTTTTTAGAAGTTTCAGAAAAGAAAATTATAAGTCACATAATTCCTCACCTACTTCTGAACTGTATCCATTTTCCAATTTGATGGACTCCAGCTGGAAACTTGTTTGAATTTGAATGAAAGGGAAGGATTTTGCCATTCCAGTGAAATTCAGTCACAGTTCTCCACTGAAGATTTGTCTTTTCTGTCCCATCACTGAAGGGACTTTCCATGCAATTTTTTTCCAATATGAGGAATTCCTCTGGCTATAGCCTTAAGGGTCTTTTTCTCAGGGTTCTTAATTGCACACCCTGTGGGAGCTTCCAAACAGTGTTGCTCAAACTTGAGGACAATTTTTAGATTTTCCCTCTTTCTAAGGAAATTTCTTTTGTATGAGTTACAGAAGTCCCTCTCCTAAGGATTTGTGTCTCAGAGGGAATATGAGACTGCTGTTATTTCCTTCTTTTTCTGGATTATATTCATGGTACAGTACAGTTACTCCTAAACAGAATAGTTTTGCAAGTGTATCTTGCAAGATTTCAAAAGGGGTTCAGAGTGGTTGGATACCGCTTGAAACCAGTCATCTCCCATGGCTTCTAGGATACTGCTGACATTTCCTGACTGATTCCAAGTGTCAGTGCTTATTTCACAAGCTCAGTGGCCCAAAGAAATTCTTCATTAAGTGGATGGCAGATAAAATTTAACCTAAGATCATAGGCTTTGGGGAGCTGCTTGTAATTTCCTCTCAATCCCACTGTCTACATTAGATGATTTCAAAGGTTCAATATCTTGCCTAAAAGATTAGTAGCCACAAAGCAGCCAACATAGAATAACCCTCTGCTCTATTTTACAGCACTTCCACATTAAATATTTGGATGTTCCTAGTCTGTTGGGAAGTGTCATAACCTCTTAACTAGAAACTGACTACTCCACCCATTAAATGTTGAAGTTTTCAACAATTTTCTTGCAAGTTTTGCTTTTGTCACCTCCACAGATTTAACACCACATGCACCACATGCACATACAGTGATTGGTTGCACTCATGTGTTTTAAAAAGCACCACATGATCTACAGCCCAGTGTCATAAAGCTGGCCTTTAGTTAACATTAACAATTACTAACACCTGAAATACTATTTAAGTTTAATGACAATTAATATCAATACACACACACACACATATAAATAGCCTATATATGTAAATATCTATGGAAGCATGTCATTTATTTCACCCCTCCTGTGGTACATGGCACATAAAATAAGCAGCAGATAATGTCATGTGTGGCCCAGGTTCTGCAGCTCTCTGGATGAACAGCAGTGGGTGGCTCTAAGAGACACATAGCTTTGTTATATCCAATAATTTAATGTAAAGGAAAGGGTTGATCATAAAGATAAGGCTTTTATAGTACATTTATCAGTTCCCTTCAGATTTATATCTAACATCTAAAATAGAACGTTCAATCAATTTGAATCCTCATAAAACACCAACTTGTCTGTTCCAAACTAGTTGAGAGTACATCCTCCTAATGTCAAAATTAGCTGCTAAACATCCTCTAGCTTGGCTTGATAGATCTCTCCAGGACTCAGAAACAGCACAGTTACATGTACTGTGCACCTGAACCAAACAGAAGTAGGTTATGAATTAAGGAATTAAAGTAATATTTGTACTTGTACTTTATTTGTAGCTTAACTACTGAAGCATTTTGGCTTCAGTAGTTAAGCTACAAATAAAGTACAAGTACAAATATTACTTTAATATTTAAGGTTTTCAGGCTACACATAATGAATGATTTTTTTTCTGTTCATATAGGACATTTATTTATGCATTCAATCAAATTTTAATAAAGAACTCCAGAAGCGAGCATAATTTGGTATTTGAAAAAACTGTTCAAATTTCATATTCTGTCATAGATCTACAGAAAAGTCACTGTCTTGAAAAGACATTTCCAATAGAAAAGCATTCAACAGAAAGCATTTAATTCTGAGTTCTTAGCTGTTAAAAGGTAAATCAGACTAGTTGCTCCATTAAAGTTTATAACTGGAATGAAAAACTGTCAGGCTGTATTTTAGCAATTATAGACAAATAATAGCTATGCAGTCAGAAACAATGCAGTTCTATACATCTTGATCATAAATATGGATGTACTTAACCTATTCTCCAATGAATATTTAAACCTCTTTCATCACAATTTGCTTAGCTACACATAAAAATGGGTACAAAGCACTAAGACATCATAACATTGTAAAATATGTCTCTAGGAAGCTGTCGCCACTACAATTGCATATTTAGGAAAACATTTTTCAAAGCTCCACATTTTTCAACGTTTCAGTACATGTCTGACAAACCCTAGAGCCACACAGTTCATCCTGCAAGTGCTGCCAGCAAGGTTAGCTGAGCCTTTTATGCTTCCTGGAAGAGAGGATGCAGACAAAGGTACTGCTGTGATGAAGGAGGGAGGCCCTGCTGAGGAGTGCTGAGTGCCCTCCAGTCCCAATAAATTGCAGTTCCACTGGAAGTAAAAGGATCAAATCTGTTCTCCCTAATGTGAATGGAAGTGGGGTTAAGCAAACCACCTGCAGCCAGCAATTGAGAGTTCAAACTGATAATTACCAGCAGTGATTTATCTGCTGTTAACTTCTGACTGCCTGCTCAGCACTGCAAGAGTGCTGTGAACTGGCTTATCTCCCTTGGATGGAGCTATGCTGGAGATGCACCAAAGAATCTGCTCTTCTGGACATCAAGAAATATTTCTCCAGGTGCATTCATGTGGAATCATGTAACTGGAAAAATTACTCCTTTCTTACGTTAAAACTGAGTTAAAGTTTTAACTTTCTCAGACATCTGCACAATTATCTTTAATCTATTGTCACCTCCTAGGATGTGTGCTTTTCATTAGATTTATTATCATTGTTAGTCTGTCATTGTCCTTTGCTAGATAGGTTCCAATATGCTACTGAGACAAATGCATGGTTCCAGCCGTCTGGGATGTGACAAATGCATCATTTGGAAGTGTTTCTTTTAAATCCAGTTTCCACTTTATTTGTACCCTTTGGGGCAGTCTCATGCTCAAGCCCAGATCTGCTACCACACAGAATCTCAAAATGAAGCTTTGTGAGGCATGGAATTGTGTGCCTGGTCTTGTGGATCATCCATGAATGCACAGATGTGACATTTGGCCAGCTGGATGTCCCAGTGTGCCTGAAGTTACCTGGGTTTCCAGGTCATGGTAATCTCACATGATAGTTGACATCAGGTACCTAATTTTTGATATCAGATGTCCAAGATTCAAGACCACTGAGCCAAAGGCTGATTTTGATTTTAAAAAACAGGAATGAGTTGAGAGTTTCAAGAGCAAGGACCTTCTGAAATGCTCAGTTTACAAGACAATTTATACTTAGCATTTGTGAAAACTTGCTCTCTTTTGCAAAAGCAGAAAGCTCATGAAAACAAAGTACACCATTGGTTCTTAACCAGCATTTCAAACTCAGTGACTGTGCTTCCACAACATGGAAAAAATTTCACCCTGACCTCTGTGAGAAAATAATAGACAGAAAACATAATCAGGAAAATAAAGTGCTGCAGTGCCTAGCTATTAGTGAGAGGGATTCAGTGTACCTGGAAAGATGTTCTGGAGCAGCAGGTGCTGCTGTGAGTTGAATCAAGGGCTTTGAGGCTCAGAGAACTATTCAAGGCACTACTGTTATTACATGGCAGAAAAGCTGCTGAAGCTACCAAAAAAAATATATTATTGCCCACAAAATTCATTCCACATCACTTTAATGAAGAGCAGGTTTTTCTCCTCAATTACTATATGACAGAAATTACTCCCTGTGGTCCTGTCCACCAAATGACAGTCGCCAAATGAGAGACTACTGTGAATAAAAAAACCCAGCAGGTTTCCATAATGCTTAACAGCCTGATCTGTCTGATTATAATCAACCCCATGATTGTTATCAATCCCTCACAAAAGGAAGAGAAGATCTGTTGCCACTGAGATAAATGTTAACAGACTGAAAGTTGCAAGTACAATCTTGTACTTATTTTCTCCTTTTTTTGTCTCAGTACTGTTGAAAACTGATGCTCAATGGTTGAGTGGTTCCACAATGATAAATACATTAGTTAAATTCTGCAGAAGATGAAAAACGCCAGTAGATCTGCTAATACTGAACTTCTGAAGTCTGACCAAGGTTTTTCAAGAAGTTCATGTATTTTTTGCTGGTTGTACTAAACCTGAAGGTTAAAAATTTGCCTTTTTCCCTTAATATTTTCTTAAGCATATTTTAAAAACTAACTCATACGCTCATGAAATGATCAGCTTAATTCCATTCTTAAATTCTGTCCATCTAAAAGAAAGCAAAAATCCCTGTAAGACAGTTAAAACACTGACAAATCAAACAACTTAGGGTTTTCAAGACATAAAATAGATATTTGAAGATCCTTTCTAAACCATCATATCCAGGGGAGGACAGTTGTCTTCTAAGAATGTGAATCTTATTAGTTCACGTCTGAAACTCAGAAAAATGTGAGAAATATGCATACTGATGACTAAAAATCATAGTTCTCTATGTTACACATTGTGGAATGCCTGTGCCTTCCAAACTCAGATATGCACATAGCAATTAAATCTGGCATCATCAGAGATGCAAACTGTAGCATTACAGGGAATCTTCAATGCCAGATTCATGCAAACCAGAATACTCAGCTCATACTGTAACTGATGACTTCTCTGGGGACATACTGCTCCACTTGCTGAAGGAAATCACCATGCAAAAAATATAACTATATCCAAAGGGTAAAAAAATTGATTTTACCCCTTCCAGATATCAAAGAAGAAACCAGCATGATCCTTGCTGCAGCAATACACTGAATGTGAAGCTGTAAAGGTCAACCGCCTCAATGAAACACTGAATTGGCAGATGTTTGCAGTCAGCAATTATTTTTTTGGAAATGAATATGAGGTGGCAGACACACCACAAAAGAGATAGCAAGATCATTCCTGAAGTGAGTAAGGAGTGCAAAGAGTCCCAGCACAAGCTGAATTCACACCACCAGTACATTTTATACTGCTGATGTATCAGTCCTTTGGAAATTATGCAGATGTTAATGGCAGAAGGAGCAGGGAGTGCAACAGCCAGGAGCAGATTACCAGCAGAGCTAAGAGCAGCTGCATTTTGTCTCCTTCCCACCCAGAAGCATTTCATTACACATTTAAGACTGTCATGTCACTTCCACACTCCAGCAGTGCAACTGCAGCATTCAGCACTGACAGCCCAAAAACTGCAGCATCCAACATTTGATAGCCCTGCTGCTTCAGCAACTGCTGTGTGGAGACATTCCAGGCAAGCCAGCAACATTATAACCTGCCAACAGGATCTTAGAAAAATTAATTTCACCTATGTGATTAAATGTGAGAAACAATACTCAGGAATTTTACAAGAAAATTTTATTTTATATTATATTGTTGTTTGTCAGAGCAGGAATCTTTTGATGGCATACAACTTTACTGGAGACAGCACCAGTGTAGGCACCCACCTGGAACCTTTTGCAGATGGCTGATATCCCCTTCTGAAAGACAGAAAATATGTCAGTGCTGAGTTCTCAGGCATCAGAGCAGGCTCTTACAAATATTGGGGGAATGACCTCATCTGTGAGTTTTATCTCTCCATGAAATTGAAGCACATTTTTTTTCTGGCCACACAGCTTGGCTAGAGCCACAGAGACACTGTGTGCCAAGAGATAAATTTGACTGCTAAGGTTAGAAAGCTCAGCTTATGCTGAATGCAATGATATGAACTTCAGTGTAGGTATCACAAACGCTTAAATTCTAGGAACTCAGCAATGTGGTGGGACATCAGTTCTATTATTGCTATGTGTAAGAGGAAATAAAAGTTGTAAGAGAAGGTATGAGATGGTATAAGGTATCTGAAATGTATCCAGAAGGTATGAGGTTTTAGAGGAAAACACTATACAATAAACTGCAGATCAGGTCTGAAGATATTCTCAATCATTTGATTTCAAATAAGGTTTGAAAGTTTACAGCCAAGGATCTTGGGTGCAGTAGCACCCAAGCCACTGGGAAGCTGGACCCCTAAAATCACTCTGGCATTTGTAATGCATCACTCCTAGGATGAAGAACCATTGCAAAGGTGCTTCTATGCAGCTAGAAGCTAAAATCAACACCTCAAGATTAACATAGTAAGAAAAAACATAAAAATATCAAACAAAAATGAGAAAAGGGAGTATTCACTACCTAATCACAAAATGACAACATTACAACTGCAGTACTTTATGATTCATTTAAAGAGCTGATACCCTTGATAAGGCATTAGGAAAAAAGTGTCCTAGGTACTGAAAGAGTCAATTGCATTGAAGCACCATCTCAGAACCAGCTGGGAGTTTGGGTTACAGGGAGTCTGTGGATTGTGTTGGCTGGTTCTGGGTCTACAGCAATCCCAATAAATGGTTATTCCAATAAAACAGGGAAGCATCAAGTGTCCAACATGACATCAGAGCACCCCACAACACCAGTAAGTGGAACCTCATAGCACCCCCCTGAGCTATACAGTAGAGATGCTTGCATGCCCATAATTGAGCATGTGTGTAAGTTCCTGTAGGACTGAGGTCAAAGGTTGAAACAGCAGCCAAGGGAATACCTGCCCAACCTCCTCAAGGCAAGGATATTTTTTTTGTAAAAGGATATTTTAACCTTCAGAGGCCATGGACTAGGTAGTGGTAATGTGACCTTTAACTTCTCTAGATCAAATGTTTATACAGGTGCTCTCATTTCCTGAAAGAGGAGCAGAGGTTTTAAAATTATACAAACACTATTAATTTAAATATTTTTCCCAGTTGCTTCATCATGCCGTTGAAAATAAATATATTTATCATCTTTACTTGGATCCACACATGTAACGTAGGATTTTGAAGATCCTTGTGGTTATCTGGTGGAAGTTTTCAGACTACATGTATAGGAAGGCACTTTAATTGCTATCTAGCTTGAGTTCTAGAGATTACAACAATGAAAAATTTTGCAGGGAAAAGCTCTGAAAGTTCTCCTAATAGTTATGAGGGATCCTAGTGCTGCAGTGGCTACAGATTAAGTGAAAGACCAGAGGTCCTGGGATTCCTGTGGTTGATAGGTCAGTACTGGGACTGATACCCAGGGGGTTTCCTTGTCCCAGTTTGGTGGCAAAGTTAACAGTCTGAAGCAGGAACATCAGCTTTACTTGGGAAACACTAGATGCAAAGATTTCTCAGTTGTTCCTACTCCATGCTTGCTTGGAGGTGACAAAGATGCGTTTTTCACATCTCTTGACAATGATCTGCTTTTCCAATAGCTCAGGACAACTCAGTGTCCAGCAGAGATTCTGTCTCGGGGTCAGTGCCACCATGGAGAGCTGGGTGGGGTTGTGCTGAGAGTGGTGTTTGCTGCATTTGTTTTTCCTGTTGATCCTTTTAGGTCAAGTCTGGAGAACACTCAGACATAAAAGCTCCGGAAAATGCTGCACGTGAATGACTTCGCATCTGCCCCTGAGCTTTGAGCCAATTAATTAGTGAAATGTAATTCTGACTGCCACCTTGCCACTTTGTACCATGTCTCAGACTCTCAGTTAAGTAATTTACAGCAGATGCTTATACTTAGAAAAGCACTGTGTGAATCATATAAAGCTCATTTGCTGTGCTCTGTTAACCAGGCTGAAAGTTAAGGCAAGTAAAGAGGTTGTGTTGAGATGGAGAATATACCCAGTAATGTGCCTTTCTCAGGACACAAGTGAGAAATAAGGGTCCTTCAGAAGTGGCACCATGGGAAGCCTCTTCCATTTATTTTACAATCTGGGTCAATTCCTAGAGTGTTTTCCAGTAACAACCTGGAAATATGAAACCTTTGCCTGTTGCTTGCAACACACACACGTGATACTGAAGTGCCTGCTCTGCCACAAGCACTCAAACTAGAGTAAGGGTCAGAGGATGGGACAGAGGATGTTAAAAGAATGTGGAGGCTAAACATACCACACACAGGAGCAAGACATGTGCTGGTTGGGAAGAACATGTTAGTCTTGATATGGGGTAGAGATTTCTACTTCCATAACTGCTGACAACGCACCTGATGACAAAGGCTGGATGAAGGCTCCTCCATATCCCTTGATCACTGATGGAAATGCAAATGTTTTGGAGAGATGTCATTTTCCTTAGCTCTGTAGAGCCCAGACTGTCAGATAATATTAGGGCAGTATGACTCAGTCTGCAACTTTCTCTCTGAGAAGTGATAAATTCATGCAGTGAATTTCTTCTCATGCAGTGCTCTGTGCTAAAGCAGAGCCATATAGTTGTTATAAGGAACATCGTGAGATCATCTTAGGAGCAGCAGCTGGGTTTCTAATTAACGGCTTTTGTCTGAAAATTATTCAGAGTATTTCAAATGTCACATATATCAATGGTCTTTGCATCAGACTTTGTACATGTTAAATATCTGTTTACTAAGAAATTATGTTATATTCTCTGAAGATGACTGAAAAGTGGTAGCAGGTACTGATCAAAATTTTAGGGTTTAAATTTTAGACATCTAAATGAAAGAGGTTTTGTTTGATGCTAAAAACAAGGGGAGGAAGTTGGTGGCCAAGAAGGCATCCTAGCTTTTATCAGAAACAGTGTGGCCAGAAGGAGCAGGGCAGGGATTGTCCCTCTTTACTCAGCATTGGTGAGGCTGTGCCTCAAGAGCTGTGTCCAGTTCTGGGCCCCTCACTACAAGAAGGACATTGAGGGGCTGGAGTGTGCCCTGAGAAGGGCAGTGGAGATTAGGAAGGGTCTGGAGCACAAGTCAGATGAGGAGCAGCTGAGGGAGCTGGGGGTGTTTAGCCAGGAGGAAAGGAGGCTCAGGGGAGACCTTGTCATCTCTACAACTCCCTGAGAGAAGGCTGTAGCCAGGTGGAGTTGGCCTTTTCTTCCAAGTAACAGAACAAGTGAAAATAGCCTGAAATTGTGCCAAGAGAGGTTTAGATTGGATATTAGGAAAAATTTCTTCTTGGAAAAGGTTGCCAAGTTGAACAGGCTTCCTGGGGAAATGATTGGACCACCATCCCTGAGCTTTCAAAAGCCATGTAGATGTGGCACTTGGGGACGTGGTTTAGTGGTGGACTTGGCAATGCTGAGTTAATGGTTGGGCTCAGTGATCTTAAGGGTCTTTTCCAACCTGGCAATTCTGATTCAATGGTTCTGTGTGTGTGTGTATGAATACATGTGTATATCAACAAATCTTATAGGATAAAGGGACAGTGCTTTCATGTTTATAGATAAGCAAGCCTTGGATAAAACGTGCAGATGTTTCAAAGCCAGCTGGAAAGTAAATAATGGAAAAGTAAAATAATTTTGTGTTTCATTACATTGGAACATGTTGGCTCTAATGGAGGTTCAGAAGGAATATGGTATTAGAGTTCCTTATTTCCAACTCTTTCTAAGATGACACATCTGCTGAGACCTTTGTATGATGGCAACCAACTGTTGCAGGATGCCTTTTGATAGCTAATTTGGTTTAGTATTGGCCATTTGATTGATGGAAAGCTGATACTGAACTTTTCTCCAGGAGGCAGAAAAGACCACAGTTTTTTGATTATATGATCATTTTACAAACAGTGAGTCCATTCTGTCAGCACAAGCAAAGAGAAGGCACTTGAAAAGTTATTCAAAAAGATCTTGCTGCACCTATTTAGGCAGAGTTAGAGCTTGTTATCAAACTGTATATACTGAAGGCCTGGAGCTGCTGGTCCTGTCATGATAGACTTCTAATTTTCATGGCTTTCAAAATTACAGTGCCCTAACATTATAATAATGAAGTTTCTGGAGAGTGTTTGTTCACAAAAACCATGCACTGAGCCCTATGTAATCACTGATTCTCACAGAGTACATGGCCCATCTGTAATTGCATTATGGTATAGAGAAAATCATTTGAAATAATTCAAGACATGTCACTTAAATGAAATATTTCTGTAACTCAAGACCACATCTGATGGCAGGCAAATTCTGCTCTCCCCTAGAAAATGAGGCAGAAAAGGGAAATGGATATTTTGAATGAGAGACTTGATGTTCACCTAAAGGATAAAAAGGATACCCCAAGGATAAAAAGGATTATTTATGGATTTATTTGTGTTATAAAGTCAACATTCATTGATCATATGGGGAAACACTCTGTTTAGACATACTGCAACTGTGAAGCTATTGCAGTATGTACTTGAAGTACATTTGTGATTTTCGTTGGATTATTATAAACTCCGATTTGTGATGTGCTTTGGTTTTCAAATTGTATCTGAAATACTTAGAATTCGATTTTTCTGTGCCCTTGGCTTTTAGAAACTGTGGTTCATGACTTCAAGTCTCCTGTTAACTGGTTCACACCAGTAAAACAGGAGATCTTCATGCCAGAAGACTCCACTTTTGTTCCTCTTCCATGAGCTGGTGCTATCCTGGACCCCTGGGGAGGTCTGCAGGACCTGTAGAGCCTGGTCTCTTCATGTTGCTGCTGTGATGCTGGGCACAGCCACCATTGGTTCCTCAAGCCCCTTCTGAAACTTTGGGTAGAGAGAACAACTCCTGGGGAGCTGTGCCTGCCTGGGGAGCTGTGCCTTCTTCCCCTCACATTCAGGCACACCCACCCCCTCCCAATACTTTTAAAATCACTGTCATTTCCCCTGACAAATGCAATGTCCTGCTCTCAAAACCAACAGCTTGTTGCTAACACTGCCAAAGTATCATGCAATCTCTTCTTGGTTTTCCTTTTTTTTCTACTTCTTTCTCATTTTAAACTAGGAGAACTTCATGCCTGTAGTTGGCAGGGACAAAGGGGAGGCAGCAGGGAGGGAAGGGAAGAGGGTTGAGGAACATCTGTTTCACATTTAACCTGGAACCAAACTTTTTCATCATGCTTCTCCAGCCTGGCTTGTATATTGATTCAATTACTAGGCTCTGCTAGTGCAAGAGATTTATATTAAAGCCTCATACAAAGCTGTTGTGTTTTGTCACACAACAGTACTGAACCAATTACAAACCTGCTCTACACGATCCCTCTCAGTCATACAATCTGACCAACCTAGACTCCAGCTGGACTTTTCCTTATCTCCAGGAAGGTGTGACACACCTGGCTGGGACTTGCTAGCAGGAAGGTCACATCCTGAGCATGTCATCCTCACTCCTCCTGTCCCCTGTATGCCACATTTCTCATTTCTCTGCCTCATCAAAGGTTTGCACAAAGAGAAAGATATATGGTGAGAGACACGAGGCTCTGAGATACAATCTCAAGGGTGAGAGATACGAGGCTGGACCCACGTGCACAAAAGCCTGGCCTCAAGTCTCAGCAGCTGGGATAAGGGTCCCTCAGGCGTGCAAAGAGCAGTGGCATGATGTGACCCTCCCCTCAGGAATGGGGAGAAGTTGGGCAATGCAATCACATCACAAAAATGGGAAGAGGCACTTGGGGCTGGTTGATTCTTGGGGAAAAGAAAGGCAGAAGAAACTGTCCCTTTCCCCCTAAGAATCCAGATTCCAAGTAGGGGAGCAAAATGGCAATTGCTCTTTGCAGAACATGTTCCATGTAGAAAGTCAGTTTGCCACTTACACCAAAGACAGGTTTCATCCTTGACCACTGATTTGCCATGTAACCATAACCAGAACTTCCTAAGCCATAATTTCAAATATGGTAACAATTTTGAATATTACCATAGCCATTTCTGGGCTCTCAATATGAGTTCTCTGTAGTAAGCCACCAGAAAGCCACCATATCTTGAATCAAAGAACTTTTTATAAATGTTTAAACATACCAATTCCTTTTTCAAAACACCCAGGAAACCACAAAATACTTTATAGATTGTATGCTTGTCTGTAGAACATCAATTGACAAATTTAGCATCTAGGGAGCTTCCAAACTGCTCAGAAAATGCTGCACAAAGAGCACTGAGGAGCAACAGAGCAGGCTGCTGTAGCTGTGTCAGATAGACAGATGCTCTTCACTTGCCCACACATCTCCTGCTTATTTCTATTCAGAGACAGTGTTTGCCTCTTCTCAGCTCCTCTCTTCCAAGATCTTCCTGATGGGGCTGAAACCATCAACCAGTTCTCTGAGTCCATGTGTGCCCAGTTCCCAGGTAAATGCAGCTCCCTAGGGTGCATTTACTGTACTGCCTGCCTCTGTGCAGATTCTCAGGCAGAACTGGGGCGGAGACAGTGAGATGCCTTTCAACAGGGACTTGGCTTTTCATAACTAAACAGATCCTGAGATACTGATAGAACCCCTAGGATACTATTGTGCATTAACAGCAATATTAATAATACTGTATCTACCAAAGTAGACTTTCAAGTATTCCATTTAACAGCCTTGAAAAATAAGAGAAAATTCAGGGTTATCCAAGATAAATTTACCTTTTGTCAGAATAATCCCCATTCCAGCAACTTCCTCCTGCCTCAGTTTACATGTTCCTGCACTGAAGATAATATCTAACAGGGAGGAGAGCAAAGTCTTATGGCACAAACTGATGCTGTGAAACAGATACCTATGGACTTAAACTACATACAGACATAACCCATAACTCCTCAGTAGAACTTTGTCCAGTAAGTAAAAGATAACAAGAGCCTATATCCCTAGTAAAGGTTGAAATTTTCTGAACAGATGGAGTCCCAGTGTCCAGAGATTCTGAGCTAAAACTAGCAGGGCTCTTTCAAAGCCAGACCATAACTAGCTGTGATTAGAGCACTTACAAAGAGCTTTAGCTAATTTTGAGCTCTTTGGAGATCCTTTCATACAAGTGACGTGCAAAGAATGGCAGCATCTGCGTCTGCCCGTGCGTGCTGCGAGCCAGCTGCACCAGAGGCCCCATGGCTGCATTATCTTGGTGCTGGCTCGTGGTTATTGTACTTCACTTCTCAGCAGGGCATGATTGCTCCAGGTTCAGCATCCTGTTAATGCAGTTGCTCAGCTTCCTGCACTATCCCCAGCTGGCAGAGAGCAGGAGCAGAGCAGGCTGAGCCTGCAGGAGGGGATGGATGTACCCTAGAGGGTACTGGGGTGTCCCCACGGCACACCTGGGGACTGCAGGCAGCACCTAGCCCCTAACACTAGCATTAACCAAGCAACTCCAGCAAACTTCCTCCTGGGAAACACCCTGAACTATCTTGTGCAGCTCCCAGGGAATATTGAACCTCCAGAGGCTTTTAAGTGGTCTTCAGCTCACTGAGTGAAATCTAGCTCTGGTACTTCTGTCCCTCTGAACACAAATAATCGCTGCTGGATCATGGTTAGGTCCAAAACAATTTCTGTTATCACCCATGACAAATAGAGCAGCATAGCCACTCTTGAAGACAAGTATCTTGTTATAAAATATGCAGGGTAGATATTCCCATCACTATGAAATGAAAGTTTCTTTAAAATCCAGGGAAACATAACCCACTATCAAGTATCTTCATATGGCCTATCTTGGCCAGAGTGGGAAAGGCAGTAATAGCAGAAATAAGACTTGTGAGTTCAGGATTTCTGACAAACAGTTCTGAAGAGATATTTTACCCATTTCTATGACTAGTGTCTGGGAGTTTATTTTTCTCTACTTTCTGTACATCTGTTTAAAATAAAGAGCCTTTGTTGGAAAACCATGTGTCATAAGTTGACATCTTAACACCATGGAGACCACCCCTTTTCAAGTCAAATCATTTAAAAAGTTTATATTCCTAGAAAAAGAAGACAGAAATATGATTAGGGAAATCCATTTTGATTAGCTGCTCCCTGATTAACCTTGGTTAAGGTATCTGCACTCCAGCAATTTGTAGTTTTTCACTGGTGGCTGATTAGACTTGGTCATTTTCTTTTCTACCTGAATTACCTTGTTCTACTTTACAAGAAATGTGAATTTATTAGAGAACTACCTCATATTTCCTGTGTCTATTTTTTTTGTTGTTGTTGTTATTATTAACACTTTAAAATAATTAGAATTGGCAGCAGAAATCCACAATTCTTAGGAGTAAAGAGCAGCTTGCTTTATAACTGGATTGTTCCATGGAAGTACTCAGTGCCATGGTCTGTTGTAAAGAAAATCAAGTTTTCAGAATTATTATGGAAAAGGAAAGCACAGAATTTGTCAATCTGGCACCATGTGTGTTTCTGCATCAGTTTTCTGAAAGTTGTGTCATGTGGTCTCCAACCACAGAAAGACTGGGGCATGTTCAGAAAAGGATTAAAATGAAAATAAAAGGCATTCGATCTGCACAGGAGATCTTCTGTACAAGCAATGCCTAGGAGGCAATAGTCTTCACTCCGGAGACAGTCAGAAGGGGATTTGATAGGGTTCTACAAAAACAGGGAGAGGATGAAGGCAGGTTGAATATACATCCACTCTTGAACACAGAGAAGACACATAGGATCTAAAATGCAATTAGCTGGAAGCAGGTTCAGACCAAGCAAAAGACATTTTTACTCACACCAAAATCTGTTTACCCTGTGGAGCTCCTCACCATCCTCCTCACAGGTGCCAAAAGGCCTCAGCTTTTTAAAAGAAGGCTGCAGAGACTTACAGAAAAGAAATCTCTCTGGGAAATTAATTAGACAGATGGTGAGCAAATCGCAGAAGACTGGAATGACATTTGAGAAATTATCTCTCAATTTTTGTCATATTTTGTAGTTTCCTAGGTGTATCCATTTGGCAAAATTTAAGAAAAAACACCAGGCTAGAATTCTATTTGCCCTGGCCCAATATATCTGGTTCCATATCTTCATCTTGAGCCTGAACACCCAAGTTATGCTGGGTACCATCCACAGGGAACACCTGTGACAAGGTAAACCCAGAGCTGCCACTGAGTGCCGAAACCAGGGGCTGAGCTAAGGGATCCTGCCACTCACGTGTGACTTTCAAGGGGATTTCCAGGCATTGCTGCACAGGGCATGTGGCAGCTCAGGCCAACCAGTAGAATATGTGAGACCTCGAACAGGATAGATGTACCCATATCACCCTACATTGCTCTTCAAGTAACTCTTCAGAGCTTCAAGAGCCCCTCAGTTCCTTTTTGTATTTCAAACTGCCAATTATACAAAATGCCTAAATGCTGGATTACTCTTTCACAATTAACTAGCCAGGGAAACAAGCATGGAGCTTGTAGATACAGACACAGTTGAAATTGAGGATCCCTCAGAATGCTGGCTCTGCAGTGGATGAGGCTGCAGCAGGTTCAATTCTCTGTGCCTTACAAGGTCCTGCAGTGCTCTTCAGTGGCTGGGCACCTTCATGTCACATCCTGGGGCATGCACTGCAGCCTCTCATTTACATCCCATAACACATTTCTGGTAAACTACAGCATATGTCTCACTGTCATGGAAACTTCACACTGTGAGAACGAAAATAAAAAATAGGAGAAAGCAAAATCATAATTTTGTCCCACAGGACACCACATGCAGCCCACAGGAGATGCCGTGTCAAATGCAAAGCAAAGGGGAAAGTGCTCTGGAAGAATCAGATGGCCAGAGCAGTCTCAGCACAAACAGCTCGGCCTGAGGAGCACAGGTAATATCACAGAGGGGAACTATTTAGCAGAATTTAAGTAGATAGTCCTTATTTCCAACAGAGACACAAATAATATTTTTCACTTAAAAAAATATTATATACCAAATGAAGTAGAAGGATCATTCAGAAGCCAGATGATCTTTTGACCATCACTACCTTCAGCCTCTTCTTCCTGGCCACAATGAACTCAGTCTCTGTGGTGTAGCATTAACCAGTTCTGCACAGATTCTCTGGTGGTTTGTGAGTTATGTAGCACAGAGATTTGCTCTTACAGATTAACAGCATATAAACCTCATAAAACCAGCTAGCACTGTCTCACTATGGCATAGCCCAGATATGACCCTAACATCCAGAACTGCTACCAGCAAAGAACCTAATTATTTTCGTGGGGTGTTTGGAGTTTCCTGACAAAGCAACTCCTCTAATAACTATAAAAATATCAGAGAAGCTAAAGGCTCTCCTGCCTGTTGGACACTACACAGCACTTTCTAAAAAATGTGCTGCACAACACGAGAGTCAAAGGTTTAACAGAGCCCAGACAGACTGTCAGGAAACCCAAGGCGGTTTCCCAAGGAGCCTACAGTGTACAGGGAAAGTTCAGAGGCAGCCACAACCTTACCCCTCAGTGTCCAGGTACTCTTTTACCCTTGAGTCATGCACAGGGGAAAGGAGAGGGAGAAATGGAATCTGTGCCCAAGGCTGAACTCATTTCTTCAAGGTTTGTCAGGGTGTTTCCACCAATAGGTCACCACACCCTCCCCACATGAAAGAGCTGTACAGAAAGCAATGCCAGTAACTTTTGGCCCCGGGCTGACGTAGCGTTTTGCTCGTTCTCTGATGTGATATGAATAAGCAAAGAAAGGTGTTGAACTGAAACGCCTCAGACACTGCAGCATGAGGATAACAAGGCCCCCTTTTCTGTGTGCTATGATAGGCTCTGACATATGGTACTGAATGTACTTGATTGTTGCATAAATTCTGTTAATTTCTGGGAAGCAGTAAGGAAGCAGACTTCCAGCTAAGATCCTTATCCTTGTATATCCCCTGGAGTGCACCACTTCAGTAACATTTTTCAGCAATACCATAATGAAGGAGCTCCTTATGTGAGCCACTGCACTGCCCTCACTATTTTCCCTCGCCCCTTACTTGCCTCCAATATAATCTCTGCCTAGGGAGAGAGAAAAAGGGAAAAAAAGAGAAAGCCAAGAGGGGAACTGTTTTCCCAGGCCAAATCCCACTTAATCTGGCTTCCCATTAGGGACTGAAGCAGATGATTCCAAGCTGTGCTCTGCTGTGCAGTAGAAGTGCAGAGGCAGGCAAAGATCACCCTCAAGGCATGAACATCATCTGGGAACATTGGCACGGGCCACCTTAGCTGGTCTCAGTGTAAAGCTGAGAGCTAATGCTGAGCTGGGCTGGGCTGGGCTGAGCTGAGCTGGGCTGAACTGGGCTGAGTTGAGCTGAGCTGGGCTGAACTGGGCTGAGCTGAGCTGAGCTGAGCTGAGCTGAGCTGAGCTGGGCTGAGCTGGGCTGGGCTGGGCTGGCAGCCTCTCCTCCATCCAGATGTCTGTGCCTGTTCTCTAACCAGGTGCATATATGTGCCCCAGACAGCTCTGGAGACAATATCTACAGGTGTGTTGTCTCTTCAACAGAGGAATCAGAGCTGAGCAGTGGCCTCCAGGTTCAGGTTGGTGTGAATTATGTCACCATCTCAGCTCTCTTTGTCTCTGTTCTGTCATGTGGCCAAACCTCTCTGTGGCCTTCCTCTTGGAAGATGTGCAAGAGAGAGGTGTCATTACAGCCAGAAGAAAAAGTTTCTGATGAGGTAGTAAAGCAAGGGATGATAATGTGCTTTAATGAGTAAATATAAATATAAAGTTGTTTGCATGTCCTAGAGACCCTAAGCTTAAAATTAACCTCACTAGCTCTAGGTCATAAGGTCTCTGAAGATATTCTGGTTCCTGTAGTATTACAGGACAATAACCATTTTGCCCTTCTGGATTCTCTCTTAGCTCTTCACAATTTTCCCATAAGATTTTTAGACCTCAGACCATCCATAAGGAGGAAACAGAAAAATTATAACCAGTAAGAACTCAAGACAAGATATCTGCCCCCTTTGTTCTCTATTCCAGTGGATGTTGTTGCCTCTGAAAATAAGTGGTGGAAACGTGAAAATTAGCAGGGATTTTATTTTCCTGACAGAATGACTTCTGTTATCTCCCATGTTGTTCCTCATTTTCTGCCTCCCACTGGCAGTGGTCTCCTGTTCCATGTCCTCATTCTTGATATTTCCAGCCTCCTGCCCTTTCCTTTCCAGACACCAGAGACCAAAACTAAATACATAAGGTCACTGAATTAATGAAAGAAGTGACTGGACCTATTAAGACAGGCAGCTGTCACCTGGGTGACATCCATTGGCTCACTGCATGTCCAGCACTGCTGTGTGCTCAGACCATGAGGTGTTTAAGGCAGGGATTATTCCTTATGGAGTTTACACAGAGGTGCTGACTGAGGCCTTTGGGCAATGTGAACATTAAATAAGAGCCTTGTACTAGAAAACATTCCCACCTGGAAAGGTTCAAAGAAAAGCCTTCTTGTACAAGTGAAATTCCTGCTTGGTACACTGGAAGTTTATTTAACAGAGCTTGGCAACTGAAACAAAACATTGTACAAGAATAAGCAGAGACTTCCCATTTTGCTCCCCCTGTCCTCCCACAGATAGATTCACTAACATATACCTGCTGCTTTACCAGCCTGGGATAGGCAATAAGATAGGGCCTTTTCAGCATGCAGAGATGATCCTTCAACTTTCAGAAATGTCAGGTGTCATCCCTGAGGAGGAAAACAATAAAAATGTTAATGCAATAGATGAGCATCTGTCATTCAAACTGTATGTGATATATTCCAATTTCCAAAAAAGACTGATTCAGCAATAACATTTTAGCATTCATTATTTTTGAAGATCAAGAGCAATAATAATTTGTTCTATTTCCCTTTCATTCCTATGGGCTGCTTACAGCAATATATTTGTTCTTACTAATTTTGTGTGAGGATCATAAAGAGGAATCGAAGGAGGAAGGAACAGATTGCATCACTGAACTCAGAGTAATCAAAACTTGAGCAAAAGCCATTCCTTCTTTCCTGTGTTACTTACCCCTCCCAGTACTGCTATACACATTAAAGGGACTCTACACAATTGCATTTGTTCACAGACATTATATGCACTATGTAAAATAAATACTAGGAAAAAAATGCAGCACTTCATTTTAAGTTTTCTGTGATGATTTTCTTCTTGAGTCTCTGAATTTCTAGTTTCACCCTGTACAAAATATGATACATGCCCTCTTACTGCAATTGCTTTGAGATGTACACATGAAAAATGCTTTATATGTACTCCTGACTATGGGCAGTTTATTTGTTTCCCTAATAACCTGTTCCTTCAATGAAGACATTTTTATTAAGATCAACAGGCGAGCAGGGGGCAGGGGGGAGGCATTTAAATTGGGGTAGGATTTTTTAAAAGTGAAATTATTCCATGCCCCAGTAATATAACATCTAGGAAAAGAAACATTATTTGAACAGGTGCATTTTATATATCACATGCACGTGCACTTTCACTGCTTGAAGCCCCTCTAGTGAAATTCACCTGGGCAGCAAATGAGCCTGTAAAGTTACATTATTAATTTTCAGGCCAGTGTTCCCATTTAGATAATCGGCGTCATGCCTTTGCAATTTACTCAACTGAGCCGATTCAGCAAAATTGCCCTTTTTACAGCATATGCACCCCATATGTGAAGGCTGGGTCTATGCTTTCATTCCAGAGTAGTAAGCAAGAACATGTTGTCAAGAAGATGTAAAGGCGAGGCTCACACTAATCAGCCATGATGCACCATCCAAGGGTTTGCCTGGAAGCTGAGTGCACTTTTACATTTATACCCTGTATTGCTGCACATGTCAGAGCCCACACAATAAAACAACACAGTGCTCTTGGTCAGGCGTGGGGCAAGCTGGGCTGCATGTGCAGGGTTCCTGTACCACCATCAAAGGATGGCAAAGGATGGCAAAGGACAGCACCTTGCTGTGCTCCCATCCTTGCCATATCCGCTCTGACAGAGGAGAAAGTGTGAGGAGGATCAGGGTGAGAGCAGGAATCCTGTGGGACAGACAGAGCATTCCTAGCAGCTTGTCTTCAACTCATTTGGGGGAAATCAGTTTCAAACAGGACCCACAGAACAGAAGGTGACTTAAATAGGTAGGAGTACTGAAAGTGTCTTAGCAAATATATAATATTGGTATTTAGTCCTGGACTGAGGAAGTCATGTAGTCTGGCCTTCAAACCCTCAGAACTCCTGACTTAATTTCAGTTGTTTAAATGGGAATACTCAGATAAAACCAGCCCTCTGGATGTCCTTCACACTGAGTGAATGTAGAGAAATACAGTCAGCACCCAGCTCATTTCAGACATTTCAACATTATGATAGGTTAAATTGTTCTCTAAAGGAGCCTCAGAATCTTCACTGATTGTAGTAGAAACTTCAATTAAATAACAAACTTTTTATATGGATGAAATTAGTGAGGATGAAATACATAACAAGCTGTATCCACTGAGAAAACTTGTTACCAGCATTTCCTAATTTCCAGTCATGCAGAACCAGGGGCAGATGGGGCTATAGTACAGACAAAACTTCAGTGATTCTTGTTCATTAGAAAGTGAAAGCCAAATTCAGCCCAGCTGAAAGATGAATATCATGAAATCTCAATAAAGATATTATAGTGGAAAATCATGTTAATTACTAGTGACTATATAGAAGGTTCATGGAAAGTCCTGAAAAATTTTCCAGGTCTTATTTGCTAAATGATATTCTATTCACTAGGTATCTCACAAGGGGAAACACCATCTGATCCCAAAAGGAAAACAACCACCCCCCACCCCCCCCCCCAAAAAAAAAAAAGAAAATTAACTTGGTATAATGTATTTTGTTAAAATTAAACAATGAAGAAAATTGAATCTCCAAAGACAGTCTGTGTGAAGAGGTTACAAATATTGCTTTGCCCTGCAAGGATGATATCATGGTTTCTCTCAGAATTGCTGATATCAGCATGTGTTTTCTGAAACATGGACTTAGAGATACGTGGTCTTTGTACTCACAGACTCATTTTCCCATAGAACTTGATGAACTGAAGCATGAACCTTCATTACACTGTAGCATCCTACAGCTTTTCTTTATTTTACAGTATTGCTAAAACCTTGCAAATCTTCATGTCGCAGATCTTCTCTGTATTTTCTGAAATTACATCTGAAATGCATTAAAGAATTACTCAAAATTTGGATAGACAAATCAACAGAGAAATTACATTTAAACTTTTTTATCTCAAACGTTTAACAGACTATTACAACCTCACATCTACACACCTGTCAAGAGTGAGGTGGGGAATTCAGACAAAGTTTATTAGGGAAGCCCTCCTGTTGAGTCACAAGGTGCAGAAGGGAGTCCCTTGCTTTCTAAACTCCTGCTCAGAGAGGAGCCTGGGGGCAGCTGGATCCAATCTTAGCCCCAGACTGGTTAAAGGAATTACAGAGGTGTGATTGAGCCTTTGTACAACTTTTCCCATCAGGTTTGAGGATGGCAAACCAAATATATTTATATAAAAATGGATGATTCATTATGATAAATGATTAGACAAAAGATTTTTATCAGAATATTTGCTAGAGTACAGAAGCTAAAACTACAAGTATAGCATAGTATAAGACAGGATAAGGCACTGGAGCAAAACGATTATATTAAAGATAGCAAAGAGAAACAATTATTAGAGATTGATGTCAGCCATCAATATCAATGACTATGAACAAAATCTCTTTCACCCAAACTCAAGGTGTAACTTTGAGGCATCCCCGCTCAAGGGAGGATCCTCACACACACTCCAAGAAGGGATATAACAGAAGAATCTGTCCATTTGAAAGTGGAACTGGACTTCTATACTGTAAAGTGGTTAACTGTCAGTCACAGATCTCCAGAGAGCTCAGCATTTTCACACAAAGGTACTTTAACATACCTGCCACAATTAAGGAACCAGACTTGTTTTAGCACAATTCAGCACCAAAACAGCATGAGACACCCCCTCAGTCCACCCCTTATAGCCTTGAAAATAGGGCATTACCTGAGTTGCACAACATTCTGAGTGGAGCATCCTGCTACAACACCAGACAATCCCACAAGAGTGTTTCTCATAGATTTCTTTATGAAGTTCATCATGCAAAATGTATTGTATCATTTAGATTCACACTTGACTTGCTGCACAGAAATATATGTCTACATTTTACTGATTTGAAATATAAATGAGTGTCCACCAGTTTGATTTACTGTATGTTGAATTAGCAAGAATGTGAAAAAACATAACTGGGAAAAAAGTAAGATTAATTTATCCTTTTCAAAAACTCACCCTACAAATTTTAATTTTAAAATTTCCTTCCCAGGAGCTCCAAGTATGAAAGCCCTCAATAGATTTCTGTGTTTTCCTTCAGAATTATCTCAATCAAATTCAGAGCTGTGCAGCCCAGCAGATGTGAACCAGGCCTGGACTCAGAGGCCAGAAAACACAATCTCAGAACAGGATCAGCACATTAGGGATTTCCTGATCACAGCCCAGACCTCTAGATCTGTGACTAGGCAGAGAGGGAGGGAGAAAGAGGAAACTTTAGTCAGGGTACATGTGGTTGTGGTACAGCTCTGGTAATAGATGAATTTTCTGGCAGCAGTTTCCACCAAGTGATTTCATAACTGCTCATGATTTTATGAGGCAATTCTACTGATACAGGTCAAATCTCTCCCAGATGGGGTGTGACATAATCTGATATACTATAGGTATTGTCTAATCTGTCACACTTAGGCATTCCAAACTATCTAAACCAAGCTGGACAGTCCAATCAGGGAGGTTCAGATTAGATTTAGGAAAAATCTTTTCACTTCAGACTGTTTTGGCATTGGTGAATTAGGCATTCTCACTACAAGACTAATTAGGTACCAGGGAAGTGGTGGAGTCACCATCCCTTGAAGTGTTCAAAAGGCATCTGGATGTGGCACCTGGGGATGTGGTTTGGGGTGATTATGGTGGTGCTGGGTTGGTGTTGGACTGGATCATCCTGAATGCCTCTTCTAATCTGAATGACTCTGTGATCCTGCGCTATTTTTTTGCTGATCAGCTATGCAACAAAGTTCTGGCAAAACAAATAATGAAGATTTTATTATCTGTTACCAAGACAGGTTAAAAAGAAAAGAGAGGGAAAATTAGCACATGGAAAAGCTGCAATTTTACTGTATCCTATGCAATACTGATTTCCACTGAGATTCTGCTTCTTGAAGACAATGTGGAGAATGGTGGGACAACAGGATCTGAGAGAGGGGATAAAAGCCATCCCAATGACTCCATGTTTCAACTTCTTGGCCCTCACTTTAGATTGGCAAATAGAAGTGAAATTGGAGGGCCATCACATTTCAAAATCAACAACTATTCAAACCCCCAAAGGGACTCAAAAGCTACTTTGTGTTCTGGTGGAATGAGAGGACCTACTGGCTCTACAGCAGCTGCCTTCTGGATACACAATAAATTCTGCTGCTCACAAAGCTGGACAAAAACACAACTGTATAAACTAGAAGTCTGTTTTTGCTTTAATAGTCATTTTAGGACCTGCTACAGCATGTACTTGCTGGGAAATTAACCTATAGTTGCAGCAGTCCATTGCACTGGCAGATCCATTTTTACTTCTTTGACCTTGATTGCACTGATGTTAATCCAGACTTGAACAGCCAAAAAAACATTGTATAGAAAAATATTTTCCTCAAAATACCTTTCACCTCATGGAAGAATACACTGGTGACACAAACAACAGTGATGAGGCTCACATTGTTTTCTCTATATCACCAATCCTGAAGAAACTGGAAAAGAAAAAAGACTGGTGCAGAAAAAATGAACTCAATATCTTCCTGATCTGGCTATGCATGACTCTCAACACAATACCTGCATTACAGAAGAAAATCTATGTATTCTTTGCTCCCAAACTCAAGGAAGTGCATCTATCAAGCAGATATTAATGTAGTACTCTTTCAGCTATCTAGTTGCTGGCATTGAATATACATTTCTCATCAGGCACTCCTTGCTCTTAATTCATGATGGAATTTGAGAATAAAAGTGGCTCAGAGCGAGCAGAAGAATATGGAATGCATTGGTGCTGCTCTCTGTGGTATAAAAGACACGAAAGAGAGACAGACACAAATTAGATCATAGAAGTGATCTCTCCAGTGCCACTCATTGGTCTGAATGGCACACACTAAACACAACAATTTGGAAACCACTTTCACATTACATACTGCAGCAAATCTAAGCATCTCATATCACCTCTGCCTTCTGAATCTGAAATCCCTGAAAATCTCTCATTTTTTAAAAAGGAATCTAATGATGAAGATGTCAAGAACACAGAATTTGACTGGCACTTCAGGGCTCCTGGATGGGTCCAAAGATGAACAGGAGAAAGCTCTGAAGTCAAATCTTGGATAGTGATGAGAAGTTGGACACTTCAAAGCTCACACAGCTGTAGAAAGGATGTTTACAAATTAGGGCTCACTGAGGTCAAGGACACCTGCTAGTAAAAAAATGCTCAATTTTTGTTATTAGCCAAAGATGAGGAATCTAGTGAAGCCTCCCTGCTGGGCTTACAAAATCACACAATGTTCTTCATTCTGATCATTCATGCAAAGTTAACTTAGCTCTTTTCTGTTTCCTGCTGTCCTGAGACAGATCATAAAAAATTTGCTAATAATTACTTAAATAACATCCATTTTTCTAAGGGTGATAAAAATTTTGTTTACCCTCTGCAACTGCCAAAGTGTTTTAGTTGGATTTGGATAAATGCTCATTTATAACATTAGCAATTTCACTGGGGGAATCCAGCCTTGAAAATAGCTGATTACATTTTTCCCTCCAAGTCACAAACTACTCCTAGTGCTTTTATGTGGTTTTGACATTCAGAATTGTCATTTCAGAAATTCAGCACTTGAAGACTTTTACCTATGTAAATAATAAACCACAGCCAAATCCTGGAGTAGTTAGCTTCTCACTGATGTAATTAAACTCTAGTTCAACAGAATGACATTCTTCAGCTTCTAAGCTCAAAAATATTAAAAAAATTATGAACCAGTTATGATGAGAAAAAAAGGATATGAGCTTGCAATGTTATGTGCTTTGTTTCACCTCTTGAGTACATTTCCTAATGCACTTCAGATCCCATAGGTATAAATGTACTAATGTATATCCCATAGAGAAACACCAGATAGTTCTGGTTATTTAAAACACCAGAGACACTTCATCCTGCTGAGTTTTTCTAGTAGTTTTGACTTGATTCCCAAAAGTAGAGTCCCCTTGAACTGTCTTGCTCTGGGCTGAGATAAATTTCATTTTCTTCATAGTAGCTGGTATGGAGCTGTGTTTTGGATTTTTCCTGGAAACAGTGTTGATAATTCAAGGATTTCTTAGTCATTGCTGAGCAGTGCTGACACAGAGTCAAAGCCTTTCCTCACACCACCCCACCAGTGAGGAGTTTGAGGATGCAGAAGGACTTGGCAGGGGACACAGCCATAACAGCTGACCTTAATTGATCCAAGGAATATCTCACCATATGGCATCATGACCAGCCCATAAATCTGGGGAAAGATGAAGGGAAGTGGAGGGCGTTCAGAATGATGGTGTTTGTCCTCCTAAATCACCATTAAACATCACAGAGAGCTGCTGTACTGGAGATGTATGAAAACCTACATGCCAATGGGAAGGGATTAATGAATTCCTTGTTTTGCTTTTCTTGTATGCATGAGTTTTGCTTTCCATATTAAACTCTTCACAGGAATCTTCTCCAATTTTGCAGCATCAAAGCTCAAATACAGACATCAGAAACAGAGGATACAGTACATGCACTGCTGCCCACCCGAAGTCTGGACACTTTCAAGCGTTATGAGTCGAGCTTGAAAAATGCACCACCTAAAATTACTAGACATTTTTGAAAACATTGACCCTAATGACTGATTCTTTTTCAGTCTACCCCAGTTCACATTACTAAATGTCTCATCCAAAGTGATTAGTCAAATCAGTTGTGGTGGAAGAAGAATCAAACCTTCATGTTCTGCCTTAAACTCTTGATACCAAGAAATTTTAACAAGTTAAAAAAGTAAAATGTATGTCAATACATTGGAGACTTTAAAAAAAGGAATAGGAAAGAGAAACTCCCCTCCCTTTCCTGTTTCAGTTTACTTCAACTAGTGACCATAGTGCAAATAAACTAAATAAGCAGCAAAAACAAATAGTCTTTCCGACATCACCTAAACAACCGTTGTATTCTCAGGGATGGCAAGGAAAGGAATATATGTGATGAGTTCAGCTAACACAGCTGTAGAGACACAGTTTTTTGGACATGTGAGCTGTTTGTTCTTTATGAAACCTGGAAAGGCTATGTTTATTCCCTCCTGCCCTCAGCATTTGCAAGGGGTTTTGAATTCCCTGTGTTAATTACTCTCAACTGTTGTGATGATTTCTCTGCTTAAATTTAGAGTTACTGTACAGTTCCCAAATGTGAAATCTGAAGTGTAAAATTTAGGGGGATTCTGGAGTGCAAAGAGATCTTCAAGAGGCGAAGGAGATGGGAGTCTGGCCTTTGGGACAAAATGCCTGATTATAAATCAGTGCATTATTAAAACAGTGGGTGGTTTTATTTGGCCACATAAGGAATGCAGCGACCATCCCAAGAAAGGACTGCTACCATCACAGTGAACCTACTGTTCAGTATATCCATAATATCTTAAAACTCTAGTTGCAAAGTACTCACTGAGAAAAGTGAGGCACCAGCCACAAAAAGCCCTGCAGACTGTCCTTATCTAACCTGAGTTGCTTCAGCTGTGGCTCCTGGATGAGCTGTCCAGCTCCTGTGGCCCCAGGTGCACCCTAACCCCTGGGAAGCCTAGAGGGAGTCAGGCACCATTCCTGCATCCTAAAACACCCACAAAGCAGACATGCTGAACAGATCACACATGACTGTTGTGCTGCTACAGATCTTCCCAGGGTCCTTCCAACATATTGACATTAAAAAGTTATATTGTCCAGGTACAGAGCCAAAACAGGGCTTTTTCAGGGTTAATGAGATTTGGAGTCCAGAGTTCTGTTTGGATATGTTGTGACTCATTCTAGCTTTCTGAATCACAAAGGATGATGAGCCTTTAGCTGGTGAACTCACCAGTGAACAGACCAGTTGACTGTCAAATACTTAAATGGTGTCTTTTGTCATCAGTGAACTATCACATCAGTGACCAACATTTCTAACATCATGTCTGTGCTCACTGCACAGCTGCAAGCTAGGTGAAAACATGTGGAATTTTTTACCACATTACACATCTGGAAATTCAAAGCTAACCTGAATTTGGAGAGTCTGAACTGAAAAATAAACAAAATCAACTGTGGTTTCATGTAACCTTGGAAAGAGTTGTCTTGAGAGCAGCTGTGTTTTACTTTTAATGCTTTCTGATATGCTACAATTAGTGACATCCCAGTTACAGGGAAGTCAGCCCTCTGCTACATCACTCAGGGCAATCAATGCTTTTTATTCGTGGTGCATCACAGAGCTGCTAACCTGAGAAATTCCACAACCTTAGCATCAAATACTGATGGCTGCATCCAGCAAATGCTTGCAGGGCAATTGTGGGTCACAGCACTCTGACCTCAGCAGGCTCTTCACTGGATGCTACCTGCAAACCTGGGCTGCAGCCCCTCTGCCACTGGCGTGTCCTAGCACAGCCCACCCCCCTTACCGTGTGCCAGCACCCTGCTAACTGTATCCTACTGGAGAATATTTTCCTGAAATAGACTTGAGACTCTCTGCCATGCATCCTACAATTGCTTTTAGATGCCTAATGCTATGTAGGGCCTGCTCTAAGGCTGATTCAGTGAAGAGGTAGCACTCAGAAAAGAGGGGCTCCCAGTCTGACAGGTGTGACTGCTTGTGGAAGGAAGGAAGGAAGGAAGGAAGGAAGGAAGGAAGGAAGGAAGGAAGGAAGGAAGGAAGGAAGGAAGGAAGGAAGGAAGGAAGGAAGGAAGGAAGGAAGGAAGGAAGGAAGGAAGGAAGGAAGGAAGGAAGGAAGGCAGGAAGGAAGGAAGGAAGGCAGGAAGGAAGGAAGGAAGGAAGGTTCCAAAACTGTGGTTTTATACTTAGAATTGAACACTACAAAAGCAACCGGCTCCCTTCAAATGTAGAATTTTTTCTTGGAAGCCTAACCTGTGTTTTCTAATATGCTGAGGAAAAAAAGTCTGCTTCAAGAAGAGGGCTGAGATCCAAAGGATGGAGGGATTTTTTTCAGGGGGAAAAAAATAAGAACTGATTGAAGAAATTATTCCAACCATTTTTACCCTTTGGGATTTTTCAAGCAGTGAATTAAAACCTCTGTTAAGGAACTCACACTGTGTAACAGGGCCTGGAGACCTCACAGAAAGGGGCACCCATGCATTGCCACTTCACCATTTATCACTCACTGAGTAGGCTGTAGAGGTTACTTCAGTTTACTGGGATCTCATGAAGGGATCTCCAGCACACTTGTTCTCTACCCCAGAACTGTGTTTATGTTGTAATTATAGCCATGACAGCCAATTGTGTTTCTCTAATCAATCACACTGGAAGTTTTGTTTGTTTTCCTGTGCTAGGGAACAGGAAGGTTTACCCTTCTCTAAACAGTGAGAAAGAAATGAAGCATATTTTTCAGACACAGACACAAGCTGAAAATTATTCTTGAAGAAGGGTTCAATTAGCAAAAATCCTATTTACTATAAGTGAGAGTCCATATGTGATGACACTGAGTTCTAGCTGCAATTTAGAGTAGATTAAAAAAACCCCTTTGTAACAAGAGTGGGTTTCCCTTCAGTTGATACAGGGAGAGGTAAAATAGATGCCACAAAGTTAGATGTAATTGTCAGGTCTGTTGTGCACAGCTCTCTAATTATTATTAGGCCATACAAGCTCCAGCATCAGACAAGAACCATGCACTGATTGCAGCCAGGAGTCTCCAGCCTCAGCTGACACAATGAAAAGAAGAAATCCATTTGTTCAGAGAAGCCACAGCAAATACAGGAGCCCCTGAGATAAGGAGATGTGTTTTGCCCTTCTCCTGTGCCTTGCCATGTTAATTAACCACTCTGATTGCTGCCTAAACAAAAACTGCCATAAGGCTGGGCTTTGCTCCAGACCCCCACATGCACATCTCAGTGAGTCAGTCCCTGCTCTGAGTTCCTGGTCCATGGGACAAGACAAATACCCCAGCTTCATTTAGTGCACACCGCCCTTCCTGTGCAAATACAAGTACAGGCATGTCAAGCTTTCTGTTGTTCTATTTTATATTCTTTTTTCTTATATTTTTCAGTGCCAGAATTTCTTACTACATGAAATTAACATTTTGAAAACACTTCCTGTCTGCCTTTATGACTCAGTAAGAAATAAAAAGACACAGTACGTCCCTACCCAGTTCATGTGACTGTTCTGTGCACAATGAAGTTGCTCTGAATTTGACAAATTTGTCACGAATTATTCTCATAGAGCCTAACCTACCTCAGAGCAGGAGAATGGACTAAACAACCTCTTTTCCACTTTTCTGTGTTAACAGATTGTGAGCAAACAGCCAAGGAAGTGTATCTTATACACAGCAAGTTTAGGCCCAATGAGAATGATGCCATCTGGCCTTTCACAGGCCACATAAGAGTAATTTATGCTCCCATTTGCCAGGATGTCATGGACCAGAGCCCTAAATCATCACCAGGTACAAGACAGCATTTCGAAGTTCCTTTCCTCTTTATTGTAGCATTTCAAATAAAGCTATGTATGTAGATAATCCAAAAGTTTATCATAAAGAAAGTGAGTTTGTAGCCAGCCTGCTGCCACTTGAGTGCTTACCTCACCCCTCAGAAACATGGGGGAAGTTCTGCATCCTGTGGGAAAGCTGCACACATGGTGCAAGAGGAGATCCGGGTGGTCACTGGATTTATGAACAGGCAGATCTCTGACAAATAAACAGCCAAACACTCTTGACTCATGTTCCCAGCCTCACACTTTTTTGGGGGGTGAGGAATTCTTTTAATAAATCTACTTATTCTACTTATTTAACTTCTCAGCTTAAAAACAACGAAGGAGTTGAAAGGTCACACACACGACCATCTCTGCTTCATTCTAATCCTGGAGAACAGTTTTTCCCTGGATATATAAACACAAGGCATTGTTCTATTGGTGACTCTAACAGCTGAGCTGTAATTGAGTTGTAAAATGTAACTGTGGAGAAAAAGCAAAATTAGAAAATCTGATAAAATATAATAATACACAATACTGAATGGGTTGTTTCCTAAATGGTCCAAGAGAAGGAAACCTCTAATACAGACCCCATGACTTCTGACTGATACCAGCTTCACCTGTTATTAAGAATTACTGGTCTGCCAGGCTGCTGAATGTTTCTGATGCAAAATTAGAGGCAAAAATAGGATTTGATAAGTTATGAAAAAGAAATGTTACATGTTCACCTTGCTCCTGGTAGGACATGATATTCATCCTGGCAAAGGGATAGCTAACTGCCAGTGACTTACTTAATCCCTCTTAAATGGTTGAATTTGGGCTAAACTGAGATTTAAATTATACCCAAATTTCAAATTATACATAACATTTATGCTCACTTTCTTCCTTGAAGGCATTCTTGCTATTGTATTTTGAGGAAGGCTGGATATCAAGTTATACCCTTTCTGTTCTGGGAACTGGTCAAAGATTTCTTTACTAGAATTCATCATAATTACTTGAATTTAAAACATATTTTAAAAATCTATTGCTTTTTGATGTGTTATACATCTCTCTTTCAGGGCAGCAAATGTCGGCTTTACAGGGCATCAAACATTAAAAAACCCCAAAACATGTGATAAGGAAGACAGATTGTCTATTGTCGAGTGATTAAAAAGACAAATTCAGTACTGCATTGATCATTATTCCTTCACTCTTGCCAAAATCCCTATTTAATTTTACTCTGTGTGTTCTGTTGCATCTACCACTGAGATGCAAACAGAAAACCTGCAGACACAAAGGGACTAAAACAAAACCCAAGAACTGTTGCTTCAAACAATTAATAACACAGAAAAAATGAGTTATTTGAAGTGTGCACATTTTAAATCTTTTATTCCTAATCCTCGCTGAGCGCTATATTAATGGTGATCCCCTACAGGCAGGCAAGCAGCAGAGTCTTGGATGGCAAAGGAGTTATAAATCAACAGCTAGTCAGCAATGTAAAGGTTCTATCTTCTCTAGGAAAAAAGATAAATTTTAACTTGAATTAGCTACCACAGTGTTTAGCCTTAATAAAGACAAAGTAGTTTATAGTTTTCATAGAGGTTCATGAGTCAAAGTAAACCCTGTGGCTGCCCTAAGCTTTAATTAGATCTTCCAACATCTATTTAACCTTTCTTCTGGAAGATTCTACCTCATCTAAATATACTATGTTCTCTGTCTTGATTAAAAAATGAAAAGGAAATCTTAAGGATAACAAGATGTATGTTGAGAATTCAAAAGAAACTTAGAGTGATGTGCCATGTCAGCCCTAACTTGATCTAAACAGGTTTCAGCAGCAACTAAAAACTTCAGATGGAAATAATGTTTGGTCTTTGAGTGGTTGTAACCCGGTATAAAGAATGAACAGCACCTCACCCTAAGATAATGACTGGATATTGATTGAACTATGAATTGGTTTCTCATTCAGCAAAAGAAAGTCACACAGATCCAGAGTAAATTTGGAAATTAGCTTTTTGTTTTCATGGTGCTGCAGAGTTAGTAAGATAAGATGAAAAGTGGGTAATTTAATCAGCCAGAAATCAGAGGAATTACAGTATTGACTCTGGAGTCTCCAACAGCTCTTGGCTAGTTGCATCTCCAGAGCTTCTCAGACTTCACTTTTGCTGAGGGAAAATTAATTTCTAATGTTTCCCAGAAGAGAAAATTGTACACCATCCTATGGAGGAGCTATTTCTGTTGTAAAGAGCAGAGATTGTAAAGGCTTCTACAAGGGGGTCACTACAAATTTAACTTCCCTTTCACTGTTTACCTGCAATGCTTTCACTGCCTGTAAATGCTCCAATCATCACCTTGCTCCCGTGCAGAGTGAGGTATGGCATGGTGGGCTTCTGACCTGGATGTGTTAAAACTCTGGACAAACATGTCGGGACTCAGGACATCCCTCTGGCTGTCCTGAGCAGCCAAGACCCTTGTCAGGGGGCTCGGAGACCCTGGCACAGAGCCCAAAATGCCTCTGTGAGTTTGGTTATGGCCCGTGGAGCAAATTACCAACCTTCTATGAAGATCAGCAAGCCACAAGAGTTTAAGTAGAATATTAGTGAAATTATCACAGGGTGAATTATGTATTCTAGGATTACTGTACAGGGGGGTTATATCCCTGTACAGGGGGGTTATGGAGACAAGATGGAGGAATCGGGGCGTGCCTCGTACTTCTTCTTTCTTCTTCTTGTCTTCCATCTTCCGTGGTGATGCTGGCACTTGGGGATTGGTTTATGGTGAAGGTACACTTGTCAATAAGGGTAAAAGGTATTGGGAATAAAAAGTAAATATGATATACGTAGTTTTTGTTATAAAAGGACGTGACCGCCCCGTGGGTGGGCAGAGTGCCTGTGGCTGCCCTGCTGAGCAGATCTCTGCTGGGCAGAAAGAAAATTTTTTAGATAAGAATTAATAAACGACCTTGAGACCGAGAGATGAAGAGCTCTGACTCCTTCTTTAAGCGCCTGGCTGGGAAAAGAGACTTTAGAACTTTTCTCGGGGTCACTCTGACAAACCAATGATCTCGACAATTGGCGTTCCCTGAGTGGGCACTTGGCAAGCAGCTACACCACCAGCCATCAGCCGCTGAAATCCAGCCCGAGAAGGAAAGAATGATCTCGACACAAACACACACCTTTTCTTTCCTTTTAGGACATCTCAAGTGCACTATTGGGTCACAACAGCAAAGGTCAACGTTGCAACCTGAGATACACTGAACAAGAGCACTGAAGACCGATTCTCAGCAGACATATGGTACTATTTGCTCAGAAGGTTGAGGTTCTGACCACACTGGAAACACAGAGTAAGTAAGAAAAACAAAGATATTAACTTTTCTGGATAAGATCTAGTTGGCTGAGAACTGCACTGAGAACTTCTCCTCCTTATTCTCTGACAACTTCTCCTTCTTATTCTGAGAGAGACAATCTTCCCTTTTCTTCTTTTTCTTGCATTATTTCTTTCATTTGCAGGCTTATCATGAGCACATAATGCTCTTCACTTCATAATGTGGGTTTTGTGGCAGTTCCACAGTTCACATTCTCTCCTCCACAAACTGCTCTTCACAAAGAGTGTTCTGGATCTCCCTGTGCTCTGCCACCACTTCAGTAATGATCAGTGCATGCTCACAGGTAAATGTGACAGTACCTGTAAGAAATTTTTAATGCAGTGGCACTTCATAATAAGACCAACTCTGTAGTAAAGCTGTTTGTATCTTACAGCATTTATCAAGTATAAATATTCATTACCATTTGTAGAGTTCATAAGCTTCATTTATCACTTAGCTTATTGATCATATAGTTTCAGAGCTGGATAATATCCAATTCTTTGTCTAATCAAAATCTCTTCCTATCATGTCATTGTTGACTCCCAAGCATTATATTAGTTTAGATACCATATGGGAAAAAAAGTAAAGATCCATAACTGAATGATTAAGTTTAACCCATAAACACTGATGTTAATGATTACCAGGTTGCCATGTTCTTCTTTGAAGTAATCATACTTCAAAGTATGACTGAAACTTACAAAAATCAAAAACCACTCTTAATTTCCTGGAATAACATGGAATAAATTCCTATTCCATTCAATACAATTTGAACATTTTAGCTTCCTCAGTTACAAGTTCTCTTTCTTGGAAATTGTGATGTTCCTATGACTCTGCTTAATAAGGAGGAATTAATTTTCCTCTTCATTGGCTGGTTGGAGTCTTTGCAAATCCAGAGAGGTCATCTGAGTCCTTTATATCCTCTCAGCAAAATTGTGCAATATAATTGCTGGTACTAAATGCTCTGATACTTTTTAAAAAGCTTGAGGCTATTTTGTCATGGGTTGTGTATGTAATAATGCAGAGTAATCCTCTTTTCTAGATGCATGCACAGAGAGAATGAGACATTTATAAATTAGTAAAGAATACACTGTTGTTGAAAGAAAATAGCAATATAAGAGAACAGTATTCCAGATATTTCTGAACTAAAATATTGTACACCTAGGAAAAGTTATAATTAAAGGTCGATGTAGGGTTAAAAGTAGAAATTAAAATAAATCTGGCTAATCACATGTCTCAATGAGATCTCTCTGAAGCCTCATTTAAATGAGTTAAGGGACAGTTTCAGAGGAAGTACAATTGCAACTAATTTAAACCTCATAGATCTGGGGCTTTTGTCAACTCTTGCCTTCTCACATTTCCTTACAAAAAAAGGCTCTGTATTTGTGAAGGAGTCCAGCATGTGTAAGCTATTAGAACTATGACACAATTTTGCCTCCTGTTCGCAGTGCAGCAATTCCTGTGAAGGAAGTTAGGACATAGCCCAGGACTTGGAGTGAGGGTATCAACAGGCATGGATGCATTCCTGAATGTGAGCATGGAGGACTTCTTTCTGACCTGCTCCTTACACATTTTACACATGGTGATTTCCATTTCAGCCAAGGTACATGGCACTTGTGCAACCAAAGTCATCTCCAGCAGGTTGGAAACAGGTGAACCCACAGAGGAAATGCCATGTGTTGTTCTGCAGTCATTTTGTAGGAAAATCACTGTCTCCAGAACAACCCACGCAGGAGTAACAGATGTTGTAGTGCAAAGGCAGACCCTGGTGAGACTGTTAAGTCAGTGGTTTCCTTGTTCTGCATTCATTCCAAGTTCATACTTTTTTTCCTTTTATTTCAGACATACTACATTGATCTTTCACAAGAGAATGAAAAACAAGCTTCTCCTTACTGGCCAGAGTAGATTGGGAACAAATGCTTTTGACTGAGAGAAGTATTTCTTTATAATGCCTCTGTGGTGTAGACTTTCTCTACTTCATTGGTTTAGTAAACATTTTCTTCTACAGAAAGAAGACACTAATCATTATAGTTTGTCCTAAGATGATCTTCTGTTTGAAGTTATTTACCTGCCAGGCAAAAGAAAACTCTCCTAAATAAACAAAGTTATTGAAGAGGCTTAATGGTCTTTTTCAGAACCATTGCAGAACTGGAAATAATTGTGTGCTGGATTACCCTCTTCTGCTCTGTCACATGAAGAGTTCATAAGGTATCCAATAGATGCAGGTCTCATTCTAATGATCCTCTGCTAAGCTGTGAACTTATGTTGCTTCTTCATTTCTCAGGAGGGAAGTCATTCCAAAACATCTGGAAAGTCTCAGTGCTGTCCACCTGTGACTCCTAACTGTCCCGTGTCAGCTGTGCTCAGAAAACACATCAGAGAACAAGAGATCTGCTCTGAATATCTACCAGGGGTTAATTTGAACAATGCCTTATAAATTGATCAAAAGCTGAAAAACATTAAAAGCAATTTGTTCTTTTGAACAGAAATAAGCTTATGAGCATGATTGCTTTGATGGTTTCCAATAGGAAGAAAACAAATTCCTGCAGTGAGTCCCTCTCCTAATGCAGTTTGTTTATACACAGGGCCTCAGTGAGACAATGGAGCAAGATCTGCTTGGGGGCCAAGCACTGTAACATGAACTGACAGAAAAGAGAGATTGGGCCTTATCTATGCCAGTATTCACAAAGGTGGGTGTCCTGTTGGCATGACAGCTGAAAGGGATGCTGTGTGTGTATTTGCAATTTAAGTATGGGAATGGGTGAAGACAGGCAGACATGAGCTACCCTGCCCCTGACCCAGGTTGGTCAGATGGAAACCAAAGCCAGCCTTGAAGCTTTATAGAAGATTTCCTATGGAGTCTGTTCTCTGGGCAGTGTATCCTGCCTCTCAGGCACCTCACATGCAGCTCCAGCTACACAACTCTCACATGAGTGCAGGAGCTCAGGTCTGCCTTCAGACACATCCACTGCCTGCAAGCAAGAGAAACAAAATGAGCAGATGTGGTTATATATATATATTTGTGTGTGTTTATATATATATATATATATGTATGCGTGTATATATAGGTTTCTAAGACGTGCTAGTCAAGGAGTAGGAACATATATCTGGAAGAGACTGCTGAGGTCAGACACTTTCATTGCACGCATCAAAATCACCACTGTTAAAATATACATCCTCCTCTTTTAACTCGTTCCCTGAGCTGAAAGCTCTTCCAGAGTCTATCTGCTCAAATTGTAAGAACTTCTTTCCATTCCATATTTAAGTAGATACATGGGCCATTTATATCCTAAATCTTGTATAGAACATTTTCATTCTTCTGGGTTGGCATTCAGTTAATTAGGTTTGTGAATTTCTTCCAACATCTAGTTCAAGGATGGGAAACCTTCCTGCCTTATTGCAAATAAAAATAAAGAACTGAAAGTTAGAGTCTACTTTAAAGTGTTAACAGATTTATCTTAAATTCAGATAAAAGAGTTTGGAGAGTGTGAAGAAACCATGGGCAGTGTCAGGCTGTGTGAGAGCCACCAACAGTAGACTCATAGCTGCATTTTTTAATGGCCATATGTAAAAAAGAACTAGAAACATGGTAAATAATCAGTTACGTCATTATTTGGAAATATCCCACTAGGGAAACCAAAACTAAAGAAAACCAAAGAAAAAAGCAGATAACAGCTGTATTTGAAAATAAAATTATCTGGACCTTCTGGCTGAGTGTATACCCTGGCTTTGCCATACACAAGAGATGACTTCTCAGGAAAAAAGATTGTACACACTGAGAGATGTCACAGAAGCTTTAAAGCAAAAGTCTGGAGGAAGGAAGACGGAGTCAGTAAACTGCCTGTAATAGTATGTGGCAAAAGAAGACAGGAATGTGACAAAGGGACTGCAGAGCTTTGTACATCCAGAAGTACTCTGATTTCATCGCTGAGCAGATGCCCTTCTCACAGCTTACCAGGCCAGGCTGGGGATATACTAGGATTTAGTGAGAAAAACATAATTTTCTAAATCAATAACAATGCTTTTGGTCATGTATATGTTTCTTAGGAAGTCTCACTACAAACAGAGTCAAGGTTCAACCCTTATGAAGCCTGACACAAGCCAGTCCTTTCATGAAATGTCTGCAAAACTTATTTCTTTTGTCTGGCTCTGAGTTTGTCTTTCAGTGATTGGAGTTTGTTTTAAAACAAAAGTTATTTATCTAAATTACTGTTGTGACTATAGTCTGACCTTCCCATTATTTCTACACCCTCTGGAGCAATTAGTGGTGAAATTTCCTCCTGCTTTATAAATCAATAAATTATTTAGACAAGATATCACTTTGAACTGCCAGCATTTGACAATCAGAAGCATAATAGCCCACAAGAAAGCAGAATACTCTTTTACGTGCATGCCTTTCTAACAGGCAAGAGTAAAATCACATTATTTCTATCAAATGTAATAATCTGAGCAAAAGTCATCTTTTTTTAACTAGCTGTGCATTGCCCTGTAACATGCTTCTGAACACTGACAGAGGAGAAGTTGCCTTCCACCAGGGATTCCAGGCCTTTGGACAGAGCAGCTTGAGTATGACTAAAGCAATTGTAAAATCTTTATGCAGGATCCCATAAAGCAGATAATATACCCTCTCCTTGCATCTAAAACACCAATTAATGCCAATAAGAATAAACTAATTGTTAACATCTGTGTTGAGAGCAGTAAAGCTGTATTTGCTCTCCCACAGTTTCAGAGGAGAAATCTCTACTTCAGCTTCAAACACCTTGAGAGAGCAGACCAGAATAACACTTGAATCCAGAAAGAAAACAAGATTTTTCACTACTGCTTCTTATTACTCCATCTTAACAGACCTTTAGCAAGTATTAAAAAAGGTTTTTTATCTTCATCTCAGTTATGTGTATCTGCTCTCACCAAAATGATAGGTCAAAAAATTGTCTTTAGCAGTGACTCAGGGATTAGTGATCTCCAATCACTGCCTGGAAGTCCATACTGTTACCAAAACTCACTGAGCTGGTGGGCGTTGATCTATTTCTCATTTTCCACAATGGCAAATTTCATAAGTGTGATGTTCATTTCTGTGATCACCTGAGCAGTGTCACCTCTCCCATCTGTGTTTTTCTCTAGGGATGTTTCAAAGTGCTCAAATCTGCCAGCCTGTCACACACTGTGACAGCTCTCTGCTTAGAACAATGGCAGAACAGCACTAAAAAGAAGGGTCTGCCTTGGAGGAGGACTAGAGGTTTTCCTTAAATCTATGATTTGTAAGGTATGTCCCATTCTTCTTGGAAAAGCTCCAAAAGATGTCCTTTGGAGCCTTGGGAGTTAGGAGAAGGTACTTAAGTGGTTTGTGACTGTCATTTCCAAAATGAACCCACACTGAGAAAGAGCAAAGGAACTCGTGAATGGAGACAACAGGCAGCGTGCACTGCAGATGCACCACAGGAATTTCAGTTTCTGTTTCCTTCACAGAACCATGCCAGCATCCAGAATTTCCAGCTGGATCCTCCTCAGTTTCTAAAGAACAGTGTAGCCACCCTGTTAAATTAACCTTTTTGTTTTCTTTTCCATGGCAGGCAAAAGCATCTCCACCAAATCTTTATGTTTATAAAACTACATCAGCATCAATTCGTGGGCAACATATCAGGTTGTCTGCATCAGCAAATTGTTTCTAACCACTCTTCTAAAATACCTCTACAGAGGAAACATTTAAAGCATAGAACTCAGTCAAAGTTGAACTGTTTGAGTGTTTTAGGAGACAATGGGAAACAGTAGTAAGACTTTGATTTTTCCCTGTACTAGCATTTGCCTGGTTTAAGCACCACAGGAATTATAAACAATGAAATAGTTCTCTTTTTCCAGTGAGATGCAGTACCACCAGTTCTAAGACACCTACAGCATCCCTACCTAATGGCAGTGCAGATTCCAGAAACTGTGATTCCCAGCAGCAACCAGAACTTCACTACCAGCCAGGAGCTTCTCTTGTGCCCTTCCACATCTAAGCCTTGGGAACTGTCTGCTTTTTTGGTTTCATTTTCTTGATTATTGCAGCTGCTGAACCAGATGGCAAAAATGTAATAAAGCAATAGAGTTTAATTATGAAACCAGGAAACTGTGTTTACCCTAACTGTAGATCAGAAATGCTAAATTCTAGTCTAAAATTTGATTTGTCTTCCGTACATTACCACTTTTTGGTTCTTTCTTCCAGAGAATTATATTCAATGTTTTTAAAGTCCTTTATAAAACACTGCACTAAAAAACAGGGACATGTATTTTTGAGTTGGGATTGCTTGACATTACAAACAGGCTCTTTTTGAAGGCTCCACAGCTGGAAGCTCATCACATTCCCTGAAGTAATAATTTCACCCTTATTGTAGCCAAAGATTATAAGCAAGCTTTTTGTTTGGTTTTGTACTAACCTGAACCCAAATGTCCCAAGTACAATAGTAAAGGAAAAAAATAGTCATAGCATATGCTGACTAACACTGTGAACTTCCTCATTTATTACAAGCTCATTTCTTCCAATATACAATAATAATAATAATAATAATTTTAAAAAGCTAGATGCATTATATTCTTGGCTTTGTTGTGAATCTAGTTAGGGCCAGCCATTTACCAGCCAGTACAGGGAAAACTTCCTGTACTTATGTTGCACTTGAAGTTTCATTGGATGTCACTTTCCTTTTTCTCTGCAGCTCCCTGACCCACACAACTTGCCATCCACCAAATCTGGCTATCCTACCAGAACCTTTGAACATAACTGAAAGCTTGTTAGGAGCTAAACTTACAAAATTATCTGAATGATTCTTGCAATTGAAGCCAGACAGAACAGACCAGTCCATGGAGTAAGAGAGCTTCTATGAACACTTGGTCCTACAAAAGTCTTCTAGGAATATGTGGAAAATACACCTCTTTGGATGACTGAAGCAGGCACACAACACCACAATGCCTCGTGCTGCTCTGTGTGCGTGCCAGTCAGGGTGAGCTTTACTGTATCAGACAGTCTGCTGGGAGCTGACCTTGGCAGGCTGATGTGGAGGATCAAACACGTCTGATGATGGGCACAAACAAAGCCTGTCCCCACAATGTTGTTTCATCTACTGCACATGTGAAGAAGCTTTTACAGCTGAGCTCTTTTGATGGAAAGGGCAAGAAGAGATTATCTAGTGTGGCTCTCAATCTGTGTGGCTGGCCTCCCAGGGAAAAGCTCTGATCTTTTCCTAGTACAGCACGTGTGTGTAACTCTGGGGCAAATAAGAAATGGAATGTGTGTCATTTATTTGTTTAGTTCTTTGCAGACCCCCAGCACCCTGGGCTGGCCACTCAGTGCTGAATGCTTATTATTCAAAGGATGGCTCCTTGCTAGGGCTAATTCCAGCCCTGAGGAAGTCAATGGGAATCTTCCCCTTGACTTGAGGATGCTTTGGATAGAGACACAATCTTCCACACTTCACGTTCCCATTGAACTCAGCAGGGTGTCTGGATGTGCAAGGAGCCGCTGGTCCTTCAGTTACTCAGTGTCAATATTAACCACCAAAGTAAATACAAGCAATGGGCTTTCCCACACTTAGTAATTAAATATTCTTCTCTATTCTCTGCCACTTTTTGCATTAAAGGATCTCCATTGTTTTGGTTTAGCATTAATGATCATATCTGGGAAGCATGTTTAGAAGAGGGTACCATAATCCCAAGTTACCAACATGATGTTAGAATGTATTTTTTAAATATGGCAGTGGGAAGTCAGAGTTTAGTGAGTGGGTTTTACATTGTTTCTACAATAAACAAATTAAGTTCATCCTGATCATATGTTAAAATACTAGTTTAATCATACAAGATAACTCATCTTTTTCTGCCATCTAGTGACAAAACATGCAGCTAAGCCAGTTTATAGACCTAACTATGTCATTTTATTCAGTCACATTCAGGCAATAATATAAAGCTATCAATATGGGGTTTTCTGGCAGTTCCAGAGCACTTTGTGTGATTTGAATGGGGGACAAGGCACAGACCTTGTACTTTATCCTTTCATGTATCACCATTTTGATAATTACTTTTAGTCTCTCATCATGTACATAAAGACTAAGTCAGTCTTTCAACACAGAAAGAGCATACCTAGTGTAGAAATCTACTTGCCATCCACGTCTTCAAAGAAAGTCACCTGACACATCATCTGGGGAGACTCTGTCTCTCTGACAAGTAGCATTAAAATCTTCCTTCCACCATTGACAGGCTATACACAAGCCCACACAATACAATTATGCAGTGATGGTATTAAGACAATCAGTGGCCACCAAGAACAAGCAAATAAATAGTTGCTACATTTAGCCCAAAGACTGTATATTTCTCTTTCTTTCCATCTACTGAAATTGAAGCCATGCTTCACTGATGTCAGTAAAACCATTAATGCATCTAAAATTTAATTATGTTTAAGATGCTTTGGTCGAGCAAGCCATTCACCTCCTATTCCATAAAAACTTCATTGTCAAGCTATGATATGAGTTGAGAATTTTCCTAATCCTTGCCTAACCATTGCCTTATACAAATATAAGAATGAATTTTCTCGATTCTTCTTTTTAGGCACCAGTATACACATCAGAAAGCCATTTCATGTCTTTTAATGTCATCTGAGTTACAAGAATCATTCTATAAGATTTAATAGATTGCCTGATTTTTCCCCAAATGAGAAGCCTCATTCAGATCCCATTAAAACATTTTTTAAAAATCTGTAGATTTCAATACATTGGATCAGACCCAAGATAAGCCATGAAGAAATGGTGGTGACATTCAGCCTCTGTACTGAATAATCCTTTGCCAGTTTGGGAAAGTAAACTACCTCTGCTGCTTTTTCCAGACAATGTCAAAATCATCAGATAAGGTGAGCCAGAATGATAACACACATTAACATATCACCTCTATCTTTACATTAAACATTGCAGCCTTATTAGCAACAGCTGGCTGCCTCATTGTACTCACCAGAGCAAGTTTGCAGACTAGAATTAACAAATCAAAGCCATTATTTTTGCATTGTTTCCAGTGAATTATGGTATTGTTTTCTTCTCTAATAATGGGGATGGGCTGCAGTTTCTCATTACCGCTGTGTCAGGCATGGGCATTACTAATGAAGACCACTATGCCCTTGTGAGTGTTGTCTTACAGGTATTTGATTGTTGAGGATGTGTATATGTGATTCTCCTGAACTGTGACATCAATATGGTTATTGAACAGTAATATACCCCATCACAGAAATTTTACTGTCATTTTAATGATGTGATTTCAAAGACCATCTATGCTAAAACAATGCATTATTAATTTCAAATGAAAAGAGTTTACATAAAAATTATGTGATAATAACAAACATTTGTGTCAAATGGATATCAAAACTTTATGAAAACTACCTTTTTAGCTGGGGTCAATGGAAAGTAATGAGAAGCCTTATAAAATACTGAGACACCAGCTGCATTTTATAACCCACTCATAGAAACAACAAGTCCATGACTGTGTCTTCTCTAAACAAATGAATGATATAACATTTTTGTTTAACTTCACATTTTCTTCATTGTCTTTAAGTCTCTTCAGATACATCATTTTGCATTTATGTGAGCAAAGGATGTGATCTCTTATCTCGGAAATAAAAATTAAATAAAAAAACCAAGCCCAGCATTGTTTTTTGGGGTTTGCATCAAGACAGGGTCTCGCTGGAACAAAGCCAGTTAGATGACTGTTCTGGTCACTACATACTCCACTGACACAGGCACAGAGGGCTCTTTGAGAGATTGGTCTCTGAGATGAATAAGAAAATACTGACCATTAGGGAAAAGAGATATTTTCAGACATCATCATACACTCCTATGTTTTAAATATCCTTTTTCCACTTCAAGATGTTTTCCCACAAACTCTACTTATATTTTATGAATAAATAGACCACACAGAGAAACCGTGGAAGAAATCTGAAACACAAGCTCAGAAAATAAGAAACTGTGATCCTCAGTCAGTCATGTTTCATCAGTGATTAGTGTAATGCAACCTCTGTGACTTTGAATGTCAGGAGGACATTCCTTAGAAGGACAGGACAGATCTATAGAAAAATTACCAATTCTTTTTTTGATGGTTTTGGGGAATTTTGTTTAGTTTTGTTTGGTTGGGAGTGGAAGGGGAGGTTGTTGTTGTTTCAAGGGGGCTTTGCTGTGGGTTTTCTGGTCTGCTTTCTCATGGTTTTTTTCGTGGATTTTATGGTGGGATAATATTTGTAACAGCAAATAATTTTACATTTCCAGTAAACCATAAGACTGTAAAGCATTTCCTTCAATGAGTGTAAACAGACTTAAGCATGTATATGCATAGAAACTTTAGGAACCTTAAAAGCCTGATTTCTGTACTTCCACAATGAATAATTTAGAACAGTAGTACTGGTGTCAACAATAATTCAAGAAAGAGTGGCCTCAAAACAAAGTCTCCTAGCCTGTAGTAGTGGGATCCTTCTGACTTTATCCAGACACCTGTGCATGAACAGGTCACCCTACTCTCCTCTGCTGTCAGTGCAGAGCCAGACAGGGAAGTTAGTGATGGTTTTGGAGCAATTCATCTCATCTTAAATGAGTTTTCAATATTTGATGGACATGAATCACAGCCAGAACTCTGTCACCTCAGCTAACTGAATCTGCACCCACTGCAGATCTACAGATCTTACAGGGCTGCAATACCCACATCAAAGACAATTAAACTTAAAGGTGTCTCTACCTTATTCCTGACTTTTGACAATTTCTGAAGAAATGTGATATTCTTTTTTGCTCTCAGCTGACAAGATACAAGCAAGATGATGTGTTATATGTCTGCTAAAGTCCCATTCACTGCAGCCATTTGTCCATTTCACAGGGGTAGGAGTCTGAGGACCTCACACAGAACATGTTCTGGTTAAAGATGCTGTTTTGGACATGCAAGATAAAATAAAGGTGCTTATATGAAAAGGACTGAAATCTCCTCTAGTTCCTAGAACAGGTATTTAAAATAGTTATGCCTTTCTATGTCTTCATTAAAAAACATACAATTTTATTTAGACTCTAGGTATATACAATGTCTATCTTGAAGCCACCTTGTGGTATGAATCTCTCTAGTCTTCTTTCTAAATTATACATTAATTAACCAGATTTGATTCCTAGAAAAAACAAGCTATTGTCAAATCACTGGTTAATGTAGAGACTAAATTTAATTCCTGAACCACATGCACACACAGCCGTTCTGTGCTGTGTTGACCTATTTGCAGAGGGTGTGATCAAGAGTTTGTCTGGCTCAAAAGCTCCTGTATCAAAGCCCTAGAGAGGAAATGCTGTGACGACAGCAAAGCAAAATGCATCTGTCAGTTGTAATTACACTGCTATTTATTTACTCAGGGTAGACACTTGTGCCTTTAGAAATAGATTGAGACAACGTCTGATTTTAAACAAGCCATGAGACACATGGTTATAGCCATCAGGCTGCACAAGGTATGGATGTAGATGTACTTGTGGCTCTGACCCAGTTTTTGATAGTATCAAACCTAGGAGGGCTTTAAGGCAGTGAATGGACAGTTACACAAATAAAAAGATCATTCTAGCTCTTCTTTGGAATAAGTTCAGTTGGTGAAAATGTAAGATATAATTACAGGTTTCATTAAAAAGGATTCTTATAATAAAAAATCATTTACATTTTCCTCAGACAACCAGGAGCAGCATTAGTCTTATGTTCTAGTTCAGTTAATGGAGCCTCTTGCCTCAGTGACCTGGGTGCAGCTGCTGGAAACCCAAAGATACAGCTTGACCCAGGCTTGCTCACTTCCAGAGCTGAGCTACAGAATCTGAGTCAGCATGGCTGGGAGGCACGTGCACAGAGGTGGTGTGGATCATGTGGACATGTGGTAACTTGTCCATGTGCCCCTGTGCCCTCCTGGCCTAGTTAGAAGGATTTAAATAGTATTTGGGTTTTATTATTAGATTCCATTATATATATTTGGTATTTTATTTATATACTGTGGATAATACATTATTAAATGCGTGGCAGAGCTATGAATTGGGAGGGCCATGGTTTCAGAGTCAGAGTCTGATTTTCAGGCCAGAAATAGTATTGTATGCCAGTTTACAAGCTTCTCACCTCTTTTCTGCTTCTCTCTTCTCATGCCAGATGAAGGATATTAATTTACTAAAGTCCCAAAAAAGCAGTAAATCGTTACCCACCATGCAGAGACCATTGTGCAGACAGAGACACAAAGGGCATTCCTACTTCTTCTCTTTTGCATGAGCATTTAATCCAATTTACAGTCTAGCTGTAAGTTATGGGAATCAGTGATAAGAGTTGTGTTTCCAGAACCTACAGAGCATCTCTGTGCAGCAGTGAGCTAAAGCCTGCCTTTACAGGGAAATAGTTTAGACTTTCATTCACCAAGGGCCATGAGAGTCTGATGGAAGGAATTAGCTGTGTGCCAAATAATATTAATAACATTAACATAGTAAGGACTCTCTACTTACTGCCAAGTAAAATAAAATTAATCATGTTAGTATAGTGGGGAAAACTCATTCAATTAAAAAGAACAAAAACAGTGGGATTATTTGTTCTAAGGTCTGAGCTAGGACATATAATTTCAGATCTCAGGCCACATGCAAGTTTGGAGTTATTTTCAGTCATTTTCTTCATTTCTTTGTTGTAAAGCAGCAGGCTGATCCACAACCATTTTGCTAGCTCACAGGGACTACCAGATTTTCTACTCATATGGAGCTAGGGCTACTTTGAAACTGTAGCTGGGTCTCCAGTTGTCACATATGCATGACTGTTTCCCCCTTGGGAGCCAGCCAGGCTGCTGTGCTGATAGCCCAGTTCCACCATCAAAAACTTCCATTGCATCAAGACAGCCTTGAAGCCAAATATCTCAGGGAGAGGGAGGGGATGGCAGGACCATCTCTGCCATAAGGACAGGTTGAGAAAGTTGGGATGGCTCAGCCTGAAGATAAGGTGGTTCTGGAGAGACCTAATAGCAGCCTTTCAGTACCTAAAGAGGACCTACAAGAGACCTTTTGACAAGGGCATGTAATGACAGAACAAGGGGGAATGGCTGCAGAGTGAAAAAGGGGAGTTTTATATCAGTAATTAGGAAGGAATTCTTTACTGTGAGGGTAGTGAGGCACTGAAATGGGTTGCCCAGAAAAGGTGTGAATAGTACATTCCTGGAAGTGTTCAAGAACAGGTTGGATGGGCCCCTGAACAACCTGGCCCAACGGGTGGCACCCCTGCCCAAGGCCAGGGGTTGGAGCTAGGTGATATTTAAGGTCCCTTCCAACCCAAACCACTCCATAATTCTGTGCTTCTGTGACTGGCCCTGCTGTCTGTGCAGCCAGCCAGCTTGGCTGACCGTCAGCTTTGTTTCCCAGGAGTCAAAGCTATTCCTTTTAGGTATCCAGAGACAGAGCTTGTCACTTTTAACAAAATGCCATAAAAACAGCCAAGTTGGAAAAAAAAAAAAAAAAAAAAGGCTTTCGCTGCTTGTGGCCTTTTTATTCCTTGTTGGCTTTTCCCAATACCATGGGCTTTACATTCTCTGGTTCAGCCAGAAAAGCTGTGAACATCTCTGCTCTGCTCTACTCACAACTGGTCAGGATTGGCAGTGCCAATCTACTCAGTTAAGGGTAATAGACACTGCTATTTGTCATAGGATTTGAGTTTTGCCTTTGTCCACAGCTTTCACTTCAAACCACATGTAATGCTACAAAAATCACATCACCAGGTGATGTTCCAGGCTGAGTGGGCCCTTCAAATTTGAAGAATCAGCTCTTACTGTGGCCTCCAGCCTGGGGAGTAGTAAAGATCTAGCTGCTTCTATAAATAGATAAACTAAAGCTATTCACAATATAAAATAATCTGAGGGAATATACTGTATTCTGAGTGCAGACTGTGCAAGAAGCAGCACAGAGACCCAGAGAAACAAGGTCTTCATTCTCACATATTCATGAGATGATTTGTGTATTTAATACCAAAAGTGCAGAGAGCTAGTCTGGCTGGTACTGGATATAAATGTGTGTACTTTCATTGCTGGATACATATTTGTTCTTAAGGTTTTGCAAATGGACAGATACTTGGGATTGGGAATGTATGAAATCCATAGAAACTGTAGCCATAAAAACATCTGTGGATGGACACACAAGGACACACATCTGTGGTGTCCTTAAGGATGTGTTAATTTGCACTACTACAAGAGGAAATGAAACTAATGCTCCTCACTGTTTCTTAATAGAATACTGTGGAGCATTTCTTGATCCTGAGCATTAACAGTATTCTGCTAGAAGAGGGGGAAAGTATTACTATTGAGTAATCGCTGCCTGGAAATTGTGGTGTTGTCACAGAATGGTTCCAAACTGAGCTTCCAGGATTCAGCAGTATCTTTTTATTCATAATTGGCAATTGAATTTAACCAGACATTTTGTGCTGCACAAAGGAAAAAAAAAAACCCTGGCTCTGTTAAAAAAAAATTAATTGAATTTTAGTTTAGTTTTGAGTCTTAAGCATCAATTATTCCTTTTCTTTTCCTGTAGTTGCCTACACCGGCACTGATCTTATACAAACTATTATTCAGAAAATGTACTCATAGATGCCACTATGTGTATCAGCACACTTTCCCTGAGGATCACACTGGGAAAACACGCTAGATGAAAGAACAGATGCAGGAATGCTGTGATATGATGATTTCATTGAAAAAAACATCAGTGATCACAAAGAAAGAAGTAAAGTACCTTTCCTAAGCAGCTCCTGGCTCTCTCAGCCAGCTTCATTTAGAGCCACTGGTCTATGTTTAGCAACATTTTACTTCCAGACCCAAATTCAAACACTTCTATTAATTTTATTTTGGCAGAACCTAATGTTAGAAAGAGGCAGATGCCTTTTTAATATCTGGGAAAATAATTTCCTGTTCACTTCTATTTACAGTTGTTTGCATTGCATTATCCTCTATTTAGATGAAGTTTTAGTAGTTTACCAGTTTGTGAAAGTCTACAGCAATTTCCTTCACCAGATCTAGTTCTAATGAAAGAGTAAAGAAGATATTTTTTAGCGGCATTGCTGACGTACACTACTGGTGATATTACATTTGAAATACAACAGTTCTCACAGCAGTAAGTGTGGAAAGGAAGCTGGGATGACCTGCATTTCAAATTCCAGTGGTTGTCCAGACAGAATTCTGTTTGTTAGCAGTGATGACAAAATGCCTGTTGCTACTTTTACATTGCAAACCATTTTCCTCCTGTGGTTAATTTACTCCAGGTGAACATTTTGGAGAAACTCTATGTGTAGAATCTACAAATAACTAGGTTCTTTAAACAGATTTTACTAAACACTATTAAATACTATATTCCACAGAAATAAAAATGGCATGTCCCAGCAATAATAAACACTGAAGGAAGGCAGAGGGAATACCACATCCTCCTACAGTGAGACTCAGGGAGAAATCCTCTTGGGAAGGTGAAAATGGATTTACCATGGATGAAAGAAAAAGGATACAGTGTGAGAGGATGCTATTTTCTCAGCCTTAGGCAATATACAACACATTTTCACCAGCTGGAAAATTTTGCTGTCTCTTACAAAATAACTGTGGTAGAGCTGCAACTTTGATTTTGCCAAATTTGAAGGGCCACGTTCACAAAGTCAAGATGATGAGGAAAAAAAAAACCTATGCAAGAGGACTACAGTGAGGACCACTGAAAGGGACCAGGAAATTAAATCATCACAAGACGTTTCTCTCTGAAATAGCACATGTAGTGATACTGATCATCTCTTCCAAATTTTAATTATTTCAGGAGTAAGAGCCACAGAAAAAGGCCTGGAAAGTCTTTTGAAATGACTACACTTGCACATTTTGTGTGTGGTCTTCCACTGCCTCTCTCCAACACGTAAAAGGTCTTGCTGGCTCACTTACTCTGCCATTTTGTGTTTATTCTACAAACTGAATTTAGGCTGAATTTGATAGACAGTGAGTGTCTGCTCTCAACATGATGGAATTGCCCAAAGACTTCATGATTATAAACAAAACGCTTTAAACAAGATTCTCTTCCTATTTATTGAATTGCAGCCACATACTCCCACTTTTACTGTGGTTTCCCTTTCACTGTATTCACTTTGTGGGATTTTCTGTAATACTATCTGAATTGCAAGCTTTCTAGTCCTTTCTCTAACAGTATTTTTCAAGTACTCACAAAATCTCAAGCATGCAGCTAACAGCATTCCCATGGTATTGATTCCTAGTTTGTTTACAGTAGTTTTGAAGCTGCACAACAAAGTCACATATTCTAGTGCTTAATATGTTAAATTCTTAGCCAGTTTATATCAGCACAGCCTCACATGATCAAGAAACCAATAGCATTCTCTGTTAGCTGGCATTGCACCCACAGACTTGGGGAAAAGGTTTATGGGAGCTGAATTAAAATCATAGACATTTGAGGATGCATAATTAAAATAAGATTCCTAGTAAATTCATGGACACGCCTGAACACTTTCAGCAGAAATTTTCCATGGTTTTTAGTAAGATATACAAAGAATTGATACATAAATTGAAGTGCGGCTCTGTGGCCATTCTCCATACCTGGTGACTTCTGACTTTTAAAATATATAAACATATAATCAGTCTTAAATTAAAAGCTATACAAGCTGTTCAACAATTTGTTACAGAACCGTGATTCTCTGAACAGGGAAACTGAAAACAACTGTGTGCCAAATACAACCCTCAGTGCACTGGAGTGTTTGCAAGCCTCCAGTTTCACAAACTAGCCCAGGATTTTGTGTAAGCTTGGTTTGTAAAAGTTCACTGACCTAATCACCCACAGGGCCAAGGTTGTTCAGGGTCTAGGGAAACAGTGTGTTCTTTAGGTCATATTTCTTTACTAATTTAGGGAAAGACACTTTCCCTGTTCATTTTACAGATCAGCAAGATGCTGGGTCTTGTCTGTTTTTTTACAACCCTGGTGGAACTCCAGAGGAGCCAATTCCTCCTACCCAAGGAGGAAGACAGTATCAATGTTAAGAATTGAAATCTTACAGAAGGAAATTTTTACCAAAAATTATCCAAAATTTCTCCTGAACACATCAGACAAAATACAAATAATGTGTTTCAAGTTACAAAACAATGAAACAAAGGCAGTAAGTTTCAGAAGGCTGTCTCTAAGAGGCATGTGACATCTGGCCCAGGAAACAGTGCTCCCTACAAGCCAGGTGATGTATTCTGACACCCTCCTCAAGGACCAGGCACTGGCCAAATCCAAACAAAACTGCCAGCCTGGGATGAACCTGGAAGAGAATACAGAGGGAAAAGTACTGCTGACAGGTGACAAAGAACAAAAAAAGGGAAGTTTTGTGGGAGCTGAGAGCTCAAACTGGGCTGAGAGGGCGCTGGAGGGAGAGCAGAGCACAGAGGGAGAGCAGAGCAGCCCAGCAGTGCCCACAGCTCACAGAGGAGCTCCAGAGCAGGGGATGTGCAGGCTGCTCCACACTGGTGCCTCCAGGACAGAGGGCTGTGTCCACCAGCAGCCAAGGTCTCTACCTGGAGCCCTGAGATGATTCTGCAACACTGTGGGGAGCCAGTTTCAAGTACTTTTCAGCTACTACAAGGAAACAAGTATGGTTCTTCTCATGTCTCTAATCCCAGTACCCAGTCTTTTTACATTCTTGGCTTTCAGATATTTTTTTGTAAACATCTTTGTATTTTTGGCTTGTCTACTCACATCTTCATCAATTCATGGAAGCAAAAGCCTGTCCTCTATGTCTGAATTCAATTCAGAGTGAAAACCCTCCACCCAGGTTGTATTACTCACTAGTCTTGCATAAACCTTAGTTTTGGATGTTTCCCATCATTGCAGCTATCTAATTCCCTAAAGAGCCTACTTATTTCTCACATTTATTCTGAATTAAGGACATCTGTTATACCTGCTAGCCTCTCAAGGTCTTTCACCAGAATAATATGATATGACCTTTCTGTCATTGTCCATTAGTACTAATATAATATTTACTGTAATTCAGTCACTGACGTAACCTTAAATTTACTTTACAACCTACTGGTATGGGATACCTTCAGTCTTTATTTCATGGTGTGTTTGTTACATTTCCACTTCTTTTCTTTCTACACCATAAGATCCCTACTTCTTATCCAAAGTAACCCTCTTGCTGATCTTACTGATTTTGCATTATCTTCCAATCCTGCACACGTGCTTACCTCTCCTCAGACAATATATAGTTTATCCTGTGAAAACTAAATCTTGTTATCCAAATTCTCAAGTCACACAAACTCTTGGTAACCTTTCTAACCTCTGTCAGAAATTGTTTATTACACCACCTTGTTATGTAGTCCCCTTGGTGGACGCATACCTTGGATTTATTACTTTAAAATCTGCCCCATTCTTCCTGATTGGCAGAGGAGAACTCAGCTTATTTTTTTATAAATACTTCTCTTCCTCAATTAAACACATAAATCCCCCCCAGCCTGCTTCTTATTCATTTTTCATCAGCCTTTTATTAAAGGAAACATTTCCACAGTGAAAGAACTCTTTGAATTAAAAATATTAATATTTTGTTTCAATTACGTGGTTATTAGCAGTGTCTAGCAGTAACAGGATTAAACAAAGAACAGGATAAAACAGTAACAGGATAAAACAAATTGGATCAATTTAATTTTCAAACCCAGCTGCAGAAGAGAACAATAGAGATAAAATAATGATTCCACACAATGGCTTGATAGTTTGCAAATGGACTGAAGCATTTAAATACTCAAGCCTGTGCCTTGTTAAAGTCATCAATGCCCTTGCAGTACCTGGAACCCATGCTGGCAATTTTATTGAATTGAGCCCCGGCCCTTCAAAGAAGTCCATGAGTACTTCTTAATAATCTAGGAATAGTTCTATTGCTGGGAAAGACAAAGAAACAAGATCAGAGAGAGAAACACAGTGAAATGTAGAGTCTTTTCTTTGGGGAGTGTTTCCACTTACTTAATGGACTTTGTTCCAGGCTTTTGAAGAGAAATCCTGACCCAATTAATTTGTGGGAATTTTGCCACTGACTTCAGTGGTGCAGGATGTCACCCCTCCTGTTCACACAGACACAGATCAGAATCTGTGAGTTAGTAACCCAGAGGCATGACAGCATTTTCTTATATGTAAGCCAAATTTTTCTCTTATTTCTACTTGACCCAAAAGATGACTGTAGGTTCTCACCACAATAAACAAGAGCTTGGAGATTAGCATACATCTCCAGATATTGCTGCTTTGCTTAAGGGAACTTTGTTTTGGACAGACTCTTTCTCAGTCCAGACAGGCATCTTTCATTTTTCTTTTCCTTTTCCTTTTTTTTTTTTTTTTTAAAGAAGTAAATGCAAAACCATTCTCTAGAATCAAAAAGTAGGTTCTTGACTATTAAAATAATGTAACCCGTGTTCTGAAGACTTCAACATGTTGCAAAATACTGAATACTTCAACTATTTCTTTTAGTTTTAGCTACTCTTTACTAATGGGGAAATTTTACAGTAAATGAGATTAGCAAAGTGAATCAATTAGGAGATGATGGAGAGGAGATGTTTGTGTTAGTAAACCCTGAATTGGCCTTCATGTTCCCATAGTCTTCTGTTTTGCCTACAGAAAATCAGTCCAGGTAAGGAGAGAAAGTAATTAATTTAGAGCTAAATGTGGACAAGTTTGAATCAATACTTTCTGTCTCCAATCCCATTACATTTTGGCCAAAGAGCATACAAAAATTAGCCATAGTCCAACAGAGAGATCCTGGAAACGATTACAAAGAGCTACATACAAAAAAAAGAAAGAAAGAAAGAAAATAAAAAAGAAAGAAAAAGAAAATTTTAAAATATTAAGTCTTCAGACTCCAGGATTTTTAATGTCTCTAATTTTCTAATTTCTTTGTTTCACAATAGCCTCCTGCTCCATTACTCAGTCAAATGTTTCACCATATTGTGACAGCCAAGAAGCATAAAGCTCTTCTAATATGTACATTTAATCTAATGCTTCAGTGAGAAAAGGTATTTCATTTAGTAGACAATTTCTTTGCATCATTAGTTTTTTCTCAATGTTTTTGTAGCTCATCCAATTAAATGTATATTGTAAAATTAAGATGCCTTATTCTACCTTGTGCTAGGTGTAAATCTAGAAGGCTGCTTCCTGAAAAGCAGACCCAAGTGTCAAAGTCAAGCAAGATAAATGCTTGCAGTATCTTAAAGCTCATCAGAAAGGCCATGATAGCCCCATGATGGCTGTCACCTGCTGCTGGGCTATTCTAGCAGTAAATTACTATTACTGTACTATACAGGTGCCTTAAAACCTTTGGCCAGTTTGGTGCTGTGGGTTTTGATCCCTGTGTGGAACAAAGCTAATCCCTGCACTCTGTGTTCACACCTCCCCAGACATGAGGAAAGCTTTCAATAACAAATCTTACTAGCCAACATGTTGGAAAAAAGTGGATGTTTGGATGACAAAACTGAAATATACAATAGCAAAAATGTCATATGAGAAATAAGAGATTCTGAGACCTTGGTACCAACCATGCAGAATAAATAGTGAATAGATTCTATGCAGTTACATCCTGTCAATGAGGTTCAGTCCAGGTCAATTTTCACTATGACATGCCAGGCTTTGAGGAAGAAAAGTCAGAGGGGATTTCTCCGTTTAGGGACAGATGCTGTTGGCTATTGCCAGAAATACTCTGTTTTCTCAGAAGAAATGAACTGCCTGGAATTGATAGTTGCAGGCATTTTGCCTGGTAATTGGCAGACAAGTCCAAAAGATATATCTCTCCAAAAATTGAGAAATAATCCCTAACTGAGCCTTGCCACTTGAACTTAAAGTGTCCCTAGACTGTATTTACAGGGCATCTGGTTACAGGAATGGACACTAAAAAAATAAACACCTGCAAAGGAAGTTTTAAAAGTCATCTGCACTGCTGCATTCATGGCTGTTGTTTTTGCTTCCAGAAAAACAAAACAAACTCTGTCTTTATTTGACCAGTTCTAGCATGATAGCCTGGAATAAAAAGAATTATACTTTCTAACATATGCAAACAACCCCCAAATTTTGTATAAAATTACTTTAAAATTTTGTGAGTCTTCATTTTTGGTTGCACCCAAACCATGAAATCTCTCTTGCTGATTGAAGAGAGCAGAGATGCTGACCTAGTAACAGAGTCTGGCAATCTATTTGTCCTGCTTTTCTACAATAAAAGCTCTTCTCCAAGACACATTGTCTGAGAAGAAACCAATCTCCTCTTTGACTTTGTAGGCGATCTAGGGATCCACTTGTAAAAAATGTCAGTTTTCTCCAGGGGCTGTATAGGCTTTCCCAGTTAAACTGCAGCCAGTCAAAGGTCTCTCTTTTTTATTGAGTTAACTTTCAAGGAGCTAAAGGAAAGATAAAGACCATCCCCTAAACACATACTTAGATCTTAATGAATGATAAATCTGCCTTTAATGAATGTTAAACAGGTAGGAAAACCAAGTAAAGATTAATCAATGATAATGACATCTCTCTGTTTGATCACATTCACAAGCTCAAACTTTTAAGCAGCTGAGCCGGATTCAAAGCCAACAGCCTCTCCACTTCAAATGTCTAGGATGGAAGGGATGCTGTCTGCCCCACTTGGAGCAGCACTCACTCCTTAACCTCATAACCCTTGAAGTATTTTATAGGCAACACGTGTCTATCACTGTTGTCAATCTTTTGACAACATGGTCAATAATTACTATCACCATAGGTCTCAATCTGCTTTCTCAACTCCCACCTAACCCTCTGAAATCCCTTTCTGGGGCCTAGCTCATTCTCCTACTTTGCCAGTGCTTACTTTATCTTTCCACTCTTCAGCACAGTTACAGGACTTTCCCTGTTCTCTGCCCTTTTGGAGACATAATCACTGTAACACAATAGTGTGAAAATCTGTCTTCCTATGTCTGTTTGAAACTTGCTGATTTTTTTCCTCTTCTTTCCTCTTGTGAAATACCACAACATTTTTCAATTAGAGTAGGTTCTTGTTGCAACTGCTATCAAAGCGCTGTTATCATAAAACATCTGTCCTAAATGTAAGAACATCTGTTTCCCAAGCTCCTTCTTGGTCCCTAGACAACCCATTTCTTTGATAGCTCTTCTTTTTAAAGGAAGTATTTTTTTCTTTTTTTTTTTGAACTTGGCTTTTAGTTTCTTTTTCATTTAACATGTTAAGCTAATGCTTCACAATATTAAGTCATGAGATTCTGTGCTTTTCTTGTAATTCTTTTTGTAGTACAATACTTTCCCAAGTAATATCACTGTTTCGGTTTCTCTTACAAGAACAACTGGTCCTACACTGGTCTTTCTGTGCTGCCCAAGCAGCAATCCAAGAATCCTGGATTTCATCCTCTCTGAAATGCTGACACTGAGGTTATAAAAACAGTCTAAGGACCACTGGCCCTAGATACCATTCAAGTTCATTAGAAGGCAGCAATTTAACTTCTGCAAACTCTTTTGCAATTTTTTTATTTCACATAAATATGCTGAAACCAAGCTCATCAACGCAGGTCTTCTAAATTACTCCCTGAATTTTGCAGTCCATCCCTATGCAGAAGAGCAGAACCTTACCATTTATTTTTCCAAAATCAAAGGAAATTAAATGCTCAACAAGGTTGCAGCTGCACTCCCCCTGAAAATATGGAGCTGACTTTGTATCATTGCTGCTGAGACATTGTCACATTAAGCAGCGAATTATGCAATCACTACGGTACTGTCCTTTGTTCCACACTTTCTCCATTCAGATCCTGTGCAAGCACATAACAGCTACATAGCTACAAAGGTTCCTAGCAGTTATTTCCTTTTTATTTAACTTGAGCTGTTAAATAACTACTTTGATGACACCTTTTAACTCCGAGTCACCTTGTGGGAAGCGCCGAGCACACCTTGGGTCAGCCACTGCCTCACAGCCCTGCCTGTCTTGGAGCACAGAATGCTTTTTGGAGCACAGAATGCTTCCTGTGTGTCTCCATCCCAGTTACTGCCCCAGGCAAAGCCAGCTCAGCTTTGAGATCTGATTCCTTCCCACACCATGTGCTTTCCCACTGGCCTGGATGGCACCTGGCACTCACCCCAGGGTATCGGCACAAAGTCCATGTGGCCACTAAATAAAGAGATGGGCACGAGTGAGTGACCCAAAAAAAAAGAGGCTTTAATAGTCAGAACAACAAACAGCAGAAGATGACTGAGGTATTGAGTGCACTAGAAAAGGGGAGGGCTGGGGTAGAAACAGTAATTTATATGGAGCTGGAAAGAGGCAGAGTCTGAGGGAAGGGTTCCAGTCATAAACTGGGATTAGGAATATTAAATTCAATGAGGCACACTTGGGCCAATAATGGAATAGAGAACAAAGAAATTTCTAGCAATCATTAACATAAGAATTCCCAGGGAGTGGGGGGGTGAGTTTTTGCTCTCCATAACTTTGGGGATTTCTCCCTCAGCCTTAAGCCAAAACCTTCATCCTGCCTAACCCCAACATTCAGTCTTATATAGTGCCATTCACCCACCTGCCTAGTCCATTGAACAAGTGAGATGTCTCAAACCAGATTCCTTCTGGACTTAAATCAGCACTGCTTTAGGAAGTTATATTCAGTCTCACCAAGTAAGGAATGGGGCAGGAAGCAGGTAGAAAAAAAAAAGATGTTGTCTGCAGAAATAGACTTCAGATAGTCATGAGGGTTCCTGATATGGGCTACTCTTTCAATTGAGTAAACCCTGAAACCTGCCCTAAGACCCTGTGGTTTGCCAGATCCTTTACACAGATAAGGAAAATAGCCAGATTCTAGCTCTTTTAGTATTATTTTTCATTACTGAATTGAAGGTGAAAGGAAACTGAAAACAGCTTGTCCTGTGTGGTTTCTGAAATAATAGCAGTGTGATTCATGAGTGACTTGGAGCTTTGAGGAACTTAAAATTGGGTTAGACAGTCAATTCCCTGACTCCACGAGCTCAGTGTTTTCTACTGAAGTACCCAGGGGTAACAGCACTGACTTCCAAAAAAATTGAATCAGTAGCAGCAGTATTATAACTGAACATGCTGGACAAAAATGTTTAAATGAGCTTTGGGGTTTTCAGTTTCACCCTGAAGTACTTTTGTGCCACTACATTTGCCCTGCTTTTCTTACTTCAGCAGTTTCTGGAGATGATCCATAGAACTCATTTTGCTGTCAGTCAGTTTTCAGCAAGCAGGAGGATCTGTTGTTGAACTCCCATATATTACTGTAGTTAGCACACTCCTCTTCTGGGATTAAGGAAATTGCCTATGTTCCTCTGAGATGCAAGTTAACACTTCATTGTAAATGACAGTGAAAAAATGTAAACACCTCAAGAATTCACAGCAGCACTGACCTATGAAAATTAATACAAAGGTGGCTTGTGCCTCCCTTTCATGCTGGCACTTTTCTGAAAGGTTGTTAAAAATGATCTGTTGATCTGTTTCTTTATGGGTATTTCAAGAGAATCTGCTACCATAAGTGCATGAGCACTCAGATTTTCCTTCCATAAAAGAAATGGATCCCAAGGCCAAAAAGAAAAAGAAATTGAAGAAGTAAATCTAACAATGTGAAAAGGATAAATCAGGTGGGATCCCTCAAGGTGATGTCCAGAATCTTGATTTCAGTCTTGTAGAGCAAAGAAGGAAAGAAAGCACAGGGTCCATCTGTAACTATTGACACTGTGAGTGTGTCTCACACCTGACTCAGCACTTGCATTCCCTCTGCTGCCCATGGTGAGAAAATTCACTTCTGGAGAGCAGCACCTGTGTTTAGACTACAAGCAGCTGTTTCTCTCCACTGTCCCTGACACAAGGTTAGATATTTAGTCCTGTCAGAGCATTAAAAATGTCACTCGGGAGCCTCTCTTCATAGATACATCTTTAGTATCAAGGCACTGAGGTTTCCAACACTGAAAACATCTCTGTCTTGGCAGGACTGAGCATCTTGGCTTGCCTGCTAAGCCTGAATTATTCCCACATCTACAGACCAGACATTCCCTTCCCAGTTGTGCATCCAGCACTCAGTGTAGGTTTTCTCACAGTACCTTCAGGGCATCAAACATTCAAGGCTAGCCCTAAGAAGACAAGGGCTTCAGCCTCAGTACAAAACACAGAATGAGAAACATCTCCCTTGTACTGCCCAAGGGCATCTCCATCCTTCACCCCAGGATGGCTCCCACATGCTACATTTGTTCTCAGTGCCTGAAATTGTTCTACTCTTCACAGAATAGTAAACTACTAATTGGATGAAAAAGAATCTAGAACAAATCTTTATAGCCCCCCAAAAAATGTTTCTCACTGAGTTTTCAATCTGTGAAGTAGACCTGACAGTCTTTGGGGCAAAACAAAAGACCAGGAAGGACTTAGTTCACTCCTACCCCCTTTCAAACACCCATACATAGCAAACTAAATATTACTGAACAGATTAATTCCAGGAACTCTTTAAGGCCTGCTGATTCAGCCTTTTATTCATTTCTAATGCTGGAGATCACATAATTTGAAATACTCAGGATTTACTCATGAGATGTTTTGTTTTTAATTGAATGCTCCAGACTTAAGAACAATGTACAGTGAAGGAGGCAGGTTTCTGAAGGCAGACATACCACATGTAAAAGGGTATTATAGAATCAACAGGCCAAACTTTTCAAAACAAGCATGTGAAATAAGGCTTTTAAATTCAGATTTCCACAACAGAGTCTCAACTACAACAAACCAGACCTTGCTCTGCCATGTCTTTCTTTGATGACATTACTTTTTAGAATCATAGAATGATTTTGGCTGGAAAAAACCCTTAAGATCTTCGAGTCCCCCCTTTAACCCAACACTGCCAAGTTCACCACTAAACCAAGTCCCTAGGTGCCATATCTACACACACTTACAGTGAAGAAATTTTTCTTACTTGCCCTCGCAATAACTGTACAAGCACGAACGGAACGGTGCACTCCTTGTCAGCGTCTGAGAGGTTTTATTAGCGCATCAGTCTCAGCACATTGTTACAACAATGGAGACACTACAGATGCAACCATCTCGCTGAATCAAGCAGAATGCCAAAGAAACTTAACATTACAGCATATCATAAAGCCATTTCCATCTGCGTTTCAACCAATCACATAGAGAACAAGAACATTGACAATAATTCTGTCCAATAATATAAAGCATACGTAATTTTGCTAAGCGGCCTAGTTTCTAAAACAATAGCTTCTTCATAGAAGTCAAAGCACAAAAGTCTATTCAAAACTTCAACCTTCTAAAGATATACATTAAGAAAACTTGTTACTACTTAAGGCAGCACCTAACATAGGCCTATTGTTCTATTCTCAAACTTTCTCACGTTTGCATTACTAATATTTCTGCTGCTTTAGCATCTAACTATCTTACTGTCTGAGGCCTGCTTTCTTGAAACCTTTCTTTCTTAAAACCTTCGGTTTTTAGGATTCCTACAATTCCCCCTCCCTGCTGATACATATAGAGACCGTCATATTCGTGTCGTTGACTACTTGCGTTTCTTAGCCTTATTCTAATATATTGCGTACTATTTGATGAAGGTTTGTTCTTGCTGAAACTAAGCGTTGCTATATTACAGCACAGCAACTTAATGCTGTGAGGGCCCAGTCAGTGAAAAAGTGAATGAATCATGTCCGATAATAGTCACGAGTCAATTTTCAAAAAATTCTTGTCGATTCCAGGGCCTTAACTCAAAACCTTCTTCCATTTTGATGCCTTCATCTGGCATCTCAGTAAGATTGCAAACACTCTCTGTATTTTTATTACCTAAATCTCTTTCTTGGATGACAAAAATTTCTTGGACTGTTTTGTTCAGCATTTTCCGCACACAATGAAGTATGCAGGGAACCACTATCAGTATTAATATTAAAACACCCAGGACATAGAGACCTATCTTGCAAAGTTGCCTTAGCCAAGGTGCAAAGCTCCATTTTTGAAACAAATCATCCAACCAAGAACTACCATCTTCTTTAATTTGGGCAGTCAAGTCCTTTAGTTTTTGTATGCTTTTGTGAATGGATTCAGAGTGATCGGATAGGTTCATACAACACAACCCTTCAAATTCTTCACAACCATGTCCTTGTGCCAGTAAAAGAAAATCAATTGCTGCTCTATTTTGAAGAGTAGCATGCCTAACACTATCAACATCAGTTAACATATCACTAATTGCAGAGGATGTGGCATTAACTTGCTTACTCAACCAACATCCGACTCGATCTAATTGTTTCAATGCTTCTGCAGAAGCCCATTGGGGTAAAAATATACCTACTGAAACTCTTCTTGAGGGTTTCCAAGGCATGAAATCGCTTTGACAGTTTTCATCATAATGACGAACAGTTCTCGTTTTTCTTTGTTTCTTTTTCACGACTGCTTTGGCAGATGGTGCGATGACAGTCAGCATTCCAATGCTATAAGGGCCACCCTTAAGGTGTGCTGGAATGCCTTGCCAAGACCTGTCTCCACAAATGAACCAATACCCTTTTGGTAATTGCCGTGGATATTGGTCAGCCTCAGAAATCACCTCCCAACTATTTGAAAAATTACACCAAAAACTCAAATTTCTGTATGCAAAATAATAAGGAGTAACATTATACTTTGGGGGATCACCTTTTTGCAAAGCACTAGCCATGAAAGTAAAGCAAAAATCCATGGTTAAAGAACCAAGGATTTCTAATTCTTGGGGTTCAGAAGCTGCCCTAGGAAGTTTTTTGGCCCAAACATTCCAATTCAATGTAGGATTGTTTACCTTATCAATTTCACCTGATTTACCATTAGATTGTTTTTTGACCGAGGGCAACTCTTTTACTGGCACACCCACCAGACAGGTTGAGAAAGGTTTCTCTGGTTCCGTATTAGACAAACATATAGTATCTGAGCCGGCTGCCTTGGCTAAGGTCACCCAAACATTTGTCTTCGGTTGTTCCACAGGCAGATCTGCACGACAAAAGGAAATTAAAAACCACCAATACCAACAAAGAAATTGCATTTGATCCATCTTTTTCATGAGCTAATTTTTGGCATAACTTTTATCGAATTTTAAGATGTTGTTCTCAAGAAACCAAAACTTAAAACTTCTGCCAAAAGTCAGCTCTATCAGACAGACATTAAATACACAACTGACATAAATTAACACAAAGTCAGAGTTTGCAAGTTCCACCGATGCACAAAGAACGTCAGGCACAAGGAACGTCAGGCGTGACCCGGGATCCCTCTGCTCGGCTCACGTCTGCGTGCTTGCTTCCTCGGTTCTCGGCTCGCCAACAGGTTCTGGGGTGCGATATGGTTTGACGTTTTTGGCAGGAACCCACCTAATTCCAGCACCTGTAGAGACAGAAGCATACCCTTTGCCCCATGTTATTAAACGAAAAGGACCTTCAATTTGACCAGAATCTGGGTTTCTAACTAGAACAGGAGGATTTTCTTTCAGTTTTGCCTGTGTATTGTTTAAAAAATGCCTAAAGATTGGAGGATCAGGTTCTGCATCCGAACTGTTTAAGAAATTGAGAACATACAAAGCTTTGTTCAGCCTCATCTGAGGTGTGGCCACCTCAGCTCCCCCCCCCTGCTGATCTAAGATGCGTTTTAGTGTTTGATGTGCTCTTTCAATAATTGCTTGACTGGTGGGAGAGTGAGGGATACCAAAGATGTGGCGAACACCCCATTCGTTTAAAAAGGTGGCCAATTTTTGAGATATATATGCGGGACCATTGTCAGTTTTTACTTCTTGAGGTACACCTAATGAAGCAAAAGCTTGCAAAAAATGATGACAGGCATGGTTGCCAGTTTCTCCTGTGTGAAGGGAAGCGAAAAGCGCACCAGAGAACGTGTCCACTGACACATGAATATTTTTAAATTTACCAAAGGAGGGATATTTAGTGACGTCAGTTTGCCATAATTGTAAACTTTGCAAACCTCGTGGGTTGACAGCTCCCATAGAAACAGGAGGCTGCACAAGCTGACAGTCAGGGCAAGTATTGATGATAGCTTTAGCTTGACTTTTAGTAATTTGGAACATTCGCATAAGTCCTTGTGCATTTTGGTGAAAGAAAGCATGACTTAATTTTGCTTGTTCAAAAATGTTTGGTAAAGTGTTTGCAATGACCATTGTTAGATTATCCGCTCTTGCGTTTCCTTCCACTAAAAATCCAGGAAGCGAAGAATGAGCCCTAATGTGAGAAACAAAATATGGATTAGTTCTATATTGCAAAGTTGTAAAAAGACATGAAAGCCAACGATATAAAGTAGCATTACTAACATCTTTTAAAACTGACCCCTCTATCCTCTTGACTACATTGGCAACATAAGCAGAATCTGTAATTAAATTAAAAGGTTGAGGGAAAAGCTGAAAAGCCCGAACCACTGCAGCAAGCTCAACAATTTGAGGAGAACCTTCTACTAATTGAATGTCTGATTCCCAAGCATTAGTTTTATGATTCAGCCAAGTTATAACCGATTTGTGGCTTTTGCCTGAGCCATCAGTGAAGAGAGTCACTGCATTCAAAGGCTCTTGACTTAATTTAGGTTTTTCTCTAAAACTTAATTTTGCTTGCAATAGTTTGTGAGCTGGGTAATGAATAGAACAAATACCTGGGAAGGCTAAAAATGCATATTGTAAATCATCAGAATTTTGCATTGCCCAATTGAAGTAATCTTTTTTCAAAGGTAAATAGATAACTGAAAATTCTTGGCCTGCTAGAGTTAACAATCTGGTTCTGGCTTTAATTACAAGTTGTGCTATCATTTCTAAAACTGTGGTAATAGTCTTTGGAAACCTGTAAGGAGGAAAAATCCACTCTATTATTAACAAAGGATCTGACTCAGAAGGGTCCCACTGAAAAATGAGACCACAAAGTTGCATCTTTTCTCCCAAAACTGCAAAGAAAAAAGGCTTTTCCGGAACACAGCGATGAGCTTGTCGTCTGTGGAGAGATTCAGTGATCTTGTCGATGGCTGCACGAGCTTCAGGTGTCAAAGTTCTTGGAGAAGTGAGGTCGCAGCTCCCTCTCAGCAGCTCAAAAAGTGGACTAAGTTCATCATTGGAGATTCCCAAAACTGGACGAACCCAATTGATTTCTCCTAAAAGTTTTTGTAATTCCTGTAGATTCTTGACGCTTGTCCGGATCTGTATCTTCTGTGGTGTAATTGTCTTCTCAGTCATCTTCCATCCTAGGTATTTCCAGGGTGGAATTTCTTGAATTTTTGTAGTAGAAATTTTAAGTCCAGCCTTTTGGATTTCAGTGACAACACAGGCACGGGTATCTTCCACCTCTTCCTGCGTTGAAGCTGCAATGAGTAGATCATCCATGTAGTGTAGAATCATAGATCTTGGAAACTTCTGGCGAGCAGGAGACAGTGCTTGTGCAACAAAATATTGACAAATGATAGGCGAGTTCTTCATCCCTTGCGGAAGCGATTTCCAGTGATAACGCTGCACGGATTCTCTTCGATTGATGACAGGAACAGAAAAGGCAAACCTTGGAGCATCATCAGGATGAAGAGGAATATGGAAAAAACAGTCCTTTAAGTCAATTACGACGAGAGGCCACTCTTTCGGTATCATCGATAAAGACGGAAGTCCAGGCTGAAGGGGTCCCATGTCTTCAATCACTTCATTGATTCTCCTCAGATCATGCAGCAACCTCCAGGAGTCCGATGTCTTCTTGTGGATGACGAAGACTGGGGAATTCCAGGGACTATTTGTAGGAACGATGTGACCAAGCTGTAACTGTTCCTTTACTAATTTATTAAGAATGTTCAATTTCTTCTCAGTCAAAGGCCATTGATCAACCCATACAGGATGATCAGTTTTCCAGGTTAGTTTTAAGGTGACAGGTTTCGACGTGGTGGTCGTCACAGGCCCACTTCCAGTTTTGCTCCCCATTGGGACAAGACGTCTCTTCCCCAAACAGTGAGAGGCTTCTGAACGACAAAAGGACGGACTGTTGCAGTCTTTCCTTCAGGACCTGTAATGTTAATCATGGATGCACTTTGCAAACACACAGTAGCACCTCCAATCCCTGTAAGGGAACCGGAAGGAGCTACTAAATCCCAATCATTGGGCCAGAACCTGTGAGAAATTACAGTAACATCTGCACCAGTATCTGGCATTCCTGTAACAAAAATTGTTTTACCACAATGAGTCAGTGTACAAGTCAGTTGCGGTCGGTCACGTTCTAAGCATTGAACCCAAAAGACCTCTGGACCAGAGGTACTAGTAGAAAAGTTGCTTTGCTTGAGTAGATTTATCTGTGACAAAAATGCAATAGCAACAGGTGTATTTGGTGGAATTACCATAGGAACATCAAGTGCAAGAGCTAAAATCAATAGCTCTTCATTAGGATTCACTGAAACAACAGTAGGAAGAATTGAAAGTCCGAAAATTTTGTTGTCTGATTTACCTAAAATTAAAAATTCTTGTTCTTGTTGACAAGGGTTAACAATCCCAGTAGGAATATTTACCCAGGATGAATTGTTTAAAAGATGAATTAATTTTGAGGAAGCCAATTCGAGCCTTGCACTTGAGTACATTGAGCCACTTGAGGATTGATTGATTGAGGGACAGATGACTGAGGTATCAGTATCATTTGATTTGGTCTCTGATTGCCAGACGGTACCACTATTTGTGTCTGAGCGCGGTGATAAGGCGCGCTGTTTTTGTAGTTTAACGACAGAGGCTTGCCTTCGATGTCAAACAAAGAGCGACAATGTCTAGAAAGATGCCTCCCTTTTCGGCAGCGAGGGCATATAGAAAGTTGATTCGATAATAATGGTCTAACACGGCAGTCCTTTCTAAGATGGCCTAGCTTACCACAAGCAAAGCAATAAGGCCTTTTATCAGAGTCCAACTGCACAGAGCTAACAGTATTTTCCCAAATTTTTTCTTGTTTTTCCAAAAGTTTTTCAATTTTATCAATTCGTTGTGTTAAATTGTCTTCCAAGGTCTTATTTGAAGCAGTGACCTGTGAATTTGAAAAGTTTTGCTGATTCATAACTCGACTGCAAGCTGTTAGCATCTGTGTAATTGTTGGAGGCTGATCAGGCAAAGCAGAAATAATTTTTCTACATTCATCATTAGCATTTACAAAAGCAAGATTTTGAACAAGATGAGGACGAGCTTGTTCATCCTGACACTGTTTTTCAACTGCTTGAGTTAATCTATCCAGAAAAGAACCAAAGGTTTCTGTTTCACCTTGTCTAATTAAGGTGTAAGCATTAATATGTGTGCCGGCAGGCTCTACTGAAAACAACGCTTTTCTAGCAGCTTCCTTAATATCTGTTAATACAGGCCGAGGCAGTTCTACTGCTTGATTTTCTGCTCTATGGTAAGGTGGATCGCCTGCTAATTGAACAATATCTAAATTGGCATAATCAGTATCAGCATATTTTTCAATCAACTTATTAAGAAGCTTTTTCCATTGTAGTTCCCATAAAAGATATTGTGAATTGGTTAAAATTAAAGAAGCCAGATTTCGACAATCAGCAGGCACTAAATCATAGGTATTAAAAACACTTTTCAACACTGTATTAAAATAAGGAGAGGAAAACCCACTTTCTTTCAGTGCAAGACGTAATTCTTTTATATCATGATGAGAAAGACTCTCATAAGTAGGGTTGGCATCACGACGACCATAACGAACAGGCAGAGCAAGAAGATTCTTAGAATCCCAATCTTTTTCCAATTTCTGATTAATATCAGACCAATTAGGCAATATTAAAGGAGGTTCGATCTTTGAATTCACTGCTTCTTTAACAGAAGCTGTCCCGGGAAGCAGGCCAGATTCTGAAATCATGCCAGAGTGGTCACTAAGACAACCAGTTTTCCCGGGACTCCGGCCAGGGTCTGAATTCTTGGCAGGGACATGACTGTCCTTTCCGGGAGCTCTGCCAGTAAAGGCGTGAGCACACACCCCTGAGTTCTGGGCAGAGACCTCTGAACAACACGCCTCTCTTGAAGCCCTGCCAGGAGGGACAGAGGCGGGCTCGGTCAAAGACCGCCCCCCTTCGGGGGTCCCGCCCAGAGGGGCTGGGAGATGGGTGTGTTCTACGAAATGGGTGTGTTTTTTAATTTGTGGAACACAGCCAGCATTTGTTTTCTGTAAGGAACACAACCTTGAATTTTTATTTTTGCTAATTTCCAAAGAACAAAGGCATGTTTCACAAGGAGCTGGGAAACAACCAACTTCAGCCTGAGAAAACTCTGGGACCCTGCCAATACCACACAGTGACTGTGAAATATTTTTTCTACCAAAAGAGACAGAATTCGAGGTTTTTAAAATCTCGGCCTGTCTTCCCTCTGAAACCTTTTGAAAATCATCTGTTTTAAGCATACTTTGTTGTTTGGGGATTGCTCCCCCTGGACAGGACAGGGTCCTGCTAGCCGAAAGCAAATCCACAGCTCCCCTTTTAGCATTCTCTGTGTTAGGATTCTGACAAACAGCAGAAAAACTAGGCAATGACTTATTTGAACAATTTACCAAAAGGGAACTCCCAGAGTCACAAAGCAAACTACTTTGAGGAACAGAATTCAATGGGATACTTTCCTGCGAAGGGGAAACAGTAGCAAAACTGACCCTTACAGCCCCCTGCTCCTGCAAAGCAGAATCAAAAGCATTTTCAACATTCCCAGTTTGAATATTCTCAGGACATGTAATTTCCTTATCACAAAGCCTCTGTAAACGAGTATCTTTCCCTTCCGAGCAACTATCATTACAACCAAGAGACATATTAAGCAAATTATCATTTACAGAGCGCAACATTGATTCTGAACCTTTTTCGCGACACGGTAAAAGTTCATTTTTTCCCAGAGGAGGGGGTGAAGAACTGCTCTCATCTGCAGAGACACCGATCACCTCGGAAGAAACAGGAGACACACCCCGAGAGGCAAATCGTTCCGAATCACAGTTTTTTGAAGAGGCAACACAATCAACCCCCCCGGGATCGACACAGGACGAACCAGGAGAAAGAGAGACAGCCGGAGCGACCCCCGAAATTCCTCCCGATAAGGACGTTAGCTCGGTTTCGTTTGAATTTGAAGGATCTGAACAAGATACTTTGTTTAGCAAGTTCGAGGACTGTCTATTACAGTCAATCGGTTTAAAAGTTTCCATTAAAACACGACAGGCAGGCATAAGCTTGCCAGCAGATTCATCCTTTTTGAGAGTAAATAGATTATAGAGTCTCCAGTTTATTTGATCCCAAAAAACAAAGGTAAAAGCAGACTGTAAGTTTATATTTCGAGTATTAGCTTTAGTCCATATTAACAAGTCTTTTAACTCTGTTTTTGAGATATTTGAACATCCTTTTTCCTGTAATATTTTGTCAAGATCATGAAAGACGTCCCATTCTGAGTTCGTTATATTGTTTCCCATCACGTTACCCAGGCGCCCCTAATATTATGCTACTTACATACACGAAAGACGAAAGACGTAGAAAACCAGGGGTTGCAATAAAACACCTCGATAACACCTGGGTCTCGAGAGCAGAGAACCGACGATTTATTTCTTCTTTATTCTAGGCTAGATCATAGCCTCAACGTGAGGCACCACTGCCCTCGCAATAACTGTACAAGCACGAACGGAACGGTGCACTCCTTGTCAGCGTCTGAGAGGTTTTATTAGCGCATCAGTCTCAGCACATTGTTACAACAATGGAGACACTACAGATGCAACCATCTCGCTGAATCAAGCAGAATGCCAAAGAAACTTAACATTACAGCATATCATAAAGCCATTTCCATCTGCGTTTCAACCAATCACATAGAGAACAAGAACATTGACAATAATTCTGTCCAATAATATAAAGCATACGTAATTTTGCTAAGCGGCCTAGTTTCTAAAACAATAGCTTCTTCATAGAAGTCAAAGCACAAAAGTCTATTCAAAACTTCAACCTTCTAAAGATATACATTAAGAAAACTTGTTACTACTTAAGGCAGCACCTAACATAGGCCTATTGTTCTATTCTCAAACTTTCTCACGTTTGCATTACTAATATTTCTGCTGCTTTAGCATCTAACTATCTTACTGTCTGAGGCCTGCTTTCTTGAAACCTTTCTTTCTTAAAACCTTCGGTTTTTAGGATTCCTACATTACTATCCAGCCTAAACCTTGTTACAACCTCCCTTTAAGTAGCTGTAGAAAGCAATAAGGTCTACCCTGAGCCTCCTTTTCTTCAGGCTAAACAGCCTCAGGACATTCAGCCATCCTCTAAGACCTATTCTCTTTAGGTGTGTATTGGCATTGAACAGCCTAAAATCAATTACTCATCTGAAGGAACAAGTCTTGACCTCACTGTGTTCTAAACAGAGATTTAGCAGTAGGTAAAGAATGCAGTGGTTTTAAGGTATAATGACACTTTTAGGAGCAAAGCTCTGTGGTGCCACAGGAAAAAGAAAGAGACAGTTTCATTGGCATTTTGGCAAATGCAGCTCCATCATGAAACTTTGCTTCTTGAAGCAAAAATTAGGTTTTGAGAGGCAGCTAAAGCAGCCATTCTTACCACATTATGCAAATATATAATGTGATTAGAAGCGTAGTTTTCAATTTATATGCAATATATGAGCTGTGCTGAATAGATATGTGTATGTACACACACCTGTACTAAAATCTGACACAGCTGAGGAGCTCTATATGGGAAAAAATAGGTGAAATAGACTCTAACTTTTCCTGTGACAAGTCAGTAGAAAAAAAAGCAACTCTGCCTCCCCATCCAGGCTGCCATGGTCTCCATTAAGGATCCAACTGTTGCTGGAAGATCTGTGGTACTTATAAGAAGCAAAAATTTGCCCTTGAAGGGGATCTGGGTTTGTTATTAAAGGCTGTTTATCAGCTGTTCCTTTCCAGTTATACTCTTTGAGCTGCAAGGCTCCTCTGCTTTCACCCAGTGTATGAGCCACAAAGAGTGGGAGATGGTGTATAGATTACACAGCCTCTCCACATGTAGGCTTTCAAAATGACTGAGGAGATTTCTGCCCTTCCTCCCCATCACTCCTTTTCCTGGCTGGGGAGCTATAACCATTCTGATTTATTAATTCATCTTAAAGAAAATCTTGTCCGTAATTTGCAAGGTCCAGATATTGAAACAAACAATATTTTTGATGAATCCCTTAAGTTTCTTCAGTTCCTCTTAGTTGCATAAAAATAACTATACTACAAACCCCTTGTGAATCAAAAATAGAGCATTTTGCCAGATCATACACAGTATCAGGAAGAGCAGTCAAAATAGCTGACAACCCAAATTGCAGTGTGACTATCTACAAGCAAAAAACTCAGACAATACAGACATTGAAGAAGCTATTACCAAGCTTACAAGTAAATTATTTCCAAGCCAAATACAAGTAAAAGTTGATCCATTCTAAATCAGTCAGTCAGATCCAGTCCTCACAGGAGCCCTTTTTGTTCATTGTCTTGGGTTCCCTGTGACAGAAGATTGATATATGTTACAAGAGGTATTGCAGTGATTTTACTATCAAATAACATGTGTGGACAAAAGTGCCTGTAGACTGTGGTGTCAAAGGCTCAGTCTGACAAGGACCTCTAGGGCAGCAAGAATATTATCATTGTCACCTGGCCAAGTTTTCACAGAACAGCAGTTCATTTCTCTCTCTAGTTTTTATCTAAAGCCATGTGTGAGTACCATTTGTGAGCTGGCTTTAGAGAAAACAAGGTATGCATGAGAAGGGCTGTCTGCTCTATGTTTCCATAACAGCTTAAATTTTCAGCATCTTAGCATCTATTCCCTCTAAGCCTCAGAATATTACAGAGGTAAAAAATCCACAAAATCTTGGGTGGAAGCTCTACCATCTTTTGAAAGCTCTGACAACAGAATTAAGATTTATCAGCTTCTCTTTAACTCAGTGTCAATGAGCATCAGGTACCAAAATTTTTGAAACAATCCTATTTAGAACCAATATTTTAGGCCCATCTCAGCTGCATAACATAGCAACACTCCTTGACTTAGCATTGAAATAAAGGTGGTGTTGTAATATGAATACTTAGAGTAACATCTATAATTGAGTCAAATATGCTTGCATGATTAGTGAAAATATCTAATCACAACATTAAGACACATGACCATAAAATCCTGATTGTTATTTACACCCATTAAGATTAGGTTAAACAAGACAACAGACATCCACTACCACAGAGGTATTGCGTGTCAGTGTTAATAAACTATATTATGAACTATGTTTCCTAATAAATTGCATCCAATAAAACCCCCTGACAATAAGAGTATTATTAAAAGATTATTAGGGTTAAAGCAAGAACTGGCACAGATGCCTAATCCAGTCATGTCACTGAAACAGAGGTTCAGTGATGCAACATATGGCTCTTCTGACACAGCTCAGCACAAAATTGGTAGGGAATTATTGTTTTGTCATGTCTTACCATCACAGCTGAATTATCCCAGTATAAACCAGAGCTTACAGGTGATGGTATTGATTGTTACCACCCTTGAGCCTTTGCCAGGACAAGAGAACAAGATCTGAGTAAGATCTGGCTCTCTTGAGTTGCTATTTCTTTCTGCACATTTCTGTCACATGTAGGAGATTAGTCATGAGTAGTTCTTTGCCTTTCTGACAACTTCTTCCCCTTTACCTGGACCTGTTCTTGTCAGGCTTCCTGCATATCACCAATATCAATTTGGTAACCCAACACTGCTGGCTATGTGGTAGTGGTAATTCTGATACATTTGGTATATCCAAGAATAAAGTACATGCAGCAGATTAGGAGTATTTAAACTTTGCTTCCCTCCCTTCCCCCTTCCTTCCTGCTGCTTCTCAGGATGCCTCTGTTGAACATCTCATTCTTTTCATCATAGAAATTATCACTAAGAACTTCATTAAATGGTGTCCCCACACGTCACTGTGGCCCAATGACACGAGGGGACCCAATGGCCTAAGCTCTTCCTCTTTACCTTCTCTGGGGTGGAACTGTGTCAGTGCTTCTCACACCTTCTCCACATTGTACCCAACCCTGAGTTAATCATATAGCACCAATCCTGCATTTTTTTGTCATAGGAATTTTTCTAGAGAGACTGAAGTTATCTTTTTTTAATTAAATTAATATATCAAGTATATTTTTAAAACAACAAGAAAATGAATAATATATATGGGCATCTAAGTTTAGGACACATAGATTCAAGATGGTTTATATTAATGCTGAAAAATCAAAGCACTCTAGAACTAGTGTAACTCTATAGTTACACTATAGTTAAGAAAGAATTTATGGATGCATTAATGCAGAAGTTTAATCCACTTCTGTGCTGGGAAACCACTACACTAACATAGAAGGGGTTCTTCCATTGGGAACAAAATAATCTATTTCTAAACAAGATCCTCTAGCTACAAATCTGTGGCAGGAGAAAGATTTTAAATAAATCCCTGGTATAAGATGTTTTGCCTCAAATGTATTTTCTTGAAACAATAATTTTATAGCTAAATAATTTGTCTGAAAAACATTATTGTGGGGTTGGTTTTTTTTGTGTCTGTGTGTTTTACTGTGTAATATGCTAACAATCAGTTCCATATGGTCTCCAGATACTCAGTGATTTAAGGTTTTCTGTTTGACTTCCCTGCATACATACAAAAACTCACTATAACATGCATATTTTTCTATCGCCTAAAATCATATCTGGAAATACATTTTACTATGAAGTACCATCAGATCTTATGTAAATAAGTATCAGAAATAGATAAATGTTCAGTGTCAGATGTAAACACTAAACCATTTTCTGCAGTTCATTTAAAGTATAATATAGTCAAGGTGAAAATTTCTATGCATTTATAACCTTACTTTCAGCTAAATTAAGCTGTCTCACATGCTACAGTACAGATAAAGCAGAGAAAGGAAAAAAGTTTTATACTCTGCCTTTTCATGCCTTTTTGTTTAGCACAGGAACCACACAGAGAGAGGTTGCTTGTGAAACTCCTTCAGAGAGCCAAGTCAGCAAGTCTGTGCCTACCTGGTGCACAGAGTAAACCCTGACATGGAGAGAAAGCAGCCTGTAGTGGGCAGAGAGGTGAGAGGGGAACTTCAGGTTTGCTCTACATTGCCACTAGTTTTAAAAAGAGTGCTATATCCCAGCAGGGAGATTCTGACACCCTCAGGAGACTGTTCATCCCACCCTAAAAATTATCTAAGTGGGACTGCTGGAAAAGGACTCCTTCTCACCCCACATCTCCAGGGAAACACATTTGGTGTTTTTGTCTATAGAATGATTTGTTGTAAACTAGGGACTAAACTTTGAGCTGCTGCTCCTCAGGGAGATGTTAGGGAGCCCATCTGCCTCCTTACCAACGAAAGGACAGAGTGCTGGGTCTGGCTGGGGCAGCAAGTCACCACCCACAGGGTGACCCATGGCAGTACAACCAGGGTGCTGCTGGTGCTACAGCACTTTCCTCTTCGGGCTCCTTCCCCACATCACAAATGCTTTTTCTCCTTTCTTTATTTTCAAGCTGATTCCTTCTTTGTTCAAAAAGTAATCAAAGTCCTTGTAATTGGCCAGCTACTGTTTAATCTAGCTGACATTCGTTGTCTTCAGTGTTAACACATTTGGGCAATCTGTCACAGCTTTCTGTACTTGATCAATGCACACACTGTGTGCACTTCCAGGCTTAGCAAGGGTTTTTATCCAGGACATTCAGCAAGGCTGGGTCTTGTGAGCTCCCTCTCAGTCATTCTCTCTAGTCATCTTCCCAAATTTCCCTTCCCAATCTTCTTCAGCAAGCACCTTTTAATTCAGAATTTAAGGTATTTCCCATGAAGGCAGAACAAAAGGTCTTCTAGCCCAGTGATAACGGGACATATTGCTTCAACGTGCACTCTCAGTAATTTTTCTTAGTCTCAGAGATAAAAAGAGATATAAAGAGATAGAAAGATTTTAGCCTTTATATTTTTCAATGAAATTTTATTCTGAGCCTTTTCTGATTTCCTAATGCTAGGTTTAAGCTGCAGGTAAGAGGCTTGAAAGTGGCTTTCACACAATGTAGCACAGTGCTTGTACAAGTCACTCAGATACACCATTGTCCGAGTGTAAGATTCAAGTAATTTTTCTTGAAATCTTGATTGTGACAGGTCAGTAAACACAATAGAAAACAAAGTTAGATGGATAAACATGTCCCGGTATATTACTCATTACTCTAGTATGGCTGAGATACTTATGACCCAGTGACACAAAACTGCACTGTGAACATGCTGAGAAAGTGAAGAACTGGTGCTGAATCAATGTAAGTGCTGCTGAATCAGCCCTGGAGGAGTTCAGCACATTGCACCATCCTTAGTGATCAAAGAAAGTGAGGGGAGCTAAGAGCAGCCAGCACTGCCAGCATCCCACACACACAAACCCTCCCACCACACACCACAGAGCACCACTGAGCAGACAGATAATATTCCATGGGAAACAAGAAGTTTCTGCTCACCACAAGCAACACTGTGATTAGTGGGAGCATCAGAAGAATCCCTGCCAGCAGATGAACTCCTGGTCTATACTCTTTCCTAAGTAGATTTTTTAAGTACCATTTAAACAAACAAACCACTGTTTCTGGTTTGTCATATGAATAAGGGGAAATACTTCAAATGTTATGCACACCACCTTCATTCCGGGGATTGCATTTAAATGCATCCTAGCTTTGATGGTCAATTTTCTGTTCACCCACATCCATACCATTATCAACCAGAGGTTTTCTGCCCTACACACTTCCTTTCCCAGATTCTGAGCAGGCAGCAGACTAGACCTAAAGCCTGTGCTGAACAGCATGGTCTTCAAATTAAACTCTGTCAATGATTTGAGTGACAGACTTCAATGTAGTGCCTTGAGTCCCCCCACAATCACACAATTGGCTAAAAGCTCAGTGATGTTTGAAAAATTGGAATTAATTGTTTCTCAGGTAATGTGCTCTTGGTTCCACCCTGATCACTGTTACTCATGTTCCAAATGCTGAAAGCAAGAAAAAACCTTTTCCCAGATAAAAAAAAACAGGGTAAATTTTTACTTATGACTAGATACACACTCTAAGTGTCAAAATTTGAAGCCAGTGCCACAGAGAAAAATGCTGTTCCAAATAGGCTTACAATTACCAGACCCTGAATAAATAACAATTGAACAATAAACTGTCAGATGGCAGCTAATCAGCACTGGGGAAAGCCTCCATTCCCAGACGTGCCACATGGGTGGCTATAGCTGTAGTTATGGGAAGAGCTGCTGCAAATACTAATATAGCAAACCCCAGCAAACCTCCAGGCATGCAAACACACTGCAAAGCTCCCATGAACAGGACAGGCAGAATAAGGAGTGAGAAAGGAAAAACAACTCAGGAGTTGTAGTCATTTTCCCAAGAGCTGAGAATAAAATATAGATCTTCCAAGTGCCATACTAAAGCCTTTTCCACCTTCCACTAGGGTCTTGCTGTTTGCTGCTTTTTAAATTCTAAACCCCAGCCTTAGTGTGAATTTCTGAAAAAGTGCTGATTTTTCTTTTCTGTTACTAGCGCCCAGAGCAATAGTCAATGCCTCTTGAAGTGAAGTATGTCCTATTATCACTTCCTGACCTGAGAACGAGATTTGAGACCCCTCAGCCTGGCATAAGAAAATTAATCCACTCAAAAATTTTTAAGCGGGATACTTGCCAACTCCTTCTTGACAGGGAGGAGTAAAAATAGCAAATATTTCAATTCCCATAACCCATGTATCCTAAAGTATTGCTGGATTCTCTTTAATCTCCAGCCATAATTAGCATGATTAATTGCAGTGGCAAGAACAGCAGGTCTTCCTCACCAAATCTGCATGACAACGTTTTGTTAGTGTGTGAGAATGGAGTGAAGAACCAGCTGTTTATAGAAGAGTGACCCTTCTTGTGCACATGTTCCAGCTGGGACCACACAATAAAGTTAAAACATGTAAGAACTCAACATTTTTGTCTATTTCCACATATGCTTTGTGTGTAACTTCACTCATTGTCTCTTCATATGTATATATAATACCTTTTGCCCTATTTTTCTTCTGCACACAGCTGTATGATTTTAACTCACACCACTAATTGGAGAAGATTACTGATAAAAGTATTTTTATATACTTACTTTTTTATTACTAGGAAAGGAAAAGAGAAAATATCAAGAGTCCTCATTTAATCAAATGTTTGATTTCAACTGTCCAGGTCACTGAGTCCTTAATAAGGTTCCCTTGCCTTTGATGAACAGCTTGAGACCTGAGTTCAACCCTCAGTATGGGCTTCGTGCACTTCGTGGCAAATATATTTAAAATCTGCTCTGTTTCAGAATTCTCCCTTCTTCTGTGCCTTGACAGTTCCAAGGAAAGGAGGAATCTGTAGCAAACAGACACCATTTCATTGGAATATTTGGTCAGTTATGCTAGAAGTCCAAAAGGTATATAGCAGCCATCGACTGCTCCCATCCCCAAAAGTGAGGAGCTGGTACCCCACACAAGATTTCAGTTTCTGCCAGACCCAGAGTCCTCCACACGACCTGGGCAACAGGTTTTGCAACCCTCTGACTACATCCCACTGGCCTCCTGTGGCCCTGGAAGCCTCTCCACTGTGTCTTCAAATGGAAAGTGTCTACTCCACATTATGGTGTTGGCAGCTCACTCTCCTTGTGGGATGGTGCAAGGGGTCTCTCAGAGCTGAGCAGAAGTCATCACCCTAATTGTCAACAGTGCAGAGAGACAGGAAAAGCCAAGGATGAGCAAGGAGAGGGGAGGATCCAGTCAGCACTAGTTCAACACTAGTTGGTGAAGCCTACACCTGGCCTTATGGCTGCACGTGCAGTAGTAAATTTGAACCAGGCAGGGAACAGGTTTGAGTGATATCTCGTGACCACCTCTACCATCAACTCCAGATAACAGCGCTGGCCACAGTGGAGAATTCCTCCCAGTATGTATCTTTGAGCCACCTCATTTAAAGGGAAGGGTTTAGACATACACTCGTGAGTAATACTGTGAGGATATGCCCAGGTCAGAGACCTGACTTACTGTCTTTAGTAGCATAGTGTGGCCAAAGGCTGAACTCTGCATTGCTATCTCTATTTTTCTTATAGCCTGCATTTGAAATGTATTTGAATGATGGCATCTCTTGCTCTTCACAGAGCACATAATAAAAACACATTAAATTGTCCTCACATCCATTCTGGAAGTGTATTTGGGATTAAAAGCTTTTTGCAGAAGCACTGCACAGTCAGATTCAGTTGCTGCATTGGCATCCTTTGTTCCCTAGAGAGCCCATGCACTTCCCAGCACACTGCATGTTCACCAACACCACACGTGCACCTCACAGTGCCTCTCTGGCAGCCACAACTGGGACACTTGGATGTTGCAGTCAGGGGTCCACTGAGAAGCTGACCAGGAGGGGGGAGTAGATCTTGCCCATTTAAAGTCTGCTAAATCAATGTTGAACACATGAGTGCTCTTCTGTATCTCATACGCCTCCGTGTGGCATTCAAAATGCAGATTATCTTTTCTGCTTCAGAAATGAAAGCTTCAGTAATCAGCAAGTCATTATTTGAATAGGCATGAGATGAATTCCTGCAGCTGACTTTTCGAATCTCTAATTTCCTCCTTGGTAGCTTTCATAAATGATAGTGAGACTGAAATGGATAGGTACCCTTCCTTGGAGGTTATTAAAGTAAATATAGCATTAACTGGATTTGGTCCCAGTGGAAGTGTACTTTGATCTCCAGTCTAGGTAATATTTCTCTTCCTCTCTTCAGATGTACTCTATCTCCTCTCTTTAGAAGTTACAATTGCAAGACTGTCAGTTATTTAAAAGGTCTGCCATGGCAGGATTTTAAAAGCAGACTCCAATGCAAAAGCTGTCTCTGAGGCTGAAGCTACACAATGCCCACAACCTTTTATTACACTAAGCACTGAAGATTTTCAAGAAAAAATAAGATAGAGCCTCTCAGTCTAGATACCCTTTATCTACTCCTTCCTGGAAAAACAAGATTTATGAATCCAAACTGAGCACAAAGTAAAACGAAGCACTGAGAAAGATTGGAGGATTCAATTTCAAAGAGAGTCAGTGTAATGCTGTGTCCTTACAAATATTTGGTATTTGTGAGCTAACCTTCACTAAAGATTAAATAATTCTCATTAAATTAAGCAGTGTTCAGTGTTGGACATGAGGCTGATTGAAAGATTAGGATTCAGCACCTCCCTACTACCTCTATTCACAGACCATTCCTCCACATGAGCATCATGTTTCCTTGCATATAGTTTGTCTCATTGAGCCTCCTTTCAGTATTTTACAGCTTTCAAATCTTCCCTAAGTGCTTATGATCTTAAAACCCTGGTTTTCATAATGAAGGGAACATAAAATGTTTCAGAAACACATGATACACTATGTCAGTTCCCCCCAAGACAGCGATTCTTTCTGACTCCTTAAACATGGTGGAAGAACAAATTCATGGCACAACATGTATGCAAATCAGCAGGCTGGTGAATGCAGGAAAACAACTCATGGTGATGGTTTAAGATTTTAGCCTTTATATTTTTCAAATCCTGTGCTGCATTAGTGCATAACTCTAAACTTCATTTGAAGTGTTAACTACTGTCTTCACACTTTGGTCAGACAAAGCAATTCCTCTGGGCCTGGAACTCAAGGACACTCTACAGCCTCGGGCCCCAGAACCTATAAAAAAAAGTGAATTAGAGGGGAATGAACTGGGGGAATATGACTTAATAACCTGAACCTGTAATTGGAGAATTAACCCCTGATGTGCAAATAAACCAAATTTATATCTGTCTGAAAAATTTGTGACTGTTGTCTATCTTGGGTGTAGCCTCTGGGAGGCTTTTGACTGCCCAATGTGTATCTGTTGAAGGCCTTTAATAAATACCCACTTTATTCTCTTAACTTTGTCTAGCCTCTCTTCTAGGTAGCCACTCCAAGGCACCAATGGAAAGGCCTCCACATCTCATGAGTGTTTTAATGACCAGCTAAAATCAGTTTCACCTTTTTCCATTTATCTCCCTGGGTGAAAAAGTCACAGAAGTCTATCTGGGAACATGATACAATGTTCAGCCAAACCATACAACACTGACATTCAGCAGGAGCCAGAAGGACGATGTGTCACATGTGCACAGCAGGAAAAGGAACTTTCCCCAAATCTTCAGTGTGAAATTTTGTGCCCAGAGTTAAGAATTATTGCATTTCACAATGCTGCATCTCTGAGTGTCTCTGACTGGCAACAGATGATGTGAATTAAACAGTAGATTACGTCAACCCTGCCAGATGTTATGCTAACCATGGCTCCTTCCTTTTGAGGAAACTTTGTCTCATGAAACTCCTGACTTGCTTATTAAAACAGTGATGAACACATAGCCAAGCTACATACCTTGGGTCAAGAGTCTGAATTTTCTCTTCATCCAGAAGGATTGCAGATGTAAGTGGAGAATAATATATGGAGTTTTCCACACTAGAAGAATGGTGAATTCCCAAAAAGTATCTTGACAGCAGCTGGGTCAGGTGATATGGGAAGGTTGTTGCAAGTCAGACTGACTGGTCTTGCCTCTGAATTTCCATTTGCTACTGCTTTTGTTTATCTGAAATTTACCATTTTGAGAAATTTTAAGTTATTTAATATATTGCCCATTTTCTTCTCTTTCTGTATGGTGCCTTGCACATGAGAGGGGGACTGTCTACGCAGTCCTAGGTTTAAATTATTTCAGTGTTTCTATTCTTTAATACCAGTGGAGGACTGAGAGAAGATTTCCTCTCCACAAACAGCACACATTTGATCTGTCCGGTAAAGAAAAATAAAATCCCAATATCCACCTGGTGATATCCTCCATGGCAGCACTCATCCCAGTGGTGCTCCATGAACTTACCTCATCTGGCCTGGTCTGTGAAGTGAAACAGAGCCCACAGAGGAGACAAAGTCAAATCTGGAATGCATTTAGGCAGCATTATAGAAAGGAACTAAGCACAGCTGAAATGTAATGAGCACTCCAGAAAACCAGCCCAACAGCATTGATTAATTGCACTCAGCCTTTTTAAAATGAGATCTTCAGAAAATCAGATCATCTCCAAATGGAGAGAAAACAACCAGCAATGAATAAAACAGCCAAGACAGTAGTAAGCTAGCTTCTAAAAACTGTTGGGATTTGAAAGAATGATACATTAACTCTGCTATTTAAGTGATTATTTTAACTGTGGCTCCCCATGGATCTGATCCAAAGCTGACAGTCATCATCCAGAAACAAAGGCCTGTGGCTTTACTCTGAACTGGTGCTCCTTTCTGTAGTGAGCTCTGCTCTGTATGTGCCCCATAAATTACATCTGCACAGTTTTCCTACTAGCAAGAATAAGAAATATTACCAAGGCTGAAGCTTTGAGGAAGAAAAAAATGTTGCTTATAGCTGTTGCATTGATATAGCAAGATGCAACAGGGTAAAACCCAAAGTCAAAAAAATTTAGACTAAACCTCTGGAAAAAAAAAAAAAACAAACATGAAATTGTATGTGTCAGACTGTTAAATATTCTCCCTAGACCAGAGAGAAAAATTTCCCTAAGTATTAAGAAACAGATTAGACAAGAAATTTGCTAATATGCTGCAAACAGTCTTCTCAATGGAGTAAGTGGTGTGAAGGGGTGCTTTACATCAAACTTTTGTGATGTGGTTATTTATATATAACCCATCTCCCAGATGGTCCCTCAAGAGAAAACACATCTTCTCCAAGGGCTGCTGTCACCTCTAATTTTGGAGGCCAGGTTCAATAATTTGCCTTCCCTGCACACCACCTTAGAGCACAGAGGTGACAATCTGCTGCTGCCCCTTTGCTGCTGCTTAGAGCAGTGAGCTCTGAGAAGCCCTGCAGTTCCCTTATTTCCATGTGCACACACCACTGGCTCATTAGATAAGGTGCCATGCTGGCACACTGAAGCCTCACAACATTTTCCAGCCCATCTCAAGCCAACTCTGGCACCCAAGCAGCACATTCCCCATTGCTGGCACACTGGTAGAGGATGGAATAGTTATTTTTCTTCATAGCAGCTCATATGGTTCTGTGTTTTAAATTTGCTCTTGAAAGCAGTGTTGATGACACCCTGATGTTTTTGTTATTGCTGAGCAGGGCTTACACAGCATCAAGGCCTTTTCTGCTTCTCATGCTGCCCTGACAGTGAGGAGGCTGAGGGTAGAGCAGGAGCTGGGAGGGAGCACCAGGAGCTGGGAGGGAACACAGCCAAGACAGCTGACCCAACTGACCAAAGGATATTCCCTACATACAGTGCTGTGCTCAGTATATAAACCTGGGGAAAGAGGGAGGAAAAAGGCAATCCTTAAAGGTATGGTATTTTGTCTTCCCAAGTAACCATTGCATTCCTGGAAATAGCTAAACATCATTCTTCAGGAGGGAATTGGCAAAAGAATTTCTTGGTTTACTTTGCATTGCTTACTTGGATGCACAGCTTTTGCTTTACTTATTAAATTTCTTTATCTTAACCCATGAATCTTCTTACTTTTACCCTCTCAATTCTCTCCCCCAATGCACTGAGGGAAGAGTGAGCAAGAAACTCTGTGGGGCTGAGTTGTCTAGCAGCACTAAAACCCAATATCTGGTTACTCTGGCCTGACCCAGAAAGGATGTCATTCCACTCAATGAGCAGAGTCCCAATCAGTGTCCCTAATGAACATTGCAGGAAATGAAAGAATATGGGGAAATTTGTTTTTTGGGAGAATATCAAATTTAAAATAAAAAGCAGATTATAAACTCCAAACATATGTGACAAGCTTTCCTGTGGGAACTGGAAATCTTTGTAAGATGCATCAACACCATGGGTTGAAACTTCTATGTCACACAGACACAGCAGATTACAACAGAGGCAGCACAACACAGTAACTCAGCAAAAGCCTTTTGGGGCCATTTCCATGCTTATCCATGTATCATGGAGCCCACAGTTCCTTTAATGAACATTAGGCACACAACTGTAGTGTTTATGTCAGCCTGGAAAAGAGAAGATTCTGGGGTGACCTAATTGCAACCTTCCAGTACTTAGAAGAAACATGGAGAGAGACTGTTTGTAAGGGCATGCAGTCACAGGACAGAAGGGAATGCCTTTACTCAGGAATAGAGTAGGCTTAGGTTAGATATCAGGAAGAAATATCTTCACCCTTAGAACTGTGAGGCACTGGAACATGTCACCCAGAGTACTGTGAATGCCCTATCCCTGGAAGTTTTCAAAGCCAGATTGGATGGGGTTCTGAAAAACCTGGTATTCTGGAAGGTGTCTTTGATGGTGGCAGAGGGCTTAGAACTAGAAGATCTTTGTGGTCCCTTCCAACCCACAACAATTTTTAGATTCTGTGGTAGATTCCCTCTGTAGTTACAGGAAAACAAGGCACCTTCAGAAGGGAAGTCATATAATAGCAATCACCAAAGACTAATGTCTCTCTCCCTTTACATACATGTCAATTTAGTATGTTTACTGGGGCATTACAACAGATATTTCAAGTTAGATGGCCACAAGCAGAACAGGAGGGCCAAGCAGGCTACTGTAGAGAATTAAGATGATGAATTCAGAAGAAAGAACTGTCCTTAGACCACTGAAAGGTGCTAAATAGCTGTCAAAGTGAAGAAATATTCATGATCATTTCATTAGGAACCTGTCATCATGGTTAAACCAGTGTCAACCCACTACAACTCTCCAAAACTGATCACTTGTGGTGGATACAACATAGGAACCACAGCTACAGAATGTGCAACTCTTTTGGACTTTGGGCCCATCGAGAGGATGTATGGAGATCTCCATATGCTGATGGAGATCACAGATTCCACTGCCTTCAGAGCAAGGAAAACGAGTTTGGTCTTCCACATCTCACCTGCAAGTTGGTCATCAACATGGACTCACCATGTCTTTCTTGTGTTGGGGTCGCAGGATTGGACACAGTATTACAGGTGGGATATCACAAGAGCAGAGTAGAGGGGGAGAACCTCCTCCTTCAACCATGATTGCTGCTATGAATCTTTCAATTTAGCCCAGGGTGTAGTTGCCTTTCTGGGCTGCAGGCATGCATTGTCACTTCCTCCCACTCCCCATGTGCAGCTCACACAGAGCCCTACTTGCTCTGGTTTCAGCAGGTTTGCTAAAACATTGCTCTGTGATTTCCAGCTCATGCTCTGCATTGCATTAGGAGACTCTACTCCAAACAACCAGCTTATTCTGCTTTCCCTCCTGGGAATCACTCCGTGGGTATATGAGGGTCTCATGGCCAGACAATTTATCACCAAAGTGCAGTATCCCATAATCGTGCCAGTGGTGAGTGAAACTATGGTACATAACTGTTGAAAAGACTCAGAGCTTCATCTCATTACATTGGGTGAGAATCAATTCAAAGACTGTAAGCAATCAACATGTGGCATTGTTCTAATAAATATTCAAAATGACAACCATAAGGCCCAGCCAATGCCAGGAAAGCAAATGTCCATACAAATTTTCTGTGGTAAGCACTTTCCACACTTAATATATCCCTAGTGGCTACTGTTGTCATTACTTCATGTTTCAGTTATTTTGAGTTTTTCCACTTCTATATACTTCTTCACTAAATCCCTGCAATTCACTAAAGCCCTGTGAATGCATCTATCCACAGTACAACTTAAGGGGATGTCTAAGGCATAGGCACACTGCACACTGTAATATGGGAGCAGCATTAGAGGTTCAGTCCTATTAGGGGACAGGCATTTTGCAGAAGAGTGTTTCTAGTAGTGTAGGATTTGCAGAAGCATTTTCCACTCTTTTTTTTCTTCCGGTGATACCTGGGTAATGAATTCTTCTGGCTTTGAAATGGAACTTATTGACCATCTTAATTTTTTACCATCTGTAGCAGCAACACTAAGATTTGTAGAAAAAATGTAGCAAAAAGCCATAACATCTCAGGGGGATAACATTTCAGCTCTCCTTCACACTTGGAAATAGCAGTATGTAATGTTCTCACACAGAGAAATAAAAGGCTAGTCAGTTATTTAAATACTGAGAATCTCAAGTTTTTTCTCAAAAGTATATCCATTGATACCAATTGAATACAAGGAAAGATATGCTAGAAGTAGTTTAAACATTATGTGCAACTTGTGTGACCTGAAGGAATATCTGCAAATAACATGTCTAGGAACAAAAAATCCAATTAATCTGTAATCAAAGAACCAAAAACTATCTCAGATGGACCTGTCTCCAAATTTTTTACACAGGTTTCATATAGAAGTCACATATGCACTGGAAGTCACAAAAATTAATCCTCAAAAAGGAACATACTATGCATCAAACTTTTTATCTACTTACACAAGTGTGAGTCAAGACTTCTCTGCTAAGTCTCTGTGAGTGCAGTGGTGTGGCAGCAGCAGAAAGAAGAGCAGATCAAAGCACTGTTTTTTATCCTAAACAGGCATGGTTTGAGTTTACCATGATATGGAGCAAAAGCAGATACAAATTTGTACCAAGCTTTTTTCCTAGACTCTCTTTCAGAAGAGAGAGAATAGCTATTCTCTTAATTTCACAAATCAGACATTAAAGTCTAAAGATGCATTCTCAATGATACACTTGTGCTTAAAATATCTGATACACACACCAGATATAGAATGAGATCACATGCACAAAGAATCTTTTGTGCATGATCCCATGCACAAAGAATTCTGTCACATATAGTATAAACCCTGTAATATGACAAAACTTGCAGTCAGCATGGAGAATTTTCTCCATGCACAAAGATTGTATAAAGAACAGCAGTAATAAGGACTATAGCAATTATAGATGTACCTTTGTATGCCCAGGGAAAAAAAAAGTAACTTTGCAAAATACTTAAATTTCAAAAATCAAGGGTAGTCTCACAGCCTAGCTCTGAAAGCAGGCTTTTCTGTAGTATCACAAATGCCAAATAGTTTAGAAAGGCAAAATTATTTTCTGTAGGTGTCTGAACCAGAAAAATGTTCCTCAGGTTTTTTTGTTTGGATGATCTCCTAGTTCTACCCACACACTGTACTCTTAATCCTGCTGTGCAGTTTAGCTAAGGAGGCCACAGAGATTGCATCACATGGGGCGAACTCCAGAATATGTGGGGAAATACATGAACTTTGCCATATTGGGGATGTGGGCTTGGACTTAAAATGAAGTTAGTTATTCTTGCTGTGGTACATTTCCTCTTTTTATCCATCACAACCATTTAAAAGTAGCTTTCTAAGACTCACAGAATCTCTCCATGTTTGCTATTTTAAAACAGATTCTTCTTTAGACAGACTGAAGCAAGACCTATTTATGAAAATCATTGTACTTTGACTTTCTCTCTAAAAGTATCTGTCTGCACAAAGGCAGAAATTCTGCCCCTAACACTGTTTATGACTGGATGGTCATGGTTTAGCCAGGATGAAGACTTATCCTCCAGAGCAGTTTGTAAAATATTTTTCTTTCACACCATGAACACAACAATCTAGTCAGGTGTAAGGATTTGAATCACAGATATTTGTACCAAAAAATACATGTTCCCCAAAAAATGGCTTTCAGCTTTTATTTGTTTTGAAGCATGACTGCACTGCTCCCTGCAGGCCTGGATGATGCAAGTCCTGAAGCAAAGTTTGGCTCTGGACAAAGGTTGGTCAGGACCTTTCTTTATTCTCCTGGCCTGGGCAGATGCAACATCTCAATTAGGTACACGTAGATCAGCAGATGATCAGAACCCACTTCAGATCATAAAAAGATGTCATGAGTGATGTCATGAAATGCTTAACACAAAATAAACAGCTCAGTAGATTATGAAGAATCAATCTGGCTTAACTGCTTCAGCCTGTGAATTTGTGCTAAATCAAGCATGTACTTCTTTCTTACCTAAGCAAGCACCTAATTGACTTGAATGTTTTTAAATAAACTTGGAGCTTGAAAAAGTTTATGCTGGACTACACAGACAGCAACCTTAGACCATGAATACCTTAGAGACCATGACCGTGTCCATTTTAAACCAAAAAGTATCATGACTATGTACATCTTAGATGAGAAAAACTTGTGACCATGACTTGCTTAGCCTAAGACCAGCTCCAAAATGTAAAACATAAAACTATTTTTTTTTTCTGTGTCCACTGTAGCTAACATAAGGAACAGTAGACTTCATCCAGTCTAGGTATCACAAAGTGTGTTCTGACTTCAGGGCTACTCAAGTCCTAGAATAAGCTAGAGACTCAACTATACAATGCAAGACAAGTTGTGATATTAGTGGACCTCACTGAAAACAGCAACAACAAAAATACAACTCCACAGGCAACTAATCATACTCTGAAATAGTGTCTGTCAATATTTCATTTAAATCCAACCTCTGGGCTACCTGAAACCACAGAACCCCACCCCACATCTGGTCCTTAGCAGTCACACTGAGGCACCTCTGGCCACACCATGGTAATAAACACCTCAACATTTGCGGTAGGCACCCATGCCTCCCACCCAGGGGTTCCTGCTGCACAGGTCACTGGAGAAACAGGAAGCAAATAACATAAACAAACTCCATTTAATTTTATGACTCCCAGTTGATGTGTATATTTGGAGTTCAAGCTTATTCTCCTTCCAGGTGTGCTCTGTCTCCAGGATCCAACCAAGTCTTTGAAGCAAGTGGAGACCTTACCTTTTCCTTGTTTTTCCTTTCCCCCATCCCAGTCTGTTAAGTATTACCCCATGACCTTTCACTGATTGGCTTCAATTAAGGCCATGGATTTCCTCTTCCTGAACCAAAGTCAGGTTACAGTGCAAGAATAATAAAGGCAAAACGAATGTGTTGCAGTCATCCATGTACTGTCCCCAGACAGCATTTGGAGTAAAACTTTACTTGGAACTCCCACATTTCAAGAGCCTCAAGACACAAATTTGCTGATTTGGAAATCTCAGTGCTTCTCTGCAGAAAAAAAAAATCTGGGTCTTTGTTTTTCTTTTTCTCTTTTTTTCTTCTTTTTCATTTTCATTTTTTAAAATAAAAAGGCAGTTCTGACAGAGGGGCTATAAGGAAAAACTTACTGGTTTTGCTTAAGCTCAAGAAAAACTGGATAAATCTTGGACACTTTGATTAATCTGAAATTTTACAGCATATACTCTGTACCTTTTTATCATAATGAAGGATTAGTTGTTTTTCAGTAGTGACAAAAGGACCCAGGTGGGATCAGGGACCTGCATTAGCTGTCGGCCACTGAAAAATAAATAAAAATCCTTGCTCCTTTACTGAAAATTATTCTTCACAAAATCTCCCAATTTCCTTTAATTTATTAAAAATAAAATATATTGTCCTGAAGTGAAAGATTTCTTTATGAGGAAGACTGTGCTTTATTCTGGGTTCTATTAAATGTGAAGTGGTGGTTTTATTTTGTTGATGCTGTTGAGGTTTGCAACTTTTCATTTCATAGGGGTTTCTATTTTACTTTCTTTTCTATTTTTATTTTAGTCACACTCCTCCAAGGTAGTATGCACCTTATGTCATGCCACAGTATTCATCCTTTATAAGAAAAATCTTTGGACCATGGTAATTTGTGCAGAGAAAATGCTCATGTACTGAGACCTATGACTAAAATTGGATGAGGAGATTTAGCTTGTAGCTCTCAAACCAAAACCCTCTCACCTTTTAGCACCAAAAGCCAACTTTTATGCTTACCAGCACCACTAGAAGATGTTTGTATATAAACCTGTCTTTTATAAAAATTTTCCTCTGCAAGTCAGCAGCTGCACATAAAGGCTCTCAGTCATTCTTTATTTAAGCACCACTCTCAGTGTGCCTTTAATATAAGGAAGGTAGGTTTACAGCATAAAACATCACCATACAGACTTCCTGCAACACTGAAGGTTGACCCAAGCATCACATTTCAGGGCTGAGGGCTAAAGGATTTCATTCATTTTTAAAAGAGCATTGCTCCATCTAACCGGAGGGCAGCAGAGTTTATGTGACTTTCTCAACTTGAAAGGCCTGAGACGTCACAAGCGTCAGTCTGCATCTGACAACTACTGACACAACCAAAAGCCCTCATGAAAGCAAATCAAACAAATGATGGTTATTTGGAAAAGTGATTTAACTTAATCTTGCTCCACTGTAAAAATTGGATTACGTCCAAGTTGCTGGGGCTATGGTGGGTTCCACAATCACTCTTTTATGGGGCACAATCAACTTATCAAAAATGATCCTAACTAATTATTTATAATACTGGCTTTCAGATGGTGTTGGTTTTCCTGGGGCTTGAAACCCAGCCAACACCTATATTGCTTCCGTCTACCACCAGGCTTCCTCTGCAGAGGGAATTTCATACACTCTTGAATGGAGGAGACAAAGCAGCTTCCCTGATCTCAGGAAAGGCCAGTGTGGTTTTAGATCAGTCTGCTCCACTTTAAACATTTCATCCAAGAAAATTTAAAGTCTGTCATGTAATTTATGATGTCCTACTGGACAAATATTTTCCTTTACTTCATAAGGCACCAGCTACTGTAATATAACAAAGTGAAAATTGCTTTCCAGGGAAACGTGTAGAGATTTATCAGAGATACCTCATTTAATCACATTCCAGTAAGCCAGGCTCAGTCATTCATCTTCAACAAGTGGAAGGGTGTGGGTTAAATTATAATTTAAGCCATTATCAGGGCTGCTGTTAAGGACTTTTTGACAATGAAGTACCTGCACAATACTCCTAACAGGAAATTATGAAAATATTTATATGAGCTTTATGTGCACCTTGTAAGTCCTAGAGCAATTGAAAAAATCAGTGACAACAAAGTGCTGAATAAGTACAACTCATTCTAGTTCTCAAGGAACATGCAAATTTTGGGAACTGCTGAATTTCAGCTGTAAAAATATTCTCTTCTGTAACACAGTCAGTCCAATGACCCAACAAACAACCACACTGAGTAAGAAAGTCAGGGATCCTCTGTAACCTCAAGCAGCAAAGCTCTCTGCACAGCAGAGGAGATCCTTGCACTGACACACCAGTCCAAGAGCTGAGGGACAGTTTACACCAACTGGCCAGTCATTGCACGTGCTGGAAGGCTGCAGGATGATCAAATACTGAGATGTCTGTGTTAGCTGAGAAAGCACTGTCAGGAAGAGCATGGGAGGGAAAGACAGGGGCCATTGCCCCTGAGTGTAAAGGTGGCAGCACTAATTGGCCATGAGGATGGGAACAGTGTCTTGGTAGGGAAGTAGTCAAGCTTGTTATGAAGTTCAAATCTTTAATAGCTCACTAATTCTTTTGAGTCTGCAGCCTGCTTTGTAATTACTTTTAAAATCTCTATGCTTCTCTGCCTATTAGAGCAAGACCAACCTGCCAGGGCCACTCTGCCCAGCACACAAACAAGATCAGCAGCTTTATCAGTTCCTTCTGTGAGACAGAATTTAAAAAGAGCAAGGCTGGTTCATTGGCTCAGAGGACAAGCATCACAGCATGACTTCCTCCTACAGTGGGAAACTCTCCCCCTTCCAAATCCAAGGCAGCTTCATCCTTAAGGCCTGCATAAGGAGTGTCTGGACAGGGCACTGCCTCCACCCCTGCCTGGGCGTTGCTTGGACAATGCTAAAGGCACCAGCCAAAGCTCTCCTGGGGCGCATGTGAGCAGGCAGAAAGGATGATCCCAATGAGAGCTCACACCCCAGCCCAGGAGAGGTGCAGAGATGCACTCCTGGGTTCTGGGATGCACCTTTGCTTCCCAGCCCCAGGAGCAAACCAGGGCAGCTCTCTAAACCTGTGCAGATCAGGAGTTCTCAGCCTGCCCAGGTGTGTCTGCACCAGCACATCCAGCAGCTCTGGCACCTCTGGGCGGTGTTGAGGGGATCAACAGAGTCCTGGACACGTTAGAGGACCTGGAGTGCCACCTTCTGGCACCGTGTCCCTGCACATTCCCTGCATGAGCATGGATGCAGGCAGATATGTGGGGTGCACACACATACACATACACACACACACACACAAAAGAACAACAACATCCCCAGCAGGCTCTTGCCCCTCTGCTGGCCCTATCTGGGTGCAAAGTCACCAAAGTCACTCTCTAACCCAAGGACAGTCACCTGCCTGCATGCAGAGTGGAATGGAGAACAGCCCTCAGACACTCCAGCATACAAAGAACGAGCTTGCCTTGTCAGCTCAGGTTCACACCCTTGACATAGGTATCAGAGCAAGAAACTTTGCAACAAACTACAGAAATTTTCCCATAAAAGAAACACAAACAGGACCCATACCTCAAAACTATGAAAAGGAGTGAACAACCATTCAAAATATTCAGGCCTTTCCCTGAATTTCACAGAAAATTGGCATAATTCCATCTTTTTCCAGTCACTGTAAGAGGAAGGCAATAGATACTCTTTGCAGACAATCCATTTGTGGAAAATAATCTCTGAGGCACAGCTTAGTGCTCTGTGTGAGCTCCTCAGCAACACATAACAAGAGCATTGACAGCTACCCACAGTATGTAGTCATCTCCCTAGTAACACCTCAGCCAGCTATGATCCCAGCAAACTATGTTTAACATAAGGTGATTGGTTTGTACTACACACAGCTCCTGAGAGAACAGGGGGAAATGCACCACAGAGAAAGACGAGCAATGACAAACAAAAGAGCAAATCCTTATGGACGTTTCCTGAAACTCTCCCTTCATGTTCCTACCACTGATCCAGGGGGAACAAGCCAGATGCAAAGTGGCATATACAGTTTCAGCTGTCTGATGTAAAGAATTTTATGCCAACACCAAGATATCTAATATAATAATTTTTATCTACTAGTCTAACAATTGGCTGTCTGTGCAGTGATGTGTCCTTCCCCTTCTCTCAAGCTGTGTGTGCAGACTGAACTCTGAAGTCATAGACTTTGCTTCCTGCCACATTCAGGGAATTCAGATCTGTAGCAGAACTTGCTAAGGTTCACAGGAACCTGTTACTGGAACTTTCTGCCACATCTGATGGACAGAGAGGATGGCTAACACAACAGGGAAAGCTGCTGGACATTCTGCCTTTGCTCCTGAAAGGACTCAGCTCAGCCTCCAGATCTCCTACATGTGTATTAACCTGGACAAGTCACTGAGGGTGACATTTGTCTGCCTTTGTGTAGGAGAGCCTTGTATCTTCCTGGCAGGCTCAAAGCTGAAGTGGTGATGCCCATGGTGGTGTACAAAGTCAACCTGCCTCTTCTCACCACTGGCTGCTGGGAAAACCCACACAGCCAGCTCACCACTAAAGAGGATTGAAGGGTGGAGCATCTCTCCTGTGAGGAAATGCTGAGTTAGGGCTGCTCAGCCTGGAGAAGAGAAGGCTCCAAAAGGACCTTACTGCATGGTTTGTAAGTAAGACATGGGCAGACTTTTTTGTAGGACCTGTTGCAATAGGACAAGAGGTAATTTTAAAATAAAAAGGGTCAATTTAGATTAGACATAAGGAAGAAAGTTTTTGTTTTTTTAAATGAAGGTGGTAAAATATTGAAACAGATTGCCCAAGAAGGTGATGAATGCCTCATCCCCAAAAATATCCAGGGTCAGGCTGGATAGGACACTAAGCAACATTATCTGGCTAAAGACATCCCTGCTTATTGGAGGGGGGTTGGACTAGATGGCTTTTAAAGGTCCATTCCAACCCAAACTATTTTATGATTCTATGATCATATGGCAGGCCACCTCACTTGTGGCTATCTACACAAGGGTGAGGTAAATATCACCTTATGTATCTGTTCTGCATCTCTCCTGGGTGAAGAATCATCCCTTCTTTTATCTTTTCTAGCTGATTATAAACTTGGTGGCACCCAGAAATGTCTTCAAGCACACACACAGATAGAGAGGCACCCACAGAGGTGAGGTGGACATGTACCATAGTCAGAAAATTAATAACCATGGGCTTGCTCTTAAATTGCAGGCTTTAGTCACAGCCCTTCAATGCAGCTAGTTAGCATAAGTAAACTTGCAAGTGTCATGTAAGATTCTGGGTTTGACAAAGCCTGAGCTTTGTATTTGTAAATGTTAACTTGTGGACACTAAATATCCTCCATTAATTCACTAATTAATTCCTTAAATATATCGGAGCTGATAACAACAGCCAGAGACATTTGATAAAGTCTTGAAGTATTTTACATCTTCACTCTCCATTTATGAAAATAGGAAAACTGCTACCTCTACCCTAGCACACCATCCCACTACCAGACCTCCTCCAGAAAAGGCATGCTTATAAAAATACTCCAGCATCAAGTTGTCATCATTATATCTTGCCATTGTGAAAAGACAAAAATCTTCACTAAAGGTCCAAACCTGCCAAAAACTGATGGCCTTCACATCTCACTGACAGCAGGTCATACTTTGAGAAATGGCTAAAATTTACTGTGGTACCATGAAATACCCACCCACTGCCTCTCCCTTGCATCTTTTCAACACCTTCATCTTTATTCGGCCCCTGACAGCCTTCCTCTGCTCCCAGCAGAGTAACCAATTTTCTGTGAGCTGTGTCTGGCTTTAGCAGACACCCCTTAAAAATTTAACAGCCAGCTACTGAAACAATTTGGATGGCCCTTTCCACAAGATGAAGAGTACTCTTTTTCCCTCATCCAGTTGCATCAGTTGGTCTAATATCAGATATTGCCTGTCCTTGCACTTGAAAGATAGCTATTCATCATAAAATAGAATTAATTTTAATAATTGGCTCCAGACTTTTACCCGAATTTCTTACCCAATAAAAGTTGACAAGATTTCAGCAGCACATCTAATTACCAGCAATGTAAAGAACATCTTTTTCTTGGTAGGTTGAGTCACTGCCCCTATGTTTTTATACTGCAAGCAACCATGCAAACACCAGCCCACCCTAGAGAAATTTGGGGAGTATTGGAAAAGTCACAGCCTTTCACAGCAGTTTAGCACAATGTTATTTCACTCACCCTTTCCTGTCATTTGATACAGGGTAAATATTCTGTGTTCGGTGGCCTCCACACACACATTTCCACCTGTGTGGCAGACCGGTGCTCGCCTGCTGGTTTATAACGTAGAACATGTGGGAATACTGAAGGTCTCAAGAGGTCTGTCTTACACTTCCTGTTCTTTATTTACCTTGCTGTGTTCAGTTTGTTTTTCCATTTATATTTAGCACAGATAAAAGCAGGACAACCAAGCTCATATGTCTTAGTGAAATAATGGGAAGAGCTGAACACAAAAGCAATCAAAAGGCAGGATGAGGCACCTCCACCACCCAGACAAAGGACAAAACTTTAAGCAGCTTTGAACCATAATGCATACAACCAAGTGCTTTTTTCCAAGCCTGCATAAGCAGGTGAAAATCTCTCACGCATTCACTCCTCCCAGGTTGAATAGGTTTGTTATTTTCAGTCAAAGTGTTGGGGAACTGCATGATTAGGAGACTGCTTTGATCACACCATGCAAAATCCTGCTCTCAGAGCTGGGCAATTACAGACTGCCCCTTGCAGAGGACTTGAGGCAAAGCTACCTGCAAGCCCCTCAAATGTTCATTCAGAGCCAGAATCAGTACTAGCTCCAGTTCAGTTTGTCCAAATGAAGTATGACGGGACTATTAAAGGGCCTTTGTCTGCGTTTGCATAATCCGTGTGCTCATTATTTCACAACTCCATCCACATGTAAAGCTTTCCACCATGCTCTGGCTCCTCCACACTACAAGCACTGGCCCCCAGATGGGGAACAGACTTGGAATGAAAATGCCAAAAGTTTTGAAAAGAAGCACAACAAAGCCTGGACCTATATGTTCAAAAAGCACATCAATGGGTCAGCAAAGCCCTATGCATAGTCAGCTGAACACATGCACCAGGCTCACTGAGACACTTGTAAATATGATAAATATCTAAAACTCTAAAATAGGGAGGGAAAAAAAAAAAGACCACATAAAACAAATGTACAATCCAGCTAACTCTTTAGAAAAGCTCAACAAACACTTGTATAACTGTGAAAAATAGAGTGAGGGAGTAAAAGCAAAAGCATTTCTTAATTCAAAAATGCAGGTATTAGAGACACCACCTTAATGCTCCCAGGCACTGTCCACCAGACAAACAAAACAAGATGACAATGTTTGAATCACTTGCGCTATTGCACCAATGAATCTTTGGAATCATATGCTCATTTTCCAAAAATAAGCACAGTGGTCTGGCAGCATTTCCAGACTGAAATTATAAATCTCAATGTAAACGCATATTTGTGTAAGGGTGATAGGTAAGAGGCACTTATTTAAGGGACCTTATGCATGAGGATCCATCATGTCTTGGTTTCATCTTGTGACACTGCAGGTCTCTCCCATTATCATAAATCACCCTGCAACAGCTGAGCCAACCTGCCCAATGAAAGCAAACATGGGCTGGCAGTGAGACTCTGCAGGATGGACCAAAGCCTGAGGCTGCCACAAGACCTTGGTTTACCAAGCTCCAGCCCAACATTCCCTTGGGCACATGCAGGAGTGGGTGTGACCATGACAGGGAGGAATCCAAGATGCCATCATCCATCACAGAAACCACAACAAGGCCTGCTGATCAGGAGTGGGGACAACAGCCACCACAGCAGTGTTTACTCTGGTGCATACCATGTTGTGATGTACTTCTACCACAACAAAAATCAATTGTGTGTTTTTACAGTGCATTTTTGTGTACTGGCAACCAGTCATAACCATCCTGTGAAAGCTTCTTATCTAGTTACTATTTCTTCAGATAAGAGCAGGAGTTTGGGACTTTAAGAGAGTGGCTTTGATAGACAAAGCACAGAGTGGACATTAAGTGAAAAAATATCATGAGAAACTGGTAGCCAAACATGGCATAGGAAGGGATGTGACAAACCCAGGCAGCAGTGACAGGGAGGGTGAACTACAATGGAAACACTCTAGAATGAATCCCAGAATCAGCTGTGCACACAGCGCAGTGACTTTCCTTCACCTCTCTCTCTTTTTCAAAAGATATTAATACCTTTCAAGAAAATGCTTATTTCCAGAAAATAACCTCAGGATTTCTCCACAGGCCATAATTAGCCACTGTTTCCTGAGGCTATCTAGAATTACTGACCAAAAAATAAAGTGAATAAGAATAGGTTCCAAGTAAAAAGATGGGTGAGCACCACTCAGACACTAAATATCCCCAGTATACCAAAATGTGTAGATGCAATGCTTTACAAGAAAGCACTGACAACTTAAAGAAAACTCTACCATTTGAAGAAAGAGGGACTCATAACAGCAGTGATTCTGCTCTGCCCCACAAGTTGCTATGACAATTTCTACCCATTAGGGCCTGTGCATCCAGGGGCAGATTTGTCCACTAATTTCAGATTCTCTTTGAGTTTTTCTTTTTCAAAATGCTTTGTCAAAAGCATTCTGCTTTTGGTTATTGTCACACCCAAAGACACAACCCACCAGCAGCAGCCTTGAAGGTTTATTGGTAGGGTATTTAGTTTAAGGTCATTCCCATCCCAGCTGTCACCAGAGGTGGTTTTATAGCGTTTCATGAATGGAGCAGAATGGGGCTTTTTACAAGGTGTGCGTTGGCTTTCCAGCAAACCCTGACTGAAGCATCCCTTTACTGGGGCAAGGGGAAAATGTGCTAAACCCTAGAGCACTGTGGTAACTCACAGATCTGACTCTGCCTTCTGTGGAAGGTAAAGGGCAATCAACAGCTTTTTGTGGTGGGCATAGATCCCACAGCTCTCAGATCTCCCCATACTGCTGCCCTATCCCAAGGCACAGCACATCAAATATGTGCACTGCCATTAGAAATAGGCATTTGAGGGGATTGATTCCTTAACTCTCCTCATTTTCTGGGGGAAGGAGCAACTTGGAATGACTCTTTCAGGTCAGCCCCATCAGATTTGCTGTGTCCAGCAAACCTCCACCAAGGAGCATGGCCAACTAAGAGTCAGCAGATGAAGTGGTGAGGACCAAGAGTGCCCACTGGCAATGCACGTGGCAAGACCCTTGTACACCTGCTCTGGTTCTGGGCTCAACTGTCTGACTCCAGCAAATCCAGTCCAAGAGAAAATCCCATGCTCACATCATCCAGCAGCAGCCACTTGGCTGAGATTGGATTTCACTCCTGGGTTCTGCATACTTGCTGCGAGATGCAGTCATGATTGCAGAAGTGACCAGAGAAAAGGCTTTGTGTGCCACCAACAGAAATGATTTTCAGGAAAGTGTTGTCTCATCCACATCATACCCCAGTGTGAGCACACAGCAAGGAGCAATCCTGCCTGTGCTGCAGGTCTCTGCTTGTGAACCAGGACTGGCACAGCAATTGCTCAGGGGGCTCCATAAAGTGGAGTGGAGCACAGGGCCGTGGGGATTCGCTTTGAACCCCTGAGTCACGCTACAGTTGGCTCAAGTCAATGACTCACTCTAGTGAATGCTAAAGTCATTCATGATTTCTTTTTCTTAAACAACAAAAGTAACAGGTTTATGTGCCCAGAAAGGGTAATAAAATGTAATGGACACTCTGGTGAGCCTAAATCAAAACCCAGTGAAGGCAATGGAAGGAGTTCTGTGGCTTACACACACACTTTCAATCGTGCTGCCTTCAGTTTTTCTTCAAGAGACCTTTCCATTTAGCAGTGAGGAAAGATCTTTCCTTTATAGCATTTATGTTCACCTTTCTTTGAAGCAGTCCCATTTGCCACAGTGTACTTAAGAGCAAGAAGCAAAAAAATAAAAAAAATTATTGATTCCTACTTTCATCTTAATGTAAAATGCAGTAATAGCTTAACTGTGGGCTCCAAAATGCTGTACTAGCATCACCAGAGGGTCTTAGGGGAAAAAATCAGATCCAAATCTGTGGGAGGTAAAGATTACCCAAGGCCTGGAAGGAAGAGGAAGAATCCTTATCTTAATGACAAAATTTTCTTCCAATCAGTAATGTTTACATATTATTAAGTATGGGACATTTTTACCTTCTTTTGGGATGTCGCATTACAAAAAAAAAAATCCCAGAGAATTAGAAAAAAAGAAACATTAAAAGCTCATTAGTACAGTCAGGTACCACTGAGTTATCCAAGTAATTGTTGTTTATACCCATTGTTAAAGCTGTTAGTAAGCACTTGGGGGCAAAGCTTCCCTTACTGTAAATAGGAAAGTTGTGCAGCTGTCCAAGATGTTCCTGACTAACACATATTTTCCAGATATGCCTCAGCTAAGCTACTTGAAAAGACAAATATATCTTTTCAGACAACCTATACATTTAAAAAATCTCTTTTTGTGAACACCATTTCTAAAAGGAATGAGGTACGTAAATGGTGAGAAAGAAAACCCCACAACATTAGGACATATGTCCTTGAATTTGGAAACGAGTTACTGAACTTGTATTTGAGCAGTACTGGATGCTACCACCACACTTCTCTGTTCAGATTCATCTTGCTGCAATCCAGGTCCTTTCAGTCAGGGCTGGAATTTCACAAAGACTTCTGCAAGGGTGTGAAGAAGTCACTAAGTTTTAACAAATTGTAATGAGAGGGAGGTGCCTGCAGCCTGCTTCTCAGCCAGCAGGATGGAGTAAGGGATTCCCTTCCAAAATGCAACTTAGACAGGACCACAGTAATTTACATACCTACTCCAGAATGGCTCTTACTCACAAGTTACACACAGGTTACAGCTCCCTCTCTCAGCTCTGAAAGAGCTTAGTGTTGATTAGCTATCCCTAACTTCATATTAACTACTCTTTAAGCTATATTCCTTATTCATCTAGGTCAAGGCAGGGATGGGTTAACAATTTTATAATTAAAATTGTAACATCATTAAAAATAATTAAAGTCAACCCCAGCATCTGACCCAGCCTTGAATCCATGACTTTGGCCGGCAGCCTTAAAAAGGATTATTCCCTTTTCTTTGGGAGATGTCCCTCTTTTTTTTTCTTTAAAGTCGGGTTTTATCAGGGCAGCTTTCCAGTCTGTGTGGCTTCCCTTCCAGACATTTTCAAAACAGCCCTTTAGTCCCTTGCTCTGTGGTTTCTTTCACATTTAAGACAAGCACTGTTCTAAAACCCACATGTCAGAATTTGGGATTAAAAATAGCCATTGCAGAGTGGTTAGCATGAAGCAGCCATTCATGGCACACAATAGCCACAGCCACAGCTGTGCCAGCTCCAGCACAGCCCAGCCATGGGCACAGCCCTGGGCCACTGCCTTTCCCAGGCAGCCCCAGCCCTTCTGTCTCTCCCCATCTGACAGCCTTGCAAAGCTCCCAGAGAACGTTGGCTCTTCCAGAGCAGAGCCACAGCACTCAGAAACCTCAATGAGGCTCGTGTTCAGTAACCACAAGCAAATTTCTAGGATAAGTTCCTCAAGCCAGCATTACTGACTTGTAATGTGTATAATCTCATAATATAGCATATTTCACAAGATCCCTGTGAAACTCTGCAATGTGTCATTACATATGAATAGTTCTGGCAAATTTAGAGGAACATCTATAATTACTAAAAATTGATATGTAAAAGAACAAAAGTCCTTCTTCCCAATTGCCATAAATACTAGTTTGAGGTTGGAAAGTCCTTTAAGCACACCTTAAACCCTTCCATTTTCTCACATGATTGTTTCAGAGTAATGGTTTTCCTATTTATGCTTCATTTACACCCCGCCTCTTTATAGTTATGCCTCTTTTATATCCTTCTCAATCCCTTCCCCTGGCCAGGTCTTACCCCCTCCACCTCATTGCCTCTCCCACCTTATGCAGACTCTTCTCTCTGTTTCAAAGCACTTCAGTGAACTTTAGTCTCCCAACCTGAAAATCTGTTGCCATGATTTGAAAAGTTTAAGACAGGTATACCACTCTTTCCAACCACAATAAAATAATTTTAGAGTCATTTTACACATGAGCAAAAGGAACAGCAAAAATTTCAGTCGGGCTAAAAGGTGAAGCTGGAAAAGTTTCCAGTCCTTCCATTAGCAGGGTCTTACTGCTGGCTTCAGTCAGTGCAAGATCAAAACCCAGCTGCAAAGCAGGTTCCTAACCCAGCTTTCCTGTCAAAGCACAGCTACTGCTAATGCCAGGTCAGGTGTGCTACAGCTGCAAAACCTCCAAGGGTGGTGCTCCCTCCCCGGGTCTCTGCTCCACTGTTGCAGTGCTGCGCTGCTGAACAAGTGCTTGGCTCATGACCACTGTGAATTCCCACAAAAGCTGTGTTGGGCATTCCTCATGCTGTATCAGAGAGCAGTTTGGCTCTGTCATACCTGTAACTCCTCCTGGAGCAGCTGTGGTCTGCTAGCTGATCACCCTGAAGCCACCAGTACATCAAATAAGCTCAGTCCATAGGTCCCAGCCTCTCCTCAAAGCCTCTGACCACCCTGGGAGCTCTGCTCTGGAGCCTCTCCAGTTCATCCAAATCCCTCTTGAGCAGGGGAGCCCACAGCTCTGTGTCCAGTGCTAAACAAATGGGAACAAGGATTCTCCTTGGTCTTCTGGCCACACTACGACTGATGGAGCCAAGTGGGCAGCTTGCCTTGTTCCTTTTGTGTCATTTTGCCAGGTACATTCCATGTGGTGTCCATCACAGCCCCTGTCCTTTCTCACAGGGTGGCTTTCAGACAGTCAGGTCAACTGGTGCAGGGGATCGTCATGTGCAGAGGTTCTACTCTTCTGGTGAACTTTTTTAAACATCACAATAATTTCCATTCTTCTTGAATCTTTTCCATTAAGCAAATCAATCCCTCCTTCTAACTTTGTGCTGTCTCCATACTTTCTAAAATTGCACTCTTTTCCTCATGCAGAGCTCAGAAAATATGATCAGCATCAGGGCCAGTGTGAATCCCCAAGCTGTTTGTGTGAAGTGCTTCATGTCTTATTAATAATGTCTATGCTTCATGCCTTATCAACCAAATGGACTTTGACTAACACCCAGTAAGCCTGGTGATCCATCATGTTTTTCACCCATCCAACTGTCCATTTTCCCAGCTGGAAACCTGGAAACAGGTAGATCCTGTTTTCCCTCTGTTCCATTCTCTCTGCAAATCTTCTTTCAGGTGGTGCAAAAAAAAAAAAAAAAAAAAAAGTAATGTGATACTATTCATTTTAGTCAAAATTACTAGTTCCATAAGCCCAGAATTGAAAACATTTAAAGATAAGAGCATGGTGAAAACTGATGCCTTTTTCACTATATTAAGTTGCATCCACTGAGATTGTCTTGGTTTGAGTAAAGCTAGGAAGCATCTTTTGCATTGCACAGAGAGGAGGGAGTTGGCAGCACAGAGACTGAGAAGAGCCAATCCCCTGCTCCCACAGGCTACACAACAGCAGCTCCACATGGCTCCAAGCCATCAGGCACAAAGCACCATACACAGCCTGGCAGAAGTCAAAGCTCTTGGAGGAGGTGACAGGCAGGGTCCTGTCAGAGACCCACCACTCCATTACAGAGCAAAACTGGCTTCCAGCTGGCTTCCAGGGAGAGCTGGCTTCCAGGGAGAGCTGGCTTTATCTCCCTTCAGTTGAGCAATTTTCTGATTTCATTGTTGAAATCTTTGCCCCTCATTTTGAACTAATAGCTCTGTTCACTCTACTTTTACAATGGAATAATAAACTTCTGGGGGAAAAGCCAAGCATTTCAATCTCTACAGCACAAAACAAAAATAAAATAACAGTGTGTGACTGTTCTTTAGTGGCTTTTAAATTCTCAGGAAATGAGCTGTTCATGTGCAGGTAAAGTAGCGGGTTTTGATGATTTCTTGTGAATCAGATGGTACGCAAGGGAAGCAAGGGAAAGGGAGAAAGGTATTCTTGTAATCTGTTCTCAGGCAAATTGTTGAAATGTGCTCCTACTGAAACTAAGTATTTTACAATTTAAATGACTGGGCACAAATCTGGTTCCAGTGAGAACTGACAAAATGTGAACCCTTGAAGGCTAAAACGCAGTGGACAGTACCAAGAACCAGCACTGGATCTCTCCCACAGCCACAATCCAGGTGAGAATAAATGAGTCAAGAGAATGAGACATTGTACCTTCTGCTCAAACAAACAAGCCTTCAAAGATCAAATTCCAAAAAGGCAGTTCATCCTAGAGGACATCAGTCACTATAGCAAAAATATCAAATTCAGATCACTTGTCTTTCTCTGCAATGACAAGGGACATTGAACTCACCCCATGATAGTTAGGTGGCCTTGACACACCATAGATACTAAAAAAATTAAATTAATATCCAAGTATTATAAAAGAATAAAAAAAAAAAAAAAAACCACAGACAATTCATTTAAGGGTCTGGCTGCTAACCTTTCACATGAGAAAGAGAAATTTCCCAGGGCCAAGACCACTACAAACAGGACTTGTGGACCCTGCAGGTGACTTCACTGACCTGGGGGATCAGGAAGGGAGGAACCCTCACCCTTCTGCAGTAGTGGCTGAGCATCCCCTGTGCTCACATGGAGCAGAACTCCCAAAGGCAGCAGCTGTGCAGGGGCCCAGGACCATCATGCAGTGTCACAATTCTGACCCAAATACTTGGGTCCCCAAGCACCCTGCATCCCATGCTGGGCACTCACAACATGCACAGGCATGTAAAATAATGTAAAATAATACCTGGACCAGCAAATGGCACCACATTAACTTGTGACCTGCAGGTAACAGCCCAGTACAGATTGTCTTTGTTGGTCAACATTGCATTGCACGTGTCTGGACAGTAGTAGAAGTTTACAGATATGAAATATTAAAACCAAGAAAACATTTTCTGCATGATCTCTCTTCAGATAAATAACCTAGGTACAATGGAAATGCATTCAGTGATGAATCCCACAATTCTTTCTCAGGCCACCAGAAGTCACTGAGAGTTTTCTCTGGTTTAATTTCCTTTCCTCCTTTCCTCCTTTTCTATAAGTACTCATTCATTTAATTTTCATTCATGCCTATCTGTGAGCACAAAGATACAGAGAACAGTTCATGAGAAGACATGAATACTAAAATCAGTTTCAATTCCTCTGGTGTGGCTTCAGAAGTGAAAAATCGAAGCCTCCCTTTGGGAAATTTTCATGGTGAATATTGTTATAGTAAATGATTAAGTGGTGGAGTGGTTACTTGATACCTATGGAGACAGAATCCATCTGTCAGATTACCTGTGAAAATGGTGGACTTTTTCATATATAGATGTGTCTTCATGGGCACTGAGCTTCAAACATCCCCAAAGTGCAATAACCATGTGATTCATGGCAGTACAGAGCTGTTAGCAGGGGAGGCTTTGTTGACATTTGAGATCAGCTGTGCAAAAAATTCTTCTAACATGAAATGAAATTAATGTTAAAAAGAGATGCCAAAACTGAGAGAATGTACAATTCTTACAATCTTACCTGATCTTCCACTGTGTGAAAGAGACTTTAAAGATTATGACAGAAATTTCCCTGAGAGAAATAATTTGATTTGTTCTGTAAATCTGTTCACTTGTTCCATAATCCCTCAGATATCTCTCAGATCAGGGACCTCCCAGAGGCAGCACTGTGCTTTTGTTTGCCCTGCTGTTTGAACTCACAGCCCACCTGAGAGTTAGTACTAAAATGGTAACAAGATCTTATTTCTACTCTAACAGAAAAGTGTTTCACCATATGATAAGAATAAAGTAATAGAAATATCACAGGCTTGTTAAACCTTTTGTAAAATGGTCTACTTTTAAAAAATTGGTTTGTAATTCCCTTAAACCCTTCTGCAGTCCTGTAGTAGAGACAGAATCATTTTTAATCTTTCCAGGGATTCAAACTCTCCAGAAAAAAAAAATCACAGACTATTACACTCTAATCAGCTTTCCTTTTTCTTCACAACACGGACTTGTGTTCGGATATTGCTCTGCTGTTTGCTGAAGGGGTGGGCACCACAAGGGCAACAGAAAGCTGATGATGTTTTTATTGGCTCACTCAGCACAAAATGACAAGCAGAGAGTTTACCCTCTTGATGGTTGATACTGGTATGAAAAATTACCTTTTTAATTAAAATAATTTGGCATCAGTAACCCAATACCAGGATAACACAATGCAGCAAAGAGCCTTCCCCAGATGTCAATGTGTTCCCCAGATGCTGCCAGTGTGCCCCAGCTCTGCCCAAGTGGTGATCCTGGTTGCTTTCTGTTAGGAAGGTGTCAGTCAGGACAAATGTTTGTAGGACTCTGCAAGAAAACATGAAAAATTTTTTAAAAGTTTGGCTATCACAGTGCCGCAGCCAAACTAGATGTCTTAAATTAGTCCAACAGCAATCATTTATTCTTTTTGTTTTTACCAGTATTGAAGATAGACAGGTAATTGGCCTAGATACCAATCACAGAGGCATTACCACCATTTCTGGTTGGACCAGCCTTGGCTAGTGGCACATCCACCTTTGGAGCCATCAGGGATTGGCTCTGCTGGACACGGTGGAAGCTTCCAGCACCTTCTCACAGAAACCACCTCTGTGCCTCTGTGTGCCCCCCCCCAACCCCTCCCAAAAAAACCCAAACAGGCCATGCAAACCAAATACATTGGCACAGAAAACATCATGAGATCCCCCCAAAAGAGAAGCAGCATGATTTCCTCTAAGTGACAATTAGAAATGCATTAGATTCAGAATACTACAGCCAGTTGCTGCTGTCTCTGTGCAGAGAATTTTCAACCTGTATTACTCATATTTTACTGCCTGACCTCCCAACAGCTGCCTTCCCAGAACCTTTGGTTATCTCACACTAGAGGCATTTGAGACCACCACCGGTGGTGAGATAAAATAAAGGTTATACCGATTTCAGGCTTGCTGCTGCCTGGAAATGCTGTCATTGGTGGCATGAATTAAATCTTCTCCAAGGAGTACAGAACAAGCTCCAGATCTGCTTGTTCACCCTATTCCTCTTAGTGTTGGCCAGATTCTTTATACAACTGCCCTGTTTTCCTCTGGTGAACACCTGGCTCTTGCCAGCTCCAAGTGAGCTCACCTGTTCCCAGGGAAAGAGAGCCAGCAGGGTCACTGGTATTTCTGGATAGTTGAATGTCAGCCAGGTCTCATTTTAGCCTGTAAGTATGAAAAAAGGACCCGCTTGAGTCTCACTTAACCTACCTTCCAACTATTTGTAAGGCTTATTACCCATCCTGAGAGGCCTGTGTTGAAACAAAATTTTGCAAAACCTACACTTTTTTTTTTTAAAGGCAGGTTTTCACTGTTTATTCTCTAATAATAACTTCCTCACCTGGGTATTTTACAGCAAAGACTTACCACACTGTGTTGTTTGAAGGTTTTCCTGCCTTTATGCAACTTTCACAGGTAAGCAGACAGATTTGCTCTTGTGAGTGCTGTCAGTTTGCAGAAGCACTCACTGCATGGGCTCTTCACTAATACCTGGCTGCCACAGTAAAATGATGCAGAGGTCTTCCCAGAGGGAGCTCTGAAAATCATACTGTGTGCAGCATGACCTGAGGCTGTTACTGTTACTTTGAGTTTCTTAGGTTTTTACAAGGGAACAAAACTGCACTGTGAAACACAGAGCCTTTCTTGCTGACCCCCAACAAAGCCTTCGTTTTGGAACTGCTCCCAGAGCTATCTCATCAGGTCTAGAAAGCAAAGGAAACAATGGCTAAACATAACATCCCAGAACTGATGCACTGATGTCCTTTCTACAAGCTGGATTTTCCAAGCACATCATGAAACTGCAGGTGGATGTCATGGGGTCTTGAGGAACTTCTAATCTGGATGCCATTAACACCACTCTGGGAGGCCCTCTCAGCACACCCAGGCATTCTGCATCCACACCAATCTCAGCCTTTCTATCACAGCTGTCTGAAAAAAAATATAGGCAGAGGTAAAATAATATTTCTTGACATAGAAAAATGACTGCAAAATCATCTGGCAGATAAAAATAAGTAAAACTTCACCTGAGGTATGCAGCAAAGCCTAACTTGCAACAAAATGCAAGAGAATGAAGTATCTGAATTTAAAATAGTTTTGGTTGGAAACTCCTCTTCCAACAGAAAGCTTTGAACAGTAGCAGACAGATAGATTATGGAGAAGAAGATTAGGAAGGAAGCTTATACCACTGAGCTAAAACAAAGAAGAATGCAAAAGGGAGTGACTTCATTTTATATTAAATTTCATCATAAATGGAATAGTTTTAAATGGTTTGCTTATTTTCCAAATGCATGTTTTTCCTTTTATATACAAGAAAGGCAAAACTGTGGAACTTTGTGCTTGGAACATGGCCTGGTAAGGGATGTGATGGTCATCTGTGTTCACAGACCTTATCTTACAGTTGGGACAGCCCATTAAACAATTGTGTCTCCTGAGTTTAACCAAGAGCTGCTGGAAATCCCAGAGTTTCTGGGATAAATTCATTAATATATTTTTAAATAACATAATCCTTATGAACTACAGAATTATAGCAATTCTGTACAAGAAAGGAAGGAACATAATGTTGTGAACATTTTTTTCTCCTTCTAGTACAGCTTTTTCACAACCAGGGTGGATTCATCTCACCTTAGAAGAGACAGCTACTTTTTAGACCTTTGAAGTTGGATGAGACATTGAAAGTGCAATTAATTTTGTCAACAATGACATCTTTGCAGTCAGTAACATGCATCCTTTCTTTTTTATGTCCAAATGAAACCACAGAAGAGAATGCAGGGAATATGTCATGAAAGGGTCAGGAAGAAAAAATAGAAGAAAAGGGAAAGAAAACATTTTAGAAACTCAGGACAGAAAGAACAGCAGGTTCTAAGTCCCAACTGCTTGTGAGACAGCATGTTTGAAGAAGAAGAAGGCAGCCAACGTCCTGGAGACAACCCTGGAGCAGTACCTGATGCCAAAACACAAATTTACAAGAGAAGAGTCAGGTAAAATGGGACTTTGATTGAGGGGAAAGAAATTTTGCCTTGAAGAAGGATCAGAGCCAGGATAGCTGGACAAAAGAGGGAACAGAAGAGTCTGAGAGCAGCAGCAGGAAAGGTTACACAAGTCTTTAGATGAGGGGGAAAGTGCATAATAGAAAGCACATGACAAGAGAGCAGTCCCAAAAGGAGATGAGGTATTAATGAAAATATAAGCATATGTCTCTCTACCTGCTGCATGCAGACAGAATCTCTGTGTGTTTATGATCCTGCATATAGGAATGAACAAAAAATGTAAAAGCTGAAGTTCTGAACAAAGAATACAAAGAGAATGTCCAGGTATAATCTGCATTTTGAAATGTACATTTCTCTGAATGTCTTCGTTTTTCAGTTTAAAGTTCACCCATTAGCCAGCTTGAATTGATATTTGCAGTATAACCAGCTGTCTTTTATCAATTCAAAAGGGAGGAATCCATGCTGAACTTTGTGAAGAAGGAAAAGCTATGAGCAAATCATATCACAGGAGTCAAAGAAGGCAAAAAACTCTCTTTTTTTCTGGCTTTAACAAGACCTAGACATTATGAACACAAAATGTGCACTAAGCATTGTTAGAAAGGGGAAAAATATAAGTAGAGAATACCCCACTTGTTAATGCTATACAAAGTGTTTAGAAGATGTAATCTGTTATGGACAGATTAGCCCTTTTTGGAAAATACAAGTTATAGAGAAATCTTGTTTAAGTAGAGAGCAAATCTGCAGAGCAGCATTTCAGTTGCCTGAAGAATTCTGCTTGTGGATGCATGTTGATACTTCCTTCGTTAATTTTGTTTCTCACCTAAAATTGTGAGGATTTCTATTTTTTACATCAAATGAGGTTCACATTCAGGGACACAAATTTATCCCATCAGGTTTTTTTCTATGAGGAGGAGAAGCCAGTGGACAATGCTGCAAGTGATACATAGCACCCATTCCCACTCATGGTGAGAGCACTGTCAGGGGCAGAAGCCAAGTGAAGAGCAATCCTATGCTGGCAGGGTGTGTACAAGATGCCATTTAATGTCAGTGCATAATTAAACACAAGCAGAGATTTTTTGCTGGCAATGATGGCCAGCAGTATTGCAGATTATTTGGGGGTTTATTTTTGGATAAAGGAAATGTTATCCATCATTATCATTCTTTCCTCATGTCACACAGTTCACTTTTCAACTAAATTAGCCATAACTGTTGACACAGTCTTCATAAATTCCTCAAACACTAGCAATTAATTGTGTTCATTATTGTTCTGATTGATTTGGCAGCTTTCACAGATATAAAAAAAATGTTCTCATCTTTTCTTATGTTTGTGTTTTCATCTGACAGTCTTTTATCCAACCCTTTGCTGGTGCAGGCAGCAGCATTGTATAAACCATTTCAGAAACTGCCAGATCCATCCTAAGAGTCATATGGGTTTTTAATGATTTCTCAGAGTTCAGCATCTCTAAGGGTTAGGAATTCATTCCCATTTTCCAGGAAAAAGATACTAATTATACTTACTTTCCCCCTATTTTCATAGCAAAGCTGCTTAGGGTTTTTTTCAATCTCTCATATGGATTGGCCTCTTCCAATCTTTCAATGTTTTATACTAAACAGGACAATTTCTTTTAGATTTTTTTGAATCAGATTCCCCTTTACCCAATTATCTTTAGCAATCCTCCTCTAGAGCTCAACTCTGGATGTCCATGGCCAGAAGTGAACATCCCACCTAAAGGTTTCTTTATTGTCTTATGTTGTGATTCTGTGTGTATAATAAGTCAGTTGAAAATATTTACCCTAATGCCTTTTAGGACAAGTTTCCAGTTTGTTTGTTTGTTTGTTTGTTTAGTTTAGCAGATTATCTGTATGTGAGCATCCTATAAGTGATATATGAGCCCACACCTGTAACAAATTCCCAGTTTATTAGCAGAAGTCTCACTTAATTTGCAAGGACAAAGGTTTGAATTTTGCCTAGTTGAGTAGTTGGGTGTCACTTTTTCTGCAGCTCCAGTCTGCCAGGGCATCCAGCTCTTCTCAAAGGTAACAATGTGCCCTTCAGCACTAGACAAATCTCTCAGCTCCAAGAAGCTACGAAATGTCATCAGCACATCCTTACTTTTTATCCTCTTGTCACTAATACAAATACAGTGCACAGTGTCACTGCCTGGACACTGCCCTTTCTGTGAGTGCTCCTCCTCTCTTGCCTGCCTGAGTGCTCAGCCACCCCAAAAACCCTCTGTTTGTCCCTCCATCCTGCAGCATGCCTGTGTTTCCCACATAGATCCCTAAGAAACCAGAAATCTGGGCCATACTTCATTTCTTCTTTTTAGAAAAGGAGCCTATCCATTCACAGCTGCTACACACCCTGGCAAATCCATTTACCCAGCTGCTATTGCATTTTCTCCCATTCTCTGTATTATCAGAGCTGTAGTTTTTAGTAGTAAAACTTCTCTTGTTTTCTTTCCCATTGGCTGTTCTACTTTGCCTCCTCATCAGTGCCGCAGCTGCAATTGAAAACTTAATTCAAGTAATCATTTAATTTTGGTGTTACATTTTGTATACTTAACAATTGTAAAATTCCAACTACATAGACGAGTCATTTCTCTTTCTATACCACTAAAGAACATTCTGTATTTTTTTAGTATCCTTTTCTGGTGTGTCTCAGTTAGGTGTGTTTGGCAGTTTGCACTTCATCCACCCCATTTTGACCTCTATGACTCCTGATGGCCCTTTTTCCACACTTTCAAATCCCTCTCTCCTCTATTTAAGGCAGTTATTTATCTTCCTGAACCTGGAGAGTTTCTCTGTAAGATTTTCCTCGTGGCTGTAATGGAGAATTCTGTCACTTCAACAGAAGAATTTGTGGCCACTCACAGCCTGGAATACCTGGGTGCTGCTGTCATCAGTACCACTTGTCCTTCAGCCTACTCCAGATGAATTAGGGTATCTCATAATGCTCAACACAATCCCCAGTAATCTGCATATCCTTAACACTGTTCCAATACCTAACATACCTCTTGCTATCCCTGATACCCTTCTCTCACCCTTAAGGTCCAGGGGTAAGGCTAATTAAAGATCCTTGTCAATCATTATTGATATTTAGGAACCCTAAAGTCAAGGTGCTTTCAAGGGCAGGGTTTGTTTTCTGTTTGTTTTTGCTGCAGTTTAGTACTTGCTCTGGTACCTCCCTCCTCTGACACTTCTTTTTTTTCTGTGCTGTCCATATATCTTCTGTATTGTCCCTGCAGCTGTTTCACTTCCTTTCCCTGCAGCCTTTCCTGTGCTACTCCAGTATAGGAAACTCAGGACCATCTGACAATGCTCACCACACTTAGGCACAGCATTCACATGAACATGAACAGAGCCCTATCTGGAAACAGGTTTTTGATTTTACATGACCATATGCCAGGCCTTCTCATCATTTTTCCATTCCATTGCATCATCTAAAGAAATAATAAGACAGTATTTTAATTCTATAACAAAGCAAATAAAAAACATGGTTATTTCACTGAGACAACAAAAAAATATTGTCACTATGGAACACAAGCCTAAACTCATATGAGAAATGTAATTTCCATAATATGCCAACTACTCTTCCCAAAACAAGAAACCCTTCTCCAATACATGAACTGCCACTGCATTTTTACTAAACTCTCAACAAAGCAGCCCAATTCCAAAGTTACCAGAGTAATTTTGATCAGAGCAATAGTTTCATCTTTCAATTACTCTATAGCTGCAGCTGAGAAAATGAGGAACTGAAAAAAAAAAGGAAAACATATGAGAATTACATCATATTTTTAAAGACACAGAAATAATCTCAGTCATATTCCCTGGGTAAATTAACATCCAATCTCCCCTCCCTCTTTCATTTTTCTTCAATTGACACCTCTTTACAATGCTGATTTCACCATCTGGCTGTGGTTTTTTAATCAACTCTTATGTTAAAAACTCAAATTAAAAAAGAACAGGGAGTGGGAGACACCAGTTTAAAGAACTCTAAGATTTCTCAAGCAGCTATACTTTTTTTGTTTTTTTCATTGTCTTCTATAGTTTTCCCTGTAGGAAAGGTTTCTCATCTAAACTTTACTATTTCCATAGCCCTACAGGTAGCCCAGAAGTTAAAAGCAGTGCTTTGAAGGGTGCCCACTTCCCCAGAAGCTGCCTGTGCCTCCAGGCACTGCTCTTTCTGCTGCTGGGCACCTTCTTACCCTCCTACCCAGATTTGCTCAGACAGGAATGAACCCCAACTACAGCCACCCACAAGCCCTGCCCTTGGCATCCCAAAGGAGATGTTCCTCTGGCCAAGAAGGAAGAGCTCCTCACCCTGCCTGAGTTTTCCTCCTTCCTTGTGTTTCTTTCTAGAGCAAAGGTAAGTGCCCTTCATCTCCTACAAGATGAGAAGCAAATCTAAGCAAGACCTGAAGGCAAACTTAAAGGAATTGAGTGGAAATAATAAAGTACAGCTGCCATAATTCTTGTGAAAAAATTAATCCAAATAATTGTAAATGTATTATTCTTACTACTGGGATAACTGCTCCAAGAACAGATCTGGGAAACTGGCTGAAGCACTGGAAAAAACTCTTCAGACACAGACCTGGGTTAGAGAGCAGCTCACACAGCTTCCTGTTCCCAGAGACCTTTGTATGAGCACCCTGAGCTACAACAGTGATTCCCAAAGGTTTTGGACTTCCTGCCCTGGAACAATGGACATTTTCGGTCATGAGGTCTGAGTAGAGCTTCAACAAGGCCTGAATGTTTAAGAAATTTGGCATGACTTTCACCTTCAAAGACAGCCCTGAAATTAGTGCAGGGGTTCACTCCTGTCAGCCCCCTTGTCCTTTTTATAGCCACAACTGCTCAAACTGCCAAATCCAGCAAGAATAAGAGCAGCCACAGCATGTTCCCCATTTCTGTAAGCTCTGGTGGTTACAAGCATCTTAATCAATCAAGGAAACACCTTAAAAAACATGTACCAAGTACACAAGTTTGGGGGAAAATAAAAAGGAGGTGGGTAGGAGAATCTTTTGGTACAGAGTAAATATCATCTGAGTAATGCAGGAACCTTGCACTATATAATATACCCAAAGTCATCAAATGTAGACATCTACCCCTACCAGGTGCAACTTTGAAGTAGTCCTGGGATCGTGGAGGATAGAGCTTCAGCTCTTCAGTTCAGCAAAGTGATAATTTAATTTCATTAATAACAACTTCCATGAGGAACAAGAGCAGATGATGAAACTTCCTCAGATGTTTAACAAAGTTCTGACAGCTTAAAGCTTACTAGACAAGCTAGAAAACAGATATACAGATTTTTCACCAGAAAAGCAAGTAGCTATTGAAAAACAAAACACAGTTCACTGGATTTTTTTCACTGGGAACATTTCCATCATGATTTGTCTTTCCCAAAAGAGATGAGGGAAAATGAGAATGAATCCAGAGAAGTCCTGCAAGCTGTGTTACATGGGGCATTGTTCTAGATCAGCATGATTTTGCTTTCCAAACTTGTAACCTATGAATCTCAAGGAAAAAGTTTAAAAAGACAAGACACTCTCAACAATCACTGATTTTCTGAAAAACATAGTTATCAACATTTCCAAACAAACAGATCCAGTTGTTTCTTTCTGCCCTGGAAATGTTCATTAAGCTGTTATTTGTTTGTGCAACAGAGAGCCTAGTGACCTGAAGCTGTTTTGTTTTGCTCTGTGGAGGTCCAGTGGAGACATCAGCTGTAGAAAAGCCCCACTCTGACCAATGCCAGAGAAAATACAACTGGAAAAGCACTGAGCTCATCCATTCTCCCAAGGCCCTGGTTGGATTACATCATGTGTGCTCTGTATAAAGGTGACTCCAGTAGAGATGTGATAGAGAAAATTCAGAGACTGAACATGGTGACCTAACTCCCAATGTCCCCTTCAATTAGCTTTTCTCCTTTACCCAACTGTCAAACTGACTACTTACAAAACCTTTTGTAATCTTCCCCTTCCCATTTTAACATATTTTTATCTGAAACCCACTATGGAGAAATATTTTTTGACTTTCTTATCGGTGGCTTTGTGGCACTTTACTACTGACCACGATGACAAGGCTACAACTTAGACAATCCAGGAAATCACACATACACACACACAAAATAAAAGAAGATTAATATAATAAATTTTGGAAGGGACATCTGCAGATCATTTAGTCCAGTACCTGGCTGGAAAACAGGGTTAAATTCAAATTTGGATTCAGAGAACTCTCCAGTCAAGTTCTGATTATCTCCAGAGGATGGAAAACCCAAAGTCTCTCTAGAACCTACATCTTCCAAACCCACCACATATTTGCAGTAACTCCTTCAGGATATGCACATTTCCATCTGACACACCACTTTTTGGGAATCCCTATGTTGGCTTGGCATCAGCTTGTGATCCTCATTAAAATAGCTCCTCAGCCCTTGACCATTTGGCCCACATCACTTCCTGGCTTATTGGAAATCAGGAAGAAAAGCTGGACCCTGAATCAGTAGTTTCTGTCTTCAGGCAGGAGGCAGTCACATGTTACTGATTGGATCATAGGTTTTGGAAGTCTTCCATGGAAATCTCACAGCACAGCGTATTGTTCTGGCACCTTACAATCTCAGCCTTTCTGAATCAATGCTCTAGCTTTCTTCCTTCAAATATTTTCCAGAGAAATCTTATTAAAATTTTTTATATGATTTCAAAAACTTTACCACATGCATCCCATTTACACCATGGCACAATCCTTTCCAGCCACACCAACCCCTCCATGAGCTCTGTCCATGAAGCAATTGTGGCAGTCCATAAAGTTTTGGGTAGATTTGGATTGTCTGCTAAGTGGGGTAAAACAGGTTTCTAGTTTGTACTGTGGACATATTGTTCTTTTTTCACCCTGATGAAAAGTTATTATGATGATGGTTACAGGGAAATGCAGAGCACTTGGGCAGCTGAAAGAAGGCAATGTGGAAAACCGAGCAGAAAGCCGAAGATCGGAAAGCAACTTCAACCTTCTGATTTCCTTATTGGAACAGAACTGGAATTAATCAGTTCTAGGCCATGATTTTAGCATGATCTTAGCATCAGATTCATGACACTGGCAGCTGGAATATGCCTACCTATTAGATGTGTGAAATAAAACAATGGCCAGGATTTTAAATATAGACACTCAGCACACACACACATCTTGCTTTAGACCTACACATGTAGGTAAAACTCTCTCTTTTTCTTAGGCCCTCAAAGCCATCATCCCTAAACACATCTGCTGGGAACCATTCAACATTTTTTCATACCTAGTTATTTATTAGCCTAAATAAAAATGTCAGAGCCAAATATTAATCTCCTAATTATGGAAACTTTTGGCTTGCGCCTGTTTCATTTCATTAGTATCTCCACAAAGAAATAAATCAGTCTGACAACTCAAGTTTCTGATTGTTTCAGAACTGGGATACCATCAGGTAACAGCGAAAAACAGGGAAGGAAACTTGCACCCAGAATCATGTATAGGAAACCACTGTCAGCTCCAGAACAGGCAAAGACTTTGTACTGTCAGGGAGAGGAAAATACAGCAGTGTATTTATTTTCAAAGTACAGGCAGTGAGGAATGGGGCACTCCTTCCAAATTTCCACAAAACTTTGAAAAATGTCTTGTTTGTAGAAGTCAGCTGAAGTGCAACTGGTGCCAAAGGGAACCAGCTTTAAAAATCAGTAATGGCTTGATGCCTTACTCCTATGCAAGACTTCAAGCAGAGAATTAGACAGGAGAGAGAATGCCAACTGGAAGCAGGAACCTGTCCAAAACATTGCTGGAATTCATTCACTGATTGTTACAGCCCTGGCACCTCCATTAAACTGACAAGTGTTCATTGTCTGAAATAGTCCAGGCTGCAAAAGTCATTATATGATATTGGTTTTATAATATCTTGGAAAAAACAGAATCTCTGTACCAGATACAGGAAAATATTTATCCTATTATGGAAGAGAAGCTATCATATAACACAAGGAAGAGAGAAAATAAAAAGAGAATAAATAGTTGTTCATATCTTATCTTTCCCTTATCATGTCCTTTCTGGTATTTCTACATTTATTTTGAGTAAAAGCGGCCTTAAGGTACTTAATTTCACCTGTTCACATTCACTAATGAGCTAAAGAGCTTACTGACTGTATTTCCACCCTAAATCCATGTTCTTTTTTTCTGTAACAACTCTTCAGGCAGAAGCAGCATCTGCTGCCAGTGCTCTGACACCCTCCAGTCCATATCTGCCACTTTACTACCCTGGTGCTGCCAAGCAAAAAGACCATGACTGAGGTCCTCAGATTTTATCTGGAACAAATCGGCTGGCGACTTCAGGAATTACAGACAGACAGTGTAATTACACAGCCTTTTCCTTGTTGGAAATGATAATAACAACTTGCACAGAACACTTTAACAAAACAAAAATAACCTTTGATCTCAAAAAATCCTCTGGGATAATTAGACAGCCTGAAGCTAACTACCAAATTGTGTGTGGATGGAAAAGATGCAAGGATCTGGCATAAAGGTGATTGCATGCTAGATCTACAAAGATTTTGGTGATTTAGCAAATTTTATGTAAAGTGTGCCTAACTCTGGGAGATTTCTGGATCTTGTACCCAAAAGGCTGCTTTATGCTTCAGCCATGGCATTAATCCTCTGTGAAGAGAAATGTGGAGCCTACAGCATTCAAGTGCATGCAAGGTACTGCTTAAAGCTAGTTCTGCCTCAACACTGACCCCCATGAAATAAAAAACACCCATGAAATTTTAAAAAATTAAAAACAAAAAAGAAACACTGGCAGCACTGTCCTAATGTATAGTACATTCATCCCACAAAACCAGATATTCCTGACTGGAAGCATCTTATGGAGTACCTCTCTCCCCATCCCTTCTACGTTTACAATGGTGCCCCCTCCAGCAGGGTTTGGCACCTGAAAGTAACAAACTAATTCAAATCACCAAGCAGGGACCAAAAGGAACAATTTTCTTCCCATTGCAGAGCTACCCAAGCAGCAAGCAAAACCACCTGGATCCATACCAGTTCATGCTCTTGGACAGCTCTCCAGACTCCTTTTCCTATTCCTTTCATGAGCACACAGTAGCCAGAATTTGTCACCTTGCAGGCATGTAATAGTTACCCATTCTCACAACACCTTCCTGTGAATGTTTTTGATTTGTTCTTTTACAATCCAATAAGTCTACAAAATATGGTCAAAACCAGGGGTTTCTTCAGAAGTTTTCTCTGGAAAAAAAAAAAAAAAAAAAGAAAAAGAAAAAGAAAAAGAAAGAAAGCAATGAGTTATGGTTATTAAAATAAGATGTAGTACTGTCTTCCAGACAGTCTCTGGCTTTGTTATTTCAGGCACTCAGCCAACAGAGCGGAGGAAAAGCAATGAGGAAATCTGCAGAGTGCAAAGTCTAATTTGAAGAATAATTATTATCATTATATTGTGAGACCGTGTTCCCTCGCTGGGACCAGCATGAGGAGTTTCAGCCTCCAACAACGCTTGGCAGTAGGTTCAGAGGTGGGGATCTGCAAGGGTCTTGCAAAAGTTACCAGCTGCTAAAGAGACAGAGCAGAAGGAGGGACGTCTCTGGCTTTCACATAGGATGTGGAGGACACTGAGGGACACCCTGTCTCCAAGGAACATGAAAAATGGGAGCTGTCACTGGAGCAGGGCAGGAGCAGGGGGTGTTTATGGAAATGGTGATAGTCCTTATTCCGCCTCCAGGCAAGGCTGGCAAAATACTTGCTAACTTTGTAGAAGTGCAGTCTCATCCTGCTAAAGCTCCATCAGATTTTTCTGTTTGTAAAGAGGAAGGGCTTCAAACCCAGTTAAGCACCACTGATCCTGAGTCCAGGCTGGGCAAGCTGTCTTGTCCTTTTGCCACACTGCCAGAGGACAATCCCCAGAGTGACAGCCAAAATCAGTGCTGAGCACTCAGGCAGCCCCTATAAGGCTGGATATCTAGGCATGTCAAAAGCTGATAGGAGGCATTAAATTAAGGACAATGTGTAAATCCCCCCTCCCATTCCTATACAGAGCACAGGACTTGAATCCTTTCTAAGAACTGAAGCACCATAGATCTGTTTTCACAAGATGTGTTATAACCAGTAGGAGTCAGGTTTTGGGTACATTTGGAAATCCTGTCTATTTAGGTGTTCAGCCCAAAGCGATGGAGACATTTAGGTGAATCTGACACTTGCAGGCTGCAACTTTTGCAGAGTGCACTGAGCTCCTTTTTCCACATCACAAGATTCATTTAAATTGTATCTAATACCCCCAAAACAGGAATGCCAGCCCTTGTGCACAGAGGACTCCTCTCATTTTAAAGTCTGGCAAAAGTAAAACCCAAAGAAAACAAGAGGGCAATCCCACAAAGCAATGCAGTGTAGCTGTGCTGCAACAGCAGCTCATCAGTACCAACAGCTGATAGGAAAAAAGGTAAATGTTTAGACATCAGGGGTTACCAGAAACCACAAGAAAGGAAAAACAATAGTAAGAAAACTCCATTAACAACAATAATAATATTAATAATAATAATAATTTCTTAATTATATCCTTTAAAGGAAAAGACCCACAGAAGGAATGCAGTAATATTTCCCTTTAACACTCATCAAGAAAGATACAAGCTGTAAATAAAATCATTTGAGGAGCCTGATCTGAGCTGTCACACTGAGCCCTGCTCACACAGATGGAAGGGCAGCGTCCCCTAAGTGGGTCACTTAGGAAAGGCTTGAGCTTTGTAGAAGTGTCCATGAGCTTTGACATATCCTTGACACATGTCTACACATCCTCAAAGCACCTGGGCAGAGGCAAACATATGGCTCTGAAATCTCCCAGTGACCCCATTATCCGAGGGTCACTGACTGGGGCGGCTCTCGGAGCTCCTGTCTGCCTGGGGAGCTTTTAACCCATGACTGCTCATGTGGTCTGAAATGCTGAAGACAAAGGATTCCTCTCAGGCATTTAATTGAAAGCAGTCAAAGGCAGAAGCTTTGATATTTTCACTTGTTCTGAATGAAGTAGTATGAATGGGCAAAGCCAAAAAAAATTGCAATATAGCTGTCCAGCCCCGACAGTGGGAGAGGAAAACTTGCCACCCCCACTGCCCAAGCAGTGAGGCAGTGGGACTCCTGCACTTCAGTCCTTATGGCCCTTTCATCTTTGGCCTTAAACCCTGCTAAGCCACCTGCTATCAGCAACTAAGAGGAGAGAGCAGCCTGAGAAACAATAAAACACAGCAGCTCCTGGGAAAACAGTGTGGTCAGTGAGAGAAGCTCCCTTCCAAAGTGGAGGAGGCAATGGTTCATCTTGGGCAGCTGACAGCTGATAAGCAGCAGGTGGGAGGCAGGGAGGAGAGCAAACCCCCCTCCATGCCCAACACTTCTGCTGAGAGGCGCTGGCAGAGCTTGTGGGGACAGGGACAGAAATAGCCATGTCCAGCTGCAGCAAAGGCTGCAGGACACTGAGGTTTGTGTTAGCACACCAATGCTGAGGCAGGGAGCACACAGCACAAACCACAGCCACCAAGGCAAGATCTGCACTCACCAGCAACAACCTGCTTTAGTGGAGAAAGCTGTAGAAAGGCTGGATGGAACAAGAAACAAACCAAAGCCAGGAATTGCACTAAATCACATCCTCTTGTTTCCCTTGGGTGGCAAAGGTGAGAACTCACCTACATATGAGCTGCAGAGGCAGTTCCTACTTCCAGCTTCCCTTGCTCAATTCTCCTTTGCCACAGAAGGCATAGGATTTGATTACTTGCAAAAATAATACTATTTTTATATGAATATATATAAACATCCAGAGAAAAATCACGGTAATGGTCCTCCTTATGGGCTTATCTAGTCCATTCATTTCAGTAATTTCCCCAAAGCTGGATTTAGAGGATAAGTCTCCACTTTTTCAGCACTCCAACATCTGAAATGTGTATGATGTCTTGCAGTGTGACATTGGCTTCCGCTGAACTTGCTGCCATCTGTAAACTGAACGCTGCTGGGATTCATGGACCCAAAATGCCTGTGAAACAGTGAGACTGCACCAGATCATGGAGAGGTGGTCCCTGGCAGGTGGGGTGGGACAGCAGCTATCAGGAAAGGTCCTCCCCTAAAGTCTGGTTCAACAGTAGGTGACAATAACCTGGAAGTGCTGTCAGTAAAAAACAAGGATCAAAGAAAGAAAAATGCTCAAGTTATTAATGTACCCATGTTCTGTAAAATTTTCCTCTGTGTTTCCATAAGAAAGAATATAATTCTGAAGTCAATGAAGAGCAGCACTGCTACTCTATCCTGGGCTGACAGTGTGTCAGCCCAAGCAAGAGGACATAGTTAAGATCTTCCAGAAAATTGAAGTTACTCCATGTCTGGCACAGCCCCCAAGTGAACTCCTCTCTAAAGTTACAAAGAGATTTGATATTAACCTCATCCAGGCCAAAGTTTTACCCAATATTTTGGTTATGAAGTCCTCCTTTATTGTAGTATTCTGAATATAGCATTACTTTATCTTGGCTTCTGGGCCCCACAAAATCCCATTATAATTAATTTTGCTTCTACAATAGCTCTGGCTCGAAGGATGCTGTCATAATGACCATGAATATAATTGGCTCACCATGCTGCAAGCTGTAGTAAATCATCAGCCACCATAGAGGAGATCAAAGTAGGCTAATTAAACTGTATCCTCAGCTGTCTGCTGCAGACATTTCAAACTGCTTTGGCTCCCAGCTGGAAATCAGTTCTTCCCAAGAGCTAAAGCAACTCTGAACAAAGACCAAGAAAAACATATACTTGTACTTAAACAGCTGTTTAGTCTGTCAAACTGTAATAAAATGCTGGAAAAGCAACTGGTAGATAGAGAATGATACAGTCAAAATCATCTGTAAGAATCATCCTACTAGTGAGAAACAGGAAAGTAGGTACATAATGTATTGAATGGTCTTGATTTCAGTCATGTAGAAACAGCACACCCTAATTTTCTTAATTAGAGAAGAGTAAAACATAGAATTTCTTGGCAAACCTCTTTTGTTATCAACAAATTTAACTAGTTTCCAAATGAAAAAATTATAGTGTTTGCTAAGGACATTTATTAATTGCAAAACAACTGGGACTGTGATAAAAAGCTGATCCTTGGTGCCTCTACCTGGTTTTAGGAGTCAGAAGGACTTGAAGAAAATTATCCCTCTCTCTCAAATACTTCCTAAATTAACAAAAAATTAAGTGCAGGTAAATTCACAGTTTTAAGTAATTCACAAAGAGACTTGGATTTTAAAAGTGAGTTATCTGAATCATAAAATTTGTTCCATGTCAATGCAAAACATCTGATGTTTCTGAGGAACTAAGATCTGGCACTAAATTGCTCCTTGGTCTTCTCAGTGTTGAGATGAATTCTGGCTGGCCATCACAAACTGCACTGGATTGGCCCTGGCCTCCTTCCTACAAAATATGTTTCTAAGAGATATCAATGATTGATGCAGATACAGCTGCCCTGATTGACTCACCAGAGTTCAGTAGAAACCTCAAGTGATCTGTGGAGTTTTAAGAACTGCTGTTATTCCACATTTCTTCACAGAAAAATGAAGGAGGTTCACCACTTTACTACTGCAGAGGGAGCCACTGTTGAGGTGTGACAGGAATGATCTTTTACACAGGCTCCTGCTCAGCCCCAGAGAGAGCTGTGCTGCCTTCCCCATTACTGAAAGTGCAGAAGTCTCTACTATGAATGATGACCTAAAAATGCAGCTAGAGGAAAAAAGGGGAAAATGTACACTTCTGACAGAGTGATCACAAAATTAAATACTTTGGTGAAGAAAGAATATTTTATTTACATAAGCAATCTTGATGCAGCTTGACCCTCATCCTATGAATTTCTTCTAATAACACATTTTTCTACATGCACAACAGCCTCCATCACTCACAGTGACCTGCTTCCTCCCCTCCTTCTTCAGACTCAGAGAGGCAATGCCACAGACCTTCCATGGAGTGGTGAGGGAGGAGAGAGCCCAGCAGGGGAGCTCAGCTCAAAAAGAAAGGAAAAACTATGCATTATAGCTACAAAATCTGACAAGACAACAAAGCAGCATTCCTAAATCCATGTATTTCTGGGTTTGGAAATAACCCAGATTTATTTTTTTTTCTCCAGGAAGTGGAATTTATGAAAAAAAATGTTTTCCAGGAAACACAACTATAAAAAACATATAAAAAAATATTTCCCTTCCCAAATCCCATCTTCATATAAGGGTTTAATTTGTTTACTCTAAAAATTTTAGATGAAGCATTCTTCCATTTATTTTCATAAGGCATGAGCAAAACAAATTTTTGGCAAATTTTATTTTACTTATACCACCAAAATATTGCTTTTTGTACTGAAAGTGAGCAGGATTCAAAATATGTCAGGGACAACTGTTCATACTACATCTCTATTTCCATGCCATAGGAAAATCCAGGGAAAAGTTGCTGTCATGAGCTGATCTCAACTCTTAAGAATCCTTCCAGATCTTTACCCTTTTCTCTCAATTGTGCACTTGTAGGGGCTCCTGTGTGACAATTAAACATCTACACAAGAACCAGGGCAAAAAGGAGGCATCAAGGATACTGCATGAAGACTGAGTCCCCAATATGACAATCTATTTACCATGAGAAGCAAAAGCAGAAAAGAAGATATTACCATTTTAATAACAGCTATTTCCCACTGCAGCAGGAAAATTAATGTCTAAAAGCAAGTAACAGTTTGGGGCATGTTTTTCTATTTGGTGTGGTGATTAAGCCCAAACAACCACCTCAGTGTGGCTCAGCCCAAATACTATTTTATTGTTATTAGGAGAAATAAAATTAGAAAAGTGAGCTTTGGGCCAAATGAAAAGAATTGCTCAGCCTTAATTAGAACCTTATTTTCTTTTCAGGCTATTTCACTCCTTTTATAAGCCTCTTTCTATATATGTTTATTCTGAAACAGAAATACTGCTTAAAATGGCAAGCCCAAAAATTAAATTTTCAACACATGGAAAGGAATCTTGGTGCCATTTTCCATGACCATTTTATCTTATCTCTCCCTTCTTTTGCTGTATCCAGTGCACACTGTTGACTCAGTCCTCAGAGTAGGGATTTCTCTGGCCAAACCATAGACACCCCTCAGGCAGACTCCTCCATCTCCATAAGGCTCAACCCAGCAGGAAAGTGGGAAGTACCTTGGATAAATTGCACCTCAGAAGCACCTATTTCTCCCACTGACTATAAAAGGCTTCTAAGCAACTAGCTCAGATGGCACCTTCCAACATGCCAGGGTTTCCAGATAGCTGAGTTAATTCCACCCCTGTAACCTGCCCTTACTACAGAATTTGTGCTCCTGCACCAAGAGGAGTTGCCCACCTGCACTGCAGCACCTTTGAGCAATGGCTGACATGTATGGCCTTTGTGGTCTGGATGATTCCAGATTTATTTCCACTCCAACTGAATAAACCTCTTTAGTTCAGCTCTAGTTATTCTAGTTTTGGCCATAAAGCAGGAGTGTCCCTTAAGTGGCTCTTTGTTCTTTACACAGCACTAGTAATAAGAGCTGTGCTTATTAACTCTTTGGAAGAAAAATTCAAGGCTAAGATATTCAAGACTGAGTATAATATTCAAGGCTGGTAAGTAGGAAACTTTCCCAGTTATCAGTATGACAAAATATCATTCTTTATAACTGATTAAAACAACATCCAGATGTTTCTCCAAGCACAACAACCTCAGAGAGTATCCTAGGAGTAAAAGACCAAAACAAAATACAGTGTCGGTTCTTTAGTAAGGTCTGTCCTTCAGTTCTCACCTGTCTTCATGTCCCAGTCTCTACATTTTCCCTGTGACATGTACAGGAGAGTTGGACCTGGGAGGGTGAGGCAGAGAGGGAGCAGTACCCAGATCCAGCTGGAAACGGAGGAGTAATGCTTGGGCCACAGGCAGTGCTGGAGTGCAGGGAACATCCTTTAGAGTGCAGCTCTTTCCTTGCAGCAGCAGCTTCAGAGGATGCTGCTAGGAAAAGCTCTGGGCATTTTCTACAGGCCACTGCCCCTGGACTCTACAGTGTCTGAGGTCTCTGGATTAGGCACAATGGAAGAGACAACCCTGACCATTCCCTGTAACATTGTTGCCCATAAATTCGTCTAAGCCTTTACTCTGCTTGCAGACACTGTGTGCCCTCCAATGGCAGCATGTAAAATTTGCCTCCTTATTTTTTTCCAAGAGGTAGATCAGATTTATTAAATGCTGGAGATATTCCTTTCTCTCCACTGAAAGGCCACTTACAGGCATCATTCAGATGATTGAGGAAGCTGAGTCAGTGTTCACTTCTTAAAGATATTTCTTAAGCTTGTGATTGCACACAACAATATTTTTAACTGTTTCTATTTAATTACTAATTATAACTCAAAGCCAAAGATTCCCACATATATATGTACAGACCTATGTAGGGAGGCATGTTTTCCTCTTTGTGTTTCCACCAGAGCTTACATGAGTCATGTCCTTCTTCCTATATCAGAGACATAAAATGAAGTGCAGCCATAAGAACCTCTGTGTCCAGAAGTTTTATTGCATATGACAATTTAATCTAATTTAATCTCCCATCTCTCAGTCCACAGATCTGAATTAACTTTCCAGAACTTCTTATGGAGATTGCTAGCACTAACCTCAGGGAGTGCATGGATGGCTGTGGTGGTTCAGCTACAGCTGACTTCCAGGGACCACCCAGCCCCCAGCTCTGTCTCACTCCCCCTCCTCAGCAGGACAGGGGAAGATTTAAAGATTAGAAATCCCATGGCTTGGGATAAGAACAGGGAGAAAATTTACTAATTATTGTCACATCAAAAAAAAAAAATTAAAAAAGAAAACAACCCTGGCTCAGTTTGGGGAAAAAATAGTTTGATACACTGTCAATTTAAAAATAGGGTAGGATAGTGAGAAACAAAAGAAAAACTAAAACCATCTTTCTCCTTGCTCCCCTTCTTCCAGCCTCAGCTTCATTCCTTCATTTCCAGCTCTTCTGCTTCTTCCTAAAAATGGTTCTGTCAGTATTAGAATGCACTTGACTGCATTTCAGTTCATGGTTTTTGCTTTTCAAATCCATAAATCTCATGTATTCCACTTCAAGACAGTTCTTGATAGAAGTGTCTTGATAGAACCTGCTGAACAGTACTTTCTCTTAGCTACATTGACAGGCCTGTTTGAGTAACCTCTTCATGAGAGGTGAGAAGAGTGAGAGGAGACCTGATGGCTTTTAAACTCAGACTTCAAGTCAGAGAAAAACAGTAAACAAAGGTCTGAACTGTCCCACTCTTCTCCCCACTTCAAATAAATATAACTACAGCAGGGGAAAAAAAGCAGATTCCTACAGTTTTAAGATGAGATTCCCTTTAACCTCTTAATGGAGTGCATCCTGAGGTCTGTCAGTAGCATCACACACACATCCCCATTATCCACCATGAAAGATCAAGCAGAGAATGGGGGAGAGAATTGATTTCCTGTCCACTGAGTGGCAGCTCCAGAACAAGTCAATGTTATCTGGAGCACTAAAGTGGAGCAGGACACTTTAGGATAAAGGCTTAATGCTTTATCTGCTCACATAAATACTTTCAGATAAAAGAAATTGGATTGAAATAACATTCCAACTGTGACACCAACTGACAGCAGTCAGGGAGTGCCCAAGATAAGGCCACATCCTCTATCCTCTGCAAGAAAAAGGAGAGAAAAGGCTGTGTTCCAGTTACGACTGATACAGCAGCTTCATCTGGGAGTTATCATCCCATGAGCCTTGTGTACAGATCCACATGGACACGTGGAGGCAGGAGGCACATTGAATCCTGCCTCCTGAAGAGTCATATTTCAAGACCATAGAATTTTGTTGATCACCAGCTCTTCCTTCAAAGACATCAGTGCAGGTACCAGTTCAGCCAGATACCTGAGCAGGCCCTTCAGATGCTCTGCTGCATGCAGAGTTTGTGAAACCACACTCACCATCTCTGAGTTTTCACTAGAGGAACAGGCTCTTCTTCTTTCAAATTTGCCCCTTCAGGTTGCCTCTCTGGAGCATGGTTCCATTTCTTCTCCCGCTGCCCATTTCACTCAGACAAATCTGTGTGAGTCCAGCTCCTGTTGGCAAAATTTCAAGCTGGCTTTAAATGAGTTTTTTGACTTAAAAAGAAGGAACAGATCCCCAGTTTTTATCCCTGCATCATCTGGAAAATGTCAAATTCTTGTTCACTGAGAATTTGCACAATGGAAGATTTTATTAAGCTGAAATGAGGAAAAGGAAGAACACATCATTTTGTTCCAAATATTTACCTATTTTGGCTGGATGTTGTGAGATTCTACTAGCCTTGACCTCCTAGACCAAGAAAAGAAAACTCAAAAAATGCAGCAGGTAGGGGTAACTTTAAAAAGATGAGGGTAGAGAGGACTCTGCTTTGAACATGTTTTTTATGGCCAAATACCAAGGATGCAGAGAGCCAGAGTTAGGACAAATTGCCTGACATAGTGTAGTACATAAATACACAGGGATCTGATTTAGCTATAATTTTATGTCATTTTCAGTAACCCCCTAAATAAAGGTTGTCCAACCAATAAAGGTTGTTCCTGGTTGTTCCAGCTCTCTAAGCAATGACAGATTCAGAAGAACATCTGAGCACATGCATAACTCTCAGCAGGTGTCTGCTCCTGTTGAAATAAATAGCTGACTAAATAGTTTTAAGGAATTGGAATTCAGTAGTTGTGTGAAACAAACAGGGAATGCTCATAACCAGCAAGCACTACAACAAATAAACCCTGAAACAACCCATACAATTTGTCTGACTTCTGTTACATTTGAAAGGTAACTTTAAAGGCATAAACTTTATCACTGCAAGATAAATGCTCCATTTCTAAGACTACATCCTGACCCTGTCAAGTCAATATGAAAAATGAGTGCAGACAAAAATGAAAACAGAAGGAGGGACTTGATACAAATTGCAAGTGTATAGTATCTCAACTAAGTGCTTTGTGACTCAGAGTTACCGCTGTTTCACAACATTAACAAAGGTTCCACTCAAACATTTTTAAAATAAAAGCATTCATGTTGTTTCCTTTTATCACAAAAATGATTCCAAATCACAAAGATAACATTCCCTTTAAATGTTATTCTTTTCCTGGAACATGAAAAACAGCAAACCCTTGCCCAACAGATAGATTATGGGCAGTCCAGCTTCTTACAGAGCCTGGCACCCTAATTCTGTGACCATTTAGAGGTCAGAAGACACACTTGAAATATGAATTTTAAATACTAGTAAATAATAACCATACACATGATTGTTAAGGTGCCAGCTGACTACAGTCTGTTAATAAATGGATTTCAGTCATTTTGGTACAGACTGTAATACACAAACTTCACAAAGGCATTAGACAAATTTATAGAAATCAGGTCCATAAAGTGAAGCTAAAAAGACCAACCAGGACATTAAAAGGACTAGACTTAAATGTTCTCCTCATAAACCATATTCTTTGCCACTGCTGGTGATTAAACACTAGACTAGAATGACCATAGGCCTAAACAGTATGGTGCAGTATGGTGTTTCTGATGTTATAATTTATAACTATTTGTGGTTAGTTAAGCCTAGCAAAACAGTTCCATGCTGCCAAAACCTCTGTCTTCAAGAGATTGTCAAGGGAAGGGCTACAGCATGCACACCTACACACTCTGGTGTCTAAAATTTCAATACAAGTTTTGTAAGTACTTCAACATGTGGAGCCCTATGAATCTCCAGTATTGATGCAGAGAATTTCAAAATTTCACATACCTGCTCAGCTTTCTGGCATACATGTACCTGTTTCACTAAGTCATCTTTTGCAGACCTCTCAGGAACAATCTACAGATTACCATGTGCCTCAGACTGAAAAACAGCATATCCTGGGAGAATGAGACTCAGAAACTGACCCTCTGGGCAAGTTGCAGTTCAAAATAAGACCCCAGATATCTGAATACAGACACCTACTTGTGAGCCAGCAATTCCACTACAGAGAGAAACATTTATCAGTTCAGTTGCCTAAACACTGGGTGTTTCTGCCATCACAGGCACCTATATCTGGGCCCATGTGGGCTTGGAGAGTCAGCACAAAGTTTATAGGAAATCCCTACTTGCTTGGAGCAACAGATAGAGCCAGAAAAATTCAGGATGCCTGAGGTTAGGTGGTACTGAATGCCTGAAACAATTGAGTCAGTTTAGAGAACAGCTCACCTCAGCAGTATAGACAGCTGCTGGCTGATAGCTGAATGGTGCCTGGAAGTTTAATGATAGAATGGAGTCAGCTGGTGATTCAGTTGCCCAAGCAGAAGTTTCTGGTGCCACTGGAGTTGTTCAGAGTGTCTGAGACATCCACACAGGGCTGATGAGCAGATAAGTGTCTATCCAGAGCACCAGCCATACACCAGGAGTACCCTGGACATCTCAGGTATGCTAAGAGCCCCTAGAAGAAGCATCTGACTCTTGATTTCAGTCCCCTATAACAATAGTTGGACACTTCACTTACAAAGACACACCAAAGTCTACATACTTTCATACTGACAAAAAACCTGCCCACAGAGCTCTTTCTTGGTGGTGAATGTACACCCAAAGAAACAGCAACTGTGACCCACAGGCTTTGATGAGCTCACCTCTGCTGCTCCCAAATGGAACACATGTCCTCACAATGTATTTTAAGTGTGGTGATCACAGGCAATAAATACTGCCTCCATCTCACAAAGGCACCTTACATTGGTAGCATCAAATGATAGATAAGATGGGGCTTTGGGGAGGAGATGACACCTACATGTGAGCAGACTTCCATGCATATAGAAGAATGAGTGCATATTATCAATAGAGTTTGATCAGTCTGACTGGTTGCCCTGAATTAGTTTACTGCATCTTTATTTTTGACTGCGCTGATGCTATGGCAGTAAGGTACCACTGCACAGCAGCTCTGGTTTCAGGTTAAGCACAATTTAGACACAGACAAATATTTCAAGATAACCTCAGAAGAAGATTTAGTGCCACAATCTATCGTAGGAGATCAAGCCTAAATCCATAATACACAACTCAAGGCCCAGCCTTTACCATATGAAGTATCATTCAGAGTACGATTGGCTTAGCAAAGATTGTCATTCTTTACAGCCTTGTCCTTTTCTGTTGTTTGCATTGACTGTGGCTGTGTCACTGAAGGCTCAGCTGTTCTGATTTTTTTTGCACTTCTCTGCTTCCATTAGCTGCTTCTCCACAGAGAAACAACTTAGCCTAACACAGTGCTAGCTTTTGTTTTACATCCATTTTCTGCTGTGGAAAACAAATAAGAGTTTTCTATCAAAGAGGAGGAACATTTCACTCCATGCTCCATCATCTTTAAAATGGGCCACAATTTCTGCCTGTCTCAGCCTCGCCTCTTCCATGGCATTGTTCCATGGGAAGAGAAATAGAGGGAAGATTGACCTTGCAAGGCTCAAAATGCAAAAGTGTTTGTAGAAAAGGAGCAGTTGCTTATTATGACTTTCCTGATCTGTCAGAAAAGAGCACATGGTCAGAACAAGGGAAGTCTAGCCAGGCAATAATATGGAGTGAAAAATACATTAACACACTCACTTACCACACACAATGTCTCATAAATCACATGGAGCACCATTCTCTCTGGCTGAGCTGTAGCTGAGTGCAGTGAGTTTACCTTTCTAGTCCTTAAGACTGTTTGCATGCCTAAGAGCCCGTTAAGAGCTGAGATGTGAGGTTGACCTCTTTTCTATACAGATCTCTGAGGGCAGAAACAGCCATATTTTCACCCAGTGCTGGGCAGAGGGTTGCAGACAAGACACAGTTAAGTGCTCAGCTCTCATTTGGCCATCATGCCCTATTTTCTAGATTCATTTCTCCCTACACAAAAATTTATGTAGGTTGAAAATAATTATTTATTCTTTCTGTTTATGGAAACTCAGCACCAAGACTCAGCAAACACTGTTGCTTTCCAACCATAGAAGGAAATAAGAACCAGTGTGCTTAAGAAAGTAAGAAAGGTTCCCTTGCTAGGGCTTGGTAGTGAACTTGTCTTCTGACTATAGCCAAAATCCTTCTTTCATTCCCAACAACAATTATTTTCTATTTTGAATTCTCCTTCCTTCTTTTCTTTTATTTCCCCTGTTCATTTTATTTTCTCCTGTTCATTCTTTCTTTGAACAGAGAAAATAATGGCTGAAGCTTCCTTTTTCCTAACATCTCTACTATTGCTTTATCCTCTCTGTAAAGCACCCTTGTGTTACATCAACAGACATTTCCCATCTTGTGGAGGAAAGCATCCTTAAAAACTAAAGTCAGAAAATTACTGGTGTCAATGAGCCATGAGATCACTCTCAAAAATATACCATCAATATACATGGATGTTACAAATGAAACATAATGCCCTAGAGCTTCTGCTTGTTCTAAGAATCTTAACCTTCCCTCTACTGTGGTTAAATCTCACTAAGCCACCATCTGCCACATACAGTTTTGTTTCTGACTTCTCTAAGTGGAAATTTGGAAAAAATCACCTGGAATTAAGTAAGGTCCTTCTTACATTCAGTGAAAGCATAAAAGTGAAAGAAAAGCAATAAAATTATGAATAAGATAAGATTAAAATTGCTTTAGTCATCTTTTTCTTGAGGGTGAAGGAAAATTGAGAGGAAAAGAAGCTCTGGCAATTCATTTTTGCATGCACCCTGCCCTTATTTATACATAACCTGAATATCTGGGAGGCTACAGAAGTGTGCTGTTAAGAACACAGAGGCAGGCTCAAAATAAAACGCATAGGGAACCATTAAGATTCATGCAGCCTCTGCTTCCTGATGTTCTGTATCTCCAACCTTTATTAATGCAATTCCTGTTTGCATTCTCAAAGCATAATCCTACTCTTTTTTACCCATAAATTATCATGGGGTGAGTTATTATTGCACAAATGACTGAGGCTTCCAGGAATATGTCTTTCAAAATCATAGTAACTGTATTATGGTACATGCATAATACCATGCTATTTACTGACAGACCATAATCCTCATTCCAAATCATTGTGGTCTATCATATCAACTGAGCCTTAAAGCCTTGGGAATGAGAGACCACAGTGGTTTCCCTGGAGCCAGTCTGTAGTAGTGCAAAATACAGCTGTTACATGAAGACAACTGCAGGCCAGATATTCATAACTGTTGAAATTATTTTGGAAAGGAATCACTGAAAAAAATGTAGTAAGCATCCTTGTGAAAGAATAACTGCATGTTTTTATATAAACACATCACTGCAATAGCCTACCTTGTGGAATCATGGGATTTCAGACTCATAAAATCCAAAGGATATGTGCTGCAATTTTTTTTTTTTTTTTTTTTTTTTTTTTTTTTTTTTTTTTTTTGCATAACTAGCCAAATTATACTTGAGTGCAGTTTCCCTTGCAAGAAATTTGGGGCCAAATTTCGATGTTTGGCAGTATTTCATGGCACAGCTTTATGAAGTGTTGTAAGTGCTTGCCTATCCTAAGGGATGAGGATAGCCTTAATTTTGCAAGGCAAAACTGCCCAGCATGCAATCATTGTAAAAGTAAGTTTGGCAATTATACTTTAAAAACAGAAATGTGATGATGAAATCTGATGATTGATCACTCTACCCAGATGTTTGGATCAGTAATATCAAGTTCTAAAATTCATTGATTTTTCTCATGGAACTCACAACAATACTCTATTGCTACAATACAGCAAAGATTAACATACAAGTTTTTAGCTTGAGCACAGCTGTACATGTGTGTTAATATGTGCATCCCTGAAACTTAAATTCACTTTGACCATTGATCCATCAAGTGACAGAGCACACAGAATTTCAGACTTATTTTTCTGTAGGAAAGTCATAATTGTTACACCTCAAGTGCTTATTAAGCAAATGTCACGTACCACTGCCTGCTAGCACTTCAAGATTCCTTCTATTTCCTAACAAGTTGTCCACACTCCTGGTGACTGCAGTCCTTGTGACTGTGCCAGGAGCATGTCTTGCAATGAGGCACCCTGGCTAGGCTTTGTTTTGCAAAGAAATTTATTTCCTCATTTTACAGCCTTATGCATCATTCTTCATTTTACAAGCAGGGTGGAGACCCCCAAGAAGATGAGATGGGCATCTCAGGAGGCTCTCCTAATGAGCAGTGTTTGCAAATAAACAAATCACCCTGGAGTCAGGAGATTTGCTTTGCATAAACACACAGTTCCTCCTTCCATCTCAGGCTTTCTTTGTCCTCCCTCATTTCTCATGGAGTGCAGTATTTCAGTTCCTACCCAGGCTTTCCACCCACTACATCACCAGAAGTTGTTTTCTCTCGACCTTCAGGAGCCTCACAAACAGTGACTCCTTCCATTATTTTTTAGTAGATTTAGTGGGGTTTTTATTGTTTACAACCAAAGACAAGTAATGAGAAGGAAATTGAAGAAAGGCAACATCCATCATTGAAAATCACAGCCTTTGTTGTCATTACAAAAAACACAAAAACTGTCATTATGCTCATATTAAATGTGTTAGTGTAGGCCTGTTTTCCCAAACTTGGCTTTTCCAAAGCTGCGTATTTTACCTAGAAAAATGGCAATAAGCTCCCAAGTTTCCCAAAGTAAATTACCACACACACCTGCAGGTTTCTTTCCACACAGGCTGTGAAACTTGGGCATCACAGCCCCATCTCCCTGCAGATCTGTGGAGATTTTCCCTTCTCAAGCATCACAGAAGTGCTGGATTCTGAGCTAATACTTGTCTGACAGCAGACTAGACTATCAATAAGGGTCTATAATGTCCAAGAGGAAGAAAATACTGCACATTTGTCATGGTGCAATCACTTCAGGGTGCCTAAGGAAGCCAGAAAGCACCAGGCTTAAACCCAAAGAAAGCAACTTTTACCTTGAGCACAAGCACAGTGTGGGATTCCTACCAAGGATCATGGTGGAGCCTAAAAGCACTAACTGGACCCTCAAAAGAAACCCTTCTAACTTCCTCAGTCTATCTATGGCTGCTAAAATCCATCCTTTCCTGCATGGGGGAATCTGAACTCCTACTCATGAGAAGTGGGGAGGATAAACTGCAGAAATAGACACATAAAAAAATAGTCAAGAACTTACTTTCTCTAGTTCAGCGGCTGCTTCTGTCATCAGGGGTGGTGGGATGTTATTTTTAATCCTTTCATTACCAGCAAAATCCCAAAACTTTAAAATCAAGTTATGCCTGGTAAGTAGAGGCACAGTTTCAGTTACTTAGTTTTTAAGTTCTTCAATAGAATGTATTTTACTTCAGTTCTCAATTCCCAAAAAAACCCCCACATAATAGTAATCTTCAACAGAACAATTTATCAACAACAGTTTAAGAAATTTATTTATGTATGCATAATTTTTTTGCAAAGATTTTAGAACCAAAATGTTCTTTTCTTAGTATTACCTAATACTTTACTAAGTTTATTAAACTCATAACTCACAGAAATCTCTGATTAAAAAAACAACATCAAATAAGAAGAAAAAGTCTGTGAAAATTTTCATCACAAATCTTTTTTTTTCTGATTGCATTTCTTGGTCCAATAAAAGTTTTTGCACTGGCTCACTTACCATAATTCCTGTCTTCATTTTCATACTTTGGTTTTCTACTTGTCATGTGATTCCCATTTTCTGAAATATGATTAATGAGAGAAAAGTATTGCTTTCATACTACATCATACATCATCTAAACCACAAAAATATGAAAATATCGCTGACCAAGATCTCAGAGAGACTCTGCAGCTAATCAGACTCTCCCTGCCCTGGAGGTGGGCCCAAACCAAACTCTCAGCTTCAGACAACATGAGACTTTTGGAAATTTGCAATGCAGAGTTAAATACCAGCTTTTAAACTCACTTCTAATTATAACAGCCTGGACTTATAATGCAAATGTACTGTATATCCTGAATCTACATTGTGTGAGTCAATGGCAAAAGTCCCACTGACTCCCACAAGATCCAGCATCATCTTCAGAGTGAAATCAACAAAAATAGTTACACATCTGTGCTTTTTTCATTTAAATGAAAACTTGTAAATCCTTTCTATGTTTCCTTGCAAAGTAAAAGATTTTTAATGTATAAACAATCCTATAGTTCTTAATCCACAAATAGTAGCAATGTTGAAAACCTGCAGCTTCCTTTTACCACAACAACATTTTCCTTTCCTACATTTAAATTTCTGTATGAGGCTTGTTTCACTTTTTCTGTGCTCTAGAACATGCCTTGGCATTTGCTATCTCAAACAAGTCCCAAACTAAGCTGGACAGGTACGAGCATTCTAAAAGCCATGCAGTCATCCCCACACTGATTCTGTTAGTCTGCTGTAGCTACAGGTAGGGAAAGTAGAAAATCTTCTGAGCTCAGGGAAAGCCTCAGATACACTTAGTTGTTAACTCTCAGTGCCCATATTTATTTCAATCCATATCCCAATGTCTGGGCCATGAGTCCAGCACTGAATTCCCATTCTCTTTCCTGCCTTCTCAGTCTTTACAGGATCCCCCAAATAAGTAGAGTTTTACCCATTAAGATTTTACCCACTTTTAAGAAACCCATGGTGTATATGGAAAATACACATAGTTTTCCAGTATTAAAATGTCCCAGCACACAAGCCAAGAAATGTACATCTTGAAGCCTAAAAGGATTAAATCTGTTTTGACAGTTACTGTAAATACAAAGGAATTCTACAAAACTTATGACCCCAATGCAGTTTAACAAGCCTGCAGGTTAGGATCATGTTTCCCCCTTTCAGTTCAGACTGTGTGATCCTTCTAAGAGGGGTAAATGAGTTGCAAAAATCATGTAAGGAAATTAAAATTGTTCACAAACCAAGTGATAAGCATGGCATTACTAACGGTCTGTAATGCATATTCCTTGTTTCCTAAATGCACATGTGCCTTCTTGGACTTCCAAAGGCAAGGGCTTTGTAAACTACTAAACTGAATGGGAAGAAGAAGTCTAGAACCATGAACCATGAGCCATTGAGTTCATAGCTGACTGCTGGAAATGGGGTTGTAGGGTTAGTAAAATATAAATGGAAAGTTTTTGTACTTGAAGTTTGAAAGTTCTTATGAAAATCCATTAACTTTGTTAGTAATTATCACATTCTAGATGGTGAGGTTAGGGAGAATATATTTGACCTAAAATTCGCAACATGTGAATTCTGTAAAAAACTGCAAAAGAGAAAGTTGTGCCCTCAAACAGCACATGGAAACTGGGTTGAATTGAGCAGAAAATAGAAATATAGTATATCAGAGCTTTAAAGCCTAGAGTGGGGAAATAATCTCTTCCCATTGGCAAAACTGGAGTAGTGTAAAGGTGGAACATCTCCTGATGCCATGGTTTAAAATTCACCTTCTGTAAACCCACCAAGTGTCCAGTGTTACACCAATAACCATGTTGGAAGAGATCAAAACCAAAGACACTGTGAGAGAAGAATGATACCTAATGTTGAAACCAAATCAGTGGCTGATTTTCCATGGGGAAAATCCATTTTGGCATGTGCTATTGTAATAGGCAGTCATGTCAACAGTGAATTTATGGCAAATTTTAAAGACATCTAAAATACTTGCCAAGTATTGAAGCACAGGGTTTTGCAGCTAAACTCAAGATATAAATTTTTTTGGCAAAAACAATTGGAAAAAGTTCTCAGTAATTCTAACAGATTCTTTCAGCATTTTCTGATTAGCCTTTCTTAACCCTTTACTGTTGAATATTGTTCTAATTCCAGCAATAGCCTAAATTTTTCTCACAGGTTTTTGAAGAAGGGAAAAACCAGGAGGTTTTCTTACATACTTCATATTTGCCATATTCCATATATATATTTTTTTTATCTAAAAAGATATGGGCATAGCAACAAGATTTTAAAAATATAATCAAAATTTATACATTTCAGTCAATAGCAAGATTATAGCTTAGGGGCTTAGTTCATCCCAACTCAGATATTAATGCCTAACCAGAAGTATATCAGTGGTCCTAAGTGATTTTAATTGGGATCACTCAATCTTTAGCATTATACACATAGTGAAGAATTTTTTTTTAAAAGACAAAATATTTAGAAAGTATAATTAGATTTAGAAAATTGAGTTCCTTCAGTGCTTTTAAGTACCGATTTTAGCAAAGGTACAATCCATTTTAATTAATACAAGTTGGAATATTCCACTCCTTCCAGGTACCTCACAGCAAAGGGAAAAAAACCAAAATTCCAAAAACAAAAACCAAAACAAACAAAAACAGGAAACAAAACAAAATTAACTCAAAACACATCAAAACCCCTCAGCCATTATATCAAATTGCTGAAATTGAAAGGAAAAAGGGAAACATTGCAGAATCAGAAAGTTGAAAGTACAGTTATAAATAGTTTTAAATTTGCCTCCCAGTGCTACATCTAATAAAATAGCTTTTGTTTTTAGATCATTCTAAACTCAATATCTTTTTTCCCATGTTCTGCTTGTAGCTCCCATGGAGATCTCCTGGCCCTTGTTGCTTCCACCTGTGATTTAGTGCAGCAGCTCTGGAGGTGTGGAGGTTCTCCAAAAGTTGTCTGTGGGTACAGGTTATGTGATCACTTCTTTACAATTGTAGGCCCTTTAGAAGAGGGGGAATAATCTGAAAGCTGGGTCATTTGCAATTTCTGATCCACACCCTGGTGAAGTCAAGGACCTCTGGTTTCCTATCTGACGGCTGCAGCTCCACTTTTATCTGCCTCCCTGGTAATTCAGTTTAGTTCATGCCAATGATGCATCTTCGATGCATGCCCAGTGACTGCCTCCAGGTGGGAAAACATGGGATTTGGGAATTAAAGCCGTGACTGTACAAGAGATATGAGCATAGAGAAAAAAAAAAAAAAAAAAAAAAAACAAGTGGTCTCTGCTCCACTTGCTTCCTTGGTTCTTTTCCAGAGCTGATGAATACTCCACTATTCAGGGCAGTGGCAGAGCAGGAGGCAGCCCTTGGTGCAGCCCTGCACCCCAGGGTAAACTGTCATTAAAAGGACTCTTAAAACCTACACTGAGCTCTTTGACATCTGCCAAGGACTAAGTGAACAACCAGGTCAGAATCTGAGAAGAAGAAGCCTTCCTCTTCAAGTGGCCTAATTTAGCTTCTGGCTACTTAAAAAGTCACTGGAGGAGGAGAAGTCTCTGGCTCAAAAGGAAGCACTGCAGATACCATTACTAAACAGCCTCCAAAATGATGTTGTTTCTTCTTTCTTGTGAGGGCCAGCTCAGATGCCTGGTTGAGTTCTCTTCCTTTCAGCTTAGATTTCTAAAGCAAACAAGTCAACTCTCTTTGAACCAAGAAGGTAAGGATCCACACGGCTGTCATTTGATCAGTATGACTGGAAAGAGACATTCCAGCTGTAGTTTAGATGCATAAATAAATACAGAGAGAGAGAAAAAGAAACTATGCTGGCTGGTTCTGCCTGCACCTAGACTCATCCTTGACAACTGTCTCCACCAGCCTAGGGATGGGAGTGCTTCACACAGGGCTGTGTGGGATCTCACGAGGAGCTTTCTCACACAGACTTGTGTGGCACTTGTGAGCCATCTGACAATCCATTTGCAAAGGAGAGCTCTCCCGCCCTCCCTCCCTCCCTCCCTCCATCCCTCCCTCTCTCCCTCCATCCCTCCCTCTCTCCCTCCTCTGCCTTCCCAGCCCCAGGACCTCCTGCTGCTGGAGCAGCCCATCACTGGTCGCCTCTCTGCATTGTCTGAAGGCCCCCTGGCCATCTGGACCACCTAGGAGAAAATGTTTTCTTAAAGAGGGGAAGATTAGGGAACTGGGATTTACACCTCTGTCCCCAAGGTAATTACCAGATGGCAAATGGCTTGTTTGCACTTGATGAATCAGAGCCAGGAATCAGGCCTACTGAAGTGGTTTGGATTTCATTTCCAGCCAATCCTTTTGCTTTACAGGCTGAAGGGGTTTTTCTCACCCTTTAGATAATGATTTTAAGGTAAAGCTAACATAAAAGCAAAAGCCTGCCATTAGGGGGGTGGATTTCAGTGTGCTGGGCCTTCAGCCATACCATTTCTCACAACACCTTAACCCTTTACTTGTCACTGCTGGGTCTTGCCAAGAGCTTATGGCAAGAGTTTACTCACCTGAGTAAGTAAAACAAAATGAAGCCATGTCTCCCAGGGCTTCAGAAGGAGACTATAAACTTGAGGACTGACAGCTGCCTTTTGCTTCTAACATTCTACTCTGGTAAGAAAGATGGAATTAAAGCCATTGTCTTTTGAGGGATTAAATCTTTGTCTTTTATTTTTTCCTTTCCAAAAACAGCTGTAGAAATAAGCAGTATTTGAACTGAGCACTAACAATACAAAAAGTAACAGAACAAACATATTCAATGGAAATTTATAGTGTGTGCTTTGCTTTGCTTTGTTTCCTTCAAAAAATAGAGAGCAAGAAATTTAAACAAACCTAAAATGAATGCTCAGTTTAAGGTCTTCTTGTAAATATATGCTCCCACTCCTGAATTGAAGCAATATGACATTTAAATGTCATCTTCAAAACACTAAAGCCAACTAAACTACAAATATAATGTCTTACTTGGCATTCATAATGTTCCTAAATCTTCTGCTGAGTTTCTATATATTAGCTGGAATAAAAAGCACTGTTTGCTTTGTTTGTTTGGATTTTTTCTTGATTTCTCTTCAAAGAGTTTTTTCAAATTAACAACAAATGCAGGCAACCAGCAAACAAAAAGCCAAGGTGGGACCCTCTTTAGTTTCACTTTGCAGAGTTCCCTTTTGAATTTGCTGTAGCACTTGTCCTAGCCATTTACTCAATTGCCTTATGGCCTTTTCTCACTCACTGTCCTGCCTCATAACTATGGAAAAATTAGATTATAATATGGGTTTTTTTTTCCTTTACTCTGGTTTACAGTGCTCATTTTCTCTGATGGATTTTATTTCTACCAATAGCTTAGATGCTTCTTTTTTAATTTCAAGATTTCAGACTGACTTTTTCCATGTGCTGGAAGGTTCCTGTTATCCTACCTTCTTCAAGGAAGCTCATGAATGAAAATACTGCCTTTTCTTTTACACCCATCTCTAAGCACAGCTCTGCCTATGGAATCATATTTTTAATCAACAGTAATCTCTAAATCCAAGGACCAATTGAGAAAGACCTCTCTAATTGAGAAAGACTTTTTTAATGCTGGGTCTAAAATAACCTGTTCATTATATCGTCTCACACCCCACAGCTGTTTGTAGCAGAATAGAAGGCAGGGAAAAGCCTTTAACAAGAAAATGGCTTAACAGTGGTATGGGATCCAGACAGCACCCACCAATCTATCTGCATTTCTTTTGCTTGTCAAAGTTTAGTGTTAGGTGAACCAGCAGAAGGACCCAATCCACCTAACCCTAAACCAGGCAAGACCAGGAGGACAAAATGATGGTTCCTTGTAAAGAGGAACTCCCTGCTGGGGGAGGTTCAGGCACTGTCTATTGACTGACGAGTCCTGAAACAAATTCTTGAGCTGTCAGAGAGGAAGACAAAGCCATGCAAGGTAAGTAGAATGAAAGATGAGAAGGAAATACCCGGGGTTGTGACAGAAGAGGAAATATATAAAGTGCTGAGAAAAGAGCAAATAAATGATGAATAAATGAGGCCTGGATAACAGCAACCCAAAAATCTGGGTTCAGCAGAGCACAATACATTTCTCCTGCTTCTCTGAGCATGGCATGAATCACCCTCTAGAGGTGATAACTGGTCTGAAAAGTTGCACCTACCATTTAGGTGACCAAATTTACATGAGATTTATCTTATTCCCCTGTGCATAAGTACTGGAAATTGTCATTCTAGCTTGCATCTTTATTAACCTGTGACTTTTTACACTTGTTGGATTGATGCAAATCAGATAACTCTCCTATTCTATTTACCTCCTCAGGAGACCAATGTAAAAAGGTATTACAGTGACAGTTTAGTTAGTCTTAACCATCACAAGACACGTGGGCAGCACAATACTAATTATGCTGATCTGTTAGTAAAACATAGATCATGTGCAATTATTGATGTAGTTCTGCTTTAGGTACAAGTTTGGTAATACCAGACTGCTCATTGCTTGTGGGAATCTCCCAGCAACAGAAACTGTTCCAGGTTTGTTTAACAAAAAGTGTGATATTCCACCTAGTTTAATTTAGTACCACAGAACACTGGGACTAAGGAAGTCAAAAAAGACCCTGGTCCATGCTCCACAGATTGCAACTTTCTGCTTCTTAGGCATCAAAAGCTACATCTAAACAGATTAAAACAATGCACAAGGGCTGTTTTCTGGCATTGCACGCAGTAGCATAACACAGTTTGCATCCATGTGGCTAGTGTTCCCCCTCCCAAAGGAAAAAAAAAAAAAAAGAGAGAGAGAAATTAATCTAAATTTCCTATTACAAACAGTGCCTGACCTGTTCTGAACCACACCAGGGTTCTGTCCAGGAGAGTACTAGCTTGCATGGGCCAACACCATACCAACAAGCATGCCAACAAATACACAATATAGGCTATTCAAGGACAGTCCTCACCCTATGCCCCAGCCTTGTTTAGTTTAGTTACTGGTATAGACACAGACAAAATAGCCAGAATATAAGACAATGATTTTCCCTAAACTCAAAAGCTGAAAAATTCAACTCAGCCTTTGTTTGTAGACCACATTATTTACAGGATCTTTAACATCCCCTAGCAACAGACACTGGGAGGACTGGTTGAAACTCAGAAGCAGCAGGAGCAGCATGTCCTGGCAGGGAGAAAGCAGCAATGACAATGACAGAGCATGTCTCTCTGCCCTGCTCCTACCTGTCGAGAGCTGCCCAGCCCTGCAGTCAATGCCCTCCATACCATGAGCTCCAGGCAGGTACAACAGCCTTGTCAACCTCTGAAGAGCACCCCTGGGACTCCTCAGAGACCACACAAAAGTGTGATTTTTCTTTTTTTTCCACTCTGTCCTGGTCAAACAAACATGTCCCCACATATGCAACAATTCAGTGTAGCCATGGCTGTGCTGGATGCTGCACAGCTGCACTTCATGGTGTCTAACATGCCAAACACTGAGCGGTGCTAATGAGACACTCAGCATCAAAAAGTACCCCTGGGACAGCACCGCTGACAGTAGAAAGCTCCTCTGTTGGGCAGAAAAGATGTGTGAGACCTGATTTTTGGCAGAAATCAGGACTAGAGAACATTATGACAGTACAGACAAGGATAATGTAAAGGACATGCAAGTCCTTCCTTTGTTTCCATGCTTTAGGAAGAAGGGTGGGTTGATAATGTCTAATTTAGGTTTAATTGTTCCTATTCCTTTTAGGAATACCTGTTATTATACATACATTATTTATTTAGGTATAAAAATTAACTCCCCCAGCCCCACCAGACGAAGGAAGAAGACTGTGGCAAAAACTGGGGCTCTGACAGCTGAATCTTCATTTGGCAAAGGAAAACAGCAATATTCATTCTGGATTTGAAGAATGACCTCTAATGAATGTTATGTTTGCTAATGATAGACACTTTGGAGGCCTTCAAGAATCAGGGATTACTGTGCTATCCAAAACAAATAATCATAAACCAGATTTTTTAAAAATAATGCTAATAATAGCAGAAGGGAGTAATTTATCAAGTGCTGCATACGTGGATCGTTTCTTCCTCCAGTTCAGAGGAAAGCTGAAATTCAGAACTTGAAGTTTACTTTCTTCTTGTTGCAAATCTGTCTACATTTGTGTCATAGCTCTCATTGGAAACCAAACCTTCACAAATTGGCTATCAGTGCATTACAATATTGTTCATTGTATTTCAGCTAATTTAGGCAATGATTATTTTAGACTGATTTATACTATGGTATTATCTATTCTCCTCCATAACTTTTGAGTCTAAAAGCCAAATTGTACAAAAGGAAAGAAATCTGAAAACTGTTCCATTCCTACAGTATTTGTGTGACTAGACAGGCATGCCCCCACACTGCTGTCACTTGTCCCACTGCCACCAGACAACCACAGGGAGCAGCCTGTGCTTGATATTACTGTGCCAGGTGACTTAAATAGGTGTTTGACTGTAGGGTTTAGAGCAGTGGATGAGATTTATGTTTTTTACAGTCTGTTGTATAGTAGGCCATGTCCCCATCATGTGAATTCCCTTTGAACACTTGCTGTCTCCTTTAAAATTTCCATTGAACACTTTGGACCTCAGCCTTCTTCACAAGGTAGGAGAGCAATTCTGTGAAAACACAAGAGGAGTTGAATGAGATCAGCTTGGCTCCCTGGCAGTCCAGAGCTCACCTGAGAGGCTGGCATGACAGTTTCACAGCTGGATTTGATTTCTTCCAAATCCATAAGGACACAGTTGGTCCTCGCTGCTTATCTCCTTCATTTTGAAAAATAGCTTGGTCAGGTTTTGTCTCCTTGTAAAATACAAAATGCAATAAAAAAAAGGTCCAGTCATATTCTAGTTTTTCATGTCTCAAATGTCACTTCTGTATTTAAGGACCTTTGGAAGACTGTTCATATCTATTAAACAGGAACAGGCTGGCTGAGACACTGAGGTGCAACTGCTGCATCCTACAATCACTGGAGCTTTTTGAGATTGTTATTAGTTGCTTGAGACAAAAAAAGTTGCCAAACACAGTAGTGAAAATAATTATATTTCCTATTGATCCTGATGCATATTCACTGTTCATCATGACTCTAAAATAATTTGGTAATTCTGGACCAGTATGTTACACATCTCTATCAGTAGGGCTCAGCAGAAAAACTTCTTTACTAAAGTCAGGAGTGCAGGCCTTGTTTCAGGCTATGTAACACCACTACCTCCAGCGAAAAACACTTCATGACTGGAATGCAGAAGTGAAAGGCAAAGATGCATTTCAAGCTTTATTCCTGTAGCTATTACTTACAGAACCAGGCCTGTCTGGACCAATAATACACCAAATTTCTTTGGTAGACTTTGTCTTTATGCTTCATTAGGAAACTTAGAATAGCTGGAGAGAGACTAGAAATTCACAGAGGATTCACTTCATGAAGAATCAAACTATATATAATATGCTAAAAGCACTTTCTATACACAGGGAAAGATGAATCCAGCCCCAAACTACTTTTGTTTAAAATACAGCGCAGCTTATATCCTAATGAACAATTTACAGTGCAGTTACCATGATCTGAGTTTTGTATATATGAAACATCTTTTTTCATATGGAACTGGATCATGTTCTGCATTGCCTGTTAATTACTTTAAAGTATCTCAACCTTTTTTAAATACCTAATTGTCTGAATTCATATCAGCTTCTCTTAGAGATTTGGTTAATATGATTTGCACCACATACTCGTTGTTATCAGTGTGTAAACTGAAAATGCAGAGCAAGATAATGATGATAATGGATCTCAGGCAAGTTTTTGTGTTTGCTGTTTCTTCTCCCCAGCTGGCTCACCCGGCTCAAAACCTTACAAATACATAATACCATTCCTTAGAGTAAACATACTGTAACTCGATTTTCTTCCCCCAAGCAAGCAACCAGATGAATGGCCTTGGTGGATTATTCTGTAACAGAAACACTCATAAGGGCTCTGTGATAAGCAAGTGAATGGAAATGGAGAAGTGCCCTGTTTAAAATCATCTAAACATTTTCTCTTAACATGAAACATTTGAAAATGTGTAGCTCAGTGTTTGATGAAACACAGAACTCTGTTGTCTGTAGCTCAGTTCTAGTCCCTTCTTTAAATGTAATCTTTTATCCAAGTCACATGTGTTTTCAATAACTACACATGTGGATGCAGTTACACCAGAAAACTGATTCACAAGTACTTTAGAGGCTCCTCTATCTTTCAGACCCACCTAAAGTTTCTTTCCATTTTTAAAAATGTTTTTTTAGAAAGCATATGAAGGGAAATAATCAGTTGTGCTTGCTTACAGCACTACTTTCCTGGTCTGAATCATAAGTACAGCATTGTTCTAAGGAACACCTGGTACCAACTCCAGAAATCTAAACACTCCCCTCCAAACAAAAAACTCTGTTGGGTCTGTTAGTCATCATCTCCCACAGGTATTGATTCAAGGCTACAGTTCTGCCTATTCCTGCCATGGCTAAAAAGATTTGTTACAAGGTTTTTCGGAAAGGAGCATTTTCATGCACAAGCAAACATACAAGTATTTCTTTCTTGTCTGCTAATCTCCACGGTTATTGTACCTTCTTGAAACATTTTTAACCACATAAAGGGCAATCACACTTTAATGATAACAATAAAGCACTAAAAAGTTGCTTCTACACAACAGCACATACAAAGATAGTTTTGCCCTCAGGCACTGCAACCATATAAACAAACAACTTCACTATAAGTCTGAATCAATTCTGCCAGCATTTTCTATCAGGAAACAAAATTTTAGGGATAGGATCTGTTTGAAATATATTCTCAGGAACTGAACTCCTATTGCACCTTATTATCAAAGCAAGCTTAACACAGGTCACCTCCTGTTTTCCAGGAGTGCAGTTTTACTGCTCCTTCTGAGCTATGCCAGAGGTGGGAGCTTCAAAAAGCAGTTTAACTACTTTGGGAACTGTACTTACATTGTGCTCTCAAGAAACTTCTGCTAACAAGCAAATGGTAAACTTTGATCTTCCTTGACAGTTTTCTAGGATATCTCCTTGACAGTTTTCAATGGGTTTGTATTCAGTTATGGTACTTATTGCCTTCATTCATACCAGGGCCCATTTTGTCCTGAAATACACAGGTATTCAAAAACAGAAGTTTGCATAAAAATCTCTTCATAGCCAGTGGACTGGTGGTTTGAGCCTAGATATCAAAGCAACGTAACTCTTTCAGTTTAGCACAAGAACCTCTAACAGCATAGAGAAATCAAGCAGAACATGAGGATTTAAATGTCATGCTTACATGGCCTGGGTTTGGTGCGACCAGAATATTCCATCTGCAACTGAGAATCAGAAGTTGTAAGGGATGGGAAGCTTTAGGAAAAGATTTTGAGTTCCAGCCACCTTACTACAATCAGAGATATTTCCTAGAACAAGTGGAAGGAGTTATTGTTGGTAGGTACAGGAAAGTTGAGGTTGCCCAAATTTTTTCAGTTGTATTTGCAGATTATGTCTGGACTTGATAAAAATGTATTCTTAGATCTTTGGCCTTTCTACCATAAAATAACAGGCAAATATCTCATGTCAGTCTCAGGATCATCCAGACCTTTTCTCCTCAGTAAGAACACTCCATTCCCAAGAGATCCAATGCCAAGTGAAGGGCTGTCTCTCACACTGTGGGTTGAGTTTTAGTGCCTGACTGTACTCTGGGGATGGCAGCAGGACACCACATCATTCAACACAACATCAGGGCACAGATGGGTGAATTTCAGCCCTGACCAGTGCATTTTTATGACTCTTCTGCAGCCTGTGTAAAACCCATGTGTGATCTCAAAAATGATCAGTGTGGTACAGGTGGAGGAGTGAAGTGGGTCTGTCCTTTCAGGGGACGAAGTTTCCAAAGTCCACATCATCCTCTCTGACCTGTCCTGAGTGACTCATGCCAGAAGCTGAGGTTCATCACAGCTAAAGTGGTATCAACAATATGCATGGTGATTGATTAATGATAGAATGTGGGTTCAGGCTGAGCTCTGTGGGCAGGATTCAGGAGAATGGTTAAATGAATGTGTACATTTTATTCATGTAGACTCTATGGGACAAAAAATGTTGCACAAGTTAAATGTTGTGCATGTACCTCATCAAGGGCAGGGTGTTTGTGCTTTGGAGGATCAGGCTTTACATAGCACAGCCTTGTTCCCAAAGCTACAGATGTACCTTACAGCAAAAAACAGAAAGCACAGCATGATGGCAGGGTCAAGGTCAAAACCTGGGGACAAAGTCTCCAGAATAAGACCAAGGGATACTGAAACCATGCTCCACACAGAGGGCTGGCATCAAAGAGGGCTGTCAGCCCATCATCTTTAGCAGAAATCATTTGTGGTGTCTTAGACTGTTAATTAGATTTAGAGTGTTTATTATGTTGTCCAAGGCTTTTTTCACATTGTTGAGAAAATTATAAACTTTTAAATGATAAGGAGCTACCTTAGAAAATGCCTGTCTGAATTAGTCTCACTTAGCCTTTTGCTAAGTGTTTTTATGTGAAGAATTAATGGGGCAAACTTTTATAAAATTACAAAATTAATCAGAAGTCAACTGCCATTTTCTCTAATAGGGTTTTGTTGGACACTTCAGGCAGGTTCAAATACTTGATCAGATAATTTTATCTTTTGAGGAATGGCAGTGGTAGGAAGTATCTGAATGCCCTTGTCTTTCATTGCATGTAAGCTCTGCTTCCTCTTAGTCAAAAGTCCCACTCTGTTCAATTGTAAAGTTTAATACAATTGCATTTATGACATAAAATTCAGAAGACACAAATTAAGTCTGCCTATTACAGTCAAGGAAAAATGAGCAAAATCTACATAATAGTAATCCTGAGGTCTATTAGAAAACAGCTTCCAGAATTTGTGTCTTAAAATATCAGCATCAGACTATAAATTCATTTAATCTGAGTTTTGAAAGATTTATAACCACTGTGGTTATTTGGTGGAGTAAATCTAGACAATAAATTTCTTTACAGTCATATTCAACTTATCCAGCGCAAATCCAAAATACTTCAAGTGAATCGCAGATTTCATAGATGTGGATGGAGATATAAAATGTTAAGGTTTCAGTGCAAGTGCTGTGGTTTTAAACTGAAATAACAAAACAGGATCTGGTCTGGAGAGCACAAGTCCCATGGAAATCTTTACAACAAGTTCAGAAGGAGTATAGGTTACATGTCAAGTATAGGTTGATCAGAAATAGTATAAATGCTGTAGTAGAAGTGGTAAGCAGGATCTTGAGCTAATTTATCCCCCAGTGACTGCAAAAAAAAGCAGGTACTGTACATGTTGTGAAACACAAAGTAGAAACTTAAAATAAGAAATTAAGATAAAGTAATCCAGTCTGCTCTCTTAGTTGAAATTCCTCTTACTCTTCAGAGATGAGGATATTGACTTCATTACAGAGACTGAGCCTTTTCTCATCCCATGCTGTTCAGCTGCCATGGTGGGGTGAAAAGGGAAACTGCTGCCTTACACAGTAAAAACAGCTCCACTGTCTCCATGTCCTCTTACCCTCCACACACGAGAAGCAATCAGATGGTAGAACTTTCTGGCAAGGGACTCCAGCTGCAAGAACAACTCATCCTCTGGGGAGAAAAGTAAAAGAATTTTATGTAAACCATTATCAAGGGAAATACTTCCAAAAACGGGGGAGACTGTCAAAACGTGAGCATGTCTATTTGTAAAGGGAGGTCAGAAGTACAGATAATGAGAAAAATATCATATGGTCTCACCAGTAATTTAGTTCTTATGGGGAAAGTTAGCTGAACTCTTCCCTTCTCAGCCTCAGCCATGTCTGGTTCTCTGGTTTAAAATTCAGTTCAGTACCTCCCAGACAGGGAATATGATTTCCTCCCTTCTGTATAGATTTCTCTGGTTTACATTACCGTTCAATAAATATATTACAAAATTTTATTTTATTTGCCTCTGTCCACAGACTTTGAGTAGTTGCAGTGATCTAAAAGATATCACAAATTAAATTACTGGATCCCACCCCAAACTCATCAGGGCACATTGGGGAAGAGAAAAATCAGGCAACCTCATTGCATCTGGAGCTCAGTGTTTATGCATTTCAGCAACGCACATTCCATTGTGCCAATACCTTCCTGAAAAGAAACTGTCCAGTGAATTGCATGGAGCAATGCTGTTCCCCCAGCCTGGCAGCCAACACTGTGCTTGAGGGATTTTCATGTACACAGATGTGCTTTTGATTTGATGACCTTCATTTTTAGCAGGAACTTCTTCTGAAGTTGGTTCATGTAAATGACCAGAATCTGGAATGAAATCTAAGAACTGTATGCATTACTTGTGTCCAAGAGCAGTAGTGAATTCAAACAAGGGTTGCTGGAGAAAAGGGATAGTCTCATATAGGAATGTATTTTTAAGATTAAACATATTCTGCAGAAGCAAATGAAGAAAATCAATTCAGTATTGTCAGCAGGTACTTAAGAGCAGCATTAACTGCACAAAGACTGTGCAGCTGCTGAGCCAATTCAACTGAGAGACTTTGGGCATCAAATCACCCCCTAAATTACACCCTCACCAAAAAAAAACATGTCCACTGCAGCAGCATTCCCTTACTGCATTTGTGTTTCCATCACAGGTCAGATACTTTAGGGCCAGGACAGTGTGAGCCGTTCCTGGTAAGGCATTCCATTCCTGGAATGTTCCTGACTGGGATGATGGCAGGTCTGAAAGCAGCCTAAGCACTTCAGAGGTGAAACTTCCCAAGCAAGTGGTCAAAACTGCTAAAGATAAATGAATATTAAAGTAGGGTCAGAAGCAAATCCACTGTTACAACCATCTGGGTCTCTTCAGGGGAGCTTAGGCATCCATTTGGAGCCAGCCATTTCACCCAGCTTTCCCATGATCCTTCCCAAAGCTGGGATGGGAAGTTGAAATATGAAAATTGTTATTGAAGAGTGGTCTGAAATATTTCAAAACTAAGATTTTTTTATTTGAATGGGATTTCTTGTGACATCAGTGCTGGTACCCTCACTGACTTGACCAAAGAGTCACTCAGGATGAGCAGTAAAAATACAAGCTGCATAAGTTAAAAGGAGTCCAGTAGTATTCTGCTACATTTGTTTATTTCTGTGAGTCCATTTAAAGCAATAGGCATTTCTCTTGATCATCCTATTGTTCTAGTACAAATCTCCATGGGTATTCCTTGTTCCCTCATCAAGAACATCTGCCTGTGGAGATTTGTACTATTTTTCTCTCCTTGCTCTGAAAGTCCTCCAGAGCACTGTCCCGTCCTATGAGCCAAGTCCATTACCACAAGATTAGCTAAAATCCAGGCTTTGCCAATTGCAACAGCCCCATCCCATTTTCCCCAGGAAGCCCTTTAGTGCACCAGTACACTGAGATGTTCAGAACCACTACCCCTAATGGTGCTATTTCTGTGCAGGGCATTAAAATAACTCTGTAGCTACTTGGGCCACAAACTCCCTGTCTTGCATACTCTCCCACCCCGCATTAACAAGCAGGGAAAGTTTGCTATAAAAATGTGCAATATAACCCCTAACTACCCCTCCAATATGCACCCAGCAGCCTTTAACCAGGCAAGCAGGTGAGCAGAGCTGTGGAACAAAACTCGTATTAAAGCAGTGAGCGTTCTGTGCGTCCTTTCATACTTACCAAATGATCTGTGTCCAAACCCAGACCAGATAATCTGCTTGATCCAGCTATTGCAAGTAATCTTTTATCTGTGAAAACCTCTGTGGAGAGCATTTGACAACACAAATAAACTTGCTTAACTGAAACCTTAATGCACCATCAAAGTATATAGATTCTCAGACTTCTAGGAGAATTCATGTTGGAAGGCACTTTTGCAGGTTCATATCCAAAGTCCTGCTCAAAGGGGGGACACTCATGAGACCAGACCAGGTTGCTCAGTGTTTTATCCAGTTTGGAGATGGCACAACCTCTCTGGGAAGCCTGCTCCCATGTCCAATTTTCTTCATACTGAAAATATTTTTGCCTTATTTCAGTCAGAACCTCAGTGTTTCAACTTCAGAGTTCATTTAATCAAAATATATATAATTGCTATTTTTAAGTATTAATATTACATAATGATGCAGAGCTTTTCACTCAGCTTTGCCCTGAGAACTTAAGGGGTAGATAAATCTGTTAGCTCATCCTAAAAGTACACCAGCTGTTGCTTGTTTAATGTCTTGGGGAGCAACTAATATACATTCAGAGCTATTCTATAACCAGATAAGATATCTATCCTATAACCAGATATGATATCTTGCATTTAAATGCTCCTTACAGCAGAATAGATCCCCCACACACTTAAACATATATCAAATAACCCTGCACTAACCAGTGGTTGTTTCTTTGGTAAAGCCTGGCAGCTGTTTAAGCACAAGCAGAAAATAAGGAATAAGTAGTTCAGGATAAGACATGGGAAGCACTGCAGGAATGTGGCTTTTCTTCTGCACTGATATTTCACTAGGAAGCGTCATCATCAGCGTTTCTGTCAGAAAAGGTTGCCTGGAAAGAAACTCCTAATTCATTCCAGTACACCTAAATAGCACAGCTCAGCAACTTCAAGTGATGCTACTAGAAACTCTTGGTTTCTCAATGTGATTGGGAAGCAGAAAAAATGCTTTTAGTTGATGAAATCTGTATTTAGAAACCTCATAGAAAGTTCCTGTAATTAAAAAATGTCTTTATTCTATTTGAAGTTCTGATCTGACACATCACTAAACTGAAGAGGGGCTACATGACAAATCAAAATACAGTGAAGCACAGCCTGTTTCTTGAATTGGGGTCTGACACGATGTCCCTTGCAATATGCCTCAGGATATCTTCATTGTCCAGGAGTGATGAAGAACACAGCCCTGCACTACTTCAAAAGCACTCACACTCCCTGGACATAGTCAGAGCTAAAATGTTTTAACCTGCTAATGACCCATCAGCAGCAACTGTTGTTCTCTGCTCCAGAGCGTGTTCAAATTCTTGTCTTGCAAACATGACTTTCCAGTACTTGCTAAGTCATCTCAGCCTCTCCTATAGGAAAAGAACAGGTACAGCAAATGGTAAAAAAACCTCAAGCTCTGTTTCACATTCATATTGTCTGGATAAGTTACAGCAACAAAGAAGATATTTTCTCCCCCCAGGACTGTTTAATTCCACAGAATACTGCTCATATTTTCTGGCAAGGTATTCAGCTGCTGTTAAGCACTTAGACAAGAAAAAATGTTCTACAACTCATCAGTAACTTTCTCTACCATCCCTAGACAGTGAGCTGGAAGAGGAAATCAGTATAACAGATTTGGATGGGTTTTTTTTATTTTATGGACAATTTATCACAATGAGGCAGAGCAAGAAATTGAAACAATAAACATACATAAATAGCACAGAGAATCAGCCTGGTGACAGGATGAGCAGAGCGGCTTCAATGATTGTGCTTTGACATTTCAGGTTAATTTCTCCCCAAGGATGGAAGAGACAATTTTGTCTTCAGAGCAATTTGCAGCACTCACTAAATAATACAATAATGTCAGCGCATTACCAATATCTTTCAGGAGTGAACCCATTTTCCCTACCAAACTCACACCACACTGACTGTGAGAGAGAATCTCCATGGTCCATGGCCAGAGGAATGCTCTGGCCAACCTTCAGAAGGCTGGGCCATTGATTAAAGCAACAGAGTGATGCAAAAGTCAGGTCCCCCCAAAACTGTTGTGCCTGGGAGATGAGACCTACCCATGTTTATTCAAGATGCTTTGACCCTCCTGCCACGACTGAAGTGGTGTGAAATGTTCACAAAAATCTTTGCCAAAATTATCCACATTCCTAAAGAACAGATATCCATGTGGTATCTGCCAGAAACTCCAACTCACTCTCATAACCAGCAGCCATTTGGCTTTTTCCCCTTCCTTGAAAAAAGCAAAACAGCAAACATAGACTTATATGTCCAGATGAAAAGAGTAATTATAATAATAATAATGGGAAATGGATACACTATGCTGAGCACAGAAGGGAAAGTGTTTCTTGCTGATAAGACTAATGCACCAATCCAGCAGTGATCCCCAGACAAGGATTTCAGGGAAGCTCCCTGCTGCACAGCATCCCAGACTTGTGATCCTGAAAACAACCTGCAAAGAGCTCAACCCAATGGCAAGGAGACCATTAAATGTCAGTAGCCTTTTTAAGGACATTTAGGGGTAATTCCAAATACTCATTGCAGTGCATTTAAATATCAAATTTGAATCTTCAGTTTAAAAGTTTGCAGTTCTTCCCTGTCTTCTTTAAGAGATTTTTTTTTTCTTCTCTGCTTGGTACAGATTAGTGTTTCACAAATAAAAGAGTTCCTTATTACCAAAGTTAAATCATATAAAATCAGGAACACAGAAAAAAGATTTCAGTAGGCAAAAAGCTAATTCTGCTAATGCCCCATAAATTAAATGTTATCTGTCAATTAAGCTAGAATACTTCCTCTTCTTTTTAATGCCAGAGAGCAGAATTAATGCCACAGCCCAATTTCTATCATACAATGTAATAACACAATTATGAAGCTGAGAAAATCCTAAAACTTATTTTGCTTGGCTTCCAGCCTGACAATTTTCAGGACTGTATGCAATGCATGGATTTGTTTCCAATTAAAAAATTATTTGTTAAGCTCCATTCATTCAAGATGCAGGAAGAGACAACTCAATGGCTTCTCAATTTAATCTGAACATCACTTGACTTTTCTGCTTGGCCTGCACTCACATTACAGTTTCCCTAAGCAGTTTCAAGAGCCCATATTGAAACAGAGTTTTGTACCAGATGACAATAAATTATAGGCCTGCCAAGTCTGTCATGCCAAGCATGGTACTCCCACACCCTCCCCTCCACAGCTGGGCTGTTCCCTTGGACATATCCTGTGCAGCATCACGCCAAGGTGACCCAGTCTGTGCCCTGCAAATCCGCCTCATCTTGCACAAAGGAGGAGATTCAGCTCCAAACTGGAACACCTAAAGATAAATGTCCCCACGTGGCTACATGTACACTAGGCCTCTCCAGTCAGGAATGATCTAGGGCTGACTTTGTTGCCATCAGAAATACCCTAGGAGATCCCACATGACTTTCAGGCACCACCTCTCTCCTAGGACCGTGTTTTGCAGATCCACCCAAACACCTGAGTATTTGAAAGTATCTTGGGTGTTATGAAACCAAGCCTTGCCCTTCACCTTAACTTAGTCCCATGCAGAAGCACAGAGGATCAGAGCTTTTCAGCTAGAGAATGAATCCAAACTGCACCTGGCAATGCCCATTTTCCTTGCAACAAAGTGTTATATCCATTAAACCTCACAGGACTGTGCTCATATACACACACACACTAGAGAGAGAGAAAGAGAGAGAGAAGGAAGGATCTTATGCTGTAAGCTGGTCACATTCTGAGCTGGCTCAACATTTGGAACTCTTCAAGACTGAAGTCTGCATGGCTCTGGAATGCTGCCTCACTCCATTGAAAGATGGGGTCTTTTGGAAAACCAGAAATTAGATGTAGATTCATAATACAGCTAAAATTGTGGGAATCTTGGGATACAAGGATTGGGCCAGGCCTGTTTACCAGTATTATAAAAATATTAAAGACAGAATTCATAAACAGAAAAATCTGTTCAATGAAGTGCATAGAAAATTAGTAATAATAAATCAGCTGCTGTATCTGTTCAAATGTTTTTCCAAAGTTGCTCAGTTTATCTCCATTTTGGCTGCTGTGCTGCCCCATTGAGTGTGATTTGTGATTAAAGTTGTTTGTGGTACTTGTCTGCGGGCCAACACTTCTGGTGTGGCCATTTCCAGTACAGCTTTTCATTGACACATGGAGACCAACACTGGCTTAAACCAAACAGCAAAGACTGACTGAGGGAGCAGGGTGGGTCCAGGCCATGTTGGGATTTCAGGGCACAGCCTGGAATTAGGACAGAAGCCAGACCAGTGAGGAAAACCAGAGTTGGCACAGGTGTCACCGTCATATTTTCTGAAAAATCTCTTTGCCCAGGATTTTCTTCTGGGAAGCTGAGAAGCCTCAGAGAAAAAGGAAAACTATAATTATCTGATTTGCTTCTCCTGTGTTTTGCTGCTTTAGAATGTGTTTAGACATTGTTTACCAACAGGTGATTGTTTCATTGATTTCATGTGAATTGTTTTTACTTAATGGCCAATCAGGGCCAAGCTGTGTTGGGGCTCTGTAAAGAGTCATAAGTTTTCATTAGTGTCTTCTAGCCTTCTGTAAGTATCCTTTCTGTATTCTCTAGTCTAGTTTAGTATAGTATTCTTTTATATAATATAGTATCTTAAAATAATAAATTAGCCTTCTAAGAACATGGACTCAAGTTCATCATTCCTTCATTCATCTGGGAACCCTGCAAATCCAACAGTATGAGAATGGGGTCCATGGTTGGACAGGGAAGGGCAGGGCTGTTGCAGAGGTGCAGATCAGCATCCTCCAGCACTGAGGAAGGACCAGTCCCTACCTGGACCTCAGTTCAGCTGCCTACACCCAGGGATCTTGGATAATAGATCTGCCATGGAACACATGAGACATCTGCAAACTGCTAGCGGATGTGATAGAGGACCAGCAGTGAAAAGGCAGATGAAGACCAGGAGCAATTCCCTGAAGTATCAGGTGCCTCTCAGGAGCTGTGTATGGGCTCCTGAAGGGAGATCCTGACAGCATATTCAGTTGAGTGACTCAGTTGAACAGAGTGCCTAATTTAAAGAATACAGAATCATTGATTCTTGGAGAAGGAATGACCCTTGGGAGCCAGAATGCTCCTGAGCACAGCTGAACAAGCACAGGAAAAGGTGTTTAGCAAAAGAAAATGCATGGTCATTCCATTTAAGGAGGTCTGATATATAACAGACATGGGTGGAGGTCAGAAGAGAGGCAGCATGAAGGACATGGTAGAAGTAGGACATGGTAAAAGCAGTAGGTGCAACACCTATGATGCTGAGAGGAGGGGGAAGGAACATCAGGAGATATCCAAAGAATTTTACCAGTGGCAGCCAAAAATCTCCTGGAGCTGATATAAAGGCATTAAAGCTCTGGCAGCAGATATTTAAGTTGTTCTTTCTTTTTCCCTTTCTCCAAGACTCCCATGGATTTTCCTCAGTAAATCAGAGTCAGGGCTTGCTGACTACTCAGTACACATCCACAGTCATTAATGGTGTCATGGTATCTTTCATTGACTCTTTTGAGACAGAAATGGTCTCCAAATGTAGTATCCAACCACTGACTGGTACATGATCCTTACTAGCAGTTCTTTTTTGTTTCCCTTCTGGTTTGCCTTCATTTGGCCTAATTAATATTCAATCTGAGGAGTTCACTTTCCACTTACTCAAAAAAAAAATGAAGCAGAAATCAGAGAAAAGAGGGCTTTTCTTATTTATTCAGTGATGGATCTTCAAATGTCCAAGTCCTGCTATCTCAGGTTAGAGATTGCTCATCTATCAGTAGTCAATGGAGGGGGTAAAGTACCAGCACTTCTGGATCCATTGCAAGATGCTGCATGGACAGTGACCACAAACCTTTTTTTTTTTTTTTTAAGGATTCACTGTCCAAGCATAGGCATAGAAGAATCTGGGAACCTGGCTTCTATTCCCAGTTCTGATCCATCACGTGGGATTGAGCTGCTGTTCGTAAATTTTCCTGCAAATCAACTCACCTCCTCTTTACCTGCACAAGTTCATAGGCTAAAGTGCCTAGAAAACTTTGGCCAGATTTGGGCATCAGGAAACATTAGCCCTATCTAAACACTGCTCTGGATGTTTTGGTCCTTGCCTGATGCAGGGCCAGCAGCATGGATGCTCTCTGGACCCATGGCACTGATCCAAGCAGGCTTGGACACTGCCTGGACACTTTGGATAACACCAGAAAGTGACCCCAGTGCCCCCTTCTTCCCTCCTGCATCCCAATCCTGGATCAGGGAAGAGGAGCTTCCAATTTTCTCAAGCAGCAGAAAGACCTGATGCCCATGATCCCAGCCCCTGGCAGACAATGGGCTCCAGCAGCAGAGCCCATCCCTGCCCTGCAGAGGGCTCAGCTCGGTGCTGCATGACCCTGGGCAAGGGTCCAAATCCTCAGGGTGGTACTTGAGCACATCGAACACTTTCTGTCTCTGAAATCCCTTTATTTTCTCCCTCCACATCTTCCAAATTTTGCAGCTAATGAGGCTGGGACCCTACACACAATAATTTTAGTCCCTCACTATTTCAATTAATATTTTTCAACCTACACACTGCATAGACCAAGGACTCTGTGAAAGGAATAATATACAACAGGGTATAATCTTTTTCTGCTAACTATCCCTATCCCAAGATGGATTAGTTCTCCTTTATTACTGGTCCTTTGTCAGCCAGCCCAGCAAATGATTGCTGTTTTATGGTGAGTTTAAATAAGTATGTATGTCTATCCTATTAAGGGAAAATATGATTTCTATTTTGTAACAGATGATCTTGTGGACTTCAAGCCTGCAATGTTCCTGCAGTTGGCCATAATTCTCAAGCTGACTAGTTTTATTACAAGTCTAAATTACTAAAATCTCATTAAGTCTTTCACTGTTCCACATGCATTTTGCAGATCTTATTTACTTGTTAATCACATTTCTATGGGCTAATCATGACAATATCCTCCTGATCAAAGCACATGCTGTTATTTCAGGTAACAAAGCATTGCAATGCCAAACTCAATCAGTCCAAACACCCTTCCTAGGAGAATGCCTCCTGCATCATCCAAAGGCTGGCAATATTAGCACTGAGCTGGTACTTCCTACACATTTGAGAGTCTGCCTCTCTCAAAGAGGAGATTGCACTGTTCTTCCTCTACTAAAATATGGGAAATGCCTCTGGCAATGTCTGAGTTGGAAGATTAGTACTTTTAAAATTATTTAATGACCATGGTTTAATCTGTGGAAATTTCTGGACAAGCAGGCAATGCATGTATAATGCTTAATTGATCTAAGCACACAGACCTAAACATTTGGGTTGAGCCAACTGCTTTTAGCCTCACCATTTTCAGGGGAAAAGTAATAGATGAGTGGATATGAAAACTGGGATACTTTCAGAACTTTTGAGGTACTTATGAGCTGAGTAAAGTCCTGAACTATTGTTGTTGAATTTCATTTCTTTTTGGTACCTTGTAATTGAGTGATTGCAAAGGTTTACAGTAACCAACATATTCTAGCACAATACAAGATTATAAAACTGCTTTATTTTCCTGCCAATTATGTGGTGAGAAATATATGGCTGACATGTCTTGCCACATAGGGGGAAAAATCATTTCCCAATTATCTTTGTATATTTTTGGCTAAGAAGTTTTCTCATGAGTCACAAATCATTTTCTCATGGCACCAGTAGCCTTATTACATATGCAACTAATTTCATTCTGTAATCTAAAGCAGCAACAAAATGAACATTTTTGATATCTCTCCTGGCATTCAGTTATGAGAAGCTGCAATGATTTTTCTTTGTCTGTGAATAGCAGTAGGTAAAAAGGATCTCAAAACCAGGAATACTATTGTGCTTTCAGTTGGCAAGAAGGAATATAATGGACAGCATATACAATGGTTCTGGCCTCAGCACATCAGTCACCATTGACTGTTTTCTGTCAGAGCTTCGAAACAATGCCAGCTCAAAATCCATTTTCAAAGAACTCTTCTTTTACTTATTTATCACATGGACTTAATATTGGCCTCACCCTATTCTCAGTAAGATCAAGAGAAAGCTCTAAATTGATTACAGCAAAGGAGAAATTAAAGATTCCTCTTTCATTTGCTGACCCTTGAAAAGGAGACAATTCTAGTAACCACATTAAATGAAAGCCAACATAACTACTTGGCAATCAACAACATGATAAATATGTTTCATTTTGATGAACATTAGAAAATCTAAACAGAATGATTCTTGCTTGCTTGCTTCCTTTGAGTTTATCTATCTCCCCCCAAGAAGCAATCTAGCTGTTCTCTGTGAGATACCATCCATTCTGAAAGAGTGATGCTTATCACTGGGTATAAAGTTTTAGAAATAAAACCACTGGACAACAGAGCTTGTGTTACTAACTGGTTGTTTTAGTGTTGAAGTCTTTGTCATGAGAGTGCTTTGAGTTGCTGCTCTTTCCATGGTCTGATTGTTTTGACTCTTTCCAGCCATAAGGAGATGTCTGATGCAGGCTAAGTTTTCTCAAAAAAAAAAAGCCAGCCAAACCTCTGACCACGACAAAAGCATTTCATAGTGATAAACCAATCACAGATATGTTGAAGTTACTGTACTAAACCTTCAAAGATCTAGAGTTTTGAGATAAAGTCAAATTACTCTAAAATCTTGAAAAACCTCACACTGCAGCCTGCGAATGAAAAAGCAGCATGACTACTCCACCATGCAAATTGCTCCAAAGATTTAACTCATTACATGAGCCTAAGTAGGAATAACTCATCACAAGCCTTCCAAGTCTTTAAACATCTCAATACATTCTTCTTTCAGCAGAAACTTTTTAATGGATCAGTGATAAATATTTTCAGCTCCACTTCTGAGATGCTACAGAAGACTAGAAATTTAGTGCCTCAGATATTATGTGCAGGGTGGAGGGTAGGCCCCAGGAAAGTGAGAGAGAGCCCTGCCTTGTCAAATTACACTGCATTGCACAGAAGGACACAACCTCAGCCTTCACCCTACACCCAGTGCCTCCATCAGCCTCCTACCACACCTCCATGTATAAGAACTGACCCACAGGACACACCAAGAGAGTTCTTCACATTGTCTTTCTTGCAGGTCTGTCAGCTGTTTTAGCAAGGATCTGTGATGGATGATCAATTATTTAAGTGCAGACTCTTTCCACAATCCCCCTTGAGTTTCTGCTGACCCAGCAAGGGCAGAGATGGACAGAGATGTACACGAACACAAGTTCATCTACCTGAAACCAAGGCTTCAGCATGGCCATGGCTCTTGAGAAGACCCTGATTTCAACAAATTTTCTCCTTTTAAAATAGATAATTTTTAACCTTTCCATTTTAGAGACTAAAAACCCTTCCATTCTAGCATCTAAAAAGGCTCCACAGACAGAGACAGTCACCAGCACCATCAATTCTTTCACTCTCTCCTGCCCAGGTCAGCAAAGCCAGCACCAGTGAGGACAGAACTGAGACAGTCCAACTGCAAGGGAAGTGTTTTGCTCTAAAATCAGGCAAGACCAGTCCTGGCACAGGAACTAGGACTATGTCAGTACCAACCTGTACCAATGCCAAGAGGCTCTGCAGATCTGGAGGAGTTGTTAGGATTACAAGCCCCATCCCAAAACCACTAATGACTTGCTTGTTTTTACTGGTGAAGAATCAGTCTGCCTATACATCTGTGACTGCTAAGTCCAAATTCTTCTGCAAATCAGCACACTTCCAGAAAAGAAAGGAAGGAAAGGAAGAAAGGAAGGAAGTGGCAGAAGGAAGGCAGGAAGGAAGGCAGGGAGGGAGGGAGGGAAGGAAGGGAAAGGAAGGAAGGAAGGAAGGAAAGCCAAAAAATCCCCCAAAAAACCAAAACTGAGCAGAGACAGGAACCAGTTTTAGGGCAGGCATGCCTCCAGAGTTCACTCTTGTTGCTTGAAAGTTTTAGCTCTGCCAGTTTGTTTGCAAAGTACTGGCTGCTAAAGATTCTCCAAGCTCACCTGGCTTCCAGACACTGGTGAATTTCAAGAAAGAATGCTGCAAATCAGTTTTCTTATCAAGCATCCACCCAAATCCACCTCATAGCACTTACAGTCACTAATGGCTCAGTCCCAAGCAGTGACAGAGCTCAGGGCCTGTTTCATCTTAACCAACTCACACTGACTGGCTTTAACTACCTCGTATGGATTGACCTCACAGCTCTCCAACTGCACTTCTTCTGCCAAGTTTGTTCGTTTCAATGTTTTCCTTTCAAGTGTCTCAAGAGCATGGTTCATACAACTCCATATAAATCTCAAAATTTACAGCATGTCTAAGCTACACACAAGATGGTCAGGAAATTATGTCTAATAGAAAACTGTCAGCAGCAGATTATGAGAGAAGTGTGTGGGACAGGTAATGATAAGGCAGAAGAGAAATACAAAGACCTGCAGGAAAACAAAAGAAGAACCAGTGAGCCTGGGTATTGAGGCCTGGCATTTTTGCCAGTTTAATCACCTAACTGGATATCACGCTTTTACAGCACTTTTCTTTTGGCAAAAACAATCTTACCAGCATCAAAATTTATTTTTATTTGCTCCAGAAACTTAGAAAAACTGCACAAACCCTAAATGCCTGTTTTGTTGTTTGAAGCTGCCTCTAAATCCAGAATATACTAAATCAGCCACCCTACCAGTCCTTCCCTGCTGCAGTGATGGGGTCTGAATGCCAGCCGGGAGAAGAGCAGGACCTGTGTGAAGGCACTGCTCAGCATCCTCCCCTCACAATGTTCCAGGATTTTCAGTCTGGGTTTGTCTGTGGCTGAGGGCATGGCAGGTGAGAATGGCTGTGGTGGATCTGTGCCTGAGCACAGGGTGGATGTGCTGAAGTCTCCCTCCCTCTGTCCCTTCACGGCCCCTGTGCCACTGCCCAGAGCACCCTTCTCTTCTTCGGTTGTAGTTCCCCCCTGAGACCAATTCTCTGACTTGCCAGGATGGACAGAAATGAGGTTTGGTTTCAATACCATGGCAGACAGGAAGGACATTGCCCAGAGGATTATTTCTGGCAACCTTTGACACCTTCCCCTTTTAACCTGGGTGAGAGGGAGAACAAGAGGAGTAAGTGGCTGTGCAGAGAAGCCTTTGCTGGAGGAGTGCAGGGGGAAACTTGCCAGTGACAGAAAAGTGAGAAAGGGACAGATAGGAGCCTGGCAATTCAGAAAAGCACGTCAAGAGGGACACAACAAACACTCACACAAACAGCTGCTGCTTTAAGTCCAGCTGCCTGCTCCCCTCCCATCCTGCTTGCTCAGGTGGCTGCCCATTAAACCCAGAGCGTTTTGTTCAGAGCCTCCTTCAGTGAAACTGTTTCCAAACACGATCGTGTGCTAAGGGAAAGCCCTGAGCAGTCCTGCAGGACCAGGACAAATGGTCACAGCTTTCTGCAGCCAAACTGGTTGTGCAGCCCAGGCAGTGATGAAACTTTGTTTCCCTACTAAATACATGTGTAGTCAGAAGATGTTCAAGACTGGGCTTTCGTAGAGCCAGTGGTGCATAAAGTTAAACCACACTCCTGTGCTTTGCATATTTTTCCCCTAAGTTAGGGGGGGGAAAAAGAGAAACTCAGCTTTCTAATATAGGTTTTGTCTCATCCTTCCTTAGTATGTAGTTCCTCAGGAAGAAAATTTATTCAGTTGACTTGAAGATAATCAGCAATGTTTTGAAGTTAAAGCAGCTTTTGTTAGTCAATCTTGTTTGGGGGGGAGGAAGAGTTAATCCTATACTTTTTCCATTATAAGACCAAAAAACACCAGATGCCATCTTTTTCTTTTCAGCTTTATTTCCCTTTTGCCTTTTTTGCAAAGGTCTGGGATAGAATATCCACATCCCCATCCCTCTGAGCATTTTTCTAATAGGTTGCAAACACTCAGTGAAGAGCAGGGATTTTTCATTCCCATCCCCTCAGTCAACTGAATCAGAAACCATGTTCTGCTGTCATCTGGCAGAAAGGAGCAGTGTCAGGGAGCCACAGCAGAGAGGTCACTGATAAAATGCACCTGGAAAATGAAATATGCACTTCCCAGAAAAGGACACACTCTGAGCAATGGCCAAGGTTTTTCTTTGGCCTGCAGCTACTTTAGCTATTATTTTTGAGATATTCAAGCCTAAAAAACCGGGTTTGGAATGGGATCCCAGGTGTTAGATGGAATTCTCTGTGAGAATGAATGAATGGTTACTCAATTCCTTAATAGAATGAATAGTTAGTCAAGTCCTTTATACAAACACTAGCAAGGAGAAAATACTGCTTTTCATTCAATGCTGGTATACTTGACCCCAGACACTTTTCCCCAGCTGACAAATTGGAGGTTTTATTTGCATTTGGGTCCCTCTAGTGGAAAAAGGAAGAAGCCCGAGGACGGCTGCAGAGCTTGGACGGGACGTGCTGCATTTCAGAAGCTCACGGTGCTGCATTACAGAACCTCACGGAGCCTCCCCATCTGCGAACAGCAGCGATTCTGCACCTTTGCTTCAGCATTTATCACAAGGTCACACCGAGCCTTCGTGCACATTAAGCTGTTGTGGTGGCAGAAGCCAAATATCAGCCCTCCGTGCTCGGCGGGGGGGCGTTTCTCCTCCCAGCCTCCAGGACATGGCAGGATATTTATTTCACTTCTCTTAGAGCATTCAGGAGTGCTGGAGCAGCACACACAGCTGTGCAGACTGCGGCACAGCTGGCTCGGGAACAGCTCTGGAGGAAAGGACACAGGAGCAGATGAACATCGAGTGACCCTGAGTCAGCAGGGCACCTCCCCAGCTTCATCCAGAGCTGCTGCAAGGCTGCAGCCTGCAGGCTAAGGGAGATCCTTCCCCTCTCCCCAGCACTGCTGTAGCCACAGCTGGAAAACAGTGGCCAGCTTTGGGCTTCCGAACACAATGCAGATGTTGACAGACCAGGTGAAGTCCCACAGTGGGTCACCAAGGTGGTTGGGGACTGTGGCACACTGCTCCTCCTCACGGGAGGAGAAACTGAGTGAGACAGCCCTGCTCAGCCAGAAGCAGCAGCTCAGGGAAGATGTTACTGCTGTCCACAGCTGTCTAAGGGACAGAAGGTGAAGTCCAGCTCTCCACAGAGGTGGACAGTGAAAAGACACAAGGCAAGAGACACAAGGCTTAGCCAGAACAAGGGAAATTCTAAAGAGACACAAGGGAAAAATATTTCACTGTGAGCACAGTTCAGCAGTGGAGAAAGTATCCAGAGAGGGTGGGGAATCTCCAGCACTGGGGATATTCAAGACTTGGTTGGACAAGACCCTGAGCAACATGCTCTGATTTCAAATTCAACTCTGCTTGGAAGAAGAGATTGGGCCAGGTGAAGTCTACAGGTTTCTCCCAATCCAAATTATTCTGGTTTGTTTTCCTCCCACTGAATAACTCATCTGGACCCTGGCTTTGGTGGAGATTATTTTGAAAAGGAGTGGTGACTATAAGAGAAAATAGCCAAATAGAGTAACCCACAAATGAGACTGTGGAACAGAAAGGGTATCTGAAAAACAAGTGTCAGTCTGCATCCATCCTGCCTAGCTTCAGATACCTGCATTAGGAGTATGGTCATCCTCTCTCGACCCATTCTGGATCAACCTTCTGTCTCTCCATCACTGAAGAAAGAAGCTGAAGCACAGAAGAATTCAGTGACGCATTTTCATCAGCAATTCAGCAGCTCTGGAGAACAATTCTTATGTGCTTCAAATCAAAGCACACCACTCTATAGATACACAGAATGGATTGGATATGAAGAAACTTTAAAGATCATCTAATTTGTGTTTTAAGCTAATTCTACACACTGAAAACTTGTCATGTGGCTCTGATTCCTTCAGCTGCATGGTAAGGGGTGGAAGGTAGCATATGGACCTTGCTGGTTTTTGGTTCCAATTTGGTTATTGGCTTCAAACATTGTTGTGAGCCTCAGTTAAGGAGAGAAACACAATTAGATGATGTCCATCCCTGATTTCTCAGCAGCTGTTTGCCCTTGTGATAGCTCTCCACAGCTGGGTCCTCTCAGGTTTGTTGTTGTTGGAATGGCTCCCGAGGTATTAAAAGTCTTTTTTCCCAGCCCCGCACTTGAAGAAGTCGGGATTCCTCAGCTCTGGTTTTCAAGGTTGTTTATTTTCTTTTATCTAATACATCCTTTTTCAGATCTGCTGAGATCTGTCCAGCAGGTCAAGTTGAGGCACATTGACCTCCCTAAGGGCAGTGTTATCTTTTAATACTAAGAATTACATGTACTTATTTACAATAATTTTCCAATACCTATCACCTCTGTTAGACAGTTTGTCTCTACTCTAAACCAGCCCAAAAGTGCCACCATCACAGCAGAAGATGGAGGACAAGAAAAAGAAGGAGAAAGATAGGACATGCCCAGATTCTTCCATCTTGCCTCTTGAACCCCCATGCTAATAACACCAAAATTCTACTTTTTCACCCTGTGATAAATTCACTACCATTCCATTCAAACCTTTGTGGCTTGTAACTCTTTGCACAAAGTTGGTAATTGTTTCCAAGGGTTAAAATCAAAGGCACAGGTGTCTTTGACTCCGTGCCAAGGTCTCTGAGCCCCCTGCCAGGGTCTCGAGTCCTCCAGGGCAGCCAGAGGAATGTCCTGGGTTCCGACGGGGTCCCAGCACACCCACTCCACAGGGGCTGTCTCCTTGCTTACCTCCTGCCCACACTGACATGCATCAGGCTCACAGTGGTCAGGGCAACTTTGCATTCTCTTCCTGGGCATCTTCCTTGGCAGGATTCCCCAGCCCAAGGATTTGCAGTCTGGCAGGAACCAGCCCATCCCTCACCTCTGTCACTGCCTATCCCTGTAGGATCTCCATGGTGCTACTGCTTTTTCCTGTGGTGGTGAGTGATCCAGAAAAGCTCAGCAGCCTCTGCTTCTTTGAGGGAATTACTTACCTACACTTCCCTGGATACAGGAGTCTGGCTGGGAGTGTCCCTGGCAGAAAACTCCTGGGCAAGGGAGACAACTGGCATGCTGGAGCTGTGCAGCGAGTTCTTGTGGCCCAGGGATGGTATCTGATATGACAAACTGTAAAGAATATTCACAATTAACAGTGCCAAATTCTGCCAAAGGAACTCTCAGGCCAGGGTGCTGATGCTGTGCTAAGCACCTTGACCTGCTCTCAGCAACCCCTTACTGACCGAAACATCCCCTCCCACCCAGTAAAAACCAAAATGCCACACTGGGGAGCTGTAGAAATGCCTTAGCTTGGCTGGGACTTCAACCACATTACCAGGAAACTGCTCCATGCAGAGCTGTCTACTACAGTGAGTTTTGGAAATAATTTCCAACAGTAAGGGTTTCAGGACTGTCTGACACCAGGTTCTACAAGGGTGTCCACAAGGTTATAAAATATATATTCCTCATTGCTACAGGTCTGCTTTCAGTAAAAGTTGAAAGGCTGGGCTACATAACAACCTCAGAGGGCTGGTAAAGCAATAAAAAATTAAATTAAGAAAAAAATTACCATTTCACCAAATTTGGCTATAATTTCTGAGAACGAATTAGGTAAATCATGATCCTAAAATCACTTTATTGTGCTTTTGGGTGCTTGTTCCCCATGTTAGAAGTGGCCAAGTTTCAGGAAAACAATTTTATAAAAACTTTGATGTGAATAAAGCTGTATTTAACCCCCAAATTTAGACTGCAACTGAATGAAACTTCCTTCCAATAATCACAGTCCACAGAATCAGGAGAATTGATGAATTTCAGCCAAAGGGTTTTAAGTTCAAGGAGTTTCAGTAAGAAAAGCAGGCCCTAGGGTGGAAAACTGTTTGGCAATACAAGCATACAACTGCTACCAGCTCCACCTATAACACGTTCAAATTAGTGTGTACTGCAGAGTCTCTAGTAAAAAGTAGATTAGAGACTTTCCACTATTATTTGCATTGATACTTACCATGAGAATAGCAATGTTTCATCTGTGAATAAAAACATCAAGTCGAAGCCTTTCTGGCACCACATACAACACTTATTCTCTCCCACATGTTAACATGGAGATCCACAGGCAACGTGCCAAGAAGACTGTAGAAGCTAAATTCACTGTATAAATAATTCAGGATCAAAACCACTGGTGGTAAATCTGGAAAGTCACCATCTGACCTACCATATGTGGTTACTATGGAAATCACTTTCTCCTTTAACTTAATATACTCAGTAGTGGGAACCATTTCCTCACGATTCACATGAATCTCAGGCGTGTGCTCCACTGCTAAGCACCAGTGAGAAGCTGCTTCTTGCAGTGATGTTTTAATACCTTGACAGCACCACAGGACTGGAAACTGCCACAAACTGGGCCTGAGCTAACCAGAGTGAAGCTGAATATGTGCTGCAAAAGCAAATCAGAAGAGGGCCCGGCACCCAGTATTGCTATGTGGTCATGTCAAATGCCAGTAATATCAGTCCCAAGTCAGTAATAAAACCGTGGCTCACAATGAATAGGCACAGTGAATAGGCACAACTTGTTTCCAACATAGAGATGAGGTTCATGGCCACCTGTTTATAAAATTTGTTCTTGTTTGGATTAAAAAGAATGGGTTTTTCATATTTAAGCACAGTGTAAAAATTCAAGAACTCAGGACTTCTTACTTGCCTCTGTTAGTTCTACATTGCCTGCAGAAGTAATTTCACTTGTCTAGGCCTGAAAATTTGAAATACTTAATTTAGTCCCTTTGCATCCATCAAGATGTTTTAACAGATGGGATATCCTGGTCATTGCAGCATCAGTCAGGAAGAAAAGCACTTCCCAGGCTCCAGAAGAGAGGCCTTACCTCACCCAGATGTGGCGTGCACATTTCTGCTCCTTCCAGCAACTGGCTGTAGATGTGGCGTGCACATTTCTGCTCCTTCCAGCAACTGGCTGTAGAAATGTCTTTTGCAAAGGGCTAGGAGGATTCACCCTGATATGAGCTGTGAATCTCCAGATGAGGTGGTGTGGGGGGACTGTAACTTTCAAGAACCACACAGCTCTTGAATGACAACAGCTGTGATTCTTATCTTTTAATACAGTTGAATAGTTATTACCTTTTAATAACTGCTGCTCATTATTATTTTATTTATTCAGATACCTCAGTTATAGCCAACATGGGGAGCAGTAGTGCCTTTTACAATACTAGAAGGTTTCAGCACTATTCAAGATCCTTCATGTCTAAATATTATGAAGTGTAACACACTTTTTTCTATAATTCAAAATCTTTTCCCCCCAACAGCCAGCCAGTCGTGTGTTGATAGACATTAAGAAGCCATAAAATGGGTCACTAGTTCTTTCCAGAGCCTGACCCAGCTCTGCATACAGGAACCATCACCATCTAAGATTTATTTTACACGCCACTACCTGCAGTGCCAGTGTGCACTTTTCAAATCCAGCCAAATGGGGGTGGATCGCACCTGTTAAACCATTGTCAGCAACATGCATCAAGAACTAGCAAAACCCTCTTCTGTGGATAACAATGACAAAAAAGGTTCTGATTTGGTTTCGTCTTAGCATTGCCCTTTCCAAAAGTGCACCACTCAGCACACTGTGTTTTGGACTCAGTGCGCAGATTCCCTGTATCTGTTCTCAAAACAACATTTACTAAGTGACAGAAAGGACACTGATTGCCACCAAAATGTAATGGCTACGAGCCTGATTGTAAGGGGTAATGCAGAGCTCACACTGTCAAGCAGGAGAGCTAAAAACAGAGGACCCTGGAAAGGCATTTTGACCAAAACCTCAACTCCTGGAGTAGGCTGACTGCTCTGCATGCCCAGAGCACACAGGTGAAGTCTGGTCCCAAAGTGCTGGAAGGCCCCATAAGAGGACATGTGGCCCTTGCACCTTCAAACATGGGACAGCTGTACTGGGGACACAGCTAAGAGCTGCACCTCAGCAAGTATCTCAGTCTGGCCAGATGTGTCAAATGGCTCTTTTGCTTAATCAGTCATTACAAGGCTGTATAATTAATCAAGCAAAGAACATCTGAAACAGATGCTTCAACCTTTCAGCTATATATGTGTTGAGGTATAACAGTCATAGAAATAAATTTTGTATTCTTCCAGGGCAGCTGAAGTCACAGGCTCTGTCCCAAGGGTGTGGGGTGAGCTCAGCCTTGGACTGACCCCTCAGACTGAGCAGAGAGGTACCCAATAAGTGAGGTGCACCTCTGCAAGCTGAGATAGTCTGGCTATCTGCACCTCAGCCCCACAGGTGTGCTGGTGAGCCTGCCTCTGCTCCTGCCTCCTGCTCTGGAGGCACTGGAATGCATGCAGGGAGAGCTACAGCCACGCTCCCAGGGCTCAGGAGCTCCATCTCCTCCAGGGGCATGCACAGCTAAACCCCTGCCCAGACTGGCTCAAACCCGCCAAGCCCATCCCCAGGCACACACAGCCCTGCTCCTTGCATTAGTGAGCTCCATCAGTCTGGCATTCCCATGGGAATGGCACAGCACTCCCAGCAGACTGCTGGGCCATCCATCTCAGCACTTTACATTGCAGACATCTCCTTCCCAGGCAGGCAGATAAACCTCTGGTAATTAAGTAAGCCCCAGCACCTTTCATTATCTTGCAATCACATACTATTAAACTGAGTCTCCTTCCCTTGCTTAACTTTCATGTGAGAACTGCTGGGATGTTAATTCTGAAAATGATGGATGATCTCTAAATGGGCAAAGAATCTCAATTTCCTCCCATACAATTAATATTGCCTGGCTTAGGCAGACCAGAGATACCCAAGAGCTCTGCACATAAAATTCTCCTCTACTTCAGTCCACTGACATTCAAAAGCCATCTCAACATGTCCAAAATGAAAAAGAAACAGCTGAGAGGTTTTGCACCACGTTTTATGGTCTTTATGGCATCCAAGTCACATCTTGCAGTAAAGTAAAGGAATTTGTCTGGTTAGCAATTAATGATGTCAGGCAAACTCTGAACTCACAGTTGTTGCTAGGTTGTTTGCATGACCATGTCCACCCATTTCTGTAAAGAATGCATATGAATTTGTATTATCAGGAAATCCAAATATTTGTACTCTCAAAAATAGTCCAGAGAGAGATTTTTTGTTGTTGTTGTTGTTTTTCACAATAAGATTCAGGTTTCATCCACTGAAGCAAGAGAAATCTTTGGCTCTCAACCCAATTCACAGACAAAAGCATTCAGACCTACACTTATCATAAATCAAAGAGAAATAATTATTTGGCCTTTACATGGTTTTGTTTGTTTATTTGTTTGACTAAAACCAGAAACTTTTCTCCTCATTTTTTATTTTGAAAATGAAGTGATTTCTTTTCAAGCAGTATTTCCAAAGGAATATTCCAACTGGCTTCAGCAACTCACATATTTGTCCAATAAAGAAAAGGAGAAATGTCACTGCAAGACACTAAACCTCCAGAGTCAGACCAAGAGGACTGATCATGAAGAGTGCATTTGCTTCACTTTTTCCAAAAATCTTTTCCTCAGTAAATAATTCTGATTCTTGTTCATCTACAGATCTCAAATACCATTTCTGAGAGAAGCCTTTACACTTAAAATAAAAATTCAATCTTTTCACATGCTTTTCAGAAAAGGGTTGTACATACACTTCACATGCAAAATTATTTCTAGCCACCCACACTAGCTTCAGTAACCACATATTCCAATTTCCATAACCCATTTTCTTCCCCTCTCTTCTCGCTGAACTGTCAAATCCTTCATTGCACTGTAATCTCCTTTTCCATACAATTTCTTTTCAAGAACCTAATTTATTTTCAGGTACTACAAAATAAATAATCATTTTCAAAATTGATTACCAAAGCTAAAATCTGGGCTTGCTGCTGCGGACATTCTACTTGTGGTTCACATACACACACATGCACAGACATTAAGAAAAGTAAGAAAAGTTTGATACTAAGATACAAACCCCAAACCCTAAGATACAAATGGAATTTCAGAATTAAATACTGTTGAATTTTACATACTCCTAAGGCTATGTTCATACTTGCAGTAGAGATCCAGTCTGTTCACAAAAAGAAGCAGTCAAGTTGCAGTCTCCATCCCACAACTTCAACCTACCCAAAGCAGCAGATAGGACTGAGTCCTGACCATGTTTATCCAGCTGACTTAAATCCCATTTTCTTGTCTCTCAGACTCATACTGGCTTCTGACAGGCAGGCTGAGGTACCTGTACTAAAATCCCTGTAAGAAGTTACACAGGGGACATCATGTATCACATGCAACACCACAATAACAGACACAGCATACTCCACTAGAAATGGAATTATTCATTCTCTGACTTAAATTTTCCATCTCTGTTCTTCAATAAAAATGAAATTGTTATAGAATCCCTACTCTACTGCAGTCATGTAAATTGATTCAGGAAGTTACAAGAGAGAAATGGAGAATGACTGTCCCAAAAAAATTTGAAAAGGAGTATCCAGCCTTCATAGCAGCTGAAAACAGCTTTAAACCCTCCTTTAAAACAGTAACCAGGGTTTTTTTCCAAAGTGTCCCAGTCTGATATAACTCTGCTACCGTTTTCTTTCTTTGACTTCAGGATTAGGCTCTACAGGTGCATTTGGCCACCACATTCCAGAAGATCTGCCAGGGTATTCAGCCCAAGGTGCACTGACAGTACTAGCTGCTTAATAAGATCTCCACAAAGAATTTTTGGGGCCAAAAAAATCAGGGTTTTTCAAAATTTATGCATTTTCAAAAATCTGTTTATTCTGATAGCATTTGCCCTAGAAAGAAATTGAACACATTGTGAAGATCATGTATTCTATTTGGTCCTTTTGGAATGGCAGTTTTTATTTTCTTTCTCTTGAAATGGACTTGTAACTGAACAAAAATCAGTTACAAAAGTTACAAAATATTTAAATTCAGACCAACCACTTTTTCTCATTTATCTGCTTTTCTGGAATTTCACTTGGGAAGAGTAGTTTTTCCTTCCCAGTTCAGAAAAGAAAATCAGAGTTTCCTTGTAACACAACACCTAATCTCCACCCATACTACTTGCCATCAAATGCACTTATAAATACTGGGAAAGGATTTTCAAATTACAAAAAACAACTTTAAATGCTCAGAAGTTCACTTGTGCTGTGCAGAGGAAACAGTGTTGTGGTCACTGTGATGGGCAGAGTCCCACAGAGGAGCATGGATCCCAGTGCCAGCTCTCTCCTGCGCCTTGGCCCATCAGAAGACTCCAAGGTTAACCAACATGTCAGAAAGTAACACCCAACTTTCACAGAGTGAGGCATGGAAAGATTGATCACACCCAGCACTGGCAGAAGAGGGTAGCAGCTTCTGCAAATAGGGAGATTTTATGTGATGAAACTTTAACCTGTCCCTGAAGGACACACTTCTGAAAGTCACTTTTACCATAGTCCTGGAAGTATATTTACTAGTGATATCACTTCTAAAACTAAATAGGACAGAAGGTTGGATTGTTGCACAAATAAGCCAGTGATCTCACTGACACAGCCTTCAGATCACACAGTGCTAAAACCCTGTGGTCTCTGTCTTCCCTAATAGTTGCCCTACTAAATGACATAACTGGAATTCTTTTTTCCATCCCCAAATAATTACAAAGAAGATGGAAATTCTGCACTGGGAGAAAATAAATGAGTGTGTAGTGTACTGAGAGGGATGCTACCACATCCAAAACAAATGAATCACGGAACAACACTTTGAAGAATGTCGCATTTTCTGACATGAGATTCCACATCCTTCTGGAGTTTTTATAGAACAACAAAAAGGTACCTGTGATGTCAGCAAACTTGTTGGGTATTTCCAATCTGGGCTTGGGCTGCCAAGTATTCCTGGAGTGGTGATTTAATTCTGGCTGTGTCACTACTGCTATGTCAGCTGTACTGCTGTGAATGCAGCTCTCATGTGCTCCCAGCTGGGCTGTTGCTGTCCTTCAAAATCCTTGTCATGTGTGACGCTACAAATGGACAAGTCAGCAAGGTAGCAGTTGCAATAATAAATTCTAACTGCATGCTTGGGGAAGATCAATACTGCATTGCTGCAGACAGCCAAGTCTGGGCCTAACAAAACTAAACAGCAGCCTGAATGAAAGGAGCTTTTTGCAGACTTAAGATAAGCAGGTGTGTAAATGTTTGCCTGCTCCTGACCCTGCTAGAGTGGCTCAGTGAGGAAAGGCCATTGCTGGGTTCTTTTCCTGGGACAGTGGGGATTCTATCCAGCTGGGGATCCTCCTAAACTAGAGGGAAGCTTATTTCTACTCCAGCAATTGAAAATACAGACCAAACAGAACCACTTGTGACTTGATGTACATAGAAATACTGAAGTGCGCCAGCTTGTCACTGAAGCAGGAGCACAGTAATTCTCCCTTGGTAGTTCCAGTGAGATGGAGCAGTTTATATTCCCACAAGGACTTGAGGGGTCTCTGCAGCAACCATTTCCTTGGCTTGGGACTGTTTCTCCTCCAGAGCTTTACAAGCACACTGTGACTGTCCCTCAGGCCTCCAACTGCATTTTGAAAGAAAAATGAGGAAGAAAAAGATAGTGTTTATTCTGAGAGAACAATATATATTGAGTCAAGCATAAAATTATAAATGGAGGAGTAGAACTAGCACTGAAGAGAAAGCAGTTTGCCAACAAAACCAGAGAGAAGCAATGTAGATGGATACACAGACATCCCATGAAAGAGCCTCCTTTCATCTACTTAATAGCTCTTTCCCTGCAGGGACATATGAAAACTTAACCACTGGCCATGCAATAAGCTGACACCCATTTTTTAGCTCACTCCAATCATCTGACATCCTTCAGCTCCCTGGTGGGTGAAATGGAGCTGGGTTGGGAATCCCTCAGAGACAAGACCTCAAGACCCCATCCCAGCAGCTCCTGTTGCAGCCTGTCATTGACAGAGGGGTTTAGGCCACCCAGACCATCCAGGCTGGCACTAAGCCAGGACCTGCTGTCCCACTGCCATGCCATGATGCAGACACAGCCTCCTGAGGTCCCCTGGGGACAGATCTTCACCTTCCCCAGACTCCAGAATCTGTCCCACCTGATGGTAGACTGTGTGCTGCCATGCCCAGCTGAGTGTTCTGTTTCCATGCACAGCCCAGGCAGTGCTGCACACAGTTCAGATCTGCTTTGCCTTCATTAATCTTTTCCAGCCACAGACAAACTACCAAGCAGCAGAAAATTGCCACATCAAAGTTCTCTTCCAATTTCTCTGGACTCCATCACTCAGATTGGGTCCAGAAAAAAGGAACCAGAAGCAGCAACCTCCAGCTCTCCCCTTTCCTGCAGTTTATGGGGACAGGAGGCAACACAAGACAGAAACCACCACATGGTAAGTCCAGGGCAAGAAAACCTGGCATGCTATCCTGATGAGGAAAAGGTGGAAGATCTCTCTAGGATTTCTCTAGGATCTATCTGTGTTATCACAGACTGCTGGATCCTCCCTCTGCAGTTGGTGATTTCTCTTATTAGACTGGAGGGACAGTGACTCTTTCTGCGCATAATTTCAAGAATAATTTCCCTATCCCAGAATTTTAATAGATTAAAATTATTGTACCTGGGGAGACCTGAAAAAGGTCTCTGGAACTACATGATGACGAATCTCCTCACTACTGCAGTCTGCTTTTGAACTAATCCTGAATGGTGGGACTTTCCTCTTGCTCATTGCAAAGGCTCAAGGAAGCTCTTTCACATGCACAAATCAGGACAACTCACTGATTTCAGTTCCTGAGGAGAATTAGCTAGATCACCAGCTTTAATCTGTCTAAGATTTCAGGGCAAAGAAAATTGTTTCAAATGAGTCAGAGCAAAATCCATCATCCCTTCAGCACTGTGAATATTTCTCTCTACTCTGTAATTTGGACTTTGGAAATTCCAGCAATATCAATCAGGGCAAACTGAGAGTCCCAAGCAATAATGAAATAAAACAAAATATTCAGATTTACATCCAGCACAAATTGGGAATTATGTAAAAAAAATTAAGTGGAACCTCTAAAAAACCCCAAGAAACTTTTTCATTTTGTAGTATCAGCAAAGCAGGAATAACCATCCTTCCCTCCACAGAAATTCACAAAGAGCTATAAACACCTACAATAAATCTAAGAATTGTGACCACTTCTTAAACTGAATGTGTTGAAGGGGTTTTGTTGCAAATTCCAAGATATTATCAGCATTATTATATTTGATTATACTACTTACACCAGCTTTAGAATTTATAAGCTGTAATAGGCCTGTTAGGTATATTAGCTTCCGTAAGAGCTGTAATCCAGTAAAGAATTTACAAAAGGAAAACTTAATAAAATCTTATATTGTTCTATATTTCAATAAAACAGCCAATATTGATTATTTTAACCTTGCTATTATGTGTTAGATGAAAAGCCTGTGGAAACAATTTAGTGATCTTCTAGGAGCTGTAAGAAAAAAAACTAGACTCTTCTATAAGGCAGGATAGCTGAAATAATAGCCACTGCCAGCCCAATAAAAGCACATGCCATCACCCAAAAGAGAAGCACATACAAAAGGCAGAAGAGTTTTACTTGCTATTCTTCTGTAAATGTGCATATTTAAGCAACAAAAAGAGAGATCAAAGGAAACAGAAATGCAATGGATGCAACTTGAAAAAACATCACGAGCATGACAAGGTAAAAGAGAAAGCAGAAGTGCCAGGGAAAGGGTACACAGCTTGCAGGAAAAGTCAGAAACTCTTCTCATTGAATCACAGAATCATAAAATGAATCAGAACGAACCATAGAAGGGCTAGGGAGATCATCTAGTTGCAACCCCCTTGCCATAAGCACACCAAGCTCAGACAAAATGGATTTTGCATGTTACTTAGAAGTAGCCCTGTCTGAGAAGAGAATTTCACTCCTTCCTCAGTTTCTCCTCTTCAGGAGGGCCCACTGCCACTGCCTGGGGATCCCTATGTCCCCTGAATCCAGTGTGACCCTTGAGGCTGTAGAATCCTTAGGAAAAGCTCAGACCATGGGGTCAGAGTGTTTTCGGCTCAGCTTCCTGGGTATTTCATGTGAAAGAGCTGACAGCTCTTCCAGGGTATTTCATGTGAAAGAGCCCTGCTGAATTCCATTGTACAGCTCACATTTGTACTCTTGCTCACAGCTCCCCTGCATGTTACATGCTCATATCCTAATCTGACTAATCAAAACCAATATCATCTGTGTGGTACTATGATTACAGAAGTATAATATGGAAAGTGGTGTAAGAAAGGAGAACAGAAGTATAGTGAAAGTATACAAGCATAAGAACTAAAGTATACTGAAGAATACAAGCAACTACTGGAAAAAATGATGAAAACAGCAAGCCACTGTAAATCTTCAAGTGTAATGGCAGTAAAATAAAAGAAAACATAATGTTTAACTCAATTATTTTTCCTTACATATCAAGACTGTGACAGACTTAGAAACCAACTGTGCTGGCCTTCACTGGGTTATCAGTCTGGGGGCTCCAGGACCACTGAATACCTCAATTCAAAGAAATACCACAGCTCAAAAACTCTTGCAGACTGCAGAGAGTGACTTTCCCAAAGAGGCTTCAGGAACCCAGGAGACTCAACACTGAAGCAGAAGCAATCCTGCATAAGAAGCCTCCCAGCTCATCTTTCTCTGACCTATTTGTGAAATTCCCCGATGAAGGAAGCTCCCCAGGCAGACAGTTTCACTGTTCATGCAGGGATGTTTCATCCAAACCAACTGCTACTGCAGCTTTGCAGCACCCCACATCAGTTGCAGTGTGTAATGACTTGGTTAAACATTAATTTTGGCTAGAGATTTTATTCTAAGTGTTATAAAAGTTAACATGAAAAACTTATCATGTGAAACTGTGTCAATATTCCAATTGCATTAGTTTTGTTTTCCACATCCTTTTATTTAAGAAGTCATTGTTTATTTGTCTACTAATACTGGTACTTGTTAATTTGGAATGTTTGTCTGGAGAGAATTAATTTATCAGTTTATCAGAATTAATTTATTAACTCGCTTTGTTACTTCTGCCTGCAGTGTCTGTTCCATTGGAGTCTCTCCACTAAACCACACCTTACTTCCAGGGGGTCAAGACCGTTTTAAAGACCAGGCAATCTGCTGTGGATCAAATGCAGATTATATTGGTCTTTTCTGTCTGCAGTGTGCAAGCCAAAGTGGCAAACAGACTACGGAGCCACACACAAATCACATTTTTATATTAAGCTGTAATTGTCTATACAAAGGATCTCAGTGAGCTGGTCAAAAATTGTCCTAGGGCTGCTATCCTGGCTCAGAGCAGTGGTCCTTTAGCTCATTGTGACATCCCACTTTTAAGGGGAAGGGAGCATGCAAGATTCATAGATGCTCATATATGGTCAAAAGGAGCAACAAAACTCAGAGGATCCACATAAATTTACAAAGTTCCATTAGTAGATGACACACTTGGCATGGATGTCTTATGTCCTATCTAAGCACACAGCAGTAGGTTTTGAAAAATGGGGTAGGGTGAAAGGGAAAAGAGAGAGAGAGAGAGAAAAAAAAGGGAGATTATAAAGGGAGATAGCTAAATAAAAGAAAGAGGGAAAAAGAGATCACCAGTTGTGCCTCCAGCTCCATCCAGCTGGGGTGTCCAGGGTCCTGGGGCACACACATGGAGCAAGTGCACTGGGCTTTCTGGGAGTACCCTTGTAGAGACAAGTTTTCCCCACCCTGGAAATAAGTTTTTCACTTTCTATGCAAAATAGTTACCATGTGCAGTCTGTTTTTCCAGACCTTTCTGGAAATGGGTTGGCAGGCTTTGGGGAGTCTCCATTCCCCCTACAGTCCATGCCCTCTTCTCAACCTCATTCCTGCACCTGTGCCGTACTGCATTGTGCTTATCTCCAGGAGCCAGATCAAGGACTTTTGTCCCAGAAAAGTGCTGCCCTATCTCCAGCCACATCCTGTTCTTTCTCACAGTGTGGTATTACCTACACCCCCTGCTTGTTAGTACCAGCAGCCCCTGGCTGGGCCCACAGCCATTCAGCTATCAGTGTGTGAGACATGCACATTAGCTCCCTTATCTCCTAGGCTTCTACACTCACTCCTAGCTTTTTTAGCACAGCAAGTCCCATGCACTTCAGAAGAAACCTTTTTAAATATCACACAATAGTCAGACATGGATTGCACTAAGCTCTGTGCTAAATCTCAGTTTTAAACCTAATTTTAATGATTGGATTATCCCAAAAGAGTAAGATTTAGTAATAAACCGCTAAAATCTGAGAAAGAAAAAAAATGTAAAAACAGCTTTATTGTAGAAGCTAATTTAGTAGTGATGGATAAAAACAGTATTAGCAAAGAGATAGGTAGGTTCCAGCTGTCATCTTTTCTGATCTCAGATCCAGATCCAAACAAGCATTTGCATTACTAACTGCTCTGTAGAGATGGAAGACTCAGTGAAATCAGCAGAATCTCAGTACCCAAGTGGAAGCCAGCACAGTCTTGCTCCTTCTGTACCAGTTCATGGAAGCCTTATGTTCACTTGGGCTTTTATGAATCCTGATTCAGAGACTATTCATGTGGGTACCCAGCTGTACTGACCCCACTGCAGGCTGGCAGAGTCCAGTTCTGTATAACAACTGGATCCCAGAATCACAGGACAGCTGAGGTTGGAAGGGTCATCAGTCCAACACTCCTGCTCAACCAGGGCTACAAATAATCCCTCTATTTTCACTGAGAGCCCTTCCCAGGTATGAAGCTGACTAGTCATACATACCTTTCCATGTAAGAGCCTCCAGCAGATCCTAAGGGAGGATTTCTGTTCTTACTGTAAGAGGTTTAATTTAGAACGGACAAATAGTCTCGACTGTGGGAGTTTTTCAGTGAGTCACTACCCAAGAATGACTGCAGGCATCTCTCCAGTGGAATGGATATGCCAGCACTGCTGCATTGCACTGAGCTCTACCAGCAAACAGACACCTTCTGAAGCAAGACCAGTGTGAGGATGTCAATCCTACCTGACCCTAAATAAAAACCATTAGTGACAAGGATTGGAAATTAGAGGTACCTGACTTTTGGAGTGGAATTCACCTCCAGATTCATTGGCAGAAGTTTAGCTGTCCACATGTGCACTAGTACTGCACTCACCTAGCAGTCTGCTCCAGGACTTGATTTTGTTGAGTAAATGCAACTGTGCCATGTTTGATGTGCTCCAGGACACCCAGGAGATCTGCACAGGGCTGGATGACATGACACTGCATCCATGAGATGTCCAGTTCCTCCAGGAGCAGTGGTAGAGGTCAAGCATGATCTCCAAGGCTGATACCCCAGAGCACTGTGGATCACACTGATGGATGCAGGCTGTGCTGATCCAGTCCCCTAACACAGGCACCTGGTGCCTCTCCAGCTGCAGTTCCAGAAGTCTGCAGGTTTCCTTTGGGTCCTACACCATATCAGCCACCCCCTGCAGGTGTTGTCAAATGCAGAACAGCATCACAGATGGCACTTGGTGCATGTATGGGGACAAATGATATCCCTTTATGTCACCGGAGAGTAGATAACAGCTCACACCAGCTACTTGAGACAGGTTCTTTGTGATGACAAGAATTGCATCACAGACATGTCTGCTGCTGTCTGTTGAGTATGAAGAGGATCTGATGAACTCAGATACAGATATTGCTGCAATGCACATCTTCACCTGATCAGATGAGAAACACTTCAAGGAGAACAGCTCCTCATATCGCAGGGGTTTCCTGGGAGATTTTGTTCTTACTCTATAAAACAAAAAATGGTTATTTTTGCATGGCTGGTTCAAACTTTCATATTCTCAAACATAAAAAAGTTGTGAATACCTTTCAATCTGCAGAATATTTTCTTACCAGTAAAAATAGAGCAGCTCATTTCAGGAGTGAAGGTCTTCAATTTTTTCAAAAAATACAGCATAAGAATTTACTAAATTAAGCTAGAATCAAGGGTGAAAGAGAACTGAAATTATTAGATCCCTTAAATGGTAAAAATAGTTTAAGGGATGAACATAAATAGAATTATGGGCCTCTTCTTAGCATCTGCCAGTGAATCCAAGCTTGATAGGATCAAGCAAAAATGTTATGGGGGGGGGGGCAAATTATTGAATGGAAGGTTGACAGTGGATTAACCAATGACATCTCATTACTAAGTCATTAAAATGGGCATCTCAATGTTGAACTGAAATCTGTAAGGAAAAAATTTAAGACACTTTAAGAAATTCTACATTCTAGGAAGTGAATTCAACATAAATGCCTAACACCTATTGGAAACCCCACTTTTAATGGTTTTGCAAGTGGAAGGGGTTTTAAGAGGAAAAGCCTTGCGATCATTAAGGGGATCACAAAAGCAGTTCATACTATGCTTCTCTTACTTGCCTTGTAAATTTGACAAGGGTCTTTATACACTGCAAATGTGTATTTTTCTGTACTACTAGGGGTCAAGACCAAAATTACCAACAGGAATGACAAGTTAACCATTGTTTAAATTTAATTAATAACATTAACATTAATGAGTAGAATAGCAACAAAATATAGAGAGAGGGATTCTTTATAAACTTCGAAACCAGAAAGATGAAGACTTACCACAGTAAAGAAAACTCCAGGAAGAGATGAGCTTGTTCAGTTTGATCAAAAGGAGTCTAAGGGATGATCTAACAGAGGTCAGCAGCTAAATGGGGAGTTACAAGGGGACAGGCATGGGAGGCTCCGGCTGGACTGTGTGGACACAGTGGAGAATACTGCCCAGAAAGGTTTTGAACTTGGATATTTTCAATACTCAGACAAGCAAGATTTGGACACAGCAGACTTGGACTAAAGTTGTCCTGCTTTGATCAGGAGCTTGGGCTTCAGACTTCCAGAACTTCATGCCATCAAATTTGCTGGTATGCCCTGCTTCAGTGGCTGCACAGCTGGACCATTCTTCCAGTCTGATCCTCTGCCCAGCTCACAGGCTGACTGGGACCCACAGGGATGGGAGCAGGGCTAGTAGGGTATCTGAAAGAAAAATCTCCACGGATAGATCCAGGTTTCCCTCATTACTGGAAAAGATGGTGGCAACTTTTTGCATCAACAGCCTCCCTAAACTAGCATACACAGAGGTAAAAGCAATACCACTCCTCTTAAGGCATTTGTCTGAACAGTTGCAAGTAATATGAGCTTGTAATATTTGTGTTTGTGTTTCTCTGGAAGAAAAGGCAGGGGAATGACTGGCAATCAGAGGAACAGCTGCTCTGGCATTGGTGGGAAGGCGCCACATAGCTTCACTCTTTTCACCAATTTATCCTTTCTAGGAAAGAGTATCTAGTGGCAATTTGAAATTACATCTTTGAAAGGGAAAAGTAACTTCCACTATGTGGCATGAGAGCAATTAAACACTGTTCTTGCCTCATTCACACCTGCAAAGTGCTCAGTGAAATACACTTCACTCTTTCTCCTTCCCTATGTGAAATGTCTCCAGATGCACATTAAAGCACAACATTCTCATGTGCCTGATGCAAGATGTGGAGCAGAGAGCAGAGAACAGTTTCCAGTGTTCAGAAAATCTTACAATTTGGTATTTGGCCCTTTTGAGTCAGTGCTCCCTTCATTGATGCTCACAAGTCATTAGGAAGGGAGACACACTGTGTATGCAGAGTACCATTCAAAACTGTTCACAGTCTGCCCTGGTTATTTTGCAGATGCACAGATTTGAGACTTCAGATGATGATAAAAATCATCTGATCTGACTTGCAGCACTGCAGAAAACCAGGAATCTCCTTGCTATTCTTGCAGCCTACTGGCTAACCCACAGTGGAGCTCTGAGGTAGCCCCTGTTTCTTTTGTAGTGTAGAAAGGGAAGGCATCAGCCATGCACAAATGCTGGAGAGTAGTAAGTGCTCTGTTCTTAATCTCCCCCACATGTATGAGAAAGTAAATGAAAGCCAAATAAAGAAAATGGGACACAGAGGACCATATTTTCATGGTGCAGCTCTTAAGCTGTCACCCATTACAAGCCCCATGTTCATTAGACCCATTTATGTCACATTTGCACTTGCAGATTGAAGGCCTCTGGTGCAATAACCATTCATTTTATACCAGCAGAGCCTTGACACCTGAGGCCAGCACAGCCCTGCAAGGAGCACAGACAGCTCTGTAAAAGCCAGGTTTGCTCTCACAAGAATTAAACCAGAGCCCCCCATTTATCAGACAGGATCCCTCTGTTCTATATGAGAAGTTTGCCCACTCATCAGGAAAATGATCCCTGCAGTTCTGGTGGGCCAGGGCTCTCTGTGCCAGTCAGCTTTTTCCCTCCTGCAGCTATGGCACGTGCAGGCAGCTGCACTGGGGAGGTGGGGAAGAAGCAGGATCACCTCTCCTGCTGGCAAACCACAGCCCAAATGTCAAACTCCAGCAGCTGCTTCACAAGCTGTTGAGCATGAATTACCATCGTTTGCAACACAGGGTAATGGAGTAAAATGGCTTCAGTTTCAGCAATCTTTAGTACATCTGGCTATAATTCATGGCAGTTCAGCTGCTGCTGCATGGATGGCTGAGCCATCTCTGCAAAAAGTGTTGGGAGTCTTTCCAACTGTTTGAAAACAAGCTGGACACCAGAAGAGTCAATATTGCCCTATTCCAAAAAGCCAAGATGGTACATCTCCCTGCACAAGGTGACACAGGACACAGAAGGTGACTGGGGGGAAAAAAATCAGAGATTTATATTGGGAAACAAAGGAAAATATGCAACGACCATGATCAGAGTTGCCAGGTCTGTACATGTCCCAGATGGCAGAAGCCAAAGCCTATCTGCGTTAAAGGAAAATGAGCTTGGATTACAGATATTTTTAGTTGAAAACTTAGACTATGGAAAGAATAATCTTGGCCACATTTTGCCCATTAAGCTCAGTGAAGTGCTCTGGGATAAGGAAATGAGTGAGAGAATCCCTGGCCAGATTCCACCTTGGCTTCTATTTACTGCAACCAACTTTGCAGCTAATTCTTGTACACCTATTGCTCCATCAGAGCATTTACTAAATAACTTTAAGTACATCCCACTCCCATTTAGGCATTAAACTAACACTCAAGTTATGCTGGCTCAGAGCCCATAGTAAGTAAGAATACTCATGGATACAGCAGTAGTTGAAAGAACAACACCTAATTCTTTGCAGCAGGGCCTCCAGCATGAAGGGCTCTTCTTCAGAGTGACATGAGGTGCAGAGTTTGCTCAGATCCCATCAAGCTCTCAGGCACAATGCTGGGATTCAGCTCACCCAATGGCAGATAGTTCCAACATAGGTGTTGACATCACCTCATCACCTCCAACTCCTTTTATAGGAAGTGGAGAGAAATAATGTGTTCTTGTTCTTCATCTGATCACTGTAGGATCTCTCTGGGGGATTCATCTTACACCTGTTGAGTAGCATTTATAAAAGGGCCAGCTTCAGACAGATGAGTTCTCTTTAAAGAACGAATCCTTCCACCTATCTGCAAAAGTCAAGGACTGTCCATCCCCCAGGTCCTTCAGAGGAGCTGAGACCCAGCCCAGTTGTGAGGGTCAGTGAGGAAACCTGGCCTGGCCCAGTAAAACTGGAGCTGCCACACCGTTTTCTGGGGAGCAACCAAGGCAAATATTTCTTTTTTTTGTCTCTCAAAAAAAGCCACTCTGAAACTCATAAGAAGCCAGTGAGCCCTATTCCAAATAGGAGCTAATCCTGACCCTGGATGAGCGAGGCAGCAGCTCCACAAGAGGGCCCCAGGCACCAGCAGAGCCTGGGAAACACCTCTGCCCCTGCACTGCCCACCCAGCGCCAAGCTGGGAACCCCCTCCTGCTCCTTTCCCCAGCCCTGGGCCCCGCGGCAGCCCCAGAAACTGTCCCCACTAGTCCCATCTGACAGACACTTATTAAATGATGTCACCATGTGGCACAGAGCTGCATTTTGAGGCTCACATCCTGAGAAGGCGCTTGACTGGCTTTGTATAGCCAACTTCACATTCAGGAGACAGAGAATGGACATCACAAGAGCACTGAGAACAATTTTAATGATGAAATTAGTGAGTTACTCCCAAGGAGTCCCACACCTAAAACCAACCCCTGAGAGAAGTCAATGAACGCCCTTTCCTGCCAGCCCCATTCATTAGTGGAATGCAGTGCTGAATGCAATGAATGCCCCGAGAGAGGATGCAAAAAACAGGAAATGAAGAGTTTAGCCATGGTCTTCCTACATCTCAAGGATTGCTTCTGTGATTGCCAGGGCTCCAGGCTGGAGACCAGAGAGCCACATGTGCCTGTTCACTGCTTGGGTGGCAGCTTGACCAATGGAGACACCCCAACAGGAATTGTTTGACAGACATTTTCTTTAATGTTGGCAATGCTGTGGGTTTAGTCCATCCAACCTCTTGCTGAGTTCCTGCTTTCAGGTGAATTTATTCTATTCTAACTCTTATGTTTTATCTTTTTGTATGGAAGTTGGTTTTTTCTAAGATGATTTAATTAGTTCGCAGTTTATGTTGCCAGAGTAAGTCTTGAATCTCCTCAGGTACAGTAACATGCCCATTGCAGAAGTCAAAGTGCAAGTAGCAAAGGCAGAGGGCACTATGCCTCTCTCCTCTTACAGCTGGAGACCCAAGGTCCAAAGAGACGAGTTAGCCAGTGCCACACGGGAAGTCTGTAACAGCAGGCACAATATATTCCCCCTGACCTGTGTCCTCTTAACCAGAGCAAGTACTTCCACCCACTTGGTTTCTGCTTGGCTTGGAAGGTTTTGTGCTTTCTTGGGGAAAGAATGGAATCTCCTGGTTGGAGCTATGATGCCTGCTTGGACTACATTGGAGTCATGATGGTGTTTTAACCAGATGTGCATGTGCCTATGCTGTGCCCACCAGAACCTGGTTTCTAGAGGGTCTGTGCCTGGTTATAAGGCCCTTTGTCAAGTCATGCTGAACACCCTCAGTGCAGATTATTTAACAGCTGCTGGGATTAGATGTAATCTAGCTCAGAGGCTATGGAGATGTGAGATAAGTTCATGAAGCTTGTGAAGGGAAGCAGATACTGTGTTTTTCTCAGGTCAGTACAGAATTCACTCCTCATCCAAAGCAGCTGCAAACAGAGTTGGTGAAAGGCTTCTGGAGAGCAAGTGCTCCAGTGACAACTTCCAGATATCTCCCCAGTGAGCAGGGAGGCCCATATCAAGCATCAGTGGCACATGTGAATAGCAGTAATGGGAGGAAAATGCTCAAGTTATGACGTTTGTTTTCAATTCCTTCCTCAAACTCAGCTCCATATGTTGTTACATTTTTCCAGCCTCTGCACAGTGATTCATGTGGCATGTTGCCTAACACTGCACTGTGTGCCCGTACGAGGTCTCACAAGTGCAGAGGGAGAGCTCTGCACAAGGCAGGTCACCTCACCAAGGGCCAGACCCATAGCACTGCCTGTACTGCTCCTGCCCTTCTTCAGCTAAATATTGAATATGAGTTCCTGCATCTCCCAGCCCGCAGTGCCTCAGGGAAAAATGTGAAGTTCCTGTCCCTCCCACAGCTACAGTCCTGCTGTTCCATCCAGTTGAGAGAAGATGATGTAACAGGCAGCAAACTCTGTCCTCTTGGCCACAGGAGTCCTGCAAATAACCCTCTGGTGTCTCTGACCCAGCACCATGCCTGATGCTCCCACATAGATCTCTCTGTCCAATATTTACACAGCAACATGTAAACAGCATCTTCTCTCTGCAAACGTAATTGGAAACTCTCAATTGATTTTGTGCCAAAAAGATACACCATAAAACTCAAAAGGGCTAATAATGAGAAGGATATTAGCAATAAAAACCCATATAAGTCTGCACATAAACATGAGTGAGCATTATGAGAGCAGGAGACCGACATGCAAACCCTGCATGCTATTTTCCTGAGGTGATTTTGCTAACATTTGGAGCTCTGCTGTAATAACCTTTCACATAAATATTGCAAGACTCCACTACGTAATTATTCCATCTTGAATGTCATCATCTGTATTTCCCCAGAATACAAGTGGTTTGGATAATAGTAGGGAATGTCTCAGAGTCAGTTGCTCAGTACCAGGTTCAACTACTTTTACAGCAGCATGAGGAAATGTTGGAGGGATGTCAGCTCCAGGGGAGGCAAGGAGATGGAACCACATCCTGGAAGGTGGAGGGAGTGTGGTGCAAAGCTGACTGAATTCAGGTACAAGCCAAATCATGCCTAAGGTAGTGCAGATCTGCTTTCTGTGATGAGGCAACCAGCAGGCGAAGGAGAAGGAGAAGGAGAAGGAGAAGGAGAAGGAGAAGGAGAAGGAGAAGGAGAAGGAGAAGGAGAAGGAGAAGAAGGAGAAGGCAGTGTTCCTGCAACCCTGAACTTCTGACACAGTCTCCCATTGTGTCTTCATCATCAGAGTGGTGGAATGTGAGTTGGATAAGAGTACAATAAGGTGGGTGGAAAATGGGCTGTGCCACCAGGCTGAGGGAGGTGTAAGCAGCACTGCAAAGTCAAGCTGGCAGCCAGGAACTGGACACATCCCTCAGACCAGTGGTGGGACCAGTATTGCCAGTATTGCCCCTTGTCTCCCCTAAAGGGTTGACTGATGGGACTGGGGGCATTCTCTGCAAGGATGCAGTCACCAAACCAGCATAGTGGTACACTGGAGGGCAGGCTGCTGTTCAGAAAGACCTGGAAATTGGGCTGAAATTTGGGATTTACAGGTCAGGGGCCTTTCCCCAATTTGCAAGTTTGCATGTGATCCCAAAGTGTTTAAACACCTCTCACCCAACGTTTTAACTATTTTGTGTGCCAAAGCCCTTCCCTCCCAAGCACTGATAGGAAGGTGTCACTGATAGGAAGCCATCTTTCATCTTGGGCACTGGGAACCCAAACAACTTTGAGGGTCTCAAGCTGAGATGCTTGGCCTGAGGCCCTTTGGTTTTAACTGAACCACGGGAGGCATGAGTGTTAGACCTGAGATAGCCATCTCTGGAGAAGCTGGAAGGATTTGGCCCTGACTGAATAGTGACAGAAAGAAAGGAGAGGAAAAAACACTGTGAAGAAGGAAATCAAGTGGCTGTTCTGCACCTACAAGAAACTGAGCATAACTGGTTTTTTCCTCACCTTGGAAAGTCATTTTAGATACAGATTTGCAGGAAATGAGAGCTTCTAACCTACTTTTTCTAACAGCAGCACCTAACATCCAGGTATTCCTGGCACTTATATTATGCCTCAACTGTAACACTCAGCCCTTTACCAAAATGGGGATGTAGCTCCATAGGGGACTTTCAGACCAGAAGTTGTCCACACTTTTTGTACTTTCAAGGTGTGTTTCAGCAAAAGACAAAACACCATGTGCAAGCAGATGGAGGGCTTGGGGACATCCAGCTTCAGCTGCCCTGAAGACCCACAGATCAGTGCCTGCCTTGGGGATGTGCTTGGGCAGACAAGAATAAACAGGGACCAGAGCCTTTGTGCCTTCAAAGAGCAACTTATGCATGTCAGAAGAAAAAGCTGAGCCTTTCCCCACTCACAGCTAGAAACTATTAGAAGAAAGAGGCTTCACACAAGAATATGACTTGACACCTGGCCATTTCCCTCTGCCTGGGCAGACACCTGCAAATCCCAGCCTTAGGCTCCCACTCCCACTGTGAATTCCCAAGGGAGGTCTGGGTTCCCAGGACAGCAGGCCACCTCAACACAAGGCTCACAGGTACGCAGTGATGCAGAAATTGAGTCATGGCATTGAAGTTCAAGGTTTCTGCCTTGATGCATCCGTCTGCAAAGCCATGCTAAGGTATTCACACCCCACCATAAAGCTCCTGAGAGAACTTGGGGCTTGAGACCAGGGAAAGCTGCCCACATCATCCCCACATATAAGGCAGCAGGTCCTGCTAGGGGGAGTTTTAGGTGCTGAATCAAGATTAGGAGGAAGAAAAGCACAGTCTTCCTCTTTGCCCTTTCTGTATCACACCATTTGGGTTTTTTAATTCTTTTTTTTCAGTGATGAATTCTCATAGAAACTTCTTGTTTAAGGCAAGAAGCTGAGGCATTTAATTACAGTGATGCCATTCACAACATGACAGTTAAGCATCTGTTGGATTTTTTATAGTATAATCTTTATTCTAGACCCAAGAAAAAAAAACTCTCTGGGCTAATCTGGATGAAGAGCCCTGGTCCCAGGCCCCAGGAACAGCTAATCCCTTTCTCCAGTAACTCAGATTTGTCCTCTCTGCTACACATAGAGTTTGCATGACCATCCCCAGCTTTGAAACTCTGTGGGGTAAGTCAAACACCGAGGAAGCAATCACAAAATATCACTTGGGATTCCTCACATCTGGTGATTTAGGCCTTATCCTTGTGATGGCCTAATCCAAAGTTTCTCAAACTTTCTGTACTACTGGACATCCAAGTGGGCTTCACTCAGCCACACCCACTGCTTGCACCACCATGGGCTTCCTCATCTCAGCTTGTCTCAGCCTTTCAATGAGAAATGGCTAAAAGTGATGCAGTTCTGCAGATTAGCTGGATCCCTTACTGTGAGATTCACATTCTCTGAACCTGAGAGAAGCAGTGAAAAGAAAGAATGATCAAAACAATTCTTATCTCATTTGCTGCTCCTGTGTTGTGCCAAAGTAGAAAGCAATATGGAGATTGTTTACCCAAAGTGATGTTGTTTTGTTTCCTTGGCCTATCAGGGCCAAGCACATGTCCAAACTGTCTGTCAGCAGACAGTCACGAGATTCTGGGCAGCTAAGTTGAGTTGGGTGCTTGTGCAGATTCAGTTTAGATGGAATGTAATATACTGTAATATAATATAGAATAATATAGTATAATAAAGTAATTAATTAGCCTTCTGATATCCATCTGATATCAGATGCATCATTCCTCCTGGATGTTGGGTAGAAATATCACCAACAATTTACAATGGTCATATAGAACAATCCAGGCACAGTTTAGGAACATTAAAGGGTTGCCAAGACCAAATCCTACAGACAACCACAGCTCTCAAATGTCACTGCTTTTCCACCAAGCTCTTCAGCCCTTGAATGCTTTCAGAGAGACGTTCTGAGAGAAGAATCATTGCAAGAGTCATCCAACATATTGCATGGTGACACTGCACTGTTAATGTTTTAATGAAGCATCAAAACCTGTGGAAATCAGCTGCTTCACTGTGCAGGTAAGATAAGTTGCAAAACAAGAGAGTTAGCAGAGACCTTGTCAGATACAGGACATAGCCCTGCCCACCAGATAAGGCGCTGAGCCTTAGGAACTGCCTGAGAGATGTTCAGAACCTCTCCCTCCTCCTGACAGGGAGCACCCAGGGCAGGTGGCACAGCAGTTCCAGAAGCAGCAGTGGCAGTCAGGATGGCACAGACCTCTCCCACTCCTGCCTGCAGTCCTCACTTCACAGACAAGGTTCTCATGTAGCAAGAGACTATGAGTGAATTACCAAAACCAATATGGAGTAGGGTTATTATTTTCAGAGTCCAATTCTCAGAGGTCCTGTCCCAACACTTTAAGTGTTAGACTGCAGATTAAGCAAAAAAGCCACTAACCTTCATCACATCCATCCCTACCCCCACCACTGTGATGCATCTCTAAAAAGTGTATTATCCTTTAATAAGCAGTTTTTCCTTGACCAGCTAAAAGTATCTATTTGTAAAATGCATCTTCATTTATTTGAAATATTTTTACATGCTTTTTGAAGAGATGTGCTCAAACTATAGTGTGATCTGGAAGTTTGTAGATGTGCAAACAAAAAAAAATCTTCTCCTCAAAATCTAGCAGCAAAAGTCAGCTTGGGTTGGCCACTGTTTCCTGGGAGTAAGCAAGGCTCACAGGGGCCAGATTTTCACTCTCAGCAGCAGAACAGCTTAGTGAACACAAATGCTGGGAAACATGGACAGAAAAGTGCAAGTCAAAGTTCAGTTATTTTAGAATTGTTAATGTGAAAAATAATACTTTATTATAGGAAAAATCCTCAGAGACTTCCTCACACACATTCATCCCTCAGAGCAGCTACAAGGAGGTTATTCAAACTTTCCATGCTCACATTAATCGCAGCAGCACCTTGCACTGAGCTCCCGCAAGAAGGAAAGTAAGACTGCAGTGGGCACTTTGCATGGACTCAATAAAGGAGACAGTCTGTTCTCTGGGACTTTACAATAAAGTAGATAACAGAAATAAGTAGATGAGCATTGAAAAAGCAAGCAGCATAGAAAGCATTGGGTGGAATTATAACACTTTGAGTCAGCTGTGAATACATGGAAATTGCTTTCTAACTGACATTTTTCTGAACCATACTACTTGCCTTCAAGTGGACAGAGCAGTGTTGCAAAAACCTTCAGTACATTCAGCTCAAGCCTGACAGCTACCAATTAATCCATCCATTAACTGAACAGCTGAAGAAAGAATAAAGGGGCCAGAGCATCATGATCTTCAGTGTTATTGTGCTGATTAAAATGTCAGCAAATTACAGCTATGTCACCTGTAACAGTCTTCTTGCCTAGTGTTTGAACTTTCTTTGTTGGTTTTAGGTTCTAAGAAAATAATCTTCTAATGATATAAGAGTTCTAAGAAAAAATAAAATCTTCCTTCCTCCTGTAGGCACAGGAGGCTTTTCAGCTCACACAGCTTTGGCAAAACAAAGCCACTTTTTAGGGAACAGATAACTTCTTTTGTGTCATTTTCTCTACTGTGATGAGGCTGAAGTTTACATTTGACATCTGAGGCCAATGAGAGTCTTCTAGAGGGTTTCACTGCACACAGCTTTATAAAGCAATGGTGTCTTCAGTCTTGAAAAATCAGTGTGTGCTGAGCCCTGGATTCACTTGGACATGTTGATTTCTAGATCCACATGCACTGGATCCATGCAAAGCCTGGAGTGCAAGTTCTCCAGCTCACGAAGAACAGTTCTAAAAACTGTGTTTGCCCTTTCATTGGGAGAGCATACCATAAGAAAGAAGGTAGAAAATATGAAGGAGGAATTTACATTCCTCTATTTTATTCTGTAGAACTACTGACAACAAAGGAAGAGAAGAAACTTGAAAGGACAATGATCAATTTCAGAAGGAAAGAATATTTCTCTGAGAAAGAGTAGAATGGCAGAATGGGGTGGGAAGCAAACATGCAGCACAGAGGATCAGGGTACATCTCCTTGCAGAAATACCCATCTCACAATAGGTCTGCAAGGTGGCCGAAAATGCACTGTAGATCATGTCCTGGGTGTTCCCCATGGGAACTGACAGCTCTAAGGTCTTTCCAAAAAACACAATATAGGATTTTAATTTACTTTTCCTGATTGAGAGCATATGAAAATCATTTAATACATGGGGAAGAGAGTGCAACTTTTTCAATGTTTTGGCAGAAAAACAGGAATCTAGGTTAAAATACATGAATTAAGATTTTATTAGAAAGTCTTCAGTACAAAAACACTCAGAACTGTATCATTTTAGAGATGTTGGTCACAAAGAATTGTTTTCTTTCTTTTTTTAAGCACATTTAAAATGGATGAAAATAAGCACACAGCCCTCCAGCAGCTCCCAGCCTGCCCATCCTCTGGGGTTCAGCTGGAAAACTGTGCTTGGAAAACATCTACAAAAATGTTGGCAAATGTATATCAGCTTTTTCCCAAAAGATCTAACAGGCTTTTATTATCCAAACATATCAGATGGCTTGGAAAATCCACATCTGTACTGAGCTGCCGAATGGGAAATGAGATCAAAATGTGAAACTAAGAACTTCCGATACTTTCTTAGCAAATGACATTAAAACCAGAGGAGAAGGAGGTTTAACTTCCCCATTGCCCCTCATTCCATCAGCTCCTGAAGCCCCAGCAGAAGGAGGCTGTCAGAGAGGAGCTCCCTGTGCAGCCAAGGAGCCCCTTTCCAGCTAAAGACAGAGAAATGAAGAGCTGTTACTTCAAGGGGTCAGCCCTGGTGATGGTCTCAGTACAGCATTTTACTGAAACAGATAAATCAATCCTTGCAACCCAGAGAAAAAAGAAAAATATGAACAAAGAACCTTCTGCTGGTGTTTTTTAAGCCAGAGAAAATAATTTCAATATTATTTTAATACTTTTAATATAAGGTCTGTTTTCAACAATTAACTTTTTAAATACAACATCAGTCCTTACTAGAAGGAATGTTAAGCTTAAACACAGCACACAAGGTTTTTCCTCTCTGGACATTACAAAAAAAGTTTCACACTTCCCCTTTTTGCTCTGGCAGTGACTGCTGTAGTTATTATTTTCCTCCCTCTCTGCTGCTGATGCCAGTTGAGCATGGAAAGACAGACAAATGGAGAAAAGTCACAGGAGAAAATTGACAGGAGAAAAGGCTTTTGGACTGAAAGTCGTCTTACATCATTTAAAGTTGCTAGGATTAGGTCATTTGAACTCCTATGGAGTTGGGAGATGTGGTGTTTGGAGATAAATCCAGCTTTTCTTCAATGATATAGTTTATCCACTATAATAAAGTTTCCACCAGGATGAATTTGAGTTTAGCTTTAGGCTTCCTAGCTCCTGTTGCTGTATGCCAGCACAGAGTGCTGCTCTGTGTAAGGCTCTGTGTTTCCTGAGCACTCAAGAAGGCAGGGCAGCACTCAAGATGAATCCTCCCAAAATGCTGGAGTGTTTCTGGGATAGAGGAAAAATTAGACACATGCAGCCTATGGCAACAAAAAATAATATGAAGTGGGAGTTTTTCTGTGCAAACAACTGACTATTGAGATGGAAAAGCCTCATTAAAGGAATGTAAAACTTACAACCAATTAGATTCACATAATTATTCAAATCTGAAAAAGTCAAGACAGTCCTGAGATAAGTTTTCTCTATAGTTCCTTTCTGATGTGGAGCTGTGACAAAGCACTTGGAGTGAATAATCACCTTATTCCCAGAGCCAGATAATGGAACATACACAAGTATCTATCTTCACCCAGCTATCAGCTGCCAAGCCAATAAATGCTTGATGCATTCCTCATCCCCTCTCCTGGAGTCTGAGTCTTTCAGGGATTGGGCAGGCTTGCAGGCTATAGAAACAGCATAAATATCACACTTGTACCTCACTCCAGCGCTGGCAGGTGGGGGATGGCAAAGAGGAAACATCTTGTAGGTGTAAAACTTGTCTACTGAAACCCATGCAGACACATCTGATGTGATGTGTGACAGAGGACAGCATTTAATCAGGCTGGACTTGAACTTGTCTCTGGGCTGAGGCTCCCAAGCCTTACTCTTCCTGTCAGTGATCTAAAGATCAGCTGAGTCAACCTATAGATTGGTCTTTATATCAAAAATGAGGATTTCCTGTGACCTCAGTGTTGTCTTTATGTGACTTCTGGATGTGTAGGTTCAGAGTTTAGCCAGTAAAGAGGCAAGTGTGTCACTGTGGCTGAGAAATAGCACTTGTCCCCCCAGAGCCAATGGGACATTTGCCATTCTGCCTCACTGGGAGCAGGATTTTAGGCAAAGTGCTTAAGAAAGCAGGCAGTAAATTGGAAGAGAAAGAAAAGTGTGATTTGGACAGCCCAGTCTTTACCTGTCTATTGGCAAAAAAGGAAAGCTGCAGCTCCTGTGTTACAGCTGCAGCTAAACCTGTTAAACTCTGTGGGCTGTGCTGTCCTTTATCTCATCAAACCACAAGGTATTCCCCTTTCTCCCAACATCTATGCAGCTCCTGCAGATTCATATGGTGAAAGAAGTTCATGCTACACTTTGATGCTGTGGTCACCAGATGTGCCACATTTGCAGTGGTCCTCAGATGAAAATATCACTACAGATTCTGGTAAGACTCAGGTCAGCTGTCACTGAAGTGGTGATACTGCACACCCATCCATGTGTGCTTCCAGCACCCAGCACACTCAGATCCACTTCCCCCAAATCCCCAGGCTGAAAACCTGTTAGAAGTAAGCAAGTCAGAACCTGGCAGGAGTACTGCCAGGGGCCTTCTCAAACATCTCACAGACATCCACCTCCAGAAAACATTTCTTCTAACTATGGCACACATCACTAGCTAAGCCAACAGGGAACTCCCTCCTGATCATCCTGTTGTTTCTTACTTTCAGCATCTACTCCATTATCTTTTCCCATTAACTTCTTTTGAGCAATTAATTCAGGAAAATACATTTTGGCACCAGCTTTGATGTTTTAATTGTCAAAAATTCAGATGAAATTCTTCTCAGCCTGCAAGATCCACTGTGGTGCTCCTGGCGTTTTCCCTGTCCATATTGTGTCAGATGAAAGAAACCAAGGGTCTCAGCACTTGCCTGCATTTCTCATCAGTTTGTTCACTTCTTTTTTCCTGTAGGCTGAGCTTTTCATCATGGTTTGCACTCACCATGTGAGTCTTACACTCACATGGTCACACAGTTTTTCAGTTGAACCCAGGCCTGGCCAGCTTGGTGCCCAAGCAGTGAAATGCTGTATCCATCCACACCCTGCTGAGTCAGCTTTGCTGCATCCCAAAGAAGCCCCTCACCAAACTCAACTCCGATGTCAACTGGGGCCTCTGGGCCTTCTCACAAGACAAATATTTTCCCATGTAAGATCTGCTGAACCACAGATGAAGGTGGACTGCATTAGGCATCTGTTTTCCATTGCAACCAAGCTGTTTTGAAATCACTTACATTTTTTGCAGAAGCATTAGCGTGTTACCATCAGCTTCAATGGGAATTTCTATGCCAGAGTAGCAGATGAGGCAGTCCACCACTCTGCCCCTCCCTTTTTTTTTTTTTTTTTTATTTTACAGTACACACAAATATTAACATATCATCCTGATAAAGCTTTGTTTACTGGCATGGGGCCAGCCCCTCTGCAGTGCCTCCTGCTTGGCAGTCTAATCTCCTGAAGTTCGAGGGATGCAGTCCAAATCTCTTAGCAACACTAAATCTCATTCAATTAACTTTGTTGGGGGACAAAATCATTTTGTTACCACTGCTTGCCAGTCTGCCATGTACAATATGCCATCCAGCAGTTAGGCCATGCAGCCTTTAGACACAGCAAGGAGGCAGAGCACACTCCAGCACAGCAGCTCTGCCTACACTGGCCATCCTGAGCTGCAAAGCAACCTACTGGCCAAAAATTCCAGGTCCTCAGAAAGGTCCACAGGGACAACAGATCCAAGCCATGGCTTGGGCTTTAGTGGCTTCTTTTGATGATACTTGTGGTCTGCTTCCAGCAGAGACTCCTCTCCAAGCATCATTGCTCCTCTTGGGATTCACATTCCACCCCTGGCTTGGGAGATGCTGGGGCAGCAGGCACCAAAGAGGTGCCCCAGCCCAGCCTGGCCCTGCACTGGTTCCAGCAAGGGCCACACACCAAGTGTATGAATGTACATCTCCTTCTGGCACTGCTCTGTGAGTAACAGCCCAAGACTTGGCCTCCAAAGGATGTTCTTTTGTACCTGTAAAAAATCACAGAAATGCATGGGGATGTCTTGCAAGTCTGCAGGGGAGAAGAAAATGAAGCTACTACTAATCTCAGCTAGAAGATGCTGGGTGCTGTAACCTTCGAGGAATGGTGGGTTAACATCATAGCCCTCTCCTGCGTGTGATTTTACACACTATTTATGCTTAACTGCAACACGTGAATCTTTAATTACAAATCTAAGACATTAAAGAGAAATTAGCTTAGTTCAAATTAATTTTCTTTCCAGAACTAGTCAAAAACAACCAAAAAAACAGTAATTTGATTCCACCACACAGCAGGTGGCATTATATCCTTCATTAAATCATACAGATATGACTAACATTAATCTTCATTTGTACCACTATGCATCAAATTTGGTATCCATCACACCATCCTTAGCATACTAATTATTTTTAAATGTATTTCATTAATGTGTTAAGACAAATGTAAAAGCAGTGAATAGGACCTGGACAGGAATTAATCCCTCTCTCACCTCCCCTCCAGACAACAGATCCCAGCATTTCTCTGAAACATCTGTACCAATATTAGAGCATTAAGGAAAACATATAGAAAATCTACATTTATTTTTCCTTCTATTACTGAATTCCAAAAACTCTTGCAAATAAATTCACTGTATTGGGACAAAGGGTTCTCTTATCTTCATCTCCTAATATTGGAAATATTCTTTCTGAAACCAGACAGTAATTTACAGTTCATAGGCAGCAAAATGCATGTCCATGCCTTCATAAAGGTATACACCTTTATCTCTTACTCTGTTAGAGTGTCCCCCTAACCTTTTCCAAGCTTCCCCTTAAAATGCCACCCATTTATTGAAAAGCTAAATCCTGTCTTGTCTGCTCAGTCCTGGATAAAACACAGTTGTTGGCAGCATCATGTCAAATTTAATTTGTGTTAAATTTTAATGTAAATGCACCCAGAGACTGAAGCAATAGGCACATTGTTTTTATAAATCAGGTTTTACATACAGTATCTTTTTTCCTCCAGACACTCTCAAAGTGCAGGAAAATCAGTATTTTACAGGGAGCACATGAGTTAACCATCTCTGTTGAAAAATGTCACCATAAATTTGTCACTGGTCTAGGGTGACATTTAAGGTGGCTACTGTGACAAAATATTTTTCACTGAGAAAGCTGCCTTTTTGGGATTTTCAAGATCAGAAAAAAACATTTCCCTTTTGTTGCAGTAAATACACATAGCCTAACCTGCAATTTACCATGTTATCCAGGAGCTAGCTTTGCAAATCCAGCTTTCCAAAACTTTGAGAAGCTTTTACTAGCATGGCCTTGCAGCAGAACAAAATCCTGGAGCTAACCCAGCATGCAGGGAAAATCTGTGTGCTGAGGACCTAAGGGCAGGTGTCTTACTAAGAAAATGATACAAACCCTTGGCTGAGCCCCAGAAGGATAAAGACTCCAAATTGTTTCTGTAGCACTGTGACACTGCTTTTCTATTTCTGAGAGTGGTATAGATGCACTTTTCTGTGAAAGCAGGAAAATTCCTGCTGCCACTGCTGAGATCCAGGTCAATCTCATAAATATTTACCTCAACCTGCAGCAAGCCCAGCTAAGCCCTCCTCCTGGTGTCAGCCATGGGGTGAACAATGTGCAGCACAGCCAAGCCAGCGGGTTTAGCCTCCAGGGATCTGGCTGTGCCACGAGTCCCTTGCATGGGGTTGCCAAAAGTCCCAGGAGCCCCAATGTTGGCAGGGATTTTTATGAATGCTTGGCCATAGCCAAAGCTACTGGAGACCTTGTCTCCAGTTTTCTCAAGCTCTGCTTTCCCGCCAATAAATTGGGATAACCATAGGGGCTGATGCTATGAGAGGGCTGTGAAGCTTATGAAGTTAATATTATAAGTACCTTAAGGCTCTGGTTTACACAGAGTTACAGAAGGATTGTTATTTTTGAGCCTGCACAGCCAAAGACCTGATGACATTCACCTTCAGAAAATAGATTTTTATCTTCTCACATTAAGCCTGACCAGGGTAAAACTTGCTTCTGTCCTCCTGCTGTTGAAATATGTTGCCATAAGTGTTTAGTGTTACATCTGACCTGTTTCTCTTGAATCTTCCTAGATTACGGTCAAGTCATTTGCACTTCAATAGTTCAGGGGCTGTACCACAATTTCTGGGGCTGGAAAGTAGCTCAGCTGTAAAAACTTGCTGGAGGCTGTAAAATGGCATAAAGAGGCTAAACCAGGGAGTATTTTTAAAGACAGTTTTGGAGGGAGACAATTATTACACTTGAGGCCTTCCCCCTCTGTTCCCCTTTTGGTTGTGAGCCTAAAAATTATGGAGATCTTCAAGGCTGTCTTTCCAAAATGGCTTAAAGACAAAACTACAGCAACCATTTGCCAGCTTTCTGACTCAACAGGTAAAGTAGAGTCATCTGTGCAAAGTTAAATGGCCTGATCACTAATGCACTGGGGCTATATTGATTGCATATGTTCAGAAAGGGACAGGGGAGAAACAGATGTGTGAGGACTGCAAGCCTTATGTACCAGCTCTGCCTTAAGGGACAGGGGACCTACAGCAACCAAGGGCTGTGTGCTCTTCCATCACCCCACAGACCTTGGCATGGCAGACCCACTGTGGGGCCCTAGCTAATACCATCAGATAAATTGCCCACAAAGTCTTAACACTTGAAAGTCTAATACTGTGAAATACTTCTCTGCAGAGTGTGCCACTTGGAATTACATAGTTTTCCCCAGAGTCCCTCCCTCCCTTTCCTCAGCTAATACATGTAATTTAATAGCCATGTATTGTTTAAATCCTCATAAACAGTATGAAATAAAATAGAGAAACTAGGCTGTCTGCAAAGCATCCAGGTCTCCAGAGAGGTGGCAAATTCTATCACCAGTCCCTCTAGAATTGCCAAAGAACCCCATCAATTCTATTTGCACCATCGGTCTAAAAATGCTGTATTCTATATAATGGACAGATAAAGACACATTCTAAAACACATTCTACAGTAGAGATAAATATACAAGCTGTCTTGGTGAATTAGTTACATGTGTAAATAGCTTCCTGAAGAGCAGGCTCAGTTTGACAGTTAAAATCTGATCCAAAATCAGCAGGAGTCACACAAGAAAAAAAAAAATTTAAATAATCCCCTACTTTGAACCAGGGGCTCTGAACCAGGTCTTTGGTTAATTGGAAATGGATAACACTGGATATGACACCTGCTGGGCAGTCTTTGGTCACTAATCCACTCCAGTTGTCCACAAAGGCTTGCAGCCTTGTCACCCTTCACGCCAGGCTCAGCAGGGAGGTGAGAGATGAATGCCTCACAAAGTCAAAATACTCACCCCAGCCCTGTTATCTTCTGGATGGGGTCGGGGCAAAGCCACAGGGGAGCACAGGTGAAGTATGCATTGCCACTGGCCATGGCAGCATCTGCCTCCAAATAGGAAAAAGAGAGTTTGGTCTCCAGCACTATGGATAAACAGGGAGGAAAATAAAATACAAAAAAGTCTTAAAAATTCAAAGAATTTCTACTGAAATAGTGCCATAAACTGGTGGAAAAGACTTTTCAAAGAAAGTAACTTTCTCTATGGAAACAAATAGATGATTTCTCAAGTGGTTGCCCCTGCCAAGCCCTAGCACTGAAGTCCTGTAAAAAGCTCCAGAAAGGGATTTAGCCTGGCTTTTAGTCCAGGACAAATCCACCAGTTTGTAGCTGAGATACCACTTTTGTTAATACAGAAGTTGGTTTTTATTCCTTCTGCCAAAGCAACCTGGCCTGCCTGGTCCCGCAGTGAGGTCATAACTCAGGGCTGATCACATCACAGCACGTTGCCATGGCAATGCTTGAACTGTCACAAAGGATGTGCGCTGTGATTTCACAGCAGATGGGCTGTGAGGGAGGAAGCCCTCATTTAAATTTTAAAAATTGCTTTAGTAATTAGCAAGAGCAATAGAAAAAAATTAAAAAACATTGAAAAGGGAAGAAAAATCCCCAAACTGTCACTCTCAGCAAAGGTTATAGCATTCATGTGAGATCTGCAGGCCATCCACAAGAAAGGCCAAGCTGCTGCTCCAAGTTCACTGAGCTTGTCAGGTCACTGATAAGTCCAAAAAAGTCTGGAGCCTGCTTGGCTACAGGAGGTCCAGAGCAGCAGTGGGTGAGCAAAGCCCCCCTGGTGCATCAGTGCATATCAAAGCCAGCCACCCCTCACAGGGACCTGACAGGAATGGCAGAGGGCAGGCAGAGGCTGCCAAAGGCTTTATAAAAACACTGACTGCCCAACACAAGTCAGTGCAGTGAGAGCCTGACTTCAGAAGTTTTTAGCAAGGAGCTGCCTCTGTTATTTCTATGGACCTTCTTAATGAAGCACAAAGAGCACACAGACATGCTTGCATCCTTTCAGGGACATGGTGGAGTTTTACTCCTCAAAGGTAAGTGAAACACCTTGGCTCCCTAAGTTTCTCAGCCCAGCAGCACTGATCCACAGCAGCCTACGCTGGCCTGGTCCTGCATCCTCAGCAACTGTCCCAGAACAATAATCCATTCCCACTCTTGCCCTGGCACTTGGGAACTGAGATCAACAGTGAACATGGGAGGCAGAGCAGACGGTGTCAAGCTTTCCAGACAGCCATGGTGCAGCCCTGCTCCCTCCTCGGGCTTCTCCATCCCTGGCAGAGGTGACCTTGAGGCAGCAAAGCCTCGGGTCCCATCCCCACGGCCACCACAGCTCACTGCAGAGACGCCGACGTCCCCGGCTCGCCACTGAAGCTCTCTCCCACATGACAGCAGCTCAGCAACCTCTAGGCAAAATTAAATCTCTCTCCCTTCTGCCTGCAGCAGGCAAAGCACGTGGTGCTTCAGAGACCTTGGGCTGAGTCCTCATATTTAATGGGGAGAGCAGACTTCAATGCAGCTTGTTCCTTGTTCATTCAGTGACTAACTGTTGATCTCTGTAAGAATAAGCCAGATGGTTCCCGTGATAAGTGATCAGCTCTCCTGGAGTTTTTGAAACAGAAAAAGACAGATGCCTGCGTGCCTCTTGCCAGGACCCATCTTAAGCTCAGGCGATGAGTGCAAATGCTTAGGGAGGTTGTGTTCAGGGGATTCTCTCCATCCAGGCTTAGCAGCTAATCTTCCCCATCAGCCCTTCTTCCAGGAGGAGAGGCATCTTGCCTTGTGACAGCTTCCCTCAGCTTAAGGGTACTACAAATCATAAGAGCAGCCCTTATAATTGGATCAGACCTTGATATTGTTTTCCTTTTCTGTGCATTCATATTAACATCTCATTTTGCAGACAGCACATCTGATCGGTGCTTACTACTTCAGCTTGCATTTGCTCACGCCGGTGATTGAGAGCACTGATAGGAGCGACAAAGCATTTTAGCAAAGGAGAAAGCTTGCTTTGGGAAGCTGTTTTGCTGGGGTGGTGAAAAAACCCCACCAGGCTAAAGAGCTTTGTTTCTCAGCCATTGATGTGCACACCACCAGTCAAGCACCACTTCCTGCCCTCAGCAGGATCAAGGTCTCCACAAGAGAGGGAAAAACGGTAGAAGTGTTCATTTGCTGACTTCTTTTTTGTTTTTACCTTAATTTCTCCTTCTAATTGTATAAGAAGCCTGATTCCATTACTAAGCTGGCATTAAAAACAGAGCCAGAAAATCTCTATGCCCATGCAGGGTTAGAAGAATGGGGTGGAAGAGGAGACGGGAGCAAGGTGTAAAATTAGCAACAGAAGCTGAGTTTGGTTCTTCCCAAAACCAGCTCCAAGGCAGCAGCTTGGCCCAGCAGCGAAGGGCTGGTTCACCTGCCCTGGGAGAAGGAAACACATCCATTCCAAAGCTCACAGCCTACCTGTTTACTGCTACATCTTCTAGGCAAAACTCCACTTATCTCAAAGAGTTAGGCCAGCATAAAAATGAGACACATGTAGCCATGCACTCAACAGAAAAGACTTCTTTTATTTGCATGCCTCTGTTGTGTCTCTTAGAGGATGTACATTCCTTTTTAGGGTATTTATGCAGTACCTTCAGAGCAAAAGTCAGACCTGTACCTCCAAGACAAGGAATTAGATCTGTAATGCTGACTCAACCGGCAATTTCACAGCATTAATTTCACAGCATTAAACAGTCAGAAAAAAAGCATTAAACAGAAAAATACTGAAATGCATGTGACAATACTTATGTCAGACACTCCTATCCACACTGTAAGAAAACTACACATCAGTACACAGTTCATTTTGTCTGACCAAGGCATTATTTCACAGACAAGACTGCAACTTCATTTGAGGGCTTTGTGGAGCAGATGTCACTTTAAACCCAGAGACGGTGCACAGAAGGAACAGAGAGGGCACTAGATTTAAAGCAAGCAAGTACTCTGCTCTCACTTTGCTGGAAAATTGTGCATGCATGTTCACTGTGCTTTGTAATCAGTGTGGCTTTCATTGTGCTATTAATTAAAAAGAGAAGCCTTATGCAAAAGAAATTTAAAATTGCAAATTTCCTTTTGCATATTCTGCAAAAGCAATTTCCATTTTGCTATGTTACCCTGCGTCATGTTAATGTTAGGTTTTTATAAATGAATACTGAGACTTTGTAAGAGTATTCCAATTGCATTCATCACTGATACTTTTTTAATTGCATGACTTTCCAAGGAATCAAGGCTTTTGTAATTATAAACTCTAATCTTAAACACCATTCTGCCATCTCTCAGTAAATCTTCGATCATTTCACTTAACTTCAAATAAATTTGACAGAATCAGAGCTAAGCAACCAACTACAAGTCTCATGAATGACAGCATCCAGGCAGAGATGCCACACAGCCTGCTTGTCCCACTGCTCAAGATTCAGAGGAGGAATGTGAGGACCAAGTCAAAAAACATTCACAAAACCAATCTCTGTGCACTGTATTTTGTGCCTCTGTGTGGGAAATGCCAAGTCAGACACAAGCAGGTATTCTTGGAGTTAGATGACACAGTGTGAGCAGCTTCTCTAGCAGGAACATTGAACACACACCTGCTCAAATAGTTGTCAGTAGTTTATTCATATAGGATAGTAATAACATTGCTCCAATTTTAAACCCACATCCTCTTCATCATAAATACAGTGACTTATGCCTCATTTTTAATGACCTTCCAGTTCCTAATTTGTGTGGCACCATCCACAATTTTGGTGAAGCTGGCTAAGCCTCACTGCAGGCCTTACTTGGTGCAGAGATCTCTTTGGCCACAGGTTAAAACTGCCTTTGTTACAACCCGGGCTTAAGGTCTGAAATCCCACACCTGGCTCCCACTGACTGCTCTTTTTTGCACTTGAAAGGCAGCATTAGCTGCCATATCACCGAATCAGTCAAAGAACCTTCTGCATTTGGGAATGCAAGAAAAGCTAAACAGGCCTTAAAGTACATGTCAATTAGGACAACAGCAAGCAGATGATTTTTCACCTGCTTTTCCATTGATCTACCCTTTCAAGAACATTTCATACTCAAAAGTATAGTAGTCTTACTAAAACACTTAGGCTTGTCTCTTTTCTAGATCATAGAAAAGGAATTTAAGACAGTAAAAAAAAAATGTGTATCCTGGAGGAAAAACTGTGCCCTAAAATAACTTTTTTTTTTTGCACCCGAGTATTCAAAATTCAGAAACATTTTCAGGGGTGGACAGCTACTGAATAGTTAAACACAATATATTCAAAACTATTTAAAAGAGAAAGAAATTTCCATTAAAAAATATCAAAACCACCAACAGCTTTCGGGACAAACACCAGAGTTTGATGAGCATCAGCAAGATTTAAGGGGTATCTTCCATGCCCCCAAGTGCAGAGATTATACCCAAGCTTGTCCCTGCCTAACAGCCTCCCTCTGGAAAGCTAAGTTAGCAGGAATCTCGGGGCTGGTGGCAGCAAGGAAGGAATCCATCCTGTTATCAAATACTTACAGAGAGAGACTATACTCAGTCAGGCAGTCAGAAACACGCCTACTCAGATAAGGGTATCCCTGCAAAGAAATCTCTTGACACTGCTTTGACATATTTACGTTCTTCTGCGATTATTCAGTTGCAATAACTTCGAGCTCCTCGTCTGACACTCGAACACGAGCCAGTCCCCAGCCCGACACGGGGAAGGGAAACAAAACCATGCCCAGCGAAGTCCCTCAGCTGGGCTAAGGGCTGCAGCCTGGCCGACCTGATGGTGACATGGGGCAGGGTGAGAGCCGAAGCAAGCCGAGATTTAAATCCTGTAGAGCACAAAGAATGGAATTAAAAGATTAATCTAATGCGATCTAATCAAAGATACCACGTCTAGATAGCACATCCCTGAAGTTACAGTGAGATTATGCTACTCTTATTAGCCAGGACTTGTTGGAAGATCTGCTATCTAGTAGCAAGATACAATCGGTAAATTATTTCTTTTAATTAATTCATTAAAGTAAACAGAAAATAGCCTGGATCCTATCTGTCTGCATCTCTTTGGAAGAAAGGCAAAGAGTTCAACGGCAGTTTTAAACTGGGGAAAGGATTCCTGCGTTGCAGCAGAGGAGCAGAGATTGCGGTAGTATCCCTTGGAAATACACACCACCTTCTTCAAAGCAACACAAAATAAAATCACCGCCTGAAGCCCACCCAAAAGACTGTGGCTTGGAAAACCTGTATCACAAGCCGAAGATGAAGAAGTGCCTCCCACCTCCCCAGGTAACCCGCCCCGCTTCCGAGGGGCAGTCCCACGGCAATGGCACAGCCTCGTCCAGACCCTGGGGCTGCCGTCGCCGTGCCCACCGCGGGGTCAGCCCCCGCCGTCTCTACAGCAGGGATGCGATGCAGAGATGCTGGTCCCGTCCCCACGTCCTAGGACGAGGGTCCAGCCGCTGCCATCCCACACGGGGAGCTCCAGCCCATGGGATGCTGGTCCGAGGCTCCTCACTCCCAGCCCCTGTACCAAGGGTCCATATCCCCCTCGGCGTCTCCACCGCTCGAACCGCCCGGGGCCGGGGTCCGCCGCTGCGACCCCGGCTCCACCTGGACCATCGGGAGGGTCCGCGTGGTTCCGTCCGCGGAGCGGGCAGGGGAGCGCGGCGGGGACCGGCGATGCTACCGGCCGGGCCGGGCACGGGCCGGCGGTGTCACCGCAGGGACACGGAGCGCCCGGCGGAGCCCCCGCTCGGAGCAGGGGGTGCGTGCAGGGTTGGTGGGGCTGAGCCGCGGGAGGCGCGGCCGGGCCGGGCGGGCCATGGGGGGGGGCGCGGCCCCGCGCGCAACTTTCCGCCGCGCCGAGGGACCCCGGCGGCCGCGCCGGCGGTGGTATCGTATGCAAATACGCAGGCTGACGTCAGAGATCATGTGGGGTTTGGCGTAGATCCCCGCCGATCGAGGGCTCTTTTTTTTTTTTCCTCCCTTTTTTTTTTCCTTTTTTTTTTTCTCCCCTTTTTTTTTTTTTTTTTTTTTTTTTTTTTTCCGCGGCGGGGCAGGGCCGGTGCGTGCGCGCGTGGCGGGCCGCGCGTGTTCCCCGCGGGCCGGCGCGGCGGGGGCGGGGGGCGCGGGGTCCCGCGGCCGCGGGCGGCGCACGGAGCGGAGCGGCGCGGAGCGGAGCTGCGGTGCCGCTCCGCCCGGGACAGTCGGTGCCGCCGCCCTGGGCGCAGGTAGGAAACTTCCCAGGCGGGGCCCCCTCCCCCGGTGCGCGGCGCTCCCCAGCCGCCCCCTCCCTGCGCACGGACGCTCGCCGGCGCTCCCGCCCCGACCGCTCGCACCCAACTTTTCCTCCTGCAAGAAACTGTCCGGTTCCATGGACTTCGGCGGGGGCCGGGAGGTGCGGGGGGGGAGGGCGGGGGAGACTGCCGGGGGTGGGAGCTGAGAGGGCTGTTCGGGGTGGGCTGTTAATTATTTTAGCTACGTTTTTCATTTTTGGCCGTGCAGCCTCCCTCCCCTCGCCCTTTTTCTGCTCCCTGCCGCCTCCCGATCGCAAGTTTGGGCGAAGGGGGAAAAGCAAGAGTGGGGGGGAAACATGTCTACGTTTGTCTATGTCGACATCAGCAACACAAAATATGGCGTCCGCTTTCGACAGGGCGTTACGTAGAGGCGAGCAGGGGATTTTGTCAGCGCGGTCCCTGACGAGGAGCCGCGGGCTCCCAGGCCGGGGGGGCAGAGCCGCCCCGGGGCGCAGGAGGGGCCCGGCGCCGCCGCCGCGCGTGGCTCCGCGCCCGCGGCCGCACTTGGCAGCGATTTCTTCTGGTTTAATTTTTGATGTTTTTTCCTTTCTCCTGCTCTCCCTCCCCTCTTTGGCAGCCCCCCTCCCACCCGTGACGCCGTGGTCGTGGCGCGGGTCTCGCTGCCGGTAACTGCGGGGAGCGGCGAGGCGGAGCGGCGGCACCGAGCCGGGACCGCGGCGGGGCAGAGCCGGGCGCCCCGCTCCATCCCTCCTCCACCCAGCGAAAGGCTCTGCCTTCCCGTGGCATTTTATTTTCTCCGGAATGGGGAGATTTGGGGAAATGCAGGCTTTGGCACGTTATATCCACTTTTTTTTTTTTTTTTACGAGAGGTGACTTTCCCGTTTGTTTTAGCCGGTTTCCAAAGACATCACAGAACCGTCTTCTTTTTTTTTTACCCCTTCTCTCTCTCCCTCTGCGATAAAGGCGACAGGGAAGGATACTGATTCCCCCCCTCAGGAGTATAACTTGGAAATGATACAGGGAAGGACGTGTCTGACTTTGGGGGATCCCTATACCCAGCTCTTTCCTGAGCACTCTGGTTAGTTCAGATCTTGGGAATCCCTCCTCAGGGAGACGGCCGGGGAGGCGGGGCATGGCTCTGATTTCCTCCCCTTTGGCTGCCCGAGCACCTCTCCGCTGGCGGCTCCCCATTCTTTCTTGGGGCAGGTGCTCCTTGGAAACCCTGGGAACTTGATAGCGTCCTGCCGCGCAGGGAAACACAGCAAAAGTTTGGGATTGGAAGGTGGAGAGCAAAAAGGGAGAAAACATCTGCAGAAGTAGGAATGGGAGGGAAGAGTAGGACTCCTGGCTGGGTGGGAAGGGTGATCAGGATCTCGGCATCAGCCACTCCTGCCTGCCGGGTCCCGCAGCAGCAGCGCGGGGAGCAGCGGGCAGAGTGGCACAGTGTGCATTGCCTTGGGAAGCTGCACGTCTGACAGCACAGGGTCACAGCACAAGGCTGTCAGTGAGGTGCCTTTTATTTTTAAGCTATAGATGAAACTTCGTGCGCAGTTTTTCCCTCCTGGCCGCGGCTGGTTCGTGGAGGCACGGATGTAACTAGAGGAGGTCTGATGTCTCTAGCAGAAGCCTCATTCATGCAGCCTTACTGGGAAATGGCATGTATATTAGGAGTGGTGTGTGCTGCCGTGGTTTTATTAGAGCAGTAGATGAGCAATATTATTGTTTAAGAGGTATCTGTGACCAGAGTGCTTTGCCAGGGTAATATATTTCTGTAGCGGAGAAGCCTTTCTAATGTAGATGTGGATTCAGTATGTTGTATGAACTCAGCAGCTCTTCGAAACAGAATTGTAGACTGGTTTCTGGATCAGGAAAAGCAAGGTACTGGCCAGCAATTGGGAAAAATTTAAATGCTAAGAATTGGCTGGTCCTTATTTTACTTTGCCCCCATATGCATGTTTATCCCCTCAAACTTCTACAGAAAGCAATGGCCAAGAGCTGTCCCATGTTTGTCCTCTCTTGTATCCGTGATAAACTCAGTGCCAAAAAGCATGGATAGGTGTTTATAGCTCAGTCATCAGCCCAAAGACCTTTTGATTGCTCACCTTTGTAAAATGACGTTTTTCCTGCCTGTCCACCCCAAGAGTTCAGCTGTCAGAGTTTTGTCACACAGGACATTTCCTGCTGTCAGTGTCTGAAAGTAGCACACGCCTTCCAATCGCTTTTTCTCAGAATTCTAGTGCTTTTTTCCTTTTTACTCTAGTTACAATCAGCAATTTCTAGTCAATATCTGTAAAGTGAATAATCTATGATATGAAACAGGCCAAGTTTGTCGTGCTTTTTCTTGTGGAAAGGGGAAAGTTTTATTGTGCTTTTACTAAAAGTCAAAAAAAGCCAACATTAAATACAGTAAAGTTACTGGCTTCTTTTTGCATTTTCAAATCACTTTCAAACTGCTCCAGGTTGGAATGAGAACACAGCAGGTTTTTGCTGATCCTCGTAAAAGACAAAGATTTTAATACCAGACGTGACATCACTGTATTTGCATGTGTGACATCTTCAGGTTTTATTTCTTTTTGTTTTGCCCTAACTTGGATGGTTCTCAGAAATGCTATTTGGAGTGTCTTCTGTTTGGGATGTTTTGATCCATGTCTAAATTATTTTTCTTTGTGTCCACTTAAGGAGTGGAAACATCCTCTGAAAATAAATAGAAAAAGTATTTTAATTAGAATTTGTTCAGAAACTTGCAGTGTCTCAGCTGAATTCCCTGAGATTTCAGCGTGGCTGTCAGGTAAAGCTGCATTTACATTTCACACGGAGTGTAATTGTAGTTTGACTTTCTTTCAGGTGTGAGGGTAGTTCAGCAAGTGTGTTCTTTCCCTAAAGGTTACTGCACATCTACATGATGCTATTTGTTCATACTGAAAGTAAGTAATAAACAAAAGTTGACACTAAAATAATCTATAAAGGCTTTAACTTAAAGCCATTATGATTACTGCTGGTCTTCTGTCAGGGTGTATTTACGTGTGTCGCATCAGCTAGAACTAATATTTGTGGTTAGTTTATTTTATCAACCCTGCAAAAACAGATCTGAAGTTTATGGGATGTAATGATACAGTTCAGTCCCAGGGTAGCAGTAAGTTGGGTTTTTTTCTGAAAAGCTGAAAGAGCTGTTGATTTCTAGAAGGATTCAAATACTTTTCATATGCAGTAATATTTGAGCATTTGGTTTGTGAAGGTGTATCAAAACAGAAATAAAATAAGTTGGGTGCTTGGAAGATGAAGGGAACAGTGTTCAATTCCAGCCTTGCCTTCCAGAGACAGTTCAGAAATCACCAAGCCAGGCCTCTCCCCAAAACCACCATGCCTTTGCAAGGCAGAGGGGTTGTTTGGTTGGTTGTTTTGGTTTTAAAAATTAGCGCTTGGGATTGTTGTAAAAATATTGTGAGTTTGAAAATAAGACAGTGCATTTGGCAAGCTCTTTTCAGAATCGTAGGACCCCAAACCAATTCCTGCAGTGAAAACTGAATTTCCATAAGCTCAGTTTATGTAGAATGACCAGTGTTGTGAGTCTGCGGGTGAAACTGAGGGAGAGGTGTGAAGTGATTTTGTGTATTTAGCACTGCAGAAGGCTCAGATGGCTTGGTTTTGTTAGTGAGCAGAGAGAGAACGACGCAGGCAAGGAGAGAAGGTTTAGGTGTTGGCAGCTAGGAGGGGACTTCAAAAAAGTCATCCTGGGAGATTCTGCTTGCTGAGGAGGTGGATTATGGTGCAACATCTCCTTGAAGTCTTGGATGAGACTGCACATGGCCTGCAGTGGGCAGTGCCCCAGTGGGGCTCTGGTGGGAAGGCTCATGTCAGTGCTGGACAGAGGGGAGCATTTGCCATCTGCAGGGGTGACAGAGGAGGAAGGGTTGGGAAGCAAATGAGGAAGAAGGGGATCTAGAACACCTGCATGGTTAGAAATCACACGTCAGGAGTGGAGGGAGTGAGCTTGCAGTGAGTTTTGACAATCTTTGGCAAATTGGCTGGGGGCAAGGGCACGTGCTGGTGCTGAAAACAGGGCAGTGCAGGGAATTTAGGTTTGCTCTGAGAACAAGCCTCCCCAGCACCATCTGCAGTTTGTATCTTCTCCACACTGTTGTCCAGTGGGGACCTGATGTAGCAAACTGGAGCCTGCTCAGCACTTGCCTGTCTCTCAAACTAACTATTACAGGTTTATTGGGAGGAATTTGCAGATCTCCACAACTCCCACCCCCACAGACTACAAGATAAACAGTACCATGGTCCAGGCTCAGCCTTGGATGCAGTTTCCAAATGCATAGTTCAAAAGCTCTGAAGTCCTGTAGGCCTCTGCCTTGTGCTGCCTTTGTCTGGGATTGCCCAGCCAAAGGGTTGGAAGGGATCTTTAAATTCTTTTTTGCTGTCCAATCTAAACCTATACTCGTACAGTTTACAACCATTGCTCCTTGTCCCATCTCTAGAGGCTTTGGTACAAAGTGAGACTGTGTGTGTTTAATATGTCATTAGGCAGAGTACCAGGTGCTCTGGTCTGGTCAGCGTCCCACAAGCACATCAAGGACTTTCTCCTTGGGTGAATGTGCTGATAGTGGGTTTATCATCCCAGCCCTGTCTCAGTACATTGGCTGTAATGTCCCTTTGCTGGTGTAGGAGCCCTGTCACTCCTGGGTTTGCCAGCGCAGCTGCTCCAGTGGCATGTCCTGCCCTGGGCTGGTACAATGCATGGCAAGTGTTGGTGGTGCAGAACTGGTGTGAGCTGTGCCCATGCAGACATGCCTGCTGTCCTGGGCTTGTTCAGCTCTTGGTGTGTGCACATCCCCCCTCTGCTCTGGGAAGTCTCCAGCCTCACTGCTGGAGTGCAGCCCCTCCTGCAGCCGCCGGCAGTGGAGGCTCTGGACCACAGGGATGGGCACATCCTGGCAAATGCAGATAGCTCTGTGCCAGTCACAGAGTTTCCTCAAGAGCAGTATTACCTGCCCACCGTGGCCTTCAGTTCACTTGGTAAACTCTTCCACAGCCTTAAATTCATCTACTTCCACAGCCTTAAATTCATCTACTTAAATTCATCTACTTTCATCTACTGGAAAAATGCTGCAAGATGAAAAGCAAAGCTACTTGCCTTGTGTTACTCCTCTTAGAAAACTCATAGCTTTGGCTTTGCAGAGAAACCAGCCCTCTGCTTCTCTCCCTCCTTTATGAAGTGACATGTAGAGATATAAATCTTTAGTGTTAGCTTTTAATCTGTAGCATTTTGATGCTGTGATTTGCAGTGTGGTCTCAGTTGGCACTGATGGAGGGCGCAATTAATTTCATGTGAGCAGTGGGTTGGGTAGGACAGGAATGTCTTGCACTGCTTTTCATTTATTTATTGAGCCTATGAGAGGCCTGAAATCTTGCATTTTCCTTCTCTTCCCCTACCCCCGTTCATCCTGTCCTGACTTTATTTCCCCTCTTAAATACTAAATATTTTTTTTAAACTTGCAACCTCAAATTACCTGTTTATTTTGGCTTCTCTTTTGTAGTTGATTGTATGTTGTTCCCACAATTTTTAATAAGTGTTAAAACTGCATATTTCATTCACTGGAGCTTAAAACAAACAAAAAACCCTCCACCAACAAAGAAATAGAGATATTTTCTTGCTTCTTTTGAGTCATTGACCATAACTAAGGAAGGCTCAGATTCAGTGTTACTTAACCTCTTGTCCAGTTTGATGGAGGAAGCGGAGGAAGAAGTCCTGTGAGCAAAACTGTATAGGGAAGAATATGGTTCCTTTCTTTTTAAGCAGAATCTTGTTATTTGTGGTTTGTTTGGTTTTTTGGTTTGTTTTTTTTTTTTGAATACCAACATAAAAAAGCAGGTTCTGAGCTGCTGCTGAAGGCACTCTCAGAGAGATTTAATAAAATATCAGTATGTCTCAAGGTCTCTGTAACTCTTGCTGCCTTTCTTGTGCGTGTTCACTTTTCTCACTCTAAGTTTATTTTATTTTTTACATTTCTCAACCTAATTTCATGCTTATTAGTTTCAGTTACTTTAGGTTGCACTTCACTTAGATAGCAGAAGTGGGAAAATACTTGTTCTTTTTCTTAAATCCTACTAGCAAGACAAAAATCCAAGAGGATACACCAGTTGGAAGCAGTTAAGTTTTGTAGGGTTTCAAAGTGTGCCGAGTGGTGGCCTGGGAATTGGTGCAGAGAGGTTTTTGCCTCCTCTCCTGCCAGTGAAAGCCAGTATGAAGCAGACAGCAGCAGCATCTCCAAGCTTTGCTGCCAGGCTGGCAGGGCACTGCCGATTCACTTTCACACAAAATGAAGGAAAGTCCTGATGGTTCTGGCCTCAAGTGTTTCTGGGGATATTCCTTCCCCTCCCCTCCTCCTACCACCCACCTCAAAAGCAAATATGTCTTGTTGTGGGGTTTTTTTCAGCATCCTCTTGAGCACAAACTGTCAGGCACCACAGGGAGTTTTTCCTTGTCTTTTGTCTCTCCAGAAACTGATTTATTTAAATGATATGCTGGGAGCACACTGCTGTTAAAGGCTTTGGTGCTTGTTGTCTTCCAGGCTTTGGTACAGCTTTCTTGAAAATTGTGGAAGATGGAGTTATCCCAAAGAATCCTAGTTTCCCCTGAAGCTGTTTTTTTTCTGCATTTTTCCAAAGAGATTCCCCTTCCAGGCCTTCTGTGAAGAGTGTTGTTCCTTTCCATGTGATTGAAAGGCGAGGAAGTTGTTTGAGTGCTCAGCTCCCTCCCAGAGAGAGCACTTGGCTGCCTGGCTGGGAGTCCACAGGACTGTCACTGCTCCCACCCCTGGGACCAGTACACCAGTGCCCTCCTTTTGCTCAGCCAAAGGTACTTGCAGAGTCCTTTATCACTCATACATTTACTATCTGACATCCCCATGTCCTTTCTTCCAGCCTGTCACCATTATGATGCTGCTTTTCATCACCATCAAGTGATATTCAGTACCAGGAGTCATGACCTTGCAGTTGCAGATTTTTGGGACCTCTTTCTCATATCTCAGGGCTTTACATCCTCTTTTTTTTTTTTTTTTTTTTTTTTTTTTTTGTGAGAGAGAGAGAGACAGTAGGCCTTTTACCTGGACTTTAACCTAAGGCACAGGTCCTTCCAACCTGTGCTAAGGTAAAGTATCTTGCCAGGAAGCTACCAGCTGCACTGTGGGACCTTTTTGGAGAGCTAGGTTTAGTTTTCTTTGAGAAACCAGCTGAGACAGCTGGCTGATGATGTTGAAAATCTTCACATGGGGTTTTCAAACCAGAGAAAGTGCCAGGGGCTGCTGCATGGAAGAGTTGGCAAATGCATTGTGCCCATGCCAGGCTGTCAAGGACAGGGGCTGGTGGCCACTGAGGACCTGCAGGATTTTTCCCTGCTATAGCAGGTAGGAAGCTTCCAGGTGTAAATGGTGATGAATAAATTCAGAGTAAAGTGCTGCCTAAAGAAGCCTCTACTTCTCTCTGCCTGTCTGGGATTCTTCAGCATAAGAGAGGAGTTGGCTCTACATGTATTTTAAAACAATTGGAGTGACAAGAAAAAATGATGTGTTTGGAGTGAACTGTTGTCTTTACTACTTTTAATTGGCATCTCTTAAGAGCATTCTTATAATTTCACTATTGCTAAAATAGTTTTCACAGGATATCCCTCCTCTGTGTATCTTTTGGCATATTGTCTGTGTGCCTTGGTGATGTCAGGGGGGTGATGTGGTTTGGGAAATACTGCTCAAGGCAAACACTAGTTTCAAGATCCACATTTAATCAGATAAAGGAAAAAAAAAATCTTAGCTCTCTGAAGGATTTTGCTTTCAACCGTAAATATACTTGAGTGCCTTAGATTCTGTTGTTTATCCTGTTATCCTGGATCTTAGCCTTATCAACCTTCTTTTTATGTGTTTATCCTCTGTGTGATGGTCCAGGAGAGCGTGCGAGCACTCGGTCCAAGTCAGGAGAGGAGTGTCATAATATATTATTTATGCTGAAAAGAGCTTGTACATAGGAATGATCTTAGCTCCAGCCCCATCTCTTCTCCAGCAGCAAATCAGAGCACTGAGTTGGTGGATTTAAAGTTAATCTCTTGAAACCTGAACTGCTTTTTCCTTGTTGTGTTCTTACCTCTTGGTGAGTAGTGAATGGTCTTGTTCTCACCACAAATTTCCCAAGGGTGAGTGCTTTCAGCTTCAGGGTTTAGTGCCCTCAGGTGCAAGGGGTGAGCAGGCACCAGACACCCTTTGCCAACTGGCTCCAGCTCTGTGCTGAGCCCTCTGCCGCTCTCCCACAAAAATTCTGGGAGACTTAAATATAAGGTTCTTCTTAATAAAAAAATGTACACAAATCCCTGTCTGCACCCTGTGCTCAGTTCAGGAGGAAGATCATTGTTGAGCGCATGGTTTGCATTTTTATTTTCTTTGTGGTATCCTCTTCCTTCACCTTTTCCCCTACCAGTCTGTTCCCACCCTGACATTTTTTTTGGAAGGCTCAATATACATCCCAACAGGGAGCTTGCTGTGGCAGGGTGCTCACAGGACAAGGAGAGCACCTTTCCATCGGTGGGCAAAGCCTGTTGTGGTGCTTGAGGAGACAGGGATCTGCTTTGAACTGTGCTGTTGAATGGGAAAAATGTGCGAGGAGATTCTGGGTATTTAACACAAGCTGCATCCCAAAATTGGTGGTGGTGTAAATGGTATGCGGAACTGTGTGGCAAAGGATTTGGGGCTGCTTTACTTACAGATGGTAGCAGACAGCAAGAGGGATGGGAATTATCACCTGGGCTCTGCCAGGCTTTTAGCTTTGAGATATGTTGTGTGGAGTGGTGTGAGTTGTAGTTTGATGCATTTTGAATGGTGTATTTGCACAGGAAACCTGAATTCCTACCTGAGTTTCCTCTCTGTATTGATTTCTGCAGCCAAGGTAGGAATTTGATTGTATTTTTCAGTTATCTGCCTTGCACTCAAGGTATCCTTTCCTGTTTGCCTCTCACTGGCACAAGCAGTAGGAATACTTACACTGGTTCATGTTTTCATCTAACATGCTTTAGTTATTTTATTTTTTTTAATCTGCCTGTATTTTGTTCATTCCTGTGTAAGGAGAGGTTTTATTTGTTCCTTCTCTCTTGTCCTGATCCTTCTACTGAGTCTCAGGGTCGAGGCTGCTACTGTGTGTTGCAAGGTCACTGCTTGGCTTGTGCATCTGGGCCCTGCTGCAGCACCTCCCAGATGTGTTCTGTGCTGAGCTTCTGGCACAGACTGGCTGAGACACCCTCTCCTGCTCAAATTCCTGATTGCTGCTCTGCACAGCAGTGGAAAGGGACTGTGATTTGCAGCCCTTTAGTATTGGTCTTTGCAGCTGACAGATACTCATTTTGGAACATTCTTCAGCTTCTGCTGTGGCCACTTGGTTTGTTTGGGGTTGCAGCTTGATAAATTTTTGGCTAGTGCATGAATGACCCATGTCCCTTTGCTGTCTTGTAAAATCAGTAAAAAATAATTCTCAGAGGGTTGGAAACAGAAAATGTAACACACACTTGGCGTCAAAGTTTTGCTGGAGGAGAAGGTAAAATGTCAACTTTTTTTTTTCCTTCTTTTTTAAATGAAACAGCTAGTAGGAAGTTGATTAAGAAACATGTGAGGTTGGGTAGGTTTTTCTGATCATTAAAGATCTTTTTTACTTGTCTGCTGTTTTGAAATATTTGTTCTTAAATTGTGCAAAATAGATGTTGTGAGTGAGGAAGAGCCCAACACACATCTGAATCTGGCAGGGTTCTTCCTATGTAACGTTTCATCCCTAATGTGATTTAAATTAGTTTAAGGTATTGAAGTCTTTAAATCAACGTTTGTGATCACTTTAAGACACTCTCCACTCAAAGCATGAGGGAGCATTACATGCTATGGATTTTGAAAAGAGGCAGTATACATTCATTGCTAATTATGTACTTTATTATTAAGTCTGAGTAGTAATTATTTTCCAGAGCATGTTTGGCAAATTATAGTTTTTAATAAAATTACAGAATAACGTAATTACTTGAAATTTAGCTTCATAAATTTATGTCTTAGCACAGTAAGGATCTACTAAGGTCGCCTTTGATCTGCATTGAGAGCAGCAGGCAGAATCATGTTTGAAGGTGAGAAAAGTCAAGGAGCAGTTTTGTTAAAAACTAGAGGATTATCCAGGAGGTGCTGTAGGAAGCTCATTGCTTAGGTGAGAGTGGGGTGTTGATGGGGATGTTTTTTGTCTAATCAGTGAGAACCTGAGATGAATGGATTAGGCAAATTGTAGTTAATTATTTAACGAAGGGCCCAGTGCTGCAGTTGCCTTTGACTCCTGCACTACTAAAACATATCTGGTTTGGAGGGTGGAATTAAGACTGAAACTTTGAGATTAAGCTTTTCTTTTCCTTTTTCTCTTCCCTTTGAATGCAAAGCTCTTGACTGCCAGTCCTGAACGGCTGGAGCAGATGAACTTTTGCACTCTGTGCTAAGGACACTTACATAAAAGGGAGATACTCAGATTGCATCCAAACCCAGCTCAGTTTGCTGTTGAAGGAGGTGGGTCTGGCTGTCCCCATCCATCTGGGGGTCTTCAGGGACCCTCTCTGCTATCAATCCTTGCTTTCTGTGCAGACCCCTATTAGAAAACCACAGAAAATGCTTAAACTGACAAACCAGATGTGATGTGAGATGAAATCCAGGAGACTGATTATTCCTGGGGCCAGCAGGACTGACGCAAACCGCTTTTAGTGTGTTTGATTTGTGGTGCTGAATTCCTGTGTGCACTGGGTCACACTGGCCACTCTCCAGAGCACAGGTGGTGGGGGGGTCTCTCCAGAACTTCCCTGTTCTCAGTAGACCAGTAGGAAGTTACTGTGCTGAGATTGATGGACCCACATACACATGAATGTGGAGGAAGATAGAAACAAACCTCAAGAATCCTTTAAAAATCAGTGATACTGGCAGGGATAAAACAAAGGAAATTTGAGTTTGGCAGTGTCCAAACTTTTACCCAATTCTTCTCAAAACAAAAGGGCAGTTGCACCCAGCAACCTGGCCAGTCCTTCCTTGGTAAAGCTCCTGGCAAGCAGAGTTGCCAGAAGGTGACTTCTTGTCTGCAAGGTGCTTTCCTGTCTGCAGAGATGCAGTCAGGGGATGTCAGTTCAGATATACAAAAGAGTAAGTACAGCAAGAATAGCTTTTCACCAAAGTCCTTGCTGCATCTGAGGCTGAAATCACAGAAATTGTTCTTGGAAATTGGCTGCCCAGTTGTATTGTGAGTTTGGTTTTCAAAGTGAAGCTTTGAACAACCAGTTGGGGCTTTTAAAAGGCCTCAACACCCACTCATTTTATTGGCATTTTTATATATGTGTGGCTGTGGGGTGCACGCACACACCTGCACATAGGCATTGCATGGTCCTACCTGATTGTTTGTAACATTAGTCTTGTATTTAAGACACACCATTGAAGCCTTTGCAGTCACTCAGGTGTGCACAGAGCATCAGGACACTTGGTTCAGACCACTTCCAGCAGCCTCCATCTGTGCTGGGTGACAGCAGTGGGGCAAGGGGTTGTGTGTGATTCTGCTGGAAGTCCTGTGATCAGCTTCTGGGTCTTGCTGTGATGGGGAGAATTTGATAGAAGGATCAAGCCATTCCTTCACATTATCACATTGTAGTGAATGGGCAAATGCTACTGTTCTCATCTTGCCTTTACCTCTGAGATCACCAGCAGCTGCTTCATTAACTATTAATGGTCTGCTCATTAATGCTGTAAAAGGCTAGGACCAGTCTTGCAAATTTTCTGGACTCTTCCCCTGAAATATTTATGACTTGCTCACTGTGCAAAAGGGCAAGAGCAGCAGAAGAGAACATGGCTCCAAGTTTTGTTGAGGTTTATTAAAAAGCTCATGAATATGAAGAACCTGGCAGCTTCTTCCTGTGTTTTGGCTTTCTGAGCTAGTGCTGCACATCTGGCTCTAGGGGTCGAGTGGGCTCGTGGTTTGCTGAAGCATCAGTGTCAGTGTTGGATGCTTTATTGATGATCTCTGGTTCTTGTAGTGCTTTCCTTTGCACCCTCCTCCTATCTGAGCACCAAGGTGTAATTGATACCTCCATGGCAGGTTTTATTGCTGTTTAAGTGGTGGGGAAACTGAGGCACAAAAGTTGAACATTTTGCCTGGAGCCAAGCAGTAGAAAGCCAGCAGAGGATGGAAACGTTTTGCACAAGACTGTAAAGATACTTTAATTGAAGTTTGGTTAGTGTGGAAGAGGGGGACATTCACTGAGCTTCATCTAAAGCCATTGCTACAGGTCATTCCTGTCCCTTCCAAACAGAGCTCCTGCATCATCACAGAGATGAGCAGTGAGTAGTGAATTCCCTGGGAAGGAGCCAGTTGTTTTAGTTCTCTCAGGTACCAAGAAACAGCAGGAAAGCTATTTTACCCCTCCATCCAGATTTTGGAGATAAAACTGTTCATCTCATTGCTTAAGTCTACCACCAATAGAGTCTGTCTGCTGAATCCCAACTGCAGCTCAGCTGGTGGTGCACCAGACAGATTAAAATCTCTATTTCTTTCTCACAGCCATCTGCAGAGTGAACACTGGTGTAAATACATGTGGGAGGCATTTTTTGGTAAAGTAAGAGATATGCTTTAAAGAGAACAGGTATGACTCCAGTAATGAGTTTGTACAGTTTAAGATCTTTCCCACGTGCAGCTGGCCTTCAGAGTAAAAAAGGTCCTCTGTGTCTGGAAGATGCAGGGTGTGTCAGGAATGACCGACCAGCCTTTAATATTCTTTGAGCTTCTGGGGTTGAAGGTAGTGCTGAAGTGGAACCAGGTGGCAAAATAAATCCATATCAGAAACATTCTCTGGTATAACTTCCTTGTTATTTCTTACAGAGTGTGAATATTTCATCCCACATCATATCAAGTTGCAACAGATGCTTGGTTTCGCTCCTGGAGCCATTCCTTTCAATTGCTGGAGCAAAGTTAGGGCAGACCCAGAGTAGAAATTCAAAGCTCTTCACTGAAACAATATTTAAGTTAATGTTTATTTCACACTGTTATGGCAAGGTGAATGTGGTGGACACAGCTTGATGGTCCTGCTGTGTTCTGTATGATGTCAGTAGGCACTGGTGGGACTCCCTTGTCATGCTGATCTCCAGGAATATTCCAGCAGCACACTGAATGCCATCTGCTTTTGCCCTCAAAAGTAGCATAAGTGTCTTTGGGGAAGACTTCTGGGATTCTCCTGCTACAAGGATAACACCCAGATCTTAAGCTTCTTTTGTGACTTCTTTATTGAGGCAATTCCTGCAAAAGCTGGAAAATGGGTAGATGCAAGAATTGAGTCCCTGGCTGTTTGGTGCAGCTCTTCTAGAGAAGGCTGCAGTGGAGACTGCAGAGCAGATCATTGTTGGTTTTTAGTTACCAGTGGGTGCCATTACCTCTCCTTTTGTAGAGCTGCTCCCTTCCTCAACAAAGGTATGCCTCTCAACATGGGCACAAAGCTCCACCTGAGTTTTGGGAGCCTTTTCCTCACCTTTTCCTTGGTAGTTAGGAGGAGTCTGCCATCCAAAACAGACATGATTCCTCCTACTCTGAGTTTGTGGCTGAACCACAGATGAGCAATGTAAAATCTCTTTTCCTGAGGAGAGCAAAGATCAGTGTAATTCAAAATGTTGGGGGCCATGTCTTACCATTGCCAAAGGCATTGGTTATCAAGTATCAATTTTGTGGGAAAACATAGTAATAATTAACATTTCCATTAACGTAGGAACTCACACTATCCTATGAAACAACTGGAAGAAGGAGGGGTTCTCAGCAGAAACTACTTTCAGTTCTTGGTATCATAACATGAACTAAACCAGTGGCTGACAGCAGAGGAATTCCAGATGTATCTTCAGCCTGTGAGCTGCGTTTCCAAGGAGAAAGCATGTATTTGCAGTCTTGGGCAAATTCCTCATTTCAGCACTCTTGGACTGAGAACTGGACTGTGCTTTAGAAAATGCTACAAATCATAATTCCTTTTCTGTTTCTGGCAATGTAGTCATGTCTAGATAAAAATGATTGTACAGATTTATGAGAAGTGGTTGCTAAAGTATAGCCTTTTAAGTGGTATCTTGCCATCTAAGTGGTCCATGGGATACTGGAAGTTCATTGGGACTTGCAGGTCTCTAGCATTTTTAGCAGAAACTAGCTGTTGATTAGCTATAACTGTGTTTGCCTGTGTCCTCAGGGGTGATACACAGGGTTGGAAGTGTTACTTTGAAGTTTTCATGTGTGTTTAGATTGGTGGGTACTCCAGCCAGTAGCTGCTTTGGGTCACAGTAAATTCTGACACAAGAAAATGTTATGCAGGCTTAAAATAAAGAGATGAAAGGGCAAAACCAGTTCATGGGCAGAAGCAGGAGAACAGGTCAGCCAGCCAAATAAAATGGCTCTGGTTGAGTCTGCGATCAGGCTGTCCTGGGACATCTGCTAAACCTGGCCTTTTCAGAAGAGTTTAATCTCCTTTGAGATGTGTTAGTTCCACATTTTTTCCAGTGATGCTGTCTATGCATTGTGCTTGTCTGGGCTTAAGGACTCTAAATTGGCCTTTGACTGCCCTCCTTCTATAGCTGGGTCCTTCTCACTGACCTGATGTGGTGGAGCCCACAACAGCGCTCATGTAGAGTTAGTGTATCAATGAAAACTGTCCTGTTGGGGGGTTTATAAAACGGTTTACTTCATGGCATCAGCATCTTGGCTCTTATTTGACAGCATCTGATGGTTGCCACCTGCAGTGCCCTGAGCAGCTCTGTGTGGCAAGGCACAAAGGCTGGATTCTGTATTACGACACAGGCTGTACTGTATATTGGGAAGTTAGCTCCCATCCCATCCTGCCTCCTGCTGAAAATAGCTCGGGGTTAAGCCGTGCCTGCACTACAGACTCCTGCCAGCAGAGCTGTCCTGGCCAAGCCCAGAGAGGTGATTCCTGAGTGAGGCAGGCGTGCCTGTGCTGGGGAAGCCGCCCTCTCTGCAGCCCACCAGGGACTGGTGCTGGGCTCCTGCACAGCTGGGCTCTGCACCACTGCCCTGCCCATTGCACAGCCCTTGGGGTCACACAGGGGCTCCTCTGCTGCTGCAGCACTTCTGGGAAATCAGTTCCTGTAAGTTCCTAAAGGTGTGTTTTCAAATCCTCCTAAGTAAAACAGAGGTGAGAGATGCATTTGAATGTTCTGTGTTCTCTCTTACCCTCCTTTGCAGGGTGGTTCCAGTGTTGCTGCTGTGCTCTGCAGCAGGGCACAGTGGCTGTTATTCCAGCTATGTGCCATCTAGTGCTGGATAGTGTTGCGAGATCCAAAAATAAAAGGTGGAAAAATATGTAGACAGAGGAAACAAGGCACAACTTTACCTCTTGGGCAGAGCAACTCCCTTTCTGCTTCCTAGCACCCTTTTTCAAGACCCCTTGAGTTTTGAAAGATGGATACTGTTGTATTTTTACTACCTACTGTGTCTTTCCACACCAACTTTTAATCCTTGGCTCCCTTCAAGAGACTATGTTGTTAGACTGCTAGTACAGATCTTTTGATGAAATACCTGCTCTTCTCTTCTTCCCCAGCATTTTAGAGTTACACATTTCTTTGCTCAAGAAGAACAGGGTTATTCAGGCCTTCAGGGTTATTCCAATCCTCACTGGAGAAGCAGATGAGAGAGTGGTTTATTGGTGCTTACTTGATCTCATATTTTTAAAATACAAGCACCTTGTATCCTCTTTGGTATTTACCATACCAGTATTTGTGATACGGAAAAGTTCTGTTAAAAGAATTAAGTGAAGAAGCTCTGGAGAGTAAAAATGGTTTACACAAGGTCAGGCAGGGAATTAAAATCTCTCCAACAGCCTGGCTGGAGCCATACCCTCCTGTCTTCTCCTTTTCCTCTGGTGCACCCATGTCCCTGGGTAATGAGTTGCTGCCTGAGTGGCTCAGCTTCTCAGTCCAGTATAGGACCACTGATTTCCAAACAATTCCCTAAGGCCCAGCTGGGGCCACATCAGACCTGCAAGTCTCTTATTTATCTGTTTGCTTCTATGTTGCAAGTCACTTACTGCTTTTGGCAAAACTAGTGCAATCATTCAATCTGTTGAAATTGTCTGATTAAGTCATCATATAAGAAAAAGTCTACTGAGATCTGATTATCAACAAGAAATCACCAAAATGGCAAACTTGGCCTCTTTTAGGTATTTGGGCTCTTACTTGGAACCAGTATGTGGTAAGGCTGTGGTTTTGGCTTGGCTTTCTCCCAAAATAAGTATGGAGGGTGTCTCATCCCTTGTAACAGTCTTGACCCTTCCTCCCCCTTCAGTGAAACTTGCCACTTTTCTCCTTGAAAAGGCGACCGAGAAAATTATTTTGCTGGAGCAGGTACTCCATTAAAGACGCAGATGTGCTATGGAGAAGCAGAGCTTGCAATGTTAGCCACTCTCCTGCAAGTTTCATATACATACACACACACAAATATATATATATACATATATATATATGTGTGTGTGTGCACCAGTTCTCTTAATAGCCATAGAAAGCAGGGATGCCAAATTTCCAGGAGCATAAAGCTCTCACATTTAGCCTGTTCCAACAGATAACAGGAGGTGCAACCTCAGTATCATTTCCTTAATTACATCAGCATTTCTTGTTCCCCTCTTCCACACACTGCCTGCAGCCACGAAATCACAGTTACTGTAGGAATTCACACTGGTGTCCCAATGTTCAAAACCAACACTTGCTATTTCTATATGTTTCTTGGAGGTTTTTTAGGTGTTTTGGAAGCAAGATGCTAAAGACAAATAAGCACATGTATAAGCAAAGCATTTGAATGACTCTGCAGTCATTATAACTGATATCAGGACGAAGGAATGCAAACTGGCCAGTCTGTGGCTTCATGCCTTTAGCTCCTGTCCCTCTGTTTTGTTTTTCATTTTGAGCACAGGAAGGGGCCAGTATATGACCATATGCTTACAAAATGCTGGTTACACGTCTTCCAAACACTGTTGTCATAGTAATGCTATGACATGTATATGTCACTTTTTGTCATGCTGTGAATGTACCTGTGTAACTCCAAACCTTACTGTGTTTCCTTCTCCTTCTTTATCACCAGTAATAACAATTGTTTCCAAGGAACTTGATGCATCTGTTCCAAATAAATTGGAAATGTGATTTCATTTCTGTCAGTGCCAGTGGGAATTTCATACCCTGGGAAATGCGTGAGGGTATTGCGGGCAAAATGTTAAGCATGTACTTAAACTTCATTGATGTTGATCAGGTTAAGTCTGCTTTAAAACCTTAGGAGCTATTGCCTCTTTCCAAGCATTGTCTTACTGGGTGGTTCTGAATAAAGGAGTATTGCTCTTCCCTTGCAAGGCCCTAAAGATGGAATTGAACCTGGAGGGATGAAATAGCAGAAGTTGCTGCTGATACTGCTGTGAAGATTACCTTGGTCATACCTTTTGATTTTCCAAAGATAAGATTCTTTCAGTATGATCTAAAGATTCCTTCAATTTTCAGACATTGACAGTGGATGATTTTTCTCTTGTGATTTGTTTTCCTTTATTTTTCTTGTCTTGTAATCATCTTTGCAAGTTAAACAAGGTTTTGAAGTTAACACTACTTTGAGGCAGTGATATCTAGGCCAGAGAGGTTCACACCTCAGTGGTGTGAGTGAGTTCTTGTGATTTTTGTGAAGGGGAAGTCTTGTGATGAGAATGTGAAGGAGCACAGCCAAGGTCCAGATTTGATCTCTGTGGCTTTTCCCCTGGGAGCCTTTGGCAAATGAGAGATGAATGCAGGCTCCATATAACCATCTTTAAAATAGATATCCCTTGGGGAAAGTATGGATTAATTAACATTTCAGAGATGCTTTGAGTTTCTTTGGTAGGTGTTGCAGAAAGGGTTTTTTCTTGCTAGACACAGGCTGAAAAAAGGACAAATTACAAGGATGTTGGTTTACCTCCTCAGTGCTCTTTTTTCAAATTGAAGACTATTTAACTTCTTTCATATGCATCAGTATGGTGTTTTACTGCCAATTTAAGCCAAATAAAATATACAGTGTCTGGACCAAGATTGGATTTCATACCTTTGCATCATGAGAGCTCATGCTGATGATTTGCCAGTAGCCTCAGGTCTTTGATAGTAATTTGTCAGATGCTATGCTGAACCTGATTTGCATCTGTATTTACATAAATGCTTTAATTAAAATCATATGCACCAACCTGAGATATATGAACAGCACTGCCTGTTACTTGTTTACATTCCCTGACAATAAAACCCTGCCCTGGCTGCTCCTTGCTGATTGTGTCACTTGACAAGGCTGTTTGAGGTGGGGACTAGAAACTTGACAAGTCTCTAGTTAAACTCTGCTTTAAACTGAGGAGCGACAGGAATCTTTCAGGACGAAATTCTGCCTTTATTTTAGCAGCAGAGAAGATCTGAGCAATTTGATTCAAGGGGTCAAATTCAGTCTGTATCCAATCCTGAAGTTCTAGCTTTAGGGTAGTTCTGTGCAGGCAGAATTTCTATTTCCTTGCACACAATGTCTGCTTTGTCACATATCCAAAATGTGAAACTCCAGTGAGGACAGTAGAAAATATTTTTAAATACAGCAATACATACATTAAAAAAGAATAAAATTTTTGAGCACTGTTCATCTTTCAGCAGAGTACCACAGAGCTTCCTGAAGGGCAGAGTGCTCTAAGGGATTTTGAGGTACCAGGTGGGGCCCTGGTTGTTTCAGTGGGACATGTGAGAGCATATGGCTGAGTTTGGATGAAGGTAGTGAAGACTCTGGGTGTGTTTTTTGCTTAGACCACACATTTCATCTGGAAAATGCAGCCATATAAACAGAAATTAAATCCAAACAGTGCAGTTTGCCTTGGGACAGTGGAGGATGTTCCAGTTGAGGAAGCTGTGCTGCTTCACAGTTACTCGGAAGTTGTCATAATGTTGCAAAGGACAAATGGGAAAGTTATGACTGATTCCACAGATTGCTGTGAAGATCCATGATGTACAGGCTAAAGAGAGCTGTAATTACCTTGCCTGGATTTGGAGGGTTGCTAAGCTTTGTTTAAAGGTGTTTACTTAATTTACTTTATAGGAGATCCTTTAGAACCAATGTTTCCTTCACTGAGAGGTTGTGTATATGGAGAGGGTTGGAGTAAAATCCATTTTAATTGTAATTAATACATAATTAAAGGTCCTTTTCAACCCAAACTATTCTATGATTCTGTAAAAATTTGAATTTGCATTACCAGTAGGTTTCTCTGGTGACCTCTGACTATATTTTTTGTAGTTATTTCTGAATCTCATTTGAGAGTCCATTTAGGTTCAGCATATTTGTACATTAACATTCATCCATTAACCTGTGTGCCTGATAGCTCTGTTCAAGATGCTAAACTGTCCCCTGTGGGACAGGTGACCAAAGCTCTTTATTGAAGTCCACGTGAAAGAGCAGAGGAACAAAAGCATCTGCATTTGTGGCAAAGTGCCCTAAATGTTTAAATGAGGAGGTGTTAGTAAGCTGAGCTGGCTGGATTGCTGGTTGAGGTTGTGGGGTGAGTGTCAGTGCGGGGTGATGGTGTTGAGGGAAGCTGGAGCCCACCCCCTCCCATGGGCATTGCAGTGCCACAGCCTGAGCCTGGCACAGAAATGGCAGCCAGCAGTGATGGCCGGGGTGACACCTGCCAGGGCACCTTCTGCCACAGCTGGGGTCTGCACTTTGCACTGCTGGGGTGTGCTGGGCTCAGTCAAAGCCAAATTTGCAACCTTGCCTGAATTTAAACTGACATAAATAAATCCAAACTATTAGTATTGCTTTGCTTCATCCATAGTGGCAGGATGACAACACCATATTGAATTCATTTTGGCATGGGGGTGCTCTGATAAGTGAGAGGAAGGTGGGGAAGGCAGTGGAAGGGCAGCAGCCCTTGTCCCCCTGTTGTGACAGAGGGGGGATGTTGCTGTTTGCTCGGTCTGGCTTTCATCCATCCCTGAGGGGAGCGTAGGGCCCGGCAATGCTCAGCTCCTCTCCGCTCATGAAGCCTTTACAGTGTGAGGCAAGCACATGAATGAGAGGGCCTGGGGTGTGACACACAGGGGAAAACCTTTCCCCCAGGGAAAGGGACCTGTTGGGAAGGGATATTTGTGTTAAAGTCTGCTCTGCAGCTGATTCCTCTGACATTTTGGAGATCCATTGGCCATCTGTCCTGGCTCAGCCCTCCGCTTTCCCCTCAGACATCTGCACTGCATCTCCCAGCAAGGGATGGAGCAGGATGGTTTTCAGGAACCCTGGAAAAGTGTGGATTACAACCCAACTTTAACACTGAAGCTGCTACTGGTTTGAATTGGACTGACATCCCAGGTGTGGGTACCTCTGCTCATGCCCACTTTGGTACCTCAGGCTTTCCCAAGTAGAGCTTTAGCTGTGTTGTGAGGTGGGAGAACAAGGGAGGGGGTCCAGCAAGCAGTCCTGCATTTGGAGAAGGTTTTTTCAAAAATTGTTCTGTCTGATTTTAAAAGTCTGCGCTAATGCTGCAGGTCTGGTGAGTGCTGCAAGCCAGCCTTTAATCAGCCTGTGCGTATTTTAAGAATTGTGCCGACTGTTGCTGCCTCAGAGATACCTGGAGATTTGGTGGAGAGAAGCCTGTCCTAGTTTCTCAGGGTAGCCAGCAAGGCGTGCTCATTTCCCAATTTAACGTGAGCCTCCTCAGTCTTATTTTTCAAAGCATTTTCTTTGAAGGATTGCAAAGCTCCAAGCAACCAGTTCATGCATGGGGAAAGAGAGAAGACATAGTGTAACAGAGCAATAATTCCTGCAATTAGAAGTATATTAATAACTGCACTTGGGCCATGGATGGAGTACAGCAGGGTGGGGTTCTGGAAGCAGGACCATCCTTGGGCAAAGGCACCTCCAGCCTTGCTGCAGAGAGGGCAGCTCACTTACATGCAGCTCTTTGGTTATTGGTGTGCAATGCTGGAGGCAGCATCCAGCAGCCTCATGCAGGACTGGCAAAGTTCCTAATGAGGACAAGGCTTAATGGGGTAAAATCATGGCTAGAGAGTTTTGGGGTTTAATAATTCGTTTGTAAGAAATCAGTTAGACTGGGGGTTTTGTATGGGTCACACAGTGGGTGTGATGGAAATGATTACTCATCTTTCCATCTGAACTCTCCAGACTGGGAAAAGTGAGTATAAGTGGTTGATGGATCTGTGCAGACAATCCTCTGGATCTTGAGCATGCCAGACAAGTGTCCCAGAGCCAGGGAATAAATGCTTATCTTAGTCAGACCCCTCTTGAGCTCTGACTTGGAAATGTACAGGCTCTCTTCCCCTGTGCCCAGATCCCTGTGAAACAAGGTTTTGTCCAAGCAGGCACCCAGCTTCCAGCAGAAGCGCATTTGGTAATCAGGCTCTTGGACAATGTGGTGGAGTTCCCAGCATCACACCACCATGAAAATGTGCAAAAAGTATCTCTCAGAAGTAAAAGCATTCCATTCTGGAAAAGCACTTGAGAGGCAGTTCATTAGCTCTTTATTTTCACCAACCTAATTGAAATTCCCCACTACTTTATTTATTATATTCTGCTGTCATCTGAAATTGTAAGCAAATTTTCGGAGGTGTCCATACTAGGAACTGTCACCCATTGGTAGGAGTCCTCTGGAAAGGGTCCTTCCTCCATCTACTGTGTGTGTGTACAGATGAAGGTGATAGAGATCTTCAATATATCTGCAATAAGTCATCTCCTCCTAATACAGAATATCACCTGAGGCCAGTTATTACTTATTATTTCTATTTCAGAGCACCTCAAGACACACATTGGTTGATGAAACAACATAAAGCAAAGCTGGAGGCTGTGCCAAATAGTTCATAACCATGGAGGAAAACTTGGCAGAGGAGCAGAGAAAGGAAGGGAGGAATTAATGCTAAAACATGTGTCTGAGTGGTTTTGATGTGTTTGTTTCATGTTAGCTTTCTTAGATGTTGTCAGCTGTTGCTAAGTTTTGTGCACCTAACAGCAAAGATGGTATTAATTGTATTAATGAAATTAGACCCAGTATGGGACGAGGGCATTTACTGAATTTAGAAGTCGATCCAGATCCCTTTCACTGTTAGATGGATTTTATTATAAAAAAAATATACCTTTTTGATTTGGAGTCACCCAGTAAAACCAGTCCTTGACTGAGATGGATGTTTGACTTGAGTTCTGACATTCTCTTTTCCTTCTTTTTAAAGTTAAAAAACCCTTAACTTTAAAAAAATGATACAGTATTTGCAGAATCAATAGAAAAGCTGACCCAGATAAAAGTGTGCAAAAATTGGTTTCATGCCCTAGAACTTTTCCTGCATGCTTTTTGATGCAATGTGTCTGATCCTTCAAAAAGGAGGTAACATACAGTGATCTCAGTACCTTTGAAGAATTGTTCTGGAAGAATAACAAGGAGTACTGGAGAAAGGGGAGTGCACTTGTCTGGTTTTCTCCCCCTCATTAAATATATCATGAGACAGAGGAAATTTAATGTCATGTTGCTGGTTATGTGGAAGGATAAGATACATTTTGTATTAAATCAGATTTTGTCTGATTTTTAAAAGATGAAAGTGCATTTTTCCTGAACAGTCTTCATAGCAGGATGTGGATTGCACTTTATCTCCTTGGTTCAAGCCTGCTTCTGCTGGAGTGAGTGGGAAAGTTGTATCCAAGTAGTAGCACGGTTCCCTCTCAGAAATGTGAATATATCCTCTATCCTGAGTGGGATAGAAAGCTGTAAAAAATATCTGGTGCTCCAGATGTGTTCCAGTAGAATCACAGAATGATTTGGGTTGGAAGGGACTTGTCTCATTCCAGCTCCCCTGCCATGGGCAGGGTCAGCTCCCAGCAGAGCAGGCTGCTCAGAGCCCTGTGCAGCCTGACCTTGAACGTTTCCCAGGACAGGGCAACCACAGCAACCTGTGACAGTGTCTCACCATCCTCACAGTAAAGAGTTTCTTCATTATATCTAACCTAAACCTATTCTCCTTCAATTTGAACCCATTATCCCCTTGTCATGGCGCTGCATGCCCTTGTAAATATTCTTGACCCATCATTCCTGTAAGTTCTCTTCAGGTACTGGAAGGCCGCAATTAGGTCACCCTGAAGCCTTCTCTTCTCCAGGCTGAACAATCCCAATTCACTCATCCTTTCCTCATAGGGGAGGTGCTCGATCCTTCTAATCATCTTTGTGACATCCTCTGGACTTGTTCCAACAGGTTAATGTCCTTCTTGTGTTGAGAGCCCCAGAGCTGGACACAGCCCTGCAGGTGGGGTCTCACCAGAGCAGAGCAGAGTGGCAGAATCACTCTCCTCAACCTGCTGCCCATGAGGTTTTGATGCAACCCAGGATATTTGTCTTTCTGGGCTACATTGCTGGGTCATGCCCAGCTCTCATCCACAGCACCCCCAGGTCTCAGCACAGCTGCTCTGGGTCTGTTCCTGCCCAGCCTGGATTGGTACCAGGGAGGGTCACCCTGACCCAGGTGCAGCATCTTGCACTTGGTCTGGTTCAACCTTATGAGATTCCCATGGGCCCACTCCTCAAACTAAGGCAGATCCAAACCTTCATTTTATTCCAATTCAGCACAGATCTGGAGGAATCACACATTCAGGGAACCTCTGTTGCTTTGGTTTCCAAAAACATCCCAGGCTGCTCAGGGCTTTGTACCCAGACACATAACAAATTAATGTTCAATAATCACATCAGAGCAGTGAAGGTGATAAATTGATAGCATAAATTTGTGGGACAGCAAGACTGACAGGCTGTAGGAGACTTTCATTCCATCCCTTTGTATTCTTGGCCTTAAAAGTTAAAGTCTAGCTGGAGGGGAAGGATGGGCCCAGAGTTACTGATTCTTAACAGAATAAGCAGACACATTGCCCAGGCTGTGTTGCCTATCCCCAGGATAGGGAGAAAAGGCCACAAAAGCAGCTGCTTTGTGGGGATTTCCACAACCCTTCCCAGTCCTTGGGATCAGTCACTTTTTTTAATGTGTCGGTGTATGCAGACTTTACCCTTGTGGCTCCATTTACTGAGCATGGGGGTACTGAAGAGACAGGGCTGGGGCTGGGGCAGCTGGGAGAAGTGCAGCAGGCAGGAACATGCCCTGGGAGGAACATGCTCCCATCAAGCAGGACCTCCAGGAGTTTGCAGTGAGGAGAGCAGCTGAAGCTCAGGACATATCAGGAACCTATATTCCTACAGGAATGTAAGGGACCCTGGGCAACCTTTCCTGTGGTCTGTTTGTGGCTCTGTGATTACTTGTAGCTGACCCAGGTACCTCTCGCTGAACTTTGCAGGTAGAGGGACATGGATGCTCTTACTGAAAACATGAGACTCAATAACACCTAACAGTGCTGGTCTTCATGAGCAAATGAAGCACAAACAACAATTATTTGAGAGGAGCAAAGTGATCTTTTGCTTTATGTTTATATCCTGTGCTCATTTCATTTCTTGCACCACCTTTGCACCAATGGCTGCTGTGTTTGGGAGGAATTTGCAAATAAATTGATACTTTACAGCCAAAAGTAGGAATGGTCTAAACAGCTGGAAAAGGGAAACCCCTTCCTCTTGCATTTATTTTTATGGCAACAAAATCTAGTCACTGTCTGGTCTTGATCAGTCTTGGCTTTTCCCCTTTTTTTTCTTTTCAGCTTGAGGGTTGAGGGAAACAAAAGAGGGAATGAATAAAGAGCAAGGGAAAAGAGTGATTGCTGCTGGGCTCTGTCATGTGGTGAGGAAATCAGGCTGAAACTGGAGAGACCAGGCCAGACCTAACAGTCATACTGGGAGGCCTTGAATTGTGTCACTCTGACAGTGGATCTGAGCAGTGACAATAGCTGGTGATGTTTCTGGCTGCAGTCTAGCATTATCCATATGGGAAGTTGTGCTGATGGGTTGCTGCCCACACGTTCCCCACCTTCCTGCTCTTACAGGCAGCCTCAAATGATGAACCATCTCCTTCCCAAGTTGGCACATCCTTTAGGTCATGGGGACTGATGTGGGGTAGCGTGTTTTTCTGTTGTGTTTGCTTCAGTTCTGTCTTTGTTTTTTCCTACTCTTAACACTGCTGTTGTTAGGAGCTTGGGTATTTGGTGGGTAGTGAAAGGAGTCTCTGATTTTTGGCTCTGTCCACAGTGTATCATAACTTACACCATGTATCTCCATCAAATGGAAATATCTCCATGTATGGCACCTGGATGGATCTGAACACAGGGACTGCAACACTGCAGGCACGGGGAAGAGTGGCTGGAAGGTTGCCCAGAGGAAAAGGACCTGGGGGTGCAGGTTGACAGTGGCTGAACATGAGCCAGTGTGTTCCCAGGTGGCCAAAAAGGCCAGTGGCATCCTGGCCTGGATCAGAAACAGTGTGGCCAGCAGGAGCAGGGCAGGGATTGTCCCCCTCTACTCAGCACTGGTGAGGCCACACCCTGAATCCTGTGTCCAGTTCTGAGCCCCTCAGCTTGACAGACAGTGAGGTGCTGGAGATTGTCCAGAGAAGGGCAATCTCTGGAGCTGGGGAAGGAGCAGGAGTCCAAGTCAGATGAGGAGCAGCTGAGGGAGCTGGGGGTGTTTGGCCTGTAGGAAAGGAGGCTCAGAGAGACCTTGTCACTCTCTCCAGCTCCCTGAAAGGAGGCTGCAGCCAGATGGGGTTGGTCTCTCCTCCCGGGTATCAGTGACAGCACGAGAGGAAGTGGCCTCAAGTTGCACCAGGGTAGATTTGGATTGGATATTAGCAAACAGTTTTTCACAGAAAGGTTGGTCAGGTGCTGAAACAGGCTGTTCAGGGAAGTCAGCATGCCTGCAGGTATTTAAAAGACATTGTAGATGTGGTACTTGGGGAAGTGGTTTAGTGGTTGACTTGGCATAAAGGTTCTTTCCAACGTAAATGATTCTGTGACTATATAAGGGGACATCCCCTGGTGTTGAAAATTAATTAGCAGGTTAACAGTCCACAGATTGGTTGTTTAAAAATAAAAAGTTATTGCTGTACATATGTTGGGCAGAAAAAGTGTCCAACAATAGTGCAGCATCCACTGTGTTGGATAACAGTTCTCAGTCATGGCCCTGGCAGAGGAGGGGTCTGACAACTGATTTCCAACATTCCAGCACCTTCATTACTATGGGCATGCAGGTAACTAACCAGAGGGTGACAGTCTGAAATGCAAGGGTTAAGAGAAATAATGTGAAATAGTTTAGCCTTACTAAAAGCCAAATAAACCAATAGTGAACTTTTTCATAGCCAGAACCCTACAGGACATCACTTTCTCTCTCTGGCTGAATTTTCTTACGCAATCAAACATTCTCCTCCTTGCTCTAAACCCCTTGCTGCCAATTTAAAATAGTACGAGACTGAGATTTCTCACCCTTCAAGAAAACACTTTGATTTGTTGAAGGAAGTTAGGAACAGTTAAGGAGATAGGAAAGAAAGCCTTTCTTTCTTTCTTTCTACCTTTCTCTGTGCTGACATCTGCAGCTGGGGGATGTGTTTGAAAAGCAAATATAATCAGCTTTGAGCAGCGCTTTCCCATTCTCTTTCACTCTGGTTCAGGGCTCTGGTTGCCCATGAACCAGACTTGGCATTGGAAAGGGAGGTGCAGAAAGGCTGTAGGAGCTCGGGGAGGAAGTGTGTGGTCACCTCCCCATGCTGGGGCTGTGAGGTTAATGTTGTTCATGTGCATATTTTTCAAGAGGGCACTGAGATGAGAAGTGGCAGGATCACTGTCTGTCTGTCTGTCTGTCTGTTCAGTGCCAGGGAAGCCAGGCCAGGACCCTCGCCAGCCCCTGTCTCACCCTGTAGCCATGGCCAGCTGGTGCCAGCAGCCGCAGCACTTCCCACCAGCTTCAGCAGAACTGTGGATGGGCACAGCCTGGCCCAGAGCAGCCTGGGCCCGAGGAACTGGAGCAGTCCCAGGGGTGGCAGCCAGGCTAAGGTGGCCTCCATGGCTGCCCAGGCTGCCTGGCTCAGCCATCTGCTTCTCCCTAGAGGAATGTGAGATCAGTTTCAACCTGGCAGAGAAGAACATGTTCTCTGAAATCTACTAAATCTCTCAGAGGGGAGGAATAGTTTCTGGGACAGTGCTGCACAGTGAAAATGTGCCTAAAACTATGAAATTCTTCCCCTCTTTTTTTTTTCTTTTTTTTTTTTTTTTAAGACAGCTAATTTGGTATTTGGTCTTATTTACTTTTATTTTGCTGCTGTTTTCTCTTTGCTTATTTTTATGCTTTGTAATATTTTCAAAAGCAGCTGGTAATATCAGAAGGCATTACAAAGAGGGGTTTTGGTCTGTTCCTGTAGCTTATAGAAATTGACCTGGAGGAACCTAAGGCTGGAGAGCTGCAGCATGGTGCAGCCTTGGATTGACTGTCTGGGACAGTTTCTGCTCACAGATCCCTGAAAATGCAGGGATAAGGACTTTGTGTGAGTGGTCATCACACTAATGAGGTGGAGAAGATGACTCCTGGGGGGGCCTCCTGCTCTGTGTTTTCCAGGTCCGCTCTCGTGGTTTTCCAGGGGAGCTCAGGGGCTGCCAGCAGCAGCTGGTGTGGGGTGGAAATACCCCTCTCTTCTTAAACTTTGTTCAGAAGGCTGGAGAAGGACAGCTGAGTGCCAAGTGGGACAGGAACAAGACCTCTGGGGATGCAGTGCTGTGGGAGATACCCTATGGTTTGTCCAAACATCACTGTCTGCACTGTGTGTGCACTTACTCAGAGACCTCAGAGCCCTTTGGGGGTTTTTTAGTGGTTTTTTCACTGCATATTTAAGGTTTTGATGTAGACTTTCAGTTGTATTTTGTCTGTTGTAGGGATGGGGGCAGGGATGGGTTTATTTTAAGTAGCTTTAGGAAAAGGTGTTGAAGGCAAGGAGGCTCATGAGGATGTTAGTCCATGGTGCTGTGCTCTGCCAGGTTTGGTGAATATTTAACGAGACCTGGACCAGCAGCCAGGAGCTGTTGGGGCTCTTGGGATCTGCTGGGATAACTGTGATTTTCAGTGTGTGGAGAGAGATGACTTTCAAGAACATTTGTATCTGCTAATCATGCTGTAATAACAGTCTGCAGTCGAGAGGCTGCAAACCCCCCATTTCCAGCACAGCTGTGCATGTTTAATTCCATAGCAGCATTGCTAGTCTGCTGTTAGGAGTAATTCACATTGCTAAGGTGGTAATTTTGATCATGGTGTTTTTTAGGAAAATAGAGGTGTAAGCTACACTGAAAAGTTAATAAATGCCTAGTATGATACAAACACGAGAGAGTGAGGGGCAGGGACATGGTGGGTGGCTGCCAGTGCCCCACCCTGCATCCTGAGAATGCATCCTTGCTGTATTCCTGCCTCGCTGAGCCAGCAGCAAAGGAGAGCAACATCCTGGGCACATTAGCTTAGTGAAGGAGGTTTTTCCTGACCTATTGCCTGTACCACCAGTTGGGAGCTTTGGGGCAGTCAGGCCATTTGATGGATCAGCAGTGCTGTGGGGGGAACACCAGAGCTGGTGGAGCTGTGGAGAGTTGGTACAACCTGTTCCATGGGGATGCTTTGGGCTGAGCCCAGGATTTAAACCACCCAACTGCATCTTCAGGAAGAGATGTTGAGAGAATGTGGGGTTTATTTTCCTTAATCTCAAGCACAGCTTGGGAAAGCAAGTGCTTTCAGGGCTTCCAATTCCGTTTCTCTCTGTAAAATACGCTTTTGCAAAATTGATAATTTCTGTAGGTTGAGAGAGTCTCAAAGGAACTTTTCTGCCAAGCATCTAAAAAGTACCATTATTTCTCTTCCCTGTCTAACAGCAGCTCAAGATTTGCCTTTTAGCTCTCTGAAGATATCTTGACAATCTCTTTTTTTTTGTAAAAAACTCCATGGTGAATAAAGCAAAATAATCCTATTTTCAGGTGGTTTGTGCTGTAGTGTTTGGGTTGCAGAAACCATGTGGAGTGCTGCTGTTTATAAAGTATGTAAAAGCTGTTTTGTTTATTTTCTTTTGTTTTGCCATGAGATGTTTTTTTGGAAAGAATCTAGAATGATGAAGCAGCTGGTGGCTGAGTCTCCTGCTCAGTGTGCAGAGAATGAAGATTGGCTGGGATAGCTGGAGTTACTCACTGCATGCTGTGGGCCACGTAAACACACAAACAGGCAATTGCTGTCAACCAGGAGTGTGTGGTAACTCAGAAAGCACATTTACTGTTCTGTACATGTACTCACCATGACAACACATGGGAGCCAACAGATCTCCCCAGCTCTTGTCCATTCTCTGTGGATGTTGGTGTGGCACAGCTCATGTGGGTGAAATGGTGATGGCTGTGTGAATGCCTCCTGTGCAGAGGGGAGGTCTGGTCTGAATTTGCCTGATCCCAGCATTGTGGTGCATTCCAGGAAAGTGGTGTTTTCATGGCAAGGAAAGCTGCTTCTCCTGCCTTGTGCTGCCTTGGAGTAAGCATGTCCCAAGGGAGGCTGCTCAAGAGCTGCCCACAGCAGGGATGCTCAAGACAAGCAAACTCAGGCAAGAGTTTTCAATAGTAATTACCTACCTGTTGAAAAAGTTGGTGTTTCTATATCTAACATGTTTGTGACTCCTTCATTTCACTGTTGCCTAACTCCAAGCATTCAAAAGCAGTAGCAGATCTCCCAGAAGTGTGAAATACTTTGAAAGATCTGAAATATGTATGTCTGTGTATATATACACACACACATATTACCAACTTGTTTCTGGGCTGTTATATTAAACCCAAATCATATTCTCATAGCCACAAAGGGCAGAAATTTTTTGTACACTTTCTGAAGAGGATCATGCAGGATGATTACAACAGCAAGGGTTTGGATGGAATAACCCTGAAGATTTCTTTCTGCTGTTTCTAAAAGTAGAGAAGATCCTTGCAGAAGCTTCACCAGCTGGGTCTTTAGGAGCAGTACCAAAAATTGTGAGGGTCAATATACAGTCCCAACAAGCAACAGCACCATACACGTACATATTTATCTTACTTAACATTCTAAGCAGAGGTTTGAGACTGGGGAAGGACAGGGCTGTGTTGGACTGTAGGTGATTTCCTTGTTCTTTAGAAGTGTTTTATTCACAGGTTTGAATTTAGTTCTGTTGGCAGGCTGTAGGGTCACTTTTGTGTGTTGGACACAGCACTGAAAAAGCAGGATTTCAAATAGCAGTTTTAGTAAAATATGACTGGACTAAACCCATTAAATACAGGAACAGCTTCATTCTAAGTCTACCATGTGAGAATGGAGAATTTGACCCAAAAGAGGGAGGAAGAGCAGCAGAAGGTGGCCTGCTGGGTCCCAAAGTGTTAGAGGTATAAATAGCACAAAATCTGCAGCTATCCCATGTGTTTTATTTCTCTTTTACAATTCAGTGAAACTAGCAGGTTTTGCCTTACTCTTGGATGGAGCAAAGCGGGAAGCAGTTTCCCTTTTATCTGTGAATAAACATGCAGCTTTTTCTAGCCTAAGCTCCTAAAATATGGTTATGGTTGTGTAGTATCTTCTGGCTTCCCAGCTCCTCCAGTAGCCAGCGTGCTCTTTCAGGAAATCAAGTCACATCTTCCTTTGAAAAGATTCAAAAAAATACCAGCCTAACCTGCTGGGAAGCAGCAAAAGACTCCAAGTGGTTTCTTTGGGTTTGTCAGCTGACCTTCCTCAGGCCAGATAACAGGAGGCTGGAGTTTCAAACCCAAATATTTCAGCTTGAGCTGAAAGTGCACCTTGTGCTCACAGTCCTGGCAATCAATAAGCTTCTGCCTCTTTTCCTGGGGGGCTTGTGAGGTGGTTTTCTGTTTGTATTTCTTTTACTCAGAGCAGTCCCTTGGCTGTTTATTATCTCTTTAGCCATTCTTGCAGACCTGCAGGCGCTGTGTTTCTTAGGTGTGTGTACAGTCACTGCCAAAGGGGAATGTTTTTCTGTTCAGTTCTGCTCTTGCAGCTGCTGAAGCAAAACCTTCCTCTCCTGTTTTCTTAGGGGTAAAAAAAAAAAATAAAGCAAAAATGAGGAAAGCCTACTTTAGCTTTGGGAGACAGCAGGTGAGTCCCTTTAAGGAGGAGAAGGACACTTTTGATGGTGTTTTGTAGAAGTTCCAAATAGCCAAAGAGTTTGTTCTGGAGCATGGCAGCTGCAGCAGATGTTTGTGGGTATTTCCAGTGCAAACCCACAGTGGTGGTATCTCAGGATATCACTGTGAGCACTCTCCACTGCCTGCTTGGCCTAAGAAATGTGGATTTTTTTTCTCCTGAGAGGCTCCCAAGGTTCATTATGTTACTGTAAAAGGGCTGGAGGACCAAATCTTTCAAATTGCTTGTCAGTGGTGGTCAGTGGAAAAGGGAATTGCTGGAATCCCTGCTGGCATTCCTGATGCTGGTGAAAAAATTAAATTACCAGTTGTAAAGGAGAAGGAATGGCTGCTATTCTCTTTTATTTTTCTCCCTGACTTACATGATTTTTTCTACTTTTGTAGGTATCAGAAGTACTGTTCATCTTCAGAGGGATTCCCAGGATGTAAGAAATCAAGTGCTGTGAGTGAGTAGCTTTTTCTTTCCATTTTCCTTTACATGAGAAATCCAAGCTTGCCGAAACAGAAGGAGAATCTTCTAATTTTTTTTTCTTTTAAAGACATTTCAGGAAATGTTTACAGCAAGCAAATCCAGTCTTTTGGAACTAGTTGAGTGCCTTTGGCACCTCTTTGCAGCCCACAAAATAAAGTCAGCATTGTATTACCACATAGGCTGAATAATTATCTCACTACAGATATAAACCACATGAATGCATTTAACTCAGAATATGGTTAGCAGAATGGACCATTAGCACCATCTGAAGCTTGTTTGTTGTTTTCAAGCTTTACTAGCTATGGAAAGACAGAATCTTGCTGAAGAGTTGAGGCATTCCTTGGGAAGTGAGCTTGCATCATTTGCAATGGAAAAAGAGCACAGATTGGCCGTGATGTTGTTTTTGTGTGTATGGACAGCACCACAGCCTTGTCATCACAACAGGAAACTATCCAATATTTGGGTCTTCCCTGATGTGATAAAATAGCTTTGAAGGAAGTTTTATATCACAAGAGACACCTGCACACTTGCTCCAAAGCACCTTAGCCAGGAGCCTATATATATATTTTAAAAAAAACAACTGAAAATGTGTATTTGAAGAGCAGCTGCCCTACAACCTTTCCCTATGCATTGCTGGAGGGTGTGGGCTGGGATTTCCCAGCAGCTGTGGCCACTCTGCAGCTCTCCAGGTGGGCCAGCCAGTGCTGCTCTAAAGGAGCCTCAGGAAAGCCTGGTTGGAGCTTTTGGCTGTGTGCCTGGCACAGTGTGGGCTCCTGAGGCAGCTGCTCTGAGGTTTGATAACAGGGCTGAAATTTGAATGCTGTTGTTCTGTGCTTCTTTGCTTTCTGTAAGTAAATTTTATTAGCAGAGGGTAGAATAAAGGATTTTGGGGTGTTTTTTTGTTTTGCTTGTATAATCAGCTCAACTCCTGTTTTCACCCTGTTCTGTGGTGATGGCAGTCTGTGGTTACTTGGACATCAGCAGAGTTTTGTTTCTATTTTCATTTCAGTGGCTTAAGCCTGTTTTCTGTTACAACAACAAAAATCTATTTGGGCTAGAGCAGAATAAAACCCCAAACTGAAATCAATTTGAAAAAGAAAGGGCTAGTTTTGTTAAAGGAGAAAAACTGAGTCCATCTCTGTTTGGTAAAGATGTGGTGAAAATTCCCTAATAAACACCTATCAAGCATTCAGAAACTGGTAAGCAAAAAAATTGAATCCTTCTTTCAGCCTTTTATGAAGGTTACTGGCAATAGGTGCAGTAACTGGAGAAAAAAGGGATGTGAAATGATGACAGTGTTTTGTATTGATCTCCCTCAGTAAGGTGCACAGTTCATATTCTTCCTTTGAATCACAAATGTTTTCTTCCAACTCCTTGGTGTTTAGGCTGCCACACAAAACCTGCTAATTGAGCTGTGGGGCTTATTTTTTGTTAGTCACTTACAAAGCATTGCTCAGGGTGGGCTCTGGCTTCTGTGTTTTTTTACAGCTGTGTTGGCTTCAGAGTGATGAATAGATACTAATTTAAGTGAAAAAAAAAATCAGAAGTGTGCATTGTGTATATATACACTCTCAAAGTATGTCCGCATCCTAGAAAAGCTCTTTGCTCATCTCAGAACCAAAACTTGATTGTTTTTCTGTTAGGTAGGCAGTGTTGAAATCTGGGAATCATTTTCTCAGTTCCTAATGAATCTACATCCCAATGCACCCCTGTGGTAGTTGGTTCCATAGAGGGGTTGAGCATGGGGACCTGCTCCTGCTCCTCAGAGAACGACTTGCTGGTCCCACATTGATGTTGTCTGTGTCATTAAATCAAAGTAAAACAGCAGTGCTGATACAGGCATGTAATCCACAGGTGCCTCTGATACATTATGGCTGTGTTAAGAGTATGAGAGAGAAAGCCAAGAGTGGCCTCCTTGGAAGCTCCCCAGGCAGCTGGTGTATGGTCTCAGATGGCTGTGAAATTACTGCAGCAAGGCACAGTCGCAGCTCAGCAGTGAAAGGAGACTGGAAATTCCCACTTGCCTCTCTTCTCCCACTCTGGCTGCATGACAGGAACTGGGGAGCATGGGGTGGCTGCAGTGGGACCGTGCTGACTGAGAAACTTCCCTCCTGCTCAGAAGCTCTGGAAACCCAGAGCTACAAGAATTTGGCTCCTCTATGTCTGTTCTCTCTGTCCTCTTGCAGTATTGCCCTGCAAAATGTTTCAGTTGCTCTATGAGGAAACTGATGGAGAGAAGGAAAAAGAGGCTGTCTTGTCATTTCCCTCTCTCTGTTTGACTGCCAGCAGCTGGAGGTGAATCTTGCCGGTGGCTGTTCCCAGAGGTGCCTGTCCCCTGTGAGGGGTGGCACTGTGGGTGTCAACAGGGGCTTGGGGTGGCTCTGACTGACGTCCTTGCAGAGGGGCCTTGACCAAGAGCTGTGTTGCCAGCTGTTAGGGAAGGTTTGGGAAGCTCCTGCCACTTCCAGTGGGCCTGGGGACAGTTATGAGCAAGCTGTGAGTGGTGGTTCCTTCACCCACAAGGCTTTAATTCACCATCCCTTTGTAAGGCAGCATCTCTGTCCTGCTGTTTAAAAGCAATACCCACTTTATTATGGGCAGAATTCAGCTGATGGAGCTTTGTTCTCTGCAGAGATGGCAGAGCCATCTCTTGATGGGTAGCCAAGCCCTGGGAGGATGCAGGGGAAGGTTCCTCCAGGCTGTAGGTGCTTGGGGAGAAGCATCCTCAGGTGGTTGTGTGGCTGCTCTCCCTCCCCAGGATGCCATGTCAGGACAGATCACAGGATGCCCAGGGCAGGCTGCAGTGTTGGGCTACAAAGGCACAGCAGGTCTGGTGGGGGAGCAGGCAGGACAGAGAAAGTGTCCTTTGGGCAGTAGTAGCTTGGAAATATTAACTCGCTTATGTCAAGGCTTTGGGATGCATGACTTTAAAAAAATATACTTGTTGCAGTAAACTGTTCTCTTATCAGTTGAGATTTAGATGGATTTGGGGTTATTTTTGTTTCTTGGAGCTTGAGCAGTGAATTTGGAAGCATTTTCTGCAGAGAAAATGACAACAGTGTGTTAGGGATGCCAGAACCGTGTGCAGAAACTGCTTTGCCAAATGCAATAGTGTTGCTACACCCTTGCTCTTATGTGGGGCAAGAGATGGGGCTCTAGCTGTGGCAGCCTGAAATTGTCACTTGTACTTGCCACCAGCAAAGCCACCTCTCCAAGCAGTGCACTCCTCACAAAACCAATGCTCATCCTCCAGTGCTCAGTCAGGGGACTGTCTGGAAATTTTGGAGAGACTGTTTTATTTTTTAAAAGGAGGGGAATACTGTGGTAACTGAAGGATGAAGATGTGGAGGAGAAGTTGGTTGGAGAGCAGGAGAAATTTAGTCAGGGGAGATGAGGCTCAGCCAAAAGCCTCCATTACAATTCCAAGATGAGAAGGGGTGTGAGGATTTCATTCATGTAACTGCAAATCTGCAGTGCATATCCCAGCCCAGGGCAGGTTTTCCGCAGAGCTGAGTGCTGCCTGGGCTGTGGTAAGGATTGGATTGCTTCTCCCTGGCTCTCCAGCAGCCCCAGTGTGGTGGTCCTTTGGGAGCTTTCTCCATTCTTTTTATTTTTGATACTGTCTCTTCTTCCTTTTCTTTTCCATTAAGTATGATGTCACAAATGACATCAGTCCAATAACTGCTTGTGGTTGTCATAGCCACAGTCTGTGACACCCAAACAAAGCAGCAGGAAACCAAAGCTGGCATACAGATGCTGTAATATTCGTTACATTCCTTCTGGTTAATAACTGCGTGGTTAGGTATTTATTTTCCATTGGAAAGAAAGGAGGAAGGGGGCTTAAAAGCAAAAAACTGAGTCACTGAGGAGGAGGACGGTGGTTTCCAGGTCCATCTGACCAGTGTACCTGCACTTCTCCATCCCAGTACTCTTCCCCTGAGGTAATATTGCTCTGGCCTCAACTACTAACTCTCTTCTGCAGTTGTTGCCATCCCTTCAGACCATGTGGTGATGCTCCTCATGGACAAGGCAATGGGAGACACTGCACTGCTCTAACACAAGCTGTGTCCTGGGGCAAAGCCTCCCAAAGGCTGGCAGCAAGGGCCAGCAGCAGCCAGGTCAGGCAGCTTTACCTGCCGGATGGCTGAGGCTGCCATTGTTGTGCTGCATGGATAGAGAATAGAAGGGTATTTTCATCTTTTGGGGGCATCAGATGTGATGGGGGAATGGTTGTTTGCCATTCTTTGTTTTGTTTTTGTTTCTTGAATCTGTGAAATAAGCTTTTCTGGTTGAGCAGCAGAGCTTGTTTGTCCCTGCAAGATTTAATCGCTTCTTCACTTTTGCACAGTTGGCCTAAAATAATAGGAAGGTGCTTGCTACAAAAAATAATGCCAATAATGTAAAAAAAAATTAAATAAATTACAGAAATAGGTGTGGTATGAGCACTGCAAGACAAGCACTGGAGGTGGGTGGTTGGGGGTTGCTGGGGGGAGCCACCCTCTGTGTGACCCTCACCAGAACTTCCCCTTGCCCAGTGCCACCCCCTCTGTGCCCCACAGGGACATACTGACCCTGGGGACTCCAGCCTGGCTTCCCCAAAATGTCTGGGCATGTGATTCCTGGGCTGAGCCCAGGTAACTCCCCAGGCCTGTGCTGGGAGCAGGCAGCAAACACCGAGCAGAGTCCAGCTCCGCATTCAGGCACTCGGTGCCGTGGCTCCTGCTGGTGCTTGCAGGGAGGTGCTCATTATATAATAGCTGCTGGTTGATTAATATGCTGTGAGTCAGAAGCACCAGGGTATTTTAGCTTTCTCTAGTTGCTATGGAAACGTTATTTTAACAAATAGCTTTTTAATATTTAATTAAAACAGCTTTTGGCAAGCTGGAGTAAGAACTATTACAGTTACTACTACAAAGGGTTAGCAGTGAAGTGTATTCCAGAGCCTTGGGGTTTTTTTTTTGGTTGAATGTGTGTCGTGTGTCCCCCACCCTAATCTGTCAGCTTCAAAAATTACAAAAAAAAAACAAACACCCAAGTAAAAAATCACTAATTTATTGGTTGTGAGAGATGTATTCTTGTTCTTAAGACACAAAGCAAATGTAATGCAAATCTGCAGTTACTCTTCACAATTGAAGGTTGTCACTTCTTTCAGTGTGCAGTGCCAAGGCAGCCCTGTAAGGATGAAGCAGTGTGATAGCATTTATTAATCACTGCTGTATCACTGGTGTTCCTTCTTCTACCTCTGCCTCCCCAATGAGCTCATTCCTGTTTTGTTTGCTTCGTGTTCCCTCTGTGTCAGGTTGGATGCTTTTCCTTGCCAGCTTGTGGAGGAGGCTGGTGCTGTGTCCGGATCAGGCTCTGGACGGATTCCTAGTCTTTTTTTAGGTGAGCTCCTCTGCTCCCTGATACCAAATGATTCTGCAGCAGAGACAAATGAACAGAGAACTCAGTCTCCAGAGAAAAATAAATATTTAACAGCTCTTTGTAAATAACCTTTATTTATAGAACAGTTGCAGGTTCTATCATACTTGGTAAATGGGGATGCTTTTTATGCAAGAATTCTGCCTTGAGGGACTCAGTGGATGCTTAATGTCGTCTGTGATATAATAATGAAATAAATGTGTCGCTCTCATGGGATTCCCTTCCAGCCCCTATTTCCTGTGATTAACTTCAGTATTGCACACTTCATCTCTATTCACATCACATTCCTTAATATTGTACTGAAACCCGTGATGTTTCTATGGGTCGTTATTTCCTGAGGGCAGGGGAAGGGTGTTGAGGGTTTTCACTATTGCAGGTGGGTCTGAGGCTGTATGTACCTCCATCATGTACCATGTGTGGTGGCTGCCCCAGACCCAGGGATCCATGAGCTCAGCCTCTCACTCTCAGAGAGTCTGGAATGGTGCTGTTACTCCATTTTATAAATGAGTGAAAGTAAACCTGGAGAGATAATTAGGATGTGTTTCACCCAGCTGCCTATAAGTTGTTCCAGCATCAGTTGGAAGACTGCACCATTTGCAGAGATGTTTCACCCTGCTTTAGGACAGATGTTTGAGGCAGGTCCCAGGCATAGCCTTCAGAATTGTCTATCTTTCCCCCTTTAAGTCTGAGCCATAAACTAGATGAGGAAAATGGACAAGTGGAATGCTGCCCTGACCAAAGATGACCTATCCAATTTCTGTAGTGGTCCATAACAGTGTTCCAGGCTGCAGGAGGTCCTTGCTCATCACACTGCTCTGGTCACACAGTGTCAGGTGGCCTTTCCAAAGCAGCACAGCTAATCTCTGCTACACATTACTCACAGCTGGGCATTTGGGATTTAACAGCTCAGAAGAATATGCAAAACCAGTCCCCAGGCATGTAAACTAAGGTGCTAAAGATTTGTCTAAACCATTCCAGCAAGCCAGGAAGAGAATTAAGGCTTTCCTTCCTGTTTACACTGAAGGTGTGTTGTCATGACCAAAACTGGAGTGATAATACTATTGCTGCAGTAATACAGCAAGTACGTACTATGGGTGTGTTAGGCAGTTCCTTAAAAAATCCTTCTGAGTTGATCCCATACTTCTTGCTAAGTTCTTTGATGTCTTTTTAAATCCCTCTGCTCGCTGATGGCAACCTCATCTAATCCAAAGGTGATCCCAGGATATGGCAGGAGCTGCGATGGAGGCAGGGTCTCTGGTGGATGGCGACAGCCACAGAGCAGCACATGCTTACAGCCACCTGTTTCAGCTGCTGTTTCCTGAGAGGTCTGGGATGGAATCCTTTTTATTTTCTACCACCAAGCACCTGACACACTGCAAAAACCAAATTTTTGTGTTTTCATAGCAAATGTGGGCCTCCATGGGCTTGCAAGGCAGCAGCCAGGACAGGCTTTGCAGTGGGATGGTGGGAGCTCCTGCCATGCTGGAGGGGCAGCATGGGGTGGGGACAGGCAGTGGCTGTTGTGGGGGAAGCTGACAAGCAGATGGGTGAGGCTGGCGTTTCCAGGGGAGTGGAGGAGGTGAGTACTGCTCTGTTAGCAGATGTGATCAGGCTACCTCAGGGGGACAAGGGGGCTGAGGGCTTTGAACCAAATGCCCTGACCAAAGGAAACTTGTGGAACTGTTCTGCAGGTGGAAGGAGGAGGTGGGAAGGGTTTGGTTGATGGTGACTGACAAGGGTAGAGGTCTGAGCAGTGATGCTTTTGAATACCAAAAAGCAGTGGGTTGAGTAGCTGAAATAGGACTTGTTGCAAGAAGGTACAGAAATAACATTTCTACCTGAAATTTTCATCAAATGGCCCAATTTTGCAAAGGATACAGAGACAAGTGCTGCAGAATAGCAGTCCTGCTTGGGCTACATGCTAAGAGAAATGGTTATGGGTGGCTGATAGTGAAAATACTGACAGAGCAGCAGATGGGGAAGCCAGGAAGGTCAGGCCAGCTCTGCTGTCCCTGTCCCTGAGCAGAGGGGAGCTGTGGGCTGTTGGGGAGGGATGGCTCTGCCAGGAGTCTGTGTGGTGGAGCAGGCCTGGTGCTGAGAGATTTGGAGGAGTCCTTGATGGACAATGCTGCTGAGTGCTGGGATAGGTGGCAGATCTGGAAAGCTGTTCCCCAGGAGGGAAATTGGGATCATCAGGAAAAGTTGAAGGTGGGAGCCTGTATTTCTGTTTGGGTAGATGTGCAAAGGATTTGTATTGGAAAAGCTGAAATGTGATTTATGAGGGGAAATAAATGCTCTACAGTGAACACAGACTGCTGTGAGAGAGTTTACCTGTCAGGTCCTCAGCTCAGCATCAGCTACTCAGCCTCCCTGTATGGGTGCAATGAGCTACACAGATTTTCAATTTACTGTAATTTGGGACTTGCATGTAGTCTGGAGAGGTGTGACAGGCACTCAGGCAGGTCTGACTTTCTCTCCCCTGAGGATAAGGGTGGATCCAAGGTGGCAGAAAGCCCTGTGTGGGAGTAAATGCACATCTTGCCCAAGTGAGTGCTCATAGATACTGCAGTAACAAGGACTCCACCAAAATGAAACCCAAGGTTTGTGGGGTTTTATTTTGGGATTTTTTAATGTGATTTGGGATCCATGTACACACCTTGCATTGCAAGTCTGTGATCTGTCACAAATCCCCATGTAACCAAGCCTGGGATCTTCTCCCCTCACTTAAATCCTCATCCACTCCCCTTAAACCTAAGCCAGGCTTTGCTAGCTTTCCTCTTCACTGCTCCCAGTGGATTTCAAAGGTGCACTGCTGCTTCCATGTCTGCCTGATAAGCAAGAACATTAAGGGATAGAATAGAGTTCAGTGAATTGAAAGGAGAGAGATTGGAAGTGACAAAATTGCAATGAACTTTCCTGGAGCTTTCCATCTCCCCTGTTCCAGACCTTTCCTCCTTTTTGCTACCATCAGTAGTTTTTGGTAGTGCTGTTTTCTCAGTGCCTGCTCACTCCTGGAGATGTCTGTTGGAAATCAGAGCCCAAGGTCTTGATAACAGGAGCACTTGGGCCTGTGAGTCTGCTGTGTGAATGTGCTTCTGTCTCCTAACACAGCAAATACAGTGGGGGTATCACATCACCAGCAGTTTCACTGTGGTGTGAAACACAGGTTTACTGTGATGTTTCTGTGGGTCATTTGTGCTTAGTCCCAATTTCCCTGTTAGTGGCATTAGGCTGGAGCATCCCATAGGCACTGAGCACAGTGGTGGTCTCTGAGTTGACTCAGTTTTCATTGTCAGCATTAGTTATGACTCAGGTATAAACAATCTGGCACGTTTCCTGTCTGCATTCTCCAAGTCCACTCCTCCTTGCGTGCCTCAAACCAGATATCTCTGTGTTTGCCACGCTCTGAAACCCAGCCAGGCTTGCAGCAGATGAATCAAACCCTGCTGTGCTTGGGGCAGCTGCATTTCAGATGCTGCTGTGGGTGTGTGTAGGGAAGGGCAAGGGGGTGCAATGCTTGGAAAGAGCACCTGATACAGGAGGAGACTCGAGTTCTAGAAGGACAGGGAATGGCCTTGCATTTATTGTCCTTGTTATTAATATTGGATTAAAATGTGATTTATGTTAGTTACATTTATCTATGTAATTTTATCCAGTGAGTGTGTATTAACTATTATATAATGTGTGAATGCAAAGAGAAACTGGTTGGGGTTTTTTTAGCTCTTCCATAAAGCATTCAGTAGATTCCCAACTTGATGTGACCTTGCTGTCCTGTTGAGGAATTTTTCCTGTCTGACCATGCAGGATTTGCTTTGGCAGCTGCACCCAACAGCACAGAAGCCCTTTCACCAGAGGTGGTTCCAGAGGCAGAGGGGTTCCCCCCTTGCCTCCCTGTGCTCAGACAGTCACACCAGGCTTCCTTACCAGCTCTACCCAGGCTTTCCCACAGCACAGTCTCAGATGTCTGGATTCTTAAAATAATCTTGGTGCAATAACAGAATAACAGCTTGAACTGGTGCCTCTGGAGGTGGGACATCGAACAAAGGAATTCTTGGGCTTTTACGTCCCCACAATCTTATGTGCATGAAAGTCTGGGCTCTTCCTACTGAGTTTTTGGCTCCTGCACAGGGGTCCTCTGTGCCTTTTGTTGTGCAAAGGGTCACTGCCAGCTCTTGCCTCAGGCTCCCTCCACGCGGAGCTCAAATCAGCAGCTCCACTGAATGTATTCCTCAACATCTCCAATGGTAACTTCAGTAAAAGAACCCTCTGAGTGGCCACGGACAGGCCATCCCTCTGATACTGGAGGAGTGCAGAGAAGAAGCAGGTTTCTTCTTTGATCTTGCTACTGCTGGAGTCAGTAGCAAAATTTCAGAGGACTTCAATGAGCCAGGATCAGCCCTCTAAAAATACTCCCAAAGCACTTGTGAGTAGGTGAGAAGCAGCCCTTGTGTGCCTATGGGGTGGAAGGGAGCACACCCTTATTAATAAGTGTTGCTTCTTTATGAATATGTTTCATAAAGAAAGAAACCTCTGCAGTGGTGGTGTAACATGTAGGGCTGGCTGTGGCAGCAGTAAGTTTTGATCTGTTACTGTAGGAATTCTGCCTGTTTTTTGTGAGAAGATCCAAAAGCACCTTCCTTTGCTGTGTGTGAAAATCTGAAGGGTGCATTTTGTGCATGTCATGAGGATCTCTGAGCATCTCTTTCCAGCTGAGTCTGGCTGAATAATTGTGTCATTTGGACAAACTCCTGATGCATACATTAGCCTTGTGCTAGCCCTGACTGCCAGAGGTGGCAGGGAAATCAGAGCTGTTTACACCCTGTGTGTTAAAAGCAGTGTACAGCTCCCAGAGCCTGCCATAACCTTTGGGGATTCCTAAGAGTGGTTTTGAGCATAGGAAGGAGATAGGGTAGGCTGGGGGTCAGGTTTGCATCCCCTGACATGTGATATGATATGCCACCCTGGTGGTTGTGGCAAGCACAAGGGGATGATGGTGCTCTTCTCCTTTCCCAGCAGAGCACAGCTTCAGTGTGTCCTTTAAGCCTGAAGCTAAACAGGAAAAAAACAAACCAGTCCTGTGCTCAGCCCCTGAGATGGCCCCAGCAGCACTGTGCAGTTGTGATATATCTGGTACGCACCAAGCTGTGCACTCAGGGACAGGGTGAATGGAGAGAAGGGAGATGGTGACATCTGCAAAAGCTGCAGAGGTGGCAGAGGGGAAGGAAGCAGTGATTTAGCTCCTCTTGGTAGAGAGGTAAGTGGCTCCAGAGAGTATTTAAACAGCAAAACTAGTAGAAGGTATTTTGAGAGTTTCATAAGCCAGTTGCAAAAGTAATAAACTTGAAAAAAATCTCATTTATAAGGGCAAGGAGTTTCAAGGCTGCATCTCTCAGCAGCATCCCAGGGTTAGGAGAGCCATGTGATCATTCCAGTATCTTAGTTTGCTTCAGGCCCATACAGGCTTTGTTTCATACCTGTCTAGCACCTCCCTCTTCTTGTGCATCCATGCTCTCCTTGCTCAAAAGTGCTGGGTCTGTGAGAGGAGGCTTGTTGTGCCACTGCCAGTGACTGGGGCTTCCCACTTGGAAAATATGAAATAAAAAATTTTAAAAACATGCAACAAAGCAACTGGAAGGTATAGCTGGTGAATTACCCCTGCAAATCACAGTCCCTGCTTCTGCCACACATCACTTGCCTGCCAGCAAGCGCAGAGCTGTGCCCATCAGGTGTCTGAGGCTGGTCACGGGTAGATACCTGTTTACTGTGGCTTCTCCTCCTCAGTCTGTGCTGTGCTCTGGGATGTGTCAGGGGAATGGAGCACTGGGCTCAGGTGTTCTGTGCTCTTCTCTGGCTGCTGAAACACAGCAGTAAATTAAGTGGTGGCAGTATCATCATAATAAGCATCAACAGCACAACTCTGCAACTTTCCACATGTTGTTCCTTACAGGACCCCTTCTCAACACCCTGAGCACTGAGGTGACTTTACACAAACTGGCTGCTGACTGAACCTCTCCTTTAACATCTGCTGCTTTTGTATTACTTTCAAATGCTAGCAATTTTGCAAGAAATGAAATTTCAAATGCATCAGCTCTTGCCCCATGCAGTGCAGGTTTGTGACCTCAGCTGGTCCTGGTGTAGTGCCTGCTCAGGTGGAGGCTCCTGGGCTGTTTATTGAGCTGCTCACATTTTGTGTCGTCTCCACAGCTGTGGAACACCAGGTCCCTTTCCAGGAGGAGCCACCCTCTTCTGTGCAGCCTCCTTGGTTGCTGTTGGTTTGCTTTCCAGAGAGCTCTAAGAGGATTAACCTTGGCAGCACTCTGTGCCTCTGCTCTTCCTCAAACATTCAGCCTTGAGAGCTCTGAAGGGCAGGACATCCCTGGGTCACCTCACAGGAAACCAAGATGTTCAAAGAGTTCATGCAATTAGCTGCACTTTCCTTCTTAGATACTCCCAAATCTGCTTGAGCCAAGGAGCCAGCTGTCCTGTTTGCTGGCCAGAGCATTCTGTAAAGATCTCATTGTGTGTCCTGGGGCTTTCCCTGGTGCTTCCTGCTGGTGGGAGCCTCAGCTGGGATGGCAACACAGACCCAGAACGTTGGAGATTTGAGTACGGAACACAAAGGAAAATTAGGTTGTGTCTGCTCTACAAAGGCTGAATTTTATTCCAGGCAATTGGAAAGTGGGAGAGTTTTTGTATTCCTGTGGATGAATCTGGTGAATTGTTTTTTTGTTGATTTGTTGGGTTTTTTTACTTAATCAAAAGGTGGCTGACAGCATGGCTAGATCCACACGTGCTGCCAGTCTGTGCATCCTTCCCTGGGTGGGTTACTGGAGGTGCCTGGTGCTCCTCTGCTGCTCCTTATCCCCTTCTCCAAGACCCTCTCATCAGAGGCTGGGTGCCACATTGCTCTGTGCCCCTTCAGCACAGCAGCAATTGACCCCAAGTGAGCCTTGTTTCACTGGAGGTCCAGGAAGGTGCTCCTCCCTCTGCAAGGCTGGTGTCATTCTGGTGGATCCCACTTGCTCCTTGCCCTCTGCAGGGTACAAGCACACTCAGCTCATTGCTTGAGGGGTCTGAGCAAAATCTGTCTGGCTGCATGAGTTGAAATTTGTTCAGTTTATCCCTAAAACAAATTTGCCTGTGTGGGGCTATTGTCAGAGACGGTAATGCTTGGTTTTGCTTGTTGCTCCTCAGCCACCAATTGTGGAACATGTAGCTTGTTGCTCAAAATTGCTATTTTTACCATAGTGTTAGCAGAGAGTTTTGAAGTATATTGACTGGTGAAGACAGCAATATTTAACACCCTTTTTATTTTACCTTCAAAACAATTTACATCTAATAGTCCTCCTGACTCCCATATTAGCAGGGACGTAGTGTGTAAACTCTTTGGGACAAGGAGTGGGGCTTGTTTGGGTTTGCGGCCATGACATTGTGATTGGAGAAAAACTGTTGATCTGGGGAAACCTTCTTGCCATAGAAATCCTGCCTAGGAATCATACAGAGAAATTACTTTACATGAATAACTCAAAAATGCTGGGGAAGGTATTAGGATTGAGATAATTCAGTGCAGTCAAACTGTATCTTGTATTTCTCTAATTTATGTAAAGCAGTTTTATCTGTCTTGGGGGGTGTGTGTGTGTTCTTTTCTTGTTTAAAGTTCCAGAAATCTACATGGGAGATCTTAAAATTGGATGAGTATTGTGTGAAGGCATTTCTGAGTTAAGCTGTAACCTGAAGCATAAGAAAAAGGTTTTCCTAACTTGCTGTAGTAAATTATATTTTTAGTAAATTATATTTGAACCAGTGTTGCATGCCATTGAATATATGGTGAATCCCATCTGACAGGTGTGCCAAAAAGGAGTCTGAGATAATGTGACCAAAATGTCATGCAGTAACCATAGTCACATACGAGAGTAATTTCCTGGAATATAATCCTCAGGGATTGTAAAATTAAATTTGAAAATGTATCCCTATTTCTATCTTGCCCCTTGTAAAGTAAAACTACTGGAAACTGTTAACTCCTTGGTGGTTCTTACAGCAGCTTGTGAAGATTAAGCTTCTTGTTGGGGCTCTTTTTCCTAGCCCAGCTTCACATGCCAAGGAGAAGGTGAATCCTTGCACCACCCATGGTAGCACACACTTGGAGTGCACGTGATGGAGGTTCCTCAGAGATGTGGATGTTTTCTTCTTTGTTCTTCAGGTCTAACAGATGTTTTTCAAGTCTTCAGGTTTCCTGAAACAGTCACCATTCTGGGTAATAGCACTGCTGCCTATCAATGGGCAGAAAAAGAGTCTGGGCTGGTTTTGGGTTTATTTAGGATATGTGCAACTAGAAGGCACTGCATGTAGTTAAGTGTGTAAGGAACTGGTGCTGGCACTAATGGTGGTGTTCTCCAGGGATCTTTTACACCTTTAGAGATGTATGATCTAATTATGACCGTGTATTCTAAAACTGTGGTAATTAAACTGAAGAGATTACTGAGGTTGTAGGGTATGGTTTTCTGAGTTAACTGCCACACCTGTCTCTAATCTGTGTTTTAAACATTGACTTCAGCTTCTAACTAATCTTCCTTAACTTGCACTGTGTTAGTCAGGCAGCTAACTGGGAACTCTTGCAGGCTTCAGTTAGTTTGCACAGTCCTTATTGAATTAGGTTGAAAAAGCACTGTGGAATTTGAAAGAAAAGCAGAATGTGGAATCATGATCTTTCCTTTTTATGTAGACTTTTTGAAGGAGGAAGACTGCGATCTCTTTGTCTATGTGAATCATCAGATGACTAACAAAAATACAGGAAAAATGTCCTTTATCATTGCTGCCTTGTCCAGGATTCTGAGCTGAGATGGGCAGGCCTGGAGGTTGGGCTAAGAACTGGGCAGGAGTGAGGGTCATGGCAGTTCCTGTGCATTTGGCAGGGCAGCAGAGCCTGGAGTGCTGAGCAGGGCCCTGCTGGTAAAGGGGAGCTGCCCCTGCCCAGGGGGATCCCAGAGCAGCAGAGCTGTGGGATTCCAGAGCAGCAGGGCTGCCCTTTGGCCATTTGAGCTAAATCCAGAAGGACTGCAGGAGGCTGAGAGAAAAGCTGTTTCTTCATTCTCCTCTTCCCTTCCTCTCGAGGTCCTCACAGCCCGTTGTTGCTGATGATTTCTTTCTCTCTCCCTTCTAAGCAACCCCAAAATCAATAGAAGTGCAACCCAACATCTGCTGTTTTCATCATCTGCTTACAAATTGCCTTTCCCCTCAGGAAAACCCATCAAAATACCCATGTGCACACACACAAAACAAACTTACAGTCCCACCAGGATAAATGCTGTATTAAAATCATATATGTTACATCATCAAGCTCTGGTTTAAGCAGGGCAGATGGAAAATGCCCTGCTGACCTAATGCCCATTAAAAAAAATATCTGTACCTAGTGTCAGGGGGCTGCTTTCTTCTTTCCCTTTCTTTCCTTTTCTTATCATTACTGTGCTTTCTCTGCAGAAGAAGTTCAGTGCTGCATTAAAGGGATTACAGGTTCTTTTCATCTTACCTCTTTTTTTCCCCCAATTTTACTTCTTCCTTGCAAGCCTCAGGGGTTTTTTGGTTTGGGGTTGGTTTTTTTTTTTTGCCTTTTTTTTTTTTTCTTTTAAAGCAATTGATTTATTGCTCTTCTACCTGCTGGGAAAGATTGACCTGCTACTGAGCATCTTCAGACAGCCCTTCTTACGAGTCACTTGGGAACTGAAAGCAAGCAGAGGGACAGGTTGAAAGGTGTTTTTTTCCTGATGCTATTTACACTAAGGAAACAGAGATGGCACATGCTGGTTTTATATAGCTGGATACACATTGTGTGAATGTGTACCTGCATCTTCAAATGGGGCTGTCCAAGGAGAAAAGACTTTTTTTTTTCCTCCATCAACACCCTCTTGATTTCTCCAAATCTGAATTAAATCTGAGTGCACTTTTTGTCTTCACTCTTCCTCTCATACTATGCTTTTGGTAAATTTTTGCTGTGCAGTTTTGTTTTCACAAGTTTCAGGCTATGCTTTGTTTCCTGTGAAACGTGAGGTGTGGATTCCATCTGGGAACATTTCAGTGGGTCATATGATTTGTGGATCTCTTCCTTTGCTGCCCTGGTCTCTGTGGCAGGGGACATGAGGAGGGCAGCAGTGCTCAGCCACCATGCAAGAAGTGAACGAGGAACGATGCCCTTCACCTCACTTCTGTTCAGTGCAAACCTGATGGACCATGGAGGCTCTTTTATTGTTCAGCATCTAAAGCCTGAAAAGATATTTCAGGGCAGTCTGGACAGGGTTGCGGTTTTTTTTCCCTCCAGTTCCTGCAAACTTGGTACCAACACTAAATTGTTTTGCCTTCAAAGGAACAAACCTGACATGCCAGGACAGTTGTTCTTCATCCTTTCTAAAGGATGAATCAGCCAGCACTGAATTTCCTCAGACCCATCTTCTGCTTTCATGTGTTGGTCTGAAAACACTGACCTCAGCAGCTGGGCTGATTTATTCCACAAAAGGAGGAAAATCTGTCTATTCTTGTTTGAATTCAGTTTTAAAAGAATAAGATCTAGAATTAAAAGCAAATTATGAGAAAAACAGGCCCTTTTAAAATTTGCTTTCTTATACCTAATATTAAGGCTATTTTCTCACTTGCTCATGCAAGAGCTAAGGCCAAGTTCCGTGGACATTGCCCTTGAAGTCTGTTAGTCAGTGTCACCTTTCATCATTAGGGGACAGCCAGAGATGCCGCGTTTGAACCTTGGCAAGTGACAAAAGAGACCAATAAAGATTTACACACTGGCCCTGCTCTGAAGATGAATCAAATGTGGGGTTGACCCATCCTGTCTCATTTCTCCTGTCCCTTCTTGGCTGGGGGTGGTTTGGATGGAATTAGCTGATGTGAACTGGCAGGACTGGGAGAGGAGAGGTTCCAGAGCTGATTTCAGCAGCCGGATCCAATTTCTCAGCAGTCTTGTGTACAACTGGGCTGTGTTTCATCATATTCACTTTATTAAAATAAGTGTTACAAGAGGACTGCTCAGTGACAGAGTGAGGATTTTCCATTGCAGGCTCTGCAGTCTTTTCCTGCTTCCTGGCTCTCTTTCCTCCTCTTGCAGTACCACACATGGGATAACTTTACTTTAGAATTTTTTTTTTCAGAAAGGCAGCAGAGGCCCATGGCCTGCATGAGCAGGGTGGGATTTTAAGGATTTCTTGTTTGTTCCCTTTCTCTCTCGTCTGATTTTATCCTTTAATTTAGTGTTGTGAGTCCACAGGACATACCAAGGAAACAGAATGAACTGGATCACAAACAGCCCAATTCCCCTCCAAGCCCAAAGCAGCCCTGCTCTGCAGGGACTGCCTCTCTGGAGCATTTCTAGAGACCACACAAGCCAGGAACTGTGTGAACAGTTTGTCTTGTTTCTTCTGCCTAAGCTTCCTTCACTCTGTGAATGATTTGGTGAGGGTAGAGAAGACAAAAGGTGTTGGAGGAGAAGCAGATCACTTCCACAAGGCAAAGAAATCATAAAGAGAAGAGGAACTTTGGGGAGAAAAGACAAAAGTAATTCAGTAATTTATTTTTTTCCTCAGGCTCCTCTTTCAGGTGAGAAGCCTGCAGTAAGTCTTGACCTAGTTCCCTAAATATCACAGAAGTGTTGAGGTAGGAATTGCTTCAGGAAGTGTTCATGGGTGAGTGTTTCCCTGCCAGAAGGCAGCTGATCTGCTGGAAATGAGCTCTCTGCATAAGTGTCTGTTTGTCAATGCTTTTGTTGGGAAAGATGTCTAAAATCCACAGTAGATATGAGAGGTCATATCATCAGGCTGATGAATGCTCCTCTGAGATCTGGTTTCAAGTCTCTGCCATCTCCAGCCTTACTGATGGCACTATTGTTTGTCCCCTTCCCTGCTTCTTATTTGGATTTTGGGGTCAGGTCACTTCAAATAAAAGCATCAGCTATTGCTGTGGAACATGACTTTTCCTAAACTTCAGAAACTTCTGTGTAATTAAATCTTCACATAAACCTTCAGGAGAAATAACCCAGGACCACCCCAGTGTGGGCTGTCCCAGTGCTTGAGGCATCCTTGCAGGCGATGAGGCAGGGAAGGAGGGAGTGCCTGTGAGAGGAGGTCAGGGGAGGAAGTCTGGGGAGCTTGTGGCTCAGTTTTGGGTTGCCTGTAGTGACACAAGAGGTTTGGCTACATGGCTAACTTCAGACTAGCCAAAGACGAGATCCTAGCTCCCACGTGTGTGGGGGTGCTGAATTGCTCAAGTTTTCATCAAAGAGCCTGGGCAGGGGCTGTGTTTAGAAGGAAAATGTGTAGTGGCAGAGACAAGCTTGGGAGCCTCGCTGTTTTCCACTTGGTCCCAGCAGGACATCAGGGAGCTCGTGGGTGCCCTGCCTACCTGCCCTCCACCTGACCAGGCTGCCCACGGCAGTGGCAGGTCTGTCTGTCTGTCCTCCAGAAGGAGATGCCCTCAGCAGCCATCCTGCTGTTGCATGTGGACACCATCTGAGAGCATGGACTAGTTGCCTTAATTCCACTCCCATCTGTGTGGAGAATGATATGGGAACTACCAAGGTAATATTTCATGCTGTTTAGGAAACAAAATAAATTGATTGGGCTTTACAAAGCAAGCAAACCAAGCAACCTGCAAATGACCCAGCAGCTGGTTAGCAGCTGGGGCTAAGCCACGTTTCAGCAGTGAGGCTGTGGAAGTGCTGCCTTTCCCCAAAGTTTTGGTTCCCAGGGGTGACAGGATTGCCAGGGTGGCAGCAACAGCCAGAGCTTTGCAGCAGTTCTTTCCCTGCCCTCCTTTTCTGTGCAGCAAAGTCTGTGGAGAAAAGCAGGCTTGGTGCTGGTGGGTTGCCATGGAAAGAGCTGCCACGTTGCACAGAGTTCACACTGGAGTGTTTGGTGGCTGTTTCTTTTTGAGAGAAGAATTTTCACAAACATCATAAAACCAGGTGACCATCTAAATTAACACAAGGTCGTCACAGAATCAGCCTTTTGAAATTATATCATTGGGGGGAGGGGTTATTTGGTTTTGTTCCTTCCCTTGGAAGGCACATGTTTTGGCCAACAAATACTGAATATTAGTGTCACACTGGATTTTGGTGACTGGATGATTGGAGCCTGTTTTGCAGCTCTGAGGAGAGGAGCAGGAAGGAGAAGGGTTTGCTACAGATGGTGGAGGTGAGCATAAGCCCTGGGCACGCTGCTGCAGGCCTGGTCCTGGCATCCCAGGAAAAGGAGGAAAAGAAACCAAGTTTTAAAAATTTTTTTTAAAAAAGTTTAAATAAATACTCTTCAATGAGAAACTGTTTTATGGAGCAGTTCTCCTCCTTTGCTGCATTTCTCAAGTATTGCTCAAGCATCATTGTTACAGTTTCTTCATCTGGAGGAGTATGAAGTAGCCCTCGGGGAAATCCAAGCACCAGGGAGACAAGAGGCGATGTCTGCGCTGGCTGCAGCTCAGAGCCACAGCTGGGAACAGTGAGCGCTCTGGGATTGAAACCTGCGGGAGGAGGTGGGAGGAGCCGAGTACTTGGTCACGCTTAGGTGTTCTGATGGCAAATGCTTCCACTGGTTAGAAATAAATGAATGGGAAATTTAGCCAGTTCTTCTCTTGTTGTTTTCCTTGGCATTTTGTTCCTCAATATAGTAATAATTTCTCCATGTGAAACATGGTTCCTTTTGGGTTTGGGATTATAAGGGGTGTTTTGAGCCGAAGTATCTAGGCTATGGATGGTCCAGATGAAGCTCAGTTATGAAAGTAGGAACTGGTTTGATCAGTATCCCTTGATGCTTCAGATGAAAAGTAGAAGAATCTAAACATGCCCTGCTTTGTATCATGTGCTATGGAAAAAGTCTCCAAAGGCTTGGATTGTGCTAATCTCACTGTATTTACAACTGTGTTGATTCCCACTGTTTTTTAATACATATCAGGTCTTACTTCCAAAGATTCTTTTTGCTCTCTTTTGTTGTATATTTCCAGAAGAATCCCTGGTTCTTTTGAATTGGGGTATTAAATAGTTAGTGAATGATTCAGTAATCATTTCCTCTTTGTATTTCTGGAGTGAAATGAAAATGCAGAGACATTTACATCCTACTAAATCCCACTTTTTTCCAGCAGCATAGTGTTGGGGTGTGCTCATCCTCTGTCCCCTACATCCCATGTTGGCATCTTTTCCCAGAGCTCCAAGGTGCTGGCAGCTCCTGTCTTGGCCTAGGGACCCTCATTTCAAGGGCCAGTTGAGGGAAAGATGGGACAGGCTGAATTTAGGGCTGCTGCATTAAAAAATAAAAGTTGTATATATGTGCACACACTGGCTGGCAGATCAACCACAAACAGAGGAATGTTGCACAATGGAAACACATACTGTTAGGTGAAATGAGATCAATCTGCCAAGTTTCTGGCCTCTTGAAGACAAGAATATACCTGGGAATTGGAGACCCTTATATTCAGGTGGTCTTGTAGTATCTCGGCGGAAAAAGTTGCGTAGAGAGACTGAGGGCAGAGCCCTGGCACTCACTCACACTCATCCTTTCAGCAGGCCTGGGTAGAATTCTCCAAAATTAAAGGCTCCCCAAAGCAGCCACTGCTCCCCACTGGCCTGCAGCACTGGATAGGGGCAGAAGGATCCCGTGCTGGGGAGGGGGACAGGTTTGGGTTTGTGGGGTGCAGTCACTGGGGAGTGTTTCCAGCCCAGGCAGGGGAGCCCAGCTCTGTGTGACAAGGGGGAAGGATCGCATTGCGCACTCAACTTCTGGCACGGACAAAGGTCCTTTGTGGCCCTGCCAAATCCTCCCGGCAGCAGAGCTGTTACTGTGCACAGAGGGCAGTGGCTCTGCCCTGTGACAAACTGCAGCAGCCAGGGTGTGCAGGGAGGAAGAGGAAGCTCATTTGGTCCCGTGATCTCCTGGGAAAATGGCGTTTGTGTGCCTGCCTGCCTGACAGGTGCCTGTAGGGACACTGAAATGTTCATAGCCACCCGAAACCTCAGCGTCCTGTGGGGCCAGACAGGTCTTTTCCCCATAAGTAAGCACAGTTTTGAGAGGCTTTCTAACTCTGGGGGTTTTATTTGGCTTTTGGGGAGGTTTGATTAAAAGTTATGTTTGTAATCAGGGATTTTGCCAAGGAAGATAAATATTTGATTGGGAGCATATTTGGACAACTGAAGAAATTAGAATAGTGTCACTTGATGAATAACTTCAAACAGATTTTGATTTCACGTTTCGTAGGGTGTAGAATATCTGGAACATCAGTGATGCTTCAGCTGGCTTCTGGTTTCTGATGGCAGACAGGAGTTGGTGTCTTGGTCTTGTCTTAGATGCCTCAAATGGCCAGTAAGGAAGGTGTTATGTAATCTGCAGTGAAGGGAAAGCATGCAAATGTTTCAAAAGGATCTTACTGGGCTCCTAATTTGTTGTCTCTCAGCCTCTTCTGTGGAACATGTGGTAGGTTCTCTGTCACACAGTTACACTAGGATTACACTAAAACAAAGTGCTTTGTATGTGTGTGAGGACTGGGTGCTTACTAAGAGAAGGAGAAATAATGAAATACACTTTGAAAACAAAGTGCTGAGATAAAACTTGAAAGTTATAAGGGGGAAATTATATGTAGGGATAATCTGAGTGGGAATTGCAAGGGATGAAGTACAGCAGATGTAGTAAAACAACTTCAGCAAACACTAGCGCAGCATGTGGTTCAAATGACAGAAAGCAGTGTAACTAAGCTTTATTTAGATGGTCACTTTTTCAGCATTTGACCTCTCGGCTGACTGAGGAACTGACCAAAGAATGATATGATTCGTGCTAGGAATGCTCAGCTTGTATCACCAACAAGCAGAAAAAAATGTGTGCTCTTGACTGCAAATGGTGTGGGTCAACTCATGCAGGGCCTCCAGAAAGAAGGGAACAAGTGTTTTGATGGTGCCCACAGACTTTGTGTGAGATGGAATTGTCACAAGAAGATCTCTGTTACATGGGAAACCTCTCTAAAATACTTGTTTTTTCCAGAATTTTGGCAAAAAGGGTGAAGGGGAAGTGTTCTGGAACTTTAGGATTCAAGCAGAGGAAGAGCAGGAGGAGTTGGTGTGGTTTGCTAATGAGCTGCTGTGCAGCAGCTGCAGAGGAAGGGAGCTTTTCTTTTGTGTGAGGACGGGGAGGTTTAGCAACCTTGGCTGAGAAGCTTCTCTCTTGTATATGTGCACCTGGCCCAGTGAGTGATTTCTGAGAGAAAACAGAAGAGTTCAGACCTTTTATCTTTAGACTTTTGCTTCCTCCCATGATCCTCCTGATGAAAGTTGTGGTGGTTTTGTGACTTGGGTCCCAGCAAAAAAGCACCAAATCTAAGAGTACCAGCTGCTTTTGCAGGGGCTGTTAAATGTTTTCCACTTGTGAGCTGGGAGGGTAACCTGAATTTACTGGAGATTGGAGCAGTAACCAAAAACCTCGATGCAGTTTCCAGCCCTGCTGAAGACCTTGGGTAAGGCATGATTTTTGTACTCTGATACCCAGTTTGGGTGGCAGCAAGCTGTAAATTGACTTGGCCATTTAGCAAATGTTCTCTTCGTGCCTTAATTGCCCATTTGAGCAATGGGAATAATAGCAGTGCCTTAACTCACAGTCCTGCTGTGAGGATGGGTATCTTAACAGCTGTAAAACCTCCAAATATTGGACCAGTGGGATCCTCTGATAAGCATGGGTCATTACCTATCTAAGGCAGGCTCCTACATGAGGGGAAAGGAACTAAAAAAATACTTGTTTTACATGGTGGGTGGAAGTCATGTCACTGCTTTTAGATGCTCTAAATGTGGAACTTACTTTTATCACCAGGCCACTTTTAAAACAGCCTTTTCTTTAAGCAAGCAGAGCACAACAAAAGGTAATGTACGCAACAAGATGAGAGTGAGTGAAAATTACTTACAGCAAGATGTTTGCAGTGCCCCTCATTTGAACCAAATCTGCTCATCACCAGGAAGCTGAGGAGATCAGACTAATGCAAAGCACTGCCTGTGGAATTCTCCCAAGCATCTCACTCCTCTTAACCAGCAGCAGCCAACTTTCCCATGTGCTGATTTTTGTCTCTGTCATGGCTAGGAGCTCAGGGTCTGGCTGTAGTCGTGACAAAATTGAGTCAGGTTTGAGAAAGGAAATGTCTTCCTAGAAATATTTGGGTTGATCTGTACCACAGGAGTCTCCTAATAGAGCAGGTCACTGAACTGTGTGAGTTAGGCCAGCAGCTGACTCTGTGTGCTTAAAATTGGATCTGCCCTGAAGTGCCTTGGACATCAGATTTGTTTGGTGCCCCCTGGCTGAGCTTGGAGGTCGCTCGGTGCTCAGGTCCTGTGAAAAGTTGTGTGGCAGTTTCCAGGAGCAGTCCTGTTTTGGAAGAAACGTGTCTAAACTCCTGTTTATGGAAGTGTTGAGGTGAAACATTTCCCTTTCATTGCTCTGCAAGTGCTCAGTGTGGTGGGCTTTAAGACACGTCTTTGTACCCCAAACCTAGCTTCCTTCAATAGCATCTGGTACTGTAGCTCAAGAGTTTCCATTCAGGAAATGATTATTTTTGGTTTTTACAGTTTATAAGCCAGACTTGATGTTTCAAAAGGCAAAATTACCATGTACTGAAATTTTTCCCTGTAGTGCAGAGGTTTAGACTGTGTAAGCAGTGTCAGTGAAGACAACTTGAAGCAATAGCTGTAGAGTTCACCAGTGTGTAGGCAAGTGGGGAGGGAAATGGAACAGGAGAGAACAGCAGTGCTTGTGGGCCACAGGTAAAACCATCCTGTGGCAGGAGACATTGTGCTGCTCTGCTTGTAGTGTGTTATCCTCCAATCTGTAGGTCTCACTGGGGAATGTGAAGATACAGAGAGAAGCCACTGGGAGGAAGGAAAGAGGTGCAGTGATTCATCAGCTGCACAAATCACAAACCATCTGCCTTTTCTAATATATGGTGAGTGAGTCAAACAGGGAGCTGTGCAGCTATAGGCGCACAGGTTACTAATGTTTCTGTTAATTACTAAGCCCTTCCTCTGTCCCGGGAGTTCCATAGACTATTTCAGTGCTGCAGTTGTGGTGAATGAGGCTGATGGAAAGGCTGCTTCCCATATTGGACAGAGTTGGCCCAAAGCTCCCACAGGTGTGTGCTGCTTGTCTCGCTGAGACATGACATGCTGGTGACAGAAGTTTCTTCTCTTTTACCCTCAAATCTAAACTCTTCTTAGGAGTGGTCACCAAAACAGCCTTGTGGCCTTACCCTTTTCTCCTTCCCCTCCATCAGGTCCTCTGGGGGCTTTTTCCCATTTCCTGCTGTGGTGTGTGCCATGTACTTGTCAGAGCCAAGGCATGTGAGGCTCTAGGGGCTACTTCTTGAGAAGTGAGAGCTCTTGGGGTTTTTTTTAATGAGAAATTTAGAGCTCATTTCTACCCTCCAGCCTTGCAAGAGGGTTGTGTGTATGATTTTTATTTTGTTTTCCCTGTTGCAATTCACCTGCAAAAGTGTTTGAGTGCCTTGATAATTTTATTTTGTAAGTAGTTGACATTCAACTGACTAAAGGCAGGGTGCTGTGGTTCCCAGAGCAGAAGAATTTGAGAAGGGAGCCAAGTAGTGTAGGAAGTATTAAAGCAGGAAAACTTCTGCACTGTTGCTTAAGTTTTGAAAGCAAAGTAAAAAAATTGAATGTCTTGATTCTGTCACAGCTCATGTTCTTTCTGCTTTGGAAGAATTTAACTTAAGAGTGTCTCTATAGTAACAATAAAATCTGAGGAGAAAAAGTACATGATAATATATAAAATATATAGTTACACTGGAAATGTGTACAGCTGTTCCTTGTCTAGGTGGCAGTGTTATGGAAGGACAGATGACGTGAAGGAGAAAGTGGACCAGATGTTGCTGTTTAGATATTTGATCTAAACAAATAAGAAATTATTACTAAAAACTGTTCTAAGCAAAGAATACTTATTTTGACATATCCACCATTTCCTAGAAAAAATACTGCTCTTTCAAGTGTATTTGAAAAGAAGCTAAGCTGAACATTCTAAGAGGATAAACTATTTTTTTCTGCATAAGATAAAAGACAGATACACACAGATACATTAACCCACTAAGCAGAACAGATAATTTTTACTTTGTGTCTGTGAGTCTCTTGTCCTCCTACCACATCATGCTAGATGAAAACTCAATATGAAAAATTATTTATATCCAGTGACTTTAATTTGGTCCAATGATGAGAACTCAATGAGTTGCACAGACAAGTAATTAAACTTATTAGAATGAATGTTTTTATAGCTTTTCTGTTTCTCTTGTAAGAAGTCTGTTAGTCTTTATTTCTCTCTTCTGAACATGCAAGTACCCACCCTAGGAGTAAACACTGAACACACCACTGATTAAAGGAGAGAATTTTGACAGGGTACATGACTGCTGTTTTGGTGCTTGCTGCCCCTGGAAGCCACCAGTGGAGGGTGTTGGACAGAGGATCAGCCCCTCTGTGGGTGTTGAGAACATTTGCTGATGTCCCTGACTGAACCTTGCATGAGTTGTTTGTGCATCATCTTGCTTGGAAGAGCTCAGTTTGTATTCCTCCTTCCCAAAGAGAGAGCAAGGCCTCAGCAGGGCAGCCACCATCACCCTGTGGGTTTGGAGTGCACAGCCAGGTGCCACTGGGATTTGGGCTCCTTCTGTGTCCCTGAGCATCTGTGACTCCAGAGCAGGGCAGCAAGTCAGGGGTCCAGCAGGTCTGGGTGCCTCTTGCAGGAGCTCACACTGCAAGACAAAAAAGCTTTTCCCAGACTGCACCAGCTTCACAAACCAGTGGGAGCTGCAGTGACCACACTTACCCACGTGTCCCTTTTTGTGTGCAAACTGTGGGTTGCCAGCCCTTTTTCTGGAGGAGAAAGCAGTGGCTGGGAAGCAAGGAAACATGGATTTTGTCCCCACCTTGGCACTTCAGTGTTCTTCTCCCTCCTGCTCTGGTGTGTGCCCTCCTGGAGAAGGACCATCTCCTGCCTTCACCAAGATTATGACCATGTCTTAGGTGGAATAAGTGACTGTTGCTACAATATAAGTATTTTTTCAGGGCATGAACCAGTTTGCAAAGTGCAGTTTCTAATCATGAGTAGATTTTTTTCAGAAAGCAAAAAAACTAGTCAGGCCTAATCTAGTTTTTAGCAATTGAATTAAGCCTGCATTTAAAAAAAGGCAAAAAAAGTACAAGCCAGTGATTGCAGATTGGTACTTATAATAGAAAATTCACAGCATGCAATATTCAACTTCCCCTTTTCTGGGGAGGGCTTGGCCTCTTGTCTTCATACCACCATTTTCCCCACATCTTTGGCTTAACAGCAGCTTGAATGAGAACATTTCAAAAGAGCAGCCTGTTAGCAGTGTACTCTGAAATAAGCCTATTGCCTGGTGCTGCCTTACAACCTATTCTGGTGAAGCCTACAGAAGGGTTTTTTCCCCTAAATACCTGTGTTTTTCAGAGTAAGTTTTTCTGTCTCTACACAGTGGTCACATCACAGCTGAGCTGTTAATGTTAAGAGGCAACTTTTGTGTGATTAACTTCATCATGCAGTTCTCTGAGATTTTCTACAGCTGTTGGTGCCTTTAAAAAACCCTTCCATTCCGCCCTCAGCCCAACAAAACTTGATTCTTGTTTTATCTTTGTGTTTTTACAGAGTCTCTCAGTGACTGTGCTGTAGAGGGGTGCAGGGTGGAGGTGGGATGTGCACTGGGTTTGCTCCTGCCCCCATTCATGTGTTGACATCCAGTTTCATAGGACTTGTTGCTGGGGAAGTCAGGAGTCCCAGAGGCACTTTGGTTTGCTGATCACCTTTGGAAGGTGTGAGTCTCTGATCCTTTAAAGAAACAAAAATTATCAATTGCTGCTTTCCTGTAGAAAAATATTCGTGGTCACAGCATCCCACAGATATCTATGTGGGATTTTTTTTATAATTAGAGATGTCTACACCAACATATGCAAACTTTCAATTTTATTTTTTCATGTCTGCAAAAATTATTACTATAACAGTCTGTATACCTCCCCTTTAAAGGGGATTTATTCAACTTACAAAAAACTGTAGAGGTGTTGGAGCTCTATGCTGGTCTGACTTAAATGCTGTTTTAAAAGCTCTGCCCTAATTCACAAAACCTGCCTTTCTTTCTGTGTGGGTTTGTTGGGTTTCTTTGTGAATCATTACAGTCACAATCATGCAGGAATTATTTGCCCTGGTTTGCTTCCACTTATTCTTCTGTATGTAATTAAGCAATGTTCTTAAGTGTTTTATCACAGAGGAGAGCAACAGCATGTTTTTTGCTGTGCTTGCTGATGTGCTTTTTGATATTACTGTAGCAGCTGCATGCTGAAAGCAGTTGTAAGGAAGGAGGAACATCACCCTAGGCGTGTTTCTTTTTTTGCACTGTGAAATGTGAATCTCCCCTCTCATCCTTGTGCTTGTAGGAGAAAAACGTTACCAGAGCTTTAATGAACGTGAGTTCAGCATCTCTGGGGGGGAGCAGGATGACAGCTCTGCCTGGTGCTGCTTCTGTTTGCATTGCTGCAGCCTTCCTGGACAAAGAGCAGGTGGTCAGGGCAGGTTTATGATGCTGTCAGGTAGTATCAGTTAGTTTCTGCTCTCCTCTGAACTTGAGCATGACTTGTGGGCAGCCACACAGTGTTAAAATCTGAGACACAGAGGGACACAGCATTTGCATCCAGGGACCCCCAGGCTTGTGAGAGGAGATGGCTGAAGGTATCCAGGAATGAGCAAGAGTTACTGGAGTCCCTCATGGTGTGGTTGGTCACACATCCTGGAAGGTGTGGCAAATTCTTCAGCTCAGGAAAAGGGAAAAAGGTGGTGTCTGTGCCTTTAAAAGCAACCTGCAGTGTTTGCAAGGTGGAGATCAGCAGGTGGACACTGCCTGCTGTCCCAGGGCACAGCTTGGCACCTCTGTTGAGCTTTGCTGAGATCCACTTGCTGTGAAATGAAGTGGGATGGTATTCCAGAAGAAGCCAGGGACTGAACAGTTTGTGCCCAACAAGTCCTTGCTGGTGAGCTCTGTGCTCCTCCTCTGTTCCTGCTGCTGTGTCCTCAAGCTGGGGAAGGAGCGTGGGAAAGCTCCGAGGAGGAGTTTTTACCTTTGTGATAGTAAATGTCATCTTCAGGCAAGGCGAGTGTGGGTGTTAAATTACAAGGGTGTAATTTGCTATTGCTTGTCCTGTGTAGCAGAGAGAATGCTGATTGTGGAGACTGAGCTCCTAAGCAGTAAAGTAAAATGTTTCCACCCTCTTCAAACATCAGCCAGCCCTTGCAAATGAACACTGCTATATATTTGTGTCCTTATTTGCAGTTATCCTCATGCTGGTGGTTTCCCCACTGTTCATTTTCAAATGAGGCCAGGTGCTGGGATCTCTCTGCCAGCACAGGGTAGAGCAAACAATGCAGAAAGACGAAAAAATAAAGAAATATTTTATTGGCAAATTACACACGTGTCCCTAAAGTGTTTGGGTTTTTTCTGTTTGTTTGTTCCTTAAAAGTGAGGTTTATCTGTGAAAAGTAAAGATCTATTTGCACTGCCTGGGAGGTTCAACGTCTTTCTTTACTCCAGCCCTTGGCTGAAAGCAAGGGGCAGCACAAAGCAGTGTAATTCTGATGTGCTTTTTCCTTTCTGCTAAAATTAAAGTTTTCCATGCTTTTGAATTAGACATACCTTCAGGTTTGGTTATCTTTAGACAGCCTTTTCCAGATTCATTCATGTTTTGTGGCATGAGGGAGAGATGCTGCTTGTTTTCCCTATCTCCCTCTTGCCCTACGACTTCCCCAGCTCACAGGGTTTTAAATGATGCTTTGTGAAACTGAGCTGTGTCCAGGTGCCATGGAAAATTCCTGCTCTGCCACCACCATGGAGGAGCCTGTGGGAACAGCAGTGCAGAAAAGGAGTTCAGTTTCTACCCAAACATTTGCCTTTTGTTCTGGTGGAGGTAGGGTGTAAAATTTAGGTATGTGCACTAGGTAAAGATGCAAGAGAGTGAAAACATTTAAATATTCAGCAAGAGAAACCTTTTGGATTTGTTTTTATCATCCCTTAGCTTGCAGTGTACAGTTACCTTATGCTGATGGAAGGTGGCATTGCTACACAGGCAAGCATTTTCCAGTGCCAGCTAGGCCTACAAACCCTGTTTATCTTTCCTGTGTGATTCTCTGCAGTTTGCCCAGTCTGGGGCCAGGATAGGAAATCTGGCATTTCCTCAGTCAAGCACAGAGTTGCCATTAAGATCCCACTTCATTCTCCTGTCAGATGCTCTGTAGCTGTTTTAACAGGAGTTCCATTGATCAGAGGACTCTGACTGGATTATTTCATTATTTAAACAAATTTCAGAAATTAAAAGAAGACAGGTTAGGCCCTCACTCATAAGTGCTGTGACACACTTGTGGGGCGATAAATTTAAAAGAAGGCATTGCTTCTGACTTGTGTGCTCCTCTCCTGGATGGCTTTGCTGAAACAGAGCAGATTGAAAGTTTTTGTTCCTGCACACAGGTTCTCTGTGGTTTGGTTTAAACCTCATTCACAATGACAGATTCTGCTTGGAGCCAAGCACTTTTGTTTTTCACCTGGTTGCCTTTTGCTGCTTTGTGCATTTCTTCATTTAAAAAGGAGATTCAAAAAATGAGATTTTCTTTTCTTTCAACCCCCTGCAGTATGGGGAGACAAGAGATGTGGACGGTGAGCTGGAGGGATGAGAACTCTATTCCCTCCCCATGCCCACTGAGGACACAGTGAGCTCTCAAGGCAGCTGCTGACATCACCCTGCGCCTCACTCCTGTGGGCACTCCACAGTGGTAGCAGCCCGAGAATAGAGATTATTTGTCCACAGTCCTGTCCATAACAAAATACAAGGAGAACAGGGCCAGCTTTGGGGATGGAGGTTGACCTGGCCATGGTGCAGCCCTGCACTGAATATCAGATGTTCCAGGGTTTGGCCCTGGAAGGGATGCATTCCTGTGGACAGGACTCAGGTGGTGAGGTGCAGCTCAGGTTGCCAGCAGGAAGTGCCAGTGGCTAAGCCTTGCATTGGAGGAGCTGAAGTGGCATCCTTTATCAGTTTTGTCAGGAGCAACACTGCGTATTTAAAGCTGTCTGCTGGGCCTTTGATTTTCTGGCAAGTGGCTCCTGTTTGAAAGCTCTGAGATGCTCTTGATGCTTTCTCTAATGCTCTGGGATGAACTGTGGCAGTCCCTGCAAATGTACATGATGCACCTCCCAAAATCTGGATGTGTTTTGGGGTGTGGGGGTCCAATCCTCTTTTGGAGCTTTCTCTCACTTTATCCCAAATGACATCCTCGCTGAGGTCCTGCAGAAGCTGCTGCTTGGAGATCCCAATAAACTCTCCTTGCTCGTGAAAGTGTTGAGTTTCTCCTCCTCCCCATCATTCAGGGTGTGGGTCAAAGGGACAAAGACAGTCTGTAGTTAGTTATGAGTGCCCAAGACTATACATCATAGACTAAAAGTGATTTGTTTCTTTTATTGACCTCTAAAAAGAAGCCTTTGACTGGTGCTTGATTTCTGTGGTGCAGCATGATTCTCATGTGGCAAAAAAAACTACTCAAAGTGTAGGGTCAGAAAGCCAGCAATTAGACATGCAGAAAACCACTCTGTGGAGAGGAAGAAGGAAGAGAAGAAACGATCTGTAGAATTTTCTGGGAAAACTGTAGCAGACAGAATTTTTCATCTTTCCACACACTTAGATATGTTTTGAAGGGACCTTGGCCTTTCCTCTGTATCAGAGCACCCTTTTTTGAGGCCAGTCCTCCTGTCCTCATAAGAGTTGGGATCTTGGTGCAGCAGAGAGCTTACTGAGCTTCCAGAGACTGGGGAATTCAAAACATTTAGTCTGACTTTTAAGAAACCTTTGATTGATTCAAAGCTGTAACCTAGATGTTTCTCCTTCTCCACTCTTTCTCTTCCGTCACATTTCTTTATGTTCCTAGCTTTTTCTTCCTGTGGAGTTGGGGAGAAGTTCAGTGAAATATAAATAAGCCTTGCTCTGTCTTTGATGTCCTTTGAATTTTCTTCCTTTTGCTGATGTTGCCACATGAATTTTGCACGAGGTCATACATTAAAACAGGAACAGACCATTAGTTGCAGCAGTGGCCTGGGAGGGAGAGCAAGACTCAGAGGAGCTTCTCAGGAGCCGTGGCTCCATCTTCATTACCCTGGCCAGGACACTGCCTTGCACCTCCCTTCCCTCGTCTAAGAAAGTCAGTATCACAAATGTTGTGGGATCTACAGGGGAGAGTGAGATGATCTGATCACTTTGACCCTGTTGACAGCACCAGCTGTGTCTTTGTCTCTAGCTTGGGATCCCACCTGCAGTGGGACACAGCAAGTCACAGATCACAGCCAAAATATCTGTGGAAGGACAATTGTGAGGTGAAGTAGGAGGGAATTTTGAAGAATTATGTGGAAATTACAGAGAATGTTCAGTGTGCTCCAGTTCAGTGGTAAATCTGCACAAATGTACAGAAAAACAGGCATCATTGCTTCACTGTTCTTGTTTGTTTATCATTAAAAGGCAGAAGGAACAAAAAGGAAACAGAAAAGGAAATGTTGGCTCAGAGGTGAATGATTTGAGGAATGGTGGTGACCATGTTGGTGGTCCTAGGTTAGAGGAATAGCACTGGGTCACCCTGACCAAGGCAGAGCCGTAAATAAGCCAGTGGGCAGCCCCATGCCTGTTTCACGGAGCTCAGCAGATGTGCTGTGTTTCCCAGGGAAGCACCTGGAGCTCAAATGCCCCCTTGAAGGTCAGCCAGGTGCTCTGGTGCTCCACCAAGGGTGCAGGAGCGTGCCTGGGCTGTGGCAGTGGCTGTGAACACAAAGCACTGGGCAGGTATGCAGAGGCACCTGCCCCATAGTAAATGTGCATGGGAGCTCCTCCAGGGTGTGTTTGGTGTTTCACAGCCTGAGTGTCACCAGAGCCTTACCTGCTGTGTGGTGAATCTGCACACAAAGCGTTCCATGGATGGGGAATTGCTTCCTGCTGGGTTTTGTGTGAGAGCTGGGAGCTGCCATCCCTGCTCTTATCCCCAGCTTCTCCTGGCAGTGTATGGTTTGAGTTTCCACGTGTACAGGATTGGGATGCTCTGTGACAGGCAGAGCAGCAGCACTGGAGACCTGCAGAGTGTTCCTGAGCTGCAAACATGAGCGAGGAGCTGTGGCTGCTTTCACAGGTTCTCTCATGGAGCCAAGGCTCCAGAGAGAGGAGCAGATACAGGGACAGCACTCAGGTGGTTATAAAGTCTCTGCTGATGTTGGATGTGTCCAGATGTGACTGCAGTGATATTTTATTTTGTTAGATCTTCATGTCTCCAGTTCTGGATCATTATCATTTACAATAGTCACAATAAGCAAATGTGCATTTGGTTAGACATGAGGTCATGGTTTGGCTTGGAAATGATCTTTAAAGATCATCCAGTCTGTCCCCCCTGCAAGGGGTAAGGGTATCTTCCATTGGATCTCTAGTTCAAATTCTCCATTTAGAACACTTCTGCAGAACTCAGTGCAGGCCTGACCCATTCTGCAAATCTCCCCTTTCCATCCTCCTCCGGTTTGTGAACACCAGTGTGCCTCCCACTCAATACCAAGAACTTCTTGATTGTTAAATCTGAGTTTTCCATCAAGACTGTAGAAGTATTATGAAACCAGAGATCATCTGACCAGGAAGAAAAACAAATTTGAATCAGTGATAAATTTTAAAAAGCATCTTGTCAAATAGGGAAGTGACCCTTTTTATCCTTTTTTTTTTATTAATTAAACTCTTTTGAAAACTAAATTGTTCTTTTTCCCTCCATCCAGTTCTGATGAGTGTGTGTAGATCCTAAAAAAGCTAATGTAATTTTTCTTTGTGCTTGTTCTGACTGTTTGCCTCCTGTCCTTCAGAAAATACATGTTACAGAATTCTGCATTTGGGAACTTTCAAAAGTGCTTGAGCATTAAAAACAAAGCTTTGAAATGTTTTGGTTTGGCTTTTTTTAATCCTGCAGGGGGTGACATGCACAAGTTGGGACATTATCAGTGGGGTCACAGAAAGGGACCCTACTTAAAAGGAATCTGAGGGCTTCTGTGGCCTTTGGTAGCTGTTTCTGTCAATATTGAGTGAGAAAGTAGTGTTTTAAGGAAAATTCTTATCTGGAAAAGACTTGATAGGCCACCACAAATCTGCTGTAGTTTCCTGCTGTAGTTTCTTTGAGCCCACCTTTTCTCAAAACACAGACCTTTGAAAGTGTTGATTTACATTAACTCTTCTTTCTGCCATTACTTTTACAACCAAGGCAGATCCTATGGCTTTATTTAGAAATCACCCATCATTAGTAACCATAATCATTTAGTAGTCATATTTACAAGGTAAGTGACAGTGGGAAGTAATTAAGTTTAATATAAATCACACTCAATTTCAAATCTGCAGGCTTCAAAATAGTAATTAATAGAATTGCAGCTTCTATAAAAAGATGCAGTATTTATAGTACTATCTTCTTCTTTTCCTAACTAAACACATCGAGTCTAGTGGAAATTAAAATTCTCTGTCTGTTCATCTTATTTGTTCCAGTCATTTTCTTCTTGTGGTGCACTTCATTGCAAATTATCCATGACGTTTTTCTTTTTGGGGAGATTGTTGACTCTTAAAATGATGACGTGGAGGAAGAACAGTTTGGCAATATCCAAAAGATGCACATGCCTTGCAAATGCGCACACCTTGAGCTGTGGCTTTCTGCTAAATCTGTGTTTTATTGATCAGTGGCTAACAACGTGTGCTTTGTTTCACAGGTGTCATGCAGCTGATGGGTCTGCTGGCGAAGCTGAGGGTCACAGCCAGGGCAGAAAGTCTTTAAACGAAACAGAGTCAAATAATCAGGGAAGTTTGGCGCTGTTTGCAAGATCTGCTGAGTTGGTTGCTCACCCTGTCAAAGGAAGCCACCATCTGGGACAGCAGCTGCCATGGCCAGCAAGAGAAAGTCCACAACTCCGTGTATGGTGCGAACCTCTGAAGTCGTGGAGCAGGAAGGTGCCCAGGGCACAGAGACTCCTAAAGACAAGGGGACTGGGCCAGCACAGCAGGACTCCAAAAACACCTGGCCTTCAGAAAACTCAGTCAAAGACTGCGAGGTGGTGGAGGCGAAGCCTGCGGGTGAAAATCAGTCTAAGAAACCCCAGGGTGGCTATGAGTGTAAGTACTGCCCTTACTCGACACAAAACCTAAATGAATTTACAGAGCACATTGACACTCAGCATCCAAATGTCATTCTCAACCCCCTGTATGTCTGTGCTGAATGCAACTTCACAACCAAAAAATATGATTCTTTATCTGACCACAACACAAAATACCACCCAGGAGAGACCAACTTTAAACTGAAATTAATTAAACGCAATAATCAGACTGTCCTAGAGCAGTCTATCGAGGCTGCCACTAACGATGTCACTGTCACAAGCAGTGGGCTGGAGAACCCAGAGTGTGACGATTCACTTCATGGGGCAATCAGTGCAAATAAAGCACCCACGATGAAGCTGGGAAAGCCTAAAGGGGAAGCCAAGAAGGGATCTAAAAAGCCAGAGGAGGGAGTTACAGAAAACCACATGGATGGCGCTCTGCCCCGCATCATCACGGAAGCCACTGAAGCGATTGCCTGTATAAATGGAGACCTCCTCCATGACGTGTTAGCCCATGTAATGCCCTCTGTACAGCTGCCACCAAATATCAACCTTGTCCCCAAGGTCCCAGTCCCTCTGAACAGTACCAAATACAACTCTGCACTGGACACTAACGCAACCATGATCAACTCCTTTAATAAGTTTCCTTACCCAACACAAGCAGAGCTGTCGTGGTTGACGGCAGCATCGAAACATCCTGAAGAGCAAATCCGAATCTGGTTTGCTACGCAGCGCTTGAAGCATGGTATAAGTTGGTCTCCTGAAGAAGTGGAGGAAGCAAGGAAGAAGATGTTCAATGGTACTATCCAGGCAGTTCCCCAGACCATCACTGTCCTGCCAGCTCCTTTGGCAACTGCAAAAATGCCACAGCCCATCATCCAGACAGCTTTGCCTTGTCAGATCCTGGGCCAGACTGGCCTGGTTTTGACTCCTGTGTCAAATGGTTCAACTGTTTCCTGTTCACCAATTACCCTTGCTGTTGCCCCAAACCAGGGCCAAAAGAGGACAATACAGACCTTATCAAGTGCTCCAGAGGCCAAGCGTCCTCACGTAGTCCAGGTGCCTGAGATTCCTGCCAAGGTGACTGCTGTTCCTGTGACCCCAGCCAGTGAGAGGAAAAAGACCAAGGAGCAGATAGCAGAGCTGAAGGCCAGTTTCATGGCAAGCCAGTTTCCTGATGATGCAGAAGTCTACCGGCTTATAGAGGCAACTGGTCTTTCCAGGAGTGAGATCAAAAAGTGGTTCAGTGACCACAGGTACAGAAGTCAGAGGGGCATTGTGCAAATTCCTGGTGATGCTTTAGGGAAAGATCAAATAGCACCTTCAGCTGGGCGACATGGCCGGTCTTTTCACCCATACACAGATCTTACTCCCCAGAGATTCAAAGAGAAAACTCAAGAGCAGCTTAGGGCCCTTGAGGAGAGTTTCCTAAAATGCTCCTTTCCTACCCAGGGAGAATTGGACAGGCTTCGAGTGGAGACAAAGCTGAGTAGGAGGGAGATAGATTCATGGTTCTCTGAGCGGAGAAAGATAAGGGACAGCATGGAGCAAGCTGTCCTGGACTCGATGGGATCATACAGAAAAATTAAGGATCAAGGAACTCCCAATGGTGCAATAAGCCAGGCAGAACTTCTGACAAGCTCTCAGCTCCCTGGTGCTTTATCTGGGTCCTCCACCACACTGAAGAAAACACAGGAGCAAATTCATCTGTTGAAAAGCACATTTGCAAGGACCCAGTGGCCGTCGCCCCAGGAGTATGACCAGCTGGCATCTCAGACTGGGCTCACGAGAACTGAAATAGTTCGCTGGTTCAAGGAAAACCGGTCTTCACTGAGAACAGGGTCACTTAAATGGATTGACCAGTACCAGCAGCAGTGTGCTGGTGATGGTCATAACAAGCAAAGCCAGAAGAAGAGCTCAAAACACATTGAGAGTCCAAAGAATGGTAATGAGGTGTCTCGGCAGCATTACCAGGAGCATAAAAAACTGAATGAAGAGAATGGGGGGAAGCCAGTGGTGAGAGCAAAAAGAGACTGTGAACCACTGAAGGACTCTTTGTTGGGGAATCAGGCAGAGGGGGTGGACAGGCTGGAGTGCAGCAACAGCCACGATGGCCACGGCAGTGAGGAGAATGAGGAGCCAGCAGAGGTGAACTGGGTGGAGGTGACGGTGGGCGAGGACGACGCTGCCTCGGACTGTACGGACAGCTGGAGCCAAACAGCCCCCACGGAGGGCCACACAGAGCTGCCAGACTTGGACTCTGAAAGTATATCTGGAGACAATTCCCACGTATAGACAGGTAATGTTGAGGGTGCCCTGGTTCTCTGAGCCTGCCTTCGGCAGGATGTGCTTCCAGCATTCTGTAGCCCTGCTTCAGTGTAAATCCCTGGAGCCCATCCCTGCCGGATGCTTTGTGCCTGCTGGATGCCTGAACAAAAGGCATTACATTCTGCTTGTAAATTAAAGCCAACTGCATGATAGAGGAGGGGTTAGTGCCATTTGCCTTGGTTTTTGTCTCCTTGTGGGTCAAGTCCTGGATAAGGGTTTTCATAATAATTTTTTTTGCAAGAAGTGATTAAACCTTAAAACTTTCTGTCTTTAAACAACCTATATGTACTTTACATAAAACATGCTAGGTGAGCCACACGAAGAAACAGTAAGTAATACTAGCTGATAATATCCCCCTTGCTGAGAGATTACTGACTAGAGGCTGTGCCTGTTTTTGCATCTCAGGTCCTTCCTTTGCAGCATCCTGCCATGTTGAAAACAAAAGGTCACTGGGGGAAGGGCCTAGGACACAGATGCTTCTTTATGCAAAAGCGAGCCAAAAAAAAAAAAGAAAAAAGTGGGACTGAAGTGGTTCATGCAAATGTGTTTTCTTCCTCTTGCAAGTGAGAACTCTCTTCAGTCTGGCTTTGTTCTGCTTGCTCTCACTAGAGGCTTAGGAAATGCCCCAGACTAAGCTGTGTGGGTGTTTAGCAGCTCTTCTTCACAGGATCTTGAATTTAAAAGCAAGCTGCAGGGCCTGGCTTTAAGGGGGGTGGGGGGTTATATGATCTTTCCCAGTGCAAAAGGACTTGTTATTTGGAGAGCTGAAACCTGTTTCTGATCACAACTGCACAGGTGTAAATCTGGAACAAGCACTGTCAGTAATTCTTGCATATTGAATTGAGTTCACTGGAACCTGTAACATTTTGTGCTCAGTATACCTGAACCTGGAGTTTCCTTAAACCACAACTTCAGAGCTTATCCTACAGAAAACTCAGCATTCTGCATTAAAAACCATAGTGAGAGAACACCTTTTTGAGAAAATAGGTAATTTTCTGGCATCTAATAAGTAAAATATACTTTAGCATTTCTTTACAAATTCAAAATTAAAAAAAAAAATAGCCAGGACTGATAGAAGTGCCTCCACATTTGTATTTAAGACTTCTGCTATTACAGATACCAGCACTTGGATTGAACCACCTGTTGCAGAGGTGCAGTTTTTGGCAGTGAGCCCTGCTGGCTAGCACACCACTTTCTCCATGTGCAGTACTTGTCCCAAAGTCTCCTGGACATTCTCTGAGTTGAGAAAAAACCCAACCCTGAAGTGGTATTATTTTTGAATTCTTTTAGCTAATCTTGAGAAATGTTATGACAGCACCTTTATAACAAAATCTTACAGATCAGACTGCATTGCAAGGCACTGTCCTGCATTATCTTTGGAAGAGTTGGTAATTAGGGATGTGAGGAGCAGGTGTTACCTGTGTGTCAAAGGCAGGGATTAAAGGAAGAAGGATGTGGGAACATCAGCCAGAGGCCCACTGGGGTGCCACTGTTGTGCAGCCACATAAGAGGGGAGAGCCAGGATCTGATCTGCTTTTTAAAGTCAAATGTGTGAGGAATAAATGCATTGTGGGATTCTTTTTCTCTGGGTTGTTATTCCAGAGCATTTCCCCCTTCCAGCTACAAATACTGATTCTGAGGAGAGAGGGAGCAGATCAGGGGCTCAGAGGGGCAATGGAGAAGAAGGCAGGAGCAGGGGAGTTGGCTGAAACCCCTGTTTCTTACAGACCTCTTGTATTATGAAATCAAGATCTGCACCAGCTCCTTGCAGCAGCCCAGGTTTGGTGCCTGGGTTTTTGTGCTTGTGAGCAGTGTCAGGTATGGAGTGACCCTCCTGCCTCTGTGCCCTGGTACAGGTGTTGACCATAAAGCTTCAGGGCTCTGGAGGTGCTCAAGTGTTATCAGAGAGGAATTTTTATAAGAACTTTGATCTCAGTTAAACTGTTGCTGAGTGATCATTTTCATGAGGAGCTTTCAGGTGTTTCTGTGTAAAATCCCTGCTGAGAAAAGGTGCACTGGAGCAGGACTTGTGCTGCAAAGAGCGTGCAGTAATGGTCAGAGGGCCCTTTCATCCTCTGCCCCTTGCCAGTTTCTGAGTGTGCTGATCTGGGGACCTAAAAAAGTCTTTTTAATTTTCCTGTATTCTGCCTGTAAGTCTCAGCTGAGGAATGCAAGTGCTGCTCTGTGGTGCACACATGGAGGCATTGCCACAGTCATTGTGACACAAAATTTGGAATCTTTATACCCCACACTGATGGGACTCAGGGAATAATCTCAACTACTTTTTCTAAGCTTTCATTGGGCAGCCGATCTTAGAAATTTTCAGCTAAAATTTTGTTGTTAAATTACCAAGGTGTTATCCCAAGTGACCTCCAGGGTATGATTCAAAAGCAGAGACTTTTGTATGACCTGACAATGAACTTGTTTCTGTCAGTTGTCATAAAAGCTTGATTTTTCCTAACATGCTCCTGAGGTACCACGTGTAAGAGGGGACTGAAGAGCTGACAAGGGATTCCTCTTGTCTCTCACACAGCCACACTTGCTGGGTGAGTCTCTCACTGCTGAGCCACACATCAGGCAGGAGCCTTCTCCTTGCACATTCCTGGTGTTGCTGCTTTGCCAGCTTGATCTATGTAGTCTAAAATGAATGCTTTTTGATGATTGACCTCCATACCCTTCTTGATGGAATTTGTGTGTGGCTTTTGTCAAACCTCAGCTCTTCCAGACCATCTCAGTCACTCTGTTCTCCAGTGTGTATCTTTAGGAGATTTTGGAACTGTTAGAGGGCATTTGTGTCATAGCCTACACAGACCTTATGCCTTAAAAAACCAAGTTTTTACCAAACTGATCCATGTTTGGCAGATTCTGCTGCTGCTGCAGCTAGAGGGAATTTCACAAGGGACTGGGCCTCTGTGAGACCAGGATTCATGCCAGGCTCTGCAATGCCATCCCAAGACTAAGGGGAGGCTCTGTTACTAAGTCTGTATCTGAAGTTTTTGGCAAAATTGGATTTATTCCATGGAGCAGGTCAGTTTCCTTGAACAGTGAGGCTGGGAGACCTGTGCCCATAGGGTACCAGGCCTGCCAGATGCTGAGTGGCTGCTGTAGGGTGCACTAAAGCCATCTCTGGGAGTGTTCTGAGACTGTCATGAAGCTTTGGGACCCTCCTGTAGTGAGGCCCAGCTGCTCGTCAGGAGAGAGCTGTAGCTCCCTTTCCATCAGCAGAGAGGTTCCTGCCTCAGCACAGGTCAGAACTGGGTCCCTTGTCCTGCTCCTGTGCACAAACTGACAAACAGGAACTGGTTCTGAATTAAACACAGCAAACTACAGCTCAGGCAGGAGAGCGGGACCAGAGAGTGCCAGAGTGTTTGGCAGCTTCTGCTGGCTTTCTTTAGTGTTGTCTCCCTGTGGGGTTTTCCCAAGACCTGAGCTTTTGTTTTTTCTCAGAATGATCTGGTTTTTTCCCCCATCACCACCTTTCCACAGTAAACTGTCTTTTTTTGGAGTTATTTCATGACCTCCTTTTTTAAGCACGAACCCTGCAAGATGTAGGCACCAGAGCCTGTGGCTCATGGTGGGAATGAGGTGGCTGAACACCCCAGATCTTGCTGGCTGTGACCACTGCTCTGTGGAGATTTGCCAGAGTCAAACCATGTGTGAAGGTTGCACAGTAGGAAAAAAAGAAAAAGCCTGAAGGCAGTCATCCATTGCATCTGCTGAATGCATGAGACTGAGCATCAGAGGTACTCTGGGTCCTCCTGGCATCTCCAGCCCCTCTGCCCTGCTGCAGGAGCTCAGATGACCTGCTTGCCAGGGACCCAGTGCATTCCTTAGTGTCCAAAACCACCAGTAGTGAACATCACTGGGTTTCTCACTTTCTGCCCAAGTTCTCACTTTCCTTGAGACTTAGGGTTTCGTTTAGAAAGCTCACAGTAGTGCCTGCCTCTGGTGCTGGGCTCCAAGTCAGCATCCTGAAGTAACTCAGCAAGGGATTGACCATGCAGTATTCAGGTCATCCTAAAACTTTTGATGTTTTTGCAGAATTCAGGTCACCCTAAAACTTCTCAGGGAATGAGGCTGAAGTAGGGAGGACATGCTTCTTCCCCTGAAATGAGTGAGGTGTATTAGAGACTCAAGCTCTAATATAATGAAGGATTTCAGAGGGAGAAGCAAAACCCAGTGCAGCAATAAAAAATTTCCAGTGAGTCAGGATGAACAGGGGCCTGTGTGGGAAGGTCTCAAGGGTGGGGGGAGGACTTTTCCCCTTGATGTTGGTGCAAACCTGTGGCTGTCCCTGGGCTTGACTGCATTGCAGATGCCAGATAGAGCCCACTGCTTTTGTGGAAATAACAGGGCAGGCAGCAACATCCATGAGAGGTGTGAAATAAGGAGTCAGCTCAGGTTTCAGTGAGCACTGCTGCAGGGTGGCTGAAGAGGATGTTTGCACTTCTTGCACGTTCACACCTCAGTGTGGAAAAACTGAGCATAATCCCTGTCATAGAGCCCTTGCTTTTTGCTGGGAACTGGGGATAGGTGTGAATTGTAGCCTGTTTGAAAAATTGGGTTTTGAGGGGTCATTTCTTAATCTCTGGTCCAATTGTGCAGCCTCTATGATGGTGCAGGAGTGATAGCAGAACCAGGAAGCTGCTCTGCAGAGCACAGGCACGTCCAACTTTTCCCATTGTCTTTTAGTTTGTATCATTTTCTAAAATCATGTAAAATAGGAAGTATTACAAGGGGATTTACTGGGGGAGAAAGACCTGAAGTCTTCTTGGTTTTAGCACTGTCTGTCCTGTGGTTGCAAAGTGGTTGCCCCAAACATGTGCAGGCATCATTTTGAGTCAGTGTGAGAATCTGCCTGAGCCAAGGCTGGACCATATATCCCTGTTGGAAGTCTATAGGGGGTCGTTAGCTGGGTGTTACATGCAGCAAAAATGCAGCATCCTACCAGATGAGGCTGTGATAAGGATAGGCCTCAGGATGCAGTTAACACAAAACAGTGTTACCACATGCGCCAGGGTGTAAACCAGGTCTCATCATAGTTAACAGCTCAAACAGTTCATAGTGCTTTAAAAAATAATATGCTGCTGTTGTCATTTTTGCAGGGGTACTCCTCAGCTGCACTGTCCTGATGTTGAAGGGGAAATGCTCTCTGAAAATAGAAGACAACTCTATTTTCCTGCCTGGGTGAGAGAGTGTGTTGTGACTCCAAGTCTCAAACCGCGCTTGTGGAGGCACAGTGGGAAGAAATATTCTCATGGAGCATCACCATGGAATTGCTGATAGTGCCAAAGTCCTACTACTGCATTACAAAAGAGAAGAAAGAAAGAGGAAAGGGTCCTTGTACATAGTTTTCTCTTAGTTTCTCTCCCACCCACTTTCCTGCCCTGCCTCTTCCTCTACTGGAACAGATTTGTACAACATAAAAATTTTGTTAATTTTTTTAATAGGTGCAAGTTATTCTTGCATATAATGCAATTGAGAAATTTTGGGGTTAGTTGGGGGGAGGGAAGTGTCTTTTGTGGAGGAGGGAGATTTTTTTTTTCCTGAAGTGTTTTAAGAAAGAGTTGCAATCTTTTGGAGTTGTCTTGGTGCAGATCAACATCTGAGCCCAGATCCCCACTCCAGTTTACATTTCAGACCAGTTAAACATGTTCTGGAGCAGTGGGGTTTGTTTTTTTGTTTTTTTCTCTTGTTATTTTGACTTTTTTGTTTTGTTCTGTGGCCACCTGCTACTGATTGAAATATTTAAATCTCTGCTTTTCCATGCTCCTACAAGGCAAGTCTTCTCCAGCTCCTGTACTTCACTTTTCACCAGCCAGCCCCAGCTGTGGGTCTCTGAAGATTTGGCTAGAATGCCTTTTTTTGATCGTTGGTTTGGTTTTGGGGTTTTTTTAGCACTTTTTGTTTAAACATGAATTACAATTCCCAAAGGGGTTGGAATGAGGAAATGAAGATGCTTCATAATCCAAATTTATTTGTGTTTCTTTGGCTGGTACAGTGATGGACACCATAACCAGCAGCTGCCCTCCAGCTTTAGACGTTGTAGCGCACAACAGAAGTTTCTTATTAACCCTTGCCACTAAATTTTTAGATCACTCTTAGGTTTCTGAGTGCACTTTTTTTCAAATACTGCTAATTTGGATTTGTGTGGGGATGTCTGTCTGTGCATGTGTGAGGAGGGAGCAGAGGGGAGCAGGAACCTGGGTGCAAGAGCTGCCCAATGAGTTCCTCTGGGGAGCTGGGGTTGGAGAACTTGCCCACCTTTCAATGTGCTGCACAAACAGGATGTAGGGAGTTTGAATAAATCCAACTTTTCTAACTTGTTGCTCATTTGTTGTAACTCAATAAAACAAAGGCTAAAAATTTTGGTAACTTTTTTCTCAACTCTTTTGTTTTACTCTAAAATAAATAAATAAAACCCAAGAAAACCAAACCCCACCCAACCTCAGCCCAAACTTTGTGCCCAGGAGTTTGATGTCTTTAGAGCTGTAATGAGGGTTTTACTGGTTTCTCAGTATTTGGCAAATACTAACTGTATTAAAGTGAACTCCCTGAATACTGATGTTTATTCCCCCCTGTCGGTGAGCTGTTTCCTGCAGGAAGGATGCAGACAGTGCCTGGGAATGAGCCTTTGGGGAACACCTTTTATTTTGATTGCAGATTCACAAACTGAACAAATGAATGAAACCACCCCTGTGATTCACCGATATGGAGTTATTTTTGTTAATCATCAGCACAACATAGAACTGTAGAGGGAGGTTTGCAGTGGGTGGCAACAAGTGAATTCCCTTGCAGTAAAGGTGTTCCTTGCTGAAGAGGAGTGACTGGATGGGCAGCACTTTGTTTGCTGCATTTGTGTGCAAAAGGTGGAAGTGACAGCAGCAGCTCCCTGGGCACAGGCTGCCAGACAGGGAGCATGCACATGTGCCATCACACACAGCTCAGGTGCTCATCTGCAGCGTGGGGGCAGATGCCTGTGCAGTCATGGATGCACAGATCAGGCGACCAAAAAGAAAATGCATCTGAAGATGCTTGTCCAGAACTCCAAAGCTGTAACTGAAACTAATTGCCACTTTTCTTTCCATTGCTTGTATGACAGGATGGTAATAGTTTAATTGCCCTTAAAAAGTTTTTAACAGCCGCTTGATGGCTTAGTGTTGCAGTTTGCATCTCTCCTGTCTGACTTGTGTTGTACATCTGTGTGTTTGGAGCACTGACCTACTTAACTAGCAGTGCTCCTGGGGAGCTTAGGAAGAACAAGACCCACCTGGGTTTTTCTGTATTTGTGCATCCCACATACAGTGGATTAGGGCACAGGTCTGGGGCTCTTGGAGATCTCTGCAATTCAAATAAAACAATAGCAGTGGCCCTGCAGTCTGTCATCACACAGATAATACATCTGAGGCTGTCCCCAGCAAGCAGGCTGGCACATCTTGCCCAGAGTGGCGGCACTGAGGGGCTGGTGGCACTGGTGGCACTGAGGGGCTCTGTGCAGGCAGGTCATGGTGTGGTACCAAACCTTCAGAGCCCACAGAGCTGAGCCCAGAACCCCTTTTGGCTGAGCTTGAAGCAGCCCAGGTGCCCCAGAGGCTTCTGAGTGTGGCTGGCAGAGCTGGGCAGTGGCAGCAGGCTTTGTGTTTAATTAACACAGCACAGTGACTGCGTTTCTAGGAGAGTGCCAGAGCAAGGGACAATGGGGACATTGTTTGTACATGGCAGCCATTGGGGACAGGGCCCTGGGGTTTCACTGCACACCATGAAAACGCTGCTGACACTGAGGTTCCACCTTAATTCCTTCCTCCCACAGCCCTGCAGCCCAGAGCTGCTGCAGGAGCACGGCCAGCAGGGCCTGTCCTGGCAGAGCCTGCAGCAAGGGGACAGCTCAGGACAGCCTTTCCCCCAGCAGCAGCAGTCCCTGGTGCTCAGGTGTTGATTGATGCCTTCCACAATGCATTTCAACCTAAGTGTTGCAGTTTGTAGTCAGAAGGAATCTAATTAAACACAAAATAAAAATAAATCAGATTTTTAAACTTGTGCAGGATTAAAATGTGGCTTGTAGAAAAAATCTGTCACTGGGAAGTCAGTAACAACTTGAATTAGATGGTCTCTACTTTTTAAATTTTGTCTGATTTTTGCTGACAAGGATTTTCATTATTCTTGTGCTTGGTCCATAAGATGCTGAGAAGCTCTATGCTGGTGTTGGAGATCTGGGGGCTCCAAGTACATCTTAACACAAAGTTTAGGCAGGTCAGAAGCCTTATTAAATGTGAACAGTGAGAGACCACTCAGACAACACAGAAGGCCATCACAGAATGGTTTGGATCACAAGGAACATGTAAGGATCACCTCATTCATCACCACTGCACTGGGCAGGGACATCTTTCAATAGATCAGGTGGCTCAAAGCCCCATTTAACCAAGACTTGGGAATTTCTGGGGCAGCAACTTAAGCAACTACAAACTCCCTGCAGTCCAAATTATTCAGTTCAGTTTTCTCAAATACTGTTTTTTTTTTAAGGAAGAAAAAAAATAGGTTTTTTCTATCACAACTGTGCAGTAGCATAATTTCTTACCTCAAATCTCCAATTCTGACCTTTGGGAATTTCATTTAAAGTGTCACTCTGAAATTGAGCCAGTGAATGGGGGAAGAAACTTGCACCTGCAGGGTGAAGCTCAGCAGTTGCAGGGATCACTCTAGGAAGGAGGAGTGTCCCAGCACCATGTGGACCAGCACAAACTGGAAGGATAGTGCTGGGTTATACAAGAAATCTGAGTGATTATGAGCATAATGATAATTATGTGACGATAACCTAGAGAAATACACACACAGGTAAAATGGCAACCAAGATAAGTAATATTTATGCATTATATTTGCCATCAGCAGAAATTTACCACTTAAACATTCTTCATCTTGTAGCCCTCAGATATTCTTGGGTAGCAAAAAGATGCATCCTGAAATCTTACCAGTTTACAGAAGGAGGAAAAGAATAAATTTCAGAACACATAAGACAACATTGTAGGAAGTTCATTTGGGATCTTCTTAGCAAGGAGAGAGCACACCAGCTATGGAAAGGAACTTTTCTACTGTCTGCTGGGTAAAAAGAGAAACCTGAGCAGGAAATCTTCTGCTAGACTAATGGAAAGCAGCTATGAATGGGGCCTAACTCCAAAAATATTCATAATACAGCAGGAAAAGTGAATGCATTCAGTGAAAGCAAGAGAATGTGAGCTACACAGTGAAGGAATGTAAAAGCAGCACAGCATAAAAAGCACCGGGCAGGGTTTCTGGGGTGTTATGCAGTTGAATTATCCCAATCAGATTATTGCAAGCTCTGGCTAGGACAGAGGTAAGAGCTGAGTGACCGGGTAATTGTCAGAGCAAATCACACAGCACACCCTGAGCACAGCAAGCAATAGCAGAGAGGTCTGTGGTTTTCTTATTTCCCTCCAAGTGATGCACCAAAATGGTAGTTACAATTATATTAAAAATCTCATATTTTACATGTACCTAACACATCCAGCAAGCTGGTTCAGGCACAGCAAATGGGACCTCTTTGTAGTTTCCTCAGTACACAAACTCACCCTTACCTTCCTCTTTTTTTAAAATCTTTCTTTAAAGTCTGGATCATCCAGTGCAATATATTGTGTAAAATTTAGTGTGCAGCAATTTTAATCTGAAAAATAATTAGTTTTGCAAACTTCTGTAAGATGGCAAAAGGAATAAAAGCATTAACCCAAGTTTATAGACAGAGAAACTGAGATGTATGCAGGTATTCATAAGACTGCTGAATAAATGTGTTAAAGGTAAGAGCTGAGTTCAGCTTGGCCTAGTCTTGGCTTCCTAACAAGGAGGCTTCATTTTATATTGGTATCAAATCATTGCTTTTTCATTGGCATTTCTAAGCCTTTCACTCTACAAGGGGCAAAGGCACAAGGGCAGAAATGAGCAGCCTGGGACTGGGGAGTTTCAGAGACCTTCATCCCACACAATCCTGCCAGGACATGGGTCTTCTCCTGCCCAGGTCTCCAGGTAAAGCTTTCACCTTCCTGCCTTAATTCCTTCCACCTTTAAGTCTCTTCCTGAACATCCTCCATCCATCTGCCTTTCCCAGGGACCTGTTTTGGGCAGTGTTGTGGTTTAACCCCAGCTGGCACCTCTGCCCTACACAGCTGCTCACTGGCTCCCCCTCAGTGGATGGGGAGGAGAATGGGGAGGGTAAAAGTGGGAAAACTCATGGGTTGAGATAAAGCCAGTTTAATAGGTAAAGATAAAGCCATGTACACAAGCAATGCAAACAAGGAATCCATCAACATCCCATGGCAGGCAGGTGTTCAGCCATCTCCAGGAGAACAAGGCCCCACCACATGTGACTTGGGAAACAAACACCATTGCTCTGAACATCCCACTCTTTCTTCCCCAACTTTTATTGCTGACCAATGGTTTGGGATATTACAGAATCACAGAGTAGTCTGAGCTGGAAGGGACCTTGCCATATTCAAGTCAATAAAGCAAAAATCCAAAACATACCCCCAAACCAGCTACTGTAAAGAAAATTAACTCTACCACAACCAAAATCAGCACAGGGGACCCCAGGGGGAGGTGCCAGGTGCTCCCTCAGCCTGGGTACCATTTCTGGCCATTGCTGCAGCTGCTGTTTTATTCCCACACAGAAGGAATTTCCTTTTCCATTGCAGCAGGAGGTCACAGTGCACCAAGGGATGCTTTATAAACACATCAGCACCTGCAATTGAACCCCTCATGGTTTAAGGAATGTTGTTAGCTCCTCAGATCAAGAAGCATGGAACCATTCAGCCTCTTTGGCCTCCCTGAACCCCTCACACCGAATCCTTAATACCAAAGTGCACTTTGCCACACACTGGCACGTAACATGTATGTGTATCTATATGTTCCAATTTGACATACTTTGCTTTTTAAGTCCTCCCATACCCCAGCAGTCCCTGTCATCTCTGTGCCAGGGCGGGAATTTAAATCAGCACTATTTTTGATTGATTGGTATATTTATTTATTATTGTTTGTGGCACATTTGGAGACAGTCACTGCACATGCTAAGAGCAAGGGGAGACCACTGGAGCATCTGCAAAAGAAACAGGATGCCAGAGGCTTTGGCACTATCAGCCCCATCATAGAGAGGGTGAGTAGAATTATCCAGGTTGAGAAGCACAGCCCCAAACCTCTTCTCCAGCCCAGACTCAGCTATCACAATACTTTAACCACAACTGAGCCAACAGCAGGCAAAGAGCACTTGTGTTGGGGTGAGGGTCCAGAGGTTTGACCCAGCATGGCCCAGGTGAAGAGTCCAGAACCAGGAGTACAAACCAAAATCTATCCCTGCATCTGATGGCTGGCATGCTCTAAGGCTCCCTTATTAGAGATTTAAACAAAAGGAATTTTAATCTTTTTTTTTCTCCTCTTTAATGCCAGCATTTGAATAGGGAGGGGGAATGGAAATTTTAACACAAAGCACAAACACTGAAGGCCATGGAAAGGCAAGAAAGTCATTGTCTCCATTAATATGGAAAGGAAGACCAACCCTGCTGTATCAGAGTAAAAAAATGAATACTTCTTTTGATTGGGAAGAAAGTTTCTCCATGCCTGGTTGCAGTGCAGCATTGCACATTGGAGACTGCTGGGGCTGAGAGCAAGGAGAATTAATTACTTTGCTTTTTGAAGCATGGACTGCTCTGCTCTGCTGTGCCAGCTTCAGGAATGATAAGCACTTATCCAAAGAGTGCAGTTTTGTCCTCCAGTGTGGGAGCTTTGCCCATCTAAATCACAGGAGGCTGCTGAGGCTTTGTTTTGTTTCCTTCATACTTGGCCTGCACTTGAACCTGGACATCACCACCCTCTTTTCAGACTCACATTGAGCAATTTTGTGCCATCCTAGGGAGGGACACTGGACTGAGCACTGTGCTGGCCCCAAAGTGCCCTGGTGTCACTGTGCTCAGCCCTGTCCCGGAGTGGGGCTGCTGCCACCCTGGCACAGCACAGCCCCACAGCCCAGACAAGGCTTTGCCAAACATGAACTTATCTCCAAATCACCTCCTCTCAGAGGGTTTTTGCTTTTGCATATGCTGAGTTGGAAGGGACCCATCAGGATCACCGAGTCCAGTTCCTGGCCCTGCATGGGATACCAAGAATCACATCCTGTGCCTGAGTTTCAAGGGCATTTCAACATCTACACAAAAGCAAAGCACACCTCTGTCTGAGGGAGCAAGGGTGGCACTGAACAATGTCTACAGCACTTTGTCCCCAACTAGGCAGCAGCAGAATAGGCTTATTGATTATGTGCGTGGTCTTTTGGCCTATTTTGTTGAGTCTCTTATACCTCCCACTCCTACTTATTCATTTAGAAGGTGTTTTTTTTTTTTTATACAAGTGACTTGGGAACTGAAGTCATACAGGTTGATGAAAATTTCCTGCTTTACTTACAAATAACTTCCAGGAGGTCCTTAGCAGGAGAGAAATGTTTTTGCTCAGTAAAAGTACAACCCACTAATTCAGGGCATCTGCAGATGTTGCTGCACTGACCTTCATCAGGCAAAATTACAGTGTTTAAATTTTCACTGTAGTGTTGACACCCTTTCTGAAAAAGAGCAGTTCCCACCTCTACCAAAGCCACTGCTTGTGGCCATCTGCAACTTCAGCTTGCCAGAGTCATAACTCCCAGTGCTCCTCCTCATCCCAGCTTTTTGGCAAAAGCTGTTGATTTACCTAAGCAGTTGCAAAAGAACCTAAGGACACAGGCATGGGGCAGTTTTTAAATGAAGAGCTCCTGCTGGCCTGTTTTAAACAGACTCTTCCAGCAATCCTCAGTAAACCGCATCCCAGTTGTCTGTAGAGCCAAAGCTGGTATCTCCTCTGCATCCTGCACACTGAAATTTTAAACTCATCTTCACAGCCACAGCATTAATAATTTTTAAAAACAATCCAACATGCCAAACATAACACTACATATAAAAGTTACTTGGAGCTTATCAGGTTTAATCATCCATTTCTTGATGCCAGCTAGAACTGTCTTATTTCCATGCCTAGCATAACTTGTATTAATTTGATACTACTGAAACACAGTCACCAGCACCTAAGCAAGTCAAGGATCAGGCTGACAGACAAGAAAAATCAGCACTTCTTTTCAATCATGTTCTCCCTGAATTACCTTATGCAGGTAACCATTTCTTAATTGACACCCAAGCTTGTTCAACACTAGACCAGTCCTTCAAATATGACCCCAGGCTAAGAACTTCTTAAACTCATCACCATTCAGGTTGCAAGACAGATGTAAAGGGTAGGGGGGAAAACAGTGGTGCCCAGATAGTCTCTGTTGTAACTGCTATTCAAAAAGAGGGACCGCAGGTCTAAGGCACCAATATAATTTTTATTTGAAGTCCCTTCCCACCCTTATTCCCCAGCTCTTTACCAGGGCTGCAGTGCCAGTCAGTGGCTGTTTTTCTGGCAAACACATAGCAAAGCTGAAGCCTGACACACAGTGGCATACTCAGAAAAAATGCAAGTCTACAAAATTGCCCTTGTTTGTTGGCTTTACAATTGCTGCCTGCCCAGAAGCACCTAAGAGCAAGCTCACCTTTTGGCATATACTTAATAAAGTTTGCAATTTTAAGATACTAATCTGAAAGGGAAAAAGATTAAATTTTCATAGTTCAGAGAGTGAGTTATTTGGCCCATAGATTAATTTACACTTCAGGTCAAAAAAAAGCAAAGCAGTGACACAGCAAGGTACATATCTGGTGTAAATGATCTTGGCAGTGACAACAGCGCTGAGTTACAGAACACCAAATGTGAGGGAGATGCCATGTGCTGTGCTGCCCCTCCCCTGGCTGCTGGGGACACACAGCCCTGCCCCAGTGTCCCACACCCTGCTGCCCAACTGGCACTGCCAGGGCAGGGTGTTCCCATGGGAACAAGCCCTTCCCCGTGGATTAGAAACCAGCTCACTCCATGGAGAGTGACTGAATTCCCCCTGGCTTTGCAGCCACGAGGGCATTAGGACTAAACTACTCTTAGATAGCCCTCCCCAGGGTCAGAGTGCTGCCTTCATGGTCACAGATAATCAATCACTTTCCTGCTTCCTACTGTTTTCCCTGGATTCCTCCTGCTTTCCCTCCCCTTCAGCACCATGCCCATGCATCCTCTTCAGCAGGGCTTTTCCTCTAAACAATGCAGCCAGGGGTCATGATTAATCAGTTTTCCATACTCCATTTCCCTGCTCATTGTCCCACCAGTTGTTAGGAACCTTATCTTTATTAGCTGGTCTTATCATGACTCAATTGCACATTAACAGAAACCCCTTACTCAGCAGGGTTTCCTTGTGGCTTCAGAGGGCAGCTCTGTGGAATGAGCAACCCCACTAGAGGCAGCCTTGGAAGTCTCTGATCTCATTCAAGATTCACAAAGGGACACAGAAAGGTCTAGCAGAACTTTGAGGAACTGGCAAGAGCAGATTTAGAAGACAACCACTTTCTATAGGGGGGGCAGATGCATTAGCTTATGTTGTTTGTATTAAATCATACAGTAAATATTTGGGCCCAGTGAGCTGTGCTCTAACAGCAGCTACAGAGCTGTCTGAGATCCTTCAACACAGAAACTGCATCCAGCTAAAACATTCCCCTGCCCACTTAGCTACTTAACCAGATAATACTGCCTAGGGCCTGTAGATATCGGCCTGCTTTCATGAAATTAGACTGATACAGTTCCTAGAGATTTACCAGACCTTCAAGGGGCAGTAACCTCCAATACAGGATTTTCTCCTCTAATTCTACTACTACCTTCCCCAGGAAGGTTAAATTACATCAATTTATATCAATGGCTTTTCTTGAAAGATACATTACACAGAGGAATTTGCTATTTGAAAATGACAGAATAATGGGTGCAAGGTGGGGGGGAATGCTTTGTCAAAGATGAGAAAAATAATTTCTTAATGGATGGATCTGTGAACCCCAGAAATCCATCTCTTGTGAAGGCAATGGTTCATCCAAGAACTCACAGCTTGGTGAGACCTTCCAGGGTCAGACAGTCCAGGAGAGAAGCAAGCAGAGTTCACCATTTGGGTAATCACAGCCTCCCTTCTGTTTGGGAACAGTGACATGTCTGCAGTGACACAGCAATGACTGCACACTCCCCTCTGCTCCCAAAACAGTCCACGCACATCCCCACGGGGTGGCTCTGAACCACAGAAACAAAGAGAAGGTTTGGAGAAACCATTGGATCCTCAGTTACAACAGCTAGAAAAAGATTGGGTAAGACAGCACAAAAAATTCTTCTTCTGAAGTAGCAACTCCAAAAGCTCAAGTGGCATTTAAAGACAAGAATTCTTGAGTTAAACAAGTTACATTCATCAGATCATCTGAGAGAACAAGTAGCTGATATCTGGAAAACAGAGATGGATGTAAGCAAGGGAAGAGGTATTAGACTGGTTATCATCTAAAGGGGGAAAAAAAAAGAGAGATTGGTAATTTCCTGCCTGCATGACAGACAGCAGAAGAGGCAAGAAAGATTATAAATTGCCATAAAACCAGTATTGCTACTGGGCACATGATTTTAAGTAGCAAAGCTCAACTTCTGAAAATGGTTTGGAGTTCTTTATGTATGATGGTGGTCACAGCAGGCAATGGGTGAAGATCCCTGTTACAGGCTGCCCAGGCTGTCTAAACTAATGAGGATTTACATTCTGCAGGTACATCTGGTGCCCCTCTAAGTCTTGTCTGCCTCTGCAAAATGCAGGCAGTGGGTGTGGGTCCAGTGCAGTAGAGCTGAGAATATCCCTCCTCATCCTCCTGTGCTATTGTGAAACATTAAAATTGGCCCCAATGCTTTGAGTGCAGATTCAGATGAAAAAGAAGGAATGTAGATTTAAATGAAATAATACTGCTCTAACTAAAACATACAGGAAAACAAAAAATCAGGCTGTAACTATGCCAGTGAGAGCAACAGACATGCTAGGAAGCTCTCACCATGAACGCAGAAACTGCCCAGAAGCTCCAAGTTCTTACCTTCAGGTACTCCCTGCTCAGGGAGCAAAAGAGATAGAAACCCACAGACTCAATAGTTCAAGTGAGGCCTTTTTTCCAACATACAAGTCTCATTTCAGACAAGAACCTTTTTTTTTTTTTTAATTTTATTGCAGTGAAAAGCCACTACCACCATAACAGTTCTGGAAACAAAGGCTGCAGAAATGTTTTGCCCCAGTAAAAAAGTAGGCTCTGATTTCAGCTTTTAAGGGTTGAGTCGAACTTTAAAAGCAAAACAGAAAACCCATTATACCTCCTAAGATAACTGAAATGTCATTTTAGAAATAAAAACGTGAAGCATTTCATCCTCATCAGTATCACCCAAATAAAATACTCTCATGTTGCAACCCCACCTCCCCCCACACGATTGGCACACAATTTCTTTGCAATCCTGTTCCAGTGAAGCCTGTACCTGTGTTGCAGGCACACACAGGTCTGATCTCCAGCTAAGAACCTCCCTTCTGCACACACCAAGGCTTTGCCCCTTTGTTTTCACATTAGGAGCCTTCCCTTCCACAGCCTTCAAGAACAGCAGTTTTCATCTCAAGAGGCTTTCCTGACACAGCCTGGGAAAGGCTGTACCCAAGAAGTGCCAAACCAGAACCTCCTCAAAATGATACGGCCATTTCCTCATCCTCGTCTGTCCTATTCTCTCAAGGGTTGTACAGCCCCACCAGTTAAGGAAAGTCAAATAAAGTTACTGCCAGCTCACACCTCCCACCCTTCCTCTTAGCCCCAGTGGAGGTTTTTGGCACACTGAGGTGTGCTGGTCTCCCTGGGGAGCCCCTGCCCTGGCTGTGCTCATCTTGTACTACCAAAGCCAAAGCAGATGTTGATACAGCTGGAGAGGAATTGTCCCTGGGAATGAGCAAGGGCTGCACTTCAGTTTGAATATTGCTAAGACAGAGCTGTGGAGTAGAAAAAACCCCAAATATTGCTGTGCTGGATGAATCAAAGCACTTCTAATTACAGCAGAAGTTTGAACTTTTATAAAACTTTTGCACTCCTGCTTGTAGACCCCGACCAGCTTCTTCTAAGAACATCAATCCCTAAAGATGTAGTCTGGTTTCTGAATTTACACAACACAAAAGCCAAAAGAAAAATAAAAGCTCTTTATGCCATAAGTTGCATAAAGCTTTGGGGTCTTCAGGCTTCTTGAAGCTGCCTCAGAATCTTTGCTTTCCTTTTCTAACATTAATTGGATTTTGATCTTACATACCTTGGGGAAGAAAAGCGAGACAGAACAGAAAACATGACAAGATTAACTTTCCTAGACATTTATACATTCAAAACCCCAAACCCTCTAGCAGCTGAGCTTTGAATCAGATTTTAAGAAAATTATTCTGTATGTAAAATCTCCAGAGTGAAAATACCAAAACATTAACATTAGCTTAAAGCCCTAAAACAAGTAAGGCCAATGCCCAAGGCACACACATGCCATTTCCTTTCTGCAGTTGCTTAAATTCTTATAGCAGTAAGCACAGGCAGTTCAGAGGCAATGGACAACTGCTTAAACAGACAGGTAAGGGGTGTAACAGGCACACGACCAAGGCTCCCTTCCAGCCAAAGGCACATCCCTGAGACCAGCTGGGGGCACCAATAAACACTGAGCAGTGTCTCCCTTTGCCCTCCTCCTTCTGTGGGGTTAAGGATTCAGTAGAGGAGGACAGAGACAGGTGTTGCTTTTCTTTGCAGTCTGAACGGAGACTGCCACTTTCTGAGCCCATATGGCAGATAAAAAAGCACTTTGAAAAACATTCTTTGATCAATGAATACAATCCCTAATTAATGTTTTCTTTCCCGTTTTCAAGTCCAGTTAAAAACACAACTTCTCAGCAACTTTAGATCCCTTCCTGACTGATTAAAAATATTTTTTCACCTGAAAAACAGTACCTTAGGCTTCTTTACCTCATTTATACACCAACACCACACTGCTTTCTCAAAAAATAAAAAGAAGCCACCATGTGACCCAAATTGCATTTCTCCATCACAGTAGCTGTTCCCCTCAGCCTGGGGCTATGAGCACACCTGCAGCAGCACCAGGAGCTGAAGCAGTTTGGATTGCACTGATCCAAGACCCTCTGTTCTACAGGAACCACACTGTGCAGGAGGGGCACTCCATGGGCTGCAGGAGGCAGCAGCCCTGCAGCCCAACCCTTCCTGTGCCCTCTCCACACCCCAGGGCCCAGGGGAGCTCTCACAGCACCAGCACTGAGCAGAGCCAGGGCAGGCAGTCTTAAGGAAGACAAGTGCTTAAAAAAAGTCTTTCCAGATGGAGCAGGTGAGGGACCTCTGATTTTAAAAGAGACTGAGGGGTCTGTTAGGGTTAACTACAAACTCGCCTGGGTTCATTAGGGAGGGCTAAGTGATACACCAACTTGAAACCAAAGGGAAACAAAGTGCAAAGAAACTTCCTCCATTTAACTCAATGCCACAAGGTGACCTGAACTCTGTAGTGTGAAGAGCCCAAGCAGCTCAACAAGCCCAAGGGTTGGCACAGGCATCTTCACACCTGTGGGGGCAAAGACAAGTCAATGAAACCAATAATAGACAGATTCACCTGCTGTCCTTTAATCCACACCCAGTCCAAGGACTAAATAAACACATCCTCTTAAGAAATATTTCTAAATATTCAGATGCAAGAGGACAACTTCCAGTGGTTTTGATGTTGAACATTACCCCCAGTGGCCATGACCCTCATCACAAAGGGCTAGGATTGGTCTGGCAGTCAGAGAAACGTGTCCTTAAAATCTGATTTGATTCTAATGGCATTTTGGAAGTGCTTTGCTCTTTAGAGAAGGAGCAAAATTTTAAAAAAATGAAGCACCAGAATTAGGGTTTCCTCATCACTTTCCCCCTCCCCCCAGGCCCAACATCAACAAGATTCTGCACAGGCCTTGCCAGCATCCCACAGCTACAGCTCCTTCATGCACTTGTGCTCCCAAGTAGTGTAATCACTCCTAGATCCTGTTCCAGATGATGAAAGGGGAAACCATGGCTGCACATGGAATTCGTTTCATCACCTGAACAGAGTGCTTGAAAAACACAAGCAGCTGAAGTGTTCTCATCTTTTCAATTCTAGAGAACAGCACATCATCACCTTTTAGATGTAAGTACTTCTGCTTAATATGCACATATTACAGAGTTTAGCTTAATTAATCAAATCATGACAACAGACTCAATTTTGAACTTCACACTGTTACTATCATCCATGGCAAAATAAGTATCTAGGGATTCTTAGAACAAGAAAATCCATTTACTAGTGCAGGCAATAGCAATGCTAAGAACATCTTCATCAAAATTAGTGCTCTGTCATACTATACAAGTACACATGGATCCATCATCCTAAGTCTAGCACAGAACAAGGGAGAGTATGAATCATCTTAATTTATGGATGCAGAACAGGATAACAAAGCCATTACAAAGTGACTTGTTGTATCAGAGGTTTCCAATTGTAAACTGGAGTGTATCTCTCCAGCTCACAACCTGAAGCACCAAGGCAAAGCACTCTTCCTCCCTGGTAAGGTACACAGCAATACATAAACACAGAAAGAATCTCAGTTGCAGTGCCAACAACATGCTCCCCTGAAAATGAAAGGCTCTCAAGTTTTCCTAGTGCAACCATTGGATGACAACAGCTAATTTCTTATTAAGTCACTGGAACACCACATCACTGAGCTGTGCTGAGAGAGGAGCTGTTGCCAAGATGAAGTGACAGGAATAACAGATGAAGCATTTGCTTACATATTCTTGGCTCTTCTGCTGATTCTTTACGCAGCTGGAGCAAAATCAAAAGGCACACACTTGTCATGCTCTTCTACTTAGCATGGACCCAGCCTGTCCAGTACAAGGAGCAGAACTAATTCCTACAGTGCTTTATGTACCAAGTCCATGATTTTCTTTGAAGCCACTATGGTAACAAACAGGAAAAGTGCAGTCAGATGAACGCTGAGGGCTGAAGAGTCAGAGGATGCCCAATGTGTCCATCACCAAATCAGCTACAGAAAGAGCCTCAAAAGGAGTTCTGGCAGCTGTGCACATCAGTCTGGACAGAGAGGGTGTTGCAGAATTCCAAGCTTACCTCTGGAAAAGTAAGTGATCTGTATCAATCCCACAAAGTTTGAGGGCAGGTAGAAGGATGCTTTCTCCCACATGACAAAGAATTGATAATCAAGTATTAAAAAAACAGCTGTAAAATGGTAATAGCCCAGAAGGACACAGTCTGTCAAAAGTCATGGTGTAAACAGAGACAAACAAAATGCCTTTATGATTTTGCTACTGATCAGAGAAGACAAGACTCCCACCTAAAAGCAGGTAATTTTTTGAGTACTTTTATCAACAGCAGGAGATGGTGTCACAGTGCAGCTCTCAGACAATACCCATGGACCTGCAGGTCACAAGGCTTGCCTTAAGCTGAAATATGATTTAGCAAAACAAAGACAGTAACAGAGATTAAAATTTTAATTTAAAACTTTGCCAACAAAAATTGATTACAAAAAGGGAAATTATCTGTACAAAATAAGAAAGGAGGTACTCATTTTAACAAGAGACTGCCATTATTAATGTATGTGGGAGGACAAACAGCAGTTCAGGTCAAGTGACAAACTGAGAAACAAACAAACTGAACTTGTAATATGGAATTCTGAAGTGAATTTTCCATAAACAAAGTAAACTGACCTGAAGCAGCTCACAAGCTAATCAAGGTTTATAAGAAGTCTATTTTCCTTGCAAACCTTTTCCTCTTAATTTAGAGAAGGAGGACATAGTAGAAAGCAAGACCCCATGCAGTGCAGTGGGCCAGGACAATGCCTTTTGCTGAGCTTTCTCTCACTGAAGCCTTCCTTTGGGCCCTCTGTATAGAGATATTCTGCAGTTTGAGTGTGCCAGGGGTTTAACTGAGTTACAAACTATTGCATCTTCACTTAAAAGTTGGGTCCTGACTCAAAATGAAGACAAATGCTTTGGAGACTGTGAAATTCCTATGACTAAAAAGACTCCTCTCAAAATGATGATTCTCAGACTGTTCAAGTCCACATCAAATAACAGCTGTTGGTCAAGGATAAATCTGTATTTACAACACTGCACTCCTCTTTTCTACCTACCATTTTACACAAAGAAAGAGACATCTTTTAAAGAGCATCTTTAAAACTCATCACCAAACAGGCAAAAATGGCAGGTGATTTCTAAACCCCAAGTTCCTGTAAAACTTAAGCACACAGTACAATCCTTACCAGTTTTCCACATTTCTCCACGAGCCAATTCAACTTAACTGAGTTGCAGCGAAGACATGGAACATGCATTTCTTTTTAATTTCCAGTCTAACTGCTTATTTTCCACTCAGTTTTGCATCACATAGTATTTACAAGTTTTTACACCTTCAGAACCCAAGTTTAGTGAAGAAACAAAGTAGTAATAAAAATGTATCAGCCCAGATTCCCTTCACCTACTTACAGTTACCTGAGATACCCAAGTTGGGGCAGAAAGCTTTCCGTGCCCCACCTACTGAGTAAAAAAAAAAAAAGAGACAAATGCTAAAGGACAATTCATCAGACTTGAAACTTATCCTAGGGACAATGCTCTTCCTCCTCTGACTACAAAACAAAAAGTGAGCAACTACATTCTGACTTAGTCTTGGTTAAGGTTAGAGTAATTGTGTTCCTAGCTGAAGTGTTGGATTTATGTAAACCTAAGCCTTACTTGCTCACTGGCAGCTCCCAGCTGGGGAGTCAGGGACAGCTGTCTTTAAGAATGCTGTGAGACATGCACGAGTCCTCCTTACAGCTGGGAAAACTGAGATAAGTAAGAAGCTTGCTCAAGAGCATGCAGTGAGTCAGTAACAAGCTGGCATTACAGCTTCCTAGATCTTAGCCACATGCTCTGCCCATGGGAACCCAGTGCAAGGAAAACTACTGTACAGAATCTTTCCCTTTTCCATGTCAAACATTTTTACCAAAAATAGTACAGATGCTAATAAACAGCGTATGCAATTTCTTATTTGACAATGAAAGAGTCCTGCAGTAACCTGTTACATTGTATCTTCACCCTGCAAAAGATTATTTCCTGCTTTGATTCTTAGACATCTTAAAGCTTTTAAGATAAAGCTGAAGATTCAGTTAAACAATGCTGCAGTCAGTACCCTTAACCACAACAATGTTACATTTTCTAGTCTAAGCAGTATTTATGCTACCCAATTTGGCAATCAAAAGAAAAACCTTGAAGCCAAGAATTCACAGATCTGGGGGGGAAAAAAAACATACCAGACTTCAGTTTCACCAGAAGAAGCTTTGTAACATGCCATGAAGAGTTCAGATATTTCGATTCTGTGAGTATCTGTTATTGCCATTTCAAACAAAAGCCCTCTAATCCTTAGCCTTGCCCAGCCCATGATGTAGCAGGTAGGACAAATGCTGCATGGTAAGAAACAGCTCTGCTCAAAACACAGCTTAATAACAGAAATGAAACATTTGCAATTTGCTTTATGAATGCATCAGAGAGATATCATTTAAATAATGCTTCCAAAGACCCCGGAACTTAAGCACAGCTATGGAAAAAGTCAGCTTCCTAAACATGGGGGCTTGCTTGAGACATCTGCCTCACACCAGATTCTTACTTTACTGTGGTCAACAAAGCTTTTAACATACCAGGCAAGACAGAATACCACTAGCTTGTTCCATCACATCATGGAACAGGACAGCCAACGGATCCTGTTGTGACAGACAATACTGTATAAAGAAGGCTTATTTTTAATGGCAGAATCACACTGGACACTACTGGCTAACCTGGAGCAAGATCTACATTTTTTCCTTCTGGAGTTTTTAATTTGCTCTTGAACCAGAAACATTCTTTCTAATCAGTTAAATCCAGGAGTACTGCAGAGAGCTCAGTTCTTAAGCATGCTCTGCACCAGGAACGGTCGGTTCTACGTCCAATTGACACCGAAGAATTGCTGATTTCCAAGGGCAGGAACTCTTCACTGGTCCCCTAGCCGGAAACCTTGGCCCCAGTTGTGTCTTCCACCACCCTGCTGATCTTCTGCAGCCCTTCTCATGCTGGCAGGAGGGACACCAAAGCCCGACACTCCTCCCCTCCTGTTTGGCAGCCAGCGGTAACTAGGACAGACCAGAGGAGGAGGAGTTAGAGAGAAACAGCAGGACCTTGCACAGAAATGCCAAGGCTGTGCTTTTCTACTTTTCCATGCACTTCCTCTTAGCTTACACACTTTGTAATAAAACTGCCTTTTCCCAGTAGAATTTCAGAGAATTCTTTCCAAATCTAAGCTCTCAGCACACTGACAAATGGAAATACTGGGAAACTTCCATCTCTGGGATGTGTATGGTAACAAGAGAATTGCACAGAACCAACAATATTGAGGGCAGTTTCAGAGCTGTTACCACCTTTAAAGATATTTTTAAAAACAACCTTGTCTTCTAATCTTTATGGAAAATTAGGCTTACCAGATGGGCTTGCAAACAGAGAATTAGAATATAAAGCTTCCCTATTCATTGAAACTTGTACAGAAAGTATAACTGTAATTCAACACTTTATGTTACAAAAAGGGTTAACTGAGTTGCTAACTAAAGTTTGATAGAGGAGGAGTATTTGCAGCCCAAAACTATGTGGACAAGGGCAACTGAACTACAGACTTTGGCTTCTGATCATAGTATTTCAATGCCAAAACAATGAACATATCTCAACAAAAAGCACTTCAAAAACCAAGACTTGCAGTCCCAGTGAGGGTGACTGATACAGACTGCAAAGCAGAATCATTTATAGCCCTGCACAAGTCTACAACTATTAGTGTTAAACACTGCTGAACTGGTAGCTACTATAACAATACATGTGGATACAGAAAACAGATGATTTACAGGATAAAACTTCTTTCATATACCATCTGACAATTGTTAGGGAGTTGTCTTTACTGCAGCTCAATTCAACAGCAGAACTACGACATTTACTCTCACTCTCAGGAGTGGGTAAAGGCATAAGCCATCCCAAGGGGCAACAAAGAACTCTCACATGGGCCTTTTACAAGAAACTCAACATTTTTTATGACTCACCAGCTCTGTCAGTATGAGAGTCTGTAAAAGGTTGACTTGGCAAAGTATTTTACACTTTACGATCCCACCATATTTATGTCTGATGAACCATACAAAAAATTGGACTAAACAAATAGAGATGTAAACAATCAAGTCAGCTTACAGGAACTGAGGTGTGGACAGAAAATTCCTTCCTCCCAAATCCATTGGATATTTAAACATTAAGAAGAAATACAGGTGTCCAACCAGATTTCCTATCAGCTCATTGATGACTCTGTAAAGCAAAAGAAAGAATGGTTTCACATGCTGTCTTTGAAAATAAATAAGTGACAATCTTCTGTTCACCTGCCACCAGGCTTTGTCAGGGTTGTAACATACAGAAAATTCCCCCTCTCTCAGCACTTTGCAGACACTTCTTTAGAAGGGCCAACCTCCTGTGCTAACACATCAATAGCCTGTTCCACCCTCCCCTCCCAGCCTTCTCTACATTCTGTATTGAAAACACAATTAAATACTTATTTACATTGGGGAATTAGACCGTATAGCGATTAGCGCCCAAAATAATCATCTGCAGAGCCAGAGAAGTTACTGCTGCTTTCACTGGACAGCCTGTCTCCTGCTGTACTGAACTGTTTTGCTCCCAGTTTTGTGAAAGCACTGCTGACTGGAGGCTCTTGAGTATTTTCTGTCATGCATAGAAACAGCAGGTAGCTAAGAGCAGGCAGTTTTCACAAGTGACAGATGAGTCAGTAGGAGGCACAGCCAGAAAAGGGAATTTGGTTTTGCTGTACTATCTCCTCCTTTTATAACTCAACCACAAACTTGTTGTTGTCACTAATTATGTTACAGCGGCACCAAGAGGCCCCAGGCAATGCAGGGCCCCAGTGAGGGGGCCCACACTGTGCATAGAGGGATTTCTGCATCAAGGGGTTTAGTCAAAAAAAAAAAAAACAACCAAAAAATAAGAGAGACCAAAAAATTCAACAAGTGCTAATTGCTAATTGCACTGTGGGCTCATTGCCCTTTTCCCTTGTTTAACAAACTGAAAAAAAAAAGATCAGGTTGGACAAGTCTGTGAGGGAAAGAAGTACCAGCACTATCAGAGTCAAGCTAAACTTGTTTCTAAAACCAGTAATAATGGCTGGTTCCAGGGGATGACATCTTTCCTTAGTGTGTGTTACTTTCTTAATATGGAGAAGGCCTAAGGCATAGAGTTACCAGAAAATACACCAAACTCTCATTGCTCTCCCCTCACCTACATCCTATTCTCTAGCTCTCACATGCACATCTCCTCCTTGCTTTTATGTTAAATGACCACCATGTGACACTGAGCACTATCAGTCAGATTACACAGTTTAACCTTCTTATTTTAATATTACTCCTAAATTCAACAGCAAGTTAAATAGCTGTAAAAGCTTCTGTAACTTCAAATTGGCCATATAAGTAAGTACATACGATCCACCAATGATGTAGTTGAATCCCAGAATAACCCATGGAAGGTAACAGGCCTGGAAAAGAATGCAGTGGACAGAGTAAGTACAAGGATGTAAAGCTGCTCTCAACTTCCCACTGCACTAATAAGCATGATCATAATCTCAATGCTTTAGGCATTACACAGGTCCCGATCTATTAACTTAAGCAGATTCAACCTAAAAAAGTCACTCCAAACTGAGCAACCACTAACATTTCTAAACAAAACATACTCATTCAAATATTATAAGCAAACGTGTCTTTTGAACCCTATGTTCCGCAGTAAGTTTGCATCTGGAACAAAGTCCTAAAGTTTTTGATTTTGAAAAGGTCTAGAAATTATCAAAAGAGTCTTCTCTACAAGATATGACAGAAACATCCAAGGTCACAAAGAAAAAAAAACCTAAAATATCAACATTTTGTCACTACATTCAGCTTTTATCCAGGCTAAAGTTTATCAGGAATTTTTTCCTTTTTTTCAGAACAGTGAATTGTCAGGACACCTTTTCAGTAGAGACACACTGAATGACACCACGTGAAGACTATGAACTTTGTCTTTGCTGCATCTCAAGGAGTATTCTCTGTGACAGTACAAGACACTTTTTATAAGAGAAAATATTTCTGTTTTGCCCCTCACCCACTACACATGCACCTATGGGCAGAAATCTTTCCAATACACTGTCTGACATACCTTAAATCTTGTTCCAAACCAAAATGACACAATCATGTCTCTGTTCAGCTGGGCCCACACATAAAGTACTGACATGATGAGTGGAATCATCAGCAACTGCAATGTTAAAAAAAGACAAAGTTGTCATTATTTTCACAGAAGCACAAGAAACTCAGGCAGGAGGTGCTGTGCTTCAGAAGTGGTTTGTAAGCATGGTGCATCACTAAAGTCCTTTCAGATTGCCCCAGAATCTTTTCCAATAGATGCCCTGGATCCGTTCAAAAACTATTGAGAAAGTCAAGGAGGAGAACCTACTTGCTCATTCTCCTTTGCAGGACCATGCCAAAGCAAAGGGCTCCAACCTGTGCCAAGTGAAAGAGCAGCTGCAGGGGGCTCTGCTGTACCTGCACCTCCAGCAGAGAGCCTGTGCCACAATCCTTTCAGGGCACCAACCCAAACACCCTCATCTGGGGCCAGGCTCATGTGCCAGATGCAGTGTTACCCATCCAGCTGCCACCTCTGTCACCAGGGCATCACCTGCCTTGGGAGAGCTTGGACCTGTGCTGCACACCAGGAGCTGAGGGGGTTGACACTGACTCTGCATTAGCTGACTGGACTGTTTCTGGTGAAAAAACACAGAGCACTGCTTTAGCCATCTGTGATTTCTGAGCTGAGGGCAGGTTGCACCAGCAATGTTCCCAGGAACTGGCTGAATGCTATAACCAGCTCCTGGGTTTGGAAAAGAGATTAAGACTCATCCCTTCAGGAGTGCTGCTATTATACATCAATACAGCCTTTCACAAGCCCCACGGTGCACTCTGATTCCCCACACAACAACCTTATTTAAAGGTTTTATTAAAACCCTCTTTAATGTCTGAACACATTTGACTTAGGAATAGAGGCCTAGCTATCCTACTCTATCTTCTGAATTTCAACAAAGACCACTCAAAACAAGTAAAAACCCTCTTAAGAAAAACCACACTTTTAAGTCAAAAAACTGATTCTTCTTTAATCAATACTTTGTATGCAGATAAAAAAAAATTAAGTACCTCTTTAAAAATATACAAATCAACATAATCAGTATAAAATTTGTATAATGTGTGGGTAAGTCCAGCATGCTTTTCAAAAATTTGTGGTTATTTTCCCGACAGAAAAGTTTAAGTATAAAGTTGTGGACAGGCCTTGACACCATTCACTCCAAACCAGAGGTGCATGATCACTGGTTTTGTCTAGCAGGAAGCCAGAGAAGTGATCTAATAAATGCTAATAATAATTCTATATGGAATACTACAGATATTGGTGCAGTCTTTAGATGCTGGAGAAAGACAGAGATGAGAACAGCAGAGGCAGACTGAAGACATGCAGTTATCTGACACTGTGTTGTGTCCAAAACACACTTCCCAATTTTCACCTTTAGTATTTGGAGAGATAAGAATTATTTCACTGAAACCAGTTCTTAAGACCACTATCTTAATCATTCCTGTGAGGATTTTGTACTTCACAGTTCTGGTCTCAAACTGAAGCTGTATTTTTCACCAAAAAAATCTTCTGTTGGCAAGTAAAAAGCATACTGAACTAAATTTGAGAAGATTAATAAACCCAAGAATCATTTTTAAACAGAAAAATAAGAAAGCAGATCCACATTCATTAAAAGAAATAGTGCATAGGTGACATCTTGTGTCCATTTTAGTAGAAGTCTAAGCACTTCCTGACTGCACAAAGACACCATTTTTTACTTCTTGGCTCCCTAACTAGGTTAGATCCAAGCTTGTGCCTTCAGCTGAGGCTAACCCAATCTGAAAAATTAACAATACACACACAGCAGTCCATTCTGATAGAATCTGAACAGCCCAGCTTAACTATGTTGTGCAGTTAAGTCAATAATGCTCTCTATAAAGTCATCAAGTAGTCATAAAGTTGTGTAAAATTATTATCTAAGAAACTGCACCACACTTACCTGCATGTCCATTACCAAGCCAGTTATCTGTCATTGTACCATGAAGGAAAATGCAGAAAAACCTGACAGACTACAGCAATAAAAAGCTGCAGACACACAGAACACACATGCAAAGACATTTAATATTCAGAATACTACACTGTTATAGATTAAAATTTCCAATGATCTAGAGATGTACAAACTTTGTTTCAATAACTGCTTTTTGGCAGCCTTTCAGGTGCCCACCTCAAGTCATTACCCCAAGTGCTGATTGGTGCACTGGCTTTTCCTCCTGATGAAACTGGCTAGATACAGACTCCATCAGTCCTTGCATAAAGGCACATTTAAGTTTAACAACTGGATTCTTTCATTAGTTTAACACTGACATTTTGGTTTTCTAACTAAAGAAATACCAGATCATTAAAAAATACCAATATATTGCCAATGAGTCATAGAAAAGAAGCAATTTCTTAAGTGCATCAATGCAGGCTTTTAATACTCTTCTCCCATCTTGGAGCTCAAAGACACTGTTGTAGTAACTGCTGAGTAGAAATAATCACTGAATGTTTTTAATATGATCAGGATGCTTTTAACAGATCATAAATACATATAAAATGACACCCAGCATTTTCCCAGATCATGCATCCAGGCTGATCCTTACATCACACAGGGAACAAGCAACTAGAAGCTTTTAAATGACCGGTTTGAAAGTCAGGTCACAATTACGTTAATTAAATGCTCACAGCCAAGAGCCTGTAATCATAAAGGCAACCTTCATCTTCCTAACAATGTAACTAAATGCACCTTGTTACAGCTGTGGCTCCACAGGATTGGCAGGAAAGCAATTCCCTCCACATAGTGGAATGCAGCTAGAGATAACGAATTGATTAAGTATTTCTGCACACCAGCTCCCCTGGAATCTGGTTCACACTGATGTCACCCCTCCCTTTTTTCCACCTGCTGTGCCGCTGCAAATTGCTACAAGGAGACAGCAAGAGCACAGAAAGACAGGGAGCATCCCCAAGGATGGAGGCTCCACACCCTCTCCTGCCAATCTGCCAGTGTTTCACTGCCCTTACAGCGTGTCTTTCTCACATTTAAATGGAATTTCCTGTGCTTCATTTTGTGGAATTGGGTGTTCAGCTTCAGATCCCTCAGCACAGAAGAGACATGGACCAGCTGAAGTGGGACCAGAGGAAGGCCACACCAGTTACTCGAGGAATGGAACAACCTCTCTTTTAGGGAAAGGCTGAAAGAGTTGGGGGACAAAAATGTTTACTAGGGCCTTTTGCAATAAGACAAGTGGTAATGGTTTAAACTAAGAAAAAGGTCGATTCAGACTAGGTGTAACAAAGAAATTTTTTACTATGAGGGTGGTGAAACACAGGTTACCTGGAGAGATGGTGGATGCTCCATGTCTAGAAACATTCAGGGTCAGGTTGAACGGGGCTCTGAGCAACCTGATTTAGTTGAAGGTGTCCCTGCTCATTGCAGGGAGCTTGGTAACTTTTCAAGGTCCCTCCCAATTCAAACTACTGCATGATTCTATGACAACACCCCAGGCTGCACAATCCCAGCTCTCCCAGTTTCTCATGGGGCAGATGTTTCAATCCTTTAATCATTTGTGACCCTTCACTGGACTCTCTCCAGTATGTCCATGTCTCCCTTGTACTTGGGAACCCAGAGCATCCCTCAAAGGCTGAGCAGAGAGGAGCAATCCCTGCCTCAACCTGCAGGCAATCCTCTGCCTAGGGCAGCCCAGGGGGCTGGTGGCCACTTTGGCCATAATGGCACTGCTGGTTTGTGGTCAACTTTGTGTCCAGCGCCTTTTTTGGAAGATGCTTTGCTTTGTCAGTCCCTGGTCTGTCCTGGTGCCTGAGGCTGTTCCTTGCCAAGAGCAGGACTCTGTAGTACCCTTTGCTGAGTTTCATTCCTGGTCAGCCCATTTATCCAGCCTCTAAGGATCCCTCTGAATGGGGGCACAACCACCTGGTTTATCAACAACTCCTCCCAGTTTTGTATTCAAGATCTAAAAGAAAGTTCAGGTGGTACAGCACAGCCCACAAAAATGTTTCCCAGCATTTCCAAACCAACAAGCCTGGCATCTTCAGGAAGTTGTCTCAGTGAAGATACCACAACACTGCTTTCACAGACTCAGATGACTTGTACCCAGCAGGTAAAGGATCTCTCCTTTTCAGGGAGAGAATTTCAGGGAATGGCAATGCTCAGTCCTTTTTGCACATGGCAGCTTGAACACACTAAATTCAGTGCTAGCCCACCCAAGAGCAGCTCAGCAGAGCAACCCAAGCAGCACCAGGGACACTCACCCAGCATGTGCTCAGCTCTCGGGAGGCAGAGCTCGAGTCCCCATTGCACACTCGTGTGAGCACATTATTAAATGTTCTCCCTGCAAGCCACTCACTACCTTTATAGGAAGGTTACACACTTACAAACTCTACAAACTCCCCTGGGAACATTTGCTACATTTTAAAATTGTTCCTTGATAAAACAGGTCCTGGTCTTTGAGCATACTTCAGGTGGAAACAAGAGAACCAAAATATTTCTCAAAGTTTGATGATGAGAAGGATACAACAATGCAGATCCAGTTAAACAGGAGCATGAACATGTAATCTGCTGGCCTTCCATCAAAAGCCCCTGAAAATAAAAAGAATAATTTTGAATCATCAAAGCCACTACAATTTTGATTAAAAATTAGGACAACTTGTATTTTTCAGAGTCTAAGAAAGCTCAGTTAATAACAGCTGCTTTGCATGCACTCTGTGGTCTACGAGTATTTTTTAAATTTTAAAAAGCCTTAAAATAGAACAACCTACAGGCTGAAAAATAAGACATTCAGCCTACTGCATTAGAGCACAAGCAGTGTCTATACTTAAAAAAGAACACACTGACTCTGGAGATAAGTAGTTTTAACTACATAAGACTTCAAAAATGGAGTTTGGACCCCATCGTTCATATGAAACTGTGGGTTACAAGCAAGAATTAGGAAATAAACGTGCACAGCAAAAGCAGAAATACCAAGCTTAATGAGTGAGTCATGTGAAAACCAGCCCTTACTTAGGCAAATTGCATCCTCTTTGCATCATCTCATCAGACTCAAGAGATGCAATGGTTTTTACACTCCAGAAAAAATCAGCACACATGACAAGGAGGGTACACATGTGCAGCACGCTCTGTTCCTTCTAAGCTGTGCTGCTTGTCTAATTCACCGTTCCAAATTTGTGTCAATTTTTTCAGGACACTGGAAACAAAAATAATAGAATAACATTCCCTGCAGGTCATATAAAATGAAATTATCTTTAGATGCTCAGTTGAGTTTGAGACCTGACAGAGACGAGAACTAAAAAACAACCCTGTAGAATTCCTTGCAAACATGAAAAGCTGAGACTCTCACTCCCACTAACTGTGGCAAAAGGCTGACAGAGACCTCAGCATCTACACAAGAATCCCATGAACTTTCATATAAACCCAGGCAGGATAGGAAAGCCTGAGAATATTGCTGAGAAAGACCCAGACCACTGGGAGTGAAACACAGTGACAGTGGGAATGACAGTGACACACATAGCACATCATGGACAACTGGAATTACATGCTCCTAATTAAACCACAAAATCCCTAGAAAGAATGACACTGCTCAATGTGGGCACTGCTCACCTTCACAGAAGTATTCTTAAAGGAAGAAAATCTACTTTTAAGCATTAGAATAGCCTATGTAAAACAAAATTACTAAAATACCAGTTTAATTGTTTAAGGTCAGCCATGCAAATTGTATGACAGGAAAAAAACGTATTTTGAAAAATATATCAGAAAGTTTTAATGTTGTAAAACTACAGAAACTGAAGGCTTCTTCCTTACTGTTGCCACACAACAAATGCAAACAAATAAAGAGAAGAAGCTGACTAAGGCTGTACAAAGGCCAGCTCAGGAATCCTTCCAAAACTGGAAGAAATCAAAGCTATTCTTCTTCTTCTCGATTTTTTTGCTTCTCATTAGTTATGAGATTGCTAATGAGAGTATTAGACAAGTCATTTAAATTGATTTTTCCATTAACATCTAAGGGAATTGGCTTACAAACTGTCAGAGAGCTCAGCACAGGTATGGGGTGAGCTCTACCCCACGGGTCCTTCCAGGAGGCCCAGGGTATAATGCAGTCATCTGGGAAGAGCTGCAGACTCATAATTCACATAAATCTCATCATTCACACAGCTGGGGAGGGAACTCTGCATATTCTGCTTACTCTGTTGATATTTGCTATGTTCTTCTCAACCAAAGCAAAACAAAAACACACCAATCTCCCTTTCTTTTGGAAGTCGCAGGTCAGGCTGTTAGGAAAGCACAAGCACAGCACAAAACCACAAGGGTATTTCTGACAGCTAAATTTGAAGCTGGCAGGCAGCAGCAGTGTGTGCTCAAAAACCATGCACAACGCTGAAAATGGCAGTTTCACTTCCTCAGTTTCACAGACAAAAGGAGGCACAGATCAATGCAGACTTCCACCTGTAAACACTATCAGCAACTTATCTATCTCCCAACTACAGAAGGATTCAGGCCTTTTTCAGAGAAAGGGTCAACCTAACCAAGGATTTCATTTATACCCAGAAAAATGACTGGAATATATAAGAAATGCATTGGTTCAAACAACACAGATGACTTCCCAGTTTCAAAATCCAGATCTGTTGTACAGCAGAAATTTACTCCCTTTCATGAGACCTGTGCCACAGCACAAACAACTAAAGCATTTTGTAAGTATATCTACAAGCAGTGAGGTCTTTTAATTTGCATAATTAACCAGGAACTCTTACCACACCTACCTTTGCCCAGTCAGAACTGTGAGCACTCTCGTGTGCTCATAAACCACTGCAGACAGGCTCAAAAGGAAGCAGGAACCTTTTCTAGCTATTAAACCAGTATTTGACTTCCACTAAGAAAACAACCAAATACAATTTGGCACCACTCCTGCCTTTCCCTACCACTCTTCTTAAGTCTTAAATGTGATTCCACAATACTCTCTGGAGGGCAGGTCTACCAGGGATCTCCTCTCCATGGCACTTCCCAACATCACCTTCCAAAGCATTCCCCTCTACACCATCAGTTCTAGACTCCATTAGAATGATACTGAAACTCTTTTTCACAAAGGCTTTCAGGAAGAGCCTGGCTTTGCAAATATTTTAATTATTTATATCAATTGAACCAATTTTTGTCTAGGTTTAATGAACTGGCAGTGCAAAAGGATAACAGTTTTGTAGCTACCTTGTACCAACAATCCCTTTTTTGGAGAGAAATTATCTATTATCTGATCTCCTTTTTTTCACTTAATTTCCCCCCTTAACTGAAAATCCTTCTAATCTCTTAACTTTTCTACATATCTGTTAGGCAGAAGGGTAGACTTCTTTGAAGGAGGTATCTCTCAATTCAACACAGACAACAGAATAACACAATAAGCATCCCTATTAAAACAAGAAAAAATTTATGTTATTTTCTCCCAATGGATAAGCCCATTATTACATTATGCTCTATCATCCTTCTCTGATTAAAAGCATCAGGTACAAAAAATCAGAGTTAAACATCACCTTTCAATGTGTCTCACTCACTTCCTTAAATCCAGCAACTAAAAGCACTAGGCCCTCCTACTGAAACAAGTATCAAGTTCAGATCCTCAATGGGCAAAGGGAAGGAGCCAGCCACAGAAAATCAGTTTTCAGAGCAGTTTCACGCTGACCAACATAAGCTGGCAGAGAGATAAGCCATCTCTTACCAGCTCCAGACAGGTTTCACCAGGTGCATACAATTTAATGGACAACATACCTGTTTCTAGTCGTGAGGAATATTGATACAAGAAATATAAATTCACCAAGTAGAGAAATCCCGTTCCAGGTCCCACTGGGAAGAAGAAAGTTGCCGTTATCGGCCGCCAGATCTGTCCAGATCAAAAGAGAAAGATCTATTTACAAACTGCAGAATGAACTCATGTGCACAGGCTTTTTATTTACATTCATTACTTGATAATGAATGAAAACTTGGAACATCAAGAAGGACATTAAAAATAGCCCAAGTATCGATTGTTCCTGCTTCAGCAGCTTTTCTAGCTGTGGTGTTTTCTTTCAATCTGGTAAGCAAAGCTATTAAGACAACATCAGAAATAACACACAACTTTGCAAACTGCTTTCCATCACATCTCTGCAGCAGTGAGTCTTTAATACAGCACAAAAGAGATTCACTGGGCAAGGATGCTACCCTGTTTAAAAACCAGCCATACAAAACCCATTCTTCCCTGCTGAACAGAGGCCAAAGAATCCACAGCCCTTAGCGTACCATTCCAGCCAGCACGTGCTGCTCTGAGCACTGGGGATCTGCTCTGGGACAGTCTCCCAGCTATGAATACTGGGCACAGCCAACTGCATGGCAGCACGTAGCAAGGATGGAAAATGTCTGGTCATATCATGAATGAGCTCTTTAAGCAGCAACATTTCCAAACTGAGTATTAGGATCCTGAACATCGCAGTTCAAGAAGGAATAACAGAACTAGAGCAAAAAACAGTCATTTATGCTACTAAATTTTGTGAACAATACATGAACCAAGGTACAGAGAGAGTCATGGATTTAACTTTTTTTTCCTTCTTCAGTGAAGATATAATGATATAACAGAAATTTTAAAATTGAAATCTTTTCCTTCGTTTTGAGCTCCTCCAATGAGTTTCCCCAACACTGAGCCTGTAACCTCACAGTGCAAGGAAAAATATGTCCAGTTTGAGACCACTTTTGATATTGCTATTGTACCCAGAAACACTGCATGTCTGACACCTGAAGGCATCAGCTGTTAGTTTACATGGAGCATATCTAAGCACAGAAGTTGACAACCCCAAAGAGAAGGTTTTTCAAATTCCAAACCAGAAGGTGCAAATGCACTCTGTTACAGAATCACAGAATATGTCATGTTAAAAGGGATCAGAGCGGGTGACCTGGGCCAACCTCCCTGCTCAAGCAGTCATTCTAGAGCACAAGATACAGGACTGCATTCACAGTTCTTGAATAACTCCAGCCAGCGAGATTCCACACCCTCCCCGGTCAGTCTGTTCCAGTGCATGGTCACCCAGGTCAGGTGGAGCCCCCCGTGGATCAGTTTCTCCCCGTTTGCATTCGTCCATCTTCTGACACTTCTCTTGTGATACTTATAGAAACTGCACAGGTTCCCCTCTCAGTCCTCTCCCCTCATGGCTGAGCAGGTCCAGCTCCCTCAGCCATTCGTCATCAGAGCTGCTCCAGTTCCTCTGTCACCCCCTCTGTACCCCCATCCCAGGAGCTCCACGTCTCTCTTGTAGCTCTGCCTCAAAACCTCCCGGGCCAGCTGCAGCCTGGAATGTTTGCACACCAGTAAACCCAGAGTTACAGCTCCCAAAGCCACGGCCACACGATGACACACAGCTGGGCAAGTCACCTGTAGCCACAGCTATAGAGTTCCTTGACAAAACAACCAGTGCCCACCAGAACAACTTCCACAAAAAATGTAGGAAAAACACACCAGAATGAGGCACAAGACGAATTACAGAGCTGCCAGGGGCAACAGCCCTCCTTCTGTCACCCTGGCAGGGACGCGCAGTCCGTCACCGCGGTGGGGGCCCTTGGGCCTGCGGGCTGGGCCCGGATTTACGCGGTGCTCTGCCCGCAGGCCCTGTAGAGGTTGAGCGGGAAGGCGGCTCCACTCCCGCCGGAGGGGCTCTGGTTCCCCCTGTCACCCCTGGGCGCTATTTCGGTGCACGGCGCCTCCAGCGCGGCCGTGGAGCCGGAGGAGCGGCCGGCCCCGCGCGTAGCCTCAGCGAGGCCCCACAGCGGTGCCGCGCACTACAACTCCCAGAAGGCCGCGCACGCAGCGACTCACAGTGAGCTACTGTAGAGGCGCCGCGGGGCACACCGGGAGCGGTAGTGCGGCCCGTACCTGGAAGCGGTGGATGAAGGCGTCGGGCCAGAGGAAAAGGTTGACGGGGCTGACGAGGCCCAGCTTGCCCACGAGCGGAACCGCGATGGAGCCGGCGAACCAGTAGCGCGTGATCAGAGGGATGCTTCGGAACCAGTCCCCCAGGTCCGACATGATGCAGCCGCGCCTGGCCGCCGCCCAGGCCTCGCCGCGAACCGGCCGCTGAAGAAGAGACGAGACGAGGGCTCAGCCACTCCCGCCGCCCGGTCACGGAGGGGACCCCGAGCCAGACGTGGCGCCACCGAATTCGGCCGAGCCGCCGCCGCTGCTTCCGGCCCCACCCCGGCAGCCGGGAGTCCCGCCCCGGGGGCGGAGCGGGGACCGACCCGCCGCTTCTGGGCGACGGGACTGTCGGGTCAGGCAGCGTCTGCCTTCCTGAGAGGCGCTTGTAATGCGGGGGCGCGGGCAACAGGAGGGAACCGGCAGCAAGTCCTGTGCCTGAGACAGGCTGCAAAAGCCACGTTCTGAGTGTCCTATTGCACTGCGTTATAAACACACTTGCCTATGAAGACGCGACGTTTTCACTCGTTTTTACTTCATTGCCCGGCGCTGGCCGCGCTCCACTCTCCGTCCCCACTCAGGTCGCCGCGCGACGCCCGCGAGGGAAACTACAACTCCCAGCAGCCCGCGAGGCCGCAGTAGGAGCGCTTCCATTCCCCGATATCTTGGGGGGAGCGCTCGCCACCCTTGCGGCTCCTCCCCATTGGTGAAGCGGGAGCGGGCTGTACCACGCGAGCGGCGCCCCCCGGCGCGGAGCGTGGGCGGAGCCCTAAGGGCAGCGCGGGAGCGGCGGCACCGGGCGGGGATGGAGCGCTGCGATCTGGGCGAGCGGCGGCGCGGGCCCATCTGGAGCCGCAGGGCGGGGGCGGCTGCACCGCGGGGGTAACGGGGCCGTGCCGGGGGCAGCGGCCGCCCGAGAGGAGCGGGCGGACGGGGCGGGGCCGGCCTGGGCCCACCTGAGCCTCTGCAGGGTGGTTGAAGGGGCAGCCGTGGGATAGCCGGTCAGATAACGAAAGGAGCGCGTTCCCCTCGGGTCACAGACTCGCTGCGGTTGGAAGGGGCCTCTGGAGATCATCCGATCCAAGCCCTGCCACGGCAGGGTCACCTAGAGCAGGGTCCAGGTGGGCTTGGAATGTCTCCAGAGGGGGACACTCCACCACTCCCTGGGCAGCCTGTTTGGTGCCCTGCCATCCTCAACATCAAGGTCTTCCTCCTGTTGAGGTGAAACTTTTGTGCTTTAGTTCAAGGCCATTACTCCTCGTCTTGTCGCTGGGCAGCACCGAGAAGTCTGGCACGGATCTTCTTGGCACCTGCCCTTGAGATGCTTCCACGCATTAATGAGATTCGCTCCTGAAGGCGGAGCAGGTCCCCAAGGAGGCTGTGACACCCCCGCACTCAGGCTGCTCAGCTTGGCCGGACACTTACCCTGGTTTAGGTGTCTTGAACAAAATGCTATGGGAGAATTCCAGGAGGTTAATCGCAGTGTGGTGTGCTGTGTAAATACTGCCTGGTCTAAGCTGAAGGGCAGCGGCACAAGTGCTGCTTTGCGGGCCTCTGTCCTGGGGGACTCTGGAGGCAGCCCCGTGAACTCCTGACTCTGTTCTCCTGGCTTAGTTCAGTTGCAGGGAAACTTTTGAAAGGCAGAGAGTGACGTTGAAAAGGTCTTGGGAGGTGCTGTAGCTGCAGTGATAGGTACTTGTGTTTCAGGGTGATTTTAGAAGCAGAAGTCATACTTTGTTTGTTAGGGTCTTTAATGTCATAATCCCACACAAACATCCCTAGATTTCGATTACAAATTTAAAATATTTTATCTTTATAATTTCATTTTTATGGCCATTTTATTGAAGAAAAGAATGGGCTTAATAGTGAGGTGCAATTAGTTTTATCTCTAGTCTGTACCATAGCTGTATGTGTTCACTCAGACTTTGTAACAAACACCCCAGCCCCATGAAGATGCTGAGTAGCATATTCTGTGTCTCAGGGCTATCAGCATCTCATATTACCATGGTCAGAGCATTCTGCAACTGCTCTGCAGTCTTTAATCAGCCTGCCAATATCTGGCACAGTTTTGGTGTTTAGCTTAACTGTGAATCCACATCCAAGTGATAATACAAAATTATTGGCTTGTTCAGTGTTAGGCAATAAATCCAGGAATAGCAGATCTTCCAAATCTCAATCTCCTGCTTCCCGGAAAACCCTTCCTCTTACAGTTTATTCTGCACATTTCTTGCTCTGTTTTATGTGGACAGCACCATACAAGGATAGAAGTGGCAAACTGGAAACTTTTGGTCTATAATAACTCAGATGAATAGTAATAAATAAGGCTTTCTTCATAGAATCATAGAATGGTTTGGAATGGAAGGAGCCTCAAAGATCACCTAGTTCCAACCCCCCTGCCATGGGCCTGGACACCTTCCACTGGACCAGGCTGCTCAGGGCACCATCCGGCCTGGCCTTGAGCACTTCCAGGGATAGAGCATCCAGAACTTCTCTAGGGAGCCTGGTTGTCTCACCACCCTCACAGTAAAGATTTTTTCCCTAATGTCTAATGTAAACCTACTCTCTTTCAGTTTAAAGCCATTCATCCTTGTCCTGTCATTCTAGGCCTTTGTAAAAGTCTCTCTCCACCTTTCTTGTAGGCTCCTTTCAGGTGCTGGAAGGCCACAATTAGGTCACCTCAGAGCCCTCTCTTTTCCAAGCTTAACAATCCCAATACTTTTGATGACTGTGAAAAGAAGTGATATTAAAACTGATTTCCCCCCCATCTAAACAGACTGGTTTCTTACAGTAATGCACAGCTTCTCAGTTTTCTAGAACATTTCTTTGCAGTGGTAATGATGAGCCAGGTTCCTTGCTGAGTGTTGAGTTGGGCTTTCAGATTCATCAGTATATATTAGTGTTATTCATTAATAATGGAAATCAGGTAACCAGGAACCACACAAAAGGATCGTGAATGGTGAATTTCCCCCATCTGCTTTACATGTTTCCTACCCACCTTCCAACCCAGTGAATTACTTCCTTTGTAGTATATTTTTAATATTAGAAATACATGGGTTTCATGGGAGATTTTTCATAGAACATGGAAAAATAGAATTGTAAATTCATAAGATAGAAACATTTTAATCCTATGTCTTACAGATATAAAGGTAATAAAATGATTCAAAGCATGGTTGTTTTGCTGGCTTTCTTCACAGAGTTATGGTGAACATCATTCACAGCGTCCAAGGGTACCATTCCAAGACAATACATTTTCTGAATGTGGCTTTTGACAGTTCTGGGGATTCCCTCCTCGCTGGAGACCGCCAAGGGAATATCTATGTTTTTGACTTGAATGGGAACAGGTAAGAATATTTCTATCAAGACTTTTTAATTGTCTGAGACATCTGTAGCATTAAGGGGTATGGAATTTGCCTGGAAAGGATCCCACAGGTCAGGTTTTAACTAGATAGTTTTAAATAGGTAATCATTTGCTCAGGGCTAAAAGTTCAACCCAGTGCCTTGTGTAGGCTCCCTAAGTGTTATTTTATTGTTTAGCTGCTCAAAAAGATCAGAGGCTTGCAACTGGAAAAAGAACAGCAATGCCATAGAACTTTAGGGCTACCACCAGAAGTTACTCTTGGGCCAGTACAGATCAATGAGTGAGCCACAAATTGCAGTAGACTAGACCAAGTGCTTTCATTTGCAGAAATACCAGTATATCAACCAGTCTTTCAGCATTTTACTACTGAGTTTTAAAATACTAGCACTGATTTTTAGATCTATTATAATTGGATATTATTTTCTTACTCCCTTCTTCTGAGTTTATTTTTTCTCTCTGTAAAATATATTGAAACTAATTAAATTATTACTTCACTTGACATTAAATGAACCTAAGCTTCCTAACACAATGAGAATGTGTATTTTTAAATAGGTTCAACCTTGTTCAGAGAACAATGCAGGCTTGCACTGCTTTGGCATTTAATCTTCGCAGAAAGACAGAGTTCCTCGTGGCTTTGGCAGATTATTCTGTTAAGTGCTTTGATACAGGTAAGGAGAAGTTTCAAGACTTAAATGCTATCTGTATTGGCATGAAAACTTACATAATTTTAGTTTTGATCTTACATTTTTCAATAATTTGTTTTATGGAAATTATACTATGTATTTCATGCCATCTGTCTGAAAAGAAAAGTTTGGACTCGTGTTGGTTGTAGTCCTTGGGTAAATGAACTTAAATGAACCTTTTGCTTTGCCAAAGTTCTTTATTCTCACTGAGTCACGCAGGCATTTGTTTAACTGAAGTCCACCACAGGATTGCAGTTAGGTATGTTACCTTTTTTTTAAGCAGTTTTTTATATGTTTACTTAGAATAAGGTACTGTATTAAAATAAAGCCAAAACCAGTATGTTAGTTTGCAACTGAACAAATTCTTGACTATATTTACAGTAAAATATTTGAACAAAGTGACAATGTACGCTAAAAGAAATGTCAATACTTTTGAGTATTCAAGTAATTCTATATCCTTATTGAAAAGCAATATTAAACATTAACATTACAGCTGTGTGTCTCTGTCTTGATTAGAAGTAAAATGGTGAAGGGCAGTCACAATTCATTCTTCATAAATTATTCTTTACCTATCAGAAAATGCATTTGTAATGTCTCCATTATATCCAATTATTCTCTGGATTTAAATATTTTTAAAAAGCTGTAGGAATCATCTACAGTTTTAGGGCTTGAGATCATCTGTAAAGATTTTAATGTAGCACAATGTTCCTCAAAATAGAGGAAGAGTCACAGTTAATGTCTGAAATCCCCTGCACTCTTTCTCTTCCTTTCAACAACAGCAAGACCAAAATTAGATAATTGGATGCACTTAAAAAAATCTTTCTTACTCCAGAGAGTACTGCATGTTCATGTGGTGCTGTTTCCAGATATCAAGTCATACTGAAGGATGTTCTAAAATATGAATGGTACTCACCCAAATCAGTGCAGTTCCTTAGGGTATTAGACACTTCTTACATGTTGGGCTCCATCCCCTTCTTTAGAAGACACTCTAATCCCATGTCACCTCTCAGGTGATGATGGCTTTAAGCACTCCATTGTCTGTAAGCACAGCAGAAAGTTTGACTGTTGGTCTTTATGAGCTGCTTTATAGCCATTTCCTATCTTTGATGCCACAGCAGTAGCTGGAACCACTCCATGGGCTGCCAGGCAAACCACCCAATGTAAACAGTGTAATTGCCACCCGTGCAGTTTGGTTGCTGAGGGAAGATTAGTGGTCATGCAGTCACAAGTGGGAGACATTGTAGTCAGAGGAACCATTTCCTTAGAATGCAGTGCACAGCATAAAAATGTTTAAGGTTCTAAAAGAATTAATGAGCTGTTGCTTTCTGACTCTGCCTTTCTGTAGTCATAGCCCGTTGTCATTAAACCTTTTTTCTTTGCACCTGTAAATAGTTGTGTAATCATTCACACATTCTGTCCACAAGTAAAAACAAGTGCAGAATTCTAACTAGAACATTCAGTCTCAGCTTCTGTGGGTGTTCACATCAGATATTCTGTGAGGCATGCTGAACTTAACTGATCATATTGTTCATGGCTTTTTAAGTTTGATTTTTAGGCTAAATGAATCAAGTCTTTGCAAGCTGGCTTTCTGTGCAGAACTGAGCATAACTTGTAAAATGTTATTTAGAGGTGAGGAGAAGGTTGTTTCTCTAAGGTATAACACCTATATGAAGCCTGATACCTTTGTTTCTTGTGTTTTGGGCTGTGATGGCAAATGGTTATGCTTAAAAGTCTCTCACAGCATAGTGTTGACAATAAAGACTAAAGTTGTAGTTGTTCCACTTCGAATGGCTTTCATATCTTTTTCATCAACTTCTGCAGGAACCCAGGAGCTAGTTAGTTGGATGAGAGGCCATGAATCTTCTGTGTCTTCCATCTCTGTCCATGGCTCAGGCAAGTATGCCATCACCACTTCCACTGATACAGCTCAACTGTGGGACTTGGACACCTTTCAAAGAATAAGGAAACTGAATGTTCATCAGTCTGTGGGTATACAAAAGGTGAGTAAAGAGCAACTGCTAAAGGTGAACAAGCACAACACAGTAGGTACAACATCACATATTAAAATCACATTACTTGTAAATAGTTTTTAAAATACAGATGAATCTTTTTTATCATCTTTTGACATCTCAACTTTTATCCCATCATATCACCCAGACCACTGAAATAATGACTCAGTAGTTGCAAAGATCTCCTGGGAACTTTTAAGGAACTTCCAAATTTAGAGATACTCAAAACTTGTTTGGACATGACCTTGACTAACCCAGTTTAACTTGGAAGTTGGAACCATCTTCTAAGCTGACCTTGCATCAGCCTAGGGTGGGCTCAGAGGACCTGTGTAGATTGATTCCAACCTGCATGGTGGTAGGATTTAAGGGTGTTGTTAAAAAACAGTTTTGGTGTCATAATGGTAACTTCAGACAGTCACCACCACCTGCCTCATTCAGCTTCTTATTCCAAAGCTCTTCTATCTGTGCAGGCAGAGCTCTGAATGTAGGAACAAACGAGGCTTCAAAGGAACTCAGCAAAAAGAAATCACTGCTTCTCAGCCTAGTGGTTTCTTTGGTTCTGTTTGCTGCACAGACACACTGGGACAGCATGGGATGAGAAGGATGACATGTTTGTATCGGGGAGTGGTTTAAGTAGGTCTCCCTTAGCATTACACTATTTAAACAGGTCTGCCTGCGCCACCAAATGTCACACTTTGGTCTAGGTACTACAGAAAGTCCTGACCCAGTGCCTGAGCATGCCTTGCACACGTGCTGCCCTGCAGTGAATAGTCTGACAAACACCACTTCAAACCAAGCCTCTCGTCAGGCTGGCCACTAAAAAGCCATGCTGCTTTTGCAGAGAACCAGGCTATTCATTTGAGTGTCCTCACCCACTTCTGGGTCAGGCAGAAATTCTGTCAGCTTAAAATAGTCACCTAGCAATTACTGGGAAAGATCATCCATAAATTTTTGTTTGTTTGTTTTATTAAAACTGTTGTGTAGCACATGTTGCTAAAATAATTACACCATCTTTCCTCCAAAGATGGATGCATTTCTCTAGTGGAGATTTTCCTAGTGCTCAGTATCTTTCTTTCTTTGTATAGGCTATGTGTAGGGACTTCTTATTGGTAAGTGGCTCTTGGAATTTGGTAGGATGAGGATGTTGCAGTATGAAAAAAACTTTTAAAGCCAAACAGTAGAGATTATGATTGAATTAATAGATCACATTTGGGAATCAGGAACCTGCTCTCTTTGGTGCTACTATTTCCTATAGGACGTTATGCAAATGATTTAGATTTCATTTTCCTGTCTTTAGAATAGTGATGTTTGTTCTCGTCCCATAGTCTAAGACATACAGGTAGATATGTGCTTTACTGAAGTTCAGATTTATTATTAGACTGCAGGCCTGACACTCAGTGTGCAAAGCTGGATTGTTGCTTGCTCTCTGAGCCACTGTAGCAGTGTCACACCCATCTTGTGTGCTTTTTGGTCCCTCTTGAGCCCAGTTGCACTCCAACATACACCTTCTGTTAGGTTGGCATGGGGCAAAGCTAATTTTAAAATGTAGAGACTGAGGTGCAGCATAAACAGACAGCAGGTGTGACAGATGAGAATACAACACATCTACAATGATCATTTCCAAAGCATCACTGTTTATTCAACAGCTGCTTGTGACTATCCTTTGGTATTTTTCTATGGCAAAGCAGAAAATTACCAACTGTTCAGTATTCCAGTTTACCAAAATTCATCTGCTCTCAATTCTTTGTCTGGTATTCCTCAGGGAGCCTGAAGGAGGACAGACAGCTCAGTCTGTCTGAAGATAAATTACTCTGGTAGCTGAGATGACTCTTTTCCCCACAGGTTACTTTTGCTCACTGTCAAGTGACTCATTTGGCCTGAATGTCCAATTTCCAGTTACTAGGATGAAACCCAGCCCACATATCCATATTTCCAGATTTTCAAGGCCCTAAGAGATCATTCAGAACAAAACTACGAACTTTGTAGCACTGACTTAATCTCAGCCACTGATGTCCCCAGCGTTTATATTGTGTCCTTGCTGCACTCATTGGGAACAATAAAGTTTAACAGTCATAAAAACAAGACCGATAAAATTTAACAGTTATTTCACTGAGTTAAACTGGCTTAGCAAAGGGTAAAACACATTTTAACCAGTGCATGGAGAGCAACCCTATTCTTCTCTAGGCTGTCCAGCAATAGCCACACCTGCCATGTTTTATTTTGCCATGCACTTTGGTAATTTAAAATGTACTTCCTTGACAACATCCCATTTTTTTCTTTTCCATATTCTTCCAGGTTTTTTTTCTTCCATTGAGTAACACCATTCTCAGCTGTTTCAAAGACAATTCTGTTTTTGCATGGGAATTTGATACTCTTCACTGTAAATACCAGTTGTCACCTCCTGTAGAAGGTTCTGTATTATTTTATAAGGTGTTTGCTGTTACCAGGTAAATTGCTATTTTAAACATTCTAAAGGTAGACTATGAAAAATATGGCTTTAAGCAGATTCTTCTTCTTTATTTGCAATACTTTGTGGAAGTATTGATCTATCTACTATGATAAGCTTTTGAATTCTGCTGTGACTGATACTTTCAGCAAAGATCAGTAGCAGTTTTTATTATTGTCCCATAACAGTTGAAATAAATTAGGTTGATTTTTAATGACCACTAAAATAAGGTTTAAACTTCATTTTATAATATCCTTTAAGGATAATATCCTATCCTTTACTAAAGCAAATTCTATTATTTAGGAGCTTTTTTGTTCTTTCAGGAGAGTATCACAGGAATAATGGCCAATTCAAAAGTGATTTGAGGGCATAGAACAAAATGAACAATCTCTCTTTTTAACTAACAGTAATTTAAATTATAATGTGCTAATGGAAGCTTCCCCTGTGATGCAGGGATGGTCGGACTTTGGTAGCTGGTGGGAAGTCAAATCATCTTCACTTATGGTGTTTGGAATTGAAGCAGTTGATAAAAATAATCCAGATGCCAGAGAAGGTGCGAGCTGTCCGTCACCTGGAATTCCTCCCTGACAGTTTTGATGGGGACTCCAATCAGGTCAGTTTTTTCATAAAGCTCAAGACAAGAGTATTTGGATAGTGGATTCAACACCTGTACTTGGAGGGCTTTTGGGGGGCTCTGGGGATATAGAGGTATACGATACAAAAGGAAAGTTACTGTGCTGAATCTTTGCTCCTTTAGCTTCATGGAATGTCATTGCTGAATTGGGTATTCCAGGTATTCCACTTTGTTTTACATTGGCAGTATTAATGGTTGAATCCTTTTAACTTGTAGGTCCTTGGAGTGTTAAGTCAAGATAATATTATGAGATTTATCAATATAGAAACATGCAAACTTCTTTTTGACATTGGGAGTCCTGAAGAGGGAATTAGTACAGCTGTGATTAGCCCAAATGGACAGTATATTGCTTCAGTAATGGAAAATGGGAGCCTTAACTTATACAGTGTCCAAGCTTTGACTCAAGAAGGAAATAAGGTAGAGTATTTTACATTTCTTAAAAGAGTAGGAAGTCCTCTTAAAGATGATCTTTGTCTGCATAAGCAGACTGCATACGCAGTAGTTTGCAGAGGTGTCGTATTTAACAATACAAAGAAAGAAAAAGTGATTTGTACAGTTTCCTTCCTAGTTCCTCCAGCCTGTCAGGTAACTTGGTGTTTTTAAGGTATATATAGTGTTGGAAGGGGGAGATAGTATTTCTTTATATAGCAATTTGTGTGCATCAATTTCTTTTTCTAATGGTGTTTTGGAGGAGATGGAAACAGAATAATTGCGCCTCTTCTGTTCCATTTCGTACAGGAAATACTTTGCAGCTAATGCTCTCTTAAACTGTGGGCACAAATGGTGTTTTTGTTACTGTGATTTTATTCTTCTTACTGTGTTATTGGATACCAGCACCCATCATTTATGGCACAATCATACACTCCTAATCCTCCCTAAATAACAAACATTCTAAATACCAGTTCTTATTTTATTACATTAATTTATTAATGGGAGTCAGGTTTCTAAATACAGAATTCCATATATCTTTAATCACCATGTCTTTGAAGTAAACAGTAAGCAGCTCTGGATAATGATGGAGCTGGAGCTGAGGAAGGATGTGTAAAGATGTCACACGCATTCCATTTGCACTTTTGCTGACAGTTTGACATGAACTGGGATATCCACTTTGTCACTTGCTTTCACAATCTCCAGCATTGAATTAATTAATACCTGCCTGACACTGAAGACTAATTAAAGTTTGTAAAGGTGTTCTGTATTCTTTTAACTGGTACTATAGAAATGCAAAATATTTTAATGACATTGAGAAACACACTAAAGTAAATAACCTTAACAGTGCATGATACACATCTATAGTATCCCAATTATATTTTTACTGTTTGCTAAGCAAGGGAATAACATGATGTTTGAGTTAGCTTGGAAACTACATAAACCTTCCCATAGTTAGAGCAGTTTTATTTGTGACATCCTTTTCCAGGAGTATACAATCTGTATCTGTTTATTTATAGTATAAATGTGGTTCTAGTCTTCTTTTTATGGCCATCATACTCAAAAATGTAGCATATAAAATAAACAACAAATTATATTTCTGTGTAATCTGTTTTACAAGATTTTAACCAAGGTATTTGCACCTAATACTAGCCTCCATCATTCACGGTCAAAGTTGTAGAAGATGGGCCCAAGTACACATCAGAGGCAAATAAACTGATCACAAAAGTGACTTCAGAAAGGTCAAAGGGGCCATGGAAGTCCAAACAAAGCAAAATTCAAAGCAGATTGCTGAAACTGCAAGCAAATACATCACTTGAAAATAAAGAGGTAGGAAGAAATTGCAAATATTTTGTCCTTCAGTCTGCAGTGTTTATATTTCATTGCCATTCGCTTTAAAAAATAAATTCAGGCACTGAAGCACTTGGATATTTGAGCAGAGCAGGGATTAAGGAAATTTTAGTACCATCTTCTCTCTCTACTTAGCCTATACTCCTACAGTATGTGGCACAGTCATAGCTGCCTCCAGCCTGGGGTACCTCTGCAGTTGTTCAAGCAACTTGTGACACATTTGGTATTTGCTAGATCTGATCTGCTTCCCTGCAGAAAGCCAACTGGCACATCTAAAATGTCTGCCTAGAATTCATTTCCTTTTTTTCTTAATTATTTACAAGATGAGTTACATTTATTCCCCTCTGTCATCACAGTGCCATTTTCTCTCTCTGTCTTTACCTTGTGTCTTTTATGTGTGTGTGCATATATATATATATATATATATATTCCTGCTTATGTGTCACCATATGATCTATTTCTTATGTTATTATTCTTTATGGTTTGCTATATGCATCATTTATTTGTACACAGTTCAGCCAGTTTGGGTCTGATCTGCTTCTGACTAAAATCAATGGCAGCTGTTCTTTGAGTTCAGGAGACAATAAATGATGATGGAATTACCTTTTGTTGTTGTTGAAGTTCCTGGGACTATGTAGCAGACAGCAATACATGCTTGATTTTTTTTCTTTGACACTATGTGATAAACTTCAATATTTAGCCACTCTCATTGATTAGAGTGCAAAGAAAGAGAAAATGGTTACATTTATTGTTGATCTCCTGTTTTGTAGAATGAATTACCAGGTGGATTAAACAAGAAACGTCTGCAGGCCTTATTGAAAGGATTTGGAGAATATCCAGCAAAGTACAGGTGGTTTTTATGTGCATGTTCATGCTTGCACAAAATAAAATTGCTTGTGTTTACTGGCCTATGAAAAAGAATTTCCTTGACTAAGGCTGCATTTTAATTGCAGGATGTTTGTTTGGCGTTCCTTATTACAACTTCCTGAAAACCACTTGGCATTCAGTAGCCTGATAGATAGGGGAATCCACAGTGCATTTGTAAATATTCAGAAAGAGTATCCTATCAAAAGTGGGAAACTGCTGAGAGTTCTACAGAGGTAAAATATATATTTGTATTTATTTAAAATAGTACTGATTTTTATTTTCAAATAGTCATCTGAAATGTATCCAGTAGGTGGAAACAGCTGTAAGAAAATTTCTAAAATGACATAGTAGTGCCCACATGGTGTTTTGTTTTGGTAACTCCTGCAATCCTGCATCTGGCTTGAAGTTCACAATTTTTCTATGTTGTGGTTGTAAAATACACGCTATATTTTTATTTGGTTTTGGATCAATGTTTCCTACACAACATTTTTTTGTTTGCCTCTGTGTACAGGACCTTGTCAGCTCTAGCTCACTGGTCTGCTATCTTTGCTGAGACACCTTACATGCCTTTGCTAGCATTCCCATTTGTAAAATTATTCCAGAACAACCAGCTGATCTGCTTTGAAGTTGTTGCTACAGTAGTAGGTAAGCAATGATTTTAAAAACTCAGATATGCTTCAACATGTTTAAGCTTTCCAAAGCAAAAGAGCTTTTCCTGCTGAAATGAATAAGTTATTTCCTTATTTATAGGTCACCATGGTGTTACCAGGAATTAATATGGAGCTTAAAACAAAAACCTCAAAATATGAGACTTCCTTTTGCAGTGTTGCTAGCAAAAACTTAGCAGTTTTAACAGTGTTTGTAAAGTCTAATTGAAATGTATCTAGCATTTGCAAACCCATGTGTATCTAATGTAATTATATCATAATAATTAAGTCTCTGAGACACGGGAAAAGTAGTCACAGCCATCCACCCCACCTGTCACCTGCTCCCAGCCAACAGGGAATGATCTATTTCAAGGCTTGAATCTCTCTCAACTAAACTCTGTTTAGTTGTCTTTAGCATGTGGTAACTCAAAACTAGACATTTGTCTGAACACTGGCTGTGGCAGTCTTCTGAAGAAACATTCTAAATTAAAGTGCTTTACACTTAAATTAGTTGTTGTAGCTGCTGCTAAATCTACAGAAGATATATGCTGCCAAGCATACATACCCACTTTGCAACCACCTGCTGTTGGTGAATAAATATCCAAGTTTACAGAAAGTATTCTTAGTATGTTAAAAATTACTTGATCCAGGCTGTAGTTTTGTGAGGCAGAAAAACTGATTTAAGTATTCCCATCTGCCTCCCATGCCTTAGTCCCACAGCTCATAGATTTTTTTTTCACTTTGTATTTGAGCCAGATCAGTTCTTCAGTCTGGTTCACAGTATACTGACACAAAAACCCATGCCAGTGCAGCTGGAGGAGCAGTGTACTGTGGGAATGGTTTAGGAACACTAGGAAACAGAAGAGATGGGAGTATCTTAAATAGGTTTTGCTGCCTGAAACAACATCTTAAATGCATCAGCTTGGTAACCCAACTTCAAGGTTGTCATAAGGCTTTTGCTCTGGATTACAGTGGATTGTGTTCAGCTTCTTGTTCTCTTTCAGTTAATTTTTGCCAACACTGGTTTGAGTACTTTCCCAACCCTCCAATTAATGTCCTTGGTATGATGGAAAATGTTTTGGCACATCATGACAAAGAACTGCTTCAGCATTTCATAAAATACAATGTGACTTCACAGGTAATAGTCTAGACAGTTTTTGTATACAAAAATGTACTGCAGTGAATAATAGTGCTGGTCTTTTATTTGATGTATTTCTAGTTTGGGGGAGTTTTCATTAAATAACAGTGAATTATGTGGGAGTGTAAAGAATATATCATTGATTTCTTGGTTTTTTTCCCTTGTCCATGATCATAGGTATGCTACTTTAGTTCTTTAGAAATTCTTTGCTTTCAAGTCCACATTCCTTAAAAATCTACTCATCAAATTATAAATTTGATGAGTAGATTTTTTTAACATGGACATAATTGTGATGAATTAATTTTCTAATCCCTGTTTATCATTAGGGATGATTTCAGCTTCACAAATCTAAACAGAACATTTAGACATCCAGTGAAATAAGAAATGTATTTGTAATCACCCCAGATTAACTTTGCATGTTTAGAGTAGGTGGTGAAACTTATCTTGAAATGTTCTGTTTATTTCCTTTTTCATAAATTAGTAGATTCTTTGTATAAGGCAAGAAAAATCACATTGTTTCTTTAAAAGGAATGGCAAAATTGTACTAATGGATTATTTTGTCAATTTTCCCAAATAATTTAGGTTTATTCTTGGCCTCTCCTAGAAACACTATTATCTGAGGTTCTAACAAGAGAAGAATGGCTGAAAGCCTTCGACAATATTTTCTCCAACCATCCTTCATACTTTCTAATGATTGTCATTGCCTATGTTATATGTTCCAGAGCTCCTTTGCTCCACTGTAATCAAGCAGCAGATTTTGAGGTAAACATTTTCATATTTAAGTTAATCATGTGGAAAAGATGTATAAAACATTGTATCTGTTGTTAGGTTACAAGGAGATCCATTTCCAAATTAATATCTGGTACTTGACAAATACACAATAAATGAGTAAAACACTGAGCAGTTTCCTGCAGTTTCATGCAAGGAGAACTTTAAAAGTTTTCATAAGCTTTCTAATGTCCCTAAAGGCCATTTTTAAAATTTCAGTAGTTCATCAAACACAAAATAATTCTGTCTCTTTTTTGAGGATCTAGTATGGACTTCTGCCTCTGGAGGTGATACACAATAATTCTGTGATGTTGTATCATTATCCTCTTGTCAGATTTTCAAAATTAGTCAGTATTATTGGATGTTCTCTGAAGCTAAATCAGAATGTTTCCTTATGTTTAATATTCCATGGGAAGAGGATTCTTTTTCTTATGAAAAATCTCTGTAGGCAGACAAAGGGTTCCACCTCTAAAATGTGCTTATGAGCAGTCAATTTGACTGACATCAAGCAGATAGCATTACTGCTATGTTTAATTATGACCATTTAGAAATTTTCTTGGTAGATAAGATCTTTGACAGGAAGAATAGTCCTGCAAGAAGAGAAACTTCTGAGCTTCATGGCTGAACACTGAAGGTCAAGGCAGGTTTATCCAGTGGTAGGAGTCACTGTTGGACACTCTAAATTGACACCCAGCTTACCAAATCCCTTACACAACTGCCATTTGAAGAGAAGGAAAAGAACCACAGCATCCTTTCCCACCTTGAAGAAGTTTGGCTCAAGTCACTTGAGCTGGTGATGTTTTATGAATTGGTAGGGAAAACTTTAAAAACTTTTTAAATTAACTGTTGACATATATATCTTACTATTTTTCATGATAATTCCCAGATATGTGTCTTAAAAATAAATATATATTTGTGTAAAAATACATAAAAGTGCATAATCTTGTGTAGAATGTAAATGGCAGCCTGTCTCTTACAGTATTTCTTTCATCATCGGAACAACGTGGACATTAATGTTGTGATTAAGGAAGCCTATCATCTTATGGAGACTACACCTCTGGATATCCATCCACAGCAAATGCTTGATGACTTCACACCACTTACAAAAGGACAGTACCCTGTGTTTAATAAATATCCCATGTTCATTGTGAATTATCAAGCTCAGAAATGGGAGAAGATCAGACAAGATGAAATTGAATACTTGCGAGAGAGGTATTAGTGAGAAATTGAAGACTTAGTCTGGGAAGGACAGGTGGACATAATTGCCTTTGTATGCTGTAATGTGTAGTCTTGAGAGATAAGAAAATTCAGGAAAAGAACTTGAAATAGCTGCTAAAGGTTGAGTTACTTGGTTTGACATGTTTTTACATTAAATCATTAGTCTTATCTTAAATAAAAAAAGTCTGCTAATTAGCAGAAGATATTGGGCCACAAGTCACTGAACTTGGAAGCTCATAGCCAGAGCCTAAACCTCTGTTGACCTTGTGGGGCCCAAGTTTTGAAGGGGCAGGAGTTCTTAGCTTGCTATTGAAATCAGTGGGTACCATGATGCCAAGGCACCCTTAGAAACGAGGTATTATTAAGAATGTGAGGAAGAGAGTACCTGCACTCATCTGTAATGCCCTGTTGTCTCTAACAGTCAGTATGGTACCTCTTCCTCGTGTACTTTGTCACTGTGGAGGGGATGCCATATTCTTTCATGTCATCTCATTTCAGCAGTTCTTTGCTAGTGCTGTCATCAATTTCAAAGTAAGCAAGTAATTTCTTGATATTTGGTTTGAATGATTAACACGACTTCCTTCCATGTAGACAATTAGCACATGAATCAGAAGCCAAAGCACAGGAACAGAAAGCAGAAGATGAAGCCTGGTATCAAAGGCAGAAATTACTTCAAGAAGCTGAAGAACAGAGACAAAAAATCCTACTGGAAGAAGAGAAGTTGGCAGAACAGAGGCAGAGGTATTAGAATATAGGAAGCATTAGGGGTCTGGCTACTGTAGCCTGCTATTACATTTTTTACCATGAGTAAAGGAGAAATAACCACTAATTTGTATAAATTGTAATGTGGGATAGCTGTGGTCTGGTGGGTCATATTTTGGCTGGGAGTTAAGTGATCTGGGTTGTATTACTACCTCACCTCTTACTCCCTGGAGGGAATACAAGAGATTAGAGGTCAAGTCACTTCATATTCTTGTCTCAGCTCCCAGCCATTTTTCTGGTTCCTTCAGATTGGGAAGTCTCTTAAACAGTCAATTGCTGTGTGCCTGCACACTGAGACTTCAGACTTGCATTGTGGGCAGACCCACACTGCAGATACAAGAGTCACTTACAGGATCAGTGACTGTGCACAGTCTTGGACTTCTAGTGGATCTAGATAAACAACTGCTTTGTGTATCAGTTTATAAGCAAAGAGTTGTGATGGTAATTAAGCTGAACTGTAAGTCTGTACCTTTTGCAACTGTGAAGGTTTAAGAGAATTTCAACATCTCGATAATTTCTTAGATGAACTACATGTAATTGGAGAATCATTTAAGTTGGAAATTACCTTTAAGATCATCAAGTCTAACAGTTAACCCAGCACTGCCAAGTTCACCACTAAACCATGTCCCTAAGCACCACATTTTTGAGCACATCTCCTAAATCTCTGTAACCTACAGAGTTGGGTTATTTTTTTAAGAGGACAGCAAGCCTTTATTTACAAATTAGTCCTTGAGTTTCTGGTTTTGTTCCTTGAAAGAGTTTAATATTTACCAAATAAACTTGTGACTAATTTTATGCAGGAAGAGGTACCAGGACACTGGCAGTTATTCTAAGGAGTAGTTTCCAGTTTTGGACCCTTACAACATTAAACTAGTACTTATTAAAGTGGAGCAGAAACAGGGCACAGGACTATAAAGCTTAACTGGAGATATTGCCATTAGAAGATGTGTGTCTGTGAATTTAATTTTGTCTCATAAATGAAAACTGGACATTTTACAGGAAAGAAAGCAGCCATCCTAAGCTTTGTTAAGCTGGAGATGAGCTCATACTAATTAATGGCTAACTGCATTGTGTGTTTGTGCTCTTTGGTACTGACCTTTTACATATACAGTATCATTTCTGTTATTTGTTTATTTCTGTTTATTTTGGCCTTGAAGGCTTGCTGTGGTGAAAAGAGAACTGAAAGTAAAGGAACTGCAACTTTTAGATGCTTCAAGAAGGCGTTTTCTGAACTACCACCAAGATCAGCTTCAAATGGAACTGAAATGTCTCGATGATGAAATTGCAAGAAAGGTTGAGTATTGCTCAAGTAATTCTTTTCTGCAAGGGTTAATAGGGAAAAATAAACAAGGAAAAAAGGCATAAGTAAAACTTTAGTTTATATACTATGATTTGTGAGCGCAGAGGTGTATTTAGCATGAGGTGGACTTCTTCAAGTGGTAAATGCATTATTTATCAGTCAGTGGCAGTGTTGAAAAATGTGATGAGCTCCTTAAAGGACTAGTGAATTCTCAGCTGTCTGTGGGCTCTATGTCCAGATTGCAAATTAACTCTGCCATTGATTGAGAGGCTCCACAGTGGCCTCTGGCCAGGCCTGGCTCTGCTCTGAATCACTAACCCAGGCACCATGGCATGCAGTTGTGCCACGAGAATGGTGCTGAGAATGGAAGGGTTTGCAGCTCATGGGCACTTACTGAGCCTTTGCAGGGCTATTCCTTGTGTCTCAGCAACACACTTCACAGAGCACAGTGCAGCTGGGTGGCTGTTTCTGCAGTCAGGGCACTGTAACACTCTGCTGCAGCTCAGCTCAGGTTCTGCCAGGTGCAAAGCAGCCACTTGCCCTTCTGCCCACTGCCCTCCACAGCATTCTGGCTTCAGGGACTCCTTCCTTGATTCAGAGCTGCATGTGGCAGGTTTTTAACATTAGTTCAAGACTGGTATTTCCCTAACATAGCTTGGCTGGATGCAAAACTCTTCTATGCCTCTTCTCCACCTTGCCCTGTGCTTTTGTTATGCAGTATTTTCCATTCTTCATATGACAGAAAACTAACCAGAACTTAGGGGCATAGGCATTTGGACATTCTTTTTGATAATGTTTTTTTAAAGCAGAATAATTTCTTTACTGTATTTCTATGTGTTTCTCTTCTCCACAAGGCATCTGTGAGACAGCAGGAAATAAATGCTGTCCAAGATATAGAACCTGAATCACAGAAACAGATTTTTGAAAAGGTAATTACTGGGGAACTGTACTAAATACAAATATTTAATGGTTGTTCCTTTGAAGTCCTTGGATTTGGTTGTGTTCATGCAACCACACCCTGTGAGGAGATATGGGGGCCTAGTATTTTTCTTTTTTTTTCCTCTTTAATGAATTTTTTTTAAGAGTAAATCCTCTGTTGATAGAAGCATTAACACAATTCACTGTTATTTTGGACAGTTTTGCGTGAAAATAGTTATATCCTCCCCATTTTGTTCTTCTCCTCTGCTGAGGTACCATTTGGTTGCTACAGGGTTTAGTTATGGGCTCAGCTGCTTGAGGGAAGTGAGGAACATGTAAATAAGAAATAAGTGTATAACAATGTGTTCCTCATCCAGAAACTCCCACTTTTTCATCTGTGATATCCAGACATATCTGCATTTTCTGGAGAGAACAGTATAGCAGATTGATGTAGGTGATGAAAAATGTCTAGTTGCCAACATCATTAAGCAAAAAGGAGTGGATGGTTCATCAGGAATGTGCAGTTCCTTTCTGAAATTGCTTGATTTATTCATAAATATGGCTATTCAGTAATAAATGGCTTTAATCAGTAATTCTGTTTAAAGCTAAATTTTAGTTAATTATTATAAATAATTATTATAAATTACTGCAAAGCAAGGATGCCAATGGAAGGCTTTAGAAATTTCATTTTGATTAAAAATACTCACTTTAGTGTTTAGAAATCAAAGCTACATGTACCCATCTTGAGTATGTGTAGATCCAATGGAATAAAGGAGAACTAGACATCCAGCTCTCTGATCCTCATTTTGAAACATGTCAGTTTATATTTGGGTTTTTTAAAGCTTTTGGTCTTAAACTTGTTATAATCCATACTGAGCATGACTGGGCTAAATTTCTGTTAGCATTTATTTATTCAATACGCAGCCAACTGTATTGTGGCTACATAATACAAACCAGGCTAGGCTCATTTGTATTCCAGTACATGTAAAGTCAGCTCTCTAAGGAACTAATTCTACAGTGATCATCCTCTCTAGGCTAGAAAGGTAGCAATTATTCAGCTAGCTGAGGATCTCTGTTTGCCCACAAGAGTCTGTGCAGACAGGCTTTCCCTGCACTGTTTCACTGCTGTCAGCGAGGGTCCCTGCTCCAGCTTCAAAGGATGTTGACTTTGACTCAGTTGCTCAGTAGATTCTTACAGGCCTGGGAAGGGGTTTTAACTTTTGCAGAAAATTGTGTAGATGTGCCCTGGTGAATGTGAAGAAAAGGTGGTAAACTGAAACGCTGTTTCTAGGTCTGCTGTTGGTTGTACTACTTTGGAAATCATCTCTGCTTTCAGGCTGCAGATGTGTTTATTACAAACCCCAGTGCCATGAAACACACTTCATAGTTATGAAACATTTTGGGGTTTTGGCTAAAATTTGCCATAAATTGCAGAATATTTTCATGATGAGTCTAGTTCATTTAGGTTGGAAGTCTGCTTTTATTCTCCACAGTAATCTGGAGAATGGAATTACATCCCTTGTCATGACTCAGGCCACTGTTATGACTCATGCTTCATCTAGTTCCGAGTGGATAAAACAGCAGGGTCTATGACTTTTTTGGACAGTTATGATATGTAGTGGGATGAGATGTGGGGATATATTCACATACTAGTTTAATGAAATTTTAATAAATGTTAAAGAGATGGAATTACCAATGTGAGCTAGTAGCTTAGCAACAATGTTTTTTGTTTGTGTGCTTGGCAGCATCTAATCAAAGACCAAGAGGCAGTTACAAAGGAAATGAAAGAAGAGGTGGAAGCCCATCGAAGAAAGGTGGATCTGGAAGACCGGCGTGTTCAGAGATTGATAGAAATAGATAAAGAAGAAATACAGAAAGCTCAGACAGTAAGATGATTGTATCTTAACATGTGTTCTGGGGAGTCAATATGCTAACTTATACAAGTAGTACTGGTTAATAGTATTTTGACTGTAATTAACTAGTTCAAGTTCATATGGAAATATTTTCTAAAGAAATCTAATTTCTAGATACCTATATTAATAGATTAAGGTTCTGTGTTTAAAGTTTTGAGATTTCCAAAAATCTGACTAAGTGTCCAAACATCTGTATAATATTGAAATTCTCTGGACCTGCCAGAAATATTAGCTTTTATTTTTTTACTTCTCAAAACTTAGAAAACATGTAAGACTAAAAAGTGCTTTTCAAAACAAGTCATCCTCCTGATAAGGAATATGTTTTGTTTGTAACCATAACAAAATAAAAGAGAGCCTCAAAGGAGATTTCAGTTGGTAGTACTTGGCAGGAAATTCAGCTGTAGAAGCTGTCTTCTAGATTGCAGTAATGAATGTGTGTAGCTTGACATTAGGAATTGCTCAGATTTTCAAGCTCAGAACTTGTAACTGCACAGTTGGAAAAATAGTTGCAGCTATCCCACTGCCCATATGCTTGGCATCTGCATTTGTGTATTGTCTAGAAATAAACATATGGGTCTGAATTTTTGTAAACAGCATTTGATTTTTGGAAGCAGATGGATGTGGGTGAAAGTATTGGCATTCAGGTATCAATCTTATGGCAGCTGCACCTGTTAGTTAGTGCAGCTAGTGGCTCTAGCAGGGACACCTGACAGGGATCCTGGAGAACACCTCAGTTTGTCTTGCCTGGTCTCTAGGTAAGGCTGTGCAGTTGGAATAGACTGAATTTTCTGATAAGAAAGGTGTTTTATTAGGTGGCTGAAGAAAATTTAGCCAGAGCTGAGCAGAAGCACACTGACACTGACTGGAGACCCAGGCGCAGTGAGCAGGACCGGGAGGAGTGCTACAGAGAGATTGCCAAGCTCCTGCATGACAACAGGGTGAGAGAAGCTGAACTGCTCAAGGCCATGAGGGAGGCAGAAGAAAAAAAGGTATTTGCATAATTTCTTTTTCTAAGTGGGCCTGGCAAAAATGTAACCACCTGTAACAGGGAGTGCAGAAAGCTGAAATGTATTGGAGAAATATTTTGTTAGAATTCTACTTTTCTGTTTTGACTGGGAGTTTCTGGAAGCACAAGAGTGAATTGGTAAGGATGTTTTAGCTTTGGGAAAGCATATTCCTATTTCTGTAAGTTCCTCTCATTTTTATTCACTGACCCAAGATTTCTACGTTTCTCCAGATGTTTGAGACATTTTTCAAAATGAAACTTTCACACAGCTGACTACCATATTTTGATTTTAGGGTGAAGTGTAATCTGTAATAATCCAGATCGTTCTATTTGTTGCTTTTTCCTTGCAACACATCTGCTGAAGACACTTAATATCTCTGTTGGACAGCAGGAAGATGTTGTACAGAATAAAGCCCGACTGGAGGAAGAGCAGAAGGTGGCTGCTGCTGCAGATGGGCACAGGAAGCAGTTCTTAGATGACACAATGAATGATGAGTTAGAATTGGCTGAGAAGCTGCAGAGGGAAGATGGCTGTTTTGGTGAGCATGTAGATAACACAGTTCTGTGTGGATGTTGGCATGAAGCATTCAATGACTGAACACAAATGAACTGTCCAATATTGGGGATAAATTTAAGCATAACTCCTTTACTAAGCACTCCATAAGTGCTTATTGGCAATATTTTTTCATGAAACAGATATATCTGTTTTCCAAGGCCAGACTTAGAAAGAAATCTCAGTTTGATACCTATCAAATGCAGCAATATAAATGGCATTTTTGGTAGGAGCACAGGTCTAGCTCATCTTAAAACAATTGTAAAATCACATCCATTAGAAATTTTCTGTCAAATAATATTGTCCTATGACATACAGTATTATACCAAGAAATGGTATAACACTGACATACAGTATTACACCAGTAAGTGCTTTTTCCAAGTGTTTGTTAAAAAAACCAAACAACAAACAAACCCCAACACATTTATGTGCTTCCAGAATTGGTCAGTACATCCTTCTCAAGTGCTGCCTTTGTGTGTTTTTGCAGGTATTTCTCCTACCCCCCACCATGCTACCAAGGCTTACATAAAATTAGTGATTAATATTAGGGTTAAGTGATTAGTGTTGCTTTGGGCAAACTTTTTCAGCCTTTGTCCGTATTTACCTAATGTCTTAGTATGGAGTATTTTGCAACTGTGCATAATTAAAATGGGTGGCTCCTAAAACTACAAGCATGAGTAGCCATATTCCATATGATCTTACTGGCCTGTTTGTCAGAAGATTAATTATATAGGAAGAAACAGCACATGTAATTTCTTAAAGAGCTGTAATTTCTTGAAGGGAATTTTAAGAAATTAATGAAATTACAGAGCTGTAATTCCTTAAAATGAAATACTGTGATGCATAGCTTTGACCCGAAGAGTAGAAACATTGACCTCTAATTCTGAGCAAATTGTACTTGCCATTAACTGGAGTGGGTGATTGTTCTACCTTTGCTTCCTGGAGAAAAACTGTTTTACCTCCAGCTAGAAAAAATCACTAGAAACTTCAATATTTTTGATTTACAAAGAACCCTTCTTTCCATTTCCCACAGAGAGACTGCGTGATTTAAAGGCCAGGTGTACAGAGAGAGGGGTGGAAGTCCAGCAGGTGCCAGGGTCTGGAAACATCTCTCTCAGTGATCTGTCCACATTAGCATCATCACTACACAGTAAGTGTTTAAGTTAGGAGTCTCTTTCACATTTAGTTTCAGAGCATTGCTGTAACACCCAGCTGTGTGATTGAGCCATTAGTTGTGTAGGTGTTTAGTGGATAGTAAACCAGTTTATTGTTGTGTTCTCTTTCGCCCGTAGAAAATGTCTTTGCTCCCAGGGATGGCACAGGTAAGAAGTGCCTGAAGTGTGTCATGAGAGTGGTCCTAGTAAGCATCAGCCTAGTTTAGTTGCATTCTGACCTGATCATCTTGCCCATGCTTTTCCTGTCTTCATAGCTGTTTATGATTTGGGAATGTTGAGAGGCTATAGAGCTGTCTTTCATCAAAATCTGACTGGGAGTTATAGTCAAGAATTAGTCTAATTTCCTCTGGTCTGTTCTAGTTACTCTGGCAGTGAAAGCAGTTTAAATTCCAATGCACCTTATGTACAAAAGTCTGCAGGCAATGTGAACCTCTGGACCTGCTGTAGCCCCCATTAGCATCTGACCTGATAGCCAACAGAGGCACTGCTTTCACAGAACTTGCTCTCACCAGTCTGAGGGCTCCCTCACATCCAGTGGTACTGAAAACCAGCATTTCTCTGCCAGACATGTCTGTTTTCCAACAAGTATTTGTAGTGCTTATGGAAAACCACCAGTTGCAGTGTTAAGTTTCTTGCACTTGGTTGTCTTTAGACAGAAGCCGGGCAGAGCTGGCACGCCGGGAGCGGGAGCTGATGGCCGAGGTGCGGCGGCTCAGACGAAGGATCACCTCACGGGCCCGAGCCAGGCTCCCTCCAGCTCCTTCCCCAGCTACAGCGTGCTCACCTTGAGGTGATTTGCACTGGACCTTTAGCTGCACTTTCAAATTATTAATCAGTGAAAAGCTAAATATGTATAGTGTGATTCAGGATGGATCATAGACTTATTAAAGGCTTTTGGAGATATTTTTATACAAGAGTAAAATGCTAGCTAGAAAATATGTCTTTTGTTTGTAACCTTCTTGTTATTTTTTACTTCTAAAATAAACTCATTTTTTACCACTAAGTTACTCAATGTGGAGTATTTGTATACTTCATTTTTTCTGGTGGCTGCCCTGACTTGAAGAAACAAACCACTTAAAATGTTGGTTTTGTCAGTGATGTGGAAGTGATTCTACAAGTTGCAGCAGAGAAATTTGCAATCAGAGAAAAGAATCCTTTCTAGCAAGAGCCAAACACTGAAACCAAGGCCCAGAGAGGGTGTGGAGCACCTGCTGCTGGAGATGCATGTAGCTGTTACACATATTAGCAAGTTCATTTCATGAGAAAGAATGGGAGAGAGGATCTAAACAAATACCTTGCTCTCCGTAGTGTTTGTGGTACTGATGGCTAATGCTTTTGACCCAAGTCAAGAACATTATGTGGTGTTACAGTAAAAGGGAATAGGGCAAAGTTAATTAAAGCGAATCATCCATAATTGCTACACACCATGCTGATACACAGGTAGACTTGGCCCTGTGAAAATTTGAGGACTGGGATCTTAATTTGTTCTGCTTCCCCTGGGGTTTTGCTGATGCTCTTTGGGGCAGCAGTATGGGAGCAGGATGCTCGTGCTGGCCCTGGGGCTGAGGCACCAGGCAGACCCAGGATGATACCTCTGACCTGCAGCTTTTTGTCACCTGGGGCGGGGAACAGCCTCTCTGCTGCTCGTTAAATTACAAAAAAACCTAAAAGCACAAAGCTACCTGGTTTTCCTTGCCTTAACATCTTCTGCATCTGGAAGTAGAAAGAGTCACATTAGCAGCAACCAGGATCCATAGAAATCTCATTGCAGCCCTCAGCAGAGTGTGGAGAAGAGGCATCGTTCCTTTTCAAAGGGAGAAAAATGTAACAAGCCAGGATCGTCTCAGAGGCAGAGGGAGTAGATGAGAAAAACTGTCGTTTTCTTATGATTGTCTTACTTCTATATTTAAAGGGAAATAATAAACCCACTGAGGTTTTTACCTGCACAATGGGCTATGTCCGTATGTGCCTATGGTTTGTAAAAGGGTAAAGCTGTAAATGTGCATAAACTGGAGCGTTTCTCGCAGGCAGGGCCGGTGTCCCGCCGTGTCCCCACAGCAGCTCCGGGGCCCTACCCTCAGCCCGACCCCGGGTGCGCCCGCTGCTCACCGCAGGAGCCATTGCCCGTCCCCACAGCCCTGCAGGGCTCGCAGACAGCCCAGGGGCTGCAAAGCAGCTGCCAAAAGCGAGAACAATTGCAGGAGTTACTCCCGCGGGCCCAGCACCAGCAGGGACAGACTCTTGACCTGGAACCGCCGCTTCGGAAATCACGACAAGCACGGCTTGGGAGCCACCCACCGGCTCGGAGCGTGGTGTCCTGCGAGTTTGTCACCGCTAAAGAGCGCGACGGAGAGCAAAAGTGCTGCCCGCCTTTGCCCCGTGTGAGGATCGAACTCACGACCTTCAGATTATGAGACTGACGCGCTACCTACTGCGCTAACGAGGCGGCTGATTTGACTCCCTCCATGAGGGCTCTCGGTCCTGCCGGCGGCCTCGTTCCCCGCTAGGGCCACGGGAGGACACGACCCGGCCCGGCTCGGCCCGGCCCGGCCTCTCCTCCGCCCACAGCGGGCGGGGTCCTGTGCGGGCCGTGCGGGGGCTCTCAGTGATCATGTGGGACCTCAGCGTGACGGGGGGGCTGCGCTAGGGTGGCAGTGTGAGGCCCCGTAGTATAACCTGTGAGGAGCCCCGCCGTGCCCATGTGGGGGACCAGGCTAACCCTGAGAGACACCGGGGTGACCATGAGAGATCGTGGCCGAGGAGAGGAGGGCCGTCCCTGGCCCCGATCGGCGTTGGCAGGGCACAGTCCTGCATGTCAGGGTAATTAGATGGCATCATTTTCGGCCTAATTGCGCAGAACAGGTCAGGAGATAATTAGTGACTTTCGGCCGCGTCTGGCAGCTGCGGGCGGATGTTGGGGGCGGAGGGAGGATCGGGGTAGTTTTTAAAATCACCCCAGAAGCTCCCGCCGGCCCCGCCACCGCCCGTCCTCGGCCCCACGTGGTCGCTCCGGGATTAATATCCGAGCTATTTCATACTCTTCTGTGTTTCGTAGATCTTTGTCTCATCTTTACGTGTGATTTTTTTTACGGCTCCTGACATTGCCCCAGAATCTGTGAAGCTGCCCTGAAAAGCTGTCCCTGAAGACAGCCGTGTTCCCGCGGCCAGAGCGGCGGGACCCTCTCCCTGCCCCGCACGGCCTCAGCAGCCCTGACAAGAGCCCGGGCTGGCACATCCCCTGGATCCCGCATCCCTCTGGAGCCGTGGCACGGACACGGGGCAGCCACAGGGGCTAGGCCAGCCCACCCGGGTGCGGGAAGTGTGTCACACGTGGCGCTGCAGCCAGGCACGCACGCAGGTATGGACACCTCGGGCGGGTGCTGCCGCCCCGCCTCCCCTCGGTCAGACCGGCCGGCCCGGCTGCCCCCGGGCTCTGGCCTGTCACCCGCGCTCCATCCCCCTAATGACACAGCAGAGAGCTGCCACGGGGACAACGTGACTCCAGAAGCTGCAGCCTGGGAAAAAAGAAAAAAAAAAAAACAACCACCACCACCACCAAAAAAAAAAAAAAAAAAAAAAAAAAAGCCTTAAATGTGCACAATCAAGTGATGAGTGTTTGTATTTCTGATGCTTTGAGGCCAGCTCACAACCCTCCCTCCACGTAATATTCAGGATGTTTGGGAAGGGGTATTTTTCTTTTAATAGGGTGGCGTAGTCACAAAGCTTTAAAGAAATAAGTGAGTGAATCGTCCATGGTAATAGCACCATACTCCGGACGGGGCACAGTGACGAAGTTCACATCTATTTTTAAGCCTGCCTGGCAGCATGTAGGTGCAGAACAGAGCCCATGACCCTTTTTGCTGTTCTGCAGCCATGGACATGGCTGCTGTCTCTGTTCCAGTTCACCATCAGAGCTGTTTTTTCTCCCTAACGAATACTATGGGAAGACAGAGAAGCCTCAAGCTGTTTTGAAGATTGTGCAATGATGCTTGGGAGCCTACCTGCATTTGCTTGAGTGCTTTCCTCACTCATATTTCACAGGATGCGACAGGAAGGGAAATACAATCGAATCCGACGGCCGTGGTAAATTTGACTCGAATTCTTCGTATGCCCTGGGGCTGAGGTGGGTGCCTCTCAGATAAGCAATCTAATCAGCTTTGCATTTGTGTCCCATCTGGAAACAGATTGTTGCCGGAGTACACCAGCACCTGAGAAGCAAGCTTCAGGTTCGTTTTGAAGATAATTGTAGAGACAAATTCAGGGAGTGTGAATTTGCCTGTGGTAATAAGATCTCTTTATTTTTATTCATAGTTAATTCGTTCAGCCGAGGCGATTTCATGCCAGAATGCAGTCCTCAAACAAGAAGGACGACTGCACTGCCTATGGCACGCATATGCATGGTGCCTGCCCGGCAGATCGGCTGCTGCGACAAAGAGCCATGAACCACCCCAGACACATGGGAAAGATAAGGAAGAGGCTGGAGGATATCAAGAATCAGTCCCTGAAGTTGACAAAAGTGGACTTCAGCCACAACGAAAGTATAAGATTGGCCACCGACGCCTTCTTGGATGGTGGGACAGACTCTTACCTGGAAACTCTAAGCAAAGAGGGTGAGGTGGATTTCCTCTCCTCGGTGGAAGCTCAGTACATCAAGGATAACGCCCGGGAGTCTTACTATGCACAGGAATCCCCGGGTGCCGACGGGGCAGCCGCGCCAAAGCAGAACGACGCCGGGTCGCTGCCTTCGGGGACCTACTTCCCCACCATTTCTGACAGCAGTGAGCCGGCTCTGCTCCACACATGGATTACTGCAGAGAAACCCTATTTAAAGGAAAAATCTACAGCCACTGTGTATTTCCAAACAGAGAAGAACAGCAACATTAGAGACATCATACGCCGGTACATCCACAAGACCACTCAGGTATGAGGAGAGAATTGTCTTTCCCTCTGCACTCAGTTCTTTCTTGCTCTTACAAACTCAGGTGAACATGGTGTTTAATCCAAGGCAGCCCTGTGCATTGCAGTGTAGCTTTGCTCTAGAAAGTGCCAGTGAAGAGCTTGTTATTGAACACAGGCAGTGCTTTTTAAAATTTTTTTTTTAACTCCAAGATTTTTTTATGTTGGTGGCTTAAAAAAAAAATTCCCTCTTCTCTCTTGTAACCTCCCATTCACCCAGTGGGTTAATGTGCTGCAGAAAGGGCAGCTTGGCTCTGTCCCTTCTCATGCACCACCCCAGCAGGATGGTTTTATCTGTTCAGACCACTGCACCATTAATGAGAATTAAGCCTAAGAGAGCTCTCAGCCATTAGGAATTGTTCGAGAGGATTTGTGGGAGATGTGGTGAAGGGGAGGCCAAACAGAGGCAAGTATGTCTGGTATGTCAGCAGCCATCCCCAGAGGAAGGACATTATCCAGAAAAGAAACCTTTCATCCCTAAAATGTTGCCTGTATCAGTTAAAATGTCATGTGGGCTCCATACAGAGACTCTGCAGCGTAACCTGGCATGTGGGAAAGGTGCAGTTGCCTCTGACTACATACAGGTGGTGGAGGCCACAGAGATGCCAGCCACAAGCCAAAGCCAGGCTGCCCACAATCTGGGAAACCAGGAACTGAGCAGCTGGAATGGGACAGAAAACTGATGTAATGTGTGTTCTAGCAGCTCTCTTGTTTCCCTGGAAAAAAAAAAAACTTCAGGGCTCTGTTTACCATCATCCAGGAGTTTTGCCCTTATATAAATTCAAAAGAGCAGCAGCAGTTTCACCCAGGAATGGTCAGGAGCCAAGCCAGGATGCAGTAGTGCTGCCCAGCACAGACTTCCCAGTCCTCTGCATTCCTTCCACTTTGTTATTCCCCTGCAAGGGCAGGTGCTGGTCCTGATAACACAGAGTGTAAGGGCAGGAGAGAAGGATCCCGATGGCAACTGCTCTCAAGCCTACAAGTGCTTACCACACCAGTCCTTTTAAGTTGGAGGCATTAAAAAGATGCAGAAACAGAAATGTCTCTGGAATAATAAAATAGGCATCAGGTAAAATATCCCCCAGACCAATTTTCTGTCCCAAGAAGAGAAAACTTGTAAGTGAAAAATTGGCAAATTTCATATAAACCCATGGTTCACATGACCTTCTTAATAATCTAATTTACATTACGAGAGTGTGCTGAAGTGACACTAACAGTATAAATTTGTGAACTGCTTTTTGAGCACAGTTTTCCAATGGCACCAGTTGATAACTATCATCTGGTAAGGGTCCATCCTGGATAGCCTGGTATTTGATACATGCATTCCACAATTAAATAACAGAATAAATACTGTGTTTATGGATGATCTCAGACTGCAAAGGATTGCCAAGGGACGCCACAATTTTAACACATTTGTGGAATTGGTGCAAATCACGAAATGAAATTTGGGCATGAGAAATGAAGAGTACTGCAAGTAAGAGAGGAAAGTCAGGTGCAGAAATATAAATTGGGAACAGGTGGTAAAGAGCAGTACCAGAGAGAACAGTCTGGAGCTGGGGCATTAACAGGAAGTGTGGGTGTGAGATATTTGACATAATTGTGCTTACCTAGCCATGGCAAAGCACCAGGCTTGGCAGCAGGAGGAAGGTGTGGGATCCTCACTGCTCCTCAAATAGTTTGGCGGCCTGAAGAGGATGATGGCTGCACAGGATGTGCCTGGTCTTGTAGGATATCCTCATGGTGGCAAGGGGAATATGCTTGCTGTTAGGTGTGGGCTTAGGCTTTGGAGTGAGATTCAGAGCAAGCTGGAATAATAAGAGAGATCTACAGAGATGCTGTAAAGTTTGTTTTGATTGAAGGTGATATCCCATGAGCACAGTTATCAAAGGTTCCCTTTCCAGTCAGGAGAAACAAGAACCTCCTGAAGATAAGTCAGGTGATTGCTGAGCTGAATTGACCCTTTCCATGGGCAAGAGCAGACATCAGACAAGACCAGCACTTTCTAGTATGGAGCTGGTTTTATATCACATTCACAGTTCCCTTGATCCACACTGGCTGCAGGATGTGCATTTAAATAGTTGTCAGGACTTTTATGCCCAGTCCTGAGACTTTTACAGTATTTTTGCCAGTTGTGAATTGGGGAGCATGGATGTGTGGTCAAATTCTAACAGCTAGTTTATAAATCAGTGTTTTAAAAAATATGGAGCTGTTGGAGTCTTATCACTCCACCAACAACAACAGGGTGAGGCTTTTTAAAGCCAGGGCTGTCCAGGTTTAAATCATAAAAGAGAAAGCATCATCCAGGGATTCTTGCTGAATGTGTGTGGCTTATGACACCTACTGAGCCTTGTGGAAAGGACCATGGTCTTTTATTTAGCCACATCCTTATCATTCTCTGGTAAGTATTTCAATATATTTCCTAGTGTTGAAATCTCACCTACAAATTCATGTGTCATCTTGTCATATGTTGTGTGTTATATTGGCTTTATATGAGGAATAAAACGATGAGACAATATGTTTAATCAATTTAATGATTCAGGCACTTACAGGGAGAAAACCAGAAAAAATAGCCACATATAACTAAATATTTGTGTTTATTGGAATGTTTTTTAAACAAATGAACTACATCACAGTGTCCTCATAGCAACCTTAAGTGATGTAAATTGACTCTGCTAATGCCTCTGCTCTTTTTCTGAAGGTGTTGGCCATTGTGATGGATGTGTTCACAGACACTGAGATTCTCTGTGACCTCCTGGAGGCAGCTAACAAGCGCATGGTCTTTGTTTACCTGCTGCTCGATCACAGCAGCGTAGATCTCTTCTCGGAGATGTGCGACAAGCTGCAGATTTCTGAGGATCTCTTCAAGGTACTGTGGCTCTGTGAAGCTCCTGGGCTGAGAGCTGTCTGCCTAACTGCAGGCACTCTGAGCTAGAAGCATGGTTATGCTGGGGTCAATCTGCCTTCTAATTAAAAGGGTGCAAGAGATTTCCTGGGGTAGTGTTAGCACACCCAGTTCCTCTTTGAAGATGCCTACGTTTTCCCATGGATATTATAGAAAGGTAAGGCATTTCCATTAGGTCCTCAGATGAAAGTAATCTTGGCCCTGAAGTCTTAAAACAGGACTTAGATTTCCCTAGTAGAGTTATCTAACATGGGCATTAGAGCTGCTTCTGTTTAATAGCTCTGCAGCAGCTGTGGTCTGGCAGCCACAGGGAGAAGATGCACAAAACTCTTTTGCATAGCCATAGCTTGGTTGCACTGTGTGGTTTCTGATAAAATGTGTTAAAGCTCCTTTAAAATTTTAACATGTTTCTGATAAAATATGTTAAAAGCTCTCAAATTTAGGTGGCTGTTAGTTTAATCTGCCTTCATCTGTGTCAGAAGGAGCTGGCTTTAAAAGAACCCCTCCTAGGGATTATTTCAGTTGTTGCTTGAGACGCTGTAGAGCTCCTATGGCATTTGCCTGGGGATGGGGGATACTGCAAGGCCACAGACCTCTGGAATGGCAGCTGTGGGCACACAGGAGACCTGAGGGCATCTTACACATACACCAGACACCTGGTTTTCAACAGCTGAATTCCATCCCAAATATATAAAGAAGCTGAAATTAATAATGTATCTTCATAGGTGTTTGCATGCCTGTAAACCCTCACTCCTAAGGAGAGTGTATCCTTGCACGTGTGTCCTTGCAGGCCCACATGGATTGGAGGAGCAGAGGTTTTGCCCCGCTGTGTCATGGGACAGCCTGTGTAAATCAAAGGAGTATATAGCTACAGCAGACAGATTGTGCCTGGGGTGTCCGTGGAAGGCAACAGGCTGCTCCCAGCTATGGACACATGCGTGCTCCTTTTGGCTGGGGACGGGTCACTTACTGTCACACAGCTCAGCTCCACCTGCGTGAACTGCCACGCAGGTTTATATCCCCAGTGCAACAAGTAACCCCTGGCAAGTAGAGACCTTGGCTACATTTCTTCTAGACACAAACCTTCAAATATCCCATCAGAGAGTCCATAAAGAAATTTGACTTTGGAGCAGTGAAGAGCTAAAGGCAGTGGGGGAAAGGGGTCCTCCCTGTCTGATTTTTGATTAAAAAGATATGTAATTCACTCAATTTTATTTTTATTTACAGAATATTTCAGTCCGCAGTGTTACTGGAGAGGTTTACTGTGCCAAGTCAGGCAGGAAGTTTTCAGGAAAAATTCAAGAAAAATTTCTTATCTCTGACTGGAGATATGTGCTCTCTGGATCTTACAGGTGAGATAAGCCATTGCACTTCATCTCTAGGTACTCTTCTATGATTTTTAATACTTCTTCCCAAAAAAAAGTGCCATGGAAATCTTTGTAAGGTAAGAAGCTTTTGTTTAACAAAAAACACCTCATGTTTTCAAATATGTGCCATTTTTCTAAAATCTACCTAACTTGCTTTAAAGCTGCTCTTAGTTCTTTATGGAGCATGTGTTTTAATTTAAATGTGCAGAAACTAATGTAAACAACTTTGCCAGTGCAGCCCTGAGGCAAAGCTAGAAATGTGTACAGCTTAATATTATGCTTTCCTCATTGTTAGGGTTCTCAAGTGTTGTGATCATGAGACATGATACATTTCTGTCTCCCTCAGGATCCCTTAATTAGCATATGTCACTCAGCTTATCTGAGGATTTGTTCTTCCTATGACAAATTTAGTCATTAAAGGTAAAACAGAAATACTTCAGAGACTTACTGCTTTTCCATGTGTTTCATTAACAGGTAGGCAGTATATACCTACATAACTGCAGTAACTTTGTTTTTTCCCTTTTTAAATTTTTTCTTTCTTTGTTTGTTTGTTTTGTTTGTGCTGCTATAATTATTTCAGGTAGTGGATATAGCATCTCAACAACTGGATTTTTAAGTAAGATCCTAGATCCTCTGGTCAGGGAATTTCAGGAGACTGAGCTTGCATCAAATAAATGAAGTTTCTGAGCATCATGGCTACATAGATATGTTTCACAAATGACCAAGTGTATCCTAGAAATCCAGGTACAAAAATACAAGAGGTGACTATTTAATTTAAAGGATGTGATTATTTTTCTTAATCCCAGTTTACAATTTGGAAGCTTAAATGCCTCTGGTCTGATAAAGCTGTGCCACCAGGAAGTTTACAGAACTACAGTAACAAAGGAAAAAGTGAATTTGTCAGGATGGGCTGCAGGAGCTCAGATGTACACTAACACAGGCACCCACTTTTCATTACATTTCCAAATGAACCACCAGACAAAAGTCAGTGGACACTCAGGGTTGGGGCTTTTTTATTGACTGTTCTTTTGTTTTCTTGTTATTTTGGGTGTTTTTTAATCCATTGCCAAAGATGTATTAAAATCCAATGGAAGACTTGTATAGAGCAGAAGTGAAGGATGTGTGGGAGAAGGACAGAACAAGATCTATTTTCTTTGACCAAGAAGTTTCCTTTTGACTTCTCTTTCAATACCAAAAACACTAAAACACCTGAAGTCCTGTGCAGTCACTTCTGTCTTTCTCTACTGCTGTTGAATATCTTCTAATCTCAAGTATCTTGTCAAACTATGTAATTCCATACCTAGCACACAAACAGAGAGGGTGGTGAGGAACAAATGTATTTAAAATTATAAAAAACTATTTAACTTCAGCACATTCAGACCAGTTTGCAATTCACATGGGTTATAGCTGGCTGCCAGTATGTGGCATTTCTTGCGAGCTCTCACTTTATTAACCTGAAAGATTTTTGTTATTCCTAAATCTTATCCACCAACCTCTTCTGGTATAAACAAGAATGATGTTGAGGGAAACAGACTCAAACTCTTCTGCAATGCATTTGCTGGAAATCACATTGGAGTAGATCTTAAAACTGATACAAAGATTTTAGAACACAACACCAAATCCCCCTGAAGTGCTGAGCTCTGCATGATAGTTGTAATAGTAGTGGGGGGAATGGGCTAAGGAAAAAAAATAGCCCTTCAGGACATACTCTCAATTTTTGTTGCCAGTGTCTATGGTGAGGGGTTAGAATGCAGTATTTCTTTTTGCTGTCTCTGTCACTCTACCTCATCCTATGGTAACTGTTATTCCATTTTTTTAATGACTTTGAAATTAGACAGTGCATGAGCTCAGCATTCCTAAAGAAGGCAGAATGAAAACAGCAGAAAGCACAGACCTTGATCCCCAGGGGCAGCTGAGTATCTCCCTGGCTGCCACTCTGAAAGCCACTGGCCTCTTCAGAGTCAGCACCTAACAGCTCACACGGACAAGCTTTGCCAGGAGCATCACTTCAGGTGGGGCAGGTTTCTCCCACACTGGTTATCCTGTTACCAGCAGGCAACACGAACATCTGGGGTAACCCAAACCTGAGCCCAGCTGAAAACCCCAGTCCATCCTTCCTTCCATTTCATATTCCATGGGTGTTGTGCTGCACATTGCTGCAGCACTGTGAACACAGGGATGAGAACATCCCTACTGAACTGCAGCTCCAGCAGTGCAGAGAGGACACCCATTATAAAACAAGTCCAGTGCTGAACAGAAGAGGTGGGATTTGATTGAGAACACCATAAATGATAGTGTCTGTAACAGGACATAGGACAAAGCCCTGGAAAGATGGCTGAGCAGTATCTATCTGTGTTGGCCCCAAGCCAGGCATCATTTCTTTGTGCTATTTCCTCTTTTGATGGGCCTCACCCAAAAAAACCTGGGAGAAAAGGGTTCCTTCTGGGCAGGTGGTGACAATAACAGACTTCTCTCAGCCTGTCCCAAAAGACAATTGTAAACTAAGGAGCAAAACAAGGCCTAAAACCTAAACAATGCATCTTCTCTTAGAATTAATCCAACGAAAACCTGTTAAGTCTTTCATGCCAAGTTCTGTTTTGTTCTCCAGCAAAGTACGCAGGCTGTAAATTGCTGTGACTCACTACACAACCAGTCCACAAGCATTTGTCTATAATCACAAAGATCTTACCTTGTAACTTGGAGCTGACCCATTTGCCATTGGATCTTGGAGAATCTCTGGGCTGTTCATTTGATCCTTCTCTGTTTACAAGGGTTACAGGTAAAATCAATGACCCACAAACTAGGATCTGTCTGTCAGGTACTCCAGGAAGATACATGTGGGAGTAAATTATCAAAATTGGGCAGAATAGTTTTTTTCCTCTGATTCTGTTAGGCTTTTAACAGCCATTTACAAGTGTAATTGATTTTTATTTCTGTCTAACTTTTCTTTTATAAAGTATGTCTGTCTCTAGCACATAACGTATAAACGTGATACTTTAGAGCTCAGTCCTTTCATGAGTTTCTAACCTTCAATATAGATATTGTAGAAAAATGGTGTGCATTTTTAAATTTATTCCTGACCTATTGTCTCTTTAACAGTTAGATGAAGGACATGCAAAGGTTTAGAGAGCACTGCTCAGTGAATAAAGGCAATGTTGAGGTGGCACAGCAGATCTTACACACCAGCAGGGAGTTAGCTTGCTCTTTACCTTGGGTCCCAAGATTTTGTTCATATTTAGAATGATTTGAACACAGTGGATGAGAAGTACCTGAATTTCGGTAACTTAGTTTGTGTTTTCATGTCCATACTGTAAAATGTGCAGTATAAATTGTATGGATGCCCAGTGGCATTGAGCTACTGATTTCTTCACTCCTCCCCCTGCTCCTGAAGCAACAGTATAAAATCACTGTACACCTCAAACCCAACCCTCCTTAGGAATGCTCTGGACAAGCAGATGTAAATTGAGTGTCTTACTGCCTCAGTATCAGCTCAGGCTGTCAGTCCCACTGAGCTTCACAGGAGTTTTATCAAAACATGACAAGATTTTAAGTGCACACACCTACAGCCAAATCTGGCTCTCAGCAGCCCTTGTGCAAATCCAGCGTAGCTAATAAAGTCACGCAGGAAAAACCATGGCAGAGTTTTGCCAACACAGAATAATCTCAGGTTGAAATCCACCGCTGCTCTGTATCCTCTGCTGCACAGCTCAAGCCCTGGTCAGTTCAGGGAGTAATTATATTTCATTCTCTCAAATATGCTCATTTTATTGGTGCTGCTGCTGCTCAGACACGGCAGCCTGCACAACACAATCAAGCTGGCTTGTGGTTTTATAAAAGCACAAATTTATGTTTGCTGAGCGGATTAGGGAAGCACATAAAAGAAAAATAATTTTAAAGCTGTGGGTTATCCTAAGGTGTGTCTGAACTACCAGAATTAAAACTATTGTGGTGTTCCTCCTTTACTTTATAGCAAAGTATTACATTTATTTTTGGAAATGCTGTAGGAAATTTTTGTAATTTCATTTTCTCTGTAGTGAAGAAAACAAGCATTTATCAGGTACGGCAGCTTCCTTTGTGGTATGGGACGTGACAGGAAGGTTGGGATTTTTAAGTGTTTCTCTTGACCAATGCAGAAAGATTATGGGAAAATGGAAACAAAGGATGGTTCTTTTTTCCTAGTCTTTTTGATGTCACTTGGAGTGGCTGAGAGCTACCAAGTGGAATGGCATGCTGCAAGGTACAAGGTACAATTTATGTGTGTGCAGATAAGACATGGCAAGACCTGAATTTAAGCATTGTGCATGGAAGAGAGGTCCCCAAAAGAGGGGTCTAAACTCCTTTCCATGGAACAGACACCTATACCTTGGGCCTTGTATCTGACGTTTATCCGTGCAGTGGATCTGGATCACCACTCCCTTCAGGAGGTTGCATAACGTTGCTAGGTTTCTTGAAGGTTTTAGAGGCAGCTGCAATAACAAAGATTGATCCAAGTTAAAGAGCACTGATGTGAACTGACCTGAAATTCAACTTCGACACCATCTTCATCCTGTGTTTAGACAAGAAGCTTCAGCAGTAAAACACATTTGCCTATCGCATCACCCCTGCGGGGGATCTGCAGTTCCTGATGGCCGGCCTTAACGCTAACCCTTACCTTGTCTCTTCTTCCAGCTTCACGTGGCTCTGTGGCCAGGTGCACCGCAACCTCCTCTCCAAGTTCACGGGCCAGGTTGTGGAGCTGTTTGACGAGGAGTTCCGGCACCTGTACGCGCTGTCCAAGCCCGTGCGCGGCCCCAAGACGCCGCCGCGCAGCCTCCCGTTCCTGTTCAGCCGAAGCTGGGCGCCCCCGCGCAGCCTCCCCTACAGCGAGCAGGGCAGCGCCAACACCCTGTCCGACTTCAGCAGCCTCTCCGCCGGCAGCACGCCCCAGAGCAAGCAGACCCCCAGAACGCTCATGTTCAACAGCAACTTCAGCCCCCAGTCACCTCTGCAACGAGTCAATTCCTTCCACAGCTATGTGTCCTTCACTCCTCCCCCTCCACAGCAGGCCATGCAGCCTAACTACTACCAGCCACACTACATGGCCGAAAACGCCACCGTTCCCTATAACAACATGAACATGAACATTTACAGACCTATAAGGCTCAGGCAAGAAGAACCGAACAGGACGGGGTTAAGCTCATCCTGGAGATGCCTCCACAAAGCTAACCTGTTTGCATAATAACCACCTTGTTTGGAAATCCAAGTAAATGTAGCGAGGACCTGTTTAGCAATCACTTGTGTACTGATGAATATAGAAATTCTGTATAATACAAGTGAGGATGATTTCAAGCCTCTTGTTTTGTTGCTTATGGATGCTTCATTTCCCTGATTAAAAAGCCAAGGCTGCTAATGTGTGAACCTCAGGTGCATCAGGATCCCAGGAAGAACACATCTGAATAGTGCTGCTCACACACTGCTGCTGCCTGTCACCTGCCCCGGCGGAATATTTGTGTACCAGAAGGACAGTAACTGTTTCTTATGGCCAGGCAACTGAAGGGGGGCAATGCACAGTTTACTACTATGCATTTTATACCCTTGAATAAGGAGACTGAAGGCTGCTATTTCCATGGCATACAGAGACAAAGCTGGCAGCAGCAGGACACCTTTATGCTCTCATCAAACATTGATCTTGATTTATGGGGGACTGTTTTTGAGCTGGCAGGGAAGCACAGATGCTGCCAGAGCACTTAGAGCTCTCTGCTTGAGCTGCACAGCAGGGATGGCTGTTCCCAAGGATTCTTAGGAATGGGCCTGGTACCTTTGACACAGACTGAGACTGACAGTTCCAGTTGTGGAAGACACATTCACCCCATGTTCAGTTCCACTCATCAGCAACACGGGTGTGTCCCCAGCACATCTGGTTACAAACCTTCAATCCTACCAGCTCAGAGCAACTTTCCTTATGCAGGACAGCTGTGAAGGTTCACACTGGAAAGTGAAGCTGAGTTAAAGAAGCAAAGTCCTACTAGTAACACACCAGGACTGAGTTCCATTTCTTTTAATTGCACATGGGCCTTTGAAATCCTTTCTGTGGTCATCTGATTGAAGGTGAAGTTAGAGATTCTGCCAAGTTCTTCATGGCCTCTAATTTTTAAAGGTAAACTGGGTGGCTGTAGTGCCCATGGACTAGAGTTACAAAGGGAGTTCCAGAGGTTCAGCAGTTTGAACCAAACCTGAAGAACTTTCTGCCAAATAATCCATGAAAACTAGGGAAGCTTCTGTAAGCAAAAGTAAGAAAATTCATGAAAGAAAGGATTTCCATCCAAAGTTACCAAGATGCCTAACAGCTGTTGATATATCAGTAGAATTTTTTTTTCCACACCTGCTTTGTATCGTTTTTCATATGCCTCCAACAGAAAAGAGAACCCTAAACACATTTGCACTTCTGGCCTGTTTTCCCTGACTTCTCACCTGCACAAAAAGGAATACAATTTAATTATGCAGACTGTGGATGATGATAACTGTATGTGAAGAAGGTGAAGAAGGTTTTTCATCCTTGGAAGAGCAATAATTTTGGAAGCATACCTATAAAGTTTAAAGAACATTATGAAATGTATAGGATGGACACATCCTGCTCTAACTTCAGTATGGGTGTTTTAACCGGTAATACCAAATTCTGGAGTCCATAATAATAATAATAATCAACTATTGCATACAAATGTAAATTCTGTACATAGCAACATTTTTTGGATTCCTCGGGGAGAAGGGAAATTTGATTTTCATTCCTATGATAATTCTACTTAATTATCTGAATAGAGCAACAATTTAAATAAAAAGAGAATACTTTTTTCTTCATATTCTATTGCCCTGTACACCTTACTCTGTTCTCTTTCAAAAGCTGAATGAGTTCCATGCAGTCAAAGCCCAGATGAAGAAGAAACAGAAAGAAGAAGAAATCAACAGGAACAGAATTAAGGTGTCCAAAGAGACTAATTAAGATTTTCCTTCTGAAAGTGGTTCATTTCTCTGATCCTGTTGTGGCCCAGCTGGGGTGGTACTGAGGGGGATGTGGGTAGAAGTTTGTAGACCTTGATTTCCTCAGGCCATGACCTGTGAAGTCCATGGAGGAGCTCTTCTCACCTCTGTGGGGCAAGACAGTTTGCCTACAAAAGTTTTGGAGAACATAGCTAATGAAAAGTAGGTAAGGGTCAAGCTAATAATCCAGGATCGCTGTGAGTAAATTTCAGCTGGATCAGGAAAACAGCTTGTGTTGGTTCAGACTGAACATCTGAACTTGGACATCAAGTGACTGAAATTTCAGTTTTGATGGAAAACAGTCAGTTTACAACGTCAGCGATGAGTTATGCTAAAAATCCCAACAGGCCCCCACAAGTCAGTGATAAAGGGCAACGTTCCTGGGCAGCTGCAGGAACTGTCAGGAGGGCCATGGCAGGTGCTGACCTGCCCCGTCCATCTGTGCAAAGGGAAGGGCTCCGATAAGCTCGGTGCACACCGTGCACCCTCCCCAGGTCTGAGGATGACAGCAAGCTGGGTGCTGCAGAGAAGTCACTTGAGGGAAGGGATATTGATGACAGCAAGCTGAGTGCTGCAGGGGAGTCACTTGAGGGAAGGGATGTTGATGACAGCAAGCTGAGTGCTGCAGGGGAGTCACTTGAGGGAAGGGATGTTGTCCAGGGGGAGCTGGATAGGCTGGGGGCCCACGTGAACCCCATGAAGTTCAACAAGGCCAAGTGCAAGGTCCTGCACCTGGGCTGGGGCAATGCACAGTGCAGAGAGAGGGGTGAACGGATTGAGAGCAGCCCAGAGGAGAAGCTGGGAATAGTGGAAGGTTTATTGGACATGAGCTGTCACTGTGCACACACAGCCCAGAAGGCCAAATGTGCCCTGGGCAGCATCCAAAGCCCCACGGGCAGCAGGGCCAGGGAGGGGATTCTGCCCCTCTGCTTTGGTCAGTCTCTGTATGACTCAGGATCTCATCTGGGCTTTGCTGAGGCCCGCTGGATTCCCCTGCTGCCCTCCTATTTTGTCCTATTTTGTCCTGTTTTGAACGAAGATGATCTAGGTGGAGCTAAAAAGCTTCAACAAATGTAGCCTATACCAACTTCCAGATTGTCTACAGAAGTGAATTTCTAATTAAAAGTGATTCTTTTGGGGATGTTTAGACTTTTTTAGAGTGGGAGGACTTGTGGAGGGCAGCAGGGGCCTCCAACAGGTCCCAGCAAAGCCCAGATGAGGCCTCAGAGCACTCTGGAAGTCAATTAAGTCCCCTGCAGGGCCTAAGAAAACCCCCAGGGCTTTCTGGAGGGCAACTCTGCCATGTCAGAGCAGCACTGGTGGTGACAGCAACATGGACACTCCTGTCAGGGCTGGTTCTGTGCATGTCCTCACCATGGGAGCAGAGAGTAGGCAAGTGCCACTGCCCAAGGGACTGTCATGTGCCAGGAAAGGAGGTTTAGCAGGGCACCCGGAACCCAGAGCTGCTCCAGCATTCACACCTTGGCACTAAGCTGGATGAATAGGCTGGGCTTGGCCAGGGTTTTCCAAAGTGTCCCTGTATCCCTTCCCCAGCCAGAACTAGCCCTGCAGGTCTTTCAGCTGGTGTCCTGTGAGCAGGTGCTGCCCATTAAGGTGGTTTGGAATGTGCATCCTGGTGCCTGGACATACAACTCCCACCGGATCCCACCAGCAACTGCTGCTCACACTGGAGGCACCCAGAGGAGCCTGTGCTTCAGGGCACTCCCTGTGCTTGCTGCCTCTGAACCTGGGAGCATTTCAATGATTGTTTTCTCCATAAGCTGCTTCCAGTCACCTGGGACTTCACCTGACTTCCATGACTTCAAGTATCCTGGAGAATGGCTTGGCAACTCCACCAGCCATTCCCTCAGGGCTCTAGAACACATCTCACCAGACTCAGGTATGTTCAGGTTCTTCAGGTGCTCTCGACCCTGATCTTCTCTCACAGTACGAGGGACTTTGTTTCCCCAATCCCTGCCTTGAGAGCCATCGACTCAAGAGGCATAAGAGAAGAGGTTGCCAGTGAAAACTGAGGCATAAAGTTCGAGTATCTCAGTCTTCTCCATGTCCATTGTTAGCAGTTTGCCAGTTCTTCCACAGGCTGCTTTTTTTTTTTTCCCCCTTTGTGACACAGACAGTTCCCTGGTCTTTCCCTTTTATTCCTCCTAGAAAACAAAGACCATCCAGGTGTAACTCCTCCCTCAACCATTGCACACCACACTCCTTCTTTTCCAGGACCCTCACTAGGATGAGGTGCTAACTGCACCTCCATTCCTGGGGAGATGACAGAGCAACAGATCTTGGAAATTGTTTCCAGTTTGTCCTGTGATGGACAAGAAGGTGATAGGGAATAGTGAGCAGGTATGAAGCCATTCTGCCTTTCAATGTATCACACAGGAGGCAGGAAGGTCAACTGACTCATATCAGAGGAACCTCCCCAGGGCCAGTGCTCCGAGGGTCTCCCCTCCAGCATTCCAGCCACTCATCCTGACACAGAATTCCATCCAGCTTGTTGGCAGTCCTGAAGTACTGTTCATTTGCTTCAGTTTTTCCTGAATTTCTGTCACCAGTGAACCCCATTTTACCCTACCTACTGAACTCCCAATAATTGATGCTGTCCCCAGTTTCAGGACCTTCCCAGGCAGTGTGGATCCTGCAAGGACAATTGGGGGAACTCACCCAGTACTGGCTGGGTCATATGCCATCACCTCACTCACCAGGTGGGGAGCCCACCTCTGAGTCTTGAAAGCATCCCCAGCCCTTCCAGGGCTGCATGGCCACTGAGTGCAGCGCTGCACAAACGCACACCAAGGTCCGCCCAGCGAAGCTCGCGCGTGACTAAACCCAATCTCTGGTACAGGATGAGAGCAGCAGTGCTCAGCCAAGGCACCTGCCAAGTCATCCTCTTTCATAACCAGCTGCCCAGGATGTGCTTCCATCACACTAACTCACCCAACTATCACAAGCAAGTAACCTGGGCCCCCAGATTACTCTCAAAATGGGTTTGCTTGCATTTTTCATCTAGTTTGTGTATGTGTACCAGAAGGAAGGCAGGAGAAGTTGGCGCTACCTAAAACCCCTCTGCTACTGCTAGCAATTAAGGTGCCTCTAAGCTGGGAGCACAAGCACAGCTCCATGTCACAATCCTATTTTTTCTCTATTAAACTGCCTTTATTGTGAACCACAGGTCTTTTTTCTATCTCTCTTATTTTCTCCTTCCCTGTGGTGCTGGGGGGGCAGGGGGTGACAGAACATTGGAGCGGGCACCTGGCAGCAGGCCAAGGTCAACCCCTCACCCAGTGACAGGATGACAGGTTTTAATTTAAAGAGGGGAGATTGAGACTGGATACAAAGAAGAATTTTTTTATGATTAGCATGGTGAGGCACTGGAACAGGTTGCCCAGAGAAGTTATGGATGCCCCATCACTGGCAGTGTTCAAGGTCAGGTTGGATGGGGCTTTGAGCAACCTGGTCAAAGTTCCTGCCAATCCCCCAGGCAGGAAGGCTGGAACTGGATGACCTCTGAAGTTCCCTTCCAACCCAAATCATTGGGTGATTCTGTGATGAAAACTGTGTTAACGTTACTAATTACAGTGCTAAGGCAGTCCCTCACCTCAGAGCCAGCAGCAAACACTCAGTAGCAAGACACAGAATGGTGTTTGCACACAGCAATCATTCCAGGAGCATCAGAACCAGCACAGGGTCCTTCCCAAAGCACCTATACCACCAACAAGTGTTTAAATAACAAAATCAAACCTCAGCAACTGTTAGGGGATTCTTACTTGCAATTTGCAATACCAAAATTTGCTGTTTAACTCAGAATGGAGTAGTGATGCATGTACTAATACCAACAATAATATAAAAGCCGAATCATGAGGGAATCTATTACAGGCAGATGTAAAATTATGCAGAAGGTAGAGGCAACAATGAAGCATTCAATGCAAAATAGAAATGCAAAGCCCCTCTATAGACACGATCAGAAACAGAAAACTGGAGTTAGAAGAGGCAAAAAAAAGGGAGAGGCAGGCCAAAAAAGGAAGAACTGAAGTAGCTGAGACGAAAGATAGCCAGGCAAAAATGGGACAAAGGAACATTTTATAGCCCCAGTGCAATAAACACTGGTTATTTGGAACAGTAACTATGTGACACACTCAGAACAGCATTCATCTTCTTTTCTTTGCAGTAGTTAAAATCAACATTTTTGCTTTATTATTATGTTTTAGAAAATACTGCCTGCTCTCAAGAGCTACCCACTTGTCTTTAATTCCTGGAACCAGTGGGGAGTTAACCTTTGTGTTCCCAGCGTAAGTGACAATGTCAAGTCAAACAATCTGGACAGACAACAAAAAGTTTCCAAATCACCTTCTCTAGCTGCTGTGTATTTTGGACATCTCAGTCGCAAAATGACAACATTTGGCAAGTATTTAATTTGCTGCTAAAACAGTTCCAATGCTGTTTGTGAAGCCAAATAATTTGGTGAGTTTCCATTAAATGTCTATACAGACCTGGTCCCGTACAAGCTGTGTTCTGATGTCCTAACAGCTGAGACAAAACAAATTACAGCCTTTTTATGTGGCTACTCATGACCTTCAGTTCAAGAAGAAAGTGGGAGATGTCCACGTTTCATTTTTTTGCTGACATATTTAGCATTAAGCTTTCCACATTTGCTGTCTTTGCTGTAAGATTCTCCTGTCAATACCAACATTGTAATTAATTTACAACACATTGTGGACAGTCTCTTCTGAAGAATTACGACACCTCTGAGTCTTGAAAGCATCCCCAGCCCTTCCAGGGCTGCATGGCCACTGAGTGCAGCGCTGCACAAACGCACACCCAAGGTCCGCCCAGCGAAGCTCGCGCGTGACTAAACCCAATCTCTGGTACGGGATGAGAGCAGCAGTGCTCAGCCAAGGCACCTGCCAAGTCATCCTCTTTCATAACCAGCTGCCCAGGATGTGCTTCCATCACACTAACTCACCCAACTATCACAAGCAATTTGACATGGCTGAAGGCAATATTCCATTTTTCTGGAGAAGTTTCAGGCAGGTTAGCAGAGGGCTAAACCACACCAAGGGTTCAATCTCTTTACCAGTCATGCACACGAAGGGATGGAATGCAGCCTCAGCAAGCTTGCAGATGACACCGAGCTGAGTGGTGCAGCTGACACACCTGGAGGATGGGATGCCATCCAGAGGGCCCTGCACAACCTCAACAATCTCATGGGGTTGAACCAGACCAAGTGCAAGATGCTGCACCTGGGTCAGGGTGACCCCCAGTACCAATCCAGGCTGGGCAGGAACAGACCCAGAGCAGCTGTGCTGAGACCTGGGGGTGCTGTGGATGAGAGCTGGGCATGACCCAGCCCTGCAGTCCAGAGAGCCAAACCTGTCCTGGGCTGCACCTAAAGCCCTGTGGGCAGCAGGCTGAGGGAGGGGATTCTGCCTCTCTGCTCTGCTCTGCTGAGACCCCACCTGCAGTGCTGCACCCAGCTCGGGAGTCCCCAGCACAGGAAGGACATGGCCCTGCTGAAGAGAGGCCAGAGGAGGCCACAAAGATGTTCAGAGGGATGGAGCCCCTCTCCTATGAGGAAAGACTGAGACAAGTAGTGATCTGCAGCCTGGAGAAGGCTCTGGGGAGATCTCATTGGGGCTTTCCTGTACTTAAAGGAGGACACAAGAGAGCTGGAGAGGGACTTTTTACAAGGGCCTGTAGTCACAGGGCAAGGGGGAATGGATTCAAACTTAAGGAGGGCAGATTTAGTTTAGATATTAGAAAGAAATTCTTTGATGTGAGAATGGGGAGACACTAGAACAGGATGACCAGAGAGGTCTAGTGGAAGGTGTTCCTGCCTGTGGCAGTGGGGTTGGAACTAGATGATCTTTAATGTCCTTCCAATCCAAACCATTCTACGGCTCGTGATAGGTTCCCTCAGTATCTTAAAGCTTTGAAATTCATCCAAAACTAGCAGATAGAATTCACACATGGTGAATCATCATTCAATTGTGAATTATTTAAGGTTTTGGCACTCCTTAGTACTCCAGAAAGAAAGCACAGGAAGCAAAGGGACAGCAACATATGTCTAAGAGACTCCTAGTTTCAAACTACATCCATTATAGAACACTTTTACAGAAAACTACAGAAAAATTAAGAGAAGTTTAAGAGAAGATGGGGGAAGAGCACACTGTGTATGTCTGAAATGTAAACTGTTTCAAGTGAAAGAAATTACAGGAGGATCTTTGCCCTCTTCTAGATGCCCAAAGCACACAGCACCAGTGCTTGAGGAAGCAAAGCAAAGTGTTGTCACTGACAACTGAAAGCACAACAGACAGAGCTGGATGAGGCAGAAACAACACTGCCAGTTTTCACAGCAAAGATCTTCCTTGCAGGCTTTTACAAAGGATATGATCTGACTAAACACTCCTCAGTACATGTAAACAACCTTGTCAGTTTTTCTCCTCCTCTAAGCACTGAACACAAGACTATGGTGTGTTTGACGCCTGCAACAAACACTTGGCTTCAAAAGGAGAAAATCTCCTAGTTTTAAGTTAAATATTTATGACTTAGATTTCCTTCCTAAAAGATATTGAATTCATGTTATTGACAATTCCTCAGCATAAATATATTTGAGATTTCTAGCAATCTGTCTCTGAACAGGAAATCACTATAACGTTAATCAAAAAATACTAAAATAATTACTTAAGAAAATGGCTGATTGCATGGCTCTAAATGCAACAACATCAAATTTGATATTAAGAAACTTTCAAACTGGACATGAGAAAGGAAGCTTCCATCCCACCAGCACTGCAGGCCTCCAAAAAATCACACACACTTCAAGCACAAATTGGTGAGGATTATGATGGAAAGCCACCTCTGAAAGCTGAAAGCTTGATTTTACACTGTGTTCCTTATCATTTTAAATACAAACAAATCAATGAACAAAGAAAAGGATGCAAGTTTAAGAGTTTAAATACAGCGATTTATATCTACTCTTAAAAGAAATACAATAAGAATTCTTAAAAAATGTAAAATGAACTTTATTGCATGTATCATGCCATAATAATCTGGAGATACAAGAATAAATACAACCAAATGTCTATGTTACCGAAGGTGGGAGATAAATGTCTGAATAAAATTGTCCATCAAAGTGACATAAATCATCTTGGAGATTACCAAACCATTTGATTTCAAATTCCATGACTGAAGCAGTTACCAGTGATGATAGTGCTGAAGGGCCTATGCATTTTACCTCACCCTGAAACTCCTCTTTTAGTTTTTCTGGGATAAGATCTTGTCCCATAGCCTGCAAAAAGAGTAAGAAAGAAGGGAATCAAGAAAATAACTTGCAGAGAAAAACCCATCAAACATGGCATTAATAACAGATCTTTAGAGGCAAAGCCCTTGTCACATGAACCACACACTGTCCTGGAGAAGTTTCCAAGCCATGATGAAGTTGCCTGCCTTGGCATTCTGTGTTCAGGGAGAGTTGAGACCAAAGCTCAGCGCTGCACAGCCCCTCCAGCTTCAGGCTGCACTTGCACAGGGAGGTTTCCCTCTGAACAGCAGCAGAAATCTCAAGCAGCTCCGCATTCAGTGCTCACCTTGCATCAGCATCAACACTGAACTGTTCCTGGGGCATGTCCGAGCAAGGGAAGCAAGGAGAGAAGTTTCTTTTTCCTGCCTTTCCCAACCCTGAGCTAGCCTGTGTGCTACTGCCCTCTCATGGATGCCATGCCTCTGACTGCCTGCAGCCCAGCCCTGGCTTGGCTGTCACTAGCTTAAAGCTGAAATGCTGACAGCAAAGTTAGAATCTAGCTGGCTTTGTTTTGATCCTTACAATAAAAGTCAGAAGCTCTTTAAATAGCACTAAAATGTTAAATCTCTGTGAAGAGATTAAATGCAATATTTCTCTCCTCTGTTATTTTTTTTAACTAGTACATTAAACAAAAGAAATGCAAAAGAAAGTCTCTGGATTTTTCTAGAAACACTTAGTACTTTTTATGCAAGTGTTTAATACTGCTGTGGCCATCAAAAGTAATCTGCACTGCCATTTCAAACTAGTGATTCACTCTGGGGCATCTAAAACTTCTGAGATAAAATGTAACTCCCAGGAAATGCAAAGTGCTGATGCATCTACAAATACAAGTCCAGTGAGAAACTGAGCAACACTGCACATTCCTGAATTGAGACTCTCAGCAGATCAGAGACCCACCTGTGTGAAACAGGCCAGGCCTGCACAGGCACCTCTGTCAGTTCAGGTAACACCCTGCCAGCAGCTGCCCCAGCTCATTCCTGGGCTCCCTGGCACACTTAGTGAGCTCAGGTGTCATGCTTTGAGCACAACCAGCCCACACAGAGAACTCAGACCCTGCACACAATGAAATATCCTCTTACTTTGGTCATCAACAGCAAGGAGTTTTCATCGAAACCAAATAGAGCCACTTTGTCATCAATTTCTTTCTGACATTTTCTGTTATTCTCTAGCACAAAGGACAACTGTTGTGACTGGGTAAGCTGAAGTAAAAGCCTGCAATGAGAAAGACAGTTAAAAATTGGCACAGCTGGAAAAAGAGTAAGTCAGCAGACCTAGAAAAAACCAAAACGGTTAATACTTTAATTAATTAAATACTTTAAAACAGCTCTTCTTCCTGACTTTTGCCTACTGCAAAGAAGTCAATACATGTGTATCAATCTACCATGGATATTGTATATCTGTGCTATAGAACTACTGAGAGCAATGTGCCAATAGCTCTGGTTGCTCTATGCAAACATTTCTGTCCCCATATATTCATCACACCATTCAAAAGTGAGCCTGGGACCTGTGAGGCATCATGTCCTTCCTATGGCCTAACAAGACAGCAGCACATTTGTGCCTATGGAACCTGGAAAGCTACAAAAGTGAGGGTTTGGACAAATATCAAACATCCTCCCCACCCAGGCCAATCCTGGATTATTTTCTAAAAGCATTCACCAGTTTTATGTTCCAGGCAGTGCCCCACAAGTCACAACCATGACCTGCTGAAGGTTACACTCTGCCCACAGCAGGGGGTTATGTCACACAGGGCCCCCTTCACCAACTGCTGGACCAGCAAGAACAGCGGCAGTTCCAGAGTCCTCCTCATACAAGGACTGCAAAACAGGTCAGCAGAGGAAATATCCAGGTATCTCTGCATTTGTCTCAAATCCACTGTCAGACAGATTAAAGGCATTATGCTTATTTTACACTTCTAGGAACTCAGAGACATATTGCACTATCTCCTGTGAACTCACCGAAATTCACAATGGGCAGTATTACAGAGATTAGTATCAGTTTTAGAGAACTTATGAGGGTCTAGAGAAGGGCCACAAAGGTGATCAAAGGCCTGGGAAGCCTGCCATTTGGAACAGGCTGAGAGAACTGGGTTTGGCCAGACTTGAGAAAAGAAGGCTTAGGGAAGACCTCCTCACCATGTTTCAGTATTAAAAGGGCAACTACAAAAAAGATGGAGACTCCATTTATACAGGGAACCACGTGGAAAAGATGAAGGACAGCAGGTAAAAATGTTAATTCTGGACAGATTCCAACTGGACACAAGAGGAAAGTATTTTACAATGAGATCAGTCACTGGAATAATCTCCTCAAGAAAGTTGTGCATTTCCCAGTGTTGGACATTTTTAAGATTCAGCTAGACTGGGTGCTGGGCCATCTTGCCTAGATCATGCTTTTGCCAAGAAAGGATGACCCTTGAGGTGCCTTCCAACCTGGAATTCTATAATTCTACAATACTTAACCAAGGGACCATTAGAACTTAGCAGTGTTGTTGCTGAAAATGTGTTTAATTCAAGCTTTATGCAAAAAGAAAAAACAATAAACTTTTTCATCTCATTTACTGAAGTTAAGTGAAGCTGGTATTATAATAATGGTGTGTATTTTTAAGGAAAAGACTCAAGAACTGAGATTAAAACTTTCATTTGAACACTATAAACATCAAAATTTACAAATGTGATTTTCTCTGTTAAAAACTTCACTGAATTTTTGGATGGTGTGTTGGTTCCAAGCAAAAATGGAAATTACTTTTAATTTATAAAGTAATTTTGTTTCAAAGTTTGCATCAACATAGTATAAAAAAAAGTTTCAATGAAAATTAAACAAAAAAATACTCCAATTTTTTTTCAAAACTAAGAGAGTCAATTATTCATGATGCATCAACAGAGAACCTTATTGCCTACAAAAAGCAGTGCTAACACCCCTTTTCCAGGTGCAGTTTATCCTTCACATGCATTTATACAACATCTAGATCCCACTTAAAATCCAACAGACCTGAAAATACTAGACAACCTGCATAAGCCTTGGGCAGGGGAGAAACTTATCCTGGACAAGTGTATCTACAAATACAAACCACAGTAACACTCTGTGAAACTGTGCAGCCAAGCAAGGAAATTCCACCCTTTAGAACTATCCCATTCTGAACCATACACACTGAAACAAGCTACACAAATTATTAATATAAATGTACCTTCAATATTCAGTATCAGTACTTAATCAATGAACTTCTTCCAAGCAGCAATTAAAGTCTTCATCCCTTAGCCTGGAGTACAGTTAAAAGCTGCTATTTGGGCTTTTTTCATTTCTTAAGTTTTACCCCAGCAGGGCGGTTATAAAGTGTTCTCTGTAAACATTTCTGGACATTCGTAAGATGCCTTTAAAAACATTCAATGACTGATACATTACTGTGAGGCAAGAAGGGGGGAAAAACATCCAAGGTTATTTTAACAAAACCAGTTCCTAATTATCTCTTTGAAAGATTTTGTTTTGGGGATTTTTGCTGCACACAAGAGTTTTAGGAAGATGGAAAAGAAAAGGAAAGAACATTTTAATGCAGCCCTGTCAATCAGTTGTCACAGAGTTCATTTTCCAGCCTCATCCATTATGCAGATTGGGGTATCATTATAAAATACATTTTCACTCAAGCATGAGGCTTCAAGCAAATAAGACAGGTGGCACTCACAGAAGGAAGACTGGCTATGCCTTCCCTTTAGGCACTTCTGCTTCTGCATCTTTAACACCAGACCAGGGAACAGCAATGGTCTAGCAGGAGCATTTGTTGAAGAACAGACCCTTTTGTATATAATTACTTGAAAAGATTTATAAGCTCATTAAAAAACTTCACTTGTCAGCTGTGCATGACACTGGTTTACTCTTTGCACTCAGATTCAGCCTCTTCATAGCCACCACACGAAGCAGATTTTGCATTTTAGATCTGAAGCAACAGTAGGGTGCTTCTAAGTTAGTGTTGAAACAAACACTTAAATTGAAAATGCAAACTGAAAACAAAAACCGGGAAAAATATACTTTACATTCTTCTTGACTGAGAGAACTTATCATTATTCTAAGAATACATTGAGTTACCTTGCTCTGATAAACGAGGCACATGCTTTTATCCCAACTTTCTTTAACATGCCCTGCTTCCAGGCCTTGGAGCCTGCACATTTCTCTCTGTCTGTCCGTTCCAGTTCTCCTGAAGTGCAGAGGAATTCTTTCACTACTTGGCTGCTGGGACAAGTCACTGCATTCTCGCCCTTTGTTTCTGCAGCAAGGCTGAACCAAGGGCCTTCCTTCTGGCCCTCTGATCTGTGAGGCTGCAGATTAATCTCTCTGCCAGTCGATGTTTGGGAACTGCTATTACTTACACAAACCCCTTCAGACTGATTTAGATTTGCTTCTGGAATGACCAATGGAGACAAATTCTGTAGAAGGTTCATGTAAGCTTCAGCAAGTAACTTCCAGAACCAGGGATTGAAAGGATGTAGGCAGATCAGTTGCTGCAGACACATTATCTTTTTTTCTACGTTTTCCAGCCCCTGGTAAATGGAAAACTGCAGGTTGAGAACTGTCGTTAAGTGATCTGTGTTAGTGGCGCTGTTTCTCTAGAAACAAAAGAGAACAGATTAAAACCAGGAGTAGAACAGAATCATGCTTCAGAGCCTAAGAAAATGTCTCCCTAAATAATGACATACAAATATCACAAGGTAATTTTTAAACTGTACAGAATGGTGCTTTTAATTTAAAATGATACAATGGAATATAGATCTTGCACAGTCAAGCTGACAGCATTCCCTCCAGGTGCCTTGTCCCAGTCTGAGAGGCAACAAGGTCCTAAATGCTGTCATTTGTTTATGTGCCTTCAGAGTCTTCTACAGCTGCCTTTCTTTGCAGCATAAATATCTTTTATATAAAATAAAAATCATCAATAATATTCTAGCAGACTTCAGAGCCTCTGGACTTTTTCCTTTATGGGAAAAACTCAATTTGTGGTTGGATACTCTTCTTGGTGGCAGTTTGACAGCAAGAATATGGAAATAAAAGGGAGTTTTGAACTGTCACTTGTACAGCGGAAAGATTTAAGCACTCATTTATTCCCTTTTTTATAATTCCTATTACATTGCATTAATTCTGCCTGGCAGAGCATGATGTTTAGTCCCTTCCAGGACTACCAGTTTCCCTGCACAGGGAGCTCATTGTGGTACAGGGTGTTCCAGTTTCTAAAGAGTGATTATATCTGCAGTGACAGTTACCCTCTGTTTACCAAATACTCTGAGCACTGAACATCCTGAAGGATTATACACATGAAAATTATTTTTCCAGAAAATGGTCTGTATAAAAGAACTACTGGCAATGTTTTCATGTTGAAAGCCTAAAAGAAAGACTGCACTATTTACCATTTTTTCTGCAATATCCAGAGCCTCCTTGTGCCTCCCCAGGCGAGATAAACAGCGAGCCTGGCCCTCCTGGACATCACGCCTCATTGCAATGTTGCTGGCAGGTAAGAGTAGCAGGCAGTCTGAGTATTCACACAGGGCTTTCTAGGAGCGTGACAGCAAGGAAAGCCAACAAAACAGGGAGAGATTTGCATTTAAAAGCAAGCCTGACAGCACATTTTCTTTAAGACTACAGTCACAAAGGGAACTCAGAACCTGAAGTCCACATTTGCATTTCTTCAGACTCAGCCACCACCTGTGTGAGCCAGAGACAAGGCCCCAGCACCACACAGCCAAGCCCAGATGGTGATGAGCAGCCTCAATCCCAACTCAGGCCAAGCAGGATTCACCACACAGCTGTGAATCCTCTTTCCCACCTCTCTCCCACCACCCCTGATCCAGAAGGGATCATCTACTGCCCTGGGTAATAAGCGACACAAGGCATCCTTTCCCCCACCTCAGTGATCTGAGTGCTCATCCTAAATCTGTGGGGCCTTCTTTCAACACCATGACATTCTCCATGGGAAGGTCTCCACCTGCAAGTAGCTCACCTCAAATAATCAGTAAGTCTGAGAATACCACAAGGAAGGTGAACCTCCATTGTTCCTGCAGGCTGTTTTTAATGTACTTGAAATAAATATTAATTGGGCTAAGGAAAAAGGCAAGAATGAGCAATACTTCTGCAGCTTAATGCTCAGGGCACTCACCAGGACTCCAATTAACATTTAAATACATTAAATTAAGTATTCAGTGAAGCTAAGTCTGGAATCTTGATTTCTCTCCCTTTGTCTAAGTGCTTAGAGAGAAGACTATAGAGCAGTGCTCATTCTCCCATCTCTCAAAATGAGTATTTAATTATTCCTTAAAAACTTTAATGGTTCTAACAGAAAGAGCTTCTAAATACCCTAAATACTTCCTAGCAAAACGGCTGGAATATTTTTCTTTCCTGATGCTGAGCTCACATTCATTCTTAAGCAAAAGAGGGAGCTCCCCTCTGCCCAGTGCATGCAGCAGCCACTGGTGAAAATGGATCACAGGGCTGAGGACAGCCCTGTTTGCCTTGCTATGTGACAAAGGGATATAACCTGCTAAGGTTCAGGCATTATGAATCCTAAGCAGATTCTACAGTCATCTATATCCTAAAAATGGGCACAGCTTAGATCACCGCTGTCCTTGACATTTCCTATCAAGTGGCCTATCCTGAAGTAAAAAAACTGATGATGAGAGAAGAGATTACTATCCCTATTTACGTATTTCCAGCCCCCTTTCTAAGATCAATGCTTCCAAATCAGTAATTTTATGTGCAGTCATGCTCTGGTTCTTGTTCCACCAGTGAGCTAGGTTAGCAATAAAACTAAAAATATTTCTAACATGAATCACTGCAACAGAAAAGAGTTAGGAAGCAATGGTCTGCTCTGTTTAGCAGGTAGTCTGACCACAGCCTGAGGCAGCTCTGCTATCAGCACCCTTTTATGAATCCCTTTAGGGCATCTCAACTGAGACTAGAAAATATCTGTCAGGTATACACAGGGCTGCAGGAGTGCTGAAATAACATTAGGATCAGTGCCAAATGATGTACAAAAAGATCCAATCCAACGGGTGAGGTGAAAGGAGTAGAGTCAGAAAGCTGGAGGGCTTTGAAATAAGGGAACCTGTAATGCAAACCACAGACTGGAAGAAGAGGCAACACCTGAAACAAGGCCTGAAGATGCTGATTTCAACCAGGAAACAAGGTACGAAAGACTACATCCTGCAACTGGGACTGCAGAAGGCAGGAGAGCACCGCTGGTGAGAAATGCGGCTCAGGACGTACACAGAGGAGAGGTCCGGGACCACTGCGGGCAGGAACAGAACGGGCAGAGCTACAGCGGCCCTCCGGAGGGAGCGGGCAAAGGGACAGACACGGGCAGAGATACAGCCGGCCCTCCGGAGGGAGCGGGCAAAGGGACAGACACGGGCAGAGATACAGCCGGCCCTCCGGAGGGAGCGGGCAAAGGGACAGACACGGGCAGAGGTACAGCGGCCCTTCGGGGCAAGCGGGAACAGCAGGGACCTGGCACAGGGCACGCAGAGGCAGCGCCGCGACCGGCAGGAGCCTGAGGGCCACCGCAGCTTTGCTCTGACAGCGGGGGAAGCTCTGAGGAAGGTGAGCCGCAGCCCGCGGTGGCAGCGATCTGAGAGCCTCCGTGGGACACGGCATTATCGACACAGTCACACGCCTGACTCTGAGCACGGCCTCAGACCCCCGCGCTTGCTCCGGCGGAGCTGCTGCTGTGCGCCCGCCTGCCTGCGATCAGTTCCGGGGCAGCGCCGCGCTCCTGCCCGGCTCGCTGCAGGCTGACTGCCGGATGGGTCGTGGCAGAACGCAGATCCGCTCCGCGGCCCGGCCCTGCTCGGGGCTGCCCGGTCAGCACGAACCTGGGGCGGGATTAACCGCGGCACGGCCGCCAGACCCGCAGGCCGCGGTACGTAATGTACGTTCACCCTGGCGCTGCACATCGGGGACTGCAGGACCGCCCCACTCTGCATCTCCGCAATTTCCCCGGTCCATGCGAGCCCTGGAAATACCTCGAAGTCCCGCTGCCGGAACGCCCAGTCCGCCCGGAACTTGCTGCTCGTGATCCCGCTGGCGCCTTCCCCGGCGTCAGCCGCGCTGTGGAACCACTGCGGGCACAAACAGAGCACACAGAGAGCCGTGAGGGGCCACGGAACCACTGCGGGCACACAGAGAGCACACAGAGCCACGAAGGGCCACCGAACCACTCCAGGCACACAGAGCACATACAGAGCATCAGGGGCCATGGAAGCACTGCTGGCACACACGGAGCACACACAGAGCCGTCAGGGACCATGGAACCACTACGGGCACACAGAGCACACACAGAGCCGTGAGGGGCCGCGGAACCACTCCGGGCACACAGAGCACCCACAGAACCGCCCGTCACGACCCGCCCTCCCGCCGCCCCGTCTCCTCACGCAAGGCTCGCAGCGCTTGGCCCCGCATGGGGCTCCGTCCCCGCCGCCCTCCCGCCGCTCCCGGCTCGGCGCGAACAGGGAATCCTCGAACTCCGGGCCCAGCGCCGGCTCCATCGCCGCCGCTGCTGCCGGCCCCGCTCGGCGCAGGGGGAGGAGCTCGGTTACCGCTCACAGAAAGGGAAGCGCTTCCAGCGACGAGCTCAGCTACAGCCCCGCGCCTTGGTACGTTAACCGCGATTGTGGCGGTGCTCTGTCAGCCTGTCGTCCTGGTGGCTGTGCATAGAGTGAGGGGAATGTGCTTTGGTAACTTTCCCATTTAGTTTCACTTGTGTCTCAAAACAGAAGAACCTACTCTAGGTGACCCTGCCTTGGCAGGGGGTTGGACTAGATGATCTCCAGAGTTCCTTTCCAACCCTAAAGAGTCTGTGAAAATTCTGTGAAATTTCAGGCTTTCCACGACAGGCTTTTCCAGAAGACCCTACGCTGTGCCGTGGGAAACGGGGACACAGCAAAGCGAGCACTGATCCCAGACCTCCCTCAGGATGCCAAGACCCAGGCACCGTGTGCCTGCCCTGCACTGTGTGCCCCGGCTGCCTGCCCTGCTCCTGGTGCTGCTCTGCACAGAGTGCTGTGTTTTAGGCGTACTGCTGTGCTGGGCTGTTTCCTCTCTCCAGTCCATTCATCCATGAAGGCCTATTTTGTCCCATCTAAGCACCACTAAGGTTTGGAGAAGGTGAGCTGAAAAGTACTTCCTTAGCCTGCAAAATGGACTAACGAATTTCTCTATACCAAAACACCTCCTGAGGCCAAAGTAGTGCTTGTATAGATGATTTGAAAGATTTTCTTCTAGAAGACACGTAAAACAAGTGGTTTGCTTTTGTTAGGGTTTTTTATGTTCTTAAAATACTCTTCCATACCAGCAGAGCTGTGACTGGATGTAGCATGACCTGGCATAAATGTCAGGGTAGAAACTCAACTTTGGTAGTTGGATTTGATCAGAAAAATAAAAGCAAATTGATGTTTCTTGTGCTTGTAAACTTGCTGTTTGGCAAACAAGCCCTCTAGCACAGAGGAAACTGTTCAGCAATTAAGTCTTGTGAGAATCAGGAGTTTACTTGACATGCTTCAGTCTTTCTGTTAAAAGTTTCAAGGTGGGTGAGGACAGTGCACATCAAAACCAGCTGGCTTCCTCCTGCCTTCAGAGAGGAAGGCAAAGCACATGGGGGTCAGACTGGAGGCAGGAACAGTTTCAGCACCCGTAGTGCTCCTCACACACCCTGGACACACACGTTCCCTTTCCCCCTGCTCCAGGACTGCAGGTCATGCTGCAACACACCCGTCTGATGAACAAGGCACAATAATCCAGAAAGACAAATAAGCACAAATCAAAAAGAAGAAAATCCAAAAAAAGGAACATGAGTAATCAAAGTGAAATGTGGTCACAGCTCAAAGGAAAACACAAAAAGCAAGGCATTCCCAGGGGCAAATCCCACAGCAGCTGGTTGGCTGCCAGCTTGGATTGCAGAGTCCTCCAGGGCTGGGGGTTTTGACCATCGTTTCTTCTGAGGGTACCAACGTGGTCTACAAAAGGCTCTGTGTTGCAATGCCTTTGTCTGGTGAATCAGTGATAGGAGAGCCACAATTCCAGAGTGCCACACAGGGGGCCTAGCAGCTGACTTGTGTTTTCAGTAAGTCATGGGCAAAGTTTTGCCTCTCTTCTTCATTTCTTCTTTCCCTGGCTCTTCCCTGCCTCCCCTCAAGACATTTAAAAAGCTCCTCATATATTAGTTACAGAAATGAAAAAATGCAACTCTAAGAAATCCCTCTGCCTTGTCAGCACTGGAGGTTTGCTCAATTTCTCCCCCAAAATCCAAGCCATCAGTGTAGCTGCCAGAATACAAATTCTCACTGAACTTAAGTAAAGCTGTTTGCCTGAGTTTACATGGGATGATTTCCCTTTATGCTGTTAGCCCTGGCTTCACAGAGGAGAAAACATCATCCCTGGAAGACGCAGCTTTGAGGGAGCTCAGGTATAGGAGCCCTACAAGAGCCTGTGCTGCTGCAGCTGCTCTGTGTAGGCAGCCTCAGGGATAAAAAGAAGCTCTAGATGAATCTGTCCCTAAAGGCAGCCAAGGTCTTACTCCACTGCCAGCCAGCAGCTCAGCACATGAACACTGCACCAATGAAAGTGGCTCCAGTGAGTTGTGGCCTCCAGGCGAGCTCTGTGCATCAGCAAAGCCATTGTGGCTGCTCACACGAGCGTGCCAGTGTGAGGGGCTGGGACCCAGCTTCACCCGGGGTGAGCAGGGGCACACTGGACAGGCCAGTGCTTCATCTTGGAGTCAGGGTGCCCAGAGACAGCCCAGGCTGTGAACACAACTCCAGTGACAGGCAGGGGTTTTCCACTCTGTCCTATTGCCTGGATCTTCTGGCCAGGAAAAGAAAATGCAGCATGGAAGACAGTTTGTCTAATGCTTTTCTTCTCCCCATTTCCCTGTCTACTCTGAGGCAAAATTAATTCAGAAGAATCTTCCTCCAGTGTTAATTCCTGATGTTGTTATTTGTATTGTGATAGCCTCCATGGGTCCTGGCCACATGGGTCTTATGCCAGCACAGACACACCACAGAGGCTTAAGAGACCATCAAGCACACACAGCAGAAACAAGAAACCTCAGTCTGCAACTACAGCCCTATCTTGTAGGCACTACCCACACACACTGGCCAGGAGTAATGCAGCTCACACGGCTCTATTAAAGTGTACTGGAAAACAGCTGCCTTTGGAAAAAAGCAGGAGAGAGAGTAGTTCTCTCCTCAAAGCAAAAAAGCTGCCTGTAATGAAGAGGCCAAGTAAGACCCACAGGCAGCATTCCTCAAAGGATGGGGTGGCTCCTGAATTAAGAGGATTCTTCCAGACATTGTGAAATATTCATACCTTGAGGGAAGATTAATTTTCTTGTTGGATAGTCATAACATATGCTCTTCCCTAAACACACTCATGAAAGGAGAAGAGCAGCCCTTTATTTGCTGACATTGTCTCACTGTGTCCTTGTCTCTTACCTTTTATTTAGATTAAAAGGTCTTTACAGCAGAAACCATCTTTCATATTCTTTGCATGATGTCAGACATAAGGGGATATTGTCCATGACTACTGGGAGGGTAGTTTCATGGTTTGGGGCAGACAGAGGTTATCACTACTGTGAGCTGCAAACAAAAAGAGTTCTGATGAGCTCAGATGAACTCGAGCATAACTTACAATGATGACAGTAAGTTCTAGTTCAACACAACAAAAATTGAGTGGGGAGGTGAGGGATGCATTGTGGAAATCAAAGAGAGTGAACTTTTCATTGTTAATAGAAGTCAAAAGCTTCTCAGGGGTTCTTAGGACAGACAGCAGAAGATGCATTCTCCAAAAGAGGGTTCATTTGCCTGCTCTACCTTAAGACAGTGCAACCTTTCAAACCCCTGGCAAGACATATTAACCAGGCCATAATCCATCCCCCTCAGGCCTCACAAAACCCAATAAAGTTGTTATTGCCAAAAGGGTGCACTGCACACAGATGTGTTCAGCTATTAATGGGTTTTGCAATTATTTTCTGTCTAGTAGGATAAATGATGAGCAGAATGAGTACGCCCTTGGGTTTGACCAGAAAGCTGCTGAAAAGAGCAAAAAAGCTTTCTGGAAAGATGGAAGGAAGAAAGCGATCAAGTGCTTAGAAAGAATCATAAAGCAGTGAACTTCCCAGGCAAGCTTACACATTTCCAGTAGTGATGTGATCATGTGTCTGAACTGCTTCACTCAGCCATGTAGTACAAGCACTGAGGTTGGACCTTGCTGGTCTGTGAGTACAAAAGCCATGGCAAAGGATGGTATCACCAGTCTACTGCTCTAACTGGAGAAACAGCCAGTGGAGTCCCAGGTTGGGCATGGTGAGGTTCTTATGCCTCCTTCTACACTCTTTTTTTCAGTTTTATCAGTTTTCTGAGAACTCATTAACTTACCCTGGCCACTGTTATGCGTGTTGCTTAATTGCTACTTATGATGAAACCAGGCCACAGAGACCACAGTGGATTTGTTACTTCTCTAGGTTAAAACTTTCCTACTGCAGTTTTCAGGACTGGGCAACACCAAGCAACACTGGTAGCAACTCCTCTAGGACACCATTTAAGACCTTTTTGGTAACAACACTGAATAAACTGAGCTGACTTACTACAATATTGCTGTCTAGCAAGAACAAAGAGAAAAAAAATCAAAATAATAATAAAAAAAAAAAAAGCCATACTGAAGAAATAGACTCAGGGCTTCAGGCCTGCCCTTCAGTGACCCTCACAACTCACAGGTTTTTTCTGGCCTTGTTCTGTTTTTCCATATGGACGCTGCTCCACATGGGAAATAACCAGACTGTTGATTCTGCAGTGCCTCGTTTCCCATCCAGCTCTTGCACTACTGGAGAGGACTAGTGGAAACTGCTATTAAATTTAGCTTCTATGTCTTCTTATTGCCTTAGACAAGTAGCAGTGCCTGAAGAAAGTGAGTCACAGCAGAGGGAAAGCACTGCTCAATGAACACATGCAAACAAAATGCAGAAATCCAGGATGGACTTTGCCCACAGTTGCTCCCCTCCCCCAGTAATTGCACATTTAGAGCAAAAAAGTGTAAAACATACATCAATAATGCACTTTTTAACTTTGTGGTATCTCCAGGAAAAATTATGAACCCCTTCCCTAACAGCATCTGTGGGCCTCCAGTTCTGCATGTTGTGGGTGCCCAAAAATTGCACGGAAAATTCTTGCAGCTGGACTTCACCTGGAAGCTCTGGCCAGCTGCTGGAAACTCCAGAACTGAGAGCAGTTACAATTGCAATGCTGTTTGTACCATCTCTGGTTCAGAACACGTCATTATTACAGGCTGTTTTGTGGGCTCTCTTCCTTGTCAGTCCCTTAGGACAGGCTTTGCTGAAGTTACGGCTTTTCCTCTTTGGCTCTCATTTAGGAAAACTGAAGATCACTAAGAGGAGAATTACTGCCAACACTGACCTTTATTTCCACCCAAAGACACAAATCAACTAGGTGTGACACACACTTTCATTCCCTTTTTCCATCTTTTCTTTCTTCTACCAAATATTTTAAGGTAATGAAGATCAGCTCATCACTGAACCTGTAAATAAACACACATGGGGGAGAAATTAGTCACAATGCTGGTAGCTCCAATAACAGCAGTAGAAACATATATCCAAATATTTCATTTTAGAGTATTAGAAGTGCAACAAGTCATTTAACCACCAAAATGTTAGAAACCACCATCTATCTGATACTAGGGACCTCCACCAGCAGTATTTCAAAGCAACACCAAGCCCACAGGGAACAATTTAGAGAGGGGACTTGCTAACATACAAAGTAAAAAATGCAGCACCCTAAGTGGCTTGGTATTTTAAATTTGCAAAAATAGTGGTTGACAGCATTATTGTGAAAACAAATGTAAGCTGAAAGATGCTGGGAAGAAGGGGCTTGGAAAGGGGAAACAACTCACAAGGCCAGGTGATCTCTTGTGAAAGTATCTACTGAATTGCAGCATTTTGGAATTGCTGATAACACTGTAAACAAAAAAAATACCTTTAGAAAAAGGTGACTGCATGCGTAATCTGGTGCTTCTTCTAACTCCCTCATTAGCTGATGGATTCTTGAAAAAGCATTCTTTTTTACCCAAACAAGTAAAACTATTTGGCCAAACTCCAAGCTGTGGTGACAACTCGTGCTCATCATCTCTGTTCCTGTGCTTAGGTCACTATTTCAGCTGGAAATATAATTTTTCAGACTAACGTTAGCTACAGCACAGGAATGACTCTCTCACTTTAAACACCCTTTTCTTTGATGGGGATACATGTGTAAGCACAATGCCAGGTCCTGCAGGAAAATCTCAGGCTCGAGTTCCTCCAGCTGCAGCTCAACAGCTGGAATAGAGGTGTGATGGATCACAGCAAGGCGTGACAGTGGCGCTGCCTCCAGCAGGGAGCGGCTGTGGCTGACGGCACCTTGGGCTCCCGGGAGAAGGACAGAGCTCAACAGCAGCACTTCCTTCATCTCAGGAAAAGACAAGCGTTGCAGCAGCCTGTCCAGCTTACAGGGACTTCAGTAAGGAGGTGGTTCCTTGTCATCCCTACTCTTCCCACCCTGAATATTTTAAATGCCACAATAAAAAGCATCTGCCCTAATGAGAGAAATCACGTGAACATCCCGGGGCGGCTGACACGGCAAAACAGCTCAGCAGCAGCAGCTGAACTGACTCACTCTGAAGCTGACCTCACACTGGCTGCTCAGCCAAGACAGTTCTCCAAATTCAGTGCATCTGAGGAATTGGTGAAATTCCGTTTTGTGTAACAGGGAAAATGATATTTGAGAAGGTCTGGTTTGTGACATTTTCATACAGACATGATTCTTGGTTTCCACACCACCTCTTAAAACCACACACACTCAGTAAGGAGACATTTATTCCATTATTTCTGTTTTCAAATTTTTGGTACAAAGTTTATTTTCAGAAGTTCTCACATGATCCTTTCTTCTACCAGCGTCTTTAGGATTTTTCTATCTCTGATTTATTTTCTTTATCTGTTGAAGCAAAAGCAATAATTGCTACAGAAAGAAATAATGGCGATATTACAAATATTTTACAGCAGCATCCATTCGTTTCTTTGCCTCAAAAAAATAACAAAAATAAATCCAAAGACAAGATCCATACAGCCGCAAAGGCTTAGGTTTGTAATATCCAGAAGTATGCTGCGTTCCCATATACGAGTTGTACAAGTCCAGCACAACTTTCCAAGTTTGTGCAGAGCCTGATAAATAAGACACAGAAATATCAGTTACATTATACTGTTTCTAAGAACTTTTACTCTGTAAAATGTTTGGTCACTCAAAGCTATAAGCTTAATCACATATCAAAGAACACAGGCAATAGAGCCCATCTTACTAAAACATATAGTATTAGGCCAAACAAAATATAAGAGGACAAAATCTAGTGGTCACTGAAGCCTCTTCAAAAAAGGTTTAAAACAGAATGTTTCCATCATGTATCAGAATAAAAATGTACTGTATTAAAATTTGATTTTTTTTTAAATTACAAGCTGTCTTTTAATCAGTCTTCTATTTACAGTGCAGAACTGCCAACTGCAGTAGTTTAACTTTGGCACAACACTAAGTTCCAATCCTTTTGAGTATTCAAGTCCTGTGTGTGTCCAAAAATTTTCTTGGTTTCACGAAAGATTAGGCCCATTCACAGTTAACCAGTTATCTTGAAATTTTTCAAGAATTGCTTCCCCTTCACCACACTGGGCAGCTACAAAGGAAAGACATTGTAAGCTATTGCATCATTCAAAAGAAACTCTTCATTCTAAACAGTGACAGTATTGTTGCTTCCTTTAATATCACGTACACCAGACAGATCACACAGACAGCTACATACTGGACACCTTTCTAAAAACCTTGCTGGTCGTTAGTGAATCATCTTCCTCATACTTCAAATACATAACAATGCATTAACTTAATTTCATTTCACATGTCAAACAGGACATTTAAATATATTGCAATATATTATAGAAAATTGCAAAGCGCCATCATTTCTGTAAACGAGACTGACACCTGTTAACTCTCCTGTGCACATGAAGAGCAGTACCTAGTGCCACATTTTCTGTACAATATAAAGCCTTCCCAGGTAGGGCAACTCATTTTAGTGCATTTCTGTACAGACTGTAAGCATACATGCAGATAGCCAACTATGCAGGGTTGGAAATACTTTTCTAAGTTGAAACTGGAAGATGGGGGAACATTCTGAAATCACAGCAGAGCTCTTGTGGTTGATCATTTCATAGCACAGATGAGAACTTGACTCTTCTGTCATTCTAGCAGATCGTTTTGGGACAGTTTCATGATAGGTATCTAGTATTGAATAAGCATAAGGAAATACTTTCATCAGCCGGGACACAAATATTATGTGTCCTAACACATTCTAGGTTATGCACAGTCCAATGTTCACACAGTAACCTTATCTCTAAAATACTTGAGAAAACCCAAAGCATTTTTATGCCACAGTATTATAACCAAGGATCAGTTACTTTATCCACCACTGTAGTGCTACCTGCTCTATAAAATAATAAAAAAAAAGCCTCATTTTCCAACACGCATCAAGTTGGAAGCAGAGGTCAGTACCACTGCTAAGCACGACACAAAGATCAGTGCTGCAATCCAGCCAGAAGATCCCTCTCTGTCATGTCAGATGTCTGCAGTGTCAGCAGCTGCCTGCAAGTCAGGGTAACTCACTGGAGCTGGGTGCAGTTCCTCTGAGCCTCTCCAGGCATGCAGGATGAGCAGACTTGCATTCCTTGCTGTGCTGACTACCTACAGTGTCTTGCCCCGGTGCAGACATCAACATGCATCAGACAAATCCCACCTTAATTCATGAAAAGTGCTACAGAATGCTCAGTTATCCCTCTATATTTTATAATGTTGTGTGAGTTGGTTTTGCAACAATTGTTCACTGAAAAGGTGCAGATGCTCTTCACCACAGAAAGAGAAAAATCCCCAAGAACTCCAACCATTAAACTTGGAAATACTGGCTATAACCCACCTGTACTTCAAAATATCCCTTTTTAGAAGTGGGAAAAAAATGCAGAAATTTGAGTTATTGTGTGTTAGTAGCCATTAAGGGGATTTTTCACTTTCTGTTGAAATTCTTATTTAAAAATATTTTCCTAAAGAATTTTAATACATCAGCAAACCTCAAGTAACTTGACTTGCTAAGTTTGTGTCATGCTTCTTGGTAAATCTACTTATCCTAGGATATCACAAACTGGATGGAGAATACAGATTTAACCCTGCACTGTTCAGTGTAGGGAACTGAATCCTCTACTAGCCCTCTCCATCTTTAATTTACACCATCATTCCAGGTATTATAAACAATTCTTAAAGTTCTACTGTTCTCTGGTCATTGATACTATCTCTCTATTACTACTAAATGCAAGCAAAATTGTTTTCAAAGCAAAAAATAAATTAAAGAAAATAGCTATATTTAATTGCACTCTACTTTTGTGCCTTCAGGTTAGGGCAGGGATATTTAACACTACAGAAGCTTAAAGATTATCTTCTCTCCTTGGGAGATATGAATATAGACAGGTATTGGACTCAGGTGGAGGACGCAAATCGGTACGACCATATTTACAGAAGCAAATACTGACATCCAGCCTGAATACACAGTACTCCATTAAGTGCAAAAGGGAAAACACTCCCCACCTTAAACCACAGCCTGGTTACTCAGCAGCCAGAGATCAGTTGTCAGAGTTACTGCTGTGCTCTCATTTCAGAGGAAAACGGAGGAGGAGAATGTCTGCATCTTTGGGCTTTCTGGCCCACGGGGACCGTGTACAGCCATGAATCACTTTATATGGGATCCAGAAATCCCTTCTTAGCTCTGGAGAGGGGAAGGGAGTGCATTTGCCTGCCTCAAGCATTTCTTGGTGAGAAAAAGAAAATCTGCTTTTGTTCAAGGTGAGCAAATCATCCATTAGAAAATTATTTAACGTCATGTGTGGACACTACTTGAGTTTCCCAATAATCAAAGTTACAGTCAGTAACTTTGAATTATGAATTACAGTTTATAATGCAATGAAAAAGCAGTTTTCAACATGGTACCAGACAAGGTTAAAAAAGGCATGGCCTCACTACAGTGTATTAGAGATAATATACTAAATTATAATAATCAGGTACTAGGTATCTTTTCTCTTCTTTGCTTTCAGACAGATTTCTATGTGCTAAAAAGGAGTGACTGTAATAATTTACTCCTGTCAGAACACAAGGAGTTAAACTTGTTTTGCTTATCAACTTCTAGAAAAGTAAATTCTGCAGGGCAAGCAAAACTCAGAGCCTTCAAGCTTCTGCGTTTTCCCTTCTGTTCACTTCTTACAAGCCAGCACTGTTAGTTCATTCAAACCTCCAGGGGAATATAGGCCTGACTTTCTTTTTTCCAACACTAATTTGGGGTCATTGAGAGGTGATGCTGGGAAGACAGCACTGTTTAAGATGGAACTGTGCTCTTTCAGTGTACTAGGAAGGGAGGGTGAAACATGCCATGAAGCAGGACGAGTCTGTGATGGTGGATGTTGTCCCTGACTGTAACACTGCTCCCTGTCTTTCAGCTCTTTTCCCTCTCCATTCTGGCACAGGATTATCTGTATTCTCTCTTTAGCTGAATTCCAGAGACAGCACAACTGGCATCATGAGAGCAGGCAGTCCTGGCAGAAACAGTAGATGAAGAGAAATGCACTAGCTTAGCTCTAAAGGAACTGATGTTCACAAATGAATTCTGATGTAGTGGTTCCCAATGAAGACTGAGAAACCAGCCACCCAGAGGTAAGATCTAAGCAAGATCAGAGCTTCTCTGTCTCAGTGTCAGTGACAATCACTGAAGCCTGGCTCATAATGAGCTCAAACCTAAGAGGTGAAGCTCCCTAGAAAAACAGAACATACCACAGGTTCATCTAGACACAGTCCTTACCATGCAGAAAATCAATAAAGTCACATGGGCACTGACTCCTGGGCAGATGTACTTTCTTTCCCCTTCCTTTCCCACTGCCAGCATAACTCAGTCCAAACAGCTCCCAAAACACCTTGGAAGTGTGCATAGGAGGGAGCCAGGCTTGCAGGGGTGCACTGCTGATGAGCACAGAGGTACTCAGAATCACAATAAACTAAGACACTTGCTGATGTGCTTAAGTTCAGGGAGTTTCCAGGGGACTGGTAGAATGCCACATCCTTTGCACCCACCAGGCCATCTCTGTTTCTCTTGGTGACTGCACAGTGCCCACAGCAGCCTAAGGGTGGCTGAGATGAATCTGGGCTAAACCACTATTACCAGCAGCTTTGAGTTCCCACCAGCCATGACCACAAATCACAGACACAGCTGACCACAGCACTTTCCAACATTTCCCCTGTCAGTCCTGACACAGGAGGCTTTGGGAAGAAGTTTGCCTCTCTCCCAGTGCAAATATACACATGCTGTAAACATGAAACACACTGGTAATTAATGGACTCTTCAAACAGAAATAATTGTCAGACTATGGGCAATAATGAATGCACACAACTTCCGTCTCCAGGCTGAACCCACCCAGATTTTCCTCATCCTTGGCACAACTGAAGGGCTTAAAATGCGCATGTAGCCCAACATGCTATGTGTGGACTCTGCATCTCTCATTAGCTGATCCACAGCACGTGGTTTAATTTAAATTTTATGTTCTGCAAAGAGAGAAATTTTCTCATTGGGCTGTAAATACTGGTACAACCAGTGGAATACAAGGAACTTTAACATTTACAACAACTGAAAATCTGGCCCAGTATGCATCAGCCACTGTCTCTGACCATTCTACTGAAAGAAGACCTCCAATCCAACTATATTTAGTCTGATAAACAATGTATTTCCTCTTCCTGTGTTTTTCAGACCAGATGTGCTAAGGCCTACCTTTGTAGCTGAGTGTTATTTAATAGAACACTGCCAAAGTGGAAAATATCCCAGTTCAATCACGTAATTAACTTGGATCTTTGTATTTTCCCCCATTTTTTAAAGACAGAATTCCTAGCTAATCTAAATAAGTCTCTGCTAACAAAAATGGAGATATTTATTTGGACAAGCTGCTTGGTTGTTTTGGGTTTTTGGGTTTTTTTAAAGAAAATTAATTCTGGGTCAACTTCAAGGATTAAGGCAACTCCAGACTTTGCTTGCTAGAGGCATATTCCCAAGGATTTGGTTCAATATTTTTGGAAACTTAAAAATAGCATCTTTTCCTTCTAGCTTTGTTCTTTCCTACTCAGCAAGCACAGATTTTTGACCCTGTATTCCCAACAGAGCTTGAAGCTAGCATGAGTCCTTCCTGTATCTGCTGGCATCTACAACAGCACACTATTACCATCATCCACACTATTACCACACAAATGAGAATCCCTCCCAAGCCCATGCTGAAAAAGCCAGACCTTGATCTCTCCTGTACCACCTCACACGCAGAGTCATTAACAGTCCTGTGAAATCTGCTGACAATGTGGGGCTGCCTCTGCCCCTCTCCAGTGTTAAAATGAGGATTCTTGGCTATTCCTCTCTAGCAATGCTGGCCACTTTGTGTCTCACCAACTTGAGCCTTGGAAGCCAGGGAATAGTTTCATCATCAAATTCATGATACATACCATATGCTATTGCCTTTTTCTCCCCAATAATCTTAAAACAGTCAGAAGAGGTAACCCAGTAAATGGCTTTCCTATGAAACATCCTCCTGTAGCTCAGGGAGCTTATTCAATCTGTGAGCAGAAGGGCAGCTACAAGAGTCTAGAGAGGAAGGTCTGGGAGGTTAACAATATCTTTTGTTCAGACATTACTCCCTTTCTTACTTTAGCCTGGGCTTCACCCACAATCAGATATGAAAAACAGATCCAACATGGACTCCTCTGCTTCACAAAAATCATGACTAAAAGGACTTTCTTGGCTTTTTTGAGTTATCACAGTCCAGAAGAAAGGCTAATTCTAAAATTCTAGCACAGGTTCTTGGAGATGGGGAGACATTAGGTCCCATTTCCTCTGCACTAATCTGTTCTCATTAGTCATCAGATGCAGAAGCCTACAGAGAAGATGTTGTCAGATGTGCAAAAGGAGATTGCTAGTATTCATTAGTGCCAATGCACAAGCAGACAATGCTGGTGACAGCAGCATGAATTCATCACCATCCTTTGACATCTAAATATAAAGTAACTTATCCCTAAAAATGCAGGCTGGCAGTAGCCAAAATACAAACTACTCTTCCTCAGAGTAACTGTTCTCTGGAATGCCAAACATCTGCCTAAACTAAATCTGTGTGAATTTGGCCCATTGTTTTAAGTTGCTAATTCAAACTGCACTATAACGTCACAATATTGAGACCAAATAGCATTTTTTAATTATTATTTTATATACACTTATTTAAGATGGGAATGTTTTAAATCAAATTAAACTACTTCTGGAGTTCAGTTCAGGTAGATCAAACCACCTGCAGATATAGGTGTGTTCACCCAGCAGTCCTGTGAGCAATCAGCACAGTGTGAGTTCAATTAGGATGTCTGACAGTTAAACCTGCACACACATCATTCAACTGGGCTACCTCTGAAGAACAATTCAACACTGTGTTTGTAATTACTAAGCATCTAAAAGCCATATAGCTTCATTTTGTTTGTGAATTAAACACCATGTCATTGCCACAACTTACTTGAAAACCTTTCTTACTAGTACCAAAAGATGTTTTTCATATCTGTATATTCTTACAAACCCCTAGGCAACTTTGAACAACTTTTAGACAGTTTTTGTCTTTTGTTAACCTTAAACTCAGTGTCAAATTTCAAGAAATTACTCTTTTTTTTTGAAATATAGATACTTCTTTTACCATTTCCAACAAAGGAAAGAATGCACAAGGTAGAAGTGAGTGTTACTATTAACTGCATCAAGTCTGTCAGGCATTTAAATTAGACTGATGTGGGATACACTGATTACACTGACTGTAACAAAAAGCATCTTCTAGCATCAGACTCATTCAGTTAGCTCATAATTATCAACAAGGAACACTTCAGTCCAAGTTCTGTAAACCCAAAACACTCCGAAGATATGCAAAAGGTGCAGACGTCACCTTATGTTCTGAAACCAATCAATCCTCACCCCTCGGTTCACTGGTTCCTTTTGTCACACTTTTCCCCTTTTCTTTTGTTTTCAATGCTTTCCTTAAGAAATAAACCCAGGCCTTGAAACCTTTCAGATGAAGTGATGTTTACAAAAAGACATCTAATGTTTTTGTGTTTTCCTCCTTCACAAGCAGGCAATGTTCTCTTACAGCAACAACAACAACAAAAAAAGCGTCTGTGGTTTTTTTGGAATTAAACAACATAAGGCAATTAAATATTGAGAAGCAGTCAGGTGAATGATGAACATGAACCTTCCCATCAGTATTGTGGAAAAGGAGGAGCTGAACTTGATCTGGTTTGTAACTCCCTGTCCCAGGCCAGGCCTGAGGATGTTCATCTCTTGTAGCAACAAAGCAAACAGTTCTTGCCTGCACAGGTAGCATCTTGCCCATGTAGTCTTCCATGTAGATGGAAGGAAGATGCTGAGCAGCTGCTTGCTAAACTGAAGGCCATGAAAAAATCACTTGGCTCTTCACCATAACATTAAACCTAATTCATAGGTTGTTGGCCCCCAAATTCCAAATTGTACATCAGTCTGTTTTTGAAAGTTTACGTTTAACATGTCTGGGGGGTTCCCAAGTATCACTATCATCTGTTTCTTCCTCATCCTCCTGATCATCCAGCATTTCGTCTTCCTCCTCATTCTCATCAAACAGCTCTATTCCAAGTTCTAATCTTCTTTGCCTTTCTGCAAACCATTCTCTGACCTGCTCATATCCCATGTGAGATTTGGCTACCAGTTCATCAAGGTCTTGCTCATTAAGGAATTTGTGCTTTATATAATAGTCCTTCAGGATTGCTGTTCCAGTTTTAAATTTTATGACAGAGACACCTCTGTCCCAGCAATTTAACCTCTTGCTTCCCCGAGGCCTCCCCCGAGGCCTCCCTCTCCCCCTCCCTTTTGGTCTTCCTCTCCCTCTCTTCCTTGCAAAGCCTTGGCCATTCAGGCTGTTTGCACTGGCACTCTGGTAATAGTAATACCATTTCAATCCACCATTTTTCCAGGCGTAGCGAGTATCTCCAAACCAGCTCACAATTTCTGATCTTGGAAGCCCAGTTTCTTCTGCCAGCTTGTTGTATTCTTGTGGAGATGGCCACTGAGTACGGACAAAGGAGCTTTTCAGCATGTGCAACTGCTCTGGTGATTTTTTGCCGATTTTGCTTGAAGTAGAACACCCTGATTTTGTTCCTGCTGCTCCATCTCCCACAGATGTTTCTCCAGACTCCTCTTTTGAGCTGCCAGCATTGCTTTCATTCATGTCAGCTCCCTCTTCCTTCAAGACATTTGATTTCCTTTTTTCTGCAAACCAGGCATCAATCTCTCTCCTGGTCAGTTTTGTTTGGGCTCTTAATCTGTTCATCTCTTCTTCAGTAAGGACAGGGTTATTAAGAAAACTTGCTTGGAGGACTTGCAGCTGTTCAGAAGTCTTCTCTTTGAATTTCTGTGGGGTGAAATCAGGAAAAGTAGCCCAAGATGACTTGCTCTGTGGAGTGACTCCTGTTGGAGATTCATTCATTTCATCACTTGAATCAATAACAATGGTGGCACATGAATCACTGTTAAAATGAATCCCATGGTTATTCTTTGAGTTTCTCTGATTGTAGCGTGTATCACTGAACCACTTTTTGATCTCTCCTTTAGTGAGGCCTGTTATTTTCATAAGTCTAACAATTTCTGAGTCCTGAGGAAACTGGTTTTTAAGGTAGCTGACTTTCAATTCTGCCAGCTGTTCCTTAGTTTTTTTTGCTCGGATGCCAAAGGAGTCAGGATTCATCAGGGTGGATTCATTTTTGATAGACTGAGGGGCTGGAATGGCAGCTACTTGTTTGGTTTCTGCAACAGGCTGACCACTGTGAATCTGACTCTTCTGTAACTGTGTTTGGTTTGGGACTCCTGCTACAGTCAAAGCTATTGGGGCTGTTACTGGTAACGTATTTGTACCTGCAACTTGAGTGAGAACAAGTCCTGGCTGACCAACTATTTGGCATGTCTGTAAAATGGAAGGTAAACCATTGCTAGCGGCCGAAATGTGTGCTGGAATAACGGTAATGGTCTGTGGCACAGTATGCACCGTGCCATTAAATTGTTTCCTCCTTGCTTCCTCCACCTCCTCTGGCGTCCAGCTCACTCCGTGTTTCAGACGCTGAGCAGAAAACCAGATTTTAATCTGCTCTTCTGTGTACTTTGCTTGAGAGGAAAGAACAGTGATTTCTGACATGGTTGGATATGGGAATTTGTTGTAGGTGTTAAGCAAAAGAGGATTGTTATCCAAAGCAGTGTTATAGGCTGGAATGCTATTCACAGGTATTAGGACTTTAGGAATCAGGTTGGGGTTCTGTGGAGCTGTGACAGCTGTTATAACCTGTGCCACCCCAGGCTGAAGCACTGGTGCTGGGGTCACTACTGCCCCAGCCACATCTGCTGCATTGCACACAACTGAATGGCTTGGTTTGGACTCAGAAACTGCTGCTGGGGGGGTTTCTAGTACTTCTTCAGAGTTTGGCTCATTTTCAGTTCCCTTTTCTTCACCAGGAATGTCATCAACTACATTGTGGAAAACAGCAATACGTTTAGCCTCGGGTTTGCTTTTCATCATTTTCATGATAGGAGTTTTGCTAATGGAGATCCCTGATGAGGGGACCTCAGAAGAGTCAGCCTGTCCAGCATTTTCTTCTCTAACAAAACTCCCATCAAAAGTGAGATCATTTACTGTCTGTTCAAAGATTGTCTGGTTATTACGTTTCACCATAGTCAATTTAAAATTCTCCTCTCCCGGGTGGTGCTTCAAATTATGCTCTGAGAGGGCATCATATCTTTTGGTAAGGAAATTACATTCTAAACAAACGTAGGATGAATTTAACACTACGTTGGGGTGTTCTGAATCCACATGAAAGGTAAACATATTGAGATCTGGAGTCTGAAAAGTACAGTATTTACACTCATAACCACCTTCTACTTTATTTGTGTTTTTCTTATTGTCTGAATCCACATACTCATGAGCATCCTCATCACTTGTCACACCCTCTGCTGTAGGGTTATCTGCTGGTGTGAGCACAGGTGGTCCTTCCTCCAAGTCTGACACCATTTCTAGATCTGGATCCTGCTCATTGGCTAAGACCATGCAGGGTGTTGTTGATTTTCGTTTACTTGCCATGACTGTTACTGTGAAAATGATAACGACTGGTCAGATACAGACTTAGCTTCAAGCTCTTCTTGATTAATAACAGTAATAATAAAATAATAATAATAATGGCTTTCGGTACTTCAAGTCAGTTCTTGTAAAGTCTCAACATTTCTCCCATTAGCAGCTTTTCTTTCGTAGTGCAATCAGATTAAAAATAGTTGAGGATGAGATGTTGAGACACACTGTTTTAAAGTCCACTTCCACCACCTGTAGTAAAGAAGAGACAGTGGAATTAGTTTAATTTAAATAATAATTTCTATTTTGCTACATATTACAATTTAAGGTAATTCAGTCCTTTGGGGTTTAGTGTGCCACTGCTCATCCCTGAAACCAGCAGACCCATTCCAAGTAGAGATAATTGAAGCTATGATAAGAAAGGCAAAATCCGATCCACTTATTACAGGCTGAAATTTGTTTCAGTTCATGAAACAACAGGATGGTGTAAAAAGTTAACTTCCTGACTGTTTCCCTTGCTTCAGAAGCCTTTTTCTTAGCACAGTGCTGAGGCCAGTCTTGCCCTTGGACTGCTTTGCCTAAGCTATGACAACATCCCTTGACTGTTCTGTGAGCTCAAGTCCTTCCTATCACTAACTTGAGCCCAGTACAAAATCTCCACTACTGGCTCTGTCCTATCTTTCATGTCACAGGCTGTGAAGTGTCCCAGAAAAAGCAGGTTTAGAGTATTTTTCTATTGCATTATACATGCAAGCACAATCATGTGCAAGACCTTTCTTCCAGGTCTGAAAACAGGCAAAACAACATCTTTTTAAGGCACTCTGACAGACAAAAGACAACTATCCTTTCTTCCTAGTTTCTCTAATGTCATTCCAATTGAAGACCAATCCCAAACCAATAAAAGTTGATTGCTAGCATTTGGCAATAAACTAAAACCTGTTTTCATGCCTCTATGAATTAACAGAGACATGACTGATTGTGTAAACTGTAATATAGAGAGAAAAAGCATTAAAGACTGATATCCCAAGCAGAAGCCTTAGCTTCACATTTTTTCTTTAGGCAAAAGACAGAAGTGTTCATCCCAGTTCACCCAGTGCTGCTCTGTAAACTCTGTTTTTGAAACTGTGTGTCACCTTACTGCTTCATAAATATCCTCCTTGAATGTTTTTAACAGCCACCCTCTGCACTGCATCTGTGACTACATCCAAAGTGCAGAGCCTCACATGATAATGCTTTTTATGCCAAGGATATGGTTACATGGCATTAATGACACTGAAAATGCTCAATAAATCTTGGGTAATCATCATTCTGGGATGACAATTATTTAATGGTACTGGAGTAGAAAGATATCCTTCTTCCACAAGTTAATAGTGGCAGTCTGTGAAACTGAGCACAGAAGTGCAGAAGAATTTATTTTCATGTATGTACAAAGTACCTACTGCAGGCCACCTCATTCCTCTTTGCAGAGAGAGAACCACGAAGGAAAGCTGAACAGATCCATTTGTCCCAGTGTCTCAAGGGACAGGAGGTAGAGCATTATTAACTGTGCTGCTTCTCTGTGGGGCTGGAGGGCTCTTGACAAAAGGGAAGACAACTGCCAAGACAACGTTGAGCAATGCTCTGGGGGAAGAGCTGGGTGGTATTACCTAATGTTTCTGCGATTTTGAGCAAAATTTCAGAAATGCCAGAAATGCATTTTAAAAAGCAACTTAACAGCTAGTTTTGCTGGCTGAAGCTGTGTTTTGAGAAGTGATTGTGGTACTCTGCAGTACCTCATCCCTAGCACAGCACAAGATCTGTACACAGGGCAGTCTGAGTGAGCTTAGGTGCCTGCCAAGGGTCCCATTCTGGGATGGCCTGGAGTGCAAGTGAAAGCAACATTTGATCTGACATGCAATATTGAAGCATGCTGAAGGAAAGGCTAGAGATAAGGAATAAAATGGAAAACCGTTTCAACAAATCAGCAAATGTTCTTCTCCAGTCTCCTTGTGTAACCAACAGTGTTCACAGTGCCAGTAAGCCAACAGGTCCACGTGCAATTGCAGCACCTGCAGGCTTTTAGCTAAATGTGTGTCACATCTCTGCTGTGCTTCAGTTTTGCTTATGGTGCATAAGCAGATTATTGTGTCCCTCCTCTGTTTACCAAGATAGCAACACTTTTCTTTGATGCAAACAGGTCTCAGAAAATAAAAGCTACTTCTCTGTTCTTCCGACTACACTGTGTATTTTTTTAAGGATGTTTTTAAGGGTGATGTCAAAACCCTGTTTAATTCATGGTTATGCAGAGCATGGTTATAACAGCATTCAGTAAAATCTCAAGAAAATGAGATGCCTGCAACCCTTCCCAGCCCTCCTTCCTTTACAGACTTTACAGAAACCCCCATTCCCTCCTCTCTGGAGCTGATGTGATTATTTCACCTGTAGCACCCTGCTTGACATGTTCTCTCAGTTTAACAGGGGATTATGAGAACTCACATTTGAGCAGTTTATCCAACCAATTATGCATCATCCCTGGACTCTTCCTCTAAAAAACCTCTCCTGTTCAGCTTACAGGAATGTGTGGGACCTTCCCACATAGCTTGACTTCAGTAAGGCCTGCAACATTCTGCACCACGACTCCAACCAAAATGAAGTAACAGTGTGGGTTTGCCAAATCCACCTTTCAGGGACCTTGTTACAATTCTCAAGGTTCTTACAGACTGTTTTTTAGTAAGTTCTTCCTGTATTGAGCTGGGAATGAAGATCCCTCTAACTGACCAGAGACTCACTATGTGTTCTCCTCTGCTCAAACATTTCCCTTGGTTAAGACTGGGCAGTCTTGTGCTTGCCTGTCTCTAGGCCACTGAGGCCTCCTCCCTCACGTTCCATGAATTCCTGAAGGTCATCACTTCAGTGAAAGGTTCTGCTTGTCCCTTACATACCTTAAAGTCAAATATATGACAAAATATTCTGAAAGATTTTCTCTTTTTATCCCTCCTTGAGAATACTGGCATTGTATTGTGTAATTTGGTTTGCAATCAAATAATCCAGATGTTTATGTCAACAGCAGCATTTTTACATAAAGGAATTTGAAGAAAAACTTTATTTACACTGCATCCCCTTCTGTAATTTCACCTCAGATTTTCACAGAATTGACATTCCTAGCAAATCAGCCCACAAAACAGATGTTTTTCTAGGAACATAAACCAGCAAGTGCAGGCCTACTTTTTGAAAGTCCAGAATCTGATATTTTATCTTTCAGCAGGCAATTTCTCAGGACACTGTTCTTCAGAAACATTAACAGTTAGTAATCCCAATTAATTAATAATTATATTAAGACAGATTCATTCCAGAGTGGAATTCAACATTTAAAGTTGTCTTGATAGCCGATTTGTATGAAGATTTATATAAAAATATTTTCTAAATGGAGGCAGAAACCTTCTGCCCATTTGATTACAGTTTGAGAAGGAAAAGACATAGAGCTGATCACAGAAGACAGACATGAAAGAATCTGCTTCAAAAAAAATTTTACTCACTTCCTCCTTCCCTCCCCCCAACAGGAATACCTGATGCAGCAAGAAAAATAAATGAGTTTACATAAAACATTCACTGTGTGTTCGGGGTGTATGCTTTCTGAAAAGGCATTGCTCCCTGTCTGCTGTATGACACTTCCATCCAGTGCGCAGGAAAAGCATGCCAAAAAAAAATCCAGCCCCATGTAATGTGATTTTAAGGATATGCAGAGAGTGGCTCAGGAGAAGATGAAGCAATAGAATCTGCTTCTAACTTTTAAATCCACCTAGATTACAAATTGCCTGCCACTTCACCCAGAAAATGCTGCCTTCGTAGAACCCATGACAATATGCAGTTGTTGATCCTTTGTTTAGCCTCCTTCTACTACCCTCGATTCAGAGTAGATGTATCTATGTCAGAAACTATTCTGCAGAGCTCAGTGTAGGCTAATACACTCTGATCTGTGCTGCCTCTCAGTGAGAAGGAAGGACTTTGTTGCAGTGCCATTTTCTTCACTTGTTCCTTATCTGCAAAGTTCAGAGAGCCTCACTTCTTATGACTCCAAAATAAAGCCACATCTCTGTTAATCCTGCAATATTTACATTTAATTCCTCTATTAAAATAAGGTCTGGTACTAATCTAACATGGGAGTGAAACTTATCAAACTGATTTCAGCAGAAGTCCTCATGTATTACAAAGATAAGGCCCACTTAGGGCCCTTGCTGCATTAGGCTGGTAATGAGGGAGGGCACGTACCAAAGGCCACTGTAGGGCCCACGCAGAGCTGCAGGCTGTGCCAAAGGCAGAGTCGGGATGGAGCGCTGGAAAGCCGACACAAAGCCCAGCAGGGGCTGAAGGGAGCCTGCCACAGGACATGTGACTGGGCTTTCCCAGTTCCTTCCTCTCAGGGCTGGTTTTAATGGGTAACAAACAGCTCCATCACAGTACATGTCAGAATTCCGTGCCAGAAGTGACCACCCCATGACTGACATTCCCTTTCTCTGTTGCAGCACATTCACCAGGTACCTCTGCAGAGAGCACAGGAACCTGTGCCCCTGCTTTTGATACAGAAAGCCATAACCAGGTTCTGTGTCTGACTATATAAATGATCAAACATCTCAAAAACCAGGGTACACTGACCAAGAGGCACCTTTAGCACGAATCTGCTCCTCAGTCACACACACAGGTATTTTCTGTGTGACACAGGTATTTTCTGTGTGACACAGACCCCTTGGCAGCTACACTCACACAGGCAGACCTTGATTTTATTGCCTCTGAAGTGCCCAATTCAAATTGTGAGCACTCAGTATTTCTAATGTCAGACATCTCTGCATGACTGTTTTTGAAAGTGAGTATCAGACTTGTGTAAATGCTTATCATACCCAGTAAAATGGCAGCAGGGTCAGGGAATTTCTTTTCTTTGCATAGTTACAGCTCTATTTTATTTTAATTGCTGTGCTGTTACACATAAACCAGAAAGGATGAAGAAATAAACTACTGACATGAAGACAAATTTTAATGTGTTCTGCATCGAATAAACATTTAATTCAACCCTCCAAATGTTTCATGTTGGCTTTAAAAAAAGTAGAACAGTAAGAAATTATTAATTTAAAAAACTGTTTATCAAAAAAGTTTCTCCTTAAAACACCAAAACAAAAGGTTTTATTATAATGGGATTTCCTTCTTTAAAATGAAACAATCTAGCACACATACAACTTCACAAAATGCTCCTTTCAACTTCATTCGGCCTTTTTTTTTTTCTCCTTCCAGATGAAACATTTCTAGAGCCATTCCTTTTCTCAGGCCCTAGTCCAGCACTGTAAGTACAAGCCTTTCCTTTGACTTCCTGGAGTTCGTGTCCCCTGCCATGCTCAGCTCCTCCAGAGAGCCAAGTTGCAGCCCTGCAGATGTCTCCTCACAGACAGCCCAGCTCATTCCTGAGTCATGGCTGGTGCTGAGCAGGAGCCCCCGTGATTTTGAGATGATTTCACAGCCCAGCACAGATTGTCTCGTTCTCCTCTCCCCCTCTCCACTGATTCCAACCAACTGCACAAGCCCTCGTCACACTGGAAACCAGATTCACATTGGCTGCTTTCTGCTTTCACTAATACTTGGCTGTCACCACTCACAATGGAGTATTAGTAGTATTCTACCCTTAAAAGTAGGACTGGGTCTCAGGGCTTGCAGCTCCCAAAGCTTCTGTACCTTTTGCTAAGCCAGTTGCATTTGCAGAAGCCCAAGGAGCAGCAGCAGGTTAAGGACTACCCTGATGCATGACAATACAAGAACCTAGATAGACAGAGAAGGAGGATCCATTAAATATAGGCGGTTTAAAGCAGTCTGTAGATGGGTAGGACAGGAATAAAAGCATGATCAAGAGCAGGTGATAAAACATCCTGCAAATTCTACCTTGGCTACAAAAAGGTAGCGATACATTATGACTAATAATTCTGCCTTTTGTTTTTTAACAGTGGAATGCACTTCTCAGACCTCAAGGCCAGATCCATGCCAAATTTCAAGTTCCTATGTCAAATCACTGAGGCACAGAGCTGCTCAGAAAAAGAAAGGTAATATGGCTTTTACATGGAGATTGCCTTTCTTCCTCTCTCTGCTTCCCTCCTCACTCTGTTAATTTTACTCTAGAACCAGCTAATGTTCCCCCAAAACTCAATGAACAGGGAATAAAAGCAGCCTCAAGACAGAAACAATGTGAAAATTTCTCATTCCATCTATTTTAAGAAACTGAAAACAGCAACTGGAGTGAACTGACCAGGTGACACTAATACACATTGCTACATGCTTCACTCACGTATACACCAGAACACAGACCCATAATTTAAATAACTCGTAAAGGATTCCAAAATACTTGAAACAAATGTATAAACACAGTGTTTGTATGAACCACTGTTTTATGAATGAGGGAAAAACAAGGACTTGGGAGTGTCAATTGAAAAGCAAAAAAGATCAATTGTACTGCATGAACCTATGTAATCCCATGTCAAGGTGAAGACTGCAAGGCACGTTTTCAAGGTTTCAACTGCTCTTTAGAATCTTCTCTACCACTTGGTCCATGAGCTTTTGGTCAAATGTGCTTGCTCAGAACCTTTCCTGTGTGCTTTGGATCCACCTGCTTGCTTCCTACCCCGTGACCTCCTTAAAGTCTCCCCCAGCCCTGCAGGTCTGCTTCCACTTTGTGAGAAGGCCAAGGAGTGCAACGTGCATGAAAACTCCTTTATGTTCAATGGCATGTGATTTGCATCTCCACTTTGGATGCAAATATTTTTACTTCAGGTCTGGTATTTTATAAGGTTCTTTTTAAGGTGCTCCAGAATGTTTCCAGCATAATACAACAGCTTTACAACTGTAAACCAAATCACATAAGAAGAGACACAACAAAGAATTGACCCACTCCCTACTGGCAGACTCCTCCATAGTGGAAAAATGCAGAAGAATTATGTCCATGCTTGCAAGTATAGCTGATCTTATAGAAGTTCTCCAGGATGCCATCCTCTGACCTGATCCAAGCAATGCTGGTCGTGGAACAACACATTCGGATGTCAAAATACAACAGGTAAGTTCCTGTCTCTGTACTGAGAGTACTTGGTGTAAGTGCAAGTATTCTCAGTGCAGCATTAAATTACTGCCAGGACCAGGGTGAGACTATCAAGCTCACTCAAGCCTGTCTTTCCTTGCAACACCAACATACTCTGTGACTGCTGCAGATCCCTTTAGAGGCATAGTGATGGTGGAGCAACAGCACTTCAGCACTGGTGAGGAACTGTAACCAGTTGTCTGGAGAGTTTGTAAAAATCTGCTTGGGATTTTTAAGGAATTTCCATCCTTGCAAGTTTTAAAACTTGGCAAGACCCTGAACAACCCTACCTACCATCACAGAGAACTTTGCTTTGAGCAGGATGCTTAACTAGATAATCTTCCAAAGTCCCTTCTACTCTAATGCTTCTCCACAGGATTTTGAGGTGTTCAATCATATAACAAAGAAAAAAGAGGATAGTCCAAGCTGCCTGCATAAACACTCTCTGCAGGTCTCAATTATCTAGCAAAATACCCCTGTGTACCAAGTTAACCTTTGTGAAAAGCAAAGCATTTTTATTTGCAACACTGACGTGACTCCACGCCCCTGCTGGGTACTGTACTGTACTCCTTAGATACTCCTGCTGATTTCTGTGGGAGATAATGTCTTATTCTATGTGTGACAACACCAATTCCCTCACCCCCACCCCATGCCCCTATCATTCATCCAGAGAGTGATAAACATTGTTTACTGCCTATCAGCCCAGTGACAAGAAAGGTAAAAGACAGGGGACTACAGAGGCTTTCAAGTACAATATGTGGCTTGGAAAGATGAATCTGAAGTACAGTCCCTGCAGAAGTCTGAGAGGTGACTGTGTACTCAGGTTACCATGGGGTAATGAAGAGTCAGCAGATCAGAACAGGATCTCAGTCCGTGGCACAGGAACAGGAGCTTTGCAGTTCCAGCATTTCCCAGGCACTGCTGGACCTGGCGCCCGGCAGTCCCACGCTGCTCCCAGCTCACCTGAACAAAGGCCTTCAATGCAGCAGCAAAAATCAACAAGTCTTTCACCAGGCTGGCTCCCTGTTCAACTGTTTCCCAGGCTAATTTCCTAAACTCTGGCTGTGAACCTGACCTCTGTGACTTACTCTGTGCCAGACACGTGACCCCTCTCGTCGCTCCCAGCGCCCTGGAGAGGACAATCCCAGTTTGGGAGGCCCTGGCTGAGGAAAGCCGGAGGCTGCACCTTCTGCCCTGCTCTGCTGGAGCTGCCTGTCATGTGAGCCACCCCTGCAGGAGAAACACAAACCTCCCATGCTCAGTCCTGGCAGGGAAGTAAGAGACAGGGTCACCCAAAACAGACTGCCCTCTTTCACTTTGTGTCTCTCAAGTATAATGGTGGAAAATTAGCACAATATGATTTAAGTGGAAAACATGGAATTAACTAAAACACTGTATTTTAGTAGCTGTGGAACTGCTTTTTTCTTTTTTGCATTAGATTTAAACACGGTAAGAAAAACAGATTAGTTCTGTTTTAAAAAATACAGGTAGCTTAAAGCTGCATAAATACCCTAGGGTCAAAATCATACTCTCACTGATTTAAATGAGAATGAGCAGTAAAATTTTTGAAGGAATACTGTATGTGTTAATAACACATGTAAGAGGTAACAGAAAAGCCTAAAAAAACATTACACAGCACAAAACAGCATGACAGATGGGGGGGGAAGGAAGAGAAGAACCAGTATTATGTTTAAAACACCTATTATTTAGACTGTAAGTTTTAAACAGAAAGATTTTGTTAATTTACATTAATGTTTCAAGAACACACTGAACACATTCCCTCACAGCAGAAACACCTATCTTATTTACTGACACTAAACCAGACATAATCATTAAAAGCACCAGTTACTGCTGGAATTCTGTTCTAATTGCAAACAGCAAAGTTTTTACTAATGGAATAAAAAAACCCAGTATTACAACAGATAGTTTTAGTTCATGTCATTACTTTTTTACTTAACTAAGGTGGAAATTCTCTGTGAAAACACTGAATTATTGGCAGTTAACAACTAACCTTATACACAGAAATTCACTTTGTAGACATCTGAACTGAGTGAAGGTAGAAATTATTTCCTGAATGACAGAAGTTCCTGCCTCAAATTTTAAAATGCAGGATAGCTTTTTTTTTTTTCTCTTTCTTTAGAAGATCTCCAATTCAGGCTTAAGGATAAACTCTGCTAGGGCTAAAGTCTTAACAGACATGGATACATCATCATAGAAACAATAACTTTACCCTAGGGAGTACTAAAAAAGTATCATAATTTGTCTCACAAATCAGTAGGTTTTAAAAAAAAAGTCATGCTTAAATAAATGTACTCTTAGATATGCTATATATTTACCGTAGTTTAACAATACTATATGCTATATATTTACCGTAGTTTAACAATGTTATGCCATTTAGGTGCATGTTAAGTTAAATTTTAATTTCCAAATCAAATGTATTTTCGACATAAATTTAGAAAAACAGGAACTAATCATTACCTGAAAAACAAGATATGCATAATTCACTGTTTTCTAGGAAAAGGACAGAAGTAAAAATTAATAATCTGAGTGCATGCATGTTGAGATAAAGTCACAATCCCTGGTATAATTTATCCCTTTACAAAAAAAAACCTCTGCAAACCATCACAGTATCAAACAATGAGAATCACTTGTCATTTACAAAGTTATCGAAAGCATAAATTCAACTCAAAATTAGGAGAAATTGTTTATATCAGGGTTCCCTACAATCGGATTCAAGCTATGACCAAATCACCCATTCCCATTATTCTGGGTTCCATACATTAGGGCTGCTTTTGAATTAATGCATTAGTTAAATGATACCTGGGCAAGACAGGGAAATACAGAGACAGGTCAGGAGAGGTAAGATGCACATGTCTGGTGTCATTATTAAATCAAACAAATCAGAAGAGCCCAGGATACAACTGGGGTGTGGTGCTCAAAGAGAATGTTTATAAGAGTGTTCAAGTTTAGCATAGAAAATAGGCAGGACTGGAAACCCCACGGGAATAAGATGCATCTGTTGTTGTAAGCAGCCCCAGAAAAATGTTACTGGTTCACTAGCCTGGGGCAAGCTTTTTCTTTTTTTCCCTCTTTTCCTTTTTGACAGCCAAGTACAATATTAGCTTGCTTTTTTTTTTGTCATCGTCAAGCTGAGGCTGGGTGAGAATATTTTGTGTCTAGACTAATAAATGTTTGTAAGGATTTTGCAAGACTGGTTTATGGGAATAGAACCCTCTTTTTGTTTTTCTGCTGGAAAAAGCAGCATTAGAAACAAATGAGCACCATCATGCATTTGTTTTAAATTGCATATTAGAGCACTGCTATTTTGTGTGCAATCAATACATAATTTGGAAGAAAGATGCTTTTAAAATTCAAAGCTATCCCTGAGCAGCTAAGGTTCTCTTGGAAACTGAAGGAGGAGTCTGAAATTATTGTTCTTTTGTTTGCATCCCCCAGTGGGAAAGGCAGCACACAACTAGAAACACTGTGCTTCGAGGCTGCACAAATCATTAAGAATAAAGATCAATCCCCCCTCCATTTAAACATTAGATATTAAAACTGAATCTAGGACAAAGGTAAGCTAATCAGACTCCTTTTCAAGCTGTTATTGGGTTAAATATAATATCAAAGAGATTACATAAATCTTGTAACTCTCTCTATAGAAATGTTAAAAAGATACTTATATTTTGCAAAACACAGCCTGTCTAGACTCCAATTACAAGCATCAACTTAATCAGTGGAAATCACTGGGATATGCACGGACCAAAACCTACATTTTCTTTTTAATATTTGTTTCGGAGGGCGGGGTATCTCAAGATGAAATGGCTGACTGAGCTTTTTATTTCATTGCTTTGGATGGAAATGACTGAATCTTTGCACACAAAGTAATGCTGAAGAAGCTGCTCTGGTGCAAAGCAATGCTCAGCCCTAACCCTCCAGTGAGCTCTCACCCTCAGCCTCTCTCTTGCCTGCTCTCTGCAGCAACAAGGCTTAAATGTTGCCTGGTGAAGGAGAGGGCTCCTGTTCAGTAATTCACAGATAGTAATTACTATCTGTAATTGAGCATTACATCTGGAAATAGGATAGTCACTCATATAAAGCAGCACATAGCTGCAAATCCTAAACTTAGAACTACCTTGTGCCCATATGCATCTGGCTTAAACTGCAGTCAAAGTATTCCCCACTCTTTGCCAGTGAGTGTGGCACCAGGGTATGGTGCTCACACTGCCATCATCCATGCAAATATCAATATACTGGAAAGCTTTCAACACAAAGGAATCTGAATTTCAGTGTACAGAGTAATGTAAAACTTTTCCCTCCCTGGACTTTATGTACAATGATTAATGTATCTTTCTAAGGGTGTGTGCTTGTGATTAATTCTTTACTATGTGTAGAAAGAGTAAACTTACTCTTCCAAACCACTCTTTTCTCCCATCTCTTCCCTCCTCTCCCCCTGAAGAAACAAACAGCTGATATTAGCAAGGTCTTATATTTCCTATGGAGGAACCAAGGAAATAGAGAGCTTAAAAAAAAAAAAGCTACTTGTCAAGAATCAGAGTTAAAATGAATGGTTTTGGACTGATAAACACCCAAAGTTGTAGGCATCTCACAAAAAAAACTCACCAAAAGTAGTCTCTTCCATGCTAAATTACTGCTTTTAATGCAATAAAAAATTAGTTCTCTATTCACCAACTAATTCCTCCAAAAAATTTAAGTAAAATGTATTAATAAGTCAAATTTGAAAAACACTCATAAGGTACAAGCAGTGAAGCTCTGTGTGTTTGCATCATATTTAAGCAGATACCTAAATGCCAGTAGGGACCTTGTATGGGCATCAATTCCTCAAACTGATCCATGAACAAAAACCCAAACTCACATGACACTCTAAGTGTGGTGAGCCTTTTGTCAGACCAGATCCCCCTGAGAAGTGTGGAGGACAGAGACCCATTAAGTATTCAACAGAGCAGACAAGGCTGAACATTGTGCAGCGCTGAACCCTCCAAGAATTCCACCGCATCTACAAATCCATTTTACCTTGCTGAAAATCCTGCTGAGAAACAAACTCCTGAGCTTTCATGCCTGCTCCATCTAATTCACTTGGCAACTGCTGCCAAGTGCCCAATTCCTCTTCACACAACTTGGATTTGCAGAGCACTCTCAGCTTCCACTGATTTGCTGAGGGCATCTGATCCATGTATAAAAAAGGCAGAATCTTTCTATTTTGAAGGTATTCTGAAGATTGACTGGAATTCTGGAGTCTTTGAGGAAGCACACAGCTGTAACTAACTAACATTTTACTTCTGGTTTTCTACACTCAGGTAGTTAGTAACTGTTCTCTCCTGATTCCTTCCCCACTATTTCCCCTTTACTCTTTTTCAGACACACAACATTCCTAGATCTCAACTAACCTAATTACCAAGACAGAGCCTTACAACCATGCTCAGAGCCAGTAAGAGAGTTTTAAAATCAACAGTATTTTGACATATAAACCAAGTTCTTCCATTATAACACAGGGAGGAAAGTAATCACATTAGTACCATATTTTGTGTATGTTAATCTATTTCATAGTTTTAGGAAAGGCAAGCTCAGAGACCTCTACCAAGATTGCCTTGGACTATACAAACATGTACTTCCATCTATGAAGTCCTTAGCACCTTTCTAAGCTAAAACAATGTTAAAATAATCCCAGTCCTAACCTATAAACAATGATTCAAGCCCTAAAATCTCTATGATTACCCATTCCCAGAATTCACTGTGACTTAACAGCTATTTTCCATCTAATAAACATGGTTTGAAGATGGTGGAGCTTTTACCATAACCATCAGAAAGTTCAAAAGCTCATTTCTGTCCTTGCATTTGGTACTCCCAGACCGACGCTGGCTCTGCCAAGCAGCAGGGCTGGCGTTACACACTCCCCACTGCACAGCTCTGCCCGCCCACTCCTTACACACAACTGTCAGCCCTCACGCCTTGAGCAATGCTTTCACACTGGGGCTCCCTTCAAGGCATGAGAAGTTCCTCCAAAGCCTAGCGGGACCATTAGACAAGGAAGGTGAGCAGCAGCATACTGCAAAACACGAACAGAGAAAACCAAGGTGCATGCAGTGAGCGCAGAATACCAAAGTCACTTTCTTAAGCGGCTCCAAACACGATGCAGAAGCTGTTCTTTTGAAGTAGAATACATAAAGTTCCTTTAGACCTGTCAGGCACAAGCAGAGATTATGCTAAAGAATGTTTGCGTCATTAAGTTCTTTGCTACCTTTCAGATCTTCTAAGAAGTGCAAACAGCAGCAATATTGAAAGTTCTTTACAATTTTTCCTGAAGGTTCTCCAATCACGCTTTAGTCGTTAGCAATTTTCCTGTCTCCTGTGCTTAAGCATGACAATGTGTCTTATAATCTTAATGGTACAATAAATGTAGGCTATGTTCTGCCCCTTCAGATTATACTCTTTTACAGTGAATTGTACTGAACTGTAACATTTCCTATGATCTCAAAGCTCTTAAGGATAAAAGTGGTGCACACCTTCCAACAAGTGACAATAGCCAACTTTTGGTCAGTTTGGGCTGATCTCTGAAGCTGGTTAGAAAGAATCCACTGACAGTACAACAGGCACTGTTCTAGGAAATACATTACAGTTCACTGAACTCTGAAGGACATGATAAAGACCTGAGTGGACCCCCTGAAGTGCCATCCAGTTCCTTGACAGAAAGACCACAGAACTGGAAATGAACCATCAGTGAAAGTGGTGCAAGGCACAGAATTGTGAAATGCCATCTGGTTGGTACAGGATAAGGAAATGTATCATTTTGGTGGCTTACACCTCCACAGAAAAATAAAGAACTGTTTATGCAGCAAAATGGTTTGAGTATTTGGGAAAGTCCTCAACTAGCCATGAAAATTAAAAAAAAAAAAGAGAAAAAAGAGAAAAGAGAGAAAAAAGAGAAAATATTAATTGGAATAAAAGAATAAAAGACAGTAAATTCAAATTAATAGAACTAATAATGCTGAAAACATAAGTAGTCACATCCCTTTAATGCCTGATTTGACAATATTAGAAACTTAAATAATAACAGAAAATTGTATTCTTAGAGGTGTATGTTCAGGAAAGGTGACAGGACTGACAGGTAGTGGGGAGCTACACAAGTAGAACACTACACTCACTACTGCTGCCCATTTAGGAAATAGGAAGCAAACAAAAGGGAAAATGGGACTAAACTGACAATTGCATCACTTGTTTACAAGTCCCTGACAACTCAGAAGCAAACCATCTTGGACATTTATGGATCAATGACCCTGCATCTAAAGCACAAGGAGAGGGAATATTGACCATTTACATACAGAAGAGAACAGCATGTCCATGCACTCAGACAAAAACATTCAGAATACTCCCTCATGCCATGACTCCACAACTGTTATCACACAGGAATTTAACTGATCATTCTGAAAAATTTACAGCAAGCTCAGTATTTATAAAAATTAGAAAACATAAAAATTCTGAATCTGATACTGTGAAATCTTTACTAGACCTCAGCTTGATAGGTAAAGAGAAACTGATCACCAAAATAAGGATTAGCCATAGCTTAGCTACAAGTGATTGTGCCTCAGTTGTATTTATTATTCACAAACAAAAAACCCCACAGGTAATGTGTACTTGGTTCTTTAAAAATCCCAGCTTTATAAAGCTGCAAAAAATCCTGAACTCAGACTTAAGGAAAGAATCTGATTTCAAAGACGAACGACTGTTTTTCAAATAAGACTCTTCTGAAGTTACATACAAACAAACGGGTCACCAATCACAACTAGATGAGAAAGTTAACCCAAAATTTAAACCTTTCCCTCAGACTACATATAAACAAATCGTGGGAAACCCAGGGGGAAATCTCAGCCACAGCAGTAAGCTCAACTGAAACGCTACAGAGGGCCCAGTGAAGCAAAAGACGTAAGAAACAGCCTTCTGGTACATTAGGAACAAAAGGAATCCTAGCAGTATTACAAACTCCATTATTTGACAGAAATTCTTCAGTGTGGAGAAGCTACGAAAGGGAGAACTGTTCAACACATAGCTCTAAGTCTCCAAAGGTAGGTATTGAGACAAACTGTGTGATAAATATTGTCTATTCCTGTAATAAACAACAGTTACAAACAACAGCAGTTAAGGGTAGGTATCAGGACCCTGGATCCAGCTAAAGCATTCACATGAAGAAAGGTGTTGCAAGAGACTAAATAATCCAGCACAGAGCCATAAGAAACATTAGGAAAGTAGAAAAGTAAGCCTCACAAAGAAAAGCTCTACCTCAAAGTACTTAATCTCCCCAAGCCAAGTTTGGGGACAATCATAGTAAATGCTATTCAAATATCAGAGCAGAGCGCTGTTCTGTCTAGCCAAGATACAAGAACCTCTAGCCTCAATTTAAGAGCAAATAATTTCAGTTATACAAAATGGCATCTACTTCTAATCCGCTCAGGGGAATTCATTTAACAGCACCAGCGGAATTGACTGCCTTGCTGGCAATGTTTAAAGAAAGTAACAAAAGGGTTTCTAAATTATGCATTTTTGCTCCAAGAGGTCTTAATTTAGGGCAGTCCTCTAGTCTACATCACACAGGTTGTTTTAAACAGGGTTTCTGTAAGAACTCACAAGCTTTCTTTTTTTTGGCATGAAATCCTTCTGAATAAAAACAAAAAACAGACCGCTGGTGAAAACCAACAACACAGCTTTTAAAATTCCCCTCTTATTCCTATGTTTGAGGGAATATTTGTTTTCATGCACCAAGTTTCATAACAAAATCCACTTTTTATTTACACAATGCTCATACACACTTTGAAATGCTCAATATACTCTCTGTATATGTCTTATTTTAGGAGTAAGTGGCATCTATGCCAGCTTGCACACCAAGACATCTCAGCCTTTGCTATTTTACATTTTACTTTCTACACAGTAAAGCTCCCCATCTTTCTATTTAACCTACTAAGTAGCTCAGAAATAAAGTCCAAGTACCTACCAGATAATAATCACTACTGCAGATACTCTGAGTCCTTTCAGAGATCCAGAACTGCCTCCATTACATGGTTTATTGAAGTTGGTGTAGGTTTCCAGGGCTGCACATCCTGGTATAGAGGAGAGCTGAGCATCAGAACGCATCCCAAAACCCAAGGCACCCCCAGAGGAGTAAACCAGACACATTCCCCAACTTTGCCTGCACATACACTGTACTGCTCCTTCATGCTCGCCCCCGCACCGCAACGCCACGGGATGCAAGATAACTCTGGAGCCAGAACTTCAGGGCTCGCTGTCTGCCGTCAGTCTGTCAGTCTGTCCGTCCTCCGGAACGCCAGCGGTGACAGCGGGCAGGAACTCGCCGGCTCCTCCGGGCACACCGGGATTGAACTTCTTGATTCTCCTTTCTGACTGACGAGTCAGACGGATTTTCCTCCGCCCTGCGACGAGCAAAGCCCCGTGCAGGCTCCCGGTACCGGGGTGGAGGAAGGAAGAAATGGGAGAGGAGCTCGTCCTCGGCGGGGTTTGACCCCACTGAGGGTCGGGTCGGGGGGCACGCAGAGTCCGCCTCCAAGGGATGCCAGGGCTCTGCCTCCCGCAACCCGCCCGGAGCCCGCCGCCCCCGACGGGCGATGACCCCCGGCCGCGGGGGCAGCGCCTCCGCCAGACAATGGGGAGGCGGGAGGGCGCGGCCGCCCCACCGCGCCCACCCCACGGGCTCCGTCCCCGCGGGGCCCGGCCCGCCCGCCCCCGCCGGCCGGGAGCCGCCCCCGCCCCGGGGCGGCAGCGCTGTCCCGTCCCCATCGGAGGAGCGCCCGGCCCGCTCCCGGGGGAAGCGGGGGCGGGCGCAGGGCGCGCCTCCCCGGGCAGCGGGGTCACCCTCCCGCCTCCCGGCGCCGAGAGCCCCCCCGAGCGAGTCCCTACCTGCCGCCGCCGCTCCGCCTCGCCCCCTCAGCCCGCGCCGCCGCCCGCCCGCCGCCTGCGCTCACGGCCGCGCCGCCATCTTGCGCTTCACAAACTACTGCACTTCTTTCGGGGCGGGGGGGCGGCGGATGGGCCGGGAGCTCCCAACGCCGCGGCCGCCCGCGCCCTCGCCTCGCCCCGCGGCGCCCACTCGCATCCTCCCGGCGCGGCGCTGCCCCGGGACGGGAGCTCTGCGAGCACGGACGGCGCGGCCGGTGCCTCAGCCGCCCTGGCAGCGAGCGGGGGCGGAGCCGCTCCCGCCGCCCCGCCCGTCAGGCGGCGGACACCGGGCGCGGGGGCTTCCCCGGCACCGCAGCGCCGCAGCCCGGGGATCACCGGCGGCTCCTCGGCGGCCCGGGCAGGAGCGGGGGTGGCGGGGTGGGAGCTCCGGGCGGCAGCCGCGCCCCCGCTGGCAAACTTCGGCTCCGCGGTCGGCCCTCCCGCCGCAGCCGGGACGGGCTCAGGGACAGCGTCGCCCCCAGCCCGGGAAGGGCTTTGCTGCCACTCCCGCCCGGAGCTGCCGCCGAGGGACGACACGGCCGGAGGATCTCGGGACCCAAACCAGCGCGCGTGAAGACAGAAGGAGCGGCTCTAACGAAAAAGACACTTCCCACACCTTGGGTTGTTGGGGGTTTTTTGTTAGTTAGAGAACTTGGAGAAAGGAGACTTCTCTCCCTTTACTATATACAAAATATTTTAATCAATTTTGGGTTTAACTCACACTGCCCAGTTCTCAAAAACGTTGTTTCCCTACACTATTTTCCCCATCATTGTGTACTATTTTGGGTCAGACAGTAAAATTTGACACTTTCCTCAAGAAAGAATAAAGAAATATATGAGGAATGCTTAACTGTTCACAGGTGGACATAAAAGATGGAAGATTTACACAATTGGGAAACTTTTTAAAAATCTGCCTAGGTACAGGACCCTGTTGAGCCTAGTGACAGTGCTCAAAACAGAAGTTTTGACCCCAGGAATGTTTTTTCTGGTTCCTCAATTCCACACTGTGAGTTTTCAAAATAGCGCTCTTAAGAGATGCACTCAACAAGCTGCCTGCCCCGAGTCACACTGAAATTGGCAATGGCAGCCAAGAAGGAGATCAAGTTAAGGACATTAGTTCATTTATTACATTGCCAATGTCATAAACTGCATTAAAATGTAAATTTTCAATTTTTTTTCCTGAGCTTGTCTTTGCTGTATAATCCATACACTGAGTAGAGAAGAGGCTGATCACATGCAGTTCTTATTTTAAAATCATAGTATTTGTCCTTGTGTCTTACATGCAAGATTATCAATGATCAAAATTGTTCTGTGATTAAAATAGAGCAGACAACTCACCACTAAAAAGAGATAATTTTTTTATTAATACCCACCAAACAATACAGAGAAAAAAATCTACATAGCACACCACTGTTTGTTCAAACACAACAGAAGGACACAAAAAGAGACGGCTACTGACAGAGGTAAGAAACCAAACACAAAGAAGAATTGCACAGTTTGGCGTTCTGTATCGCCACACATTGTGTACATGAGGTGACAGAACAGAAGAGTGAAGGGTCATGCCACATATTTTATCATGATTTATATAAAATTTTATTTTCATATAGTTAAACTTTGTCTTATTTTTTAAATAACTATCAAATTAACAGATAAATTTTCTCTGCTGGTTTGAAGAGAAATACTTCTTCAAAACAGGGTACTGCTTTGCTTTACTTCAATATATTTATCACCAACAATATATTCACTTTTATGTAATAAACAGATAGGATTCTTCCCACATGACTAGAAAACTATTTACAACTGAATTCAACTACAAGCCATCTGATGAACTAACAATTTGTTAAAATGCTTTTCTCCAGTATTAAGATTGTCATTATTACAAGCACGATTAAACTTTACCTTAGAAAGTTACAGTAGTAAATCTTGCTTTGTTTCAAGTTAGGTTTTCTTTTAAAGAGAGGTACTGAAATTATCTATTCAGATCTGCTGAGTTCAAAAGGCAATCACAGCAGTATGTCACATTAAAATATACATATCTAGAAGGGAAATATCAAAGTCATTAAATGACTTTATTTGGGCTTTCTTAATAAATTTTAAGATATATCTGTATAAATATATATGTAGACCTAGTATTTATTGAACAATGCAAAGAAAAAACAGCATGCAATAAAAAGAAAACATTACAGAGTGTGTCAAGTATGCTGAAATCAAGTATCATGGATAACTGAAGGCTGTAATTTCTTTCTTCATTGCCTAAGAAGAAAAAAAGGCAAATTAGGAGTCAGTGTGAATACAAACTTAAGAACCCTGTTTACTACTTCATCAGAAGAAGCAAGAATGTGTGCCCACAATTGTTAGTAATGATTTAGCCAATGCATGTGCTACCACCACCACTGTTCTGTACTCATTGGCTCCAACACATCCGTATGCGCCCAAAATAGAGAGCAAGCTAGGAAACTGCAGGGATCTGTATCAGGGGACTATGGATCAATGGTGCTTTCAGCAATTAGAGAGGAGACAGTTCCCAAAGAGCCACAGCTAAAAGCTGAACTGTTCTTTTCTGCACTCTGAATAAATACTTGAAGTATCTGTTTTCATATAGTAGAACTTACTCCTGGACTGACTTGTGCAATCTCTCTGAATAGGAAATATTCTTTGGTCAAAGGCCAAAGAAGCAGAAAACAAAGAAATTAAGTTCTATCACAAAAGCTCACAAGCACCAGGATAACAAACATGCTAAATTATATAATTTATGATAGATAGGAGAAGGGTGCATTTTTCAGGAATGGCATCCCTGCATCCAAGTAACCCTCACTGTTGCACAATCAGACCAAGAGCATCTGACTCTCTATCAGATGTGAAAGAAGAGATCAAGATGACCAGGATCCAAGAGAAGAGGCTTCCTGGCTTTTTTAAGGAAAACTGAGATGCATAAAAAATTTTTATCTATTCTTATGCATGACCACCTGCAAGACAAATGGATTCAAGGACTTTGAAGCTGAAGACTGAATATCCAACCTATCTAAATCAACTCAACACTGTGAATGTCAGACTGGGACCATGGGTTACTGTGGAGTATTTCTGCCAAGTTCTGACAACGTGGAAATCCTCTCTTCGAGGAAGAGAATTTGACTCGTTAGCATTAAACCTTCATAGGCAGGAATCTCCCATATATGAAATGAAAGATGCTCGAGCCATTCTAGCTAAAAAGGAAGTATCTTCTTGTTATGCGTCATACTTAGTTTCTTTTCAGGAATGGAATACAAGGACTGCTATACAAGTGTTACCATGTGTGAGTGCCCACAAGAGGAGAATGAGGAAGTGACAGACTGAGAAAAGCCCCCTCCCTTCCCAGCCCCCCAGGCCTGAAAAGGTACTGGAGCAGGAGTGGTGACAGACTGAGCTGAACTGCCTTGAGAGGGCTCGGGGGGGACCCATCGTCTTCAAACCTTTTCCTGCTCAAACTGCCAGCAGCTAAGCCAAATGCAACAATAGTTTTGCAATATGGAGAAATGTCTTCCAGACTCTAATGAACAACTCTTGTAACACAGGCAACTAAGCAGCAATGAGTAATACTAAATAACCATGACATTCACAGGGCACACGTACACATGCATAACACAAACACCTGTAATAATGACAGAAAGTGCTACAAGACAAAAAAAATACCTTCACTAATTCGTTTTTGTCACCATCTTCCCGGTGCTGGTAAATGCACTGGCTAAGGACAGCATACAGTTTCTCCATGCGAAATATACTGACGTTCTCAGTTACCACGGCAATAGAATGCAGCACTTGCTGAAGAAAAAAAATGGAAACCAGAGTTCAGAATAGCACAAGATAAGCTGCAAACAGAAAAGGTAGGACAGGTGTATGGCCAACTTCCCATGTGAAACTTTTAAAATGCTGCCAAAGAAGTGACTGCATGCTCTTGTACATGTGTTCATTGAGTTCTAGGCCTGTTATCAAGCAAATAAATGAAAAAACTCAAAACCCCAAACAAAAAAAACCAGCCCAAACAAAAACAAGCAGCCACAGTTTGGAAGGTCACCCAGCTTATTGTCTGCAAGTGAATTCCAAAGAGGCTCTCTAACACAAGCAGCAAAGTTCCAGTGCCACCCCTGTTAAGGAGTCAAGTTTTCTAAAAGATGCATTTGGTGACTGTAGCTCTGTTCTTACAGCTGAGACCTCAGCAAGGGCTCTGTGGTACCACCTCTGCAGTGGGCAGTACCTTCAGAGCACACACTGCTGGCACCCTGGCTCCAGAGAAACCCATGTGCATTGCCTACACAGGCATGAACAACACCTCCCTCACAAGGGGAGTGGTGGGGCAGGCACTGATCCATCTCTCCTCTTTGGTGATCACTGACAGGACCCGAGGGAACAGCATGGAGCTGTGTCAGGGGCAATTTAGCCTGGATATAAGGAAGAAGTTCTTCACCCAGAGGGTGGTCAGGCAGTAGAACAGGCTCCTCAGGAAAGCAGCTACAGCACCAAGCTTAACAGATCTCAAGAAACATTTAGACAATGTTCTCAAGCTCATGGCAGGATTGTTGGGGGTGCCCTGTGCAGGGCCAGGAGTTGGACTCTATCCTTCTAGGTCCCTTCCAACTCAGGATATTCTCTATCATTCTGTGAACACAAACCCATAAAATTTGCTTGTTTAGGAAGCCTGTCTTGAAAAGTTAATTTCTCTCTTCTCATTTCATTTCCTATCATGGCAGGTAAACAGCAGCCCCCTCTGGTTTGACCCACCTCCAGGACCTCAACCTGGCAATTTCCTGAATTCTCCTCACTGCAACATCTCCAGAAAAAGGCCAGGTCTATCTATCCTCTCCAATTCATGCAAAGGAACTTCTTTGACCCCCTGCAGCTAGGCACAATTTTGACCCTTTCACAAACTGTATTGTAGGGTAACAACTTCTCTTCTCTAGGGGACTGGAAAAACCTTGTAACATTATATGAATGTAAAATTCTATCGCTGGATTTTGAAAGTGTTTGAGAAGATATTAGTATTTTATCCAGAATGACCTTTAAGTCAACCTGCTAACTTCAAAGTCTTAAAGTCATCTCTGCTAAAAATCAATGTACTGTTTCAGTTCTTACTAAAAGGAAACATGCAAACAGCAAGCCAAAACAACCCCCCAGTCCATCATAAAAACTGCCAAGACACTGATAACCAACAGCACTACCAGTCTGTCAGTGGGCTGTTTTAAAATCTAACAAGCCCTTACATTAACAACAGGAGATAATCCAGTCTCCTAAAATTTTAGTTCACCAAAAGCAAGAACAGCAGCCTACACTAGCTGTGAAAACAACAGTCACAGTCCATTATAGACTGAATTATTTCACCAGCTACATATCCCTCCCATACTTTGTCTGAATTGGCACTGGTTAACATCTGACTTAATTTACAACTCTGTATGTAGCAAGAAAATGTCCTACTTTGGTATTAACAAAATTAAAATTTAAACTTACTTTGAGCTCACAGTAATCCACAAACACTCTCTGTGTGCCAATTTTCACTGCTTTCCCAACACATCCCAGCTGTTTCTCTTCCACCTGAGAAGATCTTGCACGAGTCATACGGTGTACCCACAAATCTGGAACAACACAAATTTCTCAAGTCAGGATTTCTCTGAAACACAGTAAGAGTGAAGTACCCTGTACTTGGAGAAGAGAACCTCTCTGCAACAACAGAGACAACTGTTACCATTTTTCACTGATAAATGCTTGACACTTTTAGCTCCTTTCTGGCAAAAATCTCTGCTCCATGAAAACTAGAGACTTGAACACAAAAAAACCCCAACACTAGACAAAAAGGCAGGGGAAAAAAACAGGGAAAAAATCCTGTTGCCATTACAGCACTGCGCTGTAAAACTCCAAATAGGTTAGAAAACACATCTTACACTGCAAACACTAGGACATAACCCTGGGTGCACACAGTTTGAAGTACAGCTTTTTAAATTATGTTTCTTATTGCTGGAAAGATCTTCATTCAATAAAAGAAAGCCTATGTTTGCTTTTCAGTTAGGTACTACTTGAAAAATAAACTGCAGAATCAAGAAACTCAGCAGCTGCAGAAATACATGAGTTTGGCTGGCACAACTCGAGGGGCAGCACCATTATGCAAGAAACACTGTGCACCAATTTGAGAGGCAACTGAGAACAGAAATCAGGAAGGCTAAAACCTGGCAGGTAGTGTAACCCTCCTGGGAGATTTAAGGGGGTGAATGACCTGTTTGATCTCTCACTTACCATCTGAACGTCCATCTTCAGAAGTTCCGGCTTTTTGACAATCTGGCATCTCACTCTGCTCTCTTAGGTCCGAATGTTCTCTCCTTTTTCCAGAAGGAGATTTTCCCACAAGGGGAACTCTCTCTCTTTCATTTTCTGTCCCATTTTTCTGTCGTTCTTGAAGTACATTTTCATGTTCTTCGATAGGAGTATCCTGAGAGGATGCAAATTCAGTGCAATCTGTGCCAGACTCTTCATTGCTCTCCACTTCATTTTGGTCTTCAGGAATTTTATTCTCTTTATTGAACTGAACATTCCTCTTCTTTGCTGCAATACTTGAAGACTCCCTATTCCTTTTGCGTTTTCTTTTTGACTTCTCTACAAAGAGATACAAGCAAAAGTAATCCAAAACAATACCAAAACAAGAAGCGTGCTCATCTTACTTGTCTGACAAGGAAAATGACCAAATAAGCTTAAATACCACTGCCCATCTCCCCAGACATATGTCTTGAGAAAAAATTGGTATTTATTAGAGTCAGTTAGCTACTGGATTTTAAAAGATCCAGCGACAGAATTTAATTCACAAAACCAGCAGCTTCAAGAAGTTATGAAAACAGAAGTCTTACTTTAGACAGGAAGTCTTACTGCTAAGCAAGATTATTAAGTGACTTAATAATCTAATATATGTGAACATAGAAACATATTTGGAGATGAACCTTCAGAATCTGTAACCTTCACAAAAGTTAGAGACACATTGGGAAGAGCTGAAGAGGCACTTTAAAGGGAATATTTGCTGGAGAAAAAAATCCTCCAGAGATTTACACCTCATAAGCTTTCTGATTCAGTTAACCTTGTTCAATACAAACTTGTCATTTTCCCTTCCAGAAAAGCCCACCATCCTTTGTACTCACAAAGCACCACACAAGCCTATGGGTCAAGTCAGTGGCAAAATTCCCAGATATGCCAGCAAGACCAGGAAATGTCACATCATGTCATGTGTTTGAAGCCCTTTTTCCCCCCATGTCTTATTCATAGTAAAACTGAAGAAGATAATGATCTTTCCTTTACGTGTCTATGATTATTGCTACGCTTTTTTTAACGCTTTCCCCTTCACTCTGAAATCACAGGAATAGTTTAATGTTTGAGGGCAGGGAAAGGGAAAACAGTGTTGCATCTAACTAAAAACTAGGTAAGCATTCAGAAACTGCCACGCACAACTTTTTTGACTTAAGGAGGTATCAATGTAGGAGCCATTAAATAGCAGTTGGGCCACCAAGGGCAGTGCCTTACAATGTCAACCAGCCACTGCACTTGGACGTTACAACCATACTGAATGAATGACCTCTGGATTTATCCCATGTTTTGCAGCATATTAAAACATGTATTGCCTCTGGCATGAAGAACCAGGCATCACAGGAACCTGTTAAGTCATAAGAACAGAGGCTTCAGCACCTTCTCCAGGAAAGCCTGAGTAAAACACAACTTGCCTTTAGAGCAGGGGGTACTGACATCCACAGGCACTGCTAGGATCTTCAGTTTTTCATTGCACTTTGGATCTGTTTTCTTACACCCAGGAACAGAGTCCTCCTTTGGCATTACACAGAAGGAAGAAGCAGCACAGTCTGAACCTTGCAATAAAGAAAAGAGAGCAAAGAAGGGTGTCTTGCATGGCTGGTTACAAATACTGAGCTAAGTCTTTAATTCCTCCGTGCCAAAAAACGTACCTCTCTGCTTACGAGATTCTTTGATTTCTTGGCAGCGTTGTTCGAAATCCTCATCCATTTCCTCCCTCACTATGGAATAGGCAGTGTCTCTCAGAGCACAGGCTCTGTGCCTGAGGAGGCGATCTGAAATTTTACAGTCACAATTGAGTGCTTTCTACCAGCCAATGAACCCCTTTATTTTGTTTACTTAGAAAGTTTTTTCTCTTGTCATAGGTAGGTTCTGAAAGGTTATCTCAGCCAATCTTTTCAGCATGACAACTGATAAATTAATTTTTAAAGCAAAAGCAGTAGCTTCCAATCAACATATCTATCACAATTTCATGCCCAAATAAGTTTACTTTTGATACTGCAACATTCACAACCTGGTCAGAAATGCTCTCTGCAGATCTTTTAAATGATCTAATCCCACATCTACTGTGCACAAATGATACTTATCAACTTGTACATTTAAAATTTTTACAAATTAGTGATAAAACCACATCCTCACCTCCAGGATCTTTAGCTGGGTTGTACTCTAAAGCATTGCTACAGATTAGATCAATGTCTTTTAGAAAGTCTCTTGCAGTTGGGTACTGGTGCATGTCAATCTTGGACAGAACTGTGGAGAGGTCCATGGGTTCTTTAATAACAGCATTGTAATCAGGTACCTACAAAGGAAATATACATGCTCAGCAATTTAACACAGCAGCCACCAAAAATAATTATTTTCATAAAGTCAAATAAAGGACTTCTTAAAAATCCCAATATGATGCATCCAAAGATGTGGAAATTACCCAATTAGCTTCTTGAAAACAGAAAGGCTATTTCAGCTGGTTTTGAACAGACAGGCTAGAAGAGGGGAAAACAAAGAAGCAGGGAGGTGAGAAGAATGTGTGGGGCAGAGAAGGGAACCAGCATCCAGAGTGGAACTTGTTTCACTTCCTTTCAGAAAATAACAGCAAAAAAACATTTCTCAGTAAAGAGAAATTCTCTTTGGTTTTGGCAGGAAAGGAAAAGGATGCAGGAATTGCACCTTTGAAGAACCTGTCCTGGGCACCTAGAATGAGATAGCTGGACCCAGAGGTGATAATTTCTTTATTCTGACAATAGAAGGAGCCTAATGACTAGTTCAGATGAGGACATCTATGTTTGTTTAGATTATTCAGATCTGGAAATTACAAGGAAAGGAAAGAAGTCAGTGGACATGTGGGGAAACAGGACCTTGCGGAAATGCAAAGCTATCTCAAATTTCCAGCTGACTTGGAAGTATGTGCCCCAGCATACACTTATTTAATGAATCAAATGAGAAGCATATGGGAGGAAGAAAAAAAAAAAAATCACACAGCCTTTATGGTTGATCTTATAGCAAGGAAAGCCCCCTGAGAACGGAATCTGAAAATGTGACAAATTGCTGCTTCTACTCCTGTTCTTGCAGAAACTATAGACAGACAATTAAAGAGCTTTACACTTTATTAAAACAACTCTGGAAGTACTGTTTATAATTACAGAGAAAAAGAGAGATCTCTCCTTTTTACTGCTGTAATACACCTACATATCAAAGCCTTTTCATAAGCAAACTGTGTTGGCATTTGATATAATTGGCACTTGGACTAGATGATCCTTGTTGGATGACCCTTCTAATGGAAATAATCTCAAGTTTTAAAGAGGTTTTAGGAGAAACGCAGGGACTTCAGCAAACACTCAAATAACAGCCATTTGAGGGACCCAGCGTCAAGAAAGTAAAAGCAAAACAAAACTTCACTTCCCATATCCTGGAGATTCATAATACTATGATCCTAAAGACAAAGATAAACCTTCCTAGAAACAAACACTGAGGAACACATACACACACAGAAATTGTGAATACAGACAGGTATAATGGTATTGCAGATCAACACTAAATTTACCTCCTGTGGGTCAACAGGCTTTGTGAATGCCCTGAAACGTCTGTCAATGACGAGTCTGTGAGTCACATCCCGCAGGTAAATCCTCAGTTCCCGCAGTGTGTCCTCCTCCTGCTCCTCCAGCTGTTTGAGTTCTTCCTCTGACAGCTGGCGAGGCTTTGGGGGCGGTGCTACAGGCAGGACTTCCAGTGGCTGCCGAGCTTAAATGGAAAATTTTAGTCAATTAATGGTACTCAAATACAAGTACATGAAAAATAATTGATAGAAAATTACCCCAAAGGAAACACTGTATTGTATTAGCTGTTAACTTACTGCTAGCCAAGTTTTATGTTTTGAATATCCTCACCTGAGTTGTTTTTTGATGCAGGAGGTTCAGCAGCTTGCTTCATAACTAAGTCCTCAAAAAAACTTCTTCTTTCAGCACAGGTAGGCCACTGGATTTTGAAGACTTCTTCACAATCATTATTAAATAAAGCTTTTATCTAAAGCATGAGGAGAAAAGGCATTTCAGATATAAGGCCACACACATTTCTTGTATTTTTTAATTCTATTCCAAAAAGCTGAGTACCTTTCTAAACTAAACTGAGTACTCATCTGAGCAAGATAAGCTATGTAAAGTTGTCTTCTTGGCTTTAAAAGGCTTAATTTTCATAGAATGGCAAATTAAAACACCTGCTCTGAGGAATAAAACCATTTAGAGTTTAGGCTCCATGAAAAAAAGATGTGATAAACCACAGAGTGGACAGTCACCACTTCCAAGGTTGGTTATTATGTATTTACTTGCCTTCCTGTTCTTTAGCTCAAATCTTTATGGCAGCTATGGAGGGAATGGGCAAGGTTCAACATATAAGTGCCAGCTTTTTGTTAAGCTGGCTTTTAAAATTCTGTTTTTAATTAATTTAAATGAAGTATCTCAAGTTGCATATTTCCAGGTTGTACTCTGTTTTTCCATCTCTATTACCAAAGGGCATGGGAATAATTTCATTCTTTATTTTAGAAAGCATTTAACAACATCACAATAAGTTTTGCTACCAAGACAAAATAATCAGAGAATCATATTTGCATTTTGAACACCTTCCTTTAACACTCTCTGATGTTGTTTCTGAAATCCCAGTGCAGCTAGAGGGGACTGGGGAAGTAATTTTACCACCACAAATGTCCACAAAGCTCAGCAGGTAGTCATACTGAATTTTGTTAAGGAATACAACTAAAATTTATTTCCAAGTTACTTAAATGGAAGCTGGACTTTATCTTTCCAGTATGTCAAGTTTTCACCTACCAGAAGTAGAAATGGAAATAATAATGGAATTATTGAAATTTGAAATTACATTCCATCAATAACAGTGTGACCACTGTACTTTTTCAGTAAAAATAGCTTTCACTTTTCAGTAAAACAATCTTTTTCCTATCTCAAGCACTGAATATGCTTCACTAAGCACACACCTCACCATCTTGCAGTCACCAAAATGACTGCCTGAAGCAAATTTATACATCTGTCTAATAAGCATCAGTGTATGAGAAGGGTGAAACATTTGGGTCAAAGTCAATCTTTTTAATCAGAGAACACTTCAGACAAATGTTTTCACACCATTGTTTTGTCTAAGCAAATTTTAAGATACTTTTAAGAGTGGTTTTTTTTGTATGCTTTTTTTTTTGTAAATACACTCCCTGTTCCATGAAATAATAAGCCAGACTGACCAGGAAGACTATCAAAGCATGAATTTGCTTTAGAGTGGTACAGTACTCCCATGCTTAAAGGAGTTATAAACTAAACAAACAAAAAAGGAAGAGTAAAAGAAGTATTGACAAATACCTCTTCTGGGAGATCTCCATGTTTTACATCAGTTGTTGCAAGGAGCAGAACCGGAGCAAACGTTGGAATGTTCTGCAGTAGTGTTGTAAAAACAGCTTTCACTGTAGGTCCAACAGTGTCCCACCACAAAGGGATTTGTGGCACATAAATGATGCTTGGTGCTGTTCTTTGAGCTTCTCGCATCAACTGGCAAAATGAAAGCTCAGGTAAGAAAACAACATCCTGTAGAACAGGATACTAAATAACTACACAAACTGTCTTAGGAAATAGGAGCACATGAAGCTAAAACATCAGGATAAATCAATAAATTCACTGGTCCTTAACAATAAGGTAAAATTTTCACTTTGACTCAAACACAAACATGGCTACACAGACAGAAACAGACTTGAATCTCTGCCCAATTTCAAAACTTCTTGTGTGTAAGAGAACTCTTAAAGAGCCTCAGCACTCAGCCAATCTGGTGGTGCACCCAAAAAAACACAACCAGCCCCTCAGCAAGATGTATTAGCCTGGAGAAATTGCCACACAAGTGCAACTACACCAATTTCAGTTCAGAGCACACACACAGACTCAAAGACCTATGTGAGACGCCTGCTTACAATGCATAATTTCAAGCACATTTTATAAGAGGCGACCATTCTTTTGTCTGCCTGAAGAGCTAAATCACATCTTCTTACTACCAAAGGATCCATCAGAGCAGATGATATGCTTTGGAAGAGCACAAGCCACTGCTTACAGATGGCACCTCAATCACAGGAGACAAAATGCATCTACTGCCAGAGGGAAGTGACAACTTTCTCTATGTGCCCTCTCAGATTAACAATATTCAGAGAGTTCCTGTCAAAAGGTGGAGGAGCACACATGGTATATCCAGGCAGTCACTACACAGGGTAGTTACTCATCCACAGATGCAACCATCACATAACAAAAGGAAAATTGCTCCTCCTGTGTGACAAACGAGCCACGGAATGTGTCTGTCCTTACTCCTACAGCTCTCCAGTGCTGCTACTAAATTCTGTGAATTGTGAATTCTGTGAAGGCAAAAATATTTTAATACAGAAATGCCAAACAACAACATGTATTCCCTGCCTAAAACTAAAGAAGGAAACCAGCACTAATCTGGTTATATTTAATTTTCTTAGTAAAGGAAAGCACACCAGTGTAACAGTCTTAGTGTTATATGAATTTTAATTTCTTTACTGCATGTACTGCACTGCTGCAAGCTGTGTATGTAGAAGAAGAAACCCTTTTCCCCCAAACCTTGACTGTCCAATGAATATAATAATAAACAGGGCTTCAGAAAGTGCATGATGCCATCAGGCTGATGCAGAGCCATCTACTGAGGGCATAGAGGCTTAAGAAGCAATGAAAATTTCCAAGATCCAACACAGACCAGCAGGACTTTTTGCCACAGAGAGTGTTTTATTAGCAGCACCTCCCATCTTCCAGAGCTGCTAGCAACACTCTCACTGCTTCCTTTCAAAAGGAAAACATGACTATGTATACCATCCTTATACATTATCATTCCATCTAGAAAAAAAGTGGATTTCCAGACAGAAGTAAACATAAAAGCCTATTCCAACCAGGCCTCCTCCATTAACAACGAATTTTGCTTATTTCACAAGTTTACATAGAGTTTATATTCAGTTTATGAGTCATACCAGACTAATGAGAAATAAGATACCTGTGCACATGTTTCTTCTGGGGATGTGATACTAACAAACAAAGCAGGCAGGTCTAGTGTATAAACAGGAAACTTCTCCAGGGCATGGATTACTGCAGGTGCCAGATGAAAAGCCTGCCCACACCCTGGATCTTCAACTAATAAGAACCGTGGCCTGAAAGATGTTGGCTGGCAACGAGGATTTCTACAACAGTAAGAAGAAAACAAGTTTAAAAACAAGTGATTAATAGGCAAACAGATGTTGAAGTTTTTTTCCTATATGCTTTTTTTTTTGTAAATACACTCCCTGTTCCATGAAATAATAAGCCAGACTGACCAGGAAGACTATCAAAGCCTATTTTCTCAGAAGTGGGACCATGCCTCCACTAAGAAATTCTGCCAGGCCCCAGCATGTCTACCATTCCTTTAGGTGGGCTAAGTAAGAGCTCTTAAATCCTTCAGGGAAGCTGCCCAGCAAAATATACACACCAAACTGGTCAGTGACCTGACAGGGGCAGAACAACAACTCTCTCTTTTCCAAGCACAAACCAATCTGTGTCTCTTCACTCCATGTACACTACTATTTTCAATGGGTCTTGACTTTAGGTAACTGAGATCTCTACACCTGCCAAGTTTAGCTGAAATTTGGCTGTAGTGCCTGGAGATGGTGGTAAGGAAGAAGCATACCAACATTTCTAGGAATAAAAATTAATGTGGGCACTGAAACACATTAGCTGTATCTGAAGAAGCACACAATTGGATTGGTTAAATTACTTCTATGGTTTCCTCTCTCAATTGTCTATTAATTTTCTAATCATCTTGTTTTATGAAGCATGAAACACTTGTGAAGAGGTTTGTGGGTTTTTCTACCTCAAGACTGTTGTACCTTTACTTGCTGAAGTCAAAGATTTTAGAAGAATAACTGACCCAACAGTGACAACAATAATCTACTGCTTCAGCTGTTGATTTACACAACTTCCACAATAAAACATCAAAAGATTAACAAACTCTGTAGGTTAAAGGTACAAAATGCAGACATTATTTTTCTCACCGTTTTAACAAGTTATTTCTCTATTTGATTTCTCATTTAACAATTTTGGAAAGCAGAAGGGAAGAACATGGCTACACAAATCCTTAGGGTTCTTTTAAGCTGAAAGAGCAGACAGCACTTTTTTTGGGTCTTGAACCTTTGGATTAAATCAACATGCTCTGATAATCTGTGGACCACTGACTTAGGCAAATAGGGCAGGGCCAGTCAGTTTGATGGGCCAGGGCAGTTTATTCAGTTACAACATTTGTACCCAGGTGGATTTCACACTTCTTGCAAATAGTGACCAACCCCCACACACCCACCACTCCTTCATCCAGCACCCCTCACCAGAAAACAGTTTACAGACCCAGCCATCTTAAAAATGTAAACATAAAGGGGACAAACAAAACCTGTTTAAAGTGAGGAATTCTGCCTTTCCACGATCAGGTACTTTGTGAGCTGGATTCTCTTCAAAGATTGATGGTGATTCCTCTTCACTGTCAATCACATCATTTCCTAAAATAGGATTTAAAGATGAGAACTTTGTTGACTATCCTGAATAGTTCAAATTTCACTCTTGCATCAACACACCTTTGAAATCAGTGCAGGAAATTATTCTCTTCTAATTTTTTTGAGGACATACACTAAATGCTATTTTCTGAAGGGTTAATTCTACCACAGATGTAAGGAGATTGCACAGCTTCTACAAAGCTGTCCTATGTCCCACAATTTGCATCAGGTTTCCCTGTTGACAATAACTTGGGAGTTTTTTTTCCCTTGGAATAAATTTGATTAGGAGCAATGTCTGTACTTCCTAGACACCTGAAAAACCCAATGAGGCCACTGCTTTTTGAAACAGGTTCTCCCAGCAGATGTGAGGAATGTATTGAATATAATCACCATAGACTTCCATTTGTCCAGAACTAGTCAGAGTATAAAGACCCACACAACTTCTAAGTAAGGCTTCTTGAATATCACAAAAGAGGAGATAACGGGAGGTGGGCAACAGAGGGGGGGTGCAATTATCCATCTCCCAGCCCCAGCACTTTCATTGTGTTGGTGGGTCTCTGCCTCTGTTTCATCAGCACAAACAATCCCAACTCTACCAGGAGTAATACTGGGAGAACATTCTCCAGAGATTAGCACACAAACTAACTATTCACAGATCTCCATTAATCAAGAGAGAGTGTATCAATATTGATTTGTTCTCACCAACTGACTAAACCTGATTAAGGCTGATGCAGTGAGGAGCATGAGCTCACCTGTTCTATGGAAGCCAAGCCTTAAAATGTAACTAAAACACGGTGTATTTCAAGTCACTCACAGCTGCCATCCAGCACTCTGCACATCCAGGCTATAAAACTGAACTGTCATTATGGCTGAGGGGCGTATGTGTGTTATTGCATGTATCAGGAGCTTTTGCATTGGCAGAATTTTAAACATGTGGATGTTGTTATACCTTGCTGTTGGTCTTTCTTCAGTGCAAGCTCTGCGTGGGGAAATACTCTCTGTAAGGCTTCTAAAATTCTTTCCAATGTGTTTTCTAACAGTGGTTTTAAAATAGGTGATAGTGCTCGCCCAGGTGAAGCCACAGCCCTCTGTGAAGCTGGAACAGTCTTCTGCATGGCCATGACAAAATCCTTTGCTGTAATTTTAATGGAAGCGATGTCCAGCTGCAGCTTCTCACTCCTTTCATAGATCTGAGGATAGCGGCGCCGCAAAGCGCAGAGAGCAGCTTCAGCACATAAGGCTTTAATATCAGCACCACAGTAACCTATGAACAAAACAAGAATCAAATGTTGTCAGGATCAGGAAACACCAAAGTCAAGGCCAAGAATTCTAAATGCAACAATGAAAGACTTTGCATGCAGTCAAAAATTAACAGGGTAAGAGATAATTTAAAGAATTACTGCACTGCCGAGAAGTTTTGATATGTGGCTCACAGCCTGATAGCTTGCATTAAGGAAGCAGCCCCCTAGTAAAAACTTTACTTCTGGGAAAGAGGGCCTAAACCCATTCAATGTTCTGAGAAAAAAGAAAACTGAAAGCAGCATCTGTCTTGGTTTGCTCCCAAGACATGCCAGATGCATCACTGCCTCGCTCTACAGTAAGGTACAGGAGTAAAGTACTGCCTGGAACAAGCTCTGGACTCAGCCATGCAGCAGCCTATTTCAAACTCACCAACACATTTCTCAGCCAGCTCTTCAAGAAACTTGTCCAATGGCTTCAGGGTCCAGTCTCGTGTGTGAATTTTGAAAATCTCTTTTCTCGCCTGAAAACAAAACAACAAAACAAAACAAAACACAAACTGAAATGCATCAGTTTGCCCTAAATTTTCTCTTAAAACAACCACAACACAAAACCCCCAAAACTCTCACACTAATACAAATACTTTTCTTATCTGCTAAACTCTGAAGTATTTTAAGGGTCAGTTAATATACTGTTTTTTCAAGCAGGAAATTTCCTGGTTCTAAATTTGCTATATCAAAATCTTGCTGGGGGGCTGCAATGAAGTAAGGCAATTTACATCTTCCATAAAAAACTGAGTTTTCACAAGTGTGAGATCCAGAAAAAAAGACTATAGTAAAAAACAGCAAACTTAACTTTAAACAGATTTTTTACAGAAAATTCTCTCAAATTCAGCAAAATTTCATGGTTGCAGTCTCATTAGTTCATCAAATTTGCTCTTCTGACAGCTCATGCAAGGAAAACAGTCCTAGCACTCCATTCCCAGTTGCTGCTGTTACTATCAAGTAGAACAATAATTATGACTGAAATTACTGTCACTCATTCAGAAAATGTAAAATGTTGCCTATCCCAATCTCTGATCTTAGCAGAATTTTCATTAAATTATTTTGTGGCACACGGACTAACTATGGCAGATTTCTAAAATTCTTCCACAGTGGGGGAGAGTGTATTAGATCTGTTTTATGGCACCTCCTCCCCTGTTCCTAACAGCAGATAAAAACTGGAGAAAAATGTTTGTGTTAAATGCACTGTTTAGTGCACTTTTACCAGCATTCAATTCAGCACTTTGCAGAAAGTGCTAAGAACAGTGACAGCCAGAAAGAAAAAAACCTGCATTCCAGTTTTGCTTGCTACCTACACCCACAATATTTTTTTCATTGCCTATTGTCATTGAAACTAGAACCTTCCCTAGCCCTGCACCTGTGCAGTGACTTCACATTTTTGTCCAAGTCCCTATTACTGAGTACCAGTAAGAACACCAGTTTCTAACATACTTAATTGGTTCCAGCACCAGCCTGGATCAAAGCTTTTGTTACTAAAAAAGAATTCTTGTCTGCACACCATTTCTTTCAACTTCACAACGCTACAGCAGTTCTTCTTAACTAATTCATAAAGTAATTTTTAAACATTTCGGTGAGTAGCAGCACCCCATCTTCTTCAGTGGTTGCAGAGAAACCAAAACTAATAATTAGAGGACTAACTACCTATTACAATCATCTTAATGATACATTCAATGCTACGTCTGCCCTCCACAGTACAGCACAGTCTCTCCAGTGAGCCCTCTTTTGTCCAAGCAGTACAATACTGAGGAGACTTTCACTGCTCCACAATCCTGCTGTGTTGCAGGGGTTTGTTACAAAGATGGACTCTGCCACATTAAGCACTGAGGTTGAGTTGAAGTTCTGACCTCTTTGTTTGGCAAGCTGAAGAGAAACTCTCGATCAAAGCGTCCCGGTCTTCGTAAAGCAGGATCTATAGAATCCAGCCTGTTGGTGGCTCCAATTACCACAACCTCTCCTCTGCTATCTAAGCCATCCATAAGTGCCAGAAGTGTTGATACAACAGAGCTAAGAGAAGAATACAGTTTTTACTGAGCAGTTCATTTTCTTCAGTTCCACATCATCACCAATGCTCACTCAAAGGACAAGCGCTTTTTGATAAAATGCTGACTAGAAAAAGACAAATAATTTTAAGATATAACAAAATAGATAAGGTAGCACAGACCTTGTGGTGGTATTAAGTTTAGTGAATTGCTTTTAATTACTATTTAAAGATTATCTGAAATTAAGTAATACTGAATTACTGATTTTCAGGATAAATAAATGCGTCATATCAAGTTAAATAGGTTGTGGTGTTCTTTTCACAGAGATGAAGCAGCTTCCATGTTGATAGAAAACATGCCCTACCTATGAACTTGGTCTTGTTTACTGGAGCGTACAGGAGCAAGACCATCAATCTCATCAAAGAAAATAATTGAAGGTCGCATCTGGTAGGCCTACAGAGAAAACACAGGAATATTGACATCAGGAAAACAGCACTGTTTGGAGGAGAAACGCACAAACAACACTGTGGCTGCAAAGTCACTGGAAGCACATTTTTCAGACCAGCATCAGAGATTTCTACTCATTGATCTAAATAAGTGAAGTGTTGTGAGTAACAGAAGGCAGGAACGGTCAACCCACTGAGACGGGTGACAGGAAACAAATCACACCACTAGTTTTTACAGCTAATTGGCAACCATCAAGAACAGAGCCTGGACTTAACTGTATTACAGGCTCTGGACACAATCTTTGTTACCAATTTCAAAATAACCATGCTTTCAGCCCACATTTCTTTCCCTCTGATCAAAAGTCACCACTTCTTGAAACGTTTTTTGCAGCTGTTTGGATTTTTCTTTCCTGAGGCAAGAAGTTGGGGGTGTGTGTTTCTTTGCAAGGTTCTCTTGACTGCTTTACTAACTAACTTCTCCTAATTGCTCTCAAGACTTCCAGCCTCTAAAAATGTTACTAAAAAATGAAACACTGATAATCCCACTTCAATGGAAGGAGTTGAGAAAAAAAAAAGAATTGCTCTTGACCACAGAAAATTAGTTACAACTCAGACAGAACATAATGCACGTTTCAACTGTACCTGATCAAATAACAAACGAAGCTGTCGTTCAGATTCCCCGACCCATTTACTCAGGCAGTCAGCACCTTTTCTCATAAAAAAGGCTACTCTCCTGTCACCTTGGCTACATTCATTAGCAAGTGCACGAGCAACCAATGTCTTTCCAGTCCCTGGTGGGCCATAGAATAGACAGCCTCTGCAATTAAAAAAAAAATTCACATAAGAAAAATTTCATAGAAAAGTACCTGTGACCACCTTCATCCCTGAAGCACACAATTGTTCTCTCTTAAACAAAGCTCTCTTCATTGTTTGTTATACTTTTATACCAGTAACTTTTAAAGTTACTGAAGACAAAGAACCTTGAGTCCTATTTCAGTATAACATGACTGAGTGCTGATGGCCTAGAATAGATAAATCTAACAATTAAATCTCTAATAATTTCATTTTATGACACAGAATCCATTCAGCTGTGTAAAAAGTGGACAGGTGCATTTTCAGCCCAAGCACAGCCAGCACTGCAAGATTCTAGTTACAAGTCCACACAACTGTAAAGCTGATACTGGAACTCTTGAAAAAAGAGTTGGTGGGACAGACAATTGTCCCACCAACAAAACTGCAGTTGACTACTACTTACAGGTTGATCAAGTCCACTTACATGTAGAACTCAAAACCTCTCCACCACCCCCTTTTTGAAGGCAAGACACTTTTAAGACAGTCTCACCACACTGCAAATCTTTGAACCTATGTGTATGCTGGATTCTATCCTTTTTTAAAAAGTTTTTTTTTTCTATTGCTAAAAGAACCCAAAAGTATCAACACTTAAAATTCTGAAGCGTGGAAACATAACAATACTTCAGAGTTGAATATTTTCCTGAAAACAGGTGAATTAGAATTTACAGTTTTAAATGGCAACCCTTACCTTGGAGGTTGAATTTTGAACCTCTCAAAGACTTCTGGATAAAGCAATGGAAAAACAACCATCTCTTTTAAAGCAGAAATGTGGTCAGCAAGACCACCAACGCCATCAAATCGTACCTAAAGATGGAGACAACAGAACACATTTTAGATGTTAAAGCTGCAACCTTGATAAAGTTCCATCAGAAATTAGATGTCAGCACAAAGGAAACATTCATGCCAATTTTCAAACTGCTTGAAACAAAATTGTAAGCCAAGGAAGTCACAAACAGCTCATTACTGTGCTGTCTATAAGGTTTCATTATTACTGAAGATGTCCCAGTGAGACAATGAAGTAAAAACACTTACTGAACAATCTATTTGCACTGGATCAACATCAGCCAGACTCGCTCCGATTTTCATGCGATCTTTGTGAACTCCCTTTAAGTCACTTTTCCGGAAGTTGACAGGAAGAGACCTGATTTGAATTAAGGAGAAAAAGAAAGGTGCTTTCTAACTTACAATGTGGATTTTTGATTTTCTAATAATAGCAAGTGAATGCAGAAGATCTTATAAATGTTAATTTTCTGAATTATTAAATATTCGTTTCAGCTGTTTTATGTTTAAAGTCTGTGAGTAAAGAAAGGAAAATGGTCACTCCAGATACTAAACTGAGTTAATTATTTTAACAGCTCTCAGAACTTATAAATACACATGCCAGTCAACAGATCCTATGTAGAAATACATGCTTAAAACAAGATATTCCTTGTTTGCAGACCTTGAGCTGACAGTGATTCATGTGAGGAAGAAAACTGCTCCTCCTGATCCTCAGACACACTGATACTTTTCAAATACTTTTAATTCCTATATTCAAGAAGTTACAGCCCAAGCCGATACTTATTTCAGTTGGTTTTAACATTATATAGGCCGCCTATCACTGCCAATCCTTCCCAAGGCCCTGGAATCTGTGTGCCAACAGACTACGCTGAAAGACATCTGAGACATCAGGCTGAAAACATATCTGTTAGACTGTTACTAAATTAGTTTTTCTAGAGCATTTCTTAAGAAACCAAATCCCCATCATTTCCTCTATTTATAACATCCCCTATTATAGTGGCTTTCTCTCTGAATCAGCTACTGTAAAGCCACAGGAGCAGCAGAATTTTACATTAAGAAATTTCATCAGTGTTGCTACCCCCCCATCCCACCTAGAAATCAAACTGTTTATTAAAATCCATTCTAAAAATCCAGTTGTAGAGAGTCCAGCTACAATTGCATCAACAGACAGGATTGCCAGAATTTAGAAACTGAACAAGATGAAGATGGTAACACCACACAGGACGACGTAAACTCCTCCCAAGTAGTCTCCTTCCTCCCCAGATCTCCAATTGCATTAACCTTCTTATATTTCTGTTCTTCCTCTGCCTCTCAAAATCCTCTTCATCATCAGATGAGGAAGAGGAATCACTGCTGGGGACTGTGTGTCTCCGTCTGCAAACATTCAAACAAACAATTAAAAATTAAAATAAATGGTAAGTAATATCAAAATTGAAGTGAACACTGTCTCAGTTTACTTTGAGATATAGTAAATTTCCAGATTACTGTACTCCATATGAATCTGATTTCAAACTACATTATGTGATTTCCCTAGTGACAGCAAAATTTCATTTTTAATAGGAAGGTAAAATGTTGAACCAATGTGCAAAGAAATTTCTTAACCAAGTTACTCTTTTTGTTCACATGCTCTCACCCACACATCAAGTGTCACTTAGCATTATGTATCTACTCTGTGAAACACCAACCTCTTAATTTCAAAATCTGGTTTCATAACTCCCTCCTTCCATAACTGCCTAATTTCAAGGATACTAAATAAAGCACTCCTATCTAGCAAGGAATGGCATTTGACACTTGCAGGATGCTAAACCTCTTTGTCATTACTATTGAAATGTGTAATTTAGAATTTCACTTATTTTTCTTGCTTAAAGTATAGTTTCATATAGAAACTGGAACTGATTCCAAAGAGAAACCAGAATCAGTACCTGAGTGATTAAAAAATATTCATTAAAAGTTCCATCCTCTCTCTAACTAAATTGGTTTTAGTTTAAAGAAAATAATTTGCATCCTTCAAGATAAAACAGTCTGAAATTTTCAGAGGGAGATTTTGGCTTCAATTCCAGAACAAATTAATTGAGTTATACAATCTCAGCCATAACTCTCATCATCACCACAAAAACTGCACTTTCTAATAAAATCTAATGGTCAACGATGCAGATGGGCTTTCCTCCAATATTTGCTTTCTTTATTCCCTCAGACTACCACAGCAATAACCGTACTGTTAATATCTAATTACCAAGAGTCCAAAAACCCTTGAAAGCAGTATTCAGTCATGTGACTAACGGCACCACTGAGAAAGAATTATCACTAACCAAACTCATACCTGTTAGTTCCCTTGCATGAATCTCTCTGTCTGACAGGTGAAGACCTGTCTGAAAAATACATCTTCCGCTGTCTTGGTTCTGTTCAAAGTAAAAAAATTGGAACAATATTACAAACAGGTTTAAGAGAAAGCAGGACACTAAAGAGGCAGAGAATGGGATGTGATCACCCATCTCTAAGTTCTAGGGAAGTCGCAAGAGTGGGGAGGAAGAGGTTGTTTTTGAAAATCAGTGCTCAATAAAAACAAAAACACACACACCTGAGTTTTAAGAACTGAAAACCACAAGAGTAAGGTCATCAAGTCTGTTTACTTACTATTCTTTCAAGGATACATAAGTAGTATTTTTATTGAAAAATAACAGTAAGGATGCCAAAAAGCAAAGAAATAGAATGTGTAGAGGATATATGAATTTAACAAAATCGCAGGTAAGATATTTGAATAGAAGTTGAGTGTGTGTATGTACTTTCATTCTTAAAAAACCCCATAACACTCTCACTTCCATGCAAGTAATCAGTTTTTAAGAGAAGCTGTGCCTGTAACCTACTTTGCAATGGAGCTTGATAGCGCTCGACAGTTTTCCTCTGCCGAAAGGAGTAACGCTTTCGATTGTCTTCACCATCGTCTTCTTTGGCTTCGCTTTCCTCTGAGGAACCCCCTGCACATCAACATGACATTGCACTGCTTAAGTACTGTTGCAAATTATATTAAATTCAAAATGCACTATGTCACATGTATTTCCACCAGTCCACAACCTTTCCTGCTGTAAGAGCTTTGGAAAAACAACTGCTCTTTTCATCTGAAAACCTGTTTTGAGCTCACTATAGTACAGCCCTAGAGTCTGTGGCTTGTAATGTCAGTAGCAGCACAAATTCTTTTCAATAGATCAAAAATACCCAGTAGTTCATCCCACCTCGATTATTTCAGACAAAGTTTTTGGCTAGAGCATAGTCAAGAAAACTTAAAACAGACTTATCCAACAATGCTACCTTGATTATCAGCTATTTCTTCATCAGTCCTTTCCATATCAAGGCTTTCCTTAAAAAAAAAAAAAAAAAAACAAAAGCCATGTAAGACAAATCACAAATAAGCAGAAAACCTCTGGGCATATTTGGTGCCTATACTCTATCATTATCAAGGCATTCCATAAACACAGAAGATTTAATTATTGTACAGCAGGAGAGAAAAGGAACATCATTCTGGAACCCAGGATTAATAAGATTAATAATAAGGGTTTCCACTCCAAAATAGGAATGCAGATCTAACAAAAAAAATCTATGAAAGCAGGCTATGACAACGTTTAGAAAACAAAGTGCCATTCAAAAGGACAGTGGACTAACTTAATTTAATAAAGCAAAACTAAAAGAGGAGAAATATGATTGCTCTCATTTAACCATGAGGTCCTCTTGGGGAAGGGAAATCATCTCCCTATGTTAAATACCCTACTTATACAAAACCAGCAAAATAAATTAGTATCTACTTCTTCTGTGTCATGGAACTCCTCCAGGTCTCCCATCCTTCGCCGTCTACGCATCTTCTCCATGTCATCCATTTTTTGCAAGACTGCTTCTGCAGTACTAAAACACAAAGTTGACATATGAAAGCAAAAATAGGCAAGTACAGAAAAGGCTCATTTAGAACAGCACACATAACCACCATATTTTAATACAGTGTGCACAACGCAAGGCACTGACACTTAGCCAAATTTTTCAATGCTACTTAAAAATTAGGTCAAATGTTTACTTTTTATAGAGAATTAAGAACAAATGTATGAGTCCATGCAAACATACATTGTTTTCAGGTTTATTTTGCCTCTCTTGATGAACACAGTAAAAAATCCCAACTGTTTTAGTAGGAAAAAAGAATTCTGAAGATCACAGTAAATTAACAAATTATGGCAGTTTTTCATAGTACTTAGGTTGTTCTGCATGATAGCATTGAGTCACTTGGTTCACAGTCTTCTTCAGACAACAGATTGCTTCTTTACACTGCTATTTAAATTTCACATTGATTTTCAATGACTACTTATGCTAGACACAACATCTTACTGCTGTTACACTTTGCAAACCTTTCAAAAACAAATTTGAGTTTGGGCTTCACAAAGGAAATTAAACCACAGAAGGCAGAAACACTTGGATTGCCTCACTTTGCCAGTATCCAACTTTCCTTAGTATCTTAAGTTAAATCTGCTAAAAGTCACAATGTAAACTGATTGTTTTGGCTCACAACATACAAACCTGCCCAGCCCATACATATCAGACCAGGTGGCTCAAAGCCCCAACCTGACCTTGAACGCTTCCAGGGAGGGGGCATTCACAGCTACTCCAGGCAACCTATTAAAGTGCCTCAGCACCCTCACAGTAAATAATTTCTTCCTAACATCTGATCACTCAGATATAGCACATACATAGCAGCTCATAGAAAGTCTCAGCCTGACCAGCGAATGCAAATAGCTCTTGCTGCCAGGAAAAACAATACCTTTTCCTGCTGTCACAAGGAGAGCGTCCCTAGCCAATATTTTGCCATAGTACAAAGAGTTGCTAACAAGGCTCATGGTAGTAGCTCTGCAAGATGGTGAGAAAAACCTCCTTACTTTGTTATAAGTTTGTCAAACAGTACAGATTCATTTGCAGTGGTGTAACGGCTTTGCCGAAGCCTGCAGCTGCGGCGAACCTCCAGATCCCCGTTTTCCTCATGGACTTGCTCTGCAGCTTTTGCATCAGCTCTGGTCCTCAGTGTTCTGGACACTAAAACGCAATAGTGCATAAAACTTTCTGTGGTGGAAAATATGTCAGCCCCTTTATTTCACTCTTGCTCTAGGAAAATATAAAACCCCCACCTATTATTTTAAACATTCAAACACCGAATTGAAAGTTATGTTTGTGATCACAGCATTCAACTTAAAGTACTTCTGCTTAAACTACATATTTAAAAGTCTGATTTGTAGAGCAGCTTTTTAGTAGACTGGAAAGCTGACCAAATGAAAACAAACACCCAGCTTTTGTTCCATGTAGGAGGCAAATTTATTCCAGTTAGCTCTCTCGAGGAAAGTGAAAACAACAAATGCCTTCCTCTAAGGTGCTTTCCCTCTATTCATGTAAAATTGAATATAATAGTTTATTTCTAAAAATTGCTTATGTGAGATGTCTGTTCTAAAGATGCGTGGTTTTGGTACACTAAGCATCCATCATTTTCATTTTCTGCACCATGACACAAAAACCCTAGAAGACAAGAAATGCCTCAGGATAAACTCCCAAATATAAAGAACTCAAAAACACACAAACTAAAGCAAGAACTTTGCTTGCTTTGAAAGAGATCTGCCCAGTATTTACCAGATAGCATCCTCTGCTATGAGTTCATTATAACTGTTAAGAAAGGTCAGTGAAAGAGTAACAGATGTATCACCATGTCATTTTAAACACAGGTTGGTTTGATCTCATCACCACCAACTATAAAACTAACTTTGAGCTCAGTAAATAATAATTTATATAGCCCAAGAGGAACTTGAGTTGCTACACACAAAGTGAATTTTGGGTCCCTTCCCATGTTCAGCCTGTAGCTGGCACAATGCTGCCTGGAGCTAAAGGATTTTCCTGGCTGCCACAAAGTGGCCTCACAGCACCAAGCCTGTTTGTGTACTCAACATGGCAAGTTGGTTCAAAGGTGAAATGCTCAACTTCAGGGACACCTTCCCCATGCCAGTGTGCATCTCATGACTGAATTATTTTATAACTGACTTGTGTACAGTACTGCAACATCCCCTCCTAACCGAAAGACCGATTTACAGTTAACCTGTAAAGGTAACCAGTTCTGCAGACCCCAGAAAATCACTGACAAAAAGAAACATGAGCTAAGGAATAGACTCTTTAAGGCCTAAAAATTCAGGAATTCACAGTGCATTCCTCCCAAGCCTGAAAGGAATTAATAGAATCTCCTCCTATTTGCACCCACCTCTTTCCATAAAACTCACTGGAAATTCCTTTCTTTGTTATATCTATTCTCACAATTTCAGGTGATTTTGGCTGATGAGTTAAGAACTTTTTGGGGCCAAGTTAAATGGACAAAGTGACAAATGCAATCCTTCTCAGAAATCTGGCTAAAAAGGAATCCTAAGGGATTATCACTACTTACCTTCTTTATAGTCTTCCTTTTTTGGGCCTGATTTTGGCTTTGGCAACTGTCTACATTAAGAAAGAGAAGAGAAGAAAGGAGAACAGAATTGTATTAGAAGCATTGTACGAAAGTACTGAATCACATTGCATTGCATATATCCCCCTCAGCACTGGGGAACTTTAATCTGGTGCTCCATGTCATGCAAAGAAAAGCCTGTAGACTCCAGGGAAGATTTGGATCCTTAGTCTGCTGTGTACCATATGCACACAGCTCTCTAAGGACAGATTATTTCCCAGCATGCTCATCTTGATGTCTCAACAGGGCAGGTAATATCTCACTAACCAAAGTGAAGGAGAGATCTCAAAGGACCTGGGAGGAGATACATGCCTTTTGTAGAAGCAGAACACTTTCACTAAGAAGAGCGTTTCTAGTTCTAAGACACTGGCACATTATTAACACAGTCACATTCCCTTGTGGGTTTTTAGCTGTACATTTATCATGATGTGACTCACTGTGCATGCTTTCACTTTTGCTTTTCATTCTATGATTTCAATAGAGACTGAACACCTAGAAATACAATACCTTGAAAAGTGTCGATTGACATTTTCACTTAAGATTTCCATGCTTTTGTCAAAGCTCGACTCTGAGCAGCGTTGCATGTTTTTTCTCATCGATCTTAAACAGTGTCCATTGAAACATTCAATGTTGCCAGAGGAAAATTTCTAGGAAAAGAAGGAAGAATGTATTTATCTGAACCACCTATTCCCTCATTTGATCAAGTTTAGTCGGTTAAACTCCTGATTCAATAGAGTTACAACCAATGGCAGGGAAGCCTCAAACCACTTCTGCACCAAGAAGCAGCTCTGATGTAAAAAACACACCAGACTTCAAAGAAAAAACCTGAAATCTTTTATTTCAAAATTGGTTCAGTGACCCCAATAACCAAAATCTCACCTATAATGTGCAATTGTTCCACCCCTTTGGGAAGAGCCAAAAATTACACTACTTTGGGCGTTTGAGACAAAAACCAACAACAACCAACCAAACAAGCAAAACAATACAGAGGAAAGCCCCTCTGCTTGCTTTGGATCAGCTGATGGACTGTGTCGCTCCTTATCCCTGAAGGAACACCTTTAGGTGAAGTCTGTGCCTCCCAACTGTCTTGGAACAGACCTGGGAATATTTACTTAGATCTATTGCTAATAGATCTCTACCACTATTCCTTTGTTAACAGCACATATTAACACTCTGTAGCTGGTGCATTTACCACCAGCAATTGAGAATCTACTTTCCTTTCACTTCAATGACCTGCATTATTTGTGAATCTGAATCCTGTAAGTTCCTACAGAACTCAGCCAGGCAGGCAGTGTCCAATGGGCTACAAACAGAACTCAGGCCCAGCTGTACTCAGCTCTTCTGATCTCTAAGGAGCAGCTGGAACCTAAGGCTGTTCATTTTCTGCTAGATTTCTATATATTTAATGCAACAGAAAAATTCCTAGTACTGGGATTAGAATCTTTTTGGAAGAGTTTTCCTCCTGTCTCTGTTCCATTTATAATGACATTCAGAGGGATATAATAAGACTTCCTTCCAGAGGGTAGCATTTATCCACAGTAAACCAAAGGGAACTCAGGATACAGTTCTTCATGGATATTCATCTTGTTCACATTGGTGTTTCTGCAAGGAGGATGCCATTGACTTTTACTGTTTGAGGAAAGGTGCAATGACCACGGGAAGCACTTGTTCCATTTACAACCCAAGGTCTCACTGCAAGTATGCCAAACTAAATCTCATACTAGGAAGGGCAGAAACCAGACTGGATTACTCTACTTCTCACACTGATGTTACCAAGAGGTAACTCCACTGATTGATGGAGATGATGAGTAAAGAAGGACCACAAGGATGTCGAGAGGTTGCGCAGGGAGAAAATTACAAGAGCTACAGCCCAAACAGAATTTAATGTGACTACTGCCATAAAAGATGACACAAAATATTTTTACAAATATCTCAGCAATAAAAGGAAGACTAAAGAGAATCACCATCCTTCACTTGATGCACAGGCAAATATATGACAATGGATGAGGAAAAGGCAGAAGTACTTTGCCTCAGTCTTTAACAGTGAGACCAGCAGTCCTCATGGTACCCAGACAGGGACAGAGAGCAGAGTGAAGCCCCCATAACCCAGGAGGAAACAGCCAGTGACCTGCTACACCACTTGGACACCCACACTTCTACAGGCCCCAACGGGATCCCACCCAAAGGTACAGAGGGAGCTGGCAGAGGAACTTGCCAACTCACTTTCATAGAACCATTAAGGCTGGAAAAGAACTTCAAGATCGAGTCCAACCTTTGAATGATCATCACTTTGTGAAGAAAACCACAGCACTAAGTGCCACATCCAGTTATTTCTTGAACACTTCCAGGAGTGGTGACTCCACACTTCCCTGTGCAGCCTGTTCCAAGACTTAGCCACCCTTTTTGTGAAAAATTTCTTCCTGATGTCCAACCTGAACCTTCCCTGGTGCAGCCAGAGGTTATGTCCTCTTGGCCTGTCACAGGTTACCTGAGACAAGAGGACGATCACCTACAATCTCCTTTCAGGTAGTTGTTGAGGGTGATAAGGTCTTCTCTGAGTCTCCTCTTCTCCAGGTTAAACACCCCCAGCTCTCTCATCTGCTCCTCACATTACTTTCTAGACCTTTCCCAGCTCTGCTGTCTTTCTCAGGACACATCCTAACACCTCAATGTCTTTCTTGTCATGAGAGGCCAGCACAAGACACAGGATTCAAGGTGTGGCCTCACCATTGCTGAGCACAGCAATCACTGTCCCGGTCCTGCTGGCCCCATTGTTTCTGATACAGGTCAGAATGCCCAGACAAAAAAGGGAACTCGGGAGCACACTGCTCTCAAATACAGGTCACAAGAACAAACTTGTTCAGTTTTGGGAATTATAACCCTATAACTATGGTTATAGACCTGGAAATACACAGCTTCCAAAGAGATAGCAGCCAATTTAGACCTCACTGGGACACTCACTCATGAAAATTACTGGGACTAGAAACCTGGAAGAGAATAAATCCAGCAGATGTTTGTTTACCTTAGATCTCCTGTTGTATGGCTCTTACTGTCTATGGATGAAATGAGCTGTATAACTAAAGATAAACCATATGCTGATATCAGAAAAAAAAGCAAAAGCTGCCACCACGGCGTTCTTGCACATCAACAAGACAGGAAAGAGGCATCAGGACTTGAACATGAAGCTAGCACCAGTTCTCATGATCTCTGTCAGATGGAGCACTTCTACATTATCTCTACAGATTCTACAGATCTCTACCCCCAGCAGAGCCCAACATCCTACAAATGAGCTGATGACTTCATGCTCAAAGCACAGGAAAAGTCTACAAGAAGGAAGGGAAAAAACCGGCAAAAAACAAACAAACCCAAACCAAAGACTAACCTTGCAACCAGTTTCATAACAATGATACTGCTTGGGTTTCAGGAATGACTTTACATTTAGCTTCCTCATTCCTGTCAGCAGGATTATCTGCCTAATGCTTCACAGCCTTCCCTCCTGAGCAAAGGCTGAAAGAGCCCCCAACAACCATTTCTAGTGGAGACTTCAAAAACAAAGCAGTGATCTTTAAGAAGATTCCATTTGTAAGGGGGGTAAAAAACCCACCACTGCAAGGACTTTTCCCTTTTCAGCTCAGTAGTCTGGAATATAATGGCATAAAATATAAAAATATAAAATTAATTCATACAACTGAGACTCCTGAAAGACTTCTGCTGGAAGGAAACAGAGTCTTTGAGAAGCATCACTCCAGGGCAGGGCGCCCCTGAAGAGCAGACCACTTCTGAGTGGGATCTGGTCTGCCTTTATTTGTCACAGAAATGCAGGACAGCCTGCAGAGTAGAGCCTGACTTGGAAATAGCAGAGGAAAGCGTTAGTTTTTTGAAAGCTATGTTAAAAACAATGGAAAGTGTAATGATTCTGTTATTACAGCTGCAATGCTGAGATGCAGAGAACACAGGCCACTTGGTATTTATCCTTTACCATCGTGCAAGTTGTCTCTCTTCTATTAGGGCAGATCAAGATTATAGAAAGCTCAAGTTACCTTTTCACCGGTTTAGGTTATGCACTTTAATTAAGCACAAATGAACACCGATTTCTACACATTTTCTTTTTTAGAGCATGCAAAGTACTATTTGGATACATTTGACTAAGGAGTATTTAGCAGGCCCTTCGGGCCAACCAGAACGCCCTCAGCGGTCCCATATATTTGGTGTCGCGCCAGTGTTGATGCATTTCTGTCATCTAAACAGAGAGCGCTCCATAAGCATTACTGCAACTAGAGCAAAGAGCTTTCTAAGATCTCCTCCAGGTAACTTTTTCAGATAAGGAACTGAACCAAAATAAACGGGGATGGGGAATGTCATACAACACACCAAACCATGAGGCTATGCAGGTCTGTACTCCCAAAGGCCGGCTCTCAGGTCGCTGCCACGGCTCCCGGACCAGGGCTTGTGCCAAGCCCCCTTTAGCGGGGGGCGGCCGGGAACAGAGGGCGGGCCGGCTGCTTCCTTACACACCCCCAACCGCAGCCGCCTGCCCCAAAACCTCGATTCTCCCCTCTTTTTCTCCTCCACGGAACACCACCCGGCAGCTTTCTGCGCTCCTCCCAGCAGCTCCCGGCCAGCCCCGGCTCCCCCCGCCGCCTCTCCGGGCCCGCAGCCCAGCGCTGCCCGCCAGGCCGTGCTCACCCCACCCCCACCCGTCACTCACGGCCTCCTCGGCTCTCCTGGCGCCCCTGGACACCGCGGCCCTGGCGGACCCGGAGCGCGTCCACACGCGGTGGCTTCTGAGCGTGGGGGCCTCCAGGGAGATGAACTCGGAGCTGGAGTCCAGGAGGTCGAAGGGGGGCCGCCGGCAGCGGCTGTCGCGGGCAGCCATGCGGGGCGGGCGGGCAGCGCTGCTCCGCAGGACCACCATGGCGAGGGGGACGCGGCCCCGCGCCCGCCAGCCGCGCGCGCCGCCCGGATCCCTCCGCCGCGCTCCCTCCCTCGCGCTCCGCTCGCCCCTGCGGCCGCTACTCCCGGCCCGCGCGCGCTGCGGAAGGTCACGCGGCGCACTGCGGCTCCGCGCGCCGCAGACGTTTGGCGCCCAAAACTCGGAGCGCTGCGCCGGCGGCGCGGGGCGGGGCTGGGTTGGCTCGCGGCTCCGCCCCGTCCTGTCCCGCCCGCCTGAGGGGTCCCTGCGCCTCCCGCCGCCGCCCCGGCCGTACCCGCGCAGTGCCGGCGCCCAGCCGGGATGGTCCCGGTTTCCTCGGGGACGGCATAGCGGCTGGTCCCGCCGGGCCCAGCGCTTCCTGCGCCACCCTCAACCCCGCTCAGACCGGCTATGGCGCGGCCCGAGGCTGGTTATGAGGCGGCGGTGCCGCCCCGCCCCGCCTGCACCTACACCAGCTGCTACTGGTAAGGGAGACGGGGACGGGCGGGCCGGTGCCCCTCACACCGCCGTGAGGCGCTGGGACAGCCGGGGCCACCGCGGGAATGGCGCGGCTGCGGGCTGGTCACACTCTTGAGCTCGCTTCTCGTCACGAAAGATGAAGTTGGAGGAAAACAAAATAAGTAACCGGTTTTGTGTTTTGCAGCGAAGAAAATGTTTGGAAGCTTTGTGACTACATCAGGAGTCAGGATCGGTACCCTTTAGAAGAATTTTACGCTGTTTTCATATCCAATGATAAGAGGATGGTGAGTCAATGGGATGTGATCAGAGACAGCTGTGGAAAGGCTCGGGCCTTCAGACCGCAGCCCGGTGTAGGTGAGAATGGTCCCTGCCCAGCGTTGGGGAGTGAGCCTTTAGCCCAGCCTGTAGGTGAGATTCAGTCCAAACCCGTCCTGTAGCTTGCTTTGGCTCAGAGGTGTGCCAGCCACACCACGTGAGATCTTTTAATTATATACTTCATTCAGGATGGTGGAATGAGACATGGTGTCCCTGTGAGCTGTGGGAGTAATTCTGTCTGTAATCTGTCAATTTAGGAGAATAGTTGTCTCTGCAAAATCATAAAGCCATTAATAACTGTAAGGCTGGAGAAGACCTCTTAGACTATCAAGTCTAACTGTTAACCTGACACCACTATGTTCACTACTAAACCATGTCCTCAAGTCTTTTGGATGATTCCAGGGATGGTGATTCCATCACACTTCTTTTTAATGTAGCCCAGAAAGTATCTCCAATTATCATCTTCCTGAGAGATAAACTAGAAAAAACTTTCTTACTGCAGCACAGATGTAAGCTGAGGAAACTGATAGGTTAGCAAAAAACTAACTAGTTTACCTGAAATTAATCTGTATTAATCTGAAAGATTTTATTCAATTCGGGTTCATTTATAATTTTCAGATTCCACTCTGGAAGCAGAAATCTGGACATGGAGATGAGCCTGTTGTCTGGGTAAGGCATTCATTACTCTCAATAATTTTGAGTGTGTGCCTCTGTAGTTGATAGTTGCAGGATCACACATGGACGTGTAACAATCTGTTTGATCTGAACATAAAGGAATGCTTTCTACTCTGAGGATGGTGGAGCACTGGAGCAGTTTGCTCAGAGGGGTTGTGGAATCTCCATCCTTGGAGATTTTTAGAAGCTATCCAGACACAGTCCTGGGCAGTTGGCTTTAGGAGAGTCTCATTGAGCAACAGGTTGGACCAGATGACCTTTTAAAGTCCCTTCCAACTCCACTCATTGCATAGTTTTGCATTAATATTTATAATTCTTTTACAACACATTTATAAATAGCCTAAATCTAGTGCTCATTTGCACCATCCCTCATAAATTAGTAGCAGGACAGTAAAAACCTATAGGTGATAAGTCTTAATTATATTCAGAAAGCATAATAGATTTGTGAAAATTATTATCTGGGTATTGAGTCTGCCAGCTTTGTAGTGTTTTAGGTAGATGACTGTACTTGTAAGAAGTAGATGGATGAATGTATTTGTGCCAGAGGATAGAAAAGTGTAAGTTATGTGCATGTTCAGGTGTCAGCAGTTAAACTGACCCATAAACAGTGGCTTTGAAATGTCATTTGATCAGTTAATATAGTTCAGTAATTGCTGATGCAGAATTCTTTGGTATCATTATAGGGTCCTTTCAGTTATCTGGCACAGAAAAAACTATTTCTTGTGGCAGTTTCTGTTTCTGAAATTCTGCAGAGTAATCTGCAAATTTGTGAAGTTTTCTGATTTCTGAATCATTCACTTTCTTCCAAAATATTGGTGGCTTTACAGTACCAAAAAAAAAAAAAAAGTTTGGTTTAAAAAGAGATCCAGGTGCTACAGAGAAGACCTAAAAGGGAATAGCAGAGCCAGGAAAGGCCATGGCAGAATGTGGATTTCTCCTAAAAATTCATGGATTCAAAGGTCGTTTTACTTTGACATTTTAATGGATCATAGGCTGTATAAAGCTTGTAAACTAATTTTTCTTATGCTCTCTGATAGGTGTTTCTAAATATTGTTGAATACAGTTGTGTATGGATATTGGTCTGGTGAAGTAGATTGCCCAAATCTTTTTCATACAAATTTCTTTGTGGTTTTTAATATTGAAAGTGTCAAAAGACATTGCTCACCCCTTTTTGTGAGTGGATTCAATATAAATTTAAGTAATTTGTTAAGGGCTACCTTCAATTTAATTTTGGAAAACAGCAGTGCACATACCTGACATATAATGTCAGTAATTGCTGTGTCCTCAAATCTCCTCCTGTGTTTCTTACAAGGTAAGGAGTAAAACTGCGCTGCATAACCCCTTGATAAAATAGTTGCCTTGAAAAAGTGTGATGTAGATATCTTTGCCAGCTTCAAGAGCTGCTAGAGGAAATTGTCTCGCTCCTGTGGTCCTCCTGATCTGAGCTGTTTGCTGGTTTTTCAGTGGTGTGCTGGTTTTTCAGGTGCTTCTGGCAGCTGAACACTCGACACTCAAATTCACAGACCGTGTTACTGCAACAGGTACAAAATCTCTTATTAGAAGAGATCACTAGGTAAATTTAATGTTAACCTATCATTTTATCTTGTGAGTTTATTTATGACTGAGTCTAATAACAAATGATAACCGAACAACTTTTGTGGTTTGGTGTGGAACATGAGAGAGATTTTCTGTTTTCTTAGGAGTAGTGTACACTTTAGTTTGCTGTCTTGGCTTAAATCAAAGGAGGCTGCAAAAAAATGGGGAGAATAGCAAGGTTTCTGGAGGAGCAGATGGGCAAGATAGACCTTAGGAAATCTCTCTCCTGTTGCCAGAAATGTTACAGGCTTAATATTCAAGGACAGCAAGCAGACTTTAAAAAATGGATCTGAACTTATGCTTTTAGGAAGATCTTTTTTTTTTTTCATTCTCTTTGCCAGTTTCTTATTAATTGCTGTTGAAGTAATGGCAACTCCCCTTCTTCCCAGGACTACCATGTTATTCTACTTCATCTTTCCAGCCGGGAGCAGAACTTCATTTATGATCTTGACACAGTGTTGCCGTTTCCCTGTCCCTTTGATGTGTACAGTGTGGAGGCCTTCAGGTTGGATGACAGCCTTCGGCCAGAGTTTCACAGGTGATGACATGAAATGTAAAGACTATGGATGTTATTTCATGAAATCAAAGTTGAAGTTCTCTTTGTGTATGCATAGTGACAGAGGTTTCTTTACTAAAATTAAGTAATATAAATGCATTGTGTTACTTTTGTAAAGCTCTTTACTTTAGTCATCAAAAGCCCTTTTCTTTCCTACTGTAGCTTCATGTTAACAACCTGGCCCAACGTTGCTGGTTTGTGTATTTAAAAACATTAATGCTCTTTGATGAGAGGAAAGTACTCTTATTCTGAGTGATTATTGCAGTATTGTGTACATGCATCTTTTAATACAATTTTGCATTTTGTTTTTAGGAAAATCAGAATGATTCGAGCAGATTTGTACTTGAAGACATTTGCTTCAGACAGATCTCACATGAAGGATGCAAATGGGAAATGGCAGAAACCTCCTCCTCCATACCCTTGCATTGAAACGGCAGGTGAGCTCCCAGAACTCCTTCCTGCTTACAGTGCTGAATGAAGTAGTCCAGCTTGCACATGGGACATAAATAACTTCTATAACATTTGTCCAGCCAGTTTATCAGTTCATATGGGAAAAAATAGGGCTATGAAGCATTTGGCACTCTCTTTTTTGAACACATAGTCTAACATGCCTTCATTGGTATCAAGCATTAGGTACTGATACTCATAAACTGAGCAGAGAACGGAGGTAAGTAATACTGTTACAGCAGGGAACTGAAGCAGACAGTCCAAATAACTTGCTTAGGGATCACAGAATTTTTCAGTGATTTCACACAGTGATTATGCCACACTCTAGCCCACAGATCCCATTCTGGCAAAGTACTGTTGGCAGGAGGAAGTTTTCACTCTGCTCAGTGTGGTGGTTTTGCCTGCATGAAATGTTTGAAGTTTCTGTACCAGGTGAATGGACCTCAGGATATTTTAAGTCACTGGCAAGTTCTTCCTAAGCCTTAAGCCTCGTGTAAGTGATTACCTCCCTCTGCCTGCCCCAGAGGCCGACTTGCCACCGATTCTGTAGAGCTGCTTAAAGCATTCTTACCACACAGCACTTCAGCTTATTCCAATCATCTGTTTTGCAAGCTGAGTAACATTTGCCATGTGTGTGTTTGTTTGTACTCTCATTTTCTTCCAAGGAAAGCATGGTGACATTTTGCTTTGAAAGAGTTTGAAAGAGTTTTCATGTTACTGCTCTGCATGTTTGGTTTTGTTGATTTTTAATAATGCAGTACTGCTATGTGTTTATGTTAGAGAAGGGAGGGTCAATGAAACATAGTTCTGTCTTTAGGTCCAGGTGATTTTAAGTTGCTGGCAAATTAATTCTCAGTCTTTGCTTTGACTTCTAAGGAAGCTTGGTGTTTCACACGAGAGTAGAAGTGAATTATGGGAGTGAACAGGAACACAGATGTAGTCTTTGTTATGAGTTTTAGGTGTTTTCTAGACAATCCAGGTTATGAAGCACCTTGAATTCTAACTCTTGGTTATTATTTTCAGCAGAGTTTTATGCACAGGTATTGTAGAGAGTGTAGGATTCCTGAACTACAGTGAATGGTTCTCTGTTAGCTGGAGCCCTGTAGGTGCTGAGAGCTTTTTTGTCTGTGGAAACCTTATTGTTTTGATAGCTGAGAGCTAATGAAAGTGTGAGAAGTATAGATGAGGTCAGACCAGGAAAGCAAAAGATTCTATTCAAATCAAAAGAGTAAAAAAACCATTACTTGTGGGTAGTAGGTTACATAATGACTCAGTTGCAGATGTGTACATGTATCTCTAGCTGGAGTATCTGACTCCACAGCAGCAAACCCTATAACTCTCCCTTGCCTGTTGTGTCTGGCTGAGCTTTAACTCGGTCATAAATATCCTGCTCACTGGTGAGCAGCAGCCACAGGCCTCAGCCAGCCTCCAGATTCTCAGTGGTGCTGGTAGATAGTGAAGGATATGTACCTCTTACTTCCTCCTATGCTTTCATTCTTTGCTCTATACTTTGCCATGCTGAATGAAATGTCTGTTGGTTATCCAGTCCAGCATCTGCCCAAAACAGGTATTCCTCAGGGCTCTGTCTAGTCTGGTCTTGAGCACCTCCAGAGATGGTGATCCCACCACTTTGGACAGTGTTCCAATGTTTGACCACTGGTAAACAACCAATGAATAAAAAATCCTAGTATATAATCTGAATTTCAGATGTTCCAACTTGCATTTTTCATTTCTTGTGCCGTTGGCAGGCTCCTCCAAGAAGGCTCTGGCTCCACTCTCCTACCTCTGATCAGGTAGATGTAGGGAGTAGTAATGTCTCCCCTTCGTCTTCTCTTCTTAAGACTGAAGAGACCCAGTTCTCTGAGCCTCTCCTTGAATAAATGTTGTCCTGCACCAAGCAACTTGATTTTCCTCTTCTGGGCCTACTCCAGTATGTCCATATTTTGGAGGTTTTTTTTGGGCTGAGCGCCAAATGGACACAGCCCTGCGCTGATGTGCTCTGGTCTCCTGTTCAGTTGGCTGAAAGAAACTTGTTACCCTGCACCCACTGAAGGTGAAAAGTCATTCGCTAGGGAGCTTCAAGGTCTGAGTCAGAACAGGACTAGGTTGTCTCAGATCTAGGATGTCCAGTTCAAGTTTTGGTTCATTTGGTACCAGTTCCCCCAGCTTTACTCTTTGTCTTCCCTTTGTATTCACTGAGATACTTTGTAATGATGTGTGCTTCAATGTGCACAGTGCTGTGAGTCTGTGAGGAGTCTGGGTCCAACTGTAATGTCTCAGCACAGTTTTATCAGGCGTAAAGCTGCCTTATTTTTAACTTGGTGTGAAACTGGGTGGCAGACCTTTTGTTATCATAAAAGAGCCTGGGGTATAAATGTTCATGTCCATGCCAAATTCCATTGCAGATAACTTTTTTCTCCCTGCCGTTTCACTTTGATAGAACAGTCTGCTTTCCATGTTGATTTGTGTTTGCATAAGATTAAATTACTTATATATTTCATGTTAGAGGTGACTGCAATATAATGGCTGACAGAACTGACCCCATATTGTTTTAATACCGATTTATTTGTGAGGCATGCTTCTATCAGAGCGGGTTTGTTTTGTTTTTTGGGGTTTTTTTTGCTGTTATTTAGAATAACCAAATTCCTAAGCTTTTGAGAAGTTGCAAGGTTTTTATATTCCTTCTGTTTCTTATATGTGTTCTTTGATGTTTGTGGCAGTTTGACCCTGCCTGGATGCCAGGTACCCACCAAAGTTGCTCAGTCACTCTCACCCACAGCTGTACAGAGGAGAGAAAATGCAATGAAAACTCATGAGTTGAGATGAGGATGGGGAGACATCACTCACCGATTACTGTCATGGGCAAAACAGACTCGACTTAGGGAAATTAATTCAATTTATTACCAATCAAAATCAGAGCAGGATAATGCAGAGCAAAACAAATCCTAAAAACACCTTTCCTTCACCCCTCCCTCTTTACCAGTCTTAGCTTTATTCCCAATTCTCTACCTCCTCCCTCCCCCCTCAGTGGGGAATGGTGGTCACAGCTCATCACAGGTTGTTTCTGCCACTGCTGCTCAGGGACAGGAGTCCTTCCCTTGCTCCAGTGTGGGGTTCCTCTCGTATGGTTCTTCATGAACTTCTCCAATGTGAGTCCATCCCATGGGCTGCAGATCTTCATGAACTGCTCCAGGGTGGCTCCCTTTCCACAGGATGCAGTCGTTCAGGAGCAGGCTGCTCCTGCATGGATCCCCCGTGGGGTCCTAAGTCCTGGCACCAAACCTGCTCCAGCCTGGGCTCCTCTCTCCATAGGTCTCCAGGTCCCTGCCAGCAGCATGCTCCAGCCTGGGCTTCCCACAGGGGTCACAGCCTCCTTTGGGCACCCACCTGCTCCAGCCTGAGGCTCCTCAATGGGCTGCAGTGGCACAGCTGCCTCACCATCCTCTTCACCACGGGCTGCAGGGGAATACCTGCTCTGGTGCCTGGAGCACCTCCTGCCCCTTATCCTTCACTGACCTTGGTGTCTGCAGAGTTGTTTCTCCCACATATACTCACTCCTCTCTGGCCACAATTACTTCTGTGCAATAGCTTTTTAAAATTTCTCAAAGGAGGAGGAGGTACTACAACAATCACTGATGGGTTCAGCCTTTGCCAGAGGTGGGTCCATCCTGGAGCTGGCTGGCACTAGCTCTGTTGGACATGGGGGAAGCTTCTAGAGGAGCCAGCCCTACAACCCTCGCCTGCTACCAAAACCTTTTGTAACTGAATTGAGCAATCTTGATCATTAACGAATGAAGCATTTTTCTCCAACTGGTATCTCAAAGAGAATGAATCTTAAACTGTATTTGTCCTGCTTATGGGGTTGCAAAATAATTAATCAAAAATAAGCTTGCATGGAGTCATAAATTCCAGTCTATCCCTAAAAAAGTTGAAGCTGGCATAAGGTGTTTTTTAAAAGCATTTTTCTAAAAGACAAACAACTCCAGTCCAACCAATAAAACAACAATAAAAAACCCCAAACCCTCTCAGACTCCTCAGTATCTCCTCAGAACTCACATGCTAAGCATTAGCCTCTTGGATCTGGCTCTGCTCTAGCTGTTTCCCAGAGTTAGGCCTCTGTGTCTTTTACTGGCATTGCTCTGGCCTCTGTTCTGCTCTGCTGCCATGGATTGCAGGAGGGGCTGACCAGCTTAATTGGCTGCACAGTGCTTTCTCACCCTGCCCTGTCCTCAAAACTGCTCTGCTGGAATAAACATACCTGAGCTGCAGAGCATTCCCCTGGTCCCACCTGTTTGCCACTGGCCTCCTGTTGAAAAAAACAGGATATTTTGTTAAAATAATAAAAAGTGAGATTTGGTGAACAGATTCATTATTCTAGAGCTGGTGAGCCCAACCTTTGGTTTTCTTTTAAATCTTCTTTCTACAAATTAATGAGTTCTGATTCTGTTTAGTTTATGACTTAGGATGAGATCAGCCCTCCTTACTGCAAGCCTGTGTAAAATGCAGCTTGCACAGTGCATTTCAAAATTACTCCAGACAGATGGTTCTGTGGCTTATGTGCAAGTGTTAGCAGCAGCTCTAACACTGAAAAGCACTGGTTTGAATTTCAGTTCTCCCAAGGTGTTCAGTAACACACTTGCTGGATTGATTTGTAAAAGCTTTTTGTTCTTTTTATTATTAATAAAATCCCTGGTAGTCAATAATGATGAGATTTTACTTGGTTTTTAAATTTATTTAGAAGAGCATGAATAGGACAGCTGAGAAATTCTGGAGACACTGTGTATTAAACATATATGTGACAGGAAATCTCTCAGACAGACCCAGCAGATGTCTGCAGTTGCTTTCTGTATCTCCTCTCTGAAGTGGCAGCAGGATCCTAGTGAAAGTGAAAAGGCACTGATAGGGATACAAGCAGCTCCTATGCACTTCATGGGAACCTTCTGCTGCTCTCATTTGAGAATAAAACTCCAGTCTGTAAAGTTAGGTCCTTACTTTGTAAGCTTTTGTGGAAGTGATGAATCAAGTCAGATAGATACAATAAAGACACAACTGGCAAGAAGCATTTAAATTGCCAGATAAAAGTGTTGAAGTGACACTTTCTGCAAAATATAAAGTGGTAAGTTGTGTTTTACAGCCAGGATGGTTTGCAGTCAGTTTTATCTTAGGGGTGGAGACAGCAGTCTCCCAGCTGAGAGTGGGAAGAGTCCTTCTGACTTATCTCCCTGCTCAGATGAGGGAGGAGGATCTGAAGAGAGCTGTAAACACCTCCACAAGTCTGTGAAGAGTCCAACTTTCGTTTAGTTGCCCCCAAGGTTTTAGGCATCAGCAGAACTGATCTTGGAGGCTTTGTTCCAGACTTCCCTGCTTCCAGCAGCCCTTGGGCAGCTGTTGCTACACTGAGTTAGTCCAAGTCTGTGAGCCAAGCTGAGGCTTGGCTTAAACGCTGCTTTCTAACTATTGTTGGCAGAAGCCACAAGTATCATGGCTAACAATGCCTGAGATAGTGAGTGGCCTTTTATTTGCTTGGGAGACTTGATTTAAACAAAAATAAAGTTATGCAGGAATCCCAAAATGGGCCAGATAGGTCTCATTTGGGAGGGGGTTGTGTGTAGCAAAGTTTGGTCAAAGAGGAAGATGGAGCTGTAGACATTGCACAAATGCAAGCTAGTATAGCAATCATAGCCCTGGAGGGGGACTGCAAGGGTAATGTAAATCTTAAAATAAAATAATTCTGCTGCTATTGGTCTTGTAAAAATGTTGTAGGATAAATGCTCTGTGCTTTTGTGGAGAGACCATCTCCATCTTAGTTTGCCAGCTGTAGCATCCAGGTGTATCTTTTTAAAATTCTGATGTTTGCCACTCTTATCTGCTTCGGGAAGAGGACTTTGTGGTATTCTCATGCATTTTTGCCGAGCTGTTTTCTAACGCTCTAAGGTCTAACACGACATGCATGGCGTTGAGATAGGAAAGAGCAGCACAGAGGGGCTGTTATTGCACGAATAGAACGGGAGAGGTCTCACTAAGGTTTTCCCTACGGATACCTCCCGTGCTGCTCCAGTGCCATCTACCGACAGGCCGTCGCTCTTCACAGGAATGGACTTGTTTGCTTTGGTAAAACAATCTGCCACAATCCTTCCGAAGTTAGAGAAAATTTCATTTCCTGCAGGCATTGTGGCAGCAACTTCCAAGTTGCAAACAGCAGCTGTGTTTGTAACTACTGAAACAGTCTCCTTTGGACTGCTTTCCCATTCACAGAACAGTTTTATGAATTATTTTAGTATGTTCAATGCACATAAAGCAGAGATTTATTTATTTAATCTTAACATATATGAAGAATCACATTAATTTTGAAAAAGCATCTGGGAAGAAAAGAGCAGTTTGAAACTGGAAAACAGATTCAACAGATTTAACAGTGGGTAACAGCTCCAACAAGCAAGAGCTGTTACCCACTACTAATTTGTTCTTGAGCTATGACAGCAAATTGCTGAGCTGGTGCTATTTTAAATTCCCACACAGGCAGAAATGGTCCCTGTTCTGCCAGACTCACTTCGGCAGTAGGAGCATGCTTGGCTGGACATAAGGATTTTCTGTATACAGAGTTCAAACAGGTTAAGAAGAAAAGATTTAGGGGCCAGACCTCAGAAAGGGTGAGAGCTGGGATTAGGCAAATCACAAAGCTGTACTGTAGTGTAGATGCAAACAGAGGCCTTCAGGGGCTGGATTATGCCTGGTACTCCTGGGTCTGGGGTTCCTGAATATCATTTTCTTTCCTTGCTTACACTGTCCATAATGGTAAGCCTAGTTACACAAGCAGTTTGCTGTGTAAAGCTGAAGCAAATTCCATCCTTTGGATTTTATAATCTATTCATTAGAGCCTCCTCTTGTTTGATTCTTAATCCTTAAATGCACACATGAATCATCCCTGGTAAAGTAAATACTTAATACAGTGGGAGAGCAGTTAACAGTAAATCTGTAAAGTAAAAGTGGCTTTACCATTCTGTTCCTTAAACTCATTCTCAGCCATTTTTCTTTAATGGTCATTTAAAAAGATTATTTGTGCACAGTAATTGTTTGTAAGAAGTCAAAACAATAACCCCACAGAAGTTTGTCATCGGAGCTGAACCTCTGAGCAGCATGGTTCTGAGTCAGCAAAGCTTGTACCAGGCCAGCTCTGGAAAAAGGATGTATAAGGCACCTAAATCCAAAACTGCACACCAGCACTTTTCCAGTGAGCTTTCTGGGATCCATGAATGGGACAGAATGGTTTCCACTCCTCCTGCAGGGAACAGAGCAGATTTAAATCCTGGCAAAGAGCAGTCATGGTTACTTTTCTCTTGAAACCGTGCCAGTTAAACTTTTCCCCCTGACTTAATTCTGTCATTCAGGATTCACAAAAAATAAGTATTTGCCCCCATAGTAGTTTGTGCTCCTCTTCACCTGAGCATCTCTCTAGTCTGGGACTAGGTTAGGTCACACATCTCCTCCCCTCTGCATATTCTGGCCCTGCAGTAAGCCCGTGTTCAGTGAGGAAAAAGTTCAGGGCTGGAGGGAAGATAAATGCTGTAATTTGGAGAGTAACAAACTGCAGGTTTGCCAAGGGGCTAATTGCTTCTGAGAGACAGTGAGCAACTTGCAGTTCTGACTGCTGCTGTGAGCTCGTTCCTCTGTGCTCAGTGCAAAAGGTGACTCCATTGACTTTGGTTCAGAACTTAAATGGGTGAACAATATCTCCCCTGCTTTTGAGTCAACCCATTTGTGTGAATGCAGGAAGACTGCATTGCACTTCCCTGTGTTGGATGTTGTTTGCACTGCAGTTCTCTGACACTACTCGACCCTTCTAGGCTGCTACTGTAGGAAAAAATCTTACCCACCCGTGCTAGTTTCTAGTGCTGGCTGCTTACTGATCCTGTAATGTGATTATTGCCTTGGGCAGAGAGGGGAGTGGGGGCAAAAAGCAATGTTTCAGAGCCTGGAAATAGATGTTTCTGTACCACCATACAATTTGCAGAATCTTGCTGGAGTGAACAGAACTGTTGAAGAGGGGTTTGGAATGTTTTCTTGAAAGATGTATACCTGTGCTACAGAACCTGCGTCTGGAACTCAAATATTTCCATTTTCATGTCCTTTTTTAGATTCCAAGATGAACTTGGATGATTTCATCAGTATGAATCCTGAAGTGGGATGGGGCTCAGTGTTCTCCCTTTCAGACTTTGTGCATCGATTTGGCAGTCAGACTGATTACAGCTATGCCTTGGAAGGACACTAAAGTGAGAAAAGTTCCTCTGGTTCTGAGTGGATGTGTTTTGTTTTGCTGCTCTTACATTGTATTTATGGTTTACATTTCTGTACATGCAGTAGGTATTTGGAAAAATAGAACACACAGACAGAAATGTCATGAACGGAATAAAAACCTTTATTTTAATTATGTAAGAATGCACTTGGTTTTTAATGTCAAATCAAAGGCAGACATGCCACCATAAGCATATTGCTTTTCTAGCTACTGTGCTAAAACTGAAAAGAGCTGCAAAAAAAGCTTTTGGAAAAATATGTGCATAAAATACTGACTATTGTAGCCTAAATTGCTACATGTTGTCACATTTTAAAAGTGAGATATGGTTTTCTTCATGTTGTGATTGCTGTCAATTATATGTAAACAGACAGTGCAGCTCAGTTTCTTCACTAGCTTTACTGATTAGTCCTTGTTTAGCAGAAGTGTAAAGGGAAAATTGATTTAGTAGTTCAGTTGTGAACTCCCATGCACTATGTAAAACCAGGTAAGTATCCAGGTTTCTGTGCTTTTCCAGAGGAGAATTAAATCCTTCAATTTCAGTGAAATGTTCTAGTGCTGACAGTTCCTGGAAGATGCAGTTGCTATTTTTTGCTTGTCATGCTGGCTGTGCATTCTCACCTGCTCCCATCTTCTTGGATTTGGTGTTTGTTTGGCCTTGTGGTAATTCAGGGTAATTCTGACAGAAAGAAGGAAGTTTTGTTGAAGGTTTTTTTTTTTGCTTCTTGGTTCCTTGAGCTGGCCTGCCTTGAGGTCAGACAGCTGCTCCTGCTGGTGTAAGGAAACCAGCAGGGCCATATGGCTGGGGGGAAGGGAGTGAGAAAGCCTCCCTGTTCAGGGCTGTCTGCTGCTGAATATCCTCAGAGGTGATACCAAGCTGCATCCCTGCAGGCATCCCAGGAAAGCCATCGTGCTGACTGAGGGTTTGGAGCAGTCTCACACTTCTTAGAAGAGCGCACTAAACATGGAATTGCAGAAACAGGCTAAAATGAGGTCTTTAATTCTCAGCTTTGGACCTATTCTGCTTTATACTCTTGCACATCACAGACTCACAGACTGGTAGAAGAGCACTGGTTAGAAGGGTCAGGCAGTCCCTGGTCCAATCTCCTGTTCAAATCAGCTCAGACCAGGCCGCTCAGGGCTTTAGCCAGTCAGGCCTTGGAAACCTACTGGGATTGAGACTACAGTAAACATTTGTGATATATTTCATTCCTGTGAAGAAAAGCACAGTAAAGATTTTAAGTATTAAGGGGTCATTTTATTTGTAAGTAAAGAAAAATATCAAAACTTGTAAGAATCTTGTATGCATTACCTAGGTTTATTGTTGTATACATAGTGTATTACATGGACTAGTTAGAAGGCCAGTTGTTGGGACAGTCCCCTCTGGAGTGGGACAGTTCATCTGCAGTTTCTGTCACTGAATCAGTGTCACCAGAAGAAACTGAGATGAAGCTTGGGATTCCTGATAAACTGGTGCATGAACCCTCCTGGGGACAGCTGGATTTAACCAGATACTCCCATGTAAAAGGTCTGATGTATCCATGTTTGGATGAAATGGCAGCTCCTGCTTGATGCTGATGTAGCAGGCACACTGGGGGAATGCAGATGTTGGTACTGACTGGTTCTGGGTGATGTTCAGGCTGGTTGTGCCAGGGCAGAGCAGCAGCAGTTTGCCTGCTCAGCTCCTGTAGCTGCCAGTGCACTGGGTTAGACACAGCAGAGGTGAGAATGCCATTATCCTCGTTTCAGATGAACGGGTTGTGTTAAGCACTTCTTATCCTTCAAGTGGCTGAGTCTCATAGACACAGAGTTCCTGTGCATTGCTCAACAGGTCCTTTAAGTTGTTACAGAACATGAGGTTCTCATCCCTCCCTACTTGAGTATGTCATTTGATTTAACCTCAGCTGGTTTCCGGTGCATGAAATCTGTGACACACTCCCTTTAGTGGGGGCCAAGACACGAGAGCTTGCCTGGTTTAATCTAGTTTCAGCATCAAGGCTGTAAAGAAGAACAGTCACAGCCATTATTCAGACTATGCAAGTTAAAAAAAAACCAACATGAAGAGTTAGTCCCCTTTCTCTGTAATCATTCTGAACAGGTGCTTAATTTTACATGTAGCAGGCTGGGGGTGTGTGATTATAGCTTTTCTATAATTAACCATGGCTCTTGTAAGTTGTCGTTCCAGAGGGATCAGTAGAAGTCAGAGAATTACTTAATTCAGTGGTGAGGATGGTGATAGTGTGGTGCTGTCTCTCTAGCCCATCAAGTCTGAGGGCATTTCATCACCTTTCAGGCGGGCATGATATCAGAAGGAAAGAATTCAGGAATATATCAAGTGCTCATTTAGAGCCCAAAAGACAAAGAAAAGCTACTCATTTCACTGTAATTATCAGAAACCAGCTCTTTTCTGGTGCTGATTTGTCCTAGTGTCCCATCAGAGGGACTAAGTGACTTCCCTCCTCTCTTTGGTCCTTTCTTCAGATAACCCTGACTGGAGTTAGTCAAATAGTTCTGACTATTTTATGGAACTGGCTGTGTTTAACCTCTGCTGTCAACCCATATTTGATGCATGAGGTGGCCCCACCAGTGTGATTTCCCCACTGAACACCACAGTAAGTTGCAGACAGAAAAGCAAAGTTTGCTGAGAGCCGCTTTTGCCATGTACCTGCAGAAGTACAAGCAAAGAACTTCCACTGTAAATCTGATGGCAAGGAGGCAGCTTCATTGCCAGACATCACTAATCGTCAGCTCTGTGACCAGTGGTATATTTAAACACCTAAGATTCAAGCAAGTTCACACCACAGTGATAGTTTCATGTGTGGGGTACGTTGTATCGCAGAGCACAGCTGCTGCTCCTCAGGGGCAGCTCCAGGCTGGCCAGTGCAGCCACCCAGCTGAGGTGGTGCTGAGGGAGAGCCTCACTCCTTGATGCAGGGGAACTTGGCTCATGCCACTGAGGGACAGGAAATAACAGGAAAGCATTGATGGCTGATTGTCTGGGGTGCACTGGCACAGCAGGATCAGCCTGTGCTCACACTCCATGCTGTCCGTAGCCCTTGAGACTCTGGATCTTTACTGTGTCCAGATGCTTTCCCACTGTGTCCAGGACAAAGAGGTGCTGCCTATGCGCTTTGAGTACAATGATATCCTAGTGCATCTTAGCTTGCCAATCCCTTTCAGCCTTCTTTACCTTTTCCTTTTCCATGCGATGTCTTTCTGTTGTCCATATTACAGTTTTTATGAGCTTAGAGCCCTAAGTGGTGGCTTTTTGGACTGGGTGATCTTTGAGTAAGGCATTGAAGAAAGCAAGGGGAAACCCTCCTGCTCTCAGGTCAGTTACTCACAATCCCATGGTCTCCCAGCTTCTGTATTCTGTTGATCACTGGCAATTCTCCAAGCCTTTTATTTCTAGACATCATAGGGCAAGACTCTGATAGCCTTATAATGGGGGCATATCCCATCTCACAGGTGGTTCCTCACATCTCCAGCAGACTATTGCAGCAGCACAAGATGGAACACCCACATCTCTCCTGCCTTTTTCTCTTCTTTGCTGCTGCTTTTTACCTAAGAGTATAGTTTATTTGATAAATAACCTCTTTTATTCAGCTGTCTGTGGCTTTTAGAGAAATAGACGCTTTATTCTGGCACGCATTTGTTTGGTCAGTGCATTTTTGTAAACTTGTATGTGACCGGATCTGTCTTGAGAAAATCCCATTTCTTGGTTGGCCAGCAGAGAGAGCAGTCAGCATTCAGTGGAAGTGCAGGTTGGGACACTGACAGAGGTGTTCCCCTGCCCACTCAGCCCTGCCAGTAGCTGTTACAGTTACAGTGGAGTCATTCTGACAGCATTGCAGAGGTGATCTGTACCTTGCAAGGTTGTGGCTGAAGGCTGAGGTATTGCCCTCGACTTTCTGAGCCTGTCGTGGCAGTGCAAGCCCATCCTGCACACCAGGCCTGTATGGCAGCATTGTCACACCACATGCCAGTTTGGGGGACCCGCTCAGCAGATCCCCCAAATATATCTGGTCACAGTTCCTACCAAAACAGGCCTGTAACACCTTAGGATGTCAGATCAATTGATTTGCTATCAGTTTATATTAAGATACCTGGGGATGCTGCAATCTGACCTGGGCAATTCAGGAAGCAAAGGGGCAATGGAGTGCATTTGTATGAATCAAATTCCAGGATGAGAGCCTTGGTCAGGGCATTTTGACATGTGTGGCCTCCTCTCCTCATACCCTCATTGTCCAGCCAGAGCCTCATGCATGCTCTGAAGCACCATTGCTCTCCAAGCTTCTACTGTAAAATGTCCATCTCTGCTTGGTCAGGTTTTCCTTGTTACAACAAGTTTGATCCAAATTTTCTCATTTTTACATTTTTTCCCCTACCTTTTTAGGAAACAAGGATTGTAGACTAAATGACTTGAGAAAACTGTACCAGGGAGTAAGAATGAGGTGTGAAAATGCCACCATGTCCCTTCAATAGTCTCAGTTACCTTGCACTGGGTGTCTTGCAGAACCATTACTGAGACACTGTCCCTGACCCAGGTGGTGGCTGTCCCCCACACCTGGCATGAGCCACAGTGCTGGAGGGGGGCACCTGCAGGGCTTCACTTCACGTGTCACCCAGCAGAGCAGATGGCTCCAGCTTTGGTGGGCTTGCCCTCCTATGACACTTTGGATTCTCAGGCTTGGAGAATCTCATCTCCTCTCGAGGTGAAACCTGCCCGGACATCTGTCTCTCTTCAGGTAATTACCTTCTCAGAAATTTGAGAGAGAGAATGCTGGTGATTTTCTTGTGCCTTCTGGCTTCCTCCTTATGCAGGACTTGGCCCAGTTGAGGCCAAGGTTAATGGAGCACACCCGAGAAGGGAATGTCTGGAGACATCTGCCCAGGTTTGTGTGCACTTCCCTGTGGAGCTCACCTCTTTTTCTTTATGATCATGGAGTCAGAAGTGAAGCCCTCTATACAAATGCAGCCTTTCAGCCAGTTAAATGCAGCTGCAGTAGTGGTTCTGGAAAATCTCTTCAGTTTGACCTAAGATAAACAAATATGGTTGTTTAAGTATCCTCAATGTTTCCTTATACTTACAGTAGGAAATACCTTGGATACTGAGGGCAGTTAAAACAAATCTTAGTTAGTTATCTAAGGCCTCTGGCAAGTCCCTGAGTTTCTGAGCGAGCTAAACCACTTCCTAGGCATGCGGTGTACCAAGCTTCATTTTATAGTCATAAAAATAAGCATTAAGGACCTGGGCTGTGAACTGCCACTCACAATGTCCAACTGAAGCGACATTATTCACCTGATACTTGTGACAAATGTCTGATTCCTGCTCTGGAAGATGAGCAGGATGTTACCAGTGAGCTGGATTCCTGACATTATATTACTTAAAAGCAGGAAATGCTCATTTTGCTTGGTTCAGCATCATACCAGCCTTCCCATGCAAGGCTATATCTGGAACCCAAACACTGCAATAAGGCAGGAATCATTATATGTTATTTTTTTTCAAACAGCCTACACAGTAAGAAGATGGTAGTTATCTCAGCCTTCCCTTCTTTTTAGTATGCAATTGTGGTGGCGTGCTTCCCCCTGTCTCAGCCTGGCTGCTGAAATGGCAGCACACCAGCTCCATGCTTGGAGCAATCCCGAGAAAATGTTCTGCTGTGGCTTTTAACCATTTAGCTGTAAAGCTCCCACTGCTTCCACTGTTCTAACTGCTGGGGTGAAGCAAGGCTTGCCAGTCCCTGTTTACAGCAAGTGTAATCAGTTCCACTATTTATACTGTACTCATCACAGAGCACTTTGCTGTATGAAATGGTCACAGTTATATTTATACCAGTACAAAAACAAAGGCGTCACAAATCGAGGCGGCGACATTTAATTTTTCCTTGCTGTGTGACAATGTTTCTTCGGCAATTCAAACTTCTTTCAGGCAGAAAATGGGGAGAAAATACAGCCCACTGTAAGTCAGGAGCCCACCAGCACACCATCTGCACTTGTGGTTTTGTATTGCATGAAGGAAATGCAACTATTTAGTCATGTAACCTCTACCAGTTGCTACGTCAGTACGAATATGCAGGGCTACCAGCAAACTCCATGGAGTTGTCTTAGTACAGCTAAAAGCAAGAGTTCAATCTGCTTTGCCAGAAGTACTAAAAATACCTTTTAATATGCTACAGTGTGAGTCTGTTCAGGAGTTGTTTTCAAATGCATTGTCCATCGAGTTCCCATAAAGTAAACAGAGATTGATACGCTCGGTCCTGAGATGCAAAATAAGCAGTGCTGGGGGCCCAGCTGTTCTCCTTGCTGGTGTCACCAGCAGGGTGCTCCGCCTGCCTTGCTCCCAGCAGGAGGCTGAGATTTGCAGTGCCCTGCCTGCCATATTTGTCAGAGATCCTTTGGAGGGTAGATTGTTTACTTGTCATTCTCACTTAATTTATTTGATAATTATTAAATAAAACGCCCCAGGGTAGGTGCTTTTGAGATCTGAAAGACTAAGTGAGGGACTGTTGCCAGCAAGGAAGACCCACTCACATTCCCAGCCTCTCCTGCTTGCCAGCCTTTCCATGCTCTCATGGTGCATGGAGGTCAGATCCACGCACAGAGGCAAAGCTGCAGCCTCCTCTGAGCTGGTGCTGTGTGAGCAGGGGCACCTTTCCAAGGCACAGAGCCTGATGGAACCTTTCTGCCAATGTTCTCTGTGGCCCTATTGCCTTGAACTGCTGTGGACATCCAGGGCTGTGGAACGGCCCAGCCTGGTCCTGGCCACGTGGGTGCAGGTCCCAGCCCTTGCCAGGGACCGAGGGGTCCCCTCTGCTCACTGCCTGCAGGGCCAGTGCAGACAGTGGAGGTTGCAGGACATTACCACCCCACTCATGATCACAGAATCATAGAATGGTTTGGGTTGGAATGGACTTTAAATCATCTAATTCCTACCCCCCTGCTGTGGGAGAGACACATTCCACTAGAGCAGGTTGCTCAGACCCCCATCCAACCTGGCAAGGATGCTTGCCGGGCTTACAGACATCTTCAGAAATGGGGATTATTTGTGGTCATTCAAAAAGTAAATGCCCTGGCTTAGCACGTGGAGTGCAAAACATCACGGGCGGAGACTGCCCAGTGCTGAGGAGCTCTGAAGCCTGACACGTGACAGAAGTGCACGTGTGGGGTCCAAAAGAGGTGTCACCAATTTCACTTGGTTCTCCTCTGAGCTGGAATTGTTGGTGTCTCACAGTAAGGTCATCTGCCTGGCCTGCTCACTGGGAGAGAGCCTGCTCCCAAACACTGTTAGAGCTGCTCCTTGCTGCAGCTTAATGCCATTGGGAGAGTGGTCATGGGGCTCCAGGGCTATGGCCACTGGCACATGGCTGGATTAGCAAATGGAAGCTTTGTTTTGAGTTTTCTGTAATAAAATACCATGCTGCTGGGGCACACAGCCCAGCTAGGGTTTCACTGCCCACTTAAGAAAATGAGGGCAAAGGGTGATTAAATATTAAGTGGGATGCAGGATCTCAGTGCATGCAGTTCATGTGGTAACCTGAGGATGGGCTGAGGTAAATGTGGATTCCTAGATGCCTGAGAGGGTACTACAGCAACCCATCCTGGCCAGCGAGAGGAGCTTTGGGGTTTGTCCATCAGTCTCCAGTGCCAGCAGACCTCAGGGGTGACCGGTGTGGCCATGGAGAGACACCAAAATGAGGATCCTTGGAATACCTGTATCCTCTTCTATTTAGCTTTCCACCTCTTCTGTAAATCAAACACCATTTCTGGCAGCAGTAGACTGTCAAGCAGGTTACAGTGACATCAAGCAGAAGATACTAATGAAAAAAAACAGAAAAGAGATTAGTGATTAATGCAGAAACTCCCTCCCAGCCCCCACCCCAGGACGAGCCATGTCCTAAAGCCTCTCCTTCAAGCAAAACTGCTGCTGACATGAAGTTATTGACCTTCCTTACCCTGCAGAGCGAGACTTCTGAAAGGCAGCTTTTACTCTGTGTGTCCATCTGCATGCACGTGTCCCTGGGCCTCCCCAGGCGCACAGAGCTACAGACAGCTCCTTCCACAGCAGCTCATTTGGCAGTGGGTGCTGGCTCCTGAGCTTTGGCATTAGCAATGGGCAACGTTGAATTATTTCCTCACCACTCCCCTTAGCAGCTGGCTCTTCTTGGGGAGGATCCACACCTTGGCTGCTGCTGCCTGGTCAGGTGCAAGTGCTCCACTCCCTCCCTCCCTGGCACAAGCCTGGGCAAGTAAACCTGGATAAATGGAGGCTCTTTCCTTGCTGAGACCCTTAGGCCAACATTCTACAGCTCTTCTAGTGAGTTTAACTTCCATAATCCCCCTTACCCCACACCCCCTTGGAAACACTTAAAGATGTTTTTCTTATATAAGCTGTGCCAAAGCTTGGTTCCTCTATGAAGACAAACTGGCAGTGGAAACATTGACAGCTATACAGGGAAATATTGTATTGCTTAAAGAACTTTATTTAGATTGCTCCATTGCGGGGACAGTTGTTTGCTTGTTGGGTTGGTATTTTTTTTTCCACTTTGGACGGTGCTAAAGACGCCATAAAATTAACTACACTATTATTCCAGTGATTTGTACACAGCACGTTCATGTGCCTTCAAAATTAAAAGGAATCATGATAAAACTAAGCAAATAAATAGTCTGGAGAGGACTAATCCCTTTCCTCCACGCTCTCAGCAGCCACCAAAGGCAGCGGGATCCCAGGAGGGCAGGAATGGCAGAGCCCGGGCTGAGTGGCGTGGAGGATCCTTGGGAAGGCTTTGTTGCTCTGCTCTAGGGATTTTCATGTTCCTGGCCAGCTGACAGCACGTCAGCAAACGTAAACATCTGGCTCCAGCAGAGCCATGGACGAGGGAGGCCAAGCTGTGCTGTGCACACCATGAGAAGGGTCCCTGCGGCAGCTCCGGCTGCTCACAGCCCGCAGGGAGGAGCGGGCCGGGGCAGGGACACAGGGAGATGCCATCCGGAAGGGACAGCGTTCCTGCAGCAGAGCGGGCACCTGCTCGATGCTTTTGCAGCCAGGGAGGGTTAAGAAACCACATGAAGGGGCCGGGGAAAGCGCTCAGAGCCTGGCAGCACCGCTCTTGACCGCAGTGTGTTTTGCAACCGAACAGCGGCCAGTTTGCAGGGAATGGGGGCAATAAGGGGGTAAGGAGCACCCCGGCCAGCTGTCCACACTGGTTCAGCCTTAATTCATGCTCTGGATTCATTACAGCAAATTTTTAAAGCCTTACCCTTACATGCTCGGCCACTGCAGTATCCCCGTGCTGCTGCTCGGGGCCAATGAGCCCTTGGGCTCTTACCTTCCTCAAGGGCCAAGCAAGGGAATTTTGCATTTTTTCGGCATCTAATCAAAAAACCCAAAAAGTAACTTTGTCAATCTTTCAAAAATACCGTGAGGCCTTGGGCTGCCTGAGGAGAAGGGGTGCAAGGTGCTGTTATGCCCAGGGGTGTTGCAGAGCTCTCTGCCTGGCTCAGGGTGCTGTGGATGTTGTGTAGTGGCTGCTCTCTTGCAGCTGCACATGTGCTGGTGCATGTGTGTGAAATGGGCTAACTTGGCTTTTCCTTCTTCTGAATGTTCAGCATAAGCAGGGAATAATAAAATGCAATTATTCTACAGGGACCAGAGGAAACAAATTACTGCCCGGGTGTAGCTGAGGGCAGAGTCTGGCGCATTATTTTCTGTGTAATAATTCCCACGAGGCCCTGTGGAAACCCAGCTTGCTTTTTTTTTTCTTCTCATTTTTCTACTTCCCTAAACTTTCCAAAATACTCTGCTGTAACATATTTTCCTCAGTCACATGTGTCAGTGAGGAGAGAAAAGGTTAAATTCTCCTTTCCTACTATAATGTAATTCATTTCCTGTTTTTCACAACTGTCTAGACACAGATCTAACAAGCATTAACCCTGAATCCCACCATTGGGTTAAAAATAGAGGCTTTAAATATAAAAAGTGTGTGGTAAAAGTAAGATTGTAGGTTTCTACCTACCACCAGGAGACAATGTTTTTGAATGAGAACCATTTAATTAGCTCTAAGAAACAAAAAAAATTACTTCAGTTTCAGAGGTTTAAAAAGGCTCCTGGTTGCTTTATATATACCAGCAGTAACACAGGCCCTGCTGAGCTGTGGCATGGACAGGTTGATTCCCCCTCAGGAGTTATATTTGTCTGGATTTACACCTCCAGCTATATTAAAAAAAAAGAAAGAATAAATTCCACTTCAGTCGGAGAGCTATAAAGAGGTTGGGAGAAAGTAATTTAAGAGAGGACCAATATTGAAAACCTTGGTCAGCTTCTGGTGGGAGACCCATAGACACAATGTGCCCCAAACTCCAGGGGAAATGTGATGGGTCTGGTACCAAGAGACAGCTCATGCTGGGAAGGCAAGGCCACAGAGTGCTGGGTCCCAGGCTGGCACAGCACTGGAATTCCTGCAGCCATGACCAGAGCCAGAGGGGCTCCAGCAGCTTAGACTGGGTCATGTTTGGGCTGGAGGCTGGCCCCGGGCTGAGCCAGGCAATTGCCCCTCTTGGGCGTGCAGCCTCCTCTGACACTTCCCTCCAGCTGGGCTGCCACGCTGGGGTGGGAGGAAGGAGAGAAAGAGGTTTCTGGCTTGGAGCACGAGCTAAATCCCTCACAAAAGTGAGTTTTGCTTGTGGAGGGAAAGCAAGAAAAAGCAAAACTGTAGCCCACAGCTTGGCACAGGGTGCAGACAGGGAGTGAGGCAGCTTCTTGGCTGACAGTTTATTACACACACCTTTCACATCAAAGATTACCCACAGAGACATAATATTTTATGAATTTTAAGTATAAAAATAAATGCTGGTAAGAATTAGCTTACCTCAATGCTTAAAAGCCCTGCTAAAATAAGTAAAAATTCCTGGTGTGTTGTGACAAGGAGGAACTTGCATTTCCTGCACTGACTGCGTTTCTCTGTCTACAAACACAAGTCCCATGGGGTGGTTTGTTTATTTATCCTGTGAAGCTGGGAGTGGGTGTCTTTCCTGTCCCACCACCCACCTCCAGCCTCTGCAGGAAAGCAGCAGCACCATCAGGAGCCCTGGACTGGACCAGGCACCTCAGCTGCAACCTGTGTGTGCTGCTGTGTTCAAGGTCTATTCTGACCAGAACAGAAATTATCCAAGGAAAACATATTAAAAAGACATTTGCTTGTTTTCAACTAAAAAGTGCAGCATGCTGTGCATCAAGAATGGTGAGGAGTGAACTGGTGTCCTTCCAGCTTAGGGAAGGCCTTTGAACCCACATGAGTTATTTATAGAGCCTTTTGGAAAACAGCTCTTTCCAAGTTCTGCAATTTTGATCACAAGAACAGCTCAGGTTTTGTCAAAAATAAAACAATCCCCTACATGGCTCACTGGGGTTTACCCCTGTTAAAGCAGAGAAGCAGAAATTAGGATTAGGGAAAGCTGGGGCAAAGCAGAGTCACAATTTTAATATTCATTGTATAAGAGGTTTTCAAAATGTTTTTTGGCTGAACTTTTTATTAGGCTCTAAGACAGGCAGTGAGGGCACTCCAAGGAAGTGTACAGGGTGACTTGTTACCACTGATCAAGGTAACAAGTAACAAACCCTCATCCAGGTTTCAGGATGCCTCTCCCTCTACCTCTGACTGCGCCTAAAAGGGTGGAGGTGGAAGCAGCAATAACATAAAAATGGGGCCCAACATACTCCTAAAAAGGTCTAGTATTCCCCTTAAAGAACTTAGTCTTTGCATATTTAGTCTATTAAAATAAGTAGAGCTGGCTATTTAAAAAAAAAATTGAATAAGAACTATGTCTTAACAACAGTTTTCTCTTGTTTAAAAGGCTTTGTGATCTTGTCCCCTACTGTGTTTCCAGAGACTTGTGTCTGGGGGGTGAAACCCTCTAAATGCAGATCTGAGCCACAGCCTCACTACAGAGACTTAGGGAACCACTCAGACATACTGTATATGACAGTGCAAATGAGACTGAAAACAAAACATCTGCATTTTGTGCTTATTTCCATAGCTGGCAGAGCTTTCATGAGGCAAATAATCCTGTTTTATCATGATAACTTCTGTTCCAACCAGAGGCACGTTTCATTTGCCTTCTCAACTGCTTTTCCCCAGTTTATTAGGAGTCACTTCACTGGGCTCCTACTCACATTCCCTCTGAGCAAGAGCCTGGGCCAGGCTGTTTGCAGTCCTGACACTAACAAGCAATCATTCCCCATCCCCCAAAAAAGATTTAAAAATAATAACTCAGGCAATATGACTGGAAAAACCCCAGTATTTTGTAAGCCATAAGGTGGAGCTGAAGGTCTCAGATCAGTGTGAGCACTGCTGAACTCTTTTGGGGCAGCAATCACTCCTGTGCTGTGGGCACAGAATCGTGAGCACAAGGCTCCCTGTGAGCACACGTTCTGTTGGAAGCCAGGGCTCATTTCCCTTTGAGATAGGATGAAGCAATAGCTCTATCTGGGATCTTCTACTGTGACAACGAGCCAAGTTCTGGATGTTCCTGCAGAACAGTCTTTGCTTACAGTCATCAGGAGCTCAAGGCTGATAAGGTCACCACCTTGGAAGCAATGAGACAACCAACTCTGTGGTTCACATTGTTTGAACATTTATTGCAATTCAGTGTCAAAAATGTTTTACAAAAATACTGTCTGCACGAACAGCTATAAAAATCAGTTGAACATGCAAAGAAAGAGGAAAAAAGTGTGCAAATTTATAATGGAAGGATCTTAACCACACAATAATATTAAACAGAAATCTTATATAAGGGATGCCTTTCACTTCATCTCTAGTTAAAACTTCAAGGAAAAATAAAACAGAACACACACTCTCTTCCATATATAAGTATTTATAATTACTGTAGATTAGTTCCTAAACATGAGCATATTTTCTATTTCAAATTAAAATGTTCTCTTGGTAGCTGACATGTTAGCATTCTGTGCAGCACAGGATGGCTAAAGAAAGCCAAATTCCACCCTCAGTTGCCCTCCCAGGAGAAGAAGCAGCAATACTTGGTCAATAGAGACAGAATTTCTCTGGTGTCAAGAGTATCTATATACTTGAGACTGCATGTGTCAAGGACAAGATGGATTTGTTCTCCTGCAAAGCTGATTTGCTACTAACAAAATCACTGGAGGAAGACACTGGATAGAAATTAGGTACTGGTAAAGACTCAGAGCCAGCAGCCACAGACTGACAGCTGTATGGAAGAGCTGACCACAGCTTCAGAGCCTGGAACCAGCATCACTGCAAGCAAAGAGCTGAGAAAGCAGCACAGGCAGAACACCAGAGTCCCAACCCCTGAAGGAGGGAGTGAGTCTGTACCAGCCTGACCAGCCATCAGCTCCAGAGGGCCTGTGCTTGTGCAAACAGGCCAGCTACAAGAGGGACATTTTAATTTAAAGCTATGTCTTTTTGGCAAGGTGCTGATCTACAGAGAAGATGTGCAACACATTTGTAAGGACAACCGCAGAGGACAGCGCTGCTTTGCTGTACCAAGCAGGAGATCAGTGTGAAAAGCACATCTGATTTGTTTGCTACACAATAGGATTTGAAATGTTCCTGCTCTAAATGAAATTCTAGCAACTAAGGGCCTAGCAATTTTCTGGGCAAGAAAAGCTGGTTTAGTACCTGTGTATGTTCTAGAAGGTGACAGCTTCCCAAAAGTAACTGAAGTCAAGCAGAAATGGGAATACAAACAGTTTAAAACCTGGGGCAAAGAAAAACAATATAAAATATATTCCCATATAGAAAGTGGCAGGGTGCAATTACATGTTTACATACAAAGCAATGTCTTCAGAGCAATACACATTTTCCTAATCACTTTACATAATTAAGGATCTAGCAACTCGCACAGTTAAAAAAAAGAAACCCAAAAAACTTAAGAGGAGGTACACACGCTTTATGATCAAACTTCAGCATACCATAGTTAGTGTAAATGGCTTAAGGTATGTACAGCTGAAATCGTGCCTCTTGAAATGGCCACCACATCAAAAACTGGCCTCTTCTGGAAAGCTGAAACAGAGATCTCCAGGATCTCTCCCTTCCTAAGCCTCCTTCCCTTGCATGGATCTATTTTTCCTCTTCACAGCACCATGTTCTATGCTGTTGCACTAGTTAATACATCCTCTAAAGACAATGAGATTTCCCTGGAGATGTTGGCAAGAGAAAACCCCAAAGAGAGGAAAAACTCTCCTTTTCTAGTATAAGAACTGATGCATATCTAATGGAAATGCATCAACTAACTGGAAAGTGAAATGCCATTTGAAAAGAACATTCCATTTCCAAAATACAAGCAAAAGTCTGTTTTTCCCTTCACAACAGCTTTGCCACAATTATCTTAAAATGAAGAAGTCCTTTTTGCCTGAGAGCAGCCTTAAACCATCCCACCTGGAAGCCCCTGACATCACTGTCAGTTCTGTAACTCTGCCACCCTCAGCCAGGCAGATGCCTTTGCACCCCTAAAATACTGATTGCTTTGTTTGTAAATGAGTAAGGTATTTGGATGCAACAGCATTTTCTTTTAAATACAAACCAAGAGTCTTGAATTCACTGCAACATCTCCCTGTACCAGCCACTCAAGAAACAATGGGTCCCCAAAGAGAGCAAGGCCATCTTTGACAATTGCTGCAGCAGGAGGATAATGACTGAGGCAGTAACTGAATAAGGCTTATTCTGTTTCTTTTTGTTTAGTCTGTTTTGTTCTGTACAGTAGTTGCTTGGTTTGCTGCGAGTTTGGACACTGACACCAATATCCCAAGACCTCACATAAGCAACAGACAAGTGTCCATGTATAAAAAATCATCTTCAGCACTTTGACCCTTATGGTGCTAAGAAATAAAATACACAGCAATTGAATTAAGTTTTAAAAATAGGAGCCTCAGTTGCACATTAAATCTGTTGTATGACCCATGGTCTCTCGGTAGAGGAGGCCAGTGAAGGGTTGATAGAGGCAATGGCTGGAGCCAAGACCTTCCCAAATCACAGCTCAATGTTGAGAATTCCCATCTTCTTACACAAGGAATACAGTAGGCCAGATTGAAATCTGAGCTTAAAATGCACTCAGTGTCACCATCTCCCAGAGGGTAAGTGCTAAGCACAGATGCAGAGCAGGCAGAGTGCTGCAGCATTTCATACCAAAGTACTGTTGCCTTCCCATCACAACAGGCTGGCTCACCATGGGTGGCAGAGGCAAAACTACAAAACAAACCAACCCCAAGTCAGAGCTGGAAACAAAAGATGCCAAAGGGACAGGTCTTCTCACTGTTGGGAAAAGGAGCTACAGGACTCTCCAAATTCAGTGGCAATGCTTCACTCACTTCACTTGCAAGTTTCACTCCTTAATGTCCTCACTCACAGAAGCCAGATTTCAGCCTTGTCTACCCGCTGCCATCAACGCAGGAAGGAAAACAGAAACTGGCCTCCTTTACTCACAAACATCCCCCCCAAACAAGGACAAGTGTTTTTCCAAGGTAGCAGTTTTTAAATCACTTTCAGTTGACATGGGTATGATCAGGAGGCTTATGCTTTCCACCAGCAGTCAAACTGATGAATGGGGCATCAACACCAAGATAAAGCTTGTTATCCTGCATGTGTTTTCCCCTCATCTCTGGAGAGTGACAAGTTCTGGGCTAAGGCTGGTGCAGGCTCACAGAACTCTCTGGAAGAGCAAAAACTCGGGATTTGCTGTTAGGCAGTTGGAGAAGGGCAGTTCTTGACAGCATTTTCCATGTTTTCTTCCCCTCTTCCCAGTGCTCCATCTAGAGGCAGCTTTTTTCCCTTTTCACATCTCTTTCAAGAATATGCAAAGTGACTTAGTTTGCAAAAATGCAAATACTGTCATTTTAAAATACAAACAGCTGCAGGAAAGTGTTCAAAGTCAGTTATAAAAATGTAAAAAAAGGAACAGCATATTTAACAATAATTAACTCAAGTAGTTCTTCCTGAATTGTCCTGAGTACTCCTTTTCCTCAAAATTTTTGTACAAAGTCACACACAACCCACTAAATATTTACCCTTACGAGGTATCCTGCTTACATCATACACAGAGAAAGTGCTATACAGGAAATCTACTAGCAAACAGCAAAAACTTTCCACTGCAGGTTTTCAGAGTGCTATGGATGAGCTGGATTCTTCAAGCTCCACTGTAGAGAAAAGTGAAGCATTGCATGCAACAGAGGAGACAGTGAACCAGATCACAGCCATGGTGAAGTGGCCACTTACTCTCTAGGACTGAAACTTTAGCTCTGGGTTAGGGTCAGAAGATCCCATAGAGCAGCTCAGCACTGGAAGCAGAAGGGACTAGGGTCCTTGGGTCTTTACCCCTGGCATGGACAAAGAACCAAAGATGTTGGAAATCCCTTGCTTACTCAAGCCTTGACTGCTAAATACCAATCACTCCCTAAATTCCAGGGCTCTGAAACAAAACATTTGCTGCCAATCTTCCAGTAAATAAAAACCGCATCATTTACTGAGATTCAGTGGCCCAGTTCTCCCTATATTTTACCAGCTCCAAGATTACTGAATTCACTTGACAGCAGTGGGAATACAGAGCAATGTATATGTTGGAAAACATGGGCTCGAAAAAACAGATTCTAACCTCACTTAGGATTTCAACTAGTGCAATTAACCTAATCAAGCAGATAAGAATTTACCTTGTGAGATTAAATCCAGTCCTTTGTTTCCCTATCATAGAACTTCCTCCCTTAGAGATAATGCTCATCCTTTTGTCTTCTCTCGTCACATTTGCATGGTCTTTCATGAAACCAACAAATCAAAAGAGGATGGAGTAAATTCTTAGGTATTTGTATGGTGCCTATCATCTAGGCATTCAAGCACTGAGTAGAGCAAGAAAACTAATGTAAAGAGGTAAGCATTAATACAGGAAAAGATGCTTACTATCACAAACATTTCCCTTTAAATCATTGTACAAAATACAAAAGTTCACATTGTACACTGGAGTTTTGTTTGAAAGGTACTCAATCTGTTGGAGGTAGAAAGTGGTATGTTGCAATTCTGTCTCGCAAGTAGGCTAGATTTCTATCCTAAGTATTTCAGAATGTGTCCTTTTAAAAACACAAAAGTATTATTAAACTTGTCACAGGGATATTTTTCATAAATATTTCTAAAATGTCATACTTATAAATATGTATGCTAAATAAAACCAGATGGAGGAACAGTTCAACAGTCCTAGCCTCATATTGCTTTCTCTCTGTTAGAAACAAACCAAAAGAGTTCTCAAATGGATGCGGGGCAAATTCATTTTTAACTTCTAAAAACAAAGAATGAAGGTCTTTTTGCCCTGTATCTTGTACTCTGATGATAAAAAAGGGACTCTGTACAACATGCTGTATTTATACACCATTCCTATGGAAGTCTGTATTCCTTAAGTGCTGCTTGTCAGTGAGCAACTTCACCTTTCTTCTCCGAGATCCTTTGTTCCTTGACTCAGGAGCTTCAAGCAAACATGAATATTTACACTATTTACAAATGGAGTGTCCAAGCTCTGTGACAGTGTCCTGTAGGAATTGCATAGGCTGCGCTGACCCAAGTTCAGAACCTGAACAAGTTGATAAACTCTTGTGGTGAAAGAGAGGTGGAGCAAGTCTCTGGGTTGTTGGCTGTGCAGGGGTGATCAGTACCCTGGGAAAGAGAAAACAATTCTATTTAGAGAGGCTGCAGAAAGGCTGCCAAAGCATCAGCCAACTTAGTACTGCCCCTCTGCCAGACATCCCAGGTGCAAATAGGTAGAGCAGAGCCCAGAACAGTAGACAGCTCAGAACTGGAATTAATATCTTAGGGGCAAGTCATCGAAACAAGAAGCAGCAAGGATCCAATTAATTCTGTTCCCCTCTTCTGAGGGAAGAGAGGCTAGAGCCTACCATCAGCTACTGGAGTTGACCTCCAGAGACATGCTTGCATGTCACCACAGTGGTCAGCAAATTTTTGTCCTGAGCGGTTTTGCAGCCATCAGCTTTCATTCCAGCTAATCCTGTTGCCAAGACCTCCATTTACATATAATGGGTAGAGGAAGCTGCTGGCAGTGCTAAAATGATTTCTTGCAGGCAGCCCTATAAAACATGCCTCCCTTTTTCCAACCCTCTGGCCCCAATGGACACTACTCATGTTCACGACAAAGCTGGGATCTCTGAAGCACAGAGAAGCAAGGGTCTCAATAGCTGAGGGAGAATTAAGATGTAGGGATTCACTAGGCTATGCAGACAGATGAACTGCAACACCCTAAGCCAGCTGCACTCAGAGGAAGCACTGGATGCCCCATGGCTCCTGCCCCAATCAAGTCTGTCCCACCAGCACCTCATACCTTCCAGGAAAGGATGTGGCAGTGCCTGCACAGTTGCAGTGTGTCACCATACTGCTCCTTCCGTGGGTAACACCTTATGAGCTTGAAGTACATCTTTTTCCAATCCAGCTGTCCTTTGTCAGATAAGATCAGACGTTTGCGAATCTTAAAGAACAGATGCACCCAATTATAGCAGGTCAAAAAACTGATTTGTTCTGTTCAGCTCATGATGTTCTCTCCCTCACATGTCAACCCTGCCAGTGCCATAACAGTTGCCTTGCAACACTGAGAAAGCTCTTACAATGAAAACTCTCAGCTTCTTTGAGCTAAGAAGCTCTTACTTTCTACTTATAGCTGAAAAAGCTATAAGCATTTTCCTGATGGCAAAGCCTCACTCAATACCATTATGAGGGTCTGTTCTGCCTTCAACCTCACTGTAGAAAGCCTGAAACCCTGGGAGCTCTCTCATACTAGTCTGACCACTGTTTCTGACAGGCAGCACAGCAAATAGAGTTGCATTTAATAGTTGTAAAAGTTGAGGTATTTTTCTCCAAGAGACAGTAATTTATCATATTAGCTTGGGAGACACCCATTTCTCTTTTAGGGTTCATTAGTTGCAGAGACCAGATTTGAATTTACTTAATAAAAGAAATAACTCCTCCAGAGTCACTTCCCAAGTCAGATGCAGAGTGAGTAAATAAAGCCAGGTCAGCAGAGACATCTGGTACATGGTTCCTGAAGTGCAGAGGTCTAGTATAAACACCCCAGACATTCACCCATAAACAGAGAGTGATTTTTGTTTGTTTGCTTTTAAGTTTAGATGATCCTAGATGATTCCCAGCCTGCCAGAGATGTTTACACAGGTACAAGGTGGGCAGCAGCAGGGCTGTTTTCCACATATCATCCCATCACTCACAGAACAGCTCAGAGGGGATTTCTTGCTCTAAAGAGCAAGGGAGTACAGCCCATGGACTACATCCACAAAGATTCTCTGCAAGGGTGTCAGTCCCTGGGACATCAGGGTGATTGCTGGAGCTTGCCTGCACGTTTTCCCTGCACACGTGGGGCAAGGAGCAACTGCAAGTCATGCAGTTGTTCCCACCTGGATTAGGATTGAAATTCAGTGTATGATTAATTCCTCAAGCTCCTATTTCAGGAATCATTGCTGTGGCATGTAAAACCCTCTATATAAATCATCTTCACAGCCATTTCCATGCCAGCTTATATTATCAGCTTGCTGCACAGTCCTCAGATCCAAGAGACAGCCAAGTAAGAGAACACGCAGGGCAGACACTCTTTCTGGGGAGGGAATACACCAAAAACTGATGGCATTTTGCACCTCTCCTCATACCTGTCTGTCTGTGAAGTGGTACTGGCACAGTTTCTTCCACAGCAGCCTGTCCTCACTGAGCACTTGGAGGTCAGGAGCCACCTGGCCCAGGCTGACCAGGTCCCTCCCATCGCTCAGTCGCTGCATGATGTTCAGTTGTAAACACAACGGCAGGTCCGTGAGAGTGGTTCCTTTAAAGGCAGGCTGCAAGAGACACACAGAACTGAGCTCCCAGGAAACTGGAAACATAAGAAATCCTAGCTTGCAGCATAGCTACTGCTTTTTTACAGCTTCTTCACACAGAGAACAAAGCAGCAGTTCCCTCTTCTGCATAAAAGAGATATTTTACATGGAAATATTGGACCTTCTGCCCCATAACTGTTTGGGATAACCTCAAGGAAGAGGACATGTATCTGTAGTACAATAATTAGGAGAGCTGCAGTCCAAGACTCCTTCTCTGCTTTTTGTCCACCCTACATCCATACTTGTGAGACTCTGCTCCCTGAAGTATCACCATCAACTTTCAGTACAGCAGGACATTGGCTGTATTGTGGTATCAGCTATTGTCCATCCAGGTCTCTCCACCACCAGGCAGATGGGCACTACTTCTCAAGTTCAGCTCTGATTACACTGCTGGGAATCCCCTGCTCTTCTGACATGTTTTAGCTTATATCATCACAGAGTCTTGCTGCAACCACAGCAGTGGCTGGTGAGTACTCACAGCATGGGTTCTCAGGTCACTGCTGGCAGGGCTAGCTTTTCCTCTGGGAACACTTGAAGGACCAGCCCCTTTCCCACAGCCCTGGTTTTCCAGGCTGTTCAGCCTCACAAAAGCAGATCCTACCCTAAAGAGACAAAAGGCAGCCCCATCCACCTCTGCTTAGCCTCCACAGGGTCCAGGATTATTTTGCAAGTCCACCTGGGGTACAGCTCCAGGGCAAATTAACCACAGGAGATCTGCATGTCCTGCACTCAGGGGAAATCCAAGCTATACACAGGAGCAAGGCATCAGCAAGGACCACAACCTGGGCACCAGCTGCAGCTTCAAAACCAGCCCCAGCCTTATTAAGGCAAACAGCTTCTAGGATTGGGCTCCAACAAAGAAACAATGTTAGACAGATGTGCCAAGTTCATCCTTTACCCTGCACAGAGCTGCTGCTATTTTAAGTTGCAGAGTCACAGCACCCACCTCATCTTTGGCAGAGCTATTAACTGTTTCTAACAAGCAGCACACAGCCCACCAGCAGCAGGGAAACACTGCATGAGGCTGCTTTTAATCATGTGGTCCCATCCCCAGCCATCCCATGGCATGGGAGACTCCAAGGAACAGTAAGTATGTCTGCACAGCAGCAGCTCCTGCCTTCCTTCAGTGCCGGCCTGCCCAGAGCAGCAACACTGCCCGGGACCTGCAAGGACCTGAGCTCCTCAACCAAAACATCCATTTCTGCATCATCACCTGCCAGGCAGACCTGATACAATCACTCCAGGAGGAGTCAAATGTCCCTACAGTGTCTGGAGGACATTCCTTTTCATGACAGCCTGGCACATTTTTTGAGGGAGGACAAATGCACTGGATCCCTGGATCATGTCCCACTGCCCTTCCTTGCCAGGCTGTATTTTGCATTCTTCTGAACTATGAAGCTGCACATAAGCTTTGCTAGGGCACAACAGGCAAGAGTAAGCTCAGAGACTCTTGGGTCAAAAAAAAATCCCAAAGCTCACACTTGTATATCTTTATCTGGAAAAAAAAACAACCGAAACAATTTATGTTGGTAAGCAAATCCTTACAGGTATTCTGGATCAGGCCAAAAGCTTATCTGCTACTAGTTTTCCCTCAGTACTCTTTTCCAGAACTTTTCAAGCATTACTTTTTTTTGGAAAAAGAACACAGATTAGACCAGAACAGATCAGTAAATTGTCATTTTCTGGGCAGAAGTTTGTCTTTTTTTTGAAGCAGATATAGCACATACAACATTTTTCAAGGTTGGTTTTACATTTTCTGGGATTTTTAAAAAATTATTAAGGTCTTGGGTGTTGCGAGACATTTCCCCCTTCAGAAACACCACAAGTTCACTGCACCATAAGTAACTGGCTGCACAGAGCTGAGCTTCTTCCTTTCTCTGAATTCACCTGGTTTTGTTCCAGTTTGAACTGAAGTTATCTTCAGTGGTATGAATTTTTTTTGCATGCTCTACATAGATTTTATTTACTTTAGAAAAAATGTCTGCAAACCTACACAAGTACGTATAAAAGGCAGTTCCTTTCACAAGCAATATTTTGATCATTTTTGCCTGAATAGGCAGAGTTCTTCAAGATTACAAGGAGACCACCAACCCATATAAGCATGGGGGGAAAGCTTTAGCATTTCAGCCGAGTAAGTATCCATTTGAGACAGAAAATGTATATATAGTCCTGGGCAACCTATTGTTTGTATCCCTGCTTGAGCAGAGGGGTTTGACCAGATGACCTCCAGAGGTATAGTCCAACATCAAACCTGCTGTGATTGTGTGACATGAAACAAGTTCAGATTTGATTCCCATGTAAAGCAAGTCTAGAAATTTATCATCCAACACATCTTTCCCATCCCCACAGATGCTGTTGGAAAAACAGATGTTGTAAAAGCAGGACTCATCCAGCTGGAACAGGTAACTCCAGACTACTGGAAGAATCATTGGTATTTTCAGCCAGGAAGCATGAAGTTATGCAGCTATTTGAAAATTTGCATTTAATTTACAGATTAAGCAAATCTAAAAACCTCAGCTGTCTGGTAAACAAGTTTTGAAGGCAATTGCTCAATTTGAGAAAGTCTGAGTTGACTTTTCACACTGAGGCCTGGCCTCTGAGGACTGAAGAGGGGGAGATGGTTTTTTGTCCAGCTCTGTTCACACAGCACTTCACAGCCATTATGGACTCAAGCCACAGTCTGTGACCAGTAACCTCAAGCATGATCCTGGGTTACATACATTGAGTTTGAATTAAGGGAGTCAAGTAATGCTAGGAAAGCATCCAGTTATTTTGGCAACTCCAGGTCCTTCCAAGTCTGTGCTTGCACTGGGAGTAGAGTGGGAAGCAGTCACCCAAATGAGAGCCATTGAAAAAAAAAAAAAAAAGGTTTAATGATGGAGAAAATATTTTTATCTTTCAGGATTTGTGCTTACCCTGGTGATCTGAATGTTGTTCAGTTGCTGCTGCCAGTGAAGAATGCTCTCCATCCTGTGCACCCACATGTTGATGTTTCCAACCAGGACAGACTTGCCAACGCGTTGAACTAACGTGCAGAGGGATGTGTAGAGGGTCTGCAGCAATTCCCTTATTAGCCTGATGTTCTGCTGATCTTCAAGGACTTTGGAAGAACAGGAAATGTTAAAAACAGGAATTGTCAAAATCCTCCTCTGAATCTACATGTTTCTCAGGCAAGTTATTTGCTGTAATTTCACAGGCCAAGAGAGCCAGCCTGTGCTTTTCTTTTTAGAGGAAAGCACTTAAATGTTAGCCAGTCACAGCAGGTTAGACAGCAGATGGAAAGAAAGCCTCCCAGGATAAGCAGATGAGATCTGTTGCACTTCCCATTTCCAGCCTCTGGCAACCAGCCAGTTTTCCCCTCTGATACTGTGCAAGAAGTTATCTATGTGCACCTCTTCCCTATCTAATGCACATTTCTCATTATGTATAATAATAGGCTGCTGTCAATGCCCAGGCTTTAGGGACAGCTAAACATCCACGAGGGAAGTGCCACATCTCAACCACAGTTCATTCCCCTGAACAGGTGAAGACACCCCTCCAGAGCAGTGGGAGCAGTAGGTACAGCACAATGCCAGCAAGGCAGCAGCAGGAACTGCAGATATGCCTGGCCAAGGGCATGAGCTGCCAGATCTTCTGCAGTCAGAAACAGGACTCAGTAGGATGCAGAAGGGGTGGCAGTGGGCAAAGCTGGGAAAGGAGGAGTCACCTCTCAGATACCTACCAGACTACAGAAATTCCTTCCCCTCCCACCAAGTCCTTCATTGAGGGAAAAGAAAGCAGAACTGCACTACAGAAATAAACATTGGAGCCCCTCTTCACCCATTTTGCATTGCCTGACTATTGTTAAGGATGTGGTTCACCAAAGTACATCAGATTAAATCAGACTCACCCTCACCATTTCCGTTTCTTACCTTTCTGAACCACTTTTTCCAAAATGTTCATGTAGTTTTTCTGGGCAATGCCACTCAGTGACGTCAGCTGAGACTTTGCTATCAGCTCCAACAGCTGTGGATAAAAATAGAAGTTGCAAGCCTTAGAGCACAGAGATACCTTTCTAATCTTGACTCCTAGTCACATGACACAGCAAAACAGTCCAGAGACTTGTTTGCTGCTTGAAAATAAAAAGGAGACAGAACAACAGAGCAAAGTAACGCAAAAAAAGGGAAGGAGAGCAGAGGCCAAATAATTAAACTCACATCAAAAGAGGTAGGGGGTAAAAAAGGCATTTTAATTATCTTCACTGTATGGGGAGAGGGAATTTGATTTCATGGTTCAGAGATGCAGAGAAACCACAGTGGTACTTGGACTGGCAGCCACTATTCACACCAAGGGAACAGCCTCGGCCAGTGTCACCATCCCACACCGGGGCACAAACAAGCAGTGTCATAAGGGAGCACGAGCAAATGCCTGTGTGCATGGGGACATTATTGACAGACCATTAATGACAATCAGACTCCACAATTTACGTCACCTCCTGGGTTGCATGGGTTTTGTCAGAGTGCTGCTGCCACAACAGAAAGGTTAAGTACCATAGGAAGAACAAAAATCCTCCCCACAACAAACCCCTTCCCTCCCAAAGTTTCCTTTTCTGTTTAGCTCTAACAACTACAGTAACAAACCACCTTTCCCTGTCTGCCCTGTTTGCTTGTTAACCTCCCCTAATGAAAATCTTGCTTTTACTTTCAATTAGAATTTACTTCCCATCATTGACCTCCTGACTCTTGAGCAAGCTGAGCAGTGAATTTGGGCTGCAGTTGTTAACGGAAGCATTTCCCATAGGGAAGGACACACTCTCTCTTCCCCATCTCTGTGCCACAAGAACAGCTGGGGAAATTTCCTATGGAACACGCTCTGCAGAACATGTGGCCTGTGATCTTACAAGCCTTTCTCCCTTCCCCCAACATTATATAAATGCACAGCCTGCCCACGTGTCAGTCCATTTGTTTTGGATGTACATAGACTTCTGTTTTAATTTAGAAAGGAAAGGAAAAACCTTTTATGCTACAAATCAATCAACACATTGCCACATGACCAGCTTATTAATCCTTTATCATCTGCAGCTCCAGTATCCTGTTGCTGGCACCACAGAGGGTCCAGAGAAGGTGCAACTACTTGTGTCAAGTAACTAAGATGGCTTTTGACTAGACTTGATAAGTCATGAGCTGAACTGTTTGCCCTGCTATAAGAATGACAGGAATGCATCCAAAAAGTCACCGGCAGCTTGCCATGAAGCAGGAGCTGAGGGAGAGGTATTACTGCAGCCTGCTCTGCTCATCTGGGGCACTGGCATGTGACTGCCACTTAGGAGCAGTGAAGTTGCCTCAGTGACCAATCTCTTACTCTGTTTAATATCCAGGCCAACACCACCATCAGATGGCTTTGAGTTTACATACTATTAATATCTTGCACCTCACATGACCAAAAAAAACCCCAAGATGAAAAAAGACCTGCACTAAGTCCTGTCAAGGGCAGGCTGCTTGTGTTCTTGGCTTGTTTGGAGGAAACGAGAGATGCAGGAGAGTTGGGTAATATTTGGTGCACAAGCATCAGTGGATTTTCTGGCTGTATCAGCTAAATGACTATAACACAATAGCACAATAACTAAATACAAGGCAGCTTACAAGATGTTTGAAAAGTTTATAAAAGGTCCATATTTTTTGAAATACTGGATGAATAAGTAGGAAAAAACCCCAACCAATGTCCCACAGTAGTCTGTAATACTCTATTACCCTAAACTGTTTAGCCTTCAGACCTTTGATTATAGTGATCAATTTGCCAGACTCCATCTGTACACTGGCCACACATGCAGCCAGATCAGCTTGTCTGTGCACAAACAACTGCTGTCTCCAGATTGCACTGTTGTGGAGCTGGCACAGAGATAGTTTCCTCCAGGCTGGGTGTTAGCAACATTGTGCCCCTTACTAAAAACACCAAAATGCATGCAGCAATAAGCATCATGTAATGTAATAGCAGAGGAGTTGGGCCATTTTTTTAGAACAATGAGGATAAAAATCTCAGTTCCTTGAGGACCACTAAATTGGTGCAAAATTAATTTAGCCAAAGGAACAGATTCAAATTTGCCCTGTCTGTGTTTACCAAGGTTCAATTTATGTTCAGTGAACCAGCTCAGATATCATGTGTCACCTCCCTTCTCCTACAGCAATAAACACAGGATGAAATTCCATATGAAAACTATGTTGTGAATACTTCTAGGGCTACTCCACTCCCCAGGGACCACTGACTGAAGCAACTAGCTTCAGATAGTTCAAATCAAAAGATATTTTATTCTTCTGTGCTCATATAATACACAAAAACCAGGTAAGCAGTACAGTTCATCTGTGCCCCACATGCTCCAGAGCATTGGGGGTCTTTTAGTGTTGGCACAGTCTCCAAGTATGACCTCAGTTAATGGATTGCCAAACTGGGGTCTACAGCAGTATAAAAAAAATAAATTAAGTTGCCACTTGCATAATAACAACTAAAGCAGACAGATGAATTTAGATTAATGCTGAGTAGGGTAAAAAGACCAGAGAGAGAACTGCAAGCCTGTGTTATGATGTGGCTGCATTAAGTCCAGCCCACGCTCAACTGAGAGGGACAGATGGTAAGAGAGAGTGCACAGGGAAAGGTTAAGAGCAATTTTGAAAGGTCTGCTTTTCAAATACACTAAGTAATTGCATTCCAGCCAGTTTTAACTGGAGCTGGGAAGTCTGCAACACCTCTGGAAAACAGGGCATTAGATCCAAATTCACTCTTCCAGCTCCTCAGAATTTGAGAAAGCTGACCTGGTAGCTCCACAAAAAAAATCCTTCCCTATTTTATTTGCTATTAGAGGTTTACCAGAGCTATAGAGAAAAGGCAAGAGATGCAGTAGGCTATCCCAGAGCCTACCTAGCATGGCAGTAACCTGCTCACTTCCCCTGAGTGCAGTGGAGCTCCTGCTCAAACCCACCAGCCATCCATCTGGAGCAGCAAGAGCACAAAAAAGTCTCTCAGCTTCAGCAGCAAGAGCAGATCCTTCTCCTCCCATAAACACAAGATAAAAAAAAAGCAAACAGAACAGTGCCATGTGGCAGAGAACTAGGGCTCCTGCTTCAGGGCCATGAAAACACTGTTGTGCACCCATGACTACTGTGTGCAGCATTGCTTAGACCTGCTACAGCCAGATGGCACTTTGGCCACAGGCTTGGTTCAACCCAGGGGTGTGCAGGTAATCCACACCCCAAATAACCACTGCTAGGGCTTACAGCACAAAGAGCCAAAATCTCCTGCTGTGCTGAGCAGGAGAGTACAACCTTGACTCCAAAAGGGAAAGGCTCTGTAGTGATTAAAATCACAAGTATCAAACTACTGAAGTGTAAATTCCCCACTGAATACCTCAAGCCAGCTATATGAAAGCTGGACTGCACCTTGTGGGGATCCACACATTCCTGATGGTTGGGGATATGACTCCTCACATCTGAACTGCTTAGAAAAAATACAAAATTCCTCCTCTAGCTGCATCTTGCTCTCACAGTCCTTCATTTTTGATGGCTGAAATGTCACATTGGCTGTCAGCTGACAGGTGGAGCCAGGGCAAGGCGAGTTATAATGATTTACAGTGCAGGTGCTGACAGATCTCCATGAGAGAGCATCCAGCTGATATTCTTTAAGGACAGCATAAATCCAGGACTCCTGGAGCTAACTTCTATTAAAACTTAAGAAGCAAATTTAAGAGACTACTTTAGAAGGTTGCACACAACCTTCGTTGTGTTATTTTACAAGAGTTGAGCCCAGGCTGCTTAACATGACCTAAGCTTTTATGACCAGAAACAGCACCTTCCCTTGGGACTACACAACCATCATATGAGAAATCCCTTTCTGAAGAACCAGGCTGCTAAACCTGTCTTTGAATACAGTGTTCCTGAAGGAAAACCAACTTCTGGGCTGCAGGCACCTTTGTCTCTGCTCCCATTAATTATGCCTACAGAATGCTTCCAGTCTTTTCATTAAATCTCTAAGACCAGAGAAACCAGGGCTGCTTCAGACCAAAAATAGTTTGGGTCCTTTGGGTCAATCACATACTTCCTTATTAGCCCTGAAAAGGGAACACTGACTGTTCTGTAACATGTAAGCAGATGCATTAATTTGAAGGATCAGCAAGGACCAAGTCATGACACCAGTACCTATAACTTGGCACTTCCAGAGCTGTACCAGCAGATCATCAAGATAAGAAGGATGTTAGAAGAAAATTTTTTCTGCTTCACTTACATAGACTTACTGGCTCCAGCTGATGGTATCTGCCCATGAAAAATACCTGCCAGGTTTCTTGCAGCTCATACCTCCACCCCACTTGAAGGGGGTGCCCATTTCATCTGTGCACCATTAGAAACTCCAAGAACTTAGTTGGGGTGTATCTAAAGTAGAAACTCCTGTGACAAGAAAGCAAGCACTGAAGACACTTAAGGACTGTTCACTTAAGTTTGGAGAAACTCAGAAAGTTCATGTTAAGCCTGAGAGCCCATTTTGCTACCAGCAAGTGATGCAGCTTATGTCTCTATAGGGCAAGCTTGGGTGTAGCCAGCAGAACCTCAAACCTGCAGCTGTTTCTCTCCTTTCTTCCCCTACAGACATTGTCATATTCTTTCCCAGCCTCCAATTCCAAACTCCCCTCCTTGAAAAGCATCTGCTTGATGAATTAAGTAGCATGACATTAGTATCAGGTACCCTGAGCAAGGAGTGGAACTAGAGAGAACAAGGAGAGGGAAGGAAGGGAAAATTGTTTTGCCTGCCAATATTCAAGGCATTTTCCATGTGACAGATTACCCATCCATGTGCTTTAGGAGGCCTGCGACTTGCAGAGGCCCATAAACATGATCCACATCTAGGCATAGCTTTTCATGAGTAAATCTGGCATATAAGGCATTTTATGAGCTACTATCCACTGGAGACTTGGCTGATACAAGCCTTTCATTTTAAGAAGTCAATTTTACAGTTTGATCCATGGTACCAGGTTTAATATCTTCTTTAAACTGCCAAACCACAAGTCAACCTCAATTAGAAACCTTCGTACTTCTCAGTAGTGCTATATCTGCAAAACTACTGGGGGAAAGTTACTCTTAAAAGCTCAGAAGAGAGGTAATTTGTAGAAACAAGGACACATGTCAGCTTCCATAGCTTTCAAAACTGCTGTTTTTGATAAAAGCATCCCAAATGTGCTGTGTATGAAGTCCTCATGAGAAAAAGAGAGAAGGCGGCCCTCACCAGACCCCACTGACTTAACTGAAATTTAAATTTGCTCTTCAAAAAATTTAGTGGGCTTCTGCTCCACCTTTGCAGTCCCATATGAGACATCTATCACATTAGGCCAAGCAGCAGAAGCCCATCATGTGGCACAGCATGACCTGAGGTCATGCTTAGCAGAGGTCTTTGGAGTTCCTCACTGTCATAAGAAAGTCTGCCAAAGGGGTATCTGCAGCACTAAACAAGTTTTGTTTTACATTCCTTCTTTATATTTGACTAAAGGGTTATGGCCTTGGCATGAACTGTTCCTTCTCCAGTAATCCCCCTGAAGATGACACGGCTGTGTGTGTATATATATTTATCTCTCCAATATCAGGAAACTCAGCACTGGTGATCACTTCTGCACAGGCAGGAAAACAAGTTGTCCCAAAACCAGCAGAGCTAGGAGAGCCTGAGTTTACATGACTTGGATCCTGCTCTGCCTCCCCCAGAGTCCCCATTCCCTGCCACCACTCTTGTTGTGGGATGTCCAAGTGACTGCCCTTCCTATACAGCCAGAGGGTCATCATCCCTAATGCCTGTACCCTTCCCAGGGTGACAGAAGTTTCCACAGGTGACTTGTCACCTGGACAACCTAGGTGAACAAACCAAGGTGAGCCTGCTCAGATAATTTCTTCCTTAGACACTTTTCATGACACTTGACTCAAAGGGAAAGCATTACCACTGCTGCTTGCTCCAGAACCTAACACCTGAGCAGCTGTTGCCTTACCAGTGATCAGCTGCTCACAAGGCATGAAAAGCTGTTCATAAACAGCCTCAAGTTAATAACTTTTTTTAAACCCTACTGAATTCCAAATCTTGCTAAGCATTCTGAAATTCAAGATCAATTTGCAGATCACATGCATTTAAACATACAAGTATGCACAGCTCTTAGGACAGTAGGTCCCCCAACCACTACCACCTCCTCGGCCACACCAAGCCCTGACCTATTCTGCAAAGCCAGAGAATGGGAAACTTGAAGCTGATGACTCCTTTATTAACTAATGTTGTCAGGACTAAACAAGTGTTTCACTCTGAAACCACTGCCAGTCACAAAGGATTAAGAGCAACTGTTATCCTTAACAGAGAAGATCAGTGCCACCAAGAGGTTCAGCCCATCCCCTCATTCCAAAAATGCTCAGCTCTCCTGAGTCTCTCCTGTATCACATCAATGGAGACAAGGTTCCACAGACCTTGGACTGGAGCTTCTGGAGCAAAGAGGTCTCCAGTGCCCTGTGGCATCTGCAGGCAGCCCACGCTCTTTTTCAGAAGCTGAACTGAAAACTCGGAATTAGAAGCGAAGCCTTTTGGGTTTCAAAAGTGAATGACACAACTGAAAAGTAGTAGGAATTCTAGGGTAAGGACAGCTCATCTTCCACATTATCACCACTTTCCTTTCTTTCCATTTTAATAAACTAAAGACCAGATTTGGGCATCTATCCACACACAAAACTTCCATTAATTACTTCATGCAGAAAAGCCTAACACACACCCACTTACATGCTCAGACAACTCTTCTTTGCCAGTGTTCCCATTATCCAACTGGTGCTCAGTTCAGAGCCCCTACCACCATCACATCACAATAAACCCTGGGCTTGGACTCACCCTGACAACGTAGTTGAATCTCCGGGAGTCCAGGATAGCACTGGAGAAGTCAAGGCGGTTGAAGGCTTCTCCCAGGGTGCAGTAACCATGGCGCTGAGGAGAAAAAACACTCTGGGTCATGTTTTGGCAGACTTGAGTCCAGCCAGCACCAGGTAGTCCTGACCCAGAGCAACTCATTTTAGCAAGCTGATGGGTACAGACCATGGGAGCAGCTCACAGCCAGAGGAGGCAGGCCTGGCTCCTGCTGAGCTGCACTTACGGACATCAAGAGTGGGCATGGCCCAGTGCAGATTATGGTAGTTTCCCAAGACAGACCCATGCTCTGCTCATGACCATGAATTTACGTGTGAGAATGAGCCACACATTCCTGGGGTTCAATACACAGTGTGAGTTCAGAGCAGTCTCCTACAGCAGCTTCTCTCCATGAGTGCAAGCGAGCCCTTGTGATAAATTCCAATGATTTTCCATGTTAGGACTGTACTGGGTGAAAGCCAAGAACAGTATTATGGCTTGGCCTGCAAATGGCTGGTTTTTTTTAAATGAGGGAAGCAAACAAGTAATATTTTAAACACATGTACAAAGCCTTGTACATCAAGCTCTGGATCCCTGATAGGGGCTTAAAATCATTACTGAAATTCCAGCCACAAGCCAGATCTTCTACTTGTCTCTTAAGAGCTCCTGCTGATTTATACCAGCACAGGATCTTCCACTGCTTGTAAAAATCAGTAGAAAAGAGAACAAAGAACCTGTAGAGGCACTCACCTCTTTTGTGCTTCCCTTGTGAACATAGATCCACTTCTCCTGGTGGAAATCTATTTGGACAAAGACATTTCACTAAGTTAATCTTCCACCTCAGAGAGCTGTATCCCTGTTCTGCTCATAACATCCACTGTCTTTTACTTTAAATTAAATTATTTTGTTTACACCACCACACTTGAAACCAAATCTAGCAACTTGCTGAGCTGCTTTGTTTCTATACAGCTTCATTTGAGACTGTAGCCCTAAGCCTCAGAAAAGGCTTCTGTTTCATTGACACAGCTCAACACTTTAAATGTTTAATCTGTCAGCCACAGATATACCATAGCACCTCCTCTTTGGTCCCAGACAGTAAGTGTGGCTGACAGCCAGGTTTTGTTGTTATTGATTTTATTAACTATTTATTACCTTGGTTACAGGCTTGGGATTGTATGTCAAATTTGAAGTTGAGCAAAAATGTCATGAGACACCAGGCATGTAAGAGAGAGCTTTTAGCAGTGAGGTCAGGCTAAGAGGAGCATGCTTATGCTTGCAGCTAACTTGCTAAAAAAGAAAAAACTATGTGGGACCTAAATTTTCCTATTTCTAATTGCCCCTCCCTTCCCTCAGAATGGGAGTTGTCCCATCCATTCCCCAAAATAACTTCCCAATACCCAGCACACATTGCTAACTCTGTTTGCAGAAGAGCCTGTACTATAAGCAGTTATGCTGCTCAGTCCTTCTCCCACTCCATTTTCACATGGGCTTTTGACCCTACTTCCACCACACACTGGCAATTTAACTGCTAGTATATATATATAAAAAATTCTCCTCTCCACCCTGCTGGACTCCTTTCCATAAAGAAAATATTGGACTCCTAAAGCAACCTGTAAATTAATGAACTGAAGCCATGGAATGTACTCCTGCCTGGTACTGTAAGTCCAAGGACAGACCCAGTCTCAGTTACAGCATGCTGACCCTGCATCAAGCCCTTTTCAATGGTAGGTCACAGCAGAATCCAGCCAAAAACTGTCATGGTAACATTTGTTTGTTCTGAGAACTGAATACACTGAGGGGCCAACTTTTGGCAACAGTTTCCAAAATCCTGGGGGATGCACAATGAGTTAATAGCAGTGTGGGAATTGCAACTCATTTCCTCTGGCTATGTTTACATTTGTAGCCTTCACATGTAACTCCAGTACCTATCTTGCAGTCAGCCCAACACAGGCCGTGCTGTCCCGGCAGGCTCCCCCGGGTGCTGCCCCAGGGCCCCATCTGAGACCCCGGCTGCTCGCTGTGCACACAGAAAGATTTCAAGTCTTCTATTGTTTTGAGTGAGCTGAAATCTTATTTCATTTTTCATGCACTCTGCACACAGAGATAGGATCAAAGCTTACATTCAGGCTTGTAGCCTCCAGTAATGTAGATTACTGCTCAACATGCATATGGAAGGAAGAATAAATTTAGCCTGTTGTGCACAAGGAAGTCTACAGGGGGAAAATACTGGAACTGGTTCATTTGAATGTACCATAGGAAAAAATTACCCTCCTGACAAACAAATGACAAAAATCTGAACACAACAAGCACAACTCCTCAGAACAGGGATTACTAACAGGGGCATAAATCTTCACATTAAATTGTATCCAAGTTCTCTACTTTGGTCAAACATGGGCGCAAAGCCCTTCAAGGCTCTAGAAGGCTCTTCATGCACTGTGCAAAAAACATAGATATGGAGCATTTTCCATTCTTCTGCAGCAACTTTTGTTTAAAAAGAAGTCCAAAAAGATGTCTTACATTGAGTCTTGGCTTTGTTATTCAGCAGATCTTTTTTTCTCTTCTTGGCAGCAACATCATAGTTTATGCTGTTGAAGAGATTCTCTTTGTTGTGATCATCTCTTTTACAAAAGCTGTGAATGACACAAAGCAAGGATTCTGTTTAGTTCTGCATTCTGTTGAACACTATGTTTCCTGCATGGAGAAAAAAACAGATAGGTTTTTATTGTGGCCACCAAAGCTGCCTTCTTGCAGGCTGCCTCTGAGAAATAGTCTGCACACAGTTTTAGCATCCAATATTGGTATTTTTAAAGGAACCTCTGGTGCCTCAATTCTGGGCTAGCCAAGATACTCGTGACAGGAGCAGGTAACAGAGATTACACAGTTCATGCTGGGACACTGCTGAGCAATGTTCTTTTCCACTCTAACCCATTTCTATCCTTAAGTAACACCATATCCTCCCAGTGTAGGTAGCAGATTGCTCTGAGCCAGTCAGACTGTTACAGAAGGACATATTTAGACATCCCTGAAGACATATAAATGTACTCAAAATATTTATTAACAAAAGAGTTCCCACAAAATACTATTTCAAGCTTACAGAAAAAGCTTAGCTGAAGTTCAGACTTATCCGATGGTTTTCCAGACCCCGCATAGTAGTGACTACACAAGTTAACAGCTAGGATCTCTTGTCCAAGACTGCCCATTGCCTGCTTCTGCTCGAGCTCTGCTGTAACTGTATTATTAGTGAAGGGAGTTATGACCCCTTATTTCCTTCATAGGCAATGAAAGGCTAGCTGTAAAGAGGCTGTGCATCAACATGACCACATACTGCAGACCTGCAAATCAGCAGATCCAAGCCACAACTCGAAACTAAGAAGCCCCTGGGCAGCCATGGCACTGCTGCAGAGATCCCTGGGGTGGCAGGGGAGGGCAGCAGCACCAGGGGCTCTCAGCAGAGCCCAGCACAGTCTGCTGCCCAGGGCTGCTGGGTGCTCCACAGCTGCCAAGGAGAAGACAGGAGAACAAATCAGAGCCATCTCCACTGCTCTAGCAGCTTGCAAGGGATGAACCATGTCTGTGTGCAGGCCTAAAGTTAAAGAAGGATCTGTGGCACCTCACTGCACCTCTCAGTCACTGTGGCACAGACAGCCCCTGAGCTCTTGACAGGTGCCAAAACATGTTGCTGCTGCTTCAGCCCTGGGCAAGCTTCCTCCGTGACAGCCACAAGGACCCTTACACAGCCAGGAATTTTCCTGTACAGGCCATGTGTTTACACTGCTTAATCTCAAACAAAACCCAAACACAAGCACCATAGCAAACACACCTCTGACAACTATTCAGCACAGCCTCCTGCAAAGGAATGAAACCTGTGGGACACGACTTCCTGTTTCCCCTGTTCACTGGCTGTCTGCATGGCCATACCACCAGCATATGCAAAAGTCAAGTGACCAAGTCAGAGTTTCAGCCCCAGGAGGGACTCGGATCCCCTGTGGCATGACCCAGCTGGATGTTCTGGTTTGGCATCTGCACATGGCCCCAGAGGTAGAAGAAGTTCTCCCAGTTTCAGAACACCCTGACCCTCGGTTCCCCCTTCCTACTCTGCATCTCCCTTGCAGGGCATCTGAGCTCTGGGAAGGCACCACTGCCATGGGTTCCACCACAGCACGGCAGAAGGGGAAAAGCAGCAGCACTGAAGGTGAACAATATTCACAGAAACAACATTTTGGGGAACCAGACACTTCTGCCAGCTGCAGCTTGCTCAGAACCACCTAAACCTGAGAGCAGAACATCTCAGCTGCTCATGTATCCCATCCATGCTGCTTCCTGCTGTGGGGACCAAAACCTGAGAACAGAATATGGCAGCAAGGCAGAAGTTGTTTTGGAATATCCAAGCTCATGTTTTATCATGGTTGCACAAAATCAATAGGGGGGTCAGGTTAACACGCCCCATGCAGCAGCAGAATCGGAGCCCAAGAGCACAAGATGGATCTGCTTTAAATCTCACATGTCAACAGCACACGCTTGCCTGTTGACTTCCTACTGAATGACTGTAATCTGAAACCACCATAACAGCAGCAGTGGATGAGCTCCAGCATGGGAGGAAGATTATTACCCTGTTTATGTACTGCCAGGTTTCCACACAATCCTTCACAGCATCTTGGCAGGCTGAGCAGTTGGGCACCTGGACCTGAGCAAGGACCTCAGCCGGGGGTCAATATGTCACCTCCTTGCTTTTAAATGAGAAAAGGGATGTATAAACCCATGTGAAACTCAGTATTCCCAGCACACTACCATCAGCCAGACATTTTTCTACCTATTTACAAATTACAAACCTAAACTTGATTTTTACTTACAGCTGACATGAAAGAGAGCAGGAGATACCTGCTACATAAGCCCCCTTGCATGATAACACCTCAGGAGTGGCTCACAACAAATCTCCTCTTACTCCAAGTCCCTTTGTCATGGGCATTCCTGACCCTTCCCTAGCACTGGGAAGGTGGCAGCAATCCCAACCCTGGCAGCACACAGCTGAGGAGAAGATGGAGCTCTGTGAGAAAAGTTTGCTTTTGACAGGAGCGATCTTGCCGGAGCCCACGACACCCACGCTCTGCAAAGCTTCCTGCCCGCACCATCTTGGGGGTTTGTTGATGTTTTGCAGCCAGATTAGTCAAGCGGCACGTAAGGTACATTACTCATGGCCTCGGGAGGATTTATGGCTTCAGACACATCATCCTTCCGAGCCCGGGACCGGGAAGCCCCAAGCAAGGTTGTTTTGGGGGAGGGGAGGGTGGGCAGCCACCCCCAGGGCCCCCAGGAGACGCCCGGCGATGCTGCCCAGGTCTCCCACAGCCGAGTGGCCGCGGGGCAGGTGAAGGTTTGATCTTCTCCTCGATTTTTAGCCACTCTCCACAGCCATAAGGACAGCCCGGCCGCCTGGGGAGGAACAGTCTCCACAGGGACGTGGGGACCCCGCCGAGGGCTGAGGGACCCCCGCTCGGAGCTTCCTATAGGCCCGCAGGAGCCGCCGAGCCCTTCGGCCGGCAGGGCCGGGGTCACCCAGAAAACGACCCCGCTCCTCCGACACCGGGGCGGCCCCTGAGCCGGCCCGGGGCGAGGGTCCCCGTCCGCCCCTCACAGCCCCCCCGCCCCGGCGCCGCGCCCCCTGGCGGCACCGCCCGGTAGCGGGGCCGGACCGCGCCGCCGCCGCTACCTGCTGATGTCGCCCACGAAGCCGCCGCTCTTCTCGTCCAGGAAGCGCGTCCAGCCGTCGGCCGTCTTCACCCAGCTCTGCCCGGGTGAGCGCCAGTCCTGCCCCAGGAACGGCATGGCGACGGCACGGAGCGGGACCAACACCGGGACTGGGAGTGGCGGCGGCGACTGGAGCGGTGCGTGGCAGACCTGGGCAGAACCCGCTGCGGGGCAGAGCAGAACAGTACCCGGAGCGGCGTGGGGCAGACCGGTTCGGTGAGGGACAGAACCCGGAGCGGCGGCTGGAGCGGTGCGGTGGCTGCGGGCGCGCTCCGCGCTATTTATGCGGCGACGGCGGGCGCGTGTTGCCGGAAGCGCGGGCAGGCCCCGCCCCCCCGCACGTGGCCGTGTTTATCGGGGCAGGCCCCGCCCGCGAGGTGGGGGGCGGGGCCAGCGGCGCTGCGCGTGCCCGGTTGAGCGCGCCCCCGAGGCCCGCGCGCGTGGACGGCGCCTTCGCGCTGTCAGCGTTGTGTGGAAAGCGTCGAGTGCGGAACACAAACAAACGGAAAAACAGTGTTTTATGTGTATCTGAATGCCATATATGGCTCCCATATTCGAGTTATTGGTGCAAAAGATATAAATATTTATGCAGGCATATTTTCATAGGCTCGTAAATGTGCTTTTGGTATTTACGTCTTGCAATATTGCACCATATAATGGCATATATTAGTGTAATATGTAATATAAGTATTGCAAAGTTATCTTTATACAAGCACACGGAATCGAAATCCTGCTCTGCAAAGGGGGTTAAGCCAGGCAGATCCGTGTCACTGCAAATACCGTCATCCTTTTAATGAGGATCGCTCGGCAGCTCTGCAGCTCTGCAGTTGGGTTCGATCTGCAGGGGCAGATAAAGAGAGAAAGATATGCTAGGGAAGACAAACACAGAATTTCTTCTGTCTCTTTTAAAAGACATCTATTTAGAACCTTGTGAAAACAAACAGAATAAATATAATGTTACATATTGGTTCTATATAGAGAGCACTATATTTAAAAAATAGGGAATGTTTTCTAAGTATATTTAAAAGCATATAATGTATGCTTTATATGTATTTATATTATACTTGTAATGGTTCATGTATATGAACCATTACAGATGGTTCATATACATTATCTGTATAAGAACAGATAAATTTTATGTATCTGTTTTATATATTCATGTGGGCTTATGTGTACTATTTTACATTCAGTGCTATTTATTTTCATATTTCATAGATAAATATGTATGACTGAAAGCTATATAAATACATATGAAAGTGTTATATGTGAAATATACATGCTGTTTACACGTAGTTTATTTGGTGCATGTACTAGCACTTTTTAGTAAAACTGTTATTTATTGAATGTTAAAAACACAGTGTTTTTTGCATCCAAGGCCAGGCTGAGGGAGTACCTTCCCATCTAAGAATGTGCTATGGCACTGTCCATAAATACAGGACACTTTGTATTAGGATTATGACCTATTTGCTATTGAACATGTGTCTCAATACATACATTTTGGTTTTGCCAAGTCAGTGTTACTCGGGGACAGTGTGCATGGGGTGTTCTGGGTGGCTGGAGCAGCTCCATTCCCCGGGAAGGGCTGGGTGGCTGTGGGGACAGGCCTGGCCTGGCTTGGGCTGAGGCTGAGGCTAAGGGGTGAGGGCTGAGGGATGAGGTTGAGGGCTGAGGGATGAGGGCTGAGGGATGAGGCTGAGGGGTGAGGGGTGAGGCTGAGGGGTGGGGGATGAGGGATGAGGCTGAGGGATGAGGCTGAGGCTGAAGGCTGAGGGCTGAGGCTGAGGGCTGAGGGCAGCAGGGCCGGGGGGATAAGCTCTGCTAATCCTGTCCTGCTGCGGCCGCTCCGGCTGTGCCGCCGCCGCCGCGGGGCCTTCGGCAACATCTGCTGCTCACAAGTGACAGTGTTACATATTTACCCTCAAAAAGCCAGAAAAACACCAATAAATACAGGCTCTGGAGGTGTGGGGAAGGCTGAATCCACTGATGCTGGGAGCTTCACCCCAGGGTGTTGGCCGCCCCGACCATGCCATGTCCCGTCCTGCTGTGGCTCACCTGTGTGGGTGTTAAAGAGGTCAGTAGAGGACGAGGGAAAAGCAGCTAAAAGCAGTCATATCTGAAGGGCTCTGGCAGCCCCGTGGTACAGAGGGTGTTTGAGAGCAGGGGTAAGACACAGTGCATGTGGAAGTTAAAATCCAGATATGAGGGCCCTGGGGCTGAGGTATCTTCCTTCTGCCCAGCTAATCCACTCCTATGGAGAAGTGGTCTCACCTTCTCTTTCAGGCAGTGTCAGCTATTTCTTGAGTGTCAGGAGATACTTGATCTGCAAGAGCACTCTGAGCTGCAAAAATCATCTCTGGCTTTTTTCTTCTGCAATGTAAATGCCCTAAGCATCTTTCAACAGCATCACTGCAGGTCACACCACCCTCCACACATGAGGAGACTCCAGAGGAGACCAGATCTGCAACAGTGGAGGTGCTTGGGGCGAGACCACCTCTTGTGTCCTGAATGTCCGTGGTCACCTGTCACCACATCCTGCCCTTTGGAGTGGATGTGCTGGTTTTGGCTGGGTTAGAGTTATTTTTTTTTCACAGTAGCTGGCCTGGGGCTGTGTTCTGGATTTGTGCTGAACACAGGGTTGATCATGTAGTGATGTTTTTTGTTATTGCTGAGCAGGACTTACACAGATCTGAGACCATTCCAGCTTTTCCTATTGCCATGCTGGTGAGGAAGCTGGGTGTACAGGGGAGGCTGGGAGGAAACACAGCCAGGACAGGTGACCCAAACTGACCAAAGGGATATTCCAAATCATATGCTCATGTGCAATAAATAAAGTGGAGGGAAGAAGGAGGAAGGGGGAGATGTTTAGAGTGATGGTGTTTGTTTTTCCAAGTAACTGTTTTGTGTGATGGAACCATGTTCCTGCTCTGCTGGAGATGGCTGAACACCTGGCTGCCTATTGGAAACAGTGAATTAATTCTTGGTTTTACTTTGCTTGTGTAATTGGCTTTTTCTTTCCATATGAAATTGTCTCTGTCTCAGTCCACAAGTTTTCTGGCTTTTACCCTTCTAGTTCTCTCCCTCATGCTGCTGGTGGGGGAGTAGTGAGCAGCTGCCTGGGGCTTGGTTGCTGTCTGGGGTGAAACCATGAACAGTGGGTTCAGCCAGACAGATCCATGTCACTGAAAATATTGTCACATGTCACTGTCACTGAAAATACACATCATAAAAAATGTGGATCACGTGGCAACTCTGAAGTGCAGTTGGGTCTGGTCTGCAGAAGGGGATGAAGAGAGAAATGAGTGCTAGGGAAAGCAGATGCAAGGTTTAATTCCTCCTGTTTTTTAAAAAGCCATTGTGATCTGTCACAATAACCCACAAACACCCTCAGTCCTTGTGAGCAGCCAGGGAGCTGCAACAGGCAGTCAGCTGCTGACTGAGAGCACTGAGTCAGACCAGGACCCAGTGAGAGCCACAGGTTCAACAGAGCAGGTGGTGTGTTAAAACCTTTAGAGATTTGAACGTGCTGTGGCAGGAGAGCTGCCACCACTGGCACTCCAGTGCAACCTGACTCAATGGTAAAAAATTTTGTGACTGAAAAAACCGAACAAAAAAGCCCAGAGTGAAGCTCACTGTGCAGACATACAGGTGCAGAGCCAGGCTTGGCCAGGCTGGACCCACTGCAGGTACTGATGTTGTAGAAATGGTGTCACAGAAAGAAGTTGGAGATACTGCTACAGAGCACAGACCCTTTTCCTGTAGGCCAAAATAGATCCTGTCATGGCTGAGCTCCTCCTCCTGCTGGGCACAGTAGCAATGGTCTGCAAGGAGCAGGTCGTGGAGGGGTGGCTTTCTTGAGGGCATCTCGGACAGTGTGCTTCCACACTGGTGTGTTGCAGGGCAGCAGCCTCCTTTATTTACTTCAGCCTTTACTTAGCAGCCACCACAGGTGCTTGAACACTGCCCTCAGTCCTGCACAGACCATTGGTATGCAGGGGTTAGTGAGCAGGGCCAAACCCATATGCTGGCCTGGGAAGGTGCAGGGATTTGTAAAGGAGCTGGTAGAGGCATCACCCTCAGTTTTTGCACCAAGCTGGTACACCTGTATCCAATCATGGCTCTGTGTTTAGAGACCTGGGAATCAGCAGCAGAGAGATTAAAAGCAGCATGTTTATCTGTGAAAGAACATCCCCACCCTACACCAGTGTGGTGGCTTGTGTGGGTCCCTTGCTGCAGCATGTCCATCACAGCTGGCAACTGTGGAAGCCAGCTGCATGAGCTGCCTGCTGTGCATGTGTGTGTGCAGACATCAAGTGTTGCACAGACATCAAAGCAGCCCTTTACTTGCCCTCCTGGAGTCCAGCACACAACCCACCTCCTCCACCCTGAACCCCTTTAAGGCTGAGCTCCTCTTGCCAAGGAATGAGTTTTATCTCAGGGCACATGGAACAGCTCAGGGTGGCTCTGCCATTGCCCAGTGGTGGTTGAAGCCAGGGGAATTCACCACGCCACAGTTTCAAAAAAACCCCAAACCCCTGTGTTTTGGGCCAAGGTGATGCAGGGTGGCATTGCAAAGTAGACACAGGTTGCAGCTGTGGTGGTGCACCCAGTCCTGGTGCTGCCACTCTGCATGGGAGGGTGGTGAGGGGTTTATTCCAGCAGTATGTCAACATCAACCTTTTAGACTCATGGTCAGCACATGCAGATACCACAGGGGAAAGCTAACACTGCAAATCAGCTCTGATTGCAAAAGTGGGCACTGAGGCTGGGGGTGAAGGGTGCTGCACTGGGCCGTGCAGAACAAAACCTGGCAGTACTGGTTTGCAGAAGGGCCATGGGTGATGCTGAGAGCCACGTGGGTTCCCACAGGTAAGTGGACATCGGGAGAATTATTGATGTGGTCATCACATCATCAATATTATCAATGTATGCATTAAAGGATGCATTTCCCATATGAGAATAAAGACAGAAACATTTATTCAGAGCAAACTCTGGTCAGCAAACCCTCATTTGCCACACCTCACAGGATCCTGCCCATGCTGGACTCCGGCCATCCCAGGTGTGCTCTCACCATCTGACACAGAGGAGTAGGGAACCCATGTTTGGCTGTGGTAGCCTGTGCTCTCAAACCTCAGAAACATACCCATTCCTTGTTGCAGTGTAATGTCATTTCCTGTTTCACCTATCCCAACCCCTCAGGTGTAGCAATACCTTTTCCCCTCCCCTCCCCCTTGCCTCCTTGCTAAGTGCTGTCAGTCAATCTTATCGTTCCAGCAGGGGCATCGTCTGATTGGCAAAAGTTCAAAAGATGCCCCTCATCCTGGAGGTCATTGGGTTAGCCAAGTGTCACTCGTCCCCTGAGACCCTGCCCCTCCCACCTGGTTGGTCCCATACCTGTCCCTTCCCTCCCCCCGTCCCTGGGCTTAAAAGGACCTTGTGACCATGTGGTCACTATTCTAACGGAGCTGTTACCATGATTTAGATGTCCGTGACCTTGGAATAAAATTCTGGATATAACCCTCCGTTAGAATCCTCTCCTTTCCTCTTCACCTAGCCTAAGGACTTTCACCAGAAAGTCCTGAGTTCCTACAAACCCAGTCTTGGTTCTGAGTGCCTAGCTGCAATTTCCAGCCAGCCAGAGGTATCTCTGCGGTCCTGAGTCCAAAGCCTGAGTTCCTACAAACCCAGTCTTGGTTCTGAGTGCCTAGCTGCAATTTCCAGCCAGCCAGAGGTATCTCTGCGGTGAGCACCACGGCTGCTGCCTCCGGCCAAGCAGCAAAGGCCAGAAGAGCCCAGGCACCTTCCAGCTGGAAATATTGGGATCCTATTCCAATCTTTTCACGCCCAAGCCGGCATATCGACAATTCCTCTTACCTAAAAAGTGATCCAGCTGACAGATACTTCCTGGAAGAGGCAGATTGGTGGCCTCCATGCCCCTGATATTCCCAGTGTGCTGTGGCTCACAATGCTGTGGGAGGTTTTGCTATTTGGGAAAGCCATGCAGTGATGATGAATGGCATCTCACCTTGAGGTCAGTGAGTCATGGTAGGGCCCAAGCTTTATTGTACTACACCTCTTGTCCCTGAAAGTGGCAACTCACTGACTGAGAGCAAATGCCAGAAACAAGCTTGGCTCGCTGGCCTGTGTGCTCCAGGGATGACTTAGGGGAACTGCTTTTACCTGGATTCTCTGGATGCTTGGAGGTGTCCTGTGGAGCCTCATCTTTCAAAAAATTCAGTAATTCTACCCTGGATCAGGCCTTCCTTTGTCCTTAGGCATGGGAGGGGACTCTCATGCCCCTGCCCAGTAGCCTCCTGGAGACTTCCTGGAAGATCTGGGTCCTTTGAGGCACTCAACAGTGAATTCCTTTGGGATCTTTTCGGGAGAGGGATGTCACACAGACACCAATGGCACAAATGCCTCTCACCATGGAATCCTGATGTGAGCATTACCCAGGCCTGGACTAAGCACAGGTCTAACAGCAACAGCAGAACACGGCGATGTCTGCTCTTCTTCTCATCTTCAAAGCATTTTCTGCCGGGAATTAATCCTCATACCAGGCAGGCAAGTCTCATGACTCTCGCTCCACAGAGAGGCAGAGTAAATGTGATGAAGGGTGAATCAGGTCACAGCTGCGATGAAATCACAGCAGTTCCTGCCTGCCCATCCCATGACCATTAGCCCTTATGTACTCATCCAGGAGGTAGCTGGCATGCAGGGATGTGCAGAAGCCAGCCTCTCCTCTCCAGGCAAGTTGCACAGCCTGCAGGGAGGTGCTGGGCCATGACTCACCTTTGAAAGCAGGTTCCAGTGTTAGATGAGGTCGAGGAGTCGCTGAGTGCATCCTCCAGTGACTCACTCCAAGGGTCTGGCAGTACAAGGACACCCAGTAAAGGATGCTGAAGGGCTGAGGGAGGCAGCTGTGGGCAAGGTCAGAATGCCAAACCTTTTCTTTGTTGCCTTTGAAAGTCTGAGCTTAAAATTTTAACTTTCTGGGTGGGATCTAGGCTGCTGATATTGGGGTGAGAGGGCCATTTGTGTTAGTCACTAGTGGGAACCTAAGCCAGGACACTGGCCCCAAGGGCAGCCTGCTGCTGCTCTACCTTGAGCGAGTTACCTGATCTCAGGGGGAGAAGCCTGCTCCACGCTGAAATGGGAGCAGTGCTGAGCAACAGCTTCTTGGGAACCGGAGGGAGAGGAATACAGTTTCCTGGGCAAATACTTCTAAGAGGGTTTGGTGTGAAAATAAAAAACATTGAGGAGAAGTAAAATGATGCTTCTCTAAACCTCAGTTCACAGGAATGTACCCCTAAACACACGGTGATGTGCTTAGGAAAGACAATAGAGAGGGGAAAGCCACAATAGTACTGGCAGTTCCCCATGCACAAAAGACAAACAGTGGGGTGTTGTCTGAGAGCCAGCTTCTCTGTTTGTTGTATGCAACGGGCCAGCCCATCCTCCCCCTTCCCCGTGCTGTAGGTAGATCTGAAGGAGGCAGGAGGCTGGCAGCAAATTAATGTCACCAAACCAGCTGAGAAGAGGAGCAGCCCAAGGGACTTGTATCTTGTCAATCTGGGAATTATTCCTTGCTTATAGTAAACTGTGCATGATGTAGCTGACAACAGGCTTTGGGATATGATTTCATAGAAAATATATATTTTTCCATGTGAAAGAGTGTCTCCACCCCCTGCTCACTGTATTAAGCCCAGAATTTTGCAGTCAGGAGCTGTTAGTAGCAGACATTCAGTTCCACAATGCAGAGGATATGGAGTACAGAGCTCCAGTGGGCAAGAGGCCAGTGGCATCTGAACCAGTGTGGCAGCAGTCCTGCAGATGCAGGTTTCTCTGTGGGACAACCACAAAGCAAGCCAAGAGCTGGATCAGCATCAGGGCCTCCCCAAGGTCCACAGCAGTGTGTGTGGTGCACTGCCAGTGCTGGGAAAAGCAGAAGGCACTGAAAGGCACTAAGCTCGAGGCTATCACACCTGCAGAGATCAAGTCAGCAGGGGGGTTGGCTTGGCCGGGCTTTGTAGTGCAGGTGAGGGTTGATCTCCTAGAATAAACAATGTAATTATCCTGGGGACATCAAACAGTGGCCCTGCCTTTAATCTCTTCTGTCCTCTCTGTGGCAGATCAGGGTTGTGGCTCTTACAGTAAGTCCGAAGTTTGCTCTTGATCTTGCAGTGTTTTCTGCGGCTTTTGTGGCCCCTGTGTAACAAGCATTGCTGCCTGATTGGCCACAGCCTCAGTGCACCCAATTTGGCGCACCCAAATTCTCAATTTTTTACCCCAACTGCTTCTATTCTCTGGATGCCTACTGCAGGGAGGTGGTTAATGTCAAGCACTCCCTTTTGCAGCCTTGTTGCATCTTCATTTTCCTGTCTCTTAAAGTGATTTGGAGCTTTCTCAGGTAGAAATATGGTGCAAACCAAGGGCAAGCCTGTTACAGAGGACAGATGTCCCTGGAAGGGAAGGTAGGAGCACAGATGGAGGGAATGGAGTGTGTAATTTCCACCCTTCTGTCCCTCCAGCATCTTGCAGAAAGCAGCTGTTTCCATCGTGTGAAGAGGCATCCCTAGGCGGGGCAGTTTCTGAAGGTGAGAGGTGGCCCCAGGAAAGGCCTGGGAAGATGCCAGGGCATTACAGGCATGCTGCCTGCTCCAGGCCTCCATTTAACATCGTGAGGGAGAAGATCCAAAATCCCCTTGCTGTTAGACCACACAGCACATTTACCCTCCCTCACAGGCTCTGGAAAGAGCTGTTTCTCTCACTGTGCAAGTGCACATTTCATGGTCATGCTACAGAAAGCGGTGTGGGGGAAGCAGCCCAAGAAGCTGTTTCTGGCTGGCTTTGAAGGTGCCCCTTAGCTGACCCTCTTGCCCCTTGGATGTTTCTAACCCAGAGCTACCTGTTTTACATACCAGGTCATTTTCCATATGTGAGAAAGCCCTCTCCTGCACCAGCAGGTGCTTCCATGAAAGCCAGAGTGTAACTGCTCTGTCTCAGTGAAGACCCCACAGGAGTTTCTCTGGATGCTCACCTCCATTTTGGCAGAAAGTTTCAGCCTGGGTTGCTCTACATTTTGCTTACCTCAGCACCACCTGGGCAGCGTCAGTGGGACACAGTGAGCATCCCTGCCTGAGAAAGGAGCTCTGAATAAAGCTGCTCTGAGGTAGCTGCATCTCATGGGTGGCCAGTGCCCAGTGCAGCCTCCGGAGCTGGTTGCAAGGGGCAGCAGGGTGATTTGCTGTGTAAAAACCCCGTGGTTATTAGAGAGTTCCGATCCTCCACGCTGTTGGTAGGATACACAACTTTTCCTAAACACAGCCTGTCCAGCCACATTCCTGAAGAACACATTCCTTGCCAGCGAAGCTCACCCAGAGTGTGTCCAGGAATAGCACTGCAGCTTCATGTGGGACCTCTCCCAAATGCATCTTTAATTGAATGGGGCCGCTTGGCCCATGTGCTTGAACTCAGACCAGGACCAGTATTGTAATTACTGGTCTTCTTGCCATTTCCTACCCATCTATTCTTTATCTCTTACATCTATGACTTATAAGCACCACTATTTCAGCTTTGTTTTCTGTATCACTGCCCTGTTTGGGGCTGCCCCTAGGGCAGCATGGGTGCCAGTGACTGGGGACACTGGTGGAGTCACCTTCTTGAGTTCATATAGTTAAGGCTTGCTGTTGTGCAGCCAGAGGTACTAATTTCTGTCTCTGAAGCCACATAGCTGAGATTCAGCTGGCTGTTTGTAGCCACAAAGAATGCTTTGCTGGAAGGAGAGTTTCTGGCTCTCTGATTTTTATCATAAGCCCTGTGATAGCTGGCTTTCTCTTGACAGCACCAATATCTGGAGCATAGTTTTGGGGTGAGAAGCTCAGCTTTCAGTTAAATCCAGAATGCACATTTGGAGCCCTAACAATTGCAGAGAAGATACCAAGTAACTTCCAAGCATGCTCCCATGACTCAGAAAATGCAAATTACCCCGTATTTTGGTTAAGAAGACAATCAAGAAGGAATATTATGTTTTTTAAGGCTGTGCAGTGATCCTTGATTATTTGGCACCGGCAATCTCAGGGAAAGATGCCAGTGTATCAGGCTTTTTTGTTGTGGAGAAGTTCTGGCATAATTTTGAGAACCAGGACTGCAGGGATTTAGGTGTCCTGGAACAGGTGACAAACTCTTCCTTTCACTGCTAGGCCATGCTTAGCAGGGCAGAGCTGCTCAGGGGGCCACCTCTCATGCCCAGGACCTTTCAGAGGAGCAGGTAGGAGGCAGCATACTATGCTGGGTCCTTTCTCTTGCTCTGCTTATCACTGCCCACAGACAACCTTAATGCCAGCACTCTTAATCTGAATATATACAAGTAAGATATTTTTGTAATACTTTTCTTTTTTTATGAACAATTTTCCTGAAAACTGAGCTTTTCCTTACCAGAGCTCCTGCTCAAGGTCCTTTGCACATGTGAGTTTTCCCCTTCCAGTAGGTACTGAAGACATAAGTTATGGGCTTTGGCTTCATCTCTTTCAGACTTGGTATCGCTCCAGTGCAGGCAAAGACTTTAGGGCTCAGCAGCCACAGTTTTAATACTTATTTTGTGCTTCTCTGTGCTGTGTCCAGACATAACCACAGTGGTCAACCCTTGCTTTCAACTTCCCCCTTGGTGCCTTGTGATGTGTACATGGTGCACAGGGTTCTGCAAGCATCAGACAAACAGAAATAAAAATCAGTGTTGGTTTGCCTTTTAGGAGCAACCCCTGGAGTCAACAGGCATTCACTTCTTGTAACCTTTAACTCTCACAACATGAAGGGGCTTTACAGAAGAAATAAATAGAATATCAGCTCGGGGTTCCCATGTGTTTTCCTATGAAAGCATTAAAAATCTCAACGCAGCATGAGAATGAAGCAATAAAGCATCTGGACTTTCTTGGCCAGGCACGGAGTTGAGCATGCCTGATTTTTCCACAAAGCAAGTGGATTTGCAGAGAAAAGTGCCAAGTAGTCACAGCAGTGTCACTGTTATTACAAGGATGGATTTTTCAGCACACACTGTGCTGAAGTGATGATGGGTGGCTACTGCATTTTTGAGAGCTCTTTGATTTTCTGCATGCAATGGGAACTCAATTCCTAGAAGACACTGGCAAGGGGGAGGAAGTCCAGAGATAACCCAAGAGAGATACTCTGCAAGATGTTTTTCATCAGTCCACCGCTGGTAGCTGCAAAGAAAGGGCACAATACTGATACCTGCAAAAGGAGGATTGAAATCAGAGTAAGTATTTCTTTGGCTGCAAAACATTTTCCAAGACTCAGCTAAGAAAGAGGAAGTCTTCTCCTTGTAAAATAGAAGGAAGATTTTAGTACCAGATACATCTTTATAAATACATATCTAGTGGCTTGTTTTTTAAATTTGAAAATATCCCTAAAACTGCAGGAAATAAAAAAAAAAAACCCTCTGCTGCTTTGAGGGGCTTCCCATTCAGAAGATAAGAATTATACAGCCTTGTGCTCATCTCAACACTTGAGTGATGGGCAGAAGCTTTTTTTAGAGAATATCACAGGTTCCTTTCACAAAGATCGAGGAACAAGCCATGATAATACCTCAAGGTCACAAAAAGGCCCCTTTATATTCTGCAGGGGTTCAGATGGTTGAGATTGATGGAAAAATTATTAATCTGGGCAATAAGAAAATTGTGATACAGGACTGCAGGACTCTGAATAACTCAGCAAATTCAGTGGGTTTGTAACTCAGATGTCCAAACAGGCCACCTGCATAGCTGCAACATCGATTTTGGCTTTTTATTTTGGCAAGAGCTGCTGCCCACTAAGAGCCCCTGAGCTCTGCAGAAGCAGTTAGGTGCTTTACCCAGCCATTGCAAACCGATCTTAAAGGGGAAAAAAAGTTACCTGTCATTCTTTGTTGGCTCATGGTAAGATATGTGAGCTGCCACATTACAATTAAAGGCCAGTTGAGGAGAAAATTTTGTTCCTCTGATCCAAAATGCATCACCTGGCCTAGAAGAGGACTTTTCTTCTGTTTTATGATAGCCGAGGTGCAAAATGGCCTGGGTTTAACTAGTCCCTGGGCACAAGGAGAGCTGGAGGAATGCTGTGGTTCCATGCTTCTTGTGTGCACCAGCTGTAGAGTGATGGAATCAGCCTCCCACTCAATCAGAGCACCTTAGTTCCTGGAGTCAGAAGTCTGCTCTTAGGACATTTATCCTGAATCAACTCACAGGATGGAGATTCTTACATTTCACTAACTAACTCCAAGAACAAAATTATTAGCTGAGTCTGTCCCAGCCTGCTCTTTAGGTTACAGGTTCCTGGGAGCAGGAGTAGCCTTTTTTCAGAGCTATATTCTCTAATTGGATTTCCTACTCATATTGTATTAAAAAAAGGTGAGTTCTCATAATTTTGCATTTAATTTTACGGTCCTCCTGCTCTAACTCACGAGGCATTTGCCCAGGCTAGGTGGGACACAATATCTGTATCTATCTGAGAGTTCAAAACACTCTCCTCTTCAGCTGCCAGAACAGCTAATGTGGCATCTGCAGCTGCTGTTGGCAACTTTCCCACTGATATCAGTGCAGCAGGTTTTGATCTTAAATTTGCTCTGTGTGTCCCTAAAGAATACTCCAGCTTGAAACTCTGTGGTGGTTCAAATGAGGCTTTTTGCTGATGGCTGCAGTCCCCTTCCTCCAACCCTGCTGCCTGGAAGCAGAGCTGGTGGTCAAGAAAAAAGATTTCCCAGAAGATATTGTGCTATGTATTGGAGGGTGCTGAGCACTGTGCAGTGTGTGCTGACTTTTAAAGCGTGACCACTGTAAGTTCACCAGCTGGAGCACAGGGAAGGGAAACGCTTCTGGATCCAAGTTTAGTGATCAGCTATTCCATTGAACATGAAACTCCTGTGAGTTCTTATAGCATTCATCTTTTGGCTGAATATCTGGCAAGAATTTCAGCAAAATTAATTTCAGATAATACAACTGAGGTTAACTTAATGGAGAAAAAGACTGGAAAACTTTTCTGGAAGGGGATATGTTGCATGTATCTATATATCTTTATCCATTATGGGAAGGACATTAGCTCTGGTGTGGGAGGGTAATGACAGACACATGGGCCCTGACAGAGCTCCTGTCATGTGTCTGTGGAAAATACGTATCATCCGAGGCAGTGTGCAACGTAGGAGAATTAGGAAACCTTGAAGAGGTGACAGCTGATTAAACAGCTGAAGTTTTAGATCTCTCTGAGCTATTTGATATGCAAAGATACATCATAAGACAGCTACCTTAAGCTGCCTGATACCAGTTTTTCCCCCCCTGTTCCCAGGCACTGCCTTTTACCTTGTACAAAGCTGTTACTGTTTAGTCTGTGCAGAAACAGCCTTTGTCATCATATCCTCCAGCTAAATTAGATCATTGTAGCAGTGTAGACAATACACAACCCTGCAAGCCAGAACGTAAATGTATTAATTTTCCCATAAAACTAATTTCATAATGTCTTTGGAGCAAGCATCCTTGCTGTCTTTGCTACAGAGCATTTAAGTTGAAGAAAGAAAGGGAAGGTAAATTCAACTTAAAATCTTCAGACCCAAGATTAGCCCCAAAGCATTCATGTCATCAGAGTAGGAAGCCACCTTATCTTCTGGTGTGATTTCACTGTAGCTGAATGCTTAAAGAATGACTGATACCATGAGAACATTTGATCCCTATTCAGCCTTCCCCAGTGCTGGGATTTGTGCAAGATCACAGTCAAATGTATTTCTCAGGAAGAGTCAACTGGGAATACCCCTCAACTCCCTTATCTTGATGGACCTTCAAAGCCATTCTCCATCCCAATACTCAGCCTTATCTGGATATAAACAGATATGCTCAGTGCATCTCTGGGCCATCTTCCTCACATGGTCACACTGTACCATCATCAGCTGTTTCAGCAGAAGTCAGTGTAAAACCAAAATGGCTGAAAGATTTGTAGGCTGTAAAGAAGGGACAAAATGCAAAGCACAGATGGGTGCTATTCCCAGAGAGGAGGGGAGTGCCTGGGGGGGAATTTGTGCTCTGTGTTGATCCTTCTTTACTGAGGTGTATGGGATCTGGATGAACCTTCCTGAGGGAGTCTTGGGTAAAGACTTGAGGATTTTGATGATGTCAATTGTGCTGTGAATTTGTGAGCCGCTGCCCACTGTTAGGAAAACCACAGTGCCTCTAGAAAGGGGAGCCCATTTTCTGTCCTGTCAGGGGCTGAGGTATGGAGAGCAGAGGATCCTGCCTGATCTGTCTGACTAAGCCCACATAATAGGCTTCACATCAGAGGCAGACAGTAATTGCAGTAACATGGGCTTAGTGGTGAAAGCACAGATTGCCACAGGTACACCCCAGCTGTGGAAGAGGGCATTGTCTCTTCTTATTGCTTCTCACCACATAGGACTTCATTTTATAATTTAAAATTGTAGCAATTGTGATTGGCACCATAGATCAGAACAAACAGATGAAACGAAACCTGATAGCCCCTCCCTGCTTTTTAAAATAATATTCCAAAAATATCCCTGTTTCCCAGGCACGGATATCACAAAGGGCAGAAGAGGACATCGTCTCCCAGACTTTCTCTTTCCTCCATCTGTAGCCTATGTGTTGTCTATACAATGTGCCTTAATATTTCCATCATTGACAACAGAAAGGAAAAAGGGGCATTCTCTCAGCAGGCAGAATGTCTGGCTGCAATATTTCCACCAGGAAGAGGTTAAATTCAACTGTATGCCATTTTTCATGTAGTCCCTGCTTTCCAGGGAAACTCTGGGGTTAGAAACATTAAGAGGTTGCTACAATTGTGATGTTACCTCAGTGTGCCCCAGGAGGCAGGTTTTTTGTTTCTCTGCCTTTCTGTCCTTTTCTATGGGCTGTCCTTATGAGACACTTAAAGTCTTCTGTGATGCACCAGCATCAATGACTCTCATAATACACCATCTTTCTTCTCTGGGAGGACAACTCCAGTGCTTCCTGGGGATTTTGTTCCTAACCAGTGAAATGGCTCATACAACTGGCAGCATAAAATGCATTAACAACAGGTTCCATAATGTTTACTGGGGATACTGAAAGGTAGCCCTGGAATTATGCCTCTTCACATGGAAATCTAATTTTCTGACCAACTGCCTTCATAGTTTTAATTTACTTCATCCTGCGCATGTTATCAGCAGCAGTCAGTCTGGTAGCAAGCTGTAGGTTTTTTCCCTAAAAAAAGCCCCACAGAGATTACATACAGGACTGGAACAAACCAACCTGATGCAAAAGACATTCAAAAGAACAAAAAAATGAGCCTGTACATAAAAGTTTTATAGGATGCAACTGATTCCTGCAAATAAACTGTATCAGTCAGACCATTGTTCTGGTTTGCTGGAATAACAGAGTGAGATAAAAACTCAAGTAACAGATACCACATCTGTGGCCTAGAATGTACTTCTTAGACTACAGTGTCAAAGGCAGGAGCTTATCCAGTAACAGGTTGGTATGTTCTTCTGGAAAGACGTTGCTTTTACCAGTGAACCAGAAGGACATCTTTTGTCAGAAAACACTGCTGTGAGTTTCAGAGATATTGTGTCATATCCAGTGCTCATCCCTCTGACATGTTGGACAAAAATACTCTATCCAGAATAATAAGGTAATTGTCTGCAATTTAGCATATTAAGCAATCTGGTCTTAAAAGCCATCAGAGGATGGGAGGACTTAGCCCCTATTACAGGCAAACATGGTGAGTGTTTTAGTGGTGCAGGTAGCACTAGAACTATCCCCTCTCAAAGAGATAATATTATGCCCAATACAAAATTGGCATCAATCTACTGAGACCAGTAGATTGTCTCAGTATTTAGTATTTGGAAAAGAATCCTGCTGGTCCTCCATTATATGTTCCAGACATTTTTCATTCCCTCTCAGATAAAATGCCCTGCTGATCTAATGGTAGAATTTGGCTCCCAAAGTTAGAAAGCTCCAACTGTAGCCAAAATAATATCCTAAAATAGAAAGAAAAATGAGAAAGCAGAAATGTTATTTTCCTCTTTCAAAAGTTTCAGCAAGAAGCTAGCGGTGAGAAACCACTAAAATGGCTCTCTCCCAACTACCTCTCCCAGTCTGGGCATTGCCTGAAACACTCAAAAGATCCCTTATCCTAAGGTCCAAAGGCACCTTGGTTTCATGCCTGTGTCTCCGGTGTCACTGGAAACCACCTTAAGTTAATTGAGCTCAGGATTTGGTCTTTCTGTGTGAATCAGTTCTAGGGAAGCTGACAGCTACAAATCCCTGTGTTTTTGTTCTGATGAAAACAGCCTGAAGATCTAAATTTAACATTTGGTTTCACAATGCTCATTTTTGACTGTAAGTAAAATCACCCTGGAAAAATAGCTTAGAATAGGAAGAGATATGTTTTCCGGATGTTGGAAAAGTGAATGAAAAAAAAGCAAGCATGACAAATTTATCCTCATTCACAATTTTGGTTGCTTTTTACTCTCTGCTTGGTATCTTTGGATAAATACTGTGAATAAAAATTGCACTAGTTACAGAAGGTATTCATAATTTCTGACCCCATTTCAGAGGAAGATGTAGCACATATCTGTGGTGTTTGGGTCACGGGAAACAATGCCTGCAGATCAAATCTGTGTTGTGAATGGGTTTTTTCATATGAGGAAACCAGGAAGAATATTTTCCAAGATGAAAAAGATTCTTCTTCATGCAAACATTTGTTCTGATTAATTTCTTCTTGTAGACAAATTATCCCTTTCACTTACCCTATGGTCACATTACTACACTTTAGCAATGTAAAGAGACCATGGAGTAGATGTAAATATAATTTATAGTTGAAGAATGGCATAAATCACCTGCACATTATGAGGCAATCTAGTGTAAATAAGACTGGGGCCTCTACAATGAAAATCTGCTCCCAAGAGTGACAAATGGCATTTTCTACTCAGCTTTTTGATTTAAAACAATGTCTGCTTCCAAATAAGCCCAGATGGATTCCAGAGGATGACCTGATCCTGCTCTTCCTAGTGCATTGTCAGCAGTTCACCAGGCTCTAGCCATGCAGATTCATGGAAGATGTTCATATGTCCTTGGAAACAGGATTTTTATTTGGGAACATCCTGAACCTTGGATGCCAGCAGCATTTTCTCAGTCTAGCATTAGGGAAAAAGGCATTGCACCTATAAACTGAGAGCAGCAGAGACCTTGAGCTACTTGAGAAATTACTCACAGACTTTCATAACACAGTGCCACAGCCCCCCCCAAAACAGGTGATGTGGAGAATGGACCCTCTGAGGCTCAGGGCCTGCCTTTGGCCATGTCCTGGTGATCCAGGGGGTGACAAGTGTCCCCTCTGCCTGTGCAGGTGCACATCTGCATGGACACCTTTGGGGACCTGTTGGGAAGTGGGTGCCAAGGGCACAGGTATGGTCCAGGCTGCTGTCCTGAGCTGAGTCCTGGGCCTCCCCTGTCCTGGGTTTTTGGGGATGTCTCCCAGGCTGGTAGATGCTCGAGCATGAGTTATCCTCATCTTGCAATTCCTTGGAAGCAGCTGTCCCAAAACCATCTGCCCACAGATGGGGAGTGACAGCACCTGTCCACCACCTCTGTGAGCACCTTCTCTCCTGGAGGAGCCCCTCCTGCATTGCCCAGCAGGAGAGCTGCTGGTGGGAGGGCTGGCACTGGGACATGAGGTGCCTTGGCGGGAGCTGGGTGCGGCCGGACGAGCCGCGCTCACAGCAGAGGAATGCAGAGGAATGTGAGGCACCTCCCTGGGCTGCCAGGTTGCCTGAGCAGGCTCAGCACTACTGCTGCACTGCCAGTGCATTGCTCTGCCTGCATGTGACAGGTGAACAGGCAGTGTGGCATGAGGCTGCTCTCTGCCTCTGGTGTGGCCCATCGGAGCAGCCATGGGTTGCTGCCAAGCAGGATGTCAGGATGGACAGCCCAGTCAGGTCCTTGTAGCTGTCCCACCCCCTGTTGCTCTGCTCTGAGCTGCCCTCTTACATCACATTTCTGCTTTAGTTAAGTGGTTGGTTCTCAAGACGAATACAGGAATAAAAATAACTCCTTTTCCATTGCTTCTTTACCACAATTGTGCCAATCCCTTGGACCTTTAGTTCAGAGCAGACTGCAGCTTGTCTGGTCAGCCTTGTGGCTCCCTTGAGTGTCAACCTCCTAATCCTGCCTGGCTCAATCCTGGCCCTGCTCTTTGAGCTTCACTCTGCTTTGAAAGACCTAAAAAGAGAAGGTCTTTCTTTGTTGGGCCATGGCCCTTTCCTTGGAGGACAAATTCTTCCCACTCGGAGGACTTGGTATCTGCCTTGGAGAACCCACAGGCTCAGGTTGGAGCTCCAGCCACTGGCAGCCCCAGTCTGCCAAGGACTGCAGAATTTATAGGGTCAGAAAGTCCGGAGACACTCAGCAGTGGACCTGTTGTCTTGGGTATTTCTCAGGCCATGTTGTCTACTCCTTATTCTAGAGCTACAGTTTGATTCCTCTGAACAATCTAAAGTGAGGCTGTTAATGAAATTTTAAAATATAATTTGCCATGAGGGACTCCTTAAGGTACAAGAACTGGTTTTGATGACAAAGGCCAGCTCATCAGCAGAATTGCAGAATTAATCAGTGCAGCATCAATTTAGCATCAGTAAGGCTTTGTTGATTTGCAGATGCAGAGGATTTGGCCCCAGTGCCTGGTCTATATTATTTTACAGCAGATAATGAATGCAGCATACCGTGCTTACTTTTCTTACCCTTCTCAGAAATTGCAGTTTTACTGACCTGAAATGATTTTCCCACTATTAAACTTTCAGTCAGGACATAAGTCTTTTTTAAGATGCTGAACACCACAGGATGCCCTCTCCTTGTGTGGGAACAGCTCTGCTGTACCAAGGGGAGGTGTGATCTTGACTTAGAGTGGATAGAGATTCCTTGTGGCACTGACTCATACACTGTAAATTTTTGCTCATTTTCACATCTTCCTCCTGATCCCGTTTTAGGCTGCGTTTCCATTACTCCTCCACCCTGGAGGAGGAATCCTCAGCCAACACAGCTCTAACCCGGAAACCACAGGGGATGAAAAGACCTTTCATAGCAATAATGATGCCATGTTCCTCTCCTCTGCAGCTGCATTTTGAAAACAAAGGATCAGGAGGCAAAGTCACCACCCACAAGCAGAATTTGCAGCTCTGCAGCCATCGGGGACTGGTGCAAACGGGCCTGCTGCAGATGCCAGAGAACATACTTCCTATTGACAGCAGGGAACAACAAGAACTGAAAGTATAAGCTAATCTAGGGTGAGAACAATGTCTACTTTTGCATATTTAGCAGGGATAGCCTTGGGCCATGAGCTGAGGCTTAACTTTGCCCACACCATAATTTATCTTTCATGTTTTTGTAATCAGCTGTTAGGATCAATCTATTGTAAAGACCATGTAATGTCTGCAAAATAAGGTGGTGGATGCAATTCCAGCTTGATGCCCCTTAGTAGATGCCCATGCCTGTGCACATTCCAGCTCCAATGTCCATGAAAGATTTCCCATAAAACAGATAGGAAGACACTTGGAAGTACCTCCAGTAGTTTGGTGAGTCTGTAGTTCAACACAAAGTGTAGGAAAACAGGTTGAAGGCTTTGGATTATGACTTCTTTCTACTACAGCATATTGCTAGGCCAGGTTTATCTGCATGCTCTGGGCTGAAGCACTCCTTGGGGCTTGCCTTTCCAGCATGGATAGCACTTTTGAACGGCAAAGGGTAGGTGATTGACATCAGACAGAAGGCCTGATTTCATCAAGGCTTTGGCATGCCACTTGCTGGAAAATGTATTCCAATACGTGCAACCCAGAGTTATTAAATGTGGCACTGAAAGGTGAACAAAGTTCCTGCCGAGGAACTGCCGCTCTGGACTGGTTTGGTCTCTGCTCTTACAGGCAGGTCTGATGTTAGTCATCAATAGGAAAAGGTTACTGGGACTAGGGAGGGTCTGGCTGCACGTTTTGAAAGCCCTGGGCACATGGCAGCAGTAATCTTGTAAGCTTAGTATGTTAAAATACAGCTCTTCCTTCTGTTGGGCAGCCTTCAGAACATGAATTGGAGGTAAATGATGACTGTAGTATTTTGTGGTTACTTCATGTGCCAGTGCTCGCATGACAGGTGGAATAGTGGAGAACCCAGCTCAGTGTCCATATGAGACACTGAAATGACTCTGGGAAGTCTTTCTGAGCTTCCCCAGAGACTGTTTCAAACCTTATGCTAATTGTTTTCTTCTTGACTGCTCTGAGTTCACTCCCATAGCTGCCAGGGCTTGATAATCTCTGGATCACAGTTCTCTGCTTGGGTTTCTGTCACAGTTTCTGTGTGACCTGTCCTCTGCTGGGCAGAAACTTGCAGGGTCACATGAGGTGCCTCTGCTGGGCTGGAAATGGGGATGGGTTATTTCTTCTGAGTTGAGTGGGCCCCTAAAATACAAATCTCATTTCAAGTAGCATTTGACACAGCTGAGTGCATTTGTCTTCTCCAACATGCAAACTAGAGACCAGCTATTTTCTGCTCAGCATGGAAAGGAAACAGGAGAACTGAGACAGCAACACCCACGTCTGTGAAGGTATTTAAGCACTTGCTGGGATCCATGCATCGTGGCCAAGCTGTTTGTTGATAGTAAGACATAGTCTGTGCAGCAGGTGCCTAAATCACGTTTTTCCAGCGTCCTAAGGTACAGTCTTCATCACTGTGTCATATTTCTCCCAAGTTCCTTGCAGGACCAATTATAGGAAAGGGCTGATGCTACATGTGCAGGTTCCTCTGTTTATTTTCCATGGTGCCCCATCCCTGCAGACACTTTTCCAGCCCGTGTTGTGCAGGCGTCTCAGCAGAGGTTGCTCTCAGCACCCTGCACCACTCGTTCCTTGTGGATGCCACAGAGGGACCACCTGTTACTCTAAATCTGGCAGTGTTTCCTCATCTTCTCTGCATCCCCATTTCAACTTCTGTAACTACATCTGTGTGACCTGTTTTCTCCTGCTATGTAGAAACTTGGGCAGTCACATGGGGATATGTGGGGTCACTCGTACTCCCCTGACCCCGTAAATGTAGAAGGGTTAGTTTATTTCCAGAAAGTATGGTTTACATATGGTTTTCCTTTCATTATTTTAGATGTCAGCTAGAAGGGTTCTGCTTGTTCCCTTCTGTAACAGCAAGTAAATAGCCGACCTGTTTAGAAAAACTTAACACTAGAGACCTGGAGAAATCCTTGGATGCAAGATGCATGCTGAACTGTGTGTGACCCTCTGTAGAGAAACATTAGCTTAATATATTAGTAATTGTTTTTTAGTGAAGATAAAAGAATATTAGAGAAAATATACAAGGCTTGAGGTCCAAGTTCCCTGTGCAATCCATTTCCCATTGAAATCAAATGGCCAAAATGAAGAGGTCAGCAAAAGTTTGCTTGAATTCTGACTGAGGAAAACAAAGAAAGCTCTTTGCTCACTCCAGGCAGTGCTGTTATCAAGGGGATCTGGTCACAAAGACCAAGGCAAGAGTTTTCAAAGGCAGTTGCTTGATTTGCTAGCCCCTCTTGAAGCTCACTGACTGGAGCTGCTTTTGGGAAATTGTGAAAAATGGGGAGATCCAGGAACCCCCATGCTAATTCTGGGAAACTTAGTCAAGGCCACAAGGCTGCTTTGAAGCCTTTGACCTATCTACTGTCAGGTCAAGCTGCAGGGCAAAATGTAGGAATTCTGACTTGCACGAGTGCTGATGAAGTTTATGCTGTTGAGCCTCCTGGGTTTCCAGCTTTGGCATCTTCACACTGTGTCCCCTTTTGTACTGAGACACACATGCAGAGGCCAAAGAATGAAGATGTCTCATGTTAACTGTAAGATTTCAGGCTGAGTTGAGCTTACCAAGACAGGTGGTGAGTGCAGGCACCCAAGGAATCATACTTGGAAGACAAGATTGAAGGACTCCTGCAGTTCACAAATGCTACTTGGGAACCGGATAGTCGAGTACTGCCAGTTCCTAGGATCAGCTAAAGTTAATAGAGTGATGGCAGGTGCCCAAACATCTTTGCAATCCTCCATTTGCAGAGATGTTTTCATCACAGAGCAGACAAAATAAAATGGTTTTTAAAACAACACACCCTGCAGGTCTGTCTTTGCCACTGAGTATATGAATTTTAAACAAAAAAAAAAATCCTAACAAAAAAAGGGAATGAATTAATATAAATAACGTAATTAGAAAAGCTTGAAAGCAGCAAGAATGTGTGAGACTGCAATGCATTTTTATCCTTATAAAATAAGACAGACGCTGAGAGGATGTTACAAGAAGGCGTCTCAGAAAGGCTGGTGTAAAAACATTGAAAGAACACAGAAACTAGATTTTTTCCAGGAAGACAAGCAGGGAACTGGTTCTCCAGAGCTGGGATGTAGAAATGGATGTTATGGAAATGCTGTGTTTTGGTATGATCTGAAATTGCAGACTTGGGAATTAATTGAGTGTGTGGAGTGCTCCATACATCCATACATCATTATGCTGAATTTGGAAAAAAGTTTCAGATGACCTCAGAGGGTTGATTTTCAAATCTTCAAGCTTACTTGGAGATTGCCTCCAAGAAAGAAAGCCTTTGCTTAAGTGAAAGCATCACTAGCCCATGGCCCCAATCCACCTGTAAATCCTGCTAGTGTTTGTGTCCTTTTGATAAGGTCCTGTTTTCCCCATGGATCTACAAGTCCATAGTCAGTACATCCTTGATTTCTTTGGAAAGCAGTGTTAAAACCCCTACATCTTAGGAAAAGGAGATGGGGGCTGACTTCAGCACCCCAGCCCTGTTACCTTTCCTTTTTTTTTTCCAGGGGGGGGGTGGGTAGGCTCAGTCAAAATCAGTCACATATTGTTTTCATAAGTCTTTGTGCTTGTCCAGATTAATTAATATAAGATCATAATTATATTAATTAAGAGCACTGTTTCTACAGATGTAGTTAGTTCTTAAAGAGCAAGTAGCTGCAGTAGGATTGTACAAAAGCAATCTTTGGCAATTCACAAAAGGCAGAGCTTTTTTAGGCTTTTGCAAATTCATTTGAAATGCCCTTATGGCCTTGGTATCATTGTTATTTTAATGATGTGGCATTGGAGACATGAAAGAAACAATGTTTTACCCACAATCACTCAGCAAGTCACATCCTTTCTCACTTACTGGTGATACCACATAACTGCACTGCTGATACCCACTAGCAAACTAACTCTCATTTCACCATTAGTGATAACCAAGAGGGTTTCCTCAAGTTAGATTTTAGACAAAATTCGAAGTAGGCTTTGAGCTGATTCTGCTGTGAGACGTCATCCACAGGGAAATGACATGACCAGAATGAGAAGGGGTGTGATCTACTACAGAACTGTAAGACTAACAGTTCATAATTTTTCTGTTCAAGAATGTTTACTTCATTTCATGCCACTAAAAGAGCAAAATGCTGTCCCCTTTTAATAATAAACATTATATTTCACTAAAGAAGAAGTAAGATAAGAAGTGATAAAAGAAATGCCTCTGAAAATAAGCTATTTGTTTCCTGGCAGATGCAAATCTATTCTGTCTCTCCCTGTTTCCCTGTTCAAATGCACTTGTGTGGGTCCCACCTATGCACCAGGCAAGGAGATCAAGATCTGGCTCCACAGGGATGCTTTGTACTGTCCTGAAAGCAAAACTTAATCCAGGGAGAGGTTAATGCACTCTTGAGTTAGTGGCTCCTTGATCCTTGTCTTGGACAAACTTCCTCTCATCTCCAAAGAGTTATCTGAGTAAAGATCTCAGTATTCTCCTCCCTAGAGTTTATTATGAATTTATTGAAAAAAATATAATCCCTTCAGCTATGAAAATTACCCTCATTTGTCTATAAATAGGCTTAACCTCTTAAACTGTGTCAGATGCTGCAGATTCACCAATTTGATCTAGATCTCCAGATCTTTTCTGCTCCTACAGCTCCAGGGCAAATGACTCATGCTGTTTGCAAGTGCCTATCCCACTGAGCCTGGCAGTATCAGTGTGGCTGAAGGTTTCTACTAAAACCTGGGCAGGGATTTTCTCCTCATCAAGCTGAGCTCACCAACATACTGCAGCCACAAATCAGTGTGTTGTATTTACATGAAAATCCATGCATTTGCAATAGTCCAGCCACAAATCAGTAGAGGAAAATGTGTTGTAGAATCAAACAAATATGATAAAGGCAAAATCCTATTGATCCATGTAATCATTTTCCCAGCTGCATTTTCCTTCACCAGTGGCAGTCCTAGGAAGATTGATCTGCACTACCTATTACCTTACCTTTGAAATTGCTTTGGAAATATGAAAGGGAAATGTCAAAGTATTTTCAGACAATCTAAATGGCTTTTATAGCTTGTTCCTGGAAATCATAGTTCCCTGAGCTGTCTGAATGTTTGGTCCTTACTCTATAAATCACTTGTTTTTAGAAGCAGAAGGGATCCAATTTCCCAGATGTGTGCCCATTCCTAGAGTTGTCCCACCCCTTCTTCTCCTTTTCCTGGAGAAGGGAAAAATCTTGACATGGAAAATCAGGGGAAAAAACTCTTCTTCTGGCTATGAGGTACCTGGGGATAGAAAGGTTGGTGCAGCCAGTTTTGTTCAAGTTTCCAGAAAGTCCTGGGCCTTGGCACTTATTTGATCATATTTGTGTGCTGATCTGTGGACCAGGGAGACACATGGAAGAGCTGAATTTTATTTTATTTTATTTTATTTTATTTTATTTTATTTTATTTTATTTCACTTCTACTTCAGTTATGCAGATTATAGCATAAGGTGTTGCTCTTGCCTAATGAATGAGCTGGATGCTTTGGAAGTCCAGCTGATGGTGCTTTGAGGGCCATCTGTGTCCTCAGCTCCCAGTTTCTCATAAGCTCTTTGGAGTGAGGGCCTGTGTGTTTTATGCTGCCATCACAAATAACAGACTCTCAGCTTGATATCCGTGGTCGACTGTGCATGTCACATTTCATGCCATAAAAAACATATGCACAAGGTTGGAAGGGCAAACATGCTTTTGGCTTCTCTGCCAGTTATAGTTCAGTTTGCCTGCAACCCTTCTTTCATTGTGTGTTGCTACTTTCCCCCTGAAAAAATTTCCAGAGCCCCTGGAAAAAGAAACAGGCTCTATTTACTGACATTTGTTCCAAGTTATTATGAGCAGACAACTCTTGTAGGCTATAAACAGCATCTCTCAGCCAGAGGTTTCAGTCACAACCTACCAAGCCCAAAGACTTCCTTCATTTAAAAAGGTCTGAATTAGCCATTAAATATCAGAGCATCTTGAAGAACATCCATAGGACCTCTCTGCTTTCCTCCTTGGTCAAGGTTTGAGCTGGCACTCAGTTAAGTCGCTGAGATGCCGTGGCCCTGCGTGCACACACATGGGTTAGTCCACACTGTGAATTAATTCATTAGTTAATGAATTAATTCAGCTGCAAGTTCCACTGCAAGGGAGTGCCAGGGCTGAAATGTGGCCTGAAGCACACTGAGGCATTGTTGACACAGCCTGGGTGATGAGGAGCCTTTCCATGTTTCTGCACAGGATGAACCCAGGGTCAGTGCAATGGGGAGGAATCATTCTGTGCCATCTGCTCCCTCTCTGGCAAACCTCAGTGCATGGCAGGGAGTGTCCCCCCGTGGCACACCCCCCTGTGTGTCTCCAAGGGACACAGCCCTGACAGGCTGTGGGACACAGTCATGTATGCCCTGACATGCTGGCTTCCCATTTCACATTTGCTGATGGTCCTCATGCCAGAGGCCAAGTTTACTTCACAGAGGCTATATTCTGCAGTGCTCAGGCTGTCTCTAAGATCCTACCCAGGGAATAGATAAACAGAACAATGTTTGAGCCTCTGGTACATTTTAATGTCATTTTCAGGGAAATATATGTGTCATAACAACACAAAGCAGGCATAGTTCCCTTGCTTTCAATCTGCCTGGTGCCAGGGTCCACGTCATTTCAGCATTGAAACAGATCCAGCAAGATCATGGTAACTTTGCTTTCTGAAGAAGTGCCTCTTTTGCCCCTTGGTCTGTACTTGTCTCTTGTCTTCCAGCAGTGTTCCTTACTCCTGTCAGGGAATGTCACGTACTGTTATGTTAACATCTGATTTTCACTGGAAACCCTAGGGAATTGGGCCCTTATCTCCACATACCATGCACATCAAAATAGTTTAATCAAGCCTATTAATTCCAGGCCTTGCTGCTGATCTGGATAAAACACTGCCCTTTCCCAGCACTGAAGCTTTGTAGCCAAGTTTCATATTGCAGCATTCTCTATTAAGTTTGTTCTCTGCTCCTTGGGGCTGAACACATCCCCCTGGAGTCTCCCAGGTCTTACGGAGAGGTGCCAGGGTTCAGCTCTAAGGCTCAGATTGATTTGGGCTGATTTTCCAGACCAGAAGCGTCCCATCAGTTTGAAAATTTGGACTTGAGAGTCCTGGGTGTCAATTCCTAGTGCTCTGGGCGGTCATTGCCTCATCCAAATGTTTGTTCAGGGCAACTGCAGAGCCTAGGAAGGCATCCAAGAGCAGAGAGAAAACTCAACAATGTGCCAAGACCGGGGCAAAACTCAGGGCATGTCATTACAGATGTGGCACTGGGGGATCTGAGGAGGCAGACATGCCTTTGTCCTTGTCCCAGCATGCCTGCTTTAGGGAGGGGTGGTGGGACATGGCTCATTCATCAGAAGGCACAGCCTGGTCAAGAAACAAACGTCAGAGAACTGGACATGGGAAGGTTAGATATAGGAGGATGGTTACAGGCATCTTCCTGACCAGATGAAGAAGTGGACCAGATTATTCTGCCTTTTCCCACCTCCAGCAGGGTTTTACCTCGTGGCTCACCCCTGACTCTCAAGGCAGAATTCTTCAGTTGCTGTGGAGATGCCTTGTGTTTAAAGCAGCCACGAGACATGTGCCTGTTGGGCCAGGGCTGCTCGAGATGTGCTGCTGCTTGCTTTTCTGGGAAAGGGTTCTTGCAACATGAAAGAAGTGCAGGCAAACAAAGAGCTCTGGGGAGAGAAGTGACAGGCAGCAGCTGGAGCCAGTGGGTGACTTGCAGAGTGACAGAGCAGTTGGGCTCCTCGCTACCCTGCTACTATTTTGGAAACATCAATAAACAGAAGAGGCCAGATCAATCTCTCAGGGCTCCAACACAAACCCTGAGGAGGCCTGTGGACACTGGTGGCACCAGCAGCCTGAGACATCAGCTTGTCCACAGGAACTCTGCTTCATTTGGACTGTGGGCAAACTCATTGAATTTAGCCACTGCAAACATCATTAGCAGTCCACTAATTAGCAGATCTCAGCTCCTTTGCAGGTGCAACTTTGCACTGAGGAATTCGTGCTCATTGTGCCACGGAGAATATGACTTCAGCTTCTGCCGGGGGAGGTTTCAGGCTGTTGGAAAAAAGTATGGCTGTTTATGTTTTTAAAAAGGGATTGTTTTTGCTGCTGTCAATTATTAATGGCTCTCAGGTCAGGCTAAGGAACAATGCCAGGGATAAATTACCCTGTATGCTATTCATATATGCTCTACCAATTGTTTCCTTCTCAGCTAGATGATTCACATTGCAACGAACTCCTTGGCATTTGGAAAAAGAGGACTGACAAAGAAATGAACTTAGTGTGCCCATTTATTTATGCATTGACATCTTTCCTACTTTGTCAGGTGTGTTTAATCAGAAAGAAGCAGGAAATGCATTATAAATATAAACATATTACTGCAGACGAAAAAGGCTGCCCTTGGAAAGGACTGCATTGTTTGATAAATGGTTACAGTGAAAAAACACAGGCTTAACCTACGACTCTTTGCTGAGATCAAAGCAAAGTTGCTGCCACAGGCTCCCTGTGCAGCAACTCTGGACTGCTCAGGACTCAACTCTGGGTTTGCAGCAAGGCAAGGGGAAGAAAATTGAAAAGAGAATGCAATCTCCTCCCTTCCTTTTTGCCTGAAACTTTTCCCCTAAGTTTCTAAAAAAAAAAAAAAAAACAAAGAATAAAAGTGACTCAACCATTAAATATTTGCTGTTAAAATTAATAGAATTAGTGAAGAACCCAGCTGTGAACACAATAACTAGGGTCATGTCCAAAGCCCCTTCTTGAAGCCATGGAGAGACATTGTTTTCGACAGGTTCTGACTTGGGATCCTGATGAGCCAAAACAACAATGGAGTTAGGGAATAACCCTGGGAGATTCTGGATGTCCTGCAGTCTTTCCACGTGACCTTGCCCTAACTTGCAAACATTCCTTAACAGCTGAACCCCAGTCAGTATTGTGCTGCTGCTGTGAAAAGTAAAATCCTTCTGGGCTCTGAGACCAGGAATGCTGTAGGTGAGATGCAGAAAGGATTTATTGCCCTTCTCAGTGCTGCAAGGCTGAGCCACGGCCCTGCACTTAAATAAATATAAAAACCACCAACAGACAAACTGAAAATTGTCCAGAGGAGAGCAACAAAAATGATCAGAGGTCTAGAAAACATGACTTATGAGGAAAGATTGAAAGGGCTGGGATTGTTTAGTCTACAGACTTTGAAAAATCCTAATAAATGCTAAAGATGTAAAAAATATACATCATCTAAAAGGGGTAATCGATTGCCCTTTTTCTCTGTGGCAGAAGGTACCTCACAAAGAAGATAGTATTAAAAGCTCTGAGGCCAAAACACCTCAAGTATGTTACTTGGGGAGGGATCAGAGCATCTTATGGCAGATATTCAGTGTTTTGGACAAGTACCATGAGGGACTTGGGGAGGGATCAGAGCATCTTATGGCAGATTTTCAGTGTTTTTGACAAGTACCATGAGGGACTGGGTAACTCACTATCCCATGAAACAGACTGGTTTCAGCCATGTGGTCCTATGGTTTCCTTGATCTAATGACTGTCTCAGGGCTCCTGAGGACAAGGCCTTGGAGGTGATGAACTTTTAGAGCACTCCCTGATTTGAAAAAATGTGTCAGGTGCTCAATCTTTATAGAAGTTGCAAGAAGAAATCTTTTTAAAAAGCCTCTTTTCCATGGCTTCCATGGTTATTAAATGAAGAGCAGCAAATGCCCACCTTTTCATTGGGCCATCATTGCATTGTGAAGAACCTTGCTGCTCTCACATGGGGGATTCCCATCTAGGTAAGTACTCAAATGCTTGAATATTTAGATGATCAGACCTCTGAAAAAGCATGTAAAAGTGCATCAGGTGGTGACAGCCTTGCAGATCCTGCTCCAAAATTCCCCTCCTGACAACGGGGAATGAGGTGCCTTGGCCAACCCTTGCTAAGAGTGCTTTTATAACTGTAGAGCAGTGAGGATGGTATTAGGAACTGGTCCAGGTGGTGCTCAGCACCTGATTAGAAAGGCAGCATCCTTTCTCCCCATCGTGCCCACTCAGAGGTGAGTATCCCATCCTGGAGCTGCGTGTGCTGCTCCCTACCCACGACTGAGCAACTTTGCTGTCCCTCGTCTGTCTTGGAAAGGCTCAACACTGTTTTCTGATTTCCACCCTTCTTCTTCAAAGGGCCCCAAAAGTTTTGCATCAAAACTCACCACAAGACAAAAGCCTATTAGAAACCAGGTTTTGAATTTAATGCCCAGCAAACCCAAATTCCTTGAATTATGGGCATGAGGCAAGAGGTTTGTGAAGAAAAGGAGCACAAGGCTGCAGCCAGAACAGAGCTGATCATATCCCTTGGCATCTCCAAGCACCTGGGGGTCAAGTGGGGGCTCCCCAAGAGATGGGAGGAAGATGCTGTGCTCAATCCTGACACAACCCTGCCTCTTTTTGGAACTCCCCCTTTCCTACCCAGCTCTGCAAGGTACTGCTTGGTCCCACATGAACACAGAGAAAATCACTAGTTATATGATATGGGAATTAAAAAAAAAAATCTGTTTGCTTCTAAGCATAAACCTATGACTGAGGCAATGGTTTGCAAACATGGGATTATGGCCCCAAGTCAACTTTTTTTTCCCTCAGTTTTGGGTACAGTCACGAGCCTGGCAGGAATATGTGTCAGCTAAAATGTATGGCAGCAACTGGCGTCTCCTGGAGTTTGGAGCTGAGTGGGGTCACAACAGGATGGAGTTTGGGAAGGCAGCACTGCAGGGTTAGGAATAAACATCTCCCTGGGGCAGACTTTCCATAATTGGCCATGACAAGGCCTCTTTCTCCAGAGAGCTGGAGCTGGTCTGTGAGGAAACAGGATGAATCACTGCTCCAGCTCAATTTGGCAAATGCCATGATTTCATTCTGCTCTGCACAGGGAGGAGATGATGATATAGACTGAAAGACAGAAGAGAAATCTAGCCAAAGGCTTCTGAGCTGGGAGAGGAGTTTGAGTTCCCACTCATTTTTCACAGGTTTATTCAGGCCCTTAGAAGGAAACCCTGGCAATACCCACTGGTGCAAAAGCAATTCCCTTTATCAACAAAGGGAGGGAACAATGGGGACTCCTGAACACAAAACTCATGCAAACAATAACAGCCCTTTTATTTTCCATTGTTAAACCAGCAGTTGATACTAAATACTTCCTTCCAGCCCCCTACTTTATTAACTTTTTCTGTCACTCTTCTGCTCAATTTAGGGGAGGGGATCTTAGTGTCTGGAGCTGGTTTTCTGCAACGTGGTGGTGACCACATGGCTGTGCAGCCTTTTGTGAAGAGGAAGGTTGAGCATGGTTTCCCTCATGCCATCCTATAGCCTTTGAAAAGTTTCACTTTTTTTACAAATATTAAGAAAACGGGGTGTTGTTTCTGCCAGCCTTTCTCTGGATTGTGGTCATCTGTAAAGCTCCTTGCTATCTTAGCAATCTTACCAAGCCTGGTGACCTAACAGCAGTTCACAGCCTGTTCAGTGTCTGATGATTAATCCCCTCCCTTTCAAAGTATGCACTTAGTGGCAGAACCCCACGAAAATATCAGTGGAGCAGAGCTGTTTTGCCAAGTGGCAGATTTAGACTTGCTCTTCTTGGAAAGCTGGCTTCCTGTCACTGGCTTGGTCTCATGGGCTTTTTTCCAGTGGTTTGGAGAGAGGAGAAAGGGAAAAAGGAATTGTTCCTCCCAAATACCTCTTCTCTTTTACATCCCCTTTCCTCTATGTGTCCTCTCTGCTATTCTATGTTTCAGGAACTCCATCAGCCAAAGTCATCCTAACTAAGTCCACTGCTACTCCTCATGCCAAAGGAGAAGAAAGTTCCCTGCAAAATAAGATCCCTTGAAAAAGAAGGTGCAGACAATTTTAATTTCCATCCCATCTTCTCCTGATTCTTTAGAGGCCAGGCAGATGGAACAAAATTCTTCCCTGCACTGTGAAAGAGTGTTAGCTCAGAAAAGTCAAATTTGTTTCTTGTTGCAATATGAGAGTTCAGATCAAAGCATCAGACTTTTGCCAATTTCTAATTAGCTGATAGGAACATTAAAATTTTATTTCCTATGAGCTGACTACCACAGCGAACTTAGGCATCTGCTCCTGGGCTGGCTACAAGACTGAAGCTTGGGGCTTCCTATTCTAAACACTGCCACCACTGGAAAGGAAAGCTTGGTCAGCAATGAGCAGCACAGGGCTGTGGCAGGCAGCTGAGTTTGCATGACAGCAAAGATCTACTTTCCCTGGAGATAGCAGCATCCCCCTTCACTTCTGAGGCCCATAAAAGGACAAATCCAACACTGGGTTCTTAGCCAGTATCTTTCTCCTATTTCCTCTTGAGATGCTGGGTAAGGCCTCCAGACTGGACTCAGCAGCACCACATGCAATATCAGCCAGGTGAACACAGTGTGAGCAAAGCTCATGGCCTTTCTGGCACAGGGTCTGGGAGGACTAACACCGCTGGTGCCTTCAAGGTCAGGACTTTTGTGACCCCATGAAGATCCCCCACGTGCTCTCTGCAGAATGAGGTGGGCTCTTTCTGGGAGCAAAAGCACAAAATATCAAGGAAGTACCAAGAGTTTAGAGAAGGGTAGAACAGGGGACACACTGGAGTGTCAGGCACCCATGGTCATAGAGTTTGTGTGGCAGTTTTCCCTTTGGTGTCCATGTGTCAGTCTCTGGATCATAGCAGTCCAAGGAATCCAGGTCCTTGATGGCATTGTCTGAGGTGAGACATCGTCCTCCTGTGACATACAGCTTGTTCCCAATGACAGTGGCCCCATGATGCATTCGTCTGTCCTTCATGTCTGCACATTTAACAAACTTGTTGCCTTTTGTATCATAAGCAATTGTTCTCCGGGTGTACCCTGAATGCAAAGCCAGAGGTGGAAGAGACAGATGGGAATTAAGCACTTATTGCCAGAAGAGGGAACAATAATGATATATTTCATGCTGGTCTTCAATAAAACATATTATAGTAGTACGCAATTTGGCAGAATTAAGATATCTAAACTAAGAAATGATGATGTGTCCCAGGAATGCCTGGCTATCTTCCTTTTCTGTCTGTCCTCATCCTGTCTCATAGCACCTTGGCAGACAAGGCTTGATGAGCACCATAAAGCCCATCCATCAGGTAACCAATTTGTCAAACACAGTTGGGGCTAGCAATTACCTGCACATGCCTTCAAACATATGAAAATATTTCTTTTTACCAAACAGACTCTTAGAGCTTCACTTGGAAATACAGAAACCAATGGCACGTGGGATGAGCCTTGTTGTGTTGGAGTTGTAGCTGTCTGCTGACTGAAGCTGGGTATGCAACAGCATGGTGCTACCAGTGCTCACTCCACCCCTGATGCCCTCAGCACCACATCTGTGCTGCCACCATGCCAGTGACCCACTGGACAGCTCTTTCTCTGAGGGGTGATATAACCTCGTGTCAGCTGAGAGGCCTGGTAAGAGGGCCACTGCCCTGGAGCAGTGGAGGTGTGGAAGTCTGGTACCCAGCAGGACCTTGCCCATGTAGAAAAACATCAGTGTTGTCTGAGGTGACGGCAATCTGCCTTATAGGATCCTGATCCTTATTGGACCTTTGGACTCAGCCCTCCCCTCTTCTCACTGTAGAGGACAGCAGCAGCCTCTCCCTGAGGGGTGACATCACCTTGAAGTCTTGTGCAGTTTGGGTTCAATCCTCTGCTTTGCTAAAGATACTATGTGTCTCATTTTTCCTTAAATAATTCAACACATGCTTTGTCCTGGCTGTCTGTGGTCAGGGAAAGAGGCATTAAGGACTGTAGAGGGCCCAGTTATCAATGACATGTTACACCCGACTGCCACAGGTAGAGGCTGGTCCTCAGGTTGAAAAAGACACAGAGAAGTTTCCTCTTTCCAAGTGTTTCGCACTCCTTTTGGGATATTTCACAATTACCTCCAGGAGGCAGCTAAAAGACCAACCAACACCTCATAGACCTAGAGCCCACCCATCCTAACAAGCCATCCATGGCCTTGTGGTAACCCTGCTTTCCAATCTTCCAAGTGGAGCAGACAGGGAGGACCAGGCTGTGAGTCAGGAGGGGAGGATCAGCACCCTCATGCTCCTGGCTTCCTCCCAAGAGCAGTAACTTCCATTGGCTTTTCCTAAGTTTTCTCCACTCAGGTACTGCTGCTTGCGGTAAGAAAGTGCCTCATGGAGAATTTATCTCCATTTCAATTGCCATGAGGCTCCATAAGAGAAGTGTATGAAGGGTGGGCCTTTCCTTTCCTTCCCAAGATCTGGGTGCTTTTTGAGGGAGCACCCCAAAAGGAAGACTGTGAAAACCCACAGGATCTGGGCAGGAGGAGGGAGAGGGAAGGTGAAACAGAGCCCTTACCACCTACGATGATAATCTGGTCTCCAATCACAACAGCTGGTGCACAGACATTCTTCACTACTCTGGTCTCCATACGAAACCATGTATTCCTGGAGACATGGTAAACCTGGCAAAAAATTAAAGATAATCACACAGCTGTTTATGTTTCATTTTAACTAACATCTGTAATGACAGAGGAACTTCTGGGTTTTATTTTGCTCTAATAAATACAATCCTCTGACTCAAACTGCTGGAAATCTGAGAATGTACCCACTTTTTTTCCTAATATGTCCCCTTGGAAAGCATTCTGGATCCCCAAGATTGTCTGCTGAGGAGATGCTAGCACATGCACCGAAGCAGTGTATCTGCCATATGAAAGCTTCTTGCATGGCTGTTAAATCACTGTAACTAGTTCTCCCAAAGGGCAAGTTGATTCATTTCATTTTCCAGTTATCCCGTGTATTCCTCATTAGCCGTAGCAATTTCATGGGCAAACAAACCTCAGCTTCAGCTAGCTCTGCTGGCAGCCACTGTGTTTGCCCAGCTGCTATATATATGCTAGTGACTGGTATGCACTCAGACTGGCAAAGGGACTTCGAGTGGTATCTAAGTCATCGATCTATGTGAGAAAAACAGCTGTTGCCAGATGATGATCATTCAATCATCTGCATCTGGGTGACACAAACTTTTATATAGTGTTATCTGCTTCTTAATATAGCAAATATCACCAGGGCATCTCCCCACTAACTGATAAATACATTTCCTTCCTTCTGATAATGAGGTACCATTATAAAGCATTACTCATGCCCTTGTTACCATCTTAGCTTAATGATCCTTCTTAGTTAAAACATCTTGAACAGTGAAAAACACTCATGGGAAATGAACATTTCAATGTTGCTAAAGCTTCAAATCAGATAAGTAAAAACGTAATGTATTTTTTCCTCCTGATAGAGTGCAATGGCTGAAAGGAGGCAGAGAGCCAGCAACATGTGGCAGGAGCCCCATTTTTAACACAGCTGTTTATCCCAAATGACTGTCAGTTTAAGTTCTGGCCCTTTGATGAGTGAGTATCTAATCGCTCTAACGATTGCGAGTGTTTGCGTTTGCTGCGAGAGCAGGTGCAGGCTGAGACCCTGCTCAGCGCCAAGTGAAAGCACTGATTTTGGTGAGATTGGCATGGAGCCAGGCAGGGGGTGCTGCTGCTGCCTGCCATGGCAGCACCTGTGGCAGCCCTGGCCCTGGGGCCCACCAGTGGCAAGGCTGACACCCAAAGCAGCGCCTCTGGGGATGCTGCCTGGAAAACTTTCAGAAGGGGAAAATGGAAGAGATGCAATGCTCCTTGAGGCCATGGATCAACCCATCCTGCCTCTTGCTGCAACACACAGTGACCTTTTTTGAGTGGTTTGATTTCCTCATGAAGGTGATGGACTGCTGAATAGCTTAGAAGAAATTGCCTATGACAAGCAGGACTGACCATTACCTGGATAAGCCGAACAGGGTTTTGCATTATATCTTCTCCCCCAAAGAGGTAAACCCTCTGATCTTTGGCAGCAACAGCAGGGTGAAGGACGGCAACAGGCATGTTTGCCATGCTCTCACAGGTGTTGTAGACACTATCATATCTTTCCACAGAATTCAGGATTTCCTGGTTTTCACCAATTCCACCGAATGATAAAATATAATTTTTATATGCCAGGCTTCTGTGGGAGTAACGTGGAACTAGCATGTGCTCAATCAACCTCCACTGATTAAGTTTGAGGGAATAAATGTAAATATTACCACTGACCAGACTTTTCTTATTGCTAACAGGCATCCCTCCGAGCACAAAAACATTGCTGTGTAAACTCACTGCAGAGGCTTTGTAGAGGCGCATGGGAAGTTTGGCCAGGCTCAGCCATTGGTTTGTCTTGTCATCATACAGCAACACATCCCTTGTTGTCTGCTGGCTGTCCTTCCTGCCACCAATGATGATGAGGAACTCCTGATTGGAGTACCTGCGAGGAACATGCACCATGGGCTTGATGTCAGGCGCGCTGGTGCTGTACAAGGAGAACATCTGTCTCCGGGCTGACTCCAGGATGCTCCTGCAAGTGGGTGAGGCCTGAACAAGGGAGTCATTAGCAATGAAATGGAAGAGGAAGGTTGGATGGACGTACTGAAGTCGGACCTTCTTGAACAAGTCTTGGATGTAGCCTTGTCGTGCCTGGAGGTCGTGCCGGATCCAGACCATCAGTGCTTCAAAGACCTGCTCCTCCTCCCCACAGAGTTCATCATCCCCAAGGTAATCAATGAGCTCCGTGGGACAGAGGTCCTTCAGGTCCTCAGAAGAGGCCACCAGAGGAAAACATTTCAAAGCCATAGCCTTGGCTTTCTTATTCAGGCTTTGGCAGTTCAAGATTTTTGCCAGTCTGATCATGCTCAGACAGTTGTCAGGGGTCAGCTTGTCTTGGAGGTAGGTAGAGCAGGCCTCAAACAGCTTAGTGTACTGCAGCATGGATGCAGTCTCCAAGAGGCACAAGACATTCTCAGTGGATATGAGAATCTCCCCAGTGTAAACATAAAGGATAATCTGATCCAAAATATCAGCGTTGATGCCCTTTAGAATTACTTTAGGCTGGTGACTCTCCCTGAAGTTGTTACAGAACATTGCCTTGAAGTATGGGCTGCTGGAAGCCAGCACATTTCGGTGACAGGGGATTTCAAAGCCCTCGCAGCAGAGGGCAACATCGGTCAGCATCCTGCTCTGCCGCAGAGCATTCAGCTGCCTCAGCAGTTCAGAGGAGAAGTCCTGGTCTTTGAAGAGAAACTCTTCAGTGGATCCCTCTTCCATAGCAAAATATGAGAGAGATGAATTCTGGACTTGGCAGAAAAAACCCCCAAATTCTTAGCAGCTTTTATTGAAAACTCCAGCTTCAAGGGAACAAATCAGGACTTTGATGTTGCTGTAAATATCCGTTCACTACTACACATAAAAATGGAACATGGTTTAAGCACAGTGGGAAAATAATAAAGAAGCCAAAAGGTCGCTAAGACCCTTTAAAACTTTCATAAAGTTATCAGATAGGTTGCAAGTCTGAGGTCAGCACTGCCTGTGTCGTTGGCAAGAAGCAAAAGCACTGAAGTTATCTCACTGATTTTGGATTAAAGCTGGAGGGCTGAAGCAATTGGTTTGTCCATTTCCATCATGTTGAATAAACGCACTTAGACATTTATTCACGATTTTAAAGTATTAGCAGTTTAGTAGCTTGTGCCTCTTTCCTCTAGAGTTAGTCACTCCCAAAGAATGCAAATCTGGCAGAGCTGAACTCTGCAGCAGGATGAACAGAACCCTAGAGGCTGGGAATCTGCATTAAAAGTTATTTATTAACTCTGCTTAGCTGTGTTTTTTTATATGTTAATCAGACACACAATGACTAAATTAAGTGCCAGGCAGAACAATATGATGAGTATCTACGGTCATGGCTTAACTGCTCAACCTGCAGTGGAACCGAGGGGTAGAAACGTTTACCTTCTGCTGTCCTTCACTGCATGCACTTAGTCTCTGTCGTTTATTCCCTGCTGAGTTTTTCCACAGCTAGAGCCTGGGCAAAAACCTACAAACCCACGGGAGGTTTCTTTCGGTAGGTAGGTGATCCATAGAGGGTGGTTTCTGGCCGTGTTTGTGCCGCTGCCGGGTGCGCAGGAGCGGCGGGCGCGGGCATTGTGTACATTCCTGCGCTAAGAATAGCGCGCAGCGCTCCGCGCTCTTATCGCATGTGACGCCGCCGCTGCCTTTTGCAATGACCTGGCTGCTTCTGAGCATGCCCGGGTGGTGTTTTTCTGGCAAATGTTTACATATAATAAATAGACACGGAGAGGAAAGTTCACTTATAAAAGTCCTGGCTGTCCGTTTGGAAACAGTGGCAGGGCGCTGTCCTGAAGTGCCTGGGAACTGGAGAAGCCTGTAAACAGTCTGCAATGCCTCGCACTACGCTGTCACCGGCGTTCCACGGGGAAAGGCAGAGAGGGAAGGGCTTCCAGGGACTCCATGGCATGGACCGTGTCTCCACCCTATGGAGAGATCTGGGGAGCATCAGCCTGTTGCAGTGTGGTGGGAGATGCTGATGCGCTGGGATCCCTGCATCCAGCACTGCTCCAAGGTGGGCAGGGGAAGCCCAACTACCTTCACCAAGTAGAAAGTGAAGTTCACTCTTGGAGAAGTTTATGATGCTGCTTGATATTTCATATAGAAAACACCAGGTTGGGGCCTTTTGTCTAAGGACCTCAGATCTCTGGAACCCCTAGCAAAGAGCTTCTCAATCAGATGGCTTGAGGAAGCTCAGTGTTACAGATAGGAGGACTGGAGTAGGTTGCTGCAGTGAGTAGCAAGCTGGAAACCAAGATTCCAGAGTGGCAATTCCCAGGGTGGCACAGGGCTCCCCAGGGCACACACCTTGATGGGGTCCCTCACTGCAGATGGCTGCACATGGACAAGCTAAGCTCCTTTTGCAGGCAGTGAGGTCTAGTCAATTCAACTGAGTCTGCCAAGTAATTCAGGTCACCAGTATGTGCAACCTGTACTTGGGCAGGGGAACAGCTCTCCAGGCACTGCTGGGTGTCCACAGGTACTCAGCTGCCTCAGTCACATGTAGGTGCCCATATTTAACACTCCCATGGTAGGCATCTATTATGATGAGCCTAAATCCATCCTCAGGACTGGGATCATTCAAATGCCTTGTGCCAGGGGAGGATCCTCCAGAACCCCAGCTGGTGCCCTGTCAGGGTCTTCAGCAGGTCAAGTGTGATGTGTCCCAGCTCTATACCAAATTCCTGTGTGCTTCAAGGGAATTCAAATTGGCTGCCCTTGCCTGGGTAACTGAATTGGGCTCCTCATCTCTGCTGAGATTTCTCCCTTTGTTCTAGGGTGGAGTTGAATCCAAAATGCAGTTTCTAAGCATCCCTACAACAGGGAAACACAAGGTTAAAGCAAAAGTCCTTCTCATATTTTCAAGCTTACGGGTGAGTCATGCTTGCATTTAGTCACAGCGAGGCAGACGAGCAAAAATCCTTGGGAGCCACAGTGCCCTCATGTCAACTCCTGTGCCAGGCTGGTGTTTGCAGTCCTCCACATATTTCTGCCCCTGTGTCCATGGTGCAGCAGATCACAGGGATGTGGGCAACCTCTTTCTCTAAAAATGGCAGCTTTACATCATGGGCATGCTGTACATGGCTTTTCTGACTGGTGAAATACCTGAGGGCAACCAAACCCCTGAAGGCCCAGCCCCATGTTAAAGGCAGGGTGGAGTCAGGCTGGTGTAGATTTTTGGAGGCTGCCCACATGGTCTGGGTGTGTGTTTGCAGAGAGGTGAGGGAGGGCAAGAGCACGAGCCACTGGACTTGACTCTTGCAGATGAGTCACTTTGAGGGTAAACATGGCAATCTACAGCCTTTTCCCTCTTCTCAAGTAAAGAAATGGCCCCAGAATGACGTTGGGGTGCTGGGGAAAGTGTACCCTCCCTCCCTACTCCCTGCCGCCACTAACTCACCAGCTGGACATGATCTTGCTATAAATATTTAGAGTGGCATTAAAAACCCAAAGGAGAATTTTTCTCTCTCTTTGTCCAGGGAACATTAGCTACCCAAACAAAACGCCCTCTCGCTTTCTTTCTTGCTCTGTGTGCATTTGCTCTTGTTGCAGTCCATTCTGATGATTGATGTAGCTTTATATCTCTCTTCTGGCTCTAACTCCTTGCTGCCTGTTTAGTTCTGCCTCTTCCTGGCAGTGGCTGTGGATTACTCTCTTAACCCTTTAAGAAAAAATAATGCTCTGTGACTTCATTAATGGCACTGGTTTATGGGGTTGGGGAAGGCTAGGTGGGATGTTCTTGTGCTTCAGACATTGATAAATGTGACATTTATTTAAAAGATCCCAGGCTCGATGGCTTTGCACAGTTACGCAAACCCCTGCTAGCCCAGAGTACAGAGTGTGCTGTTTAAATAGCTCATTGCTTTGGGGAGGGTGCTGATGCTCCTTGCAGAATCCCCACACAGGTCCCTGCCAATTTAGAGCCAGGGCTTCTGAGCAATAAAGCTCCTGCTGCCTGCCGTACGACTCTCTTCATTTTTTTTTCCCCAGAGATTATGGCTTCAGGCACATCTACAACCAAGTGGGCACATCAGCACTGCTTAGTTAGGGTTTTCTTTATAAATAGACTAGAAATCATTTTTCATGCCAAAGACAATATGTCCTGTATGCTCCCCACTCTATGGAGGAGGGAGGGGAGGTGGGTTACGAGCCATGCTGAGAGGGTAGACCTGTGTCTGCTGTGGGACAGCCTAAATTGTCAGATAAAATTAGCTTCTAAATGAGCTCTTGAGGCAAGTTTTCTAGGGAGGTATGCTATTGATTGAACCAGACCTGAGTGGTCTTTCTTTTGGGAAGAAAAAATTAGTGCATTACCATGAGAGTGAGATCTTGCACAGATAACGGTCTTGTCTGAACACAAATGGGGAAGTGGCCTCATTCACAGGGTATGTGACCCAGCAGCACCTTGAGATGTGATGCTTCAGGTGCCCCATAGCCTTTGATGGGCTGGAGCTATTGGGGACTGTCAAAAACTGTGGCCCTCTGTAATTGCTGCTGTACAAACTCCATCTGTGCCAATTTCTAGAAAATAGAAGCGTCTACCAAAGAACAAACATGTATACTCATCCTGCTCCTTCTGCTCTTCCTTCTTAAGTGTTTGGCATCATTCAGTTTTGGAATTGTGGTGATTGAACCTTTGATCTGACCCAGGGCAGCTCTTCTTATGTTTTAATTCAATGGGATGATGAAATGTCATGCACTAAGCAACAGAGCGGAAAAAAAGCTGTAATCTGACCAGCCAGCAGACAGGTGCACAGAGACTGGTGATGTCAGACAACTTCTAAAGCTCATATACTGATCCTATTACAATTCAGGTGAAAATGAACAAATATGGATAAAGAAAAAGGACTGCTCAAGACAGAGACTTCACTGAGCTTATTCAGCATTATGTGCAGGGTCTCAATGACCACCAGCCCCATAGTAATCAAGGGACAGAGCATCCCTTTACCCAAATTTTCAGTCTAAACTGACAGGGGACAAGAAAAAAAATTCCTTATTATGGTCTTAATAAAACTGGGAGAGGGAAGAAAATGCAGGTTTAACATTTCTCATTGTATAAAGAGACAATTACAGGGATCATAATTAATCAGATGCCATGGAGAGGATGGGAGGAGGCCTCAAACAGCAGTGGTGGCTGGTTGGGGTGGCAGCTCAGCCTAGGCTGGGAGAACATCAGCTTGCTCAGGGACCTGTTCAGATGAACTTTTGAAATCTCGAAGGATGCAAATTTCACAACCTCTCTGGACAACCTGCTTCCATATGTCTGATAGGAATTTCATCTGCTGCAATTAGTGAATGCTGTCTCTTGCCCCCAGAAAAATCTGCTAACTTTCTTCTGCTGCTGCTACTTGCCAGCTATCTGATCTTCTTCCTATTCTTTTAAGTCCAGATATCCTTATGGTCCTTCTCTCTCATTCTTCTGTAACTATTATGTTATTAATTTTCTATTTAGCAGCTCAGCAAACAAGTTTTCCCAGAATCTTATTTCCACAGCTGCCATTCACATTGATATGATACTTAATGCTGAATTAAGGCTTATTTTAAGAATCTGGGCTTGGTTGTGATTTCGTAGGCAAGGGCAACAGGCTACATCTATAGATACTGGTCTTGAGCACCTGACCTAAACTTATAAAGGCATGGGGACAAGTTTTACAGCATTGGAGTCACAGAGCAACTTCCCAACAGTCACTGTTTGCATTGTGTACAGATAGAGAGATACAGCATGTAATTCAATAATGACTTTGGCCCAGTATACGTGGGTGTGAAGATGTGTGGGCTCCTGGCTTGGTTTCAGGCCAATCTCTAATTAAAGAGTGAAAGATTAAGATGAAAGCAATTGCACTCTTCTTTAGTCAGAATGACCTACTAGTGTTAATTAAAACGGTCTTCAGGCAAAAATAAATTTGGCTGCCAAAGTTATGTGCTTCACATTAAATAAGGATGTAGCTGGTTTAAAGAGTGCTGAGCTTCTAGAGGTTTCACAGAAACCACTCATTCAGCTTTGGGCACTTTTGCTGGAATATTTTAAAACAAATCCTTTGCCTAAACCAGCTACTTCATGTGTATTTCAGACTCCCACTGGCTTTTTCTTCAAACTACACCATTTGAGAATGGGTACCTTATCTTGGTGTGAGCATGCAGTGTTCTGGAGGATAAAATATCACCCTATCATTGGACACCAAAGTATCTTCATCTATCTTTTCTATAGTCTCTGGTTACAGACCCATGGCAACAGCAACAAGAAGATACTTAGATCCTACATTGCTCTGTTCTTGCTGGGTCTGAACATTAAAATGCCTGTGATAAAGGCATTCAGGTATTCAGGATCTGCCCCGATATTTTTAGGTAGCTAGAAATGTTCCCAGAGAAGGATCAGGCCTTTAAAATGCCACAACATCCTATTACACCTGTGTGAGACACCAATCATTGTTCTTAAAAGCCACACATCTTTCCCATCTCATTTATACTGTCCCATGTTATAATCAGATGGCCAGGTGGTGCTGCTGTGACATTGATCCAGGAGGAACAAACAGGCCCAGTGCTTCAGAAATACTGTTTTCAATGGGAATAGGATGGCAGCAGTCATCCCACCTCAGAGGGCCTGAAAGACCCTTCATCATGCAGAGTGGTGGTGCACTTCAGAGGCAGAAGGGGCCTAGACAAAGAGAAACACTCAATGGACCCATCTCCTTGACCTAAATTCTTCATTCTCTTCTTCTTAGTCGTCAGGTTCTGTTATATTTTTTTTCATGTACGTCTTCTCTCGTATGATTATAAGATCTTTGGGTAATTCAGGGCGGAGGGGAACTCCAGCGGTCTCTAATTCAAGCTCCTGCTTAAAGCAGGGTGAGCCATGAGATCAGACCAGGAAATATCCCAGGATGAAGACCATGCAGCTGAGAGGCCAGTGTCTTCCTCTGTGGGAACAGCATTTCCTGCCTGACATCTACCTCACAAAAGACCCTCCTCTTCCCCTGTGATGCTCCTGCACCATATCCCAGGATGTGGTGCTGGTGGGGACTGCAAGTCTTTCTCTCCTTCATGGGATAATTTAGGAGGTGACTGCCGAGAGGGCAACTCACAGATAGGGAAATCACTCTGCCCTTCCCTGTTGACAGCAGGACTTTAATCAGAGTCTGACTTAAATCATTAATTCACAGCCCTCAGGTTGTTTAAAGAGCTGTGATAATGAGCTGAGAAGAAATTACTATTCATTGTCTCTTGGCAGGACTGTAATGGCATGACATGACATTCATTGAATTAGGAAAGAGCAGAGATAATCTTCAGAATGAGAGAAAGAGAAAATCTACCCAGAAGAAACAATGACAGAAGATTCCTCCACATATGCAAACACAAAGAGGTCAATTTATATCTAGTTTTTTCAACATGCCTTTATTGCTTAAGGGCATTTGGCAAGACAGCCATAACATAAACCTCACGTCCAACATTACTTGGCAACATATTTCCCAGCTGGAAAGAAAATAAATTGGATTTTTTCTTTGTGCTAATGCCACATTTTTGGATGGTTTTTTGGAAGCTAATCAAGAGATGGCTGCTCAGCATGCCTCTTCATTCTTGATGGGCTTTTAGTGCAAAATTGCCAGCAGTAACTTTCTGAAGTCCCCAGAGGTGTCAGAGTGGACAGCTTCAGCTAATGGCTTCTTGTACATCTGCTGAAACTTCTCCTTTATTGCTGGCAGGTCGCTCTGAGGAGACACCAAGAGCCTCTTTAGAAGGGTGGTGAATGCTTTGAGTAACCTGCCCTGCCCCTGCCAGCACCCCTGGGGTCTGATTCAAGGCCCACCACACCGAGTGGGAGTAGGAGAGGAGAACGCAGGAAGTCGAAAACTCTTGGAGAACTTTGAGCTTAACATTTGAATTCGAGGTAAGTCCATGTCAGACGGTGGTGAGGGGATGCTAACTGTGAAGAAGGCTTGCATGGAAAGTTATGCCAAGGCTGGGACAATCTCTGCCCAGTGGTGCTGTGCCAGCACAACCTTGGTACTGGAGAAACTCACACAGGAATGATGTGAGCTCCTGAGCTCATCCCCTGATGGCAAACTGGGAAAGAGGGATATCCCAGGAGTATGGCTAAAAAAGAGTGTTGTTCCACCCAGAGAAGTAATTTTCTGATTACTGCTGGGGGAGAAACAAACTCCTTATCTGGAGCTGTCCTGTAAAAAGGCACCTATAGCACAGGTCTGATCTTCATCACAGTGGGTTTTAAATGTTATAATGACTGGATTGTGTCTTAATAGAGACAATACCCTGGAGCCTAATTTTTCTCACTGTGGATCATTGAGAAATATGCTTTCCTCATGCCTGTGAAAGGCTCCTCCTCTGTGTAGATTGAAACAGCCCTGGGGTTACAACCTACACAGCTTACAAGGAATACTTAAAGATTGTGCTTAAATATCTCAAATGTCTTATGAAGTTTTGTGCTCCTAAAAATGACAGTTAACTCCTTTGGTTTTTTATTTCTCTTCCCTCCTCCCCATCTGTTTTTCCCAGCTGGAATCAGAGAAAATTTGCAACATATGTTTATAAGCAATTCTCAAATTGGAAACTGCTGTTTTATCATTAGTTAACTAGGAATTACTTCTACACATCCTGCTGGGGCCAGACCTCCCCATGGGCTGGTTTTAAGCAGGTACAGTTGACTCCACTTGAAATTGTCTACATGCTTCCTGGTTTAGTTCCTTTGAAAACAGAAATAGATGCAATATCAAAATTAGAGGTGCCTGGGTACAGAAGCAGAGTGTGACCATTGATGTCACTGGGCTGAAAAGGGTTTGCTGAGCACATGATCTACCAGGACTCACTCCATACCCTCTACATTTGTATTCTCCCAGAGCTGATGTGAGGAGTTACAGGACACAGGGTACCCTACCTCAGCCCTGGTCACAAGGATGCGAATCAAGGTCTCTTCATCAGTCCCAGCTCCTTTCATCGACTTGTGCAAAAGTGTGGCAAAGTAACCTGGGCAGTCTTTGGCACAGTTCACTAAAGAAAACAGTAAGAGGCCTCATTATACTCATGCATTTACAGTTTGTGATACAACTTGAAGCAGAATTAAATGAGTAAGAAAAGGAAAGTAGTGTTTATGCTTAGACATATGAACTGGCAGGGTTTTATTCTGAGACTGATCCCCTATCAGTATGCAAGGAGAAATCTTAGAGTCTGAATGGGGATGTCCATTTTTCCACAAGAGATTACCAGCACTGAGTACTCAGCCATTCCACAGTGAAGATGACATGAATGAGAAAGAGCATTTGCCCCCATGGGGTTCCTCTTGCCCATCCATTCTTGGGATAGCTGCTTGTTGTATTGCCCTAAATAGTTTATTTAGCCATTTACAGCTGGTCACTCTGCAGATCCCAGGAGGAAGGTCTGTGAGAGCCTAAATCCAGATGGGGAACAGTAATACCACTGAGACAGGGCACTGGTGAGACTCACTGGTAAACCAGTGAGACAGGTTTAAATACTGGTCAAAGCCAGCCCTAGTACTAAATTGCTGTCTAGGACCCTGTACATTTTTGTGGTGGCTGGCTAGCACACTTCTCATGGTGCCCAAGAATCTGCTGGAAGTTATCACCAACCACGGGTCCAGGGGATCTTGGAGGTGGCTACCCTGTGTTAGAGGGAAAAAAAAATCAGCTTTTCCTGTGGAAAGTAGCTGTGTCTGGCAAGTTTTAGTTTTAAAACCAAGGAGTCCAAATCACTACTGAAAACTGTCTCTTTTTACCCTGGCAGATATGTTAGCTCAGTTTAGGGGTAGCTCAATGGCTGTTGCCAGGCTGTGCACAGACCTCCAACAATCAATGTCAGGTGACAGCAAGAACTAGAAAAGAAAGGTCTTGAAACAATTGCTTTTTACCTAGAGTCAGATAAGCCTTCTCCAGATCTCCAGATGTTTCACTTTTAATGGATTCTTCTATGTCCTTCCCACACACCTATGAGAACAAAAAGGAGCCATAAGAGCTTCTGTCTGTACATGTCTTCCCACTGTCAAAACAGCATCAGATTCAGGACCCAATGGAAAAAGGTCAATCTAGATCCTTTAGAGCCTTTCCAAAGGAGTAATTTGAAGACAAATGAAGTTCTCCTCTGGTATAAGTGCTCACAGATGCACTGTGATCCACAAGAGAAGGTCTGTGCAGCCAGGGAAGGCCCAGTGGTTAAGGGATGGATAATCTGCATCAGGCAGTCCCAGGTATCTGACAGTTTCTAGGACAAAGAAGCTGCAGCTTCTTATTGAGTGACCCCTGGTTAGCAGAAACTGTTCAAGTTTTCTCTAGACCCTCTATCAAAGATTCTGGATGGCTCCCACATAAATAAGATAATTTTTGGAGCTTTACCAACTCTGTGAAGTTCTGTTACTTATTGTCTTTGGCTTCCCAGGCAAAGTTTACAAGCACCGCGGCTGTCCCAGAGTTTTTGTATTATTCTGTAGGGAATTGGAGAAGCAGACTGTCTCTTCAAAACAGAGTTTACCCTGACTTTTGTGAACTTCAGGAACCTCAAAGACTTTTACTTTGCTCTACTTTGCGTATCAGAATGTCCCTGCACGATTCAACACTGACTTTTAGGTCAGAGCTGGGAGACTGTGTGTACAAGGCAGCAAGGGCACCACATGAGGCTTTAGGGCTTAAGCTCTGCAAAGCACCGATCTGGTTTAGATCTTGCCCTATGTATCTCTCCAGCTGAAGAGAAGGGCATGTTTGCAAGATTTGGGCTCTAATCTTGGCCTACTTTGAGTGCAACCAGACAGGATGTGGTGGATTGGCTTGGGCAAACAGATCCTCTTGGCTTTAGGAATCAAAAGCCAGGGTAGTTTGGCTATTGAGCATTTAACTGAGCCCCCAGGGTTTGGGCCACTCCAAGGGAGAGAGTATCAGTTTGTGACTGGGTTTATTCTTCTGCAAGCAGCAGCCCCAAACTTGGATTAAGCTGCAAACGTTTTTGTAGCTATTGGTTCCTTATTATGTTGATGTTGAAACATGGCTTTGACTTAAGCTCTTTCCATCTTCAGTGCCTAAGGCTACAGTTTTCTGATGAACTCAGAGTCTTCCCAGGGAAGTTCAGGACTGTGAGCCAGAGGCTGGAGGGAGATTCTTTCCTGAGACGTCACTGCTGAGCTGCCTCCTTGCTGCTAGGAGGAGGACCTTGGATCTCCCATTGCTTTGACTTTCAGAGGTAATTTCCTAGCAAGATATCTCCATATCAGGTCAGGTTCAGACACAGGCATGAGTAAAATGTCCCTGCTGGGTGACACAGGGAAAAGTACTAAATAGCCAGGATCCTGCTGCCTCCTTTGCCTTATGCTTGGAGACAGGGGAAAGCACAGCAAAGCACCTGCACAGGCCATCTGTCCAGTGTGGGCAGAGAGGAAAAGGCTGGAGATAAACTTCTCCTCAGCCAATATGAGCGTGTTGAAGTGGTGGAACAGGAGGAGACACCTTGCCAGGCTCTGTTTAGGAGAAGGAGAAGAAAAGACCAGAAAAACAAATCCTTCTTTCAGGGCAGGAGTTTGTGAACCTGTCCCTTTGCTGCAGGAGTGGGGGTACACTGTCCTGCAGCTGTGGGAAGGAGAAGACATTGGTGACATTTATTTGGCTGAGTATTGTGTAGGTTATGAAGGGGAATGGGATCTTCACTGGCAGAAGATACAGCTTCTCCTGTAAATCACCTATTTCTGTATGCTCAGGACACAGTTGTGTAAATAAGCTTTCCAACATTCTTAAAGTGTTCAAGAAGTTACAAAATGGCAGATAAAGGATTGTCCACTCTACATAGAATCATTTAGGTTGGAAAAGGCTCTTCAGATCATTACATGTCATTGTAGGGTCTGCACCAATATGGGGGGCCTATGCAACCCCCATTGCAGAAGATAAACTCACCTTTTCATAGGCTTGAAAAGTAGCTCTCAGCTGGCTGTAGCTCCTCTTTGCTAGGACCACATTGAAAGCCAGCTCCTCTGTTCCCCAGCGGCCTTCTCCTGCCTTCAAAAGCACACATTATTTTCTGGAAGCACTTGTTCATACACAGTAGAGACCTGAAGTCAGCCACAACCCTTGATCCATCCAGCTCCAGCCCATGCTCCCCTTGCTCCTCTCTTTGTGCTGCCATTGCCCCTGTGCTTGGTTTGTTCAGTCCCCCTGAGGTAGCCCTTGCTGTGCAACACGGGGTAAAAAGGGATTTTTGCACAACTGCACTTACTTTATACAGATCTGAGGCATCTTGCTCAGCAAGCTCTGCATTGACCTGCTGGGTCTCATCTCGGGTTGCCTGCAGAAAAGGAGATAACTGTAAAGAAACACCCAACCAAGTGCTGGTTTCCTTTCAGCTCACAGATATTTGTGTATCTCTGGCCCTGACAGATTTTTGGGCTGGGGTTTTGCTGCCATCTGCTGGCACGAGCCCAGGGATGGGCACGGTGGGACCCCCTGGGTTTGCTGAACCCTTCGTGTGGGGTTTGTCCCCAGCTTTATGTGCTGTGTGCTGGGGCCTAACGAGATGGCAACGCTGCTGCCCCTGGAGCAGGAAGGGGCCCAGTAGCTGCAGTGAAGTGCTGATGGTTTTCACAGGGCTGGATATGCCCTGGTAACTGTGAAATAGTTTCCTGACTAACCTATGTACTCTGAGCATTCACCAACACTGCCATCCCTGGGAGAAATTATCGATAAAAAAAAAGCAATAAATGTATTTGCCACTCCTGAAAGTATACAGGAGGTTGGAAAGAGCTACACCAATGCTTCCCAGAATGAGAATCTAAACTGTGATGTATTTAGTGATGTGACTGTTATGTCTTTAAAGCTTCTTTTATTTATTCAGTCTTTTCATTTCCCAGGGCTGTCAGATCAGACTGACCACCACATTGCATTTCTCAATGTGCTCCTATTTTTCTTAGTTATAATGTGTCTTTATGAAGGTGTTGATTTTTTGCTTTGTTTCATGAAAAGGGTTTAAAATAAAATGTATTCTAATGGAAAATAAGCTTTTTTTGATGAATGAAAAACTAACAGAACAGCAATCTCTTTCTTAGTTGTTCTGTATCTGAATTCTGAAATCCTTAGCTGAAATGGAAATAAGATTTAGTGGTTTAGGGCAAAAATTCAGAATAACGGGGCCATGACCTCGAATGAGTATTCTAGCCTTTACCATGGTATAAATAACAGTAAAACAATCCTGTTATTTTCAAAGTATCAATATTGATAAAATGATCTGTGGTTTTATAAACAAAAAATGGTACATATTAAAAAGCCATAGATATGAAAGGCTCTTATACTGAAGAATGCCTTTGTTTATGGTAATTACCTCATTAATATATTACATATCATAACTGCATTATTATAAATGCCAGACAATACTTATTATGGTTACTCAGGGAAAAAAGGAAATATCTCTGCCAGGCAGCTGCATAAGAGGAAAGTCTCCAGCCTCACCTCTAGCACCATGACTAATATCTTCCGTAGGGAGCCACTGGTATCACTTTTAACATCAGACTCCAGATCCCTGTCAAACACTGGGAAGAAACAAAATCTATGAGAGTTAAACCAGTGAGAAAGGATTTAAATGAAGGCGTTTGAAAGATGAAGCTACTTACAACGCTTGTAGGCCTCCTTTATGTTTACGATTTCCTAGGAAAACAAAAAAATAAATAAAGTAATAATCAAATAAATAAATAAATAAAATATGTTTTATTAATTAATAAGTAAATGAGCAAACAAAACACCAGCAAGTCAGCACCATGCCTGTAGTGTGTGATGTCACTGTCACATTTTCTGAAAAATCCCCTTACCCAGGACTCTTTTCCTGGGAAGCTGAGAAGTCTCACAGAAAAAGGAAAACATTATTATCTCATTTGCTTCTCCTGTGTTTTGCTGCTTTGGAATACAGTTTATCCAGTATGTGCATTGTTTTAACTTAGTGACCAATCACAGTCAAGCTGTGTCAGTACTCTGGAAGGAGTCACAAGTTTTTCATTATTATCTGTTAGCCTTCTGTCTGTATCTTTATTCTTTAGCATAGTTTTAATATAGTATTCTTTGATATAATATAAAATCATAATATAGTAAATTAGCCTTCTAAGAACAGAGAGTCAGATTCATCATTTCCTTCCTGCCCTAAGGGACCCAGAAAATACCACAGTGTGAAGTGCAGCAACCACAGGGGAGGGAGAAGCTGTGAATTCTCAGTCCCTGTTGAGGACAGTGTTTTGAGAGGGGCCTGATTCATGCAGGTGTCCCTCTGGTTTTCCCTGCATTTAGGCGAGAGCTTACTATTTCTTTTTTTCAAAGGATCATGTTCCTGTGCCTCTGAACCACCAGAGCAGTGCCAAAGCTGCCCTTTAACACGTATCTGGGGGTTGTTCTCACTGGGGCTGCCTCCGTGCCATCCAAGGCAGGTAGGAGTAGGATAAAGGAAGGAATGTGAATTTTATTGGTCTTAACTCCTGTTGGAGTTTCAGCTCTAGTATGGCAATCTTACTGCTGCAAACACTGGCAAGAGGCATTTCAGCCACAGGAACTGGACTGATCCCTGTTCCTCATTGCAGGAATCCTGTTGGCGGCTCCTTGCCCTGCTGCCCAAGGTAGGTCCCACAAGGTGGTGCCCTGACCTTGTTGCTCCGAGTGCAGAGGATCTCAATCAGCAGCGACTCGTCTGTCCCAGCTCCCTTCATCGCCCTCCGAAGCTCTCGGGCCTCGTACTCGCAGGGCAAGTCCAGCAAAGCCAGCACAGCCTTCTCAAAATTCCCACTCAGGTCTCCCTTCAGGTCCTCTTCCATCTCCTGTGGGGACAGTCAGGAGGGTTAGTGCAAAAGCTGAGGTGAGATTAGAGGATTTCTTAATTTGTTTCAGGGAATTGAATGACTTAAAAGCTCATTCTGTGCCAAAAAAGGGACAAAACAAATTTTAAAAGGCCTTAAAATACACAGATTTTTTTTTTTTCCTACAAAATAAGATTCCTAAAAATTTTGGCTTCAGATTGACTGAAATGATTATCCAACCTTCAAATACCAGCCAATATCAGTCCAGTTATGACTCTTACTTGTGTAAACAAATGCAAAATAGTGTTTTGAAAAACTTGACAAGAGTTTACTCTCAAATAAAATACAGAAGCTTCCTCCTTTGAAAGAGCTGCCACACAGGCGATCAAACTAAAAACCTTATCTGTCAGTTTTGGTTAAAACTGACTTACTGGAAAAAGCAGCAGATTTCTGCAAGGTGCTTTTGTGCCAAGCAAACAGAATTTTTACACACACATACCCACATCAAACTTAAATCAAAATTCAGTAAGACCCTGGAGGAGAGTTGGCCTGTGCATGCTGAGGATGCCAGATGAGGGTGCATTGGAACTCCTGTCTGCACTATGGGAAGCTTGACAAGGTCAGAACACTGCATGAGAAATCCAGCTCTGTTATTCTCAAGTTCCTGCTTGTGCAAACACATGTGAACACTCAACTACTCAAGTCAGAGGCTGCCATCTGTGCTGGAGCAGTTTCAACACACACCCCACAAATGCTGCAAGTTCCTGGAGCAGCAGGAGGGAGATGGTACCACTTGTGCCTCCTTCCCAGGAGATTCAGGCTGCCCAGGAGAGCAGAAGGGTTGCTATGAGCTGATGTCACTGTGATGTTTCATGGCATTTGATAATTTCTAATGCCTATATGTATTAACTCTCATTATAGAACAACATCTATAGTATTTATGTAACCAAAATCTGTATCATGCTTGCTGTAAATTTTACATAGAGAAGGTTTCCATTAATTTTCAGTGCTGACTCTCTTATTGACAGTTATTAATGAGCAAGCAGACACTAAGAAAGTACCAGTTTAATAATAGGGTCTGCAGGATTCAGCAGTTTACTGAAACAATATTTTAGATGCTTTATTTTTCATACACACAAAATCATTAAGGCAGGGTATGCATCCTGCAGAAATTAGGTGCCCAATAAAACTTCTTAGCTTCGTAATGATGTTCTACTTCATCATTGGAATAAATCAATATTATTTCTATTAAACTCAATAAAAATAAAGTTATGTGAGATTAAATAGTTTGTCTGAATTTGCATCTGGTCTAAGTGGGACTCTGACTTATAATTTCCCTTTTACATTAACTTATTTTTTTGAATGTGCTGAAGATGAACACAAGCCGAAATATTTTCTATTTCAGATATGAATTATTTTCTAGCTCTCCCAGCTTTGATTAAAGTGCTCTGATCTGGTTAAGGCTGACTTCAAGAAGATTCTGAGGCCTAAAATTAGAAATATAATTAGTATTTTAGGAGATAAAATAAATTGCTGAATCAGAAAGTAACTGGTATCCTCCTTAAATGCACTATGCCCTTGATATTTTCAAAAGCAGGGGCCTGTAGGCTGTATTTTCAGAGGCAGTGGTTTCAGAGAGAGAGGCCACTTATTTCAAAATACCTTTCTATACAAATCCTTGTACTTCTGTTTTATTTGTTGTCTCTGCTCCGATGTTCGACTTGATAAGACTTCAATAATTTTTTTTTCATTGGTTCCTGAAAAAGAAGTTGCACATAGGTATTTTATAATCAGGAATCTAATGCAGAGGAACGAAAATGTGACCTCTAAAGAGAAAAGAATTCCTGTACATATATCCCCAGCGGTTCCACCTTTTGGATTTGTGCCATCTAAGATTCCTTTGAGGATAATTTAAACTGTTGTCAGCTACAATGTTCAATAAAATAAAATTTCACCATCTCATGCAGTTAATAGCAAAGAAACTGAGTCTTCTGTTTGAGAAGGGCAGACACTGCTCCTACAATCAGGGTTATGCCAGTGCCCACAGGCTGACATACACGTTTTTGGTGACAATGCTTGTTTGAGCAGTCCCCAGTGATCTGCCACCAGATCCAGTTTGTTATGGTATGAATGCTGTGCTGCACAACAGACTGAGGGCAGTGGGACAAGAGGCCAGGCAGGCAAGGTTGTGTTTGAATCAGCTCATTAACCTGAAGCCTGGATGTACAGCCTGTAAAAAATTGGTTTTAATTTTGGTGAATGGAGTCAGGAAAAAGGACATGGAACCAGCCTGAATAGTCTCAGTCTCTGCCAATGCTGTTTTACTTGGCAAAAATCAGAGTGAAGTGGGAGTGTGGGATGCCCAAAGAGATGCAGCTGCTGTGCTGCCCATCCCAGAGGGGAGCTGAACACACACCCCCCCTCCAGGGAAAAGCCCTCTGTCAGCTTTGAGCTCTGACTTATGCAATGGATTGAAAAAGCTTCCTAAAGGCAGTGACCTTGCTCTTGCACTTCTGCTGCCCTCTGCCATATAAACAGATGTTTGCACATAAACAGATGTTTGCACTAAACAGAGCTGCTAGAAGGCATTTGTTACAGCTAAAACGAGACAGGACCACAGTGATGATACCTGCATCTACAAAGGACACAACAGGGCAGCTGTGGCACTAACACAGGGCACAGGGCTCCTGATGCTACCTGGATGTACAAAGGACACAGCAGGGCAGCTGTGGCACCAGCACAGGGCTCCTGGTGCACTTCCATCTGAGGGCCAGCAGATGGACTCAGGTATTATTTCTTCATCACAAGAAATTGAGAATATGAGCCAGGACAGACACATGACCCAGCTTGTGATGGGCACTGCCCAAATGCCCACAGAATGGCAGACCAAAGGCATCAGGACATTTGCCAGGTCTGCTGATGCCCACACATCCTGCCGGTGGTCACTGCCCCACGCACTCCTCGAGCTCTGCCATCTGATGCCTTTGTGTGGCCATCTCTGGGCTTTGTGCTGTGCCTCATCTCAGCTTTTAGGAGCAGGAACCAACAAGGATTGCTGAGTAGCAACCAGCACAAAGGATAAAGACGCAAATTATACTGGTATTCAGCAGCAGCTGATATGTTTTCATGCCTCTGTTACCACCAGGTACATGGAGGACAACTTTAGGGCATCTTGCCCAGTTCTTCCTGCTTAGATCCAAGGCAGAAGTCATGGTCCAATTTTAGAAGGAATTGTATTCCTGTTTGCTAACATTGGGTTAAACTCTCAGTTAGGAGAGTCCTCTGGCAATTGTCATGAGAGGCTCAGTTGGTAAGACAGGAACAGTTCCTAAAACTCAACACTTCACTAGCTGATTCTGCATGTCAGCGCTATACCAGGAAGAAATGCTTAAATACATATTAACTGTGCAAATAACTAGAGTGAATTAATAACTTATTGATCTTGTGTGCTGCCTGGATGTTCTTCCTTTACTGAACATTGTCACCTCCATGGACCTTAGAATCCCATGAAATACTATGCATTCCTCACTCACATCAATGCAGTCAGGCTTACTTCAGACTGCCTCAGAAGATGGTGAGGGACAGTTATTTCCAGTTAAAAATCGCTGGTGAAGGTTGAAATCACTGTAAATTCCTTTCAGCTGATGGAGCTGCAGTGGGCTCTGATGAAATATGGAGATGATGATGTTCTTTACTGGTCCCTGGAGGCCTGAGAAAGGATATCTAACCATGACCTTAATCTGACCTGACTAGCTGGACCCTGTGACTGTCAAATTAGTCTTGGCAGCTTGATGTTCCTGCCACAGGGAACAAATACCATGTTTACCCTAATGCTCTGGAGACGTGCAATTATCAAGCTAGATCTTACCTGTCTTTGAAGAGCAGGCTGGCTTCCCTTCCCATTTATCTTCATGGGTGTGAATGTTCTTTGAGTCAGTATTTGACAGAAAGCATAAAGATTACCTAAAACTGGCTGGAACAGTTGGTTTGCCGAAGTTCATGTATATGCTTTCTATAATATTGATCTGCCCTTGGCACAAAGTCCAAAAATCTATGGAAGTCTTTCTTACCTGCTCCTTTGCAGGCACTGTGAATTTTCTTGGCATCTCGCTCTGCGTCAGAGCCGTGGTGGTGGTGCTTGTGGGCTGACTGGGAAGAGACATAGACACAGCAGAAACATGGGAAACATATGGGAAACACATGGGAAAAACATGGGAAACAATTCTGTATTAGAACGACAGCAGCTTGGGCCAGGTCATTGCTTGATCTTTGTTCACACTATCTAAACCTTGAAGTTCAGGCTGGGCTTTGCTGAAATACTCTGTCGATCCCTAGGGTTCCTGGAATGGATTCACAAATTTCTGTCACCACATAAAAACCACAGTGGTCTATACAACTTTGTCACCATATATATATATGTATGTGTGTGTATATATAGATATATATACATACACATATATGTGTATATGCATGTGTATGTTACCCTACATAACATACCACCATATGACATACATGACCTATAGAACTTTGTTCTGCCAGTTCTGGCTTATTCAAAGAATTTAAGGAAAATAACTTCATACTAGACATCTATATGCCAGATCAAATATTATTGGTTTGTACCACTTTAACAGCAGGCCAATACAAACACCTCGGCAGAATCAGGACCTATCTCTGTAGTACATTTTTAAGTACTGTGAACACTCCCAATCATCTGGATAAAAACTGCTCCTGAAAACCTTTCTTGTATTGATACATTCATGCAAACAAGATAATTGGAGATACATAATGTGATAAAGCTGGGGTTTTTTGTTGTTGCTGAGGAAGTGATTTTTGTTTATTTTTTTTATTTTGACAAAATAATACATGTGGCTACCTCAAGCTAAATGTACAGGGACAGATAATAACTCAAAGTCCACAGCCACTGCAGCAGTTTACAGCCTGACATATCAATGTAAACAGAAAACCATGCCTGCTCCTTGTGATCTGAGTTAGCTGTTAATCTCCCAAGCTGAGTCACAGGGGCTGCAATGCTGGTACACCCTCCACTCTGCTGTTTCTCAGAAAAGAGTAGAATTATCTGAGACCACAATGACAGCAACAATTTCAGCTCCTCTAACACGATTACTCAAATATTTTAAATGCCCAGACTCTAAAACAGTAGCAGAACAGAGGTTCTGGGCTCCTAAGTCAAGCAGCACAAGCCAGTATGCACACCACAGACTCGGGGTCTAGGTGGGCACTGGCAGTGCTTTGGCATTTCCATTTAAAGTGCAACACATGGATCAGGCTGCTTGCTCTGCAGGGCTGCCAGCCACTGGCACACCACTGTTAATTAAGAATTGTGATACTGCAGGGCATGGCAGTCTGCTTTTGAGCCCTTCTGAAAATGCCACCAGCCTGCTGAGGAGCAGAAGAGGTTAAATGGCTGATTAACCTCCTTGTCTCTGGGGTAGCACAGGGCAGAGGCCATTCCTGAAAGACATTTGGCACAACATCATTCTACTTGTGGAATAAAGATAATTTGGGCACATGGCTGTGGGCCATGCTCTGCCACATGCCCATCAGGCCAGACAAAAACAAATTTTATTTACAAGTATAGATACAGTCTGAAAGTCTGTTTATTGGTATGCTTCCAAAGTTTCAGGCTGCCATCTACTAGTTCTGGTGAAAGAGCTACAACTCTGGCTAAAGGAGTCCTCTGTCAAAAGGCAAAGGGTCAGCTCTCAAAGAGGAAAGCTCAAATCCAGTCCCTACACTGCTTTACCAATGTGCCTTTGTGATTGACTGAAGCCATTTAGCTACCTGGATTTTCCAATGCAGTTGGCAGCTAGGATAGGACCTACTGCTAAAGGTAGCTGAAACACAAAGTTATTTTTACAACTATAACAAGTAGTGAGGTACAATAACCATGTAATAATTTCATCTCTACAGCACAAGGTAACACTTTGATTGTCCCATCATTATGACAAATGTGGTTTTTAAAGATGTATCCTGCTGTACACTCATGCAAATTTTCCTAAACCTTTCAAACAAGATGGAAATAGTTGTATATACATAACTGATATTTTCTAGTGGAGATTTTATTTAACAGTCTTCAAATTTCCCAAGAGTTTGGGTCAAAATGGAAAGAGAAAAACACAAAGTTAGAAAGCAAATGCACTGATAGCTATTCAAAATGAATTTCAGTCACAGTTTTCTATTATGGCAGAGTGTAGGTTCTTCTTTATTGGCATCATGTCCAAAGGAAATGGACAGACAGGCTGAGAGAGCTGGGCTTGTTCAGCATGGAGAAGAGAAGGTTCCAGGGAAATACCCTTACTTTGGCTCTGTACTGTTAGTGTGCCTATGGTAGCTCTTGCTGTCTGTGTTAGGCAGCCAGTACTGAAGTTGTTCTAGAGTTGTTTGCAAAGCAAACCAAAAGGAACAAAGAAGCCAGAAGAAAAAAAGGAAAATCCTGTAGCACAAAATACAGAGAAAAGTGCTAACATATCAAATGTAGATATTTTACCACTTTGTAGTCATCCAAGTGCTATTCTAGTTTATAGACTCTCAGATTCCCTGCAACAATAAGAGTTGAGAACTGCTGCTTCACATTCACTGCCTCCTGACCTGGGACAGAAAGTGCAGTGGTGAGAAGAGAAAGGCTTCATCTGGGATTGTCTCCCACTTTTCAGACATTGAGCATGGACAGAAACACCTTCACAAACACACAAAGGCAGGAGCTGGTTTGTTCTGTGCCTTGCTTTGCCCACCAGAAGTGCTGGGCTGTGGGAATTGCCCTTCTCATGCTGGTGTTGCCTCTGCAGCTCCCACTGCCCCAACCCACTGCAGGTGCACCTGGTCATGGCCAGCCCATGGCAGGACTGGGAGAGAGTGGTTTGCTCTCTCATGCCTTGATGGCTGGTCAGTTATCCTCAGGTTTAGTGAGCCCCTCGCTCCTAGGTACGACTGGTACTGTAGGTGTTGTTTTTGTGTGGAGCACAGGTGCAGCAGGCAGGACAATGGCATCACCAGAAACTGAAATAACACTGTAGGTTTATGATTATTCATAAAGACATAAACACAGAAACATTTCAAGGCAAAAATCATGCAGGAAGGAAGGCCTGTGTCAATGTTCAGGATATGTTTGTTTTAAAGCACCAGAGGAATTTATTGAGTCAGCTCTGCTAAAGCCTCTGTCTTTAAAAAAATCACTGCAGAACATTAAATGATGCACCTGGGGGATACATTCTGGTAGTACTGTGTGTAATACCAGCATCATCTTTCTAGAGGGAAATCTGACACTGTGGTAAGTGACTGTCAAAGCCAGCTCCTGGGTCAGCTGAGAAGCACTGGCTAAAATTCACTACTTGCTGAGCCCCATCCTTGACCTTCCCACTGACACAGCTTCCCAATGCAGGAGAGGGAGAGCTGTTTCAGAGGTGTTTCAGAGACTCCTTACCCTGTGGATTTAGGCAGGTGGATTTTCCTGTAAGGGATACATGGCAAAATCTATTGATGTTTAATACCATTTGTAACCTGTAGTAATTTTTCTTCTAAAAATATGGGCAGAACCACTTTAATACAGTTATTTTTTAGAGTTAGAACTTGATTAGATTAGATTAGATTAAAACTTGATTAGATTAGATTAGTTACTGACTTAGAAGTATTCTAGCAAATTTGGTGAGAGCATGATGTGAAGTCTGAAATATCAGGTGGACAGACTGCAAACAACATTGAAGCTAGCGTGTAAGGGAACTTGCTTTCACAAACTGACCTAGCTCTATCCACTCATTAATTTAATTTTTTCTCATTCCTCTCCTATAGTTCGATATTAATTTATGTGACCAGAGTTCTGATGGTAAGAAAGATTCCTTTCTCTTCCAACATAGTTGTATTTATAGCCTGTGTCAACTTGTTTTCTCTTATTCTGAATAGTTTTTTTGTCTCACTCAAGTGTGTTCAAGACAATAACCTGTTTCCCTTGCAGTTTTGGCTAAAATTGCCAGAGATTTATTTATATTAAACTGGACAGTTTATAAAAGATCTAAAGCTAACTTGCTTTGTTCTAACTTGTTTTAAAGCACACCAAGTAGTTTTTCCTACTATAATTTATGTCTGACTTTAGGGAGCTGTAAGATGAGTTTATATTTGAAGATGGTCTGCAATGCTTAGAGACGCTTTGTAGATTTTTCTTTGATGTTTCAGCATGTGGAGCTCTTATGGAGCACAAATAAACAGTTTAGCAAAGGTCAGCAAACCCAAAAGAACGTGGTGGGGGTGGGGGAACAAGAGCTCTGATGGATTCAAGGCATCAGGAGAGGCATTGGTAGGTTGCTGCAATACATTGCAAACACTCCTAAAAATCTAGAACTTTCCTCAGGTTAAAGACAATTAAGCTTGCAGTAGATACAAAGTGCTCATCTGTCAGTAGACAAGAACAGAAGTGCTGCCATGAATATGTCAGGTAGTTTCCTGTATCGCAAAAGAGAGCAAAAGCAGCTCTCTGAAAACAGCTGATAATACAGCCTGAGCAATCACAGCTATTTTTCCATTTCCATGATCTCATGCAGATGCCACAGGGCTGCTCAGGAACAGGTTTAGGGAGTTCTGTCAGAACAATGAAAGGAGCAGCTGCTCAGGTGCTGGTCACCTGCTGCAGCTCTAACAGAGATTGATGCTGATGATGTACATGGAAAAATGCAGGCACAGACCCTTAAAGATTACTGGGAAGAGCCAGGAGGAGTGTGGCTGCTGACCAGAGCAGATGAGATCAGCTCCAGCAGCTGTAGACAAAGCTCTAAAAAGAGCTGGATTGATGCAGGTATGCTGAGCGCCTGCCCCAGTCTTCATTTTTGCCAGGTACAATTTATGTGCTTTATTTAGTGGCTGTCTAACTTCAAGCTTCTCTTTGGCTGCTGCTTAACAGAAATAAAAATTAAATCTAAAAGTGGCAGCAGACAGAAAGGGCAGACTGACCCAGCCATGCTCTTTACAGCATTAACTCATACACTTGGGTGGGATCAGGAATAACATTTAGAACAGTATTTATTTGTCTAAACATAGGTCTCTGGTGCTGTTACAGACGTCCCAGGGTAAGCTGCCTGCTGCCTGTCAGACATCAGTGGTCTCCTGTGGGTCTGCACCCATCAACCTGGTGTGAATATCTCACATACCTGAGAGCATCACCAGTGGGTACTGGGTATGGGCTACACAAACATGCCAGAGTTTTTCCACCAATTTTCTTCTTCTTCGCATATATTTAAATATGTTAAAAAATGCATTGGAGAAAAATGAGGTTTTAAAAAGAATGGCATAAACTTGTTCCATGTGCATCAACCTGAGCTTTCCTTTCTATCAAGCAGGTGAGCACCAGCAACCTCTCTGCCTGATTGCCCAGAGCTTTAGGGCTCCTGTCTGCCTGATTTTGGTTCAGCTGCTAACTACAGCTGAAACAATTCCTGTGATGGGCACAAGCACAATGGCCCAACACTGTGTGGGTTCTCTGGTGTCTTAGAAGGGTTGAGTTCATGCCTCAGTCTTTTGTTCAGGGGATTTCTAATACAGTCTCTCTGTTCTTAAGATTTACAAGAAACTTAACAGGCGCTACTAATTTGGAGATTAGCACCTTGCTAGTAAATTAATCTAAGGTTGTCGGGTGGGTTCCAACGTTTTAGCTAGGATAACAGATATATCCATATTGCAGCATCTTGGATCATCCATTCTGTTTCTTTGGGAAGCCAAGTCCCAAACAATCCATAATGTCCTAAAGGTGACGACAGGAATACCAGAAAAACAAACAAAAAAGTCAAAACAATTGAAAATCCACCCAAGCTACAGAAACTGTGGAGGTTTCTCAGTTCTCACCGTGCACAGTCACTGAGCCACCAGTTCCAAGAGCTTTGGGGAGTCTCCAGCTAATGAACCATCTCTCCAGCCAGGACTGGTCTGGGCAGAGCTTCTTATTCTTCACAGACATTTAATTATTGCTCTAGGCAATGGTTAAGTGAGTTGACACCTCAAGGTGCCTTCCAGTTCTGTGATTCCTGTCTTTATCTTTTGTGTGGAGAAGGAAATTTATTTTCTCCACGTACCAGGAAATATTCCAAACCATGTAGTCACCCTGTTAGTGTAACAAAAAGGACCAGGGTGTGCATCTCATTGGTTAAACTGTATCTAATACACTTGGGTCACAGAAGACAGCTTTTGGCAAATCAGCACCTACATGATTAATTTTTTATAAACACACATATACTCAAGATTAATTATTTATCTTGGCAGAAGTCTTTAATGAGCTATAATGAAACTGGAATCCAGGGTTAACTAGACTAACAGTAATGACTAGGGAAAAAAGAAAAGGATATGTTCTTAAATCTTGTGGTTAAAACCTTCTAGTGCATCACATGTGGTCAGGATAACATCCTGTTATCAGAAGAAACTCTGAACTCCTACTCAGAGGAGTCTTTAAGACAACCCAAACCTCATCACTCATCTCAAGCATTTCCATCCTTGGAGAATAATAAAACACAAGAACAAACATAGGAGTAGGCTGCTGCATTTGATCCTGATCTACTTCCAAAGACAGACTGAAAACGTGATACTACATTTGTACTTCTTCCATAGTCTGATTTACTAAAACAAACATTCCCAGTCACAAAAGGTTGACCTGCTGAGAAAGCTCAAGACCACCAATCAGAAAGGGCAAAAAAGCAGATAAAGCCCATTTCACTGCAGTGTGTGGGCACTCCCATGAGAAAAACTTCCAAATATTATAGCTCTTTAATATAATAGCTGAGCAAAAGAAACAAAGAGCAATTACTGGTAGGCAAGGTCAGGTCTCATCTAACTGGGAAAGGCCACTCAGAGCGAGGATATCTCATCATTAGCAGATGATGTGCTCACTATCCCCTATCATGCTTCCACCAAAGTAAGGGATTCTTCTGCAAGCTCTTCTTCAGTAAAGTTCAAGTTCTGGGGTTCAGTCATTCAGGTAGAAATTTCTCTGAAACATAAAGGCTTTAACAGGCACTAACATCTGAAAACAAACATCTACGGTGGGTTGGCAGCAGGGCTGTACCAGCAAGCACTGGGGTTTGTGCTGTGGTAATAAAAAGGTGGGGTTGACAAACACATTTTTCACAAATGAACTGCCAAAGTTCAACCTAAAGAAACATCCTTTTGTCTGCAAAGTTCCTTCTTCACCTGTTTTGTAAAACGTACCTCTCATTTTTGTTTGTTTGAGCATTTTTCTCTGTCAACCACAATATGCAGCTGAACCATTGCAAACTGCCTCCTTGCCTGCTCAGAGAATGGTATCAGTGTCTCCAAATGCCATCTGCCATCTGCCAGCCAGGCTGTCATTCTCCCAAATCCTTGTGGCTGTTCTGTGTCTAGCAGCTGCATGACAGCCACACACACTGTCAGCTTGCTTGTTCCTGATGGTTTGGTGCTATCAGGATCAAAACAATTTCTATATGAATTCTATATTGGATAATACAATATGTGTAAGTTTTATGGGTTAGTCAACAGCCTTTGCAATGACTCTGTTACTCTTTCCAATCTGAGAGGTGCAAATCTTATTTTCTACATCTTCGACTAAACCTGCAGTGACAACAAGATCCCAATAGAATCAGTCACAGTTACTTTTTCCTATTACAAACAAGTGGCAGTAGTGAAGATAATTTCTCTGACAGTTATTTAAACTGCAAAATTAAAACCCTTTTTATCCTACAAAGTCCCTCCTGTTTCTAGTAGCTGTTAACATATAATCTATGATTGTTTTTTAATCAAATTTTTTCATGCTCATCACCATGACAGAGAAACCGACAATTAAGAGAAAAAAGTGAGTTTGGGGTGGTTCTCTCATGGCTGAATTTGATAATGTCCAGTTTTAATGTTTTCAAAACTTTTTGTGGCTGATGGAACATGTTAACACAGAGGACTTTCAAAATCTGTTAGCTACTAGGGCAGCATGCAGTGGGAATGCCAAAGCTGAGGGCTCAATCCAGATGCTTAAATAGAGACACCTCTGAGATGTGTGAGAGCACCCAGCACCTGCATGGGGCTGGCAGAGGGGACATGGGGCTGACAAGGACCTGACTCACCTGGTGGGGCTGCTAAAGCCAAGGCAGGAAAGGACGCAGGAAATCTTCAAAGACACCATGCCTGTGGTTAGACATGAGTCATGCCTCATATCACTTCCCTTGATTACTTATCTTGCAAATGGAAGCCATACAAAATGCAAACAAATAGTTTTATTCACCACAGATAAATCAAGTTTTTCAAGTTGGCAATCATTCTTTGTTAAGATGGGGGCAGACTCCTTTATTTTATTGACTATTTTACTGACTTGGATAACAAAATATTTTGCCTCTTTTTTCAGCTGAGATACTTCCCCCCTGCTCTGCCAGGGGAAGCAAGTGTTCTTATGTCTTATTAAAAATTTGACACCTCACTAAGACTTATGATGAGCTAACCTTGATGGAACTGAAGTAAATTCTTGTGTATGCCAGCATGAAAGCTAATATGACTTAAGAATACCTACACAGGGCTCAAATCCATGGGCACAATCCTTGGGAACATCATGCTTACCTTTTCATGTGTTTTAAAGCTCAGTCCCCTATTTAAAGGGACAAGAACTTGAAGGATGTTGCACCCCATCAGGGAAGCCCCAAGATTACATGCTTCACCCCTTGGCCCCTTCATTGCTTCTAAAATACATCTCTGCAAGACACTCTATCTAAACACCATCTGTACATTCACAGACACACAGAAGTGCTGTTACTGTACAGACATGCATGTTTAGTGTCCAACAAACCAACTGTGCCTACAGAACTTGGAGGTTTGTGTGTCTAACACCTTTCTGCCTCAGAGGAAGGAGGTGGAGGAAGTTTCAAGACACTCCCAGATCAGCTGAGTCACCTAAAGCAGCAGTTCATACTCCACAATCAATGGGCTGTCCATTGCTTCAGCCACTAGTCATAGTCAACAATAAAGGCAGAGTAATTTTCTGGATAGCAACTGTTGAAAATTTTATATTATTTGAAAGTAGCAAAGTTCTTACTCGACATAAGTAGTTAGAGTTGTGGGGCTACAAATTGAACTTTATCTGAACCATATGGCTATTTTGTGTAAGTCAAAGATGGATTACAGAGAAATCCAGAGCGAATAATCTCATAATTAAGAACAGTACAGATAGATTGTAGTGAAATGTGAACAACCAGAACATTAGTAATACAATAGACAAAGTCAGCAGCTTAAATATAACTTAAAAATAAGTGGCTAGAGTGGACAGCCCATTGATTGTGGCAATGAACTGTGACAACCATACTCCAAAGTGGGATACAGAACTGAACAAAACCCACACCAAACTGACCTCAGGGCATGTGAAGATGACCACATAGCAAGCATTTGGTTACAAAACAGTGAACCAATATTGAGGGAGAAGACCCCTAATATTATCATTGGTCTGGAGTGTTGCATGAGAAATGGAGAGTTTAGATTGTGAGGGTTTACTTGCCAAGGGGTTTCTTTGTTCAGGGCCCCTCTTTTGAGGCACCTAAGCTTGAGCTACCAGATATCATAACTGATTTGTGCCAATACCCCACCTAATGGAGATGACAGTCTAGTGAAAAAAACTTCTTTAATCGTAAGAACAGAAGTTGGTAGAGTATATAAAAACTAGAGAGTTAAACTCTAAAACTCTAAACTCTAAAATTAGAGTCCAGATACTTTGGATTTTTTAATGTTTTTGTAAAACATAACTGCTTGACCTATTTACATAATGTAAAACATAAATGTAGCAACTCTGATATTTCAGATGGGTTCTATTTTTTTTTTTGTCACAAATGCATCATAATTTTTTCATGGGTAGACACTTGTTAACATCTACTACAGCAGCACTCACGGGACAGTCTCAGATGTAAAAGGAACAGCAAATATCCTGGATAATAAGAGACCATGGAAATGAAAAGAGTCTGCCACAGATCTTCCCCAGTGGGGGGTAGCTAAACAAGAAGTTATTTCTGTCTTCTGCTGACTGTGGGCTTATGGCCAGGGGCTGAACAAGAATCCCCTGTCCCTGAGCACTGCTCTGCCAGGGGAAGCAACAAAGAGCAATTGTGGAGCTTTGTGATGAGATAATAAAATCATGCTGTGGTAATACTTGTACTAGGGAAACATTTCTACAAGGACAGTAATGTTTAAAGAAAACAGAGAAGTCCTTGTGAGTTTTGTGAGCTTATGCCCCCGAGGGCTCCTTGGGCAGATATGTTCTCCAGGTAATACTTACTTTTTGACCTTCAAGTTGTCAAACCATATGGCCCCCAACAACCTGCCATCCCCTTATACTATAGAGTCCTCCCTGGAAGAAGGTTTCGTCTGCTTTGCAATGACAAGGTGAAAGTCAAGGGTGTTGCAGAGAATCTCAACAAATTTGAATTAAAACCAAAGAGCTCACCCCACCCAAAGGTTAATTAAACTCACAAACACCACGGAATTGTGCATAAGCAGTCTTCGTGGATTTTTGAGAGACAGAAAATTTTAAAAAATTTACACAATTTCCCATAAGTAAAAATCAGTCAAACTTTTCAAATCATAGAATGAAAGGCATTGTTGCTATTCCCAAATTGTCCCCAAAGCATCTTCCTTATAGCAGAGCAGCTATCTAGATTTCCAGGTGGATTGACTCTATTTGTGTTAAGGACATCAGCTGCACAGATAAGCTGCAAAGACTGCAAACACAGAAAATAATTAAGAGACTTTAGATCACGAAGGATGTGCAGCCAAAAACATTGATTGGAGGAAAAATTTCTGGACCAAGTTCAGGGAGCAAAAAGCAGATAAAAATATGCAGATTTGGAGTTGCAATGTTGCATCAGGTGCAGCTATTAATTGGGAGCTCAGTTTCTGAGAGAAAGGTACACTTTAGGGTTAGTTGGAAAATTGTTCTGAAAGCATTTTTTCAGTAACATTTGATACTTTTGTTCAAAGTAACGTGTTCAGGAAGATATGAATTTTGATGAAAGCTCCATTTTAAAATGAGACATTCTGACAGAGCAGAAAAGTTCAATTTTAACATCCACATAATGGAAGCTTTTCACTGGAGAATGGTTAGCTTTCAATGAGAACTGCATTTAAAAATGATAGTTAAAAAAAAGTTTTAAAACCTAAACTCATTTAACCAAATAAAATACCTCATTTGACACAGATGATTAATTTTATATTTCTCCCAGCAGAAACTATTAAATAAAAATTTAACTTCTGAAATTTCAAAGCGGATACAATTCTGTTTTTGTATTATTTGACAGAATGAAACAACTCATTTTTACCCAGCTTTCTAGCACCAGCATTGACCACAAAAGAGAAGCTGCCTCTGTGCATTGCAGAGCCTCCCAAAGCCACCATAAACCACAGCAACAGGTGCTGCAGCACCACAGTGCCCCTTGCATCCTCCACAAAAGAAGTTCTTACTGGCTCATCTGCTGACAAACTGGCAGCCCCTACGGCTGGTTTCCATCTATCCTCTGCGAGTTTGTAAGTCTGGCTCTGGAGGTTTAGAAAACATAATGTATGAGACACTCATGAGCCTGTGGTTGCAAAACATGACATTAGGAGAAACAGCAAACTGCAGCTGGAAAGCTCTGGCAAGAACTTCTATTTCATTTTCTGCTCTTCCAGAAGCAGTTCTCTGACACAGATGCAGCCATTTCTCCAAGATTACCTATAACTTTCTAGGAACAACAGAGAGATGCAATTCCCAGATGGGTCTGGACTGAATGACAGGATTCTCTTCCCGCATGGGATCACCCCTGTTCCCTCTGTAGCCAGCAGCACAACTGTGGTGTCCTCCACCCACATCCAAACCACCTAATCCAGCATGGAGCTCACTCACCTGCTAAAGCTGCCTGAGCTGCAGTGCTGTGATCATCCCTGCCATGGATACACCCCCTCTGGACAGTTTAAATGTGAATGGAGTATGTTTGCCCTGCACTGCATTCCACGTGCTGTCCACTGAAAGGATCTCCAGGGCCAGGACCCCCAGGAGATGCCTGATCTATGACATGTGTGTGTCCTGTGCAGCAGGAGCCTCCTTGGCTGTGTCTCCTGGGCACAGGTGGAACTGCTGGACACAGGCAGTGCTGCTGATCTGCTCACTCCTCTCCCCTTAGCAAACAGGCAGTCTGCAAAAAGATGGTGTGGAGATGGGACCATCATCCCACTCACAGGGAGACAAAAAGCTCCTCGGATTTGTAGCTGGAGTTTTATGCAAATGGGGTGTATGCATGGTATGGGGTGTCTTGCTCACTCTGCCAAAGAAAATGTCCTGGGGAGCTGATCCAAAAGCATCAGAACCTTGGCATGTCTCCAAGCCTTGCTGAATTTGGATTTAAGAAATAGTTACATGATAATATAAACCTTACAGAAACTCGTATTAGCCTGTATCAGCAAGCAGGCTGTCTTCTATGGATACAATCCTGCAAAACTGCACAGATTCTGCATTCAAGGAGAAAATTGACAATATTGCTTTTAAACAATATTAAATAAACAATATTAATTAATATTTAAATAAATATTTAAATAAACAATATTGCTTTTATCTACTAGTTTCAAAATTGGAGCTAAGACCCCTATCTTCCTCAGCAGAAGCTACTTAACTTGCAGAGGAACTAAATATTCAGAGCTGTCACACAGAAGTTTTTGACAATCAGGTCATTTTGATGTTAAATATCTTCATGCAGACAAATGTTACTAAAAATTGTCCCAGTCAAACCTCATACAGTAATTTGATGCCCAACATCTGGATTTTAATAAGGGGCCCTCTGTAAATACTACACTTTAAGACTACTCCTGTCCCTATTGTTCTGTGAGAAACACCCAAATTTTGAAAGTATTGGCCTTTGAGACAGGAAGTTTTTCATATTTCTTTAGGGAATTATTCAAGTGTTCAGAATGTTCCAACACAAATTTGCTAAACCAACTAAAATTAGTTTTTCCAGGACATCCTGTGCATCATTTCTTTTTCTTAAATGAAAGTGCTGCCCTGTTTAAGACACAAGGAGCTTTAAAGCACTCAGGACTTTTGTGTGGCAGTAATAATTTCATTACTCATGTACTGCTACGAAGCAATGTTACCAGCTGCATACAAGTTTGCCCCACAAAGTAGATTTTGAGTTTAAATCTTCACTTGCAGCTGTAGTAATGCCATATAAAGTGAAAATTGATAAAAATAAAACCAGGAAATCATTGCATTCTTGACAATCCAAATTAAATAACTACTTACATGTGAACTGCCCATTTTTGCTTAGCCTGAATGTGGAAGGTGCAACTTCTCTGCTCTTTGATAAAACAAGCATGCAGTTGGAAAAGATAAATACTACCTAAACCTGGGTTAATCAATAACTTCAAACATTATTTAAATTCTATTCATTGCAAGGTGGGGTGTATTCATCATTACATGGTGGCTTTATTATCCCTACTATCTAATATCACATCCTGTTGTGTCATGGAGCTGACTGCTTTCTCCCAGGAAAATCAGGATTTCACAATGTAAGCCTCAATATTATACATACTGATTTATCTGATAGTTAATACAATGATTTAAAGCATAAAAAACATTGAAGCACCCAACACAAGGTTTCCAAACAGAGAGAAAGATGCCTCCTTTGAAGGGTTTATATCTGACCTTATGGAATTTATAGTATTTAATATGCCACTGAGGGCCCTCAGCTCCTATAAAATATTTTGAACAGAATCTCACTGCTTTAATTTGGTTTGTGTGATCAGGTTTTGGTAGTCAGGGGATTTCAGGGGTGTCCTTTGTGAAAAGAGACCAGGGGTTGCCCCATGCTGGACAGAGCCAGGGCCAGCTGACTCTAAAATGAACCTTCCACAACGTTGAGCCCCACCAATGATGCTGGTAGTGCCTCTGTGATAATATATTTAACAAATGGCAAAAAATTACTGGGCAGAAGCTGTGAGAGAGGAATGAGGAAACTGAGTAGGAAACATCCCTGCAGACAACCAGGCCAGTGGAGAAGGAGGAGGAGCAGGAGGTGCTCCAGGTGCTCTTGCAGAGATTCCCCTGCAGCCCACGGAGGTCCATGGGGGAGCAGAGGTGCTCCTGCACCCCATGGTGGTCCATGGGGGAGCAGAGGTGCTCCTGCACCCCATGGTGGTCCATGGGGGAGCAGAGATGCTCCTGCAGCCCACGGAGGTCCATGGGGGAGCAGAGGTGCTCCTGCAGCCCACGGAGGTCCATGGGGGAGCAGAGGTGCTCCTGCAGCCCACGGAGGTCCATGGGGGAGCAGAGATGCTCCTGCAGCCCAGGGGGGAGCCCACATGGGAGCAGGTGGATGTGCCCTGGGGGAAGCTGCAGTCATGGAGCTGGAGCAGGCTCCTGGCAGGAATGACAGCCTGTGGAGTGGAGCCTGTGCAGACACAGGTTTTCTGCAGGACCTGAGATCCTGAGGAGGAAGGAGCAGCAGAGACAAAGGATTATGGACTGACTGAGACAACCACTGCCCATTCCCTGCACCACTCAGGGAAAGGAGTTCACCAGCTGGGAGTGAAGGAGTGAGGTTGAACCAAAGAAAAAGGGTGGGGTCAAGAAGATGTTTTTAGTTTTGTGTTTGCTTCTCACTATCCTACTCTATTTACAATTGGCAATAGAGTAAACGAATTTCCCAAAGTCAAGCCTGTTTTGCCCATGACAGTAATTGGTGAATATGCCACTGTCTTTATCTCAACCCACGAGGTTTTTTTGCCCTATTCTTTACCCTTGCTCTTTTGAGATGGGGAGGGTAGCTTGGTGGACATTTGACAGCAAGCCAAGGTCCTCCTTTAGACCTTAGGCAAGATATCCAGAGAAAAATAAGAAACCAAACCAAATACATTTGGATTTATAGCAGTTCAGGGGGGAAAAAATATCTGTGATTCTGTAAAAGGCATAAGAAAATCACTGTTACTGAAAATGGAGTAATGATTCTAGACTTTAAGTAGATTGATAAGTGTGAAGACCTACTAGCATTCAAACACACTGAAAAAAATCAGCTTTGATCACAGTGCTCAAACACAAGTAATGCAAAAATCAAATGTGATTATGAAAAAATTTATCCAGAATTCAATGATTTGTGGTAACATACCATCTCAAATGCATCATCAAGGCCTTTAATGATTTGGGAACTACTCACTTCTTTCAGAATTTTTAGCAATAAAGGCATCCCAACTGATAGGAAAGAAAATACTATAGTTAGAGGGAAAGCAGCTGCAGCGTTTGTCTGGAAACTGAGCATGAGGTCAGGGAGCACTCAAAAGCTCAAGCACAAACTGGCATTCCTACTGCTTTCACTGATGGTGAGTAAAATACAGCAGTCCAGAAGGTGTAACTAATGAAGGATTTAGAACAAGTTGATTGAGCCCTACCATACCATGCTGTGCAGGCAAATGCTCTATCTGAACTTGTAAATAGGCTATCAGTAGCAAAACTATGGGTTACTCTCTCTGATCAATTTGGTTGACTTAGCTTATATTATGGGGGTTCAAAAGCTTTGGAAGGTTACAAGAGTTAAAGATTGTATGGTACTTTTTAGCTTTGTAAGTAATAGGACTGACTCCCTGCAGAAGACCTGAGGACCATAATCCTGTACATCCCAGGCCACGACACAGGGGCACCCTGAGAATTCAGAAAGGTGAAAAGGAGATGAAATGTTATTCCAGGCAGGAAACACCACACTGCAGTGTGGAACTGGACTGGTAACCCTGCTACTCTGGAGATCATTGCTGGTGACCCCCAAGCTAGTCTTTGCTCTAAAGGTAAACACAGAACTGTTTACAGCTGATGGGTTTGAACTGAGGCTAAATGGAAGAGGCAATGAAAATCTTCAATCTACTGAAGCAAGTGAAATAGTGAAGCACTGAGGTGGAAACAGGTAAGAACTAAGTGAAGCTGAGCTTTTTGTAGAGGATTTGTGGTAGCAGTGTGCCCTCATGTATGGGCAGTGGGTGCTTTGTCTGTCAGCAAGAAGATGCAGAACTTTCCCTGAAGAAGGTGCCTGGATTTCTGTGTGACAGGGAAACACAGCTTGTGGATTACACCCATAGAATGGAAACCTTCACCAGCCTTGACCACAGAGTTGGTATGAGCTGTGAAAGGGCATTTACAGTGGTACTGGTGCCTGACCCTCCTGTTCAACTCTGCAGATCTCTGGGAAACCTGTGTGAGACTGAGAATTTTCAGAAAGAAAGACAAGCACAAGAATTCTGAACAGTATTTAGAGATTTATTCAGGTAAGTCAAAATGGGCAGAGGGTTGACCAGAGACTGATCATGCACTATTAGGGACCAAGAGATTCTCAAATGTTTACCAAGACATTCAGTAAAAGGGAAAAGCTGCTGGGAGAACTGATGCTTTCATATGTTCCCTCTGAAGAGCTATTTAAGGAATTGAAAACTGCAGTCGAAGTCCTAAATAAAAAATCCAGACAAATCAACAAATCAACAAATCAACAAATTTGCTAAAACTAGACATTCCCAATTAAATTGTCTCCAGTGTCCTTAAAGGAAGTCACTGGATAGACATTTCCAATTAAATGGGAAAATTCCCTGGGAACTATTTAATCTTAAGATCTGATCAACAGTTGCCAATTTGAGTAAGTGGATCAGGGGTGCTGCACAAATCACTCATGAGAAAGAGACAGAAATCATCTTGGACAGCAAATGTTCTTCAAATGTTGGTGAAGGTTCACATGTTGACCATGAGCTGGTCAGGCCAGCCAGGACCAGAAGGAATGTGAGCAGATCTCAGAGCAGCTGCTCAGTTCAGAGAGAGCTGTACTGATGCAGCTCAGCTCCCTCATTTTGTTGGCAGGTCCCCATCAGCCCATCAAGTTTGCTGAGCCCACTGGAAATCAATTTCTGTCTCAGGAAAAACAGGAAGTGACTAGAGGATGCCAAAATGTTACTTCTGTTTTTGAACAAGGAAGAACTGGTTGAAAATCCAGAAAGTGAAATGGAGTTATCTTGTTGCAAGAAAAAAGAATGAAAGACTTGCAATAAGGAAAAAAAGCAGACTTTAGAAAAGTCAGTGAACAAAAAGGTAATGTGGTTTGAGATGGTAATCTTGAGAATGAAGGCTGCTGAGAATAACTGGAAACAAATGTATTAAATCTCAAAAAGCAAATTTTCTCTATAGGAAGAAAAGAGAAGAGGTATAGTATAAAAAATGCTTATGAATAAGATTATTCCTACCAGAAATTAATGCCTTTAAGTAAGCAGTTGTGTGCACCAATCTGACTAGGATAAAAAAAAAAAAAAACCAAAGAAGAGAATAGTTATTATATACAGTCAGTGACAGAGGTCTATTAAGATCAAACTAGGTGCAGATATCACTGAACCAGGGTTGATTTCATATGAGTACTAGTTCAGGTCAAGGAAACATAGGTCATAAACAACTGGAGAAGGCTACACATAGTGCCCATGTTCCAGGATAAATCTGCTCATTGTTGCAATGAGCAGAACTGCCTGAAGAGTCAACTGGAGAAACTGTAAACTAAAAAACATCCTACACTATCTAAACAACATCTTATCTATCTATCTATCTATCTATCTATCATCTATCTATCCATCATCTATCTATCCATCATCTATCTATCTCCATCCTGAGGAGCAGAGCTGGGAGGGAGTGCATGTGGTTGCAGTGATAGGCTAGGATTTGAAAAAAACGATCAGCAGTGTGATCCTCAATGCTCACTTTATTTCACGTACATGATTTACACCAATGTGATTATAACTTCGAAGACCTCAACAGAAGCTGCAAGAGTTCAGACTTTTCTATGACCTTCATTTAGAAAGTGAATTTGAATCAATGGTCAGCAAATTCTCAAACTCATTAATAAACACAGAACAATTTTGCTGTATGGTACCCTTTCTGGTACTAAATTAAAATCCTGTTAAAAGTCAAGCACTTTCACTGTTCACTTCTAATCACAGGTCTGCTCAGTTACACTGCCTTTTTGAAGATCTACTCTGTGTCAATAATTTCTTTGTAATTGTCTTGCTTTTTCTTCTCTTTTGCCAGTCTATAACTGAAAAGTCTGAGGCAGACGATAGCAATATTATTACATAATATTAATTATATTAATAGACTAGCAATACTTCCTAAATTACTGTTATTTTGAGCATCTGAATTTTCAGGTTGTGGATTCTCACACCTGTGTCTTATTGAAAATATGATTCAAGTGCCTCTAACAAGAAAATTTACCTGAGAACCATCCAAGAAAAAAATTGCCCTGCCCTACTTAGAGGCGTATCTTAACTGCTGGTATCAAAAACAAACAGACAGTACCAGCCAAGGACTTGTACCATCTGGTTTATGTGGCAATGGGCAAGGTAAACCACGTTTTTTATTAATGTCTTTTCACAGCTTATTTATAAACCATTGTGGGGTGTGACACAGAAGAGCTCTTAAGAAACCCAACAACTGGCATTAAAAAGAACTGAGGGATAAGGTCAGATTTGCAGGCTGCGACTGTTCCTGGACTGAATCCCATCGGTGACATGAGCAGGAGGCCTTATTGTAGATTCTGGAGGTTGTGTGAGCTGCTCCTCCCTGCAGGGAACCCTGTGCTGGCACTGTGGGGCACATCCAGGGGCTGAGGCTTTGTGTCTCTGCAGTTACATGCCAGCGGGATCCTGAAGCTGCCAGTGATGCTGAAGAAGGAGAACTGGATCTGTAGTACTCCAGGAATTTACTCAAACATAACAGAGCACTGAGTTTCCTTCTGCTGCTACTGGTCCCATTTCAGCTGTCACCACCACTCCAAGGTCATTACTGAGAATGCAGCAAACAGCCTTGAAAAATAAACAGCACAAGGGATCAGGGTCTCACCTGCCTTTTTTTTTTTTCCTTTTTATACATAAAATTATTCACTAAAATGTTACATAGTGTTGTTATGAATAAGAAGCTTGACTGGGCCAATATTCAAGCAGCAATCAATTTATTATTTAATATGTTAAAGTATGAGCAATACAGCGCTGGGTACAGTGGGGGTTTTCCCTCCAACTGCACGCCGATAATTGATGGTTACAGGTATTTATAGGGGTATTCATCAGGTTTTTTTTCAGCAGTTTCTATTTCCAATTTTTTACTCATTAGCAGTTTTTATTACAAATTTTACATCACAATTCTATACACTATTGTGATTTTAAATTCTCAGTATGTATCTCAAAAGGAGTATCCCCAGATGGTGATGGTCCAGTTTCCGAAAAAAGAAAGATGAATCCCATCTGGTGAGGTCCAGTTCCCCAGGTGTGGGCCCACCCTTTTAATTGCAGAGACTAATCATCTCATAACAGTGATGTCCAGCTTCCCTTTGGTCAAAACCATAAATCCTTGAAGTGATGTTCATCTTCCTTTCTCAAGCTGTTTTTCTCTGCTTCAATAAGGTGTGAGATAAGCATATTTCCTTTATATATATTCTAAAGCTATAGTTTCAAGGATATAAGTAATATTCTAAAATTGTACTTCAAAAGGTTATTATTGCATAGCTCTTTATGGATTAACTGCAAGCAAAAAGCAACATCCTTAACACTTTAATTCCAATGCTCCTAATTCAACCAGGGTCAATTGCAAAGTAAAGATAGGTTAAAAGGCCTTTTTCCATGCTTTATTTTCCTCAGTTATTATTAGAATTCACAGCTCTCCCATTGTCGGGGCCCACAAATTTCGCATTCACAAATATACACATCGCCTGTTTGAACCTGACATGAAACACAGCTTTGTATTTCACAGTGTAAAAAACAGAGAGCCCTTCCCACATCAGTAATTCTCCAACAGTAAGAAAATGCTTGGCACTGATTTTGACAGAGGTAAAATTTTAAACGACCCAGAAGCACCGAGATCCTAAGGTCAGGAGGGGCACCTGCTGCTGTTTTATTTGAAGCAGTGTTTTTGGTGACACTCCACCTGCTCGGGACCCTGCACCGGGGGTGCACACTGTGTACACATCCCAGGTACACACAGGATGAGATGCTCCGGGCACTCAGGGCTGCGCACTCCAGTCCCGGCTGTGCACAGCTGCGGGAGCCCAGAGCCATGGCTCAACGCAGAGATCTCCTTCAATCAGCCCATTCCATTCCATTCCATTCCATTCCATTCCATTCCATCCCATCCCATCCCATCCCACCCCACACTGGGACAGTCTGCCCAAGGGAGGTGGTGGGAGTCACCGTCCCCGGAGGTGTTTAAAGAAAGTCTGGACGTTGTACTCAGTACTACGATCTATTTGACATCGTGGCGTTCGGCCACAGGTTGGACAAGATGATCCTGGCGTTCTTTCCAACCGAACTGATCCTATCATTCCCTGCCGGGGAATCCTCGTTTGTGCCGCTGCAGCCGTCCCGCTCCGAGCGGCCCCTCGCGTCTGCCCGGGCGCATCCCGAGCGGCACTAGGCGGACGCTGTTGTTAAACCCAACCAAGCAGGCGGCAGAGGCATTTCGGGCTCGGCTGTGTTCCCGGTTAGTGCCAGCCTGCGGTAGGTGAGGGATCGGCTGGCCGAGGCACCGGCACCGCGCCCCGAGGCTCCCGAGGCTCCCGCCCCGCCCGCGGAACTGCGTGCGCGGCGCTTCCGGGGCGGTTCGGGGCAGCGGCGCCGGGCGGGAGGCGGCGGGCGGAGGGCAGGGCAGGGCAGGCAGCGCAGGGCGGCCCCGGCCGCAGCGGCTCCTTCCCGGGGCGGGAGCGGCTCCTTCCCGGGCCGGAGCGCCTCCCGGCGGCGGGGCCCGCGGCCCGGCCTGCTCGACATGAACATCGACGTGGAGTTCCACATCCGCCACAATTACCCCTGGGCCCGGCTGCCCGCCAGCGTCAGGCAGGTGCGGGTGCCCGGCTGCCGGCCCGGGGAGCGGCGGGGGGACACGGGGCACTCGGCCCTACCTGCCCCGGGACAGGGCGGGTGGGCCCGCGGGGCGTGTGGGGCGCTCTGTGGGGACAGGAGGGTTTGGGGTGTGCACGGCCCCTCTGTGGAGAAAGGGGGCTCTGAGTGTGTGCGAGGTGTCTGTGGGGAGAAGGGGATGAGACAACGGTGTGTGCTGTGTGTGAGAGGCGGGGAGTGTACGCGTGTGTGTGTGGGGCCTCAGTGAGGAGCGGGGTACATCGGGGTGCCGCGGGGTCCCGGTGGCCAGAGGGAAATGTGGGGTCCCGCTCAGCCACCTTAGTGCAGGTGTCAAACAGCCGGGTCGGGTGTCCCTTATGTCACCCCGAGTGGGGCAGCCGGACCGGGACTGGCGCCCTCGGGAGCCTTGTGCAGCCCCGTGTTTCAGTAGGCAGAGAATTGTTTGCTGCAAGTGCCTCATGGAAAAGAAAACCTCATGAAATTTTGATTGCCTGGATTTAATGGGCCTCTGATAGCAAAGAGGAGGTATTGTTTCGAGTTGAGAGGAGGTTCTCGTTCCAAAGTCTTACACTGCTTTAAAGCAGATGCTGTTGAACAATTCCTGCTCTTGCACAGAGGAAGGGTGGAGAGGATGAGTAGTTGCTGCAGGCCACGAGTAATGCAATGTCTTGAGTTTGATATTCCAGGAGCTGTAAGAGGAGAATAAATGATGATTTTCTGTACCTGTCCAGCTGAGTGCCATATTGTTTGCTTTGTGATTCAGGATAGAAAATATACTAGTATTTATTGCATTATTTACTTTAATGTACCTTCTGGAATACTGTTTTGTCTGCTTTATTGTTAGTATAATCCTTAATATTTTTGTCCTTTGAGGAAACACTTGGCTCCCTCTTTGGATATTTAATTGATTCCAGACCTTGTCTCTGATATCAGGTGTTGCTTTTCTAATACCTGATTCTGCAGTTTGTGTGCAGCTTATCCCACATGTTCAGTAAAGAGATCTTTTTTGTCAAAGCATCTCTTTTAATATAAGCATCAATGAAGGAGTCAGGAGAGGCAAGAAAAAAACCAAACAACCCAGATCACTTGTTGCAGATGCAGAGTAGAAGAGTAATTTGGGGAATATTGAGGGGATAGTTCTTGAAATAAGGCATCTGAAGCATGAGCCAAAGTTCTCTTTTTATCTTCTTTCATGGTAGTCAAGTAATGTGCTGTGCTTGTTCCTTAATCTCGTGACCCAGGATCACTTGATAGTTTAACTTCCGCAAAGCTGCAACTTGAGCTGTTTCACCTTTTTTTTTTTTTTTTGATGTTAAAAGTTTCTTAGGTGCAGTAAATAAAGCTTCACATCATTCACCATGCTTGTTTGTGCTACATTAATTCTGGGTAATTTCTCAAGACTGAATGACACTGACTGCTTGGTAAATGTTTGATGCATCATGTCTGATGTGAAAATCAGATGCTCCCTTTTTATCAGAGTGGTACTAGGAAAAAATAATCTAAAAATGATTGCTTAAATATGCATCCTGTGTAGAGACTTATTGAAAGGTGTTTTTGAACTCAGAGAGACACTAAACATACTGTCATGTTGAACAGGGGGGCTCCCTGAGCAATGGCAATTGCCTGCATACGTTTCCTCATAAGACACTTGGCAGTGGTTTAACTGCAAGGTGGGGGTTGTGCAAGTCAGTTTAAAAGGCCTTTATGTTTCCAAGGGTCTTGGGAACTCCCAGAGGGAATATGAGAGGCAAGTTGTGCTCTACAGCATCCGCAATCAGCTGCGCTACCGGAATAACTTAGGTGAGTAAAGAAACCAAGTAACTTTTGAGTCCTGCCCCACTCTTCTGTGTGGAAGCTTCTCTCTGCTGTAAAACTGCAAGAGCAAATTCGGTTCAAAGGTCCTTCCTTTCTTGAAAATATATGCTTCTAAATAATAAAAGCATGAAAAATCCTGACTTTTGAGTCCATTTGACAACTTCTCTAGCAAAGCACTCTTGAAGGTTATAGAGTTGGCAGGTGGAACTGAATTCCTACTGTAGTTCTGCTGCTATTTTCCTAGAAATTAAGAGAGGGTTTGGCTAGTTAAGCCTGTCACTAGGTTAGATGCAGACAGTTATCCTGACTCACAGGAGCTTTTGGCTATGACTTGTTTGCAGACTTTAAATTTAGTTCACATTGACTGAATCCATTTCTATTCCCAAAGCAGATAATAATTTAAATAATTAAAAGATAATTTTCTACAAGCTGCATGAGTTCTATCTCAATGGGCCACTTCCTGGTGACCTTTTAAATAAATCTGCTCCTTAAAGTCTCTGAGGCTACTTGTATCATGTGTAGAAATCCTTGGATGCTGAATTCCTTGCACCACTACTTTATTTTACTTGTAGTTTTCTGTCAATTGCCATTATGCTATTTTTAACCCTTTGTTGTAACACTTCTTTAAAAAGTTGAACATCATAGAACATTGTAACTTTTTCTCCCCCGTAGTTAAGCATGTCAAGAAAGATGAACGTAAATATTATGAAGATCTGTTAAAATACAGTCGAGATCATCTCATGTTGTACCCGTATCATTTGTCTGACATCATGGTGAAAGGCCTGAGGGTAACACCGTTTTCCTATTACACAGGGATAATGGAGGTGAGTGCAGTGGGAGGGTGTTGTTCTCCATCTGAAGGTGTTGATAATGGCCCAGTAATGCATATGAGGCAGTAGTTCTTTTGGTTTTGTTTATGTCTGCCAAGAAGTAAAGAAACAGTAAGGAAAGTTTGTAGGGAACTGCTTTTACCTGCGGTGTTTTCCCTTCTGCCCCATTAGCCTTTCAAGAGCTGGACTTTTGTCATATTGAGCTGGGGTGGGACTCATTCTGAGACCAGACTTTCTCTTTTGATGTTTGAGATTTGTGAGTCTTCACTTAAAACTGTAAATGAAATACCTAATTTCAACCATATTGGAAACTTTTTGAGAAGCCTGAAGCAGATCTGTTTTTATGAGAACAAGGATGGTTCTGTTTTCTCTCAGCACTCTGGCAACCATTTATTTTTGTTGGATATTTGAAGTGCTTTTATTTTATTTTGTATATAATGATTGCAGACATAATGGATTAGTTGTTTGTTTATTCTGTTATTACTGTTGGCAATTCTGTGTGCTGGTTTGTTTTTGTGAAGAGAGATACAGGATTTTGTTTGTTAGTCTTTCAAGCCAACATTTTTCTTTGCAAAGCTTACATTAAACAGGAATCTCACATTTGATGTATTTGACTTACTGTGTAATGATTAATCAAGCAATTGTCAAGTTTGATAAGGTAGCTGACTTTAATAGATCTGTTTAAATTTTATTTCATTTTTAAAGTAAAAATGACAGGCAGAATTTTGGACCTGCTTCTCTGAAACGATGACTTTCTTCTTGCAACTTAGATGTTTTATTTTCTTTTTAAGGATATAATGAACAGTGAAAAAAGCTATGATTCTTTACCCAACTTCACTGCTGCTGACTGTAAGTATTACCCAGATGAATTACTGCTTTCAGTGAGTTAGAAATAAGGAGCTTCTGAAGATGGATTTGCAGGCATCTGTTTGCTTAAATATGAGCATGTGAATGAAGGTGTAAAAACATTTAAGTAGTGATATTAAGTGTGTCCTTCATATAACAGTCTGTCAGTACAGGCAGGACTGGAATTGGGCTGGTTTGAATGCAGACAGGCATGGTACAAAACCTTGCCTGTGTCCTTGCTTGCCCATTCCTACTTGCCTGCATTTCCTGTTGATGTATATCAGCAAACTGAGCTGCTGGTCCTTTCCTAGTGTGCTTTTCTTGGCATGTGTTGGGCTGAAGGCTTTAGCAGGACACTGAGAGGTGACACTCCTGTGAATTGGCATCAGTGTGGATTGAGGGATGATGTACCAGAAAGGAGAGGCAAGAAGATCTGGTGTTTTATGACACTCTGGATGTGCCAGACATTTTATCTATTACATCTGGGTATGGGATGAGTAGCTTAGGAAAGCAAAAACCTTGAACCCCTGGAGGAGAACAGCGTAAGATCAATAGCCTACTCAGAAGTTTTACAGAGCAAAATGTAAACTGATGGCACAGGGATGTTATTAACCTGCCACTGAAATGTTTTCTATAGTTAACACATAATTCCTTGCCTTAAGTATGTATTCATCAAGTTTTTTTTAAGGATAGTGTGTAGTCAGGTGAGGAGTAACCTGCAATTTTTGGAAACAGTTTTAGTTTTAGAAGGATATTCTCAATTAACTGCTGGTTAGCCTTTGTGTAATGTTCAGAGCAGGGAAACAGATGGAGAACTTTGCTCAGCACCATTTTGCTTGTTGGAAATCTAGTGCTAGTCAGGAGTTTGAAGAAAGAGAAGGTTTTCCTGTTTTTGTTTGATTTCTGCTGCCCCCCAACAATTCTATTATCTTAGCACAGCTGCAGATTAGTGACTGCAGTGTAATTGACTTAAACTTCCTTAATTACATTTTTTCATAAATGCTAGTGTTGAACTAGAAGTTGGAGTCAAAGCTGAGACAGAATATGGCTTAAAACTAATGAATAGATTTTTTTCTATCTGTTCATGGTTCTTTAATGATCGAAGGCTAGAGATTATGGAATTAAATTTTGATTCAGTTTAACTCAACTGTATCTTAATCATATTCCTTAGAAGATTAAGTGGCCTTTTGTGTCTCTCATTCTTAGAGTTCTAATCCAGTGGATGGCATGGGCTTTGACAACGGAAAGAAAAACTATCGCTATCAATCTGAAGTTGTTGATGGGAGTATAGGAGGAAAGGAGTTGGGTTATTAGCTGCTACCCTGTGACTTGAGTGATAGGGTATTTCTTTTTTTTCCCCCTTAACCTGTACACAGTGAAAGAATGGAGATGGACTATGGAATGAATTTAGCTCCTATAACTGTCCTTTTATTTTGGATAAGAGTAAATAAAAAAGTTATTTAAGAAGAAGTTCTGATTCTTTGAAGAATGTTTAATATATCTTCAGCTTAACCTGTCTTAAGATAGATAAAACCTTACTTATTTTTCAGGTCTAAGACTTCTTGGCATAGGAAGAAACCAGTATATTGATCTAATGAACCAATGCAGATCTTCAAAAGTAAGTTTGTCTTTAATTTTTCCTCCATTTTCTTTACCCTTCTGTCCCCCTACCCCATATTATTTCATAGGAAATGAAGAATGGAATAATTTTCTGGCCCTGGTCAGTTTAATAGTGTGGCTAACTGAATGTGATGTAGTGTATTGTTAATTTTATTATGTTTCCTCAAGTTAATAAAGAACTTTTTGGTTTAAAATTGAAGTGCAGTAATGGAAAAGGTATTAATTACTACTTTTTAATTTTTGTTAATCTTACAGTTTTGGAGCTGTACTTTATAGTACCAGATAACTAATGTCTCCTGGCCACTATAAGCAGGGACAGCTACTGGTTCTGAAGGAATTATTCCATGTTTCTATGTGTGTCATTGAGATCCCAGTTTATTTTGGAACAGTGATCCATCAAGGTGTGAATTCTTGCAGTGTGTTTTTCTCTAAGGCAATGTAATGAGTGCACAGACATCCTTGGATGTGAACAGCACAGGTTCTGATGGTTGATAGAAGTAGAGCCTTTAGTTTGCAATAGTTCCTTCCTTTCTTCAGGAAGCTCAGAAGTGCTCTTGCAGTTGCTCCATAGTCCTTTAACTGAAAGTGAGCTTACCAAAATATGCAGCTGGTAGTGAACACAAAAGTAATGACTGTGCAATGAAAGAAAAGCTATTTAGCTCTATAAATAAACTCTATCCTGCAGGTTTTTTCTTTCATGGATTGACATTCACTGTATTTTTTAGTTCTCTGCTTATTAAGAATGTTGTGGTTTGTGCCTTAAAGTAAATTAAATATATTCCTAAAATGTGGTTTTTTGAATCACTGAACTTCTTTGAAATAGCCTGTTTCTATACTTGTGCTTTCTTACCTGTTCAAATTAGAAATGTCACAAAGAGTTTAAATTTGTACTTGATCCTACTATGATGGAATAATGTGGATTTTAATTAGCAATACTTACAGTATGGATGAACTTATTGGAAGATTTAACAATATCAGATGGATTTTTTTTCCTTTCTATTTCCATGGGATCTGAGAGAAGAGAGAAACTTTTGCTAAGTGACAGTGCTAATAGCATGTGTGTCTCCAGTCTGTGTATATATTGTACTTAAAAATGGATATTTATGTAGACCAGTTTTTATAAAGGTAAATAAATGTCTGTGCATGTGAAGTGCTCTTTATTACTCTCTCAAATGGACTGTACCACTGCAGAAATTTTTCAGAAGGAAAACTGCCCATGATCTGTTGCCTGTGAAGCCCGTGGAGATCGCTATAGAAGCGTGGTGGGTCGTGCAGGCTGGGTACATCACTGAGGATGACATCAAGGTAGTGTAGTATGGATTGCATCTCTAAATCTGGGTGAATACTGATAGTCCCTGAAAGCAGGGGCTTGCTTTCATGTGAAATACACAATGACTGTGTTACAAATTTGCAGCAACTCTCTTATGAGTATCTTTGAGATTGTAACTAATGGCAATTGTTATGTTTCCTTTGACATGTTCTGCTGTCTCTCCCCTTTGTACTTTCTGCACTGTGTACAGTGTAGAGGTGATTTTGTATCAACCAGTCTGTTGTAACTTCTGTGCATGATCATGATTTGTAGGGAACAAGCAACAAAGTATGTTTTCTTAGATTTCATGTTGAAGCCCTGACAGGTCAGCTTTGACTGAATCTTCAGCTTCACTGTATTAAGTATCAGAATGGCAGTGGATTTGATACATATTTTCTTTGTTTCTGTTCTTTGTGTCTGCTTAGTTTTTCATTGTTTGCAGGTAAAAAGCTTGTGAGATGAGTTACTGTTTCATCCTCATTCTGCTTTCATTTCTCACAGCTGGTTTTTTTACCGTCATTTGATCTGGATTTATTCTCTTCTCTAGAAGTTTTTTGTTTAGATTAGAACATATTTAAAACATTGATGGAATCTCTTTTTTGAAATATCCTAGGCTACTCATATTCAGACATCCCAGCAGCCCAGGGTAGTTTTTGAAGCCAATTACTTTGATATTGTAATGGGCCTCTTTCTAGAATGATTCCAATTGTGTGGCTGAACACTGTTTGGAAGTTTTAAAGAGCAAATCTTTTATACTGTGGAGTTAACTTGCCAAATTCTTGTGCAATTAATTTCTTTTCCTAGAGCATACATAATTTTGTGTGGGAACAAGCTAAAAAATGTAGAGACTTTGAACAGGAACTGCAGTAAATTCTTCAGTGTAAATATTTTGGCTAGGAATGTGGGTTACTCCCTGTACTCTTACTTTACTTGTGACTGATTGGAGCCTTAAGTGTTTGGGAGTATTTTGAGTGGCATTAAGTTCCATAGACTCATTCCTACAAGAAACTAATATGATGTTTTTTAACCTAGATTTGTACTACATCAGAGAAGTCTGCTATTGATAAGATAATTGATTCAGGTCCTCAACTTGCTGGTTCCTTAGACTTCAATGTTGTTCACAGTAAGTTTTAATGAACATTTCTGATTTTAGATCTTGCTTAGTAAATTCTGGTAGTGTCTGGAAAATAGGAGAATTGATGTGTTTTAATTTGCATCCTTGCTACCAGGTGTGTCACTTCTGGCCCTGAGTAGCCAAACAAAGTCAGCATCTTCAGCTGTCAAAGCCAATTGAAGATAAAAACCCCACTTCTTGACAATACAGTGGTAATGGTGAAAACTAAGTTAACATTTAGGCAGAGATTTGCTTATGTTTTTTAAATTGAACTTCTTTAATCTGTGGTCGTTTTGCTGTGCTGTCCTGGAAGTACTTGCAGAGTTCCAAGTGTGCTGCATCAGGCTGCAAGTGAGGAACTCTGGTTTAGGGTGACACCTGGTTGGTATTAGGTGTGGTTTATTGATCTGTGTGTTGCAAATGAATATTCTTCTGGGGAGGCTATTAGGAAAAATTACTTTAAAATTGGAATTGGCTGATGGGGAAGTCTGCTTTATATCTTCAGTATTTTGAAAAATGCTTTTTTCTTTTTTTCTAAAATGTTTTCCTTTTATTTAAAAAGGTTTGTATAACAAAGGATTTATTTACCTTGATGTACCAATATCTGATGACAGCTGTATTGCAGGTAGGTAAATATTTCATGTTATTATGCCTATATTTTCTCAATTTCCTTTCAATCATTCTGTAATTCTCTGTCTTGGAAGCTGCTTGTCTGTATACATGTTGGTGCCCAAACAAAACATTTGAGCTATGAAGCTCTTCACTGACTAAATGTTTTCAATCCTATTAAAACATTATTTTTATTGTATATAGAATTTATTTCAACTTGAATTCTTAGGTTGTATTGAATGCATATTTAGGTAAGATGAGATTCTTTTATGGGAGTCATGGAACGAATTAATAAGTATCCTTCTATAAGTTTGTAATGAAAAGGAAGAATAGCATAGAGAATGGTAGTTACCTTACCAAGCATACATGGGTTTTTGACTTCTTTCCAGACAGATGTAAGGTTTAATAGATACCAGTTCTATTATTCATGGGTATTGTCACCTCAATTAGTCACAGACTGTGCCTGGGGACTGTGTAGGAGCTTAGACTAGCACAGCATGTGGGCTGCCCTTTGAGCAGCTTGTTATGCTCTGAGAGGTCTCAGGGGTTTCTGAATTCACTATAATCTGCAAAGGCATAAGTTGTTTGGAACTTGGTCATGCACAAGTATCTGGCATTGCTGTGTAGAGATCATTTAAGTGAAAGTCCTCTGAATACAAGAGACTTACTGCTTAGATAATTGCTCTGGGAGTCTCAGTTCTGGAGTGTGTGGGTGGTGTGGGATTTTTCAGAAAAAAACCCACACTTACTTTTTGTCCTACTCCAATCACAGTTGTGATTTAATCTCCATCCACATTATAAAATCATTTTATGGGCTGGACACTGGAAATTATCTGTAGTTGCTGAGCTGGAAAGTGCAAGGCTATGATGGAAGGTAGTGTGGCTTTGGTTTCTGTAAGAAAACATGTTGACAAGCATTACTTTCTTAAGGAGTGGGAGAATTTTAAATACCTCATATGCTGTCTTCAGATTTTTATTCTTTGTGCCTGAGAAATTCTCAAAATTGCAAATACCATGAAAACTAAAATGTAAACTATTTTTTCTGTGTTAGTACAGTTTCAGTTCAATAAACTGAGTTACGAGATTGTAATTTTGATGATAAATCTTATTTCAGTGCCACCACTCGAAGGTTTTGTGATGAACAGAGTGCAAGGTGATTACTTTGAAACACTACTGTACAAGATATTTGTTTCAATAGATGAACATACTAATGTGGCAGAGGTAAGTAAAACTTGACCTGTGTCTGGGAGATGGGAATACTTGAAAATGGCCTAAAGCACACTGCTAAAAATACTGAGAGATACTGGTTGATATACAGTGATTTTGTTTACAAATACTGCCAGGTTTAACATGCAACCTGTAGCTTCTATAGTGCTTTGATCTTGAAGGAGTACCTTCAGTTCAGTGAAACAATTGCATTAGCTGGAATGAATTTATTCAGAGTTGACTAAAGTAGGCTTTTATGTAAGTTAGAACTGGAACAAAGTCTGTTTTGCTAATGTGAGAAAAGTTCAAGTAATTTTTTCTTTGGCAGTGAAGGCACACAGGGTGTTGGCTTAAAACAGGAATGTAGCTTTTGCATAAGCATAGTTTGAGTATGAGAAATATGTTTTCATAAGATCTTCTCAAAACTTGCTGAATACATATCTGAAAAATATCCATTAAATATATCCAGGATTTGTTTTCCTCATTGCCTATCTTCTGACATACATGACTAACCTAAAACCTAAAATGATATATACAAGGTTAGCCTAGAAACTACAGAGTGGAAGATAGCCCCATATTTCTTCTGCGTGCTTTCAGATGGGATAGTTATGAGGCTTCATGCTTTTTTTTTCATAATCTTTGAGCAGACAAAATTATTTCTACCAGTACAGGTTGGGTTTAGAAATAAGACCAATAGAAAGATGCCAAGTCCCACAAATAGTGATTTCCTGCCCTGTTAAAAGTGTATTGCTGACTCAGCTTCTTGTCTTTTTTTTGTTTTTAAGCTGGCAAACGTGTTAGAGATTGACTTATCTTTAGTAAAGGTATGTATGTGCAATGCATTTGTTTAACTGGATACAGAAAGTTCACTGTCTTGCAGCCTTGGTTTCCTAGAGCAGTTCCTTATTCTGTGTGTGTGTGTTCTGCAGAATGCTGTGTCCATGTATTGTCGGTTAGGCTTTGCTCATAAAAAAGGCCAAGTAATAAACCTGGATAATCTTCATCCATCATGGAAGAATGTTCCTTCTGTAAACAGATTGAAGTAAGTGTCTTTACTCTTTCTTAGGCTTATTTTTCTCATTGAAGGAAAAACTTAGAACATATGTTTTTAAAGCTATTGGTTGCTTTCTAAGACTTCTGGAATAACAAATCTCACTTGGCTTTCTAATGTGTATAATGACAAGAATACATCATCCTCATGTTAATCTGAGGATGAGGAATGGTAATTCAGCCTGTAAGTTCAGAGTGCTCCATTTGGTGCTGTTACTTAGTGCTGACTTTTTGACCTTTAGGTACCTAGTTGCTCACTTTTCCAGCAGATGAATGTGTATTTGTTTTAAACTCCTGGGACCAGAAATAACAGCTGCCAGTGTGCTATTATAGAGGCTGTGGCTCTTGGCACTGCTGGCAGTGAATATGTGCATAGAGCTTGCTTGTTTGCAGGACCCATTACAGTTCTGTCAGTGACACTCTCACCTAAGTGTGCATCTATATCACTTCCCAGGAAAGTGCTGTTTGTACCAGTCAACAGACTTCTCCAAGTTGAAATGCCAAGTTGCATTCATTAAGAATTGTTAGGTGCTTTTAGTTCAATACCTGCTAAGCCATTTAAAATTACTGCTTTGCCTGTTTTTAATGCTTTTTCAGACTGTGAGAACAGAATGGATTAGATTTTTTTCCATTGGATTTTTCAATGATGGTGGTTTGATTTTTAAGATTTTTTCACAGTCTGATATTTCCAGCTCCCCAAATAAACCTTTGTGCTGAAGCTAAAGCAGGACCTTGAGGGATACTAAACTTGACTGATTTAGGGCTTGGACATTGAAAGGCATGTGTTGGGTATGCCTGTGCATGGACTACTAGCACTGGAAGGCAGAGATACTTCTCTGGTGCTGCAATGACCGATAGATGTGGATTTTAATTCACATTAATAGGAGTACTTTGGATCCTCAAAAGATGCTGCTTTCATGGGACAGTGGGGAAAACAGAAGTCCTATACAGGAAGCTGGGTCATCAGCCACAGATACAGATACCAACAGTCAAGATGATCCAGGTTAGCACTAACAGTAAATTTTAATACATTAGGATCAATTATTTTTGTGTTTATAGAGTGGTGTAGGCTGTAAAGAGGTCTAGAAACAAGTGAAACACAGATTATGTAGATCCTTTTGTCACATGGACTACTCAGTGGGGGAGGTGGTGTCTACTTCTTGGTTTAAGAGTTTTCAGCTAAATAACTTCTTTCTGAAGATGAGACTGATCTGTATTGTGGATATAAACTTGACACAAAGATACCAGCTTCTGAATTAAGCTAATCAGTATTTTAGTAGTAATAAGGGAATTTTCATTTACTTTGTATAGTGATAACTAACTTTTTCCTTTTTTTTCCTTTGTTATTAGATTTGATTAAACTTAATGGTGCTATTTTTAAATAAAACAAATGTGATAATCTACTTCCTTTTTGTTTTCTATTAGCTGAAACAGCCAGTGTGAGCAGCCTGAACCTGTCCAGTGGACACACAAAGCGCATTGCCTTCCTGTTTGACTCTACTCTCACTGCCTTTTTAATGATGGGAAATCTCTCACCAGTATGTCCAAATTGTTTGATGTATTATGCCAAGAATAAATATGCAAAGCTTTAAATTACTTTGACATCAATATAATACGGCTTTATTAAAAAAAAAAAAAACTAAAAAAATCTTCTGTATTATTTGTTAAGGGGTAATTTTGTTTAGTACAACTTCTACTTGCCCATTCTGTTCTCAAAGACGACAATTTTGTTTTGTTGTTTCAGAACTTGAAAAGTCATGCAGTCACTATGTTTGAAGTTGGGAAACTATCAGATGAGAGTCTTGACAGCTTCTTGGTGGAGCTGGAAAAGGTAAATTGTTGCATGTTTGACAAAATGCTTTTTCAGCACTTAAAGTGTTAAAGGGGCCAACTTCACCTTCTAAAGATAATTCTAGAAGGACAACTGTAGAATCGTGTAGAAGTGCTGTTAATTGCTGTATCATTTCATACCAGTCAGGATGACTGGACACTTCTGTCCTTTACCTAAAGAGTGAGTCATGGTTCTGATCTGTCTTTGTGTACTTTTTGACCATTCCACTAGCATGGCCAAGATCTGCTTTTCATTTAATATTTGCTGTAGATCACCTTTGCATAAAACCTGCAGGGTTATTACTCAGTTACAAAGCTTTAGAATGCTAATTTGTTCATCTTTCCTTCGGTGTGATTGATCCTTATGTGAACAGCCTGTCACTTGCATTTGTTTTGTCTCTTGTTTAGGTTCAAAGCACAGGGGAGGGGGAAGCACAGCGATACTTTGACCATGCCCTAACTCTGAGGAACACGATCCTGTTCCTGCGGCACAATAAAGACCTGGGGGCGCAGGCTATGCAGCCTGATCAACCAAACAATGGTACTGTCAGCACCTCTGGAAGTCCTAAATTGGTTTACTTACCTGCCATGGGCTCAGCTTTCTGCCCTTGCTGCTCTTGTAGCAGTCAGTGTCCTACTTGTTTAAAAATATTTTGAAATATTTTTCATCATCCTTTGAGCCTGCGTTATTGGCTTTGCTTGTTGAATGACAGATTTGATTGCCAAGGCTTGCACTGAAGATCCAGAGCAACAGATTAAAGGGTAATAAAGGCAAGACAAGCTGAACTTGAGAAAGAGATTGTTTCAAATCACATGCTTCTGCAAACCATATAAAAAAGTCAGCTGTTTTGTCAAACATTTTTCAAACCATGAAAAGGAATGTATTCTTCTAATAGGGACAATTTTTTAGGTTTTTCTTTTAAAACTTAGTTAATTTTCTCAGTATCTCTGTGTTTATTTCCTGTGTTCAGTTAGTTGGTGAGGAACTTGTTCAGTGTCAGACAGCCCTGTATACCTAGAATTGCTAAAATTTTGTACAGATTTATTAAAATTAGCCCAATTGTTTAAAAATTCATTGTGGGAAATGCTGTATTTATGGCTTAGCAGAGAATAGAAAATCTGAAATCATAGTTTCTGTTTGTGTGTTCCATTTTAAATTATAATTTAAGAATGTTGTGTTTTGAACATAGGGTTCCCCTTGGACCTGTTACGATGTGAGAGTTTGCTCGGTTTGGATCCAGCTACCTGCAGCAGAGTTCTCAACAAAAATTACACTCTGCTGGTTTCCATGGCACCACTCACCAATGAAATTCGACCTATTAGCAGCTGTACACCCCAGGTGAAAAAATCTGTCAGATGTCCCTTTTAAAGTGACAAAATTATTAACATGAAGAATATCACTGTAATTAATCTAATAAAAATGTTAAGTTGAGGAAAAATATGAATATTTAGTAAATTAACTCTGTTTAACTTACTAAGAGTTTTTCTGTTAGAGTCAGTGACAGATATTTTGTTCTTGAATTTAGAATCACAGAAAATACATTACTGTCAGCTTTCTGTGAAGACTCTTGTGTCACTGGACTGAATACCTAGAATATAGCTAGTGGAGGGTAATACATTTGTATTTCAGTGCTCAAAAAGTTGATTTGTATTTCCTTTATTTCTTCTTAAATTAAATCTGGATGAATGATGGTTGCAATCTGAAGTTATTTATAATTTTTTGAATGATCTCTCTTCAGCATATTGGGCCTGCAATACCAGAAGTCAGTTCAGTTTGGTTCAAACTGTATATATACCATATAACTGGACAAGGACCACCCTCCCTGTTGCTCTCTAAAGGAACACGTCTTCGAAAACTCCCCGATGTTTTTCAGGTAGTCTGTGTATGGATTTATTCTCCCTTCCTTCTGCAAGTGTTTCAGAGATATCCTGTATCCTATTTAGAGAGAACAGGTGAAGTCAGAGGTACACTTCATTGTAGATGATGTTGCTTTTCTAGAAGCAAGTTTTGTGCAGGATCTTGATTAGTTTTCTTTTAAAGTTCTGATAAAGGAATGCTACTTCTATCTCTTCCTTTGTCAGAATGTGACTCCAGTATATTTAATGTCACCTCTTTCAAGTTAAGTGTACAATGTGGCACTGCAGTCTTAATAATTGAGGTTTGTTAGCCCATCCATAGAGAGTGTTAGAAAAATGTAGAAGAGCTGTGGGAAAAGATGGAGACCTAGTATATTGTGCTTTTTTCCTCACTGCGTAAGAAACATCACTCCTACATGCAATTCTGCCTGCTTTAGAAGATGGCTAACATGATCACTTCCAGTTTGTCCAAATCTGTGCTGGAGACTTTGGCGTTATTGGCTGTAATTGTCCCTACAATTTTAATGACAGAATAATTTAATAAAGGTTATATTAGACTGGAAAAAAGCTCTTCCTCGTCCCATAGCCTGACTTGTAGCAGTGTCTGGAAGCAGGAAGAAGCAGCGCATTATGTAATACTTCCTTGTAAGACCTTTCCACTCTCCTGCACGTTCTGGTCTTGAACTCCCTGGCTGCATGTGATTCTCTGTACAGAGATTGTGACTGGAATTGTTGGCTCTGCCCTGGCGAGTTGATTTCTTCAATTCCTTCTGGCCTGGAATCCACCTAACCTTTTATCATCCATAGAGTGCTTTGGCAAGGAGTCCCACAAAACAGCACAGGTGATCAACTTCTGCCTGAAAGATCTCAGATGCTGCCTTCTCCCATTCTGAGATGCTAATAAAGACAAATGTACCACAAAAGGGCACTGATGGGTATTCTCTATACTAGACAAATGTAGGTGGAAGTGGCCATGACAGCTTCTAATCTTGCCTGAACCAAAAAATCTTTGCATCTATTGACTTTGCTTTAATGCTGTGGGCATTTAGAAGTGTTTGGATCTTGCTGTTCACAGTAGAATTTGTAAAATATGCAGAGAGGCCTCTAAAGTTTTCATCTCACTTTTTTCATCCTGTAGATAAATGAGGAACTAAATGTTTTAGAAAGGTTTGGAGACATTCAGAGAGGGAGTGCATTCTTTGGTGTACCTATATCAGCAGTGCTCTCTAGCACTAGGATTTGTAGATTCCTCTCAAACCTTTCATATGTCCCTTCCCTTTATGATTTCAAAAGTTTTGTAGATTACCTGTATTTCTAGGATTTATTGTAGGATCACATAGGATTAAGTGAATCAAGTCTTCTAGAGCAGAAAGCATTTTGTAAGGCCGTTGGTGATGACCTTGATTCAAACCTTAGTTTGTCTTTAGTTTAAACCACTTATACTTGTATGGATTATGCACTTTTGTTAATAAAGAGGCATTCAGTGTGGTAGCCTTGGAAAACTTAAAAATACTGCATGGGTCTCAGTGTGCTCACAGGACAGATTTTCTTGAACTAAATGATCTCCTAGTCTGGATATTTTTTTTCCTCTATGGGAATGTGAGTGCTTGTCTCCTGCTGTTCTGTAACATCATTTTCTTAGGAAATTGTCAAGATAGTTCTAGAAATCTTAAGGAGTTGCAGTGGAAGTCAATCTTGAAAACAGAGAAACTAGGAAGTTATTTGTGGTTTTGTCTTCCTGTTCCCCACCCTGTTGTTGATAGATATTTTGGGGATTGATTTATCTTTGTTCTTTGCTGATAGTGTCGGTTTATCCAGCTTATATTTTGCTTTTAAATTTATGTGGGATTATATTCATCTCCTGTTTGCTAGAAGGCTGCTGCATACTCTTATGGGATTTGGTGACAGATACTTCCTGTCCAAAATAGCATCATAACTTTAAGGTTGGCAAACCTCAAGGTCTCAAAGGTCTTTACCAAAAATACAAACTTGAGTGATCCTTGGTTACAAGTATAGCACTGTAGAGCTGTAATTACCTATAATAACCTCCTAGTTGTAATGATATGCTAATGCCTAGCTCTAATATTTCACTTGATGTGCTTGGATAATTCATTACTACTACACACACTCTTAATTTCTCTCTTCCAGGGTTATGATCGCTTGCTAATAACGTCTTGGGGTCACGACCCAGGAGTAGTTCCTACTTCAAATGTGCTCACAATGTTGAATGATGCTTTAACTCATTCTGCTGTTCTAATTCAGGTACAGAGTGCTCTGTATAAATGATGAAAACCTGCATAATTTTTTGAGTTAACCTGTTCTGTGGTAAAGGATGTTGACAATGTAGAAGAGCTACACTTTTGCCAAGAGCTGAAAATATGCTTAACTTTTGTAGGCAGTGCTGCTGTGATTCAGTGGTGGTTCAGACGCAGGTTTTGAACTGAACTCACACTATGTATGTGTTATTGTATTATGGGCAAGCATAGTGAGTTTTGGTAGATAAAGTAGGGGAGATAGTAAACTGGGATGAAAGTGAAGGGTCCACAAGGGTTTTAGACAGCAGTGACTGGTATTATGAGCTGTTATTTAACAAATACAGCTTTTCAGACTGCTTGGTATTTAGCTCTTACAGTAAAGTATGAACAAAACATGCTGTTTATCACAAACAGCAGAATAAGTTGGGTTTTTCTATTTGGAAGAATTAAAATTGTTTCCTCATCAATTTTTTGGTTCAACTGAACTCTCAGAATTAATTATTTAAATAAATAGATGTTTAATATTGTAACAAACAAAAATTACATGTTCTCAAAGGCCAACTTGCAAGCAGCCTGTGACTGCTGAAAAATGTTCTGTATGCAGGAGTGGCAAGTCCCTTTTGCTCCAGAAGTGCTCAGCCTTTAGAAAATATTTTTATAGCCAGTAATTGGAGAGAAAAATTATTCCTCTTCAGTGAAACTTAACCTCACTGTGTTTACCACATGCATTTTAAAGGCAAAGGTGGGGTACTCCAATTATTTCAGCTGAGCAAGGTGTTTAATGTGTAAATTCCTCCATTAGTTTGTTTCATCAACTTGGGTGCTACTCCTTAAAAGGGAGCACAAGTAGGACTGAGCTAAGCTGATGAGTATTTTTTCTGTTCCTAATTTAATTTCTTGCTGTTCAGGGTCATGGCATGCATGGAATGGGAGAAACAATGCACATACCTTTCCCTTTTGATGAAGCTGAGCAACAGGGAGGTAATGGATCATCTTCTGTGTAATTTCTGCATTACATTACACATCTGTCTCACATCACCTTGTGCAATAAGGTTGCAATAATCCTTCTCAAACAATGTTGTTGATCTTATGAGTCATATGAGAAAATGGAAAGTTTTAGATGGTTGACAAGTCTGTTCTGAGCTTAGACATATGACCTTCCCCTTTCTATCTTCTCTGACCTAATTAGAATGTGTTTTCTGGCCTCTCTTATCTCCTAACACAGATGTAAAGAATTATTAACTAGCATATTTATTAACTTCAGAAGTAATTCTTTTATAAGTAATATTGTATTGAGCAATTCTTAACTGTAAGACAGGTGAGGCCAAAATTGAACAAACTTACCTTGATTATTAGCACCAGAAACCTTCTATGGTGGTTTTTTCCTCAGGAAGAGCTTTGCTAGCAAAATCTATTCCTTTGAAGTCTGCCTAGCTCAACTGATTTTGAAAGGCAGGAATTAACAAGTTCTCATTACTCCTTGGTGAAAAGGAGAGAAGCTTTTCATAGTTGAGGTTATAACCTCTCCAAGTGAGAGCAGTCATAAAATATGAATTTCCAGGTACAAAATCTAAAATTATTTCGGCTACCACTTAGAAAAGTCTGGGCCAAGAAGAAATAAAATTAACTTCCTAATTTTTACTAGGTTCAAAATTTGTTACTATTATATTTGCTCTCTCTGATATGTCTGGTTTCTCATCTAGTATGAAGTTGGAAGAAACCCTGAAGTTAGAATCTCTCAAGTTTTGACATGAACAACTCGGTGTTGAAATTTCTTGTTAAACTCAAATGCTGTATTCTGATTCTTCAGAATTCCAGCTATGTGAGGCATGTATCTTGCATTGCATCTGCCATAGAAGACTCTGGCACTGAAAGAGCTGGACACCTGATTCTTAGCTGAACCTTGCCATTTCTGCTGTCTGAATGTGTCTGTGTAGGAGAGAGATTATCTTTTGTTTGTCTTTTTCTTTCTCCTTGGCTCTCTTACTATATTATAAAATGCCACTTCATGCTTGGTGTTATCCCATATCTAACAATGTGATCACTAAGATGGAGCAGAAAAAAACAGGAAAACAAGCAGGAAAAATCCAAACAAAAAACTTACCCTGACCTAGAGAGGAACCACATGGTTGTGGGGAGGCCTCTTTAAAAGTACACTGGAATATGTTTTGTTTCCTTCTTAGACTTCTCTCGTGTGAACATGGGCATTCATACAGCTTTAAAAATACTGAGAAACAAAGTGGACTTGCAGCATTTTTGTGGCTATGTCACAATGTTGAATCCTTCAAGTCAACATGCTAACAGAAAGCTGAGTGATGCTTCTGATGGAAGAGGTTGGTTACCAGTAAAGGTCTTTTTTATCTGTGTCCCCTTAATTTCACATACAGTCACTTGAGCAAAGGATTAAATTCTTTGATTTGTAACTCTACAATATAATATCCAACACAGATAGGAACCAATTTTGAGTGTAAATCTATTGGTAGTAGGCTTACTTCCTAATTCTTTTTTGAGACTGGCTCAGAAATACCAAATACAGATTGATAAATAACTGAACTATATTAGTCAATAAAGGGAAGAAATACTCTTTAAAAATAAAAATTAAATTGTGACCTTTTTATATGCCAGAGCTTAATCTTTCATAATTGCTGAGGATCCCTGAATAACTCTTCAGTCCCAAAATGAGTCCATCTCTATGTTTCTCCCTATCCCTTCTTTCAGTTTTATAGCTTTATAGGCCTTGGGTAAAGGTAACTAAGCTTTTATTCATGTGCATGTTTATGTAAGAATTACTTTGCCTTTAGGAGAGACTGAACTGGCATCAGGATCTGATGTAAATGGGAGCACAGAATCATTTGAGATGGTAATAGAAGAACCCTCAATGGATTCTGCAGTCAAGCAAAGCCTTGAAGGTAAAAACATGACAAATGGCTTGTACTAAATATTACCTTGTTTTTAAGGATCTAAATTCATTGTTTCATTATTCTCTGGGACAAATCCCATGTGAAATTCCTCTTCAGATTCCCTTAAATAATGAGCAGTTCAGTAAATGAGCTGTCTTTAAAAAGCATGAGCTGTCTAGTGGATCCAAGTCTAACATTTTTGACCCCAGAATGAGATTTGTTGCTTTCTTTTTCTTACACTTTGGTTATCTCTTGTTCTTTCTGCAGTACCCACAACTGAACTGGAATGGGTTCCCCTGGAATTATGCTTTGGCATTCCACTTTTCAGTTCTGAGTTGAATCAGAAAGTCTGCAGAAAGATTGCCACTCATGGATTATGTAGAAAAGAAAGGTGAGCTGTAATTTATTGGTTGCAGGTTTAACAGATGGTGTGTCTGGAGCTTCTGCAAAAAGAGATAAAAGAGATACCTACAACTCAATGACTATAAACCAGAACTGAGCTATGTTTATAGAGTAGCTCATTCTGATGTGTGAGGGAGTTTTATTTTTGGCTCATAGATGTGTACAATTAGTCCTCACTTGTGGTAAGATTAAGATTAGGCTTTTTTTTATAGTTTCTGTAAAGCAAAAATTCTTTGTTGCAAACTGTATATAAGCAGATCAGGAAAGGAGTAAATTGGGGTGCCTTCCTACTTGTATTCCTTTCCTAGCCTAGCACAGGCTTTTTTCTCTCCTCCTAACTGTTCTAGAGTGGGGGAGGAGAGCTTGCTGGTAATGCTTTGATATAAAATGCATTTAGCTCTTATAGAAGTTTTGTTTACTGTTGGTGTCATGGCTTAGTCATGGCTTAGGATCCATCTGTCTAATGCTTTTTACTGTAGCTTTTCTTTATGAAAGATTATTCTTTCAACAGTAGTATTCTGGGGTTTGTCTGTTTTGTTTTGTTGGGGGGTTGGTGGGGCTTTTTGTGGATTTTTTTTTCCTTCCCCTAAGGCACAGTTCTGGAAATCAAAAGTAAGGCTGCTTGAAAATAAGGCTTAAGGCTCTTATTATAGTAGTTGACCTGCTTTTAGCAGTGTGTCACTAATAAACTTAAAAGTCATGTTACCAGACTGTCCTGGATAAGAATGAGTCTAGTATATTGCTTATTTTACATAAAATAATATTTTTCAATTGCAGTAGTTTCATTTTATTCAGTGTAAATGGTGTGGAAAATAGCTTTTACCTGACTAGACTCAAAAGCAGATGAGTCAAGCACCTCTTCAGTGGTGACAATATTATCAAGCTTTATGTGTGAAAGATTTTGTCACATGATGTTAGATACTGCTGGAGTTATTTGTGAGCAAGTTATTACAGGGGTGCTTCACTGGTAAAAAATGGTGTATCTTGACCATAGCTTATTTTCTTTTGTTTTTTACAGCCTTCAAAAACTCCTACATTCCAGTAGAAAGCTGTCTCTTCAGGTCCTTAATTTTGTTCATTCATTCCAGGTAAGGAGCAATAATCCAGATGGTAATTGTTCTGTATGACCTGTCATCCTTTCTGCCCCCTTACTTGCCTTTCTTGGGTGTATGAAAACATGCATGGTTTGTTGTATTTGCCTTTTCTTTAAATGGTAACTGTATTAAGCACTCAAGACCTATTTGAAGGACAAAAGAAGTACTTCTTTATCCCTTTTTTTGCCTAATTTAATACTTGTCTCAACTCTGTGGTTGCTTCCACTGTGTAATTATTTTAATTGTTTTTTATGGCACTTGCTCAGCAAAGTTGTCCTTCACTCCTCCTGTTGTAACACAGCCTACTTTGCTGGTTATGTGGTGGCTGCTTGGATATGTTGGAAAGATTGACAACAAACCAGGGAGATGATCCTAAATTTATCTGCCTCTCAAATCAATGTTTCTGTATAAAAAATAAACTATATTAACATGGATTTTTTGCCAGTCACTTTTGTACTTGTCCTCAGATCCTCTAGACCTTAGTGTTCTATGAGTGTAAACATGTAAAACTACAGACTCTGGAGGATTTTTTAGGAGTGTAGGTAGGAAATAGGGATCTTGTGTAGTAGGCAAAGAGGAATGTCAGGTCTGCAGCCTGTTCTAATTCTGCATGGAAGCAAGTAACATGGAATCAAGCAAGGAACATTCCATGTGTAACATAGAATCTGCTAAGGTGTTCTGTCTTATGATAGTTTTCTCTAAAACTTTGTTTTCAGTAAGATAATGAATTTGCAGGTTACTTAACCAGGTAGTAACCTGGTTATGGATGGTGTCATCCTGAAACTGTTTCTTGATCAGAATGTTAGAGATTCCCAGTAGGTTTGAAGCCCTGAAACCAACTGTCAGTCTCAAATGGCTCTGTCCTAATGTATTAGATGTTGTCTCTGAGATACCCTTTCTAGATGATGTCCATAGAAAGGGGAAAAAAAGTGCTGCTGTGAGTTTTAAGATGAGAAAACGGAACTTCTGGGAAATGATTCCCCTCAGCATATGGTCAAGTAATTTCCTCCCAATATGTGTATCCATCTTAGCATGGTACAGGATAAATAGCAGTCTGATAGATGTTTTGAAGATTTTAGAGCTTTCCATTAATTTTTTTCTAGGTCTTCAGTTTTAAGTCTCAAGCTTCTCTGAAGGTTTCTTGGAAACCAAATCTTGCATGCAAAGATGCAGCTGAGGCATCTGTATACTTCATTTTGTTTATTTTGTTTTTACTTCCATAATTATTTGGTATTCACTGGATTGTAATAACACACTTCAGAAACTCAAAGTGTATTTGCAGATTAGATTAACCTGTAATATTATTTTTTTTAAGAGACAGTTTTCTCTGTTTTGCTTTTAGGAAGGTATCTCAACGCTGGATCAGCTCCATGATGCAGGTTCTTCAAGTTCACTTCTGCAGCCAATTTCTGCAGACATGGGTGTTCCTCTTCCTGCCAAGAATCTCATGTTCAAGGAAGGTGTTTTATCTGAATGGAATGGATGGGTCCCTTCCTCAGTTCTTTTCAACCACACCTAGGGAACAGGTCAAATAGAGGTTCTTGTGTATTGATCACTAAATGCCTTTCTTCTATTATGGTTTATTCCTAGTGCCAACCACTAAGAAGTGTATGCTGCTGCTGCAGCATAACCCGTGTAAAAATAGTGTTACAAAATGTGTTGTGTTGCAGTACTGGGGAAGTACTTAAACTGTCTAGAACTTGTTACTCATTACTGCATATCTTGCTGCAACAGAGAGCTTTTTAGCTGTCAGCACTATTTTTATCTTGAGACAATCTTTCTTTTATAACTGAACATGCCCTTTCTAGGCTTTCTGATGATTGTTAAATTTCTATGCTGTCACCACAAAATTGCAATAGTAGTTTTCTATGTTCGTTACTCAGACATAAATTCTGTTTAGTTTTGTACTGTATTGCTGAAAATTTTTCTGTATAAAGGTAAGAGATTTGGCTCTTCCTCTGAGAGCTCAGTGATACCAACTGATTAAATAAAAATATCATGATGATATGGGGCATTAAGGATTGTGAATTCTGTAGTTCAGCTTAACGGTGGGGCCTTGACAAATCAGTACAATGGAAGGAGGAGGCTGAGTTAGTGCAGACTCAGTGTCCTGCTGGTGACCTAAGGCCACTTTGAAGATGAGTGGTGCACTCCCATCTCTGTCAGGTAGAGGTATGGAATTGTGGAAGGTCTGAGGTGATTATCTCTGTTTGCAGAGTTCTTAATGATAATGGATTCATCCTCCTCTTGGTGTGAAACCAGGAGTGTCTGAAATTTGATCCCACTGGGAGACTTCGGCTGTAATTTGAAGCTGGTGATGATTCCTGAGGGAAATTCCTGTTGTCATAAAGTGAGTTTAAAGTGGATAACTAGTTCTGTCCTGTTGATTAATGTTTGAAAGAACAGAGCTCTTGATTTTTCACATCAGTTATTAGCAAAGGAAGATAAGAGCAGAGGATGTGAAGATAGAAAATTCAGTGAATCTGTGTTCCTTGAACTATTAGCTGTTGATCATGAAAATATTGACAGTAAAAGTAAGCTTTTTCATCTAAAAATCATGTTCTGGCTCTATTTGTAGGGGATGACTTTATGTAGCATGACTTTTTTTATATTAGGTATTAACAACTTTTTGCCAGCTTAAAAAAGTCTGTTCCGTCAAGCACACAAGGAGGACAAGCAATGTAGTTTGTTAAGACTTCTCTGCCAGCTCCTTTCTTTACTAGAACTGCCTTGTTTTAAAAGTCATTACTAAAAATGAGACTTAATCATCCTGCCATTACTATCCTGCAATACACAGTGGGTCAAGGATCTGTGGCACAGATGGTGATGAACAGCAGCAAGGTGAAAAATGGCAACATTTGGGTTTGTATCCTGTCCTGCATTAAAAAAGCATGTCAAAAGCTTGAAGAGGACAAATGTACAAATGTATAGGATAATGCAGTGACTTAATTTACAACTGTGAAGATCCCATTCTTTTTTATTGGCTTTGTGTACATTCCTGAAGTGTAAGCATAGGACTTGTGCTTTAAGAAACTGGAAATCTGTAGTACTTCAGTTTGCTCAGTGCTGCTTTCTTACATCAGTTTTGTTCTGGAATTTTACCAGCAACAGCTGAACTTAGCATTCTGCATATATCACAGTTACATCACCCATATAAAGCAGATTATTTACACGACTGTGACTTTTTTTACTGGACATACATACTCTCTATAGTGGTTTTTAAGTTGCCTTATTTCCTCCAAAGTAAATTGAAGAGGAATTGGATGTCAATCTGCTATAAATGACTGAGAAAACCTTTACTGTGAGAACTGTTACATGGAGATGAAGCCAAGACCTGGCACTGTAGAGGAATTCAGCAGTAGTGATGGCTTACACTTCCAGGGCTATAGATGTTACTTTAAGTGCTACTGTGAGCTGCAGTAGGTGAGCTAGTTTCCTGTATTGTATTAAATTTTGCCATGCACTATCCGTACTAGTATGTAAAGTGAAGATAGTGCAAGTTGTATGAAAGTTTGAAAATAGATGAAAACTTACTGTTCTCACTGCATATTCTTCAGTGTTGCTAACGGAAGGATTTTCTCCTTTGTTACTAGGTTGTCTAAAGTAAAGTTTCTCAATAAAAGTAGTCTGCTCCTCAGAGTTGGTTAATACCCATAAATTTTACAGTTAATGGTGAGAATTCCAGATGTGTTGCAGTTTGTTAGAACTCAAGCCACTCTTACTTAGGGGCTTCAACACTAGTTTAGGAGCTTAAATATTCAAATCTGCATATCTGAAGTTTACTGAGTAAATTGTAACCAAAGAAGTCTGTTGAAATTCCTGAAACTCTATTACAGCAACAGTGATTGGGATGGTCAAGAGGCTTCAAACTATGTGACTTTTGTTTTAAATATGATGTAAAAACCCAACAGGTCTCAAAGATCTTCATACCAAAAGAATCTATTTTATATTGTATTGCAAATAAAGACAAATTAAATCAATTTCTTTTCTTCAGGTAGTTTTATTGACTGGGGGAAAAAAATCACATGCATTACACATTGTAAAGCTGTCTTAAGTTTCTGTTTCAGCAAGATTTTTAGCTTGAAGAAGACAGTTTGGCTTTGTGCTCTGGCACAACCCAAGTAGTATTGAAGCTAGATGGATATACCTGAAGATGTTCAGGAGCCAGCTAAGAAGTGTGTTACATTTGTTTTCAGGTTTTTTTGATCATGATTTATTGCACTTTTTTCCTTCATTGTTCTCAGATTTTCCCTTACTTTCTTGTTCAGTGTTTCAAATGGTTTGTATTTTGGAAGTTTTAAGTACAACTGTAACGGAATACAGTTGTGCTCTTCTAGTGTGACATTGTTAATATTATACATTGAATTGTACAAAGTCTGTGTTCAGTTAAATTATTGACACATGTAACAAATGTTTACAAATAAACTGTGGTGTAGGTCGAACCATGTGCAGAATCCTTCTCATGCAGCAGTTTTATTCTTGGGCACAGAGTCATGTCCCTCTGTCACTGCAGTGCTCAAGCCCACCAAATGTCATTTAGCATCTTTCCCCAGTACACCTGCAGTTCTGCAGAGGTGCAGTTTCCCCAGTGCAAAGCCTCTGTTCTGGTGTCATCTTTCCCAGCCAGGTACTTGTCCTTCCCCTTCTCCTCAGAGGTTGAGAGCATTGTGCATGCTGCACCTCCTCCAGCCACACCTAAACCTGTAGTTTTGGTTGCTGGGTATTTGAAGGCACTTGTGCATGTGGTGCCTTACCTGTTTGCTTTGGCTAAAGACATCTTTAACTAGGAACTTGAAAGAAATGAGACAGAAATTGTTTATGTGAGGTAATGCAGGCTAGGGATTAATTTTAGCAGTATAACTGCAATGAATCTGATGTCAGTGTGAAAAATACAGACCTAGATGATGAAAGAAATCAAATAATCTCCTCCTGTTTAAACCTTCCTTTATTCTAGCCTGGATTTTCTTGAGAATTTGTATGTAACTACATTTTTATATGTTTTTCCTCTTCACCATTTGTTCCACTTGATCACTCCCAGTGTGTGTCTCTAGCTTTGTCTTTGTGATAGACCTCAAGGCTCCTTTTGGACCACAAAGAAATGCATCTGGCTTTATTGTGCAGCACTTGAAGCTAATGTTAATCCTTCCCTCAATTCCCTGGAACAAAGCCAAACTTCTTAATGCTTCTTGGAAATGGCTTTGGGGGACTTTGATAATCAAGATTGCTTTCTTAGGAGCTACTTGGTACAAAAAATGCCTTTTGGAATTGGTCCTCCTGGTGAGGGCAGGCTGGGGCTGGGCAGTGAGGTGCTGAGCTCGGGGTTCTTCCATGTGCACACAGAGCTGAGTGAGTGAGGTGGCACCATGGCCTTGGGCTGTGCCAGAGTCGCTGCCCTCAGCTGCACAGGTGCTCGGGCTTGGGGCTCACACCCCTCCTCCTGTGCACACCCTTGTCCTTGATCCTCAGAGCTGCACAGAAGTGAATCAAAAGTATCACCCTGATACATGGTGGCATTGGTTTGTGACAGCTTTAATATATTATTATATTCAACTGGGAAAAAGTAGAAATGAGGAGAAACTAATGGTGATGAGGGGGAAAGAAGAATAGTCTAGAAAAAGTGTTGGGAGAAGGGGAGAAACACTTTTCGGACTTATGTCCTAGAGCTTGCTCTTAACAGAATAAAGAAGTGGAAATGCATCTCTTAATTACTGGTGTTCAGGGACCCTTCCCTGCCAAAAGAAAAGAAGGGAAAGAAGCTAGAGGTAGAAATGAGAAGTGCCAAGGTTGTGAGCAGAGTGGGAAGTAGGGAGTAAAAATGGGACTGGAAAGTACTCTTGATAGCTTATTTTTTCTCCTTTCTGAGCTTCAAATAATCAGCATTAAGTGGCCTAGATTGTATCTTCACAGGATGTATTAAAAAAAAAGTGTTGAAAACGTGTATGAAGTATTACTCCAGTCATTGGTAAATTAATTCTGATCGAGTAGCTGTTGTACTCTGAAGCCATCTGCTTGTTTAGCTGTACCACAGTGAGAGTGATGTAGGACAACCAGAACAGGTTTCTAGATACGCAAATGTCCTGTAGGTGTCAGCACTTCTCTTGCTATTTTCCTGATTTGCAGCAACAGAAGTAGAAGGAAAAAACGGTGGATTGGTTTTTTTGGTTGGTTGGTTTTTTTAAATTAAAAGTATTCAAGTGGATATTCTTTGATAGTGAGCACTATTGAAGCGAAGTTTTATATAATTAACAGGAGCTAACAGGCAGACCTCTCCTTACTAGATAAAGAGGCTTCAGAAAATTGACTTGGTTAAAATGCTGCTTGTAGAATATCATATAGCTGTTTATAAAACTGTCTAACTAATGGGACCAAGCCTTTGGTAAATATTGAAACAAATGACACTCACCAGTTGTAATGTGCTCTGCCATATGTGGCAGCATCTCTGAGGTTAAGCATTAGCTCCAGGTTGGCAGAGTTCTGACTCCTGAAGCAGTCATGAACATGGAATGAGACACAGGACTTACATGCAGCTGGTTCACATTCGTGTTTGCTCATCTGCTGTAAATCCAGCAAGGGCAGGCTTGCACCAACCCAGCCCTCCTGGGGCACGGGAGTCCAGCTCTGAAGGGTGACTCAGCAGTAAGTAAATGTGTGTGACTCAAGTGTCTGAGCACCATGGGGAACTGGGGTCCGAGGCACCTTGGAAGCGGGAGGAGAAACATGGTTTAGCCCACTGCTAAAGATTACAGATTTACAGAAGATTTATTTTATAATCATGGTTGGGAGGATGGAAGAGTTAATTTGAACCATCTTTTTAATGCATAGGAAGAAAATAGACATGGAGCACCCTCTCTCTTGGACTTGGTACTCTCAGCAGCCTGGCAAGTCTGATGATATTAGCACAGCCATTTAATTCAGAAAGAGATTTGGGATTTGTGTTCAGAAGACTGCTGAAGTTCAGTTTTGTAGCATTCATGCTTTTCTTGCTCTACATTGAGCCTGATTAGCAATTTGTCTAGGTTGTCTCTGTACATGACCGACCTCATGAATTACTAAAAAGCTCTTTTCCCTGACACTTGTTTCCAAGGCAGTCTAAGAAAGTATTAATAGCTGAATTTCCATAAGGATGTTTCTAAATACTGGTTTCTTTGGCTAAGGAGTATGATTTTGTTGGCTCATATTCTTCATTAGACCAACACTTCTTGCCCTCTTCCTAGAGATCTGATGTCACAACTATGTAGAATATGTTCTGAGAGGACTGAGGGGATGTCAGTGACAAAACTGAAGGTTTATCCATGGTAGCATACGTGATTATATTTCAGAAGGGGGAATTATCCTGCATTTTCATCTCTAATCTTCAGCACAGATGCATCTGAGATCCATCACTGAACAGATGGGAGGATCTGTAATTCAAGCATTCAGTGCCCTTGTCTCCAGGATGCCTGTACAGGAGGTGAAGGTGCCATGAGGTGTGAGTGAAGCCAGATAAAATAGAGCCAGTTCCTCTGGACAAGATGGTCTGGAGATTATCTTTTTACTTGAGCTTGTGCATTGAAATAATGAATTTATCTGTGTCAAGCCTGCAGATTGAGTTGGTGAAACCAGCAGCTCCCGAGGAGGTCACTAAACCTGTTTTCAGTTAGGTGAGTTGGGCAAAGGCAACCAGCCCTGTGCAAAGCCAGCAGCAGGGAAGAGCTTGGTCTTGGCTACAAAATAAATCCATGGGGTGCATAAATACATGAAGTGCCCAAGCCAACTTTTACAAGCAGTGCTGCACAGAAAATGCTGACTTGCTAAAAGGGAAGAACTACATGGGCCTGAGATGCCTGGATGTGTGCAATGGATCCTTTTGATTGATGATCATCCACTGATGATCAGACTTAGTCCCTGCTTTGAATCAGGTGTGCCATTACTCTGAAGTAATATCATCTTCTTTGCTGTAACTATTATAATTCATATAAAAAGCTGCACATTATGGAATAAAACACTGAAGCCAGAAATTAGAAAAAAAAATCAGCATGCCACATAGGAGATTTTTTATAGTCCTGGCTCTGAGTTGGGCAGAATAGCTGCTTTGTTTATCAAGGGGAAAATCTAGCTATTACTTTCTTAGGATGCAGAGCAAACTGTTGCTTTTTTCATAAACTGATTTTTAACTCCCAGCCAGTGGGACCAGTGTGCTGCTGATAGTAGAAGAGCACCAATTGCTGCCTGATAGGGCTTTAAAAGGTTGCAAACAGCAGGCAGGACTTCTCCAGTCCTACAGAGAGCAGCCTTGCATTTAAAAATAAGACTAATCTGTTACAGAAGTGTTGTTGTGTCTGATTCTCCTAGGGTAAAAGTCAAGAGCAGCTATCCAGAGCTCCTGATTTTTAGAAAAATATTTTTTTCCTCTAAACACAACTTCTGCCTTCCTATCTCTCTATTCATGACTGAATCTCCATCTGCAGAGAGTGGATGAGCTTGGCGTGGAAGTTTAAACTTCTGACTGCAGCTCCTGGCTTGGCTTTGATCCATCTTGCTTTTCCTTCACCTTTACAAGGGCCCCAGGGCTGAGGTGGCCCCTGCGGGGTGTGTGCCTGCAGCAGAGGTCCCTCACTGCCCCAGGACCCTGGCAGGGGTGGTGGGCTGTGCCTGGCAGCCCGAGCTCTGTCCCCCCCGGCCAAATGCCCTCTGTCAGCAATGACAAGTCCATGGTGTTCAGAGTCCAGCTGCCAGCAGCTGTGTGTGCCTGTACCCATGGGGGGAACAGCATCACTCCCTGTGTGCTAAAAGGGACCCCTGGACTATGTCAGCAGAGTCCCACCCCTTTGGACCATCCCACAACAGAATTCCCGGGGCTGGATTCCCTGCTGCCTGTGACAGTGGGGTAGGGCTTGGCTGGCTCACAAACCCAGGCTGGGGCCACAGCCTCAGGGATTGCCTGAAGTAATTTGCAGACAGCTGTCCCCTGGTTATGCTTTGCTCTTTTGTGGGCTAACAGTCAGGTAGTATTTTGTGGGAGGAGGGAATGAGAGAGATGGGAAGAAATGATTCTTAGTGCAAAGAACTTATTAGCAAAAAATCCCAAGAAATTTTGATGCTCCTAATAGATTTCCATTTGCTTGAGTAGAGAACAGCTCAGGTGGATTTCTTAAAATATTTAGATGATAAAGGTAGTTTGATTAAATGCTATGTGATCTGCTGAAGCTTTGCCATGATGGAAAAAATCTCCCCTTCTGAGATCAATTATTCTGTACTGAGGTCAATTAGCAGCACTGGTGAGATGATTCAAGAAAAGGAGCCTAACCCTGGGGTACCTCTGGGCTCTTAGCAGGGTAGCAGGAAAGGAAGCACAGAAATAGATGGTACAATGCAACTGAGAAGACCCACAGGAGCTGTATTGCTGCTCCTGCTGCTGCATTCTGTGCTGGGACTGTAGGACCAGCACTGCTTTTGCAGGTCTTTCCACTCCATTTCATCTGTCCCTGCTGTCAAACCCATGCCTTGCTCTGTGTTGGTATTCCAGCACACAACAGCTCTTTGGGAAGGGCTTTTCCCCACAGCAGAGCTGTGCTGTGTCTGTCAGCTGAGGCTCCTGCCTGTGCCTCACTCCTCCCCTCCCTGTCCCACTCACAGGGGGCTTGACAAGAGGAGATGGAGAGCAAATGTGTCCCAGACTGCTCCTGAGCACCTCAGAAAGGTCTGTGCAGGAGCCATGGCTGGAAGGGACACTGGTCACTGGGCAGCTGTGGCCACTGGGATGTTCAATAACCAGCAGAGAGGACTCACAGGATTGCAGTTTCTCTGTGAGAAGTGGTGTCTCCTAAAAGTGTGCACTGAGAGCAGGGGCTTTCAGAGCTGCAGAGCTTATGTAGCCATTACATTTCAAAAGAGTCCTCTGTGAACTAAAAAATTAAAAAATTGATGTTGTCAGAAGCCTTTCAAAGCATTAGAAGGGGGTTATATGCATGGAAAAAATGCAGCAAGCTTATTTTTAATTCTGTGGACCCTCTTTAATTATTGTACTTGCATCTCTGAAATAAATCTTTCCAATCATAATCACTACAAAGTTCTAATTTTTCCAGAGCAGGGAATTGAGTGGCATCTCAGGAAAAGGGTAATTATTCTTGAAAGAGAAGACATCATTCTGAAATAGGGTTATTTTTAAGCTGGGATTAGCTGTCCCCATGGGATGTTACACTGCCATACCTGAGACACTGCTCACTCTACTGCAGCATTGCTTGTCCCTTCCTCTGTCCTCATGTCTTCTTACAGGTTTCAAATGCTTAAATTGTGCTTTGTCAAATTGCCTATCCAACTTTACATGCAAATGAAGGGAAAAATGACAGAAAATGTTCAAGTGCTTCAAAGAAATCATCTGATGAGTTTACCTGTCGAGGGTGTTTTTAATGTCATATAAGTCTGGCAAAGACTGTAGCTATCCTCCAGGGTCAGACTTGGCTTAGGAAAAAAACAAAAAAAGATTTTGCAGAACCAGGCTCCTACCTCCAAACTAGTTTCGACTTTTGCAAGTACACACGCTGAAATGTATTGACATATGGGATACAACCACCTCTTCCTCTCTCCCATCCTGTGTTCCTCAGTAAATGTCTGCCCCAGGGAGCTCTGCAGAGGTTGGACACCCTGCAATTTGCTCACTGTGCAAAGCTGCTCCATGGAGACCCCTCTCAATGCAGAGACTGGCCCAGCTCAGGTGAACTCAACCTGATTTAAGGGATCATTAAGAATGAGGCTTCAGCTTCTGGGCTCACCTGGTTGTGAGTGAAAGCAATGGAGAGCCTGAAATGGAAACCATCCAGAGTTTGGGGGCAGTGGCTTCATGGATAGCATGGTCACAGGTGACTTTTGGGGTTGAGATGTGCAAGGGTTGAGATGCAGCATATTTGTGTTCCTGTTCCTTCAGTTTTTATAGTCTTTTCTCCTAAAAAATGTTTAAAAGAGGAGGAAGCAAATGGTGTATGACACTGAAGTAATACTGGAGATCATGTCCCACCTGGGAATATTTCCAGGCGGTTTTGGCTTTTTCTGGCAGCTTCAGTGAGCCAGTTTGATGTCTTCACTTCTCTGACAACCAACACATGCACATAGTAGGGAGATGAAAAGGTTTCCTCTTGGGTTTCATTGAACTCCCACAGGAATTTGTGTCTCCCCATTCTGAGCATGGTTGTGGTATATATTTAAAAGGTTCACTGTGAGGATACGTATCTATCATCGACTTGCCACGATCCTGTAACCAGATACCTGATTGTCTCCTGGCTTCAAAAGTCAGTCCCAGGAAAGTACTTAAATTATCTGGCACTATAAAGCAATTATAGCCTTAGCACATTTTACCTTGACAAAATGGTCAAAATGTGCATTTGGGGAATGTAGTGCAATTTTAACCAGCCCTGATGTGGATGACTGGCACTGGTGTTTTATACTGGGGGTGAATTAGATTTCTTTACTGACTTATTGCTCTGCAGAAAAATGAAAACGTTGTCCCCAGAGTGGATTTACTTTTTCATGCAGTGGGTAGGGGGAGGTTGTGGTGCTGCCTTTGGAAACATTAGCCTGGAGAAAAGGATACTCAGAGGTGACTGTATCACTCTCTACAATTTCCTGAAATGTGGATGTAGTCAGGTAAGGTTTGGTGTTTTTCTCCAGGTAGCACTGACAGAAACAGAGGACACAGTCTTAAGCTGCACCAAGGGAAAGGATAGGTTTGGATATTAGGAAAATGTATTTTACAGAAAGAGTAATAAAGTTCTGGAATGGCCTGCCGGGGGGGATGTGTTTAAAAAGACTGGATGTGGCACTTGGTGCCATGGTTTAGTTGAGGTGTTAGGACTTGGGCTGGACTCAATGACCTTGAAGGTTTCTTCCAGCCCAGTGATTCCACTGGGGACAACCAGCCTGTGACTGCAGTGACCTTGTACCCTGTTGTTGAGCTGCTCCTGTGTTGCCTGACTGATAAACCATCCCAACACTCTGGATGCACAAGCAAGCACAGCCCTTTGCAGGCGCTGCCTCACTGTGCCAGCCTGAGCTGCAGGGCTCTGTCAGTGTCCCTGCACACCCAGTTATGGTTGTGGGAGGGGATGCAGAAGTCTTGGTGCTCAAGCTACCATTCATTACCTTCATTTTTCTGCATCTCTATCTTATTAGTGGTGAGCTACAGTGGCATGAAAGAAAACAACCGAATAGCTGACTTTGGATATTTAGAAATTGGAGAATTTTGCTAATGTCTGTCCCTGGGATGCCCCCAGTCTCACATGTACAGTGCTGGAATTTCACAGCACTGCCTGTAGCTGTCTGTGCCCAGCCCTGATCTGGATGCTAACATTTCTGCAGGTAATGAGTACAGTCACCAGGATCCCAGCAGGCTTTTTATCTCCTTCTCCAAACACATCTAAATTCCTATGTAATTATGAAGCCATCATGCTAATTACAGCCGTGGGAAAAGGTTGCCCTTATCTGCCAACAGTTCCTCTGTACTGCTAAGGCACAGGTCAGGCTTGGGAAGAATTAATTTCACTGTATTTAGCCATGTTAGCAGTTCTGGGCTTTATTATTGCAACAGCACAGACACCCCTGTTAACTCCTTGTACTGAGTGTGTCACACCTGGGCTGGGGGCCTCAGGGCTCAGTGAGGCTGAGTGATAAGGTCAGTGATAAGTGGTAAATCTGATGTGGGGAGCAGGCTCAGCACAGGGATTACAGTTTGTAGGGAAGGAAAGGATACTTAAACCAAATGAAAATGGATGAAGGTCTTCTGTGGTTTGGGATATCTTATTAATATTTAGAAATAGAGCTCCTAGCTCCAAAAGTTACAGAACAATGCTGTGTATCAAGTAATTTTGCTGCAGGCTTATCTTTGCTCTAAGTGGAACAGAAGACAATGACTGTGACTGCATTGTGCCTTTTTATTTTTAAATAAAAATAGTTAGGCCAGCAATGACTTTGCTATAAGCAATATATACCTTCTTATTAATAATTTTAAAAACAAGCTTCACCCACGAAGGTGGCATTTTTAAGGAGTTATAACAAGGTCAGAGAGATCTTCCAGCTGCTGGTGTGATGTTTGCATGGTACCTGCAGAACAGTGTTGCTGCTCTAGAATTGATGGAGACCTTTTCCCCTTGACTTCCCCCTTCCCTGGGCTGCTGCCAGAGCTCTTGCCAGGGTTTGAGTCAGCAGGAGGTCAGCTGGAGGTGAATGGAGGGAGATGAGTCAGGAGGTGTTCAGGCTTTGCCCTGCCTCTGTGCTGGGCTGTGTCTAAGAAGCACCAAGTCTCAAAGGAATGAATTTGTTGTAGATTTGCAGACTTGGCTGAACTTTTAACCTAAATTGCCCAGAAAGCTGCTGGAAGGTTGTTCTGCATCCTGCAGGGCAGACACAGCCTTGTCTTCGGTGTGAAGCGCTCCCATGCAATGATGCCTGCTGCTCCTGAAACCTGGGAGTGCAGTGGGTAGTTCTGGAAAGCTGGTAGGGATCTGTGTGTGTATCTGTGCACTGTGTGGATACAGGGCCACACACGTGTTCCTTTCTTCTGTGCCTGCTTCCCTTCCCTGATGTGTCCCCTGGCAAGTGCCTCAGGAGGAAATGCTCTCAGGTGAGTCTGTGTGTGAAAATGCAGAAAAGCCTCTGACCTCATCACCCTGCCAGAGACCCTCCCAAGGGACCCACATTGTCTGTTTCTGTCCGGTGCTGTTAAGGGAGAGATCTTAAGTATATAAATTCACAGCAAAAAATCATCTTTGTCCCACTTGATAAGCTGATTAAAACTCCTACACTGAAATGCAAAGAAAAAAAGAGGTGTTAATGAACAGAGCTAATTAAAATTTGGTTGGAGCTAATTAAAGTCTAAATCTGGTAACACTGTGGAAAAAGCACAACTTTCTGTTCTAAGTTCTGCCTCATTTCAAGGCAGATGATTCTCATGAAGTGACTAAAATTGCCCAAAATTGTTGTTGTTCCACATTATCAGACATGCAGCATTTGCATCTCCAGCCAGCATCAATCTCCCCACCTTGAAAAAAGTTTAAAATATTAAAAAACCTCTTTATGTTAAGGGATTTTTGTCTTTGACTGTAAAATCAGCCCAGTATATGCTCACACCATGGGCAGCAAGTAGGTTTTCTAAAACTCAAAGATGAGAATCAAGCATAGTTACATGGCTCCAGGAGGAAACACCAAAGTCCTTTTTATCTGTGACACCAATTATGCCGCAAGACAACTTTCTGAAATTTTCAGCAATACAAAGCAGTTAATTTTTTTGCAAATGGCAAAGACTATAAAACATCAATTCACAGTCCAGATCCTTCTTAACTTCAAAGAATACAAGTTATTTTAAGAAAAGGAGAACTGGCTTTTGAAGGTAACTTTTTCTTCCCCACAGTCCTCAGAACTTTCTCTCACAAATTGTTTAGATACTTAGCAGAGTCAATTAAAATTATTATTATAACAATTTATTATGGTTCAGCAGCAAACCACAAATGGACATTTGACCAAGTGGGACTGTACTGGCATGAAGTGTGCCATTATGCTTGGAAGAAACAAGTGAAAATTTGCAAATATGTCTGTGTGATATTCCTAAAATAGCAGGTTAAGCCTTTGAGCTTTTGAATGGATTTGGTTGGAAGAACTCAGGAAGGGAACAAGGAGATTACCAAACAATGAATTTTGACAATGAATTTTGTCATTGTATTTTGAAAGTTTACCACAGTGTCTGCAGATGTCAGCTGATCTTCACGGCATTTTGCTGTCATGTTTAATATTTACTTTTTTACCATAATTTTTTAAACTTCCTAGTGTGATTTTGTGAACCAGCTGCCCTGTACTCAACTTGATATTTTTATCAGACCATCCCGGTGGGAGAATAATGGGAAATAAAAAATCTCACCCAAATATGTATGAAGCATAGTCATATAATAACAATTTATATCTTTAAAACTTATTAGACTGTTGTAGACAGGGACTTTGTATGGCTTGTATGTTTATTTTATGCACAGGAACATTCACTGGTATTAGCTGTTTTAGCAGCTCTGGATGGAGCTGCACTTCTGAGAAGGTAATGCAGGAAGGATTGGAGGGTTTAGTATCTGCCTGCTAAAAGGGTTTTATTTAGGTGACTGTCTTCCCTGGCATTTAATTCCTGCTTAACTCCTGCTGCCCTGATGCTGGTGTTGTAGTTCTCGACAAAGTATTCAAGATTTGTAGAGGGTGCTGGGATTTCTGTAAATGGATTTCAGTTATCTGCTCTGAAGAGGTTGAAAAGGCACTGAATTAGACTCTGGAAGAGCTGTTCTTAGTTTTACAGATCATTTGAGCGTGACACTCACTTTTTCCAAAAAGGAAGGTAGCTGAGATGAATATTAATAGAATAATGCAGTTTTTGTATTTTGAACAAAGAAAATATAAAATGTAAAAAATCCAAATGATATTTTTAAGTTAGACACAAACTTTTCAATCTTTAGAAATTTATTGATTTGTGATTGCAAACTTATCTTATGCTTTGTTATGTGTTTGAAGCAGATACTCAGTGTTGAAAACCCAAAAATGTTTGTGAGCCTGAATTGCAGTCGATGGTCTATTGGCAACAGTGATACTTTTATATTTGCTGCCCCTGAGTGCTGAGGTGAGAAAGGTCATTTTCAGGTTTTCTGTGTGTATTTAACTACGTGCAGGTGGTGTCTTGGGCAGTGATGTTGGGAGGAAATTCACCACGATGACCCTGTTAAAGCTGCTGAGCTGAGCTGAGGCTGTGCTGGGCTGTCCCTGAGAGCTCAGCCCTGGGAAACTGCAGCTAAAACATCCCCACCTTGGGCTGCCAGGCTGGTTCAGGGTGTTTCTTGCCATGGCCATGTTTCATGCAGCTCTCCAGGGCTCAGGTGCCATTGGCAGGGAGGGGATGTCTGGCAGGGAGCACAGGAGGCAGCCAGGAGGATTTCCTGCTGGGATGGGGCTGCTCTTTCCCTTCCCCTGTACAGGCAGGGACTGAGACTGCTCCTCTGTGAGATAAAATGTCCTGTTTGGGGTGTTCCCCTCAGGGGGATGCCATGTGCTGTTTTCTGGCTCTTGCTCTGAGCTCAGTTCAGCCCTCACCTGCCACAAGCAGCAGCAAATGTGCAGTGAGGCTGCCTTGGGCAAAGCCAAGGGGGAACCAACTTCTCTGGTGGGCTTTGGAGAAAAACACAAAAATATTTTATTGGCCAAGACATTCGTGGCCTCTTGCTAGTGTTGTCTTTGATGCCCTTGGGGTTTTTTAGCATCCTCAGGTGAGAAAGAGCAGTGGATGGGACAGCATCACATACATGCATGATCTGGTTTATGTCTTAACTGTGATTCCTCCCTGCAAAGCTCCCTGCCTTGGGATTTATGGTGGAAAAAAAAAACTTAGGAAAAATTCAGTAGACAGTTTGTGCTTAGGAGTATCAGAAGTTTCATTTTTGAATGTGTGTGCTGTGAGCCCTGGGAAACAAAAATCACTTAAAGGTCTTCCTTTGATCATATTTTATTTATTCTGAAATAGGTAGAATTCTACTTCTGCAGCCTGTCATCTCAAACTCTGAAGACTGGAATAGTTTTTGCAGCTTCTTGGCCAGATTTTGAGGAAGAGATCCAGCAGCCATGCCCCACATATTTTCTGCTGGGCTGCATACCTCTCCCAGGTGTCCTCCACAGGCCTGGCTTTTGGCAGCTCTTCCTTGGGATGAACACAGACAGTAGGACAAAAAATTAATTGTCTGTGTTCTGCTGCTCAAATTTATCTTGAGATTTCACACTCACTTGATTAAAAAATTTGCAAACCAATCTGCAGTTCTGTACAAGGAATAGGATGGCAGAAAGATTAATGCCTGCACCAAGCTCTAATTTGTTTTTATCACTCGCTTCAAAGAATAGAGATAAGAGAGATTGAGAGAAATGGATTTGATAATAGAGAAATGGATTTGATCTTTTCCTGCATCAGGTATAAACCAAAAGTAAACAGAAAAATGATGAAAAATTTTTATCTAAGAAAGGAAAAAAAAAAAAAAAGCTTACATTAATATCAAAGTATGTATTTACAGAGGGATGTTATGGTTTATGATCATCCCTGAAAGAATCATCATAGTTTTTAAAACTTCAGGCTGAAGGGTCACCCATTTCTTTCCTGATGCAAACAAGCCAGTTAAAACTGCAGACTAGAGCTGAGACACACTATTTAAATAGACTTTATTTGACAAATAGTTTGCCTGTTGAAAAAATTCAAATGAAACAGGCTTCTTTTGCTGAACTAGCTGCAGATTTAATCTAAACGTATGCCATAGCGAGATATTTTGCCTATGTTTAAATTTTGGGGGAAAAAACCCCAAACCAACAAAACCATGCTAAAATAGGTGTTTGATTCAATTACAAATTAACCAAGGTGATATTCTTCACTTCACCAGCAGAACCAAACTGCTTCTCTCCTTTTGGTCAAGAGCACAAGAGGAGACAGCTGGGAGGCTGCTGTGTGTACATGGGGATGGCAAAGTGCTGCACTGAGGCTTAACTAAGTCCATAGGTTTATCTGTTGGAGAGATGTAGAGGACAAAGAGGTTTTTACTCTGTTTAATTCCTCAGTTTTCTTGGCCTGCTGAGCAGCAGTGCTGTGTCTGTGTGGCTCACACCTGAAACAATAGTACTTCAAAATAAGAAGTGAAGAGTTGGAAAAAAATAGAAGGACAGAAGTGAAGGGATGTCTTAATTACAGCAGTCCCCATGAGCCTCTCAGGACTGACTCACCAACTTCACCATCATATCATATTATGGATGACATTGTGATGGTCAAAAGTTCCTTTTGTTCAGAGGAAATGACCAGAGATCTATACCATTAAAATGGAGTGAAGTGAAAAACTTGTTTATTTCCTAATTGTGCCAAATGCAAGATTGCTGAAATACTCCAAAGCCAGTATGGTTACCACAATATTTCACCAGGAGCAATCCACCTAATCTGATCTGTGACAGTAAAAGAGGTGAAGTGTCCAAAGTGTTTTGGCTTTCAATGGACCAGATTAGTTCTGAAAATGCCACACAAATTCCTGCATTGTGTAGTTTCAATACAGCTGGCTTTGTGTACCTTGGAATGGCATTTTGGCAGAGAGTATTTCTAAACACACTCACAAAATGCACAGTGTCCTGTCTTTCTGGCAAATATTTGGTTAAATTGGATGTTTTTGGGAATGTGCTCTGTACTGCTGTTGTTGACACTAAGGATTTGTCATTGCAAGTTAGAAAACAAAATGATGGGAAGGTTTGAAATTGTCAGGTCACAGAGAGGTTTGGGTTGGAAGGGACCTTAAAGATCTTCCAGTTCCAGACCTCTGCCACAGGCAGGGACACTACAAGATCCACATACCTGTTCCTAGTGCTGACTGAAGTAATTTTATCCCACTGTCAGCCAAAATGGGAATTTTATTACCACTGTATTCTTGAATTAGGGTAAACCCCCCCACAAATATTGTTGAATTTGCTGCTGCAGTCATTGCAGTATAACCAGGCAGATAACAGAAATACAAGGTCTGGCTTCAGCTCCTCTGACCTGTATCTATAGGGACCTTTGTAGTCCTGAGTTACCCAGGCATCTGCTGCCAAGATTCAAGCCTGAATTTGTCTTATAAATCTGTTGGAGCTTTTAAAACCACTAGAGAGCAGGTAACAGAGGCTGAAGTAAATCTGGAAAGAGAACCGGGCAGGCAGTGGCTGAAGGTTTTCCAAGCCAGGGGTTTGCTTTATGGGAACAGCCTGTAGTTAAATACATCTGCAGAATTGTGCTAGTAAAGGGGGAATTGAATTGTGCAGTGGGAAAGCTCCAGCAATGTGGGAACTGCTATCAGGAAAAATAAAGATGGGTTTATCATTCTTACAGGCAAACTGGTTTTGAGGGTAGCTGACTTGAAAATAAAATAGAAAACACAGACACCATCCCTCAAAGTCTCTGATTTGCTCTGCCCTCATCCCCTGGCTGCCATCGTGTGCTCTGCTGCCATTGTGCCTCCCTGGGCCCTGTGGTGATCCTGTGGCAGCCCAGCACCTGAGGGATGGGTTTGGCACAGATGCAGGATCTGTTTATTTTATATTTTGGTCCATTTGGAGAAGGCCAGGTCTGCTGGCCCAGAGACCCCACCTAGACCCAGCTCAGCTGAGGGCAGGGAGCAGCTGCAGGTTCTACCATGCATGCTCTGGTTCACAGAGCCCCTCCCTCTGCCACAGCAGGAGAGGAGATTCTTTATATAATGCAGAAGAACAAGGTCAGGAGAGATCAAGACTCATATTTAGTGTTTACTGTGAAGCTCTGGAGAAGACTGTGGCTGCCCCATCCCTGGAAGTGTTCAAGGCCAGGCTAGATGGGGCTTTGAGCCACCTCTTCTAGGGGAAGGTACCACTATCAATGGCAGGGAGCTGAAACTAGATGACTGCTAAATTCCCTTCCAACCCAAACAATTCTATAACTGGTAACTGGCTTTTCCAGCCTCGGAGAAGTGAATATTTGGCTCCTGAATATATATATGTATATATATATATAAAATGAACAGATACAGATATGACGTGATTTGCAGCCTGTGGTCAGAGCTCTGTGTGTCCCTGATGCTGCAGCTGAGTTTCTGTAGCTGTGGTGGAAATGGATCTCTAAGAAATGGGATGGGAGTTCTGCTGCTGCAGCGTTTGAGAGGAGAGGGACAGAGCTGGAGGCCTTTGGGCTCTGCTTGCCAAGGGTTCTTTACCAGGAAAGAGAGACATTAAGTGACAAAGGATTTTGGTTATCCTTTGCAAAAAAGCATCAAGCTTTCTTCCCTGCACTTCTGTTCTGTTTTGGGTGAAAACGTAGTGGCAGTTAAATGAGCTTTGCTAAATCTTTCATAAACCATACTAGCTGTGGAGAAAGCAGAGGAGTTAAAATAAACCCTGGTGCTTTCCCTGCAGACTTTCTTGCAGAGACTCCTACAGATACCAAGGTCTGCAAGTCTAAAACTCCTAAATGCAGCTGCTCATTTTTGCACTCAGAAATTCCTGCAAGTGGCTTTTTTCAGAGATATCTCACAGATCCTGAATTTTCCTCTATTCCATCTGCGGTAATTTTCACCCAAACCAGTTCCATCTGAAGTTTATTTTGTTAAATTTTCTCCATCTTTAAAAAAATATGGATTTTTTTTTATTTTGGGTAGATGTGTTTCTAGGTGGACAGTTCTTTTAATGAAGGATCAGCGCTAGTTATTTTTAAAAGAACCACACAGAGAAGGAGCAGGCTTTTGGGTGCAGCTATAAATTTCTTAAATATTCCCATTTCCTTGGTAAAAACTACCCCTGGATATAGAACCCTGTATGAGAGCAATACAGCTCTGTATTTTACAGAGATTTTGCAAAAAAGCAAAGGCTGTATGTGCTCAAATCTTGTGTAATTTATATTGCAGGTGACAGAGTGGCATTTCCAATTTTCACAGTTTCACAGTGCTGCTTGGATTTGTTTTGTACTAATTAAATTTTATTACATCTGAAATTTCTGTTATCTTTTAATTATAATAATATCTAAATTCATATTGAAAAGTGTGGTTTATCAGCCTACACAGTACCTTTCACAAAACCGAATTAAATGTCTTGAAAAAAGTTTTAATTCACATTTATTGAGATGAATGACAAAAGAGCTTATCTCCTCTCTCTCTGCTTTTTCTTATTTATATTCTTAGATGCTTATTTTATGTGGCCTTCCGGTCCCCAGTGTAGTGGATTTTTCCTGTTTAAAATAGAGCTATCCCTTTACAGGCAAACAAATATTTTTCCAAATGAAAAACATAAGTATTTGGCTTTTGTGCCTTACTCACCAGAGCTGGTGCTGTGAGGAGGTTGGGCTGTTTTTGTGTTGATCCTGGCAGTGTTACTGTGTTCAGTAACTGGGCATTTCTGCTATGACTTATGGCACTTCAGAATATCAAATACTATCCCTAACCTAATTTTCTGCAGAATAACTGTCACGAAGCGATGCAGCTTTTTGTGTGCCTCCTTGTTTAACCAGGGCTATAATTTTTGCAGCATGTGTTTGGTGTGGGAAGACAATTTAATGGAGACATATTTCCTCCAATTTACAGATCAAACCCTCCCAATAAACAATGAGTCAAATCACAGGGAGCTTAGGGAGATGCCTCATCTCTCATATAATTTTTTCTTTGCTGGGTCATGGGTGATTTGAGGCAGCAGCCACATTTTCCTGTCTCTGTCTGATGGAGCTGATTGAAATGTTGGCTTGAACTTCTCGTAGAGTGATATAAAATGAGCATAGAAGTGGTTTGTATAAAAAGCATAATCTACTTTTATCTTTAATTTTCATTTTTACTGTATTTTTAATATAGTATGAGGCAGTGATCTTAATGAAGATGCCAAACTTGCCCTGTGAGATCACTTCATCCTGCAATGAGATTGTGTACGTGGTGTTTGGTGAGGGATGTGTATCCATATTCAAGCTCCTTTTAACCCTTGGTTTGGGTTTAAAACTCTTAATTAAAGCTCTGGGACTTTAAAACTCTTAATTAAAGTCCTAAGACTAAAATGCTCCTGTCCATTCTTGGAACTCTCAGTAGGCAGAAGATGCTGCCACAAAGAGAACCTGGGCCCATGTTTCAGCCAGCTCTGTTCAGGCGATTAAAGATCACCATCACCAACTGAGAGAACAAAATCGTGCTGGCTGTGAATGAACAGAGTCTGGTTATTCCAATTATCCCTATTAAGGCTCAGGGTCCCTTGGGGCAGGTTTTGGGTAATGCCAAGCAGAGGGGCAGTCTCTGCCCCTTTGGCCCCACTGTCCATGGGTCACAGCCTGGGTTCTCTGGCCCTTGCTGGCACCTCAAGGGCTTCAGCAGGGCCCTGCTGAGATTCCTGCCTGGGGGCTCACTGGTGCTTCTGGCATTTCTAATGCTTCTGATTTCTTCAGCACCTCACTATGGAGCTCTGGGCTGCTTCATTCTTTGTCTAAAGTGGGAGTTGGGTGCTCAGAGCTCAATCTGTGTGACCGTACCCACCTCCTGTTCTCTTGAGCTCATTTCTTTCCCAGGTTGTCATTTTGTCAATCAGTTTCATACTTGAGTGATATGAAGGTGATATGAAAAGCAAAGTCAATGAAGAGAGGGCCATGCCTTAGGGTCTGTTTATATGGCAGTGCACTTACTGAAGCAGGCCTGGTTTGCTCAGGTTTTTGATTTTTTTGGGGCAGGAACTATTCCTCTCTATAGGTCTGAATTGATGTTAAGATGGTGGCACCCGAATTTTGAGTGGGGTCTTATAGGGGTTGTCATTCTTGCTAAAACTCAGACACTCTCAAGCACTTAGCAGTTGCTGAGGTTTTCAGGGAAATGTAAAATGCTTGCGTTTGGCCAGCAGCAGCATCTTTCTGAGAAAGAGGTTTGTGTGACCAAGGAAAAAGGTCTGAAGTGCAAACATGGTGCCAGGAGGTACCCACCAGGGGCAAGGCTGGTGAGATCCACGTGGATGACTCTACTGGGTGATGTTTGCCAGCCTTGCCATCTCCTTTGTGCCCTGATGAGGAAAGTGGGTTCTCAGAGTCAGAGAAATCCCCATCCTGGTTTTGCATATTCAATTCTAAATTTACACCTGAAATCCTGACTGTGTAAATATACATTTGACAAAAGTACAAAGAAAATTCTCATAACAATGGCACTGAAATAACAAGATACTTCCTCAAATTTAGCTCCTTGTTCAATATTGACTCACCTGTGTCACAACACACAGTCTACAGGGGTGTTGACACACCAAACTTGGCAGAATTCCATATTATAGCCCAATTTTGTATTTCTACCTGGCCTACCTTATTATACCTACTATGCCTGAAATTTTTATGATAATTGTGTCATAGTCTCTGATCAGTCTTAGGACTGATTTGCGTGACATGTGGGAGCTGCAGGTCACCTGGAATGGAGTCCCCCAATGGATAAGATTTGGAGTTATTCCTTGATTTCTCAGCCTGTATGTGGTTTTGGTGGTTTGGACATGTGAATGGGTTTTTCTTTGCAGCCCAAATCATACTAGAGATGGAGAGGAATATTTAAGAAGAGGCTGAGATTCTTAGGTGATATTATTCCAACAGCTCTGGCTATGTAAAAAAAAAGACAAACCCAAACCCAAAAGAAAATGCAAAAGGAGACTACATGAGAAAATAATTACAAAATTAAGATAAACACAGTCATAGAAATACTTGTGAAAAATGTGTGGCATTGATCCTGTCCATGTAATGACCTTGCACCCTACCCACTAGGTAAAAAAATGCTTCCAACTTGTTCCTTTGATATCAGAAATTGTGACATTTGTCCATCCTTCTCTTTTACTGAATTAAGCTTGTATTGACCAAGTGGTTTGCAAGACCTAATGAGAGCTGAACACCATCTGGGATATCTAAATCAGGGCCAGGTTATCAGATATTCAGAAGTGCCAGTGTGGCTATTTGTGAAGGTGTTTGTTGTGCCCCAAAGTTAACACAATAATTTGGAAAGCTTGTTTGGAGAGATGCTCAAGTGGCAAAGTTGGTGTTCCTGGCCCAGGACAGTCAGTACCTGGGCAGAGCTCTTCATGGTGGGGTCTTTGCTTCCTTGTAAAATCAAATAAGGGGGACAGTGGCACACAGTGGTAAGTGTGGCCACACATGAAAAGTCTTTATCAACAATATTGGGAAATAGTTTTGGGTTTCTAAATTACAGTGTTTGGGTGACTGGGCATTTAAGGGACTGAAGTGCTTGTACTAGAGGCTGCTCTTCACACAGTCCCTCTCTGCAGCTGGCCCTCTGCTGTATTTTGGTTTCTGGAGCTGGTCTGCAAGGATTCAGGAGGAGAGAACTGATACCTGCTGCTGCTGTGAACTCTTGTTTAGGACCTGCATGCAGCTTTGAAGCAGAGCCACATGAAGACATCACCATTCTGGTCCCATCCTGGCTTGAGACATCACAGAAGAAAATTAAATAAGGACATAATATGAAAACTGCTTTACAAATTATACCACTAGTATTTTGAAGGCAAAGCAATGCAGATAAAATACATGAAGCAATTCCAAATCCATTAGTGGTGGATGTGCTTAGAAACCCCATGCCTATTATGGAAATATGTGGGCAGGTGTCCATAAATTGATAAAAATGCATTCTCTAAGCAATGCTCACAAAGCTGAGGCTGGGAGAGTAATGGGGAAGCTGTGCAAGGCATCAGCAATAACTATTCCCCATAGCTATACACAAAGAGAAAAAAAATACAAAGCTGGTAAAATCAGAATTAATGTCAATCTAACTTGACAAAGAGAAGTGAATGTCTCACAAATGCCTGTAGAAGAAATTAAATCTGTTTAATACTTAAATTGGGAAATAAAAAAAGAAATCATGGGATATAATCAGTGGCTTGGTCTGAATCACACCCAAGTGAAAAGCACTTCAAAGGTTTGGCTGTCTTTGCCTTATCAAGCCTGTGCCATAGAATAAAGCTAAACAAATAAAGAAGCATGTGATGTTACAGATGCAGTAACTACCTTGTCTTGCAGAAGGGGAGAAAGTATACAGATAATTACATTGGACAATGTTAGCTCTAAAGTAACTTGCAGAAAATTAGGCTCAGGATCAGCAGAGGACTGTAACATGATAAATTTTGGAAAGGGGAATGGAAGATTACTGTGGGTAGTGCTGTGTGGGGTTTTAAAGCACAGAACACATCCTCATGCCTATGACCAAGCCACTGACGCTTGGAAGCTTGCCTAGAGGTGGGATTTGAGTTATGGACACTGCTGAAAAGATTCTGTATAAAATTGTTTCTGTTGAAGTGAAAAAAAACAAACCCCAAACAGACTTCTGCTGACATATGGGCATGAAAATGTCACCCACAGGACTTCAGATTCAATTTAAATGAATAAGCTTGTTGTCGATTAAATAAACCAACAGAGCATATCTGTATGCAATACTAAGTGTACATATTAAAAAAATTTCTTTTCCTTTTCTAGTGCAATATATCTGAGGAAGGAAGCAAACCAATTTTACCATGTTTTTAATTACAGTTATGAACATACAAGAGTTTGAATGGTTTATACAGAATTGTTTCACAGAGACAACCCAAAACATCTATAACTTGGCTGCAGGGGAAGCTGTAAGTGTATAAATGAGGAGAATTTTATTGGATTCACATGGGCAAAAGAAATTCCAGTCTTTTCATACTATATATAAAAGTGAGAAATGTATGCAAATGAAGCAGAGATTTCTCTTTTTATGTTACCTTCAGTAGGAAGTGCTCACTTAAAGCTTTGGAGAATCCAGGTTCAAGCCTTTTTAAGCGGCTTTTGATTTTTCTATGTAAGACTAAGTGAAGAACGTGGCTGAAGCTTTGCCTGTGGAGCAGCAGGATAAGGTGTCAGTGGTCACACTGCAGGACAGGTCAGTCTGGTGTGTATTTGTGTAATGTCCTTTCTGTTCGAGACCAGAATCAAACATTGCAGAGTCCCTGGGAAGCCCCAACTAATGTGGTGTGGGGGCCTCGTTGGTAGTCAGACAAGGGTGGCCTGATGTTTTGAGCTCGAGGAGGGTATTGAACAGGAGCTACACCCTTCATGTTAATTATTAGCTATGTCTTCTATGCCTTTGAGTGTAATCTCAGCACCATATGACTGGGAAGGACTTTTGAGTCTTTTATTCCGCCCTCCATGCTGGGGCAAGGCTGCAAATGTTAAGTCTGAACCTGACAGAAGAACTCAGGGGGTTCCCTTGCTATCCAGGGATGTATCCATGTCCACACCTGATTGAGCTCCCTAGAATGTGCTAGATCAGCTATGTCTCAAATGTTTCTTCACTTCCACTGACCAAGAGGTTCTAGGTAACTGTTTCACACATCAACATTTAGTCTGCAGACACGTGGAGTTAGGAGAGTTGAATCTCATCTTTGTCATCCCCATCAAATGGATTATGACCTGGAAAACTGTGACTTCCAGCACAACTCCCTTCTCAGAGCAAAGAGGAGAGGAAACAGCAGAAGAAAAGTATGAAATCTGACAGCAAGTTCGAGTTCCCGCTTTTATGTTAGAGTTGGCTTGTGCCTGACTGTCTTAGCTTTGCAGCTTTTTTATTAGGTTAGTGGGTAGGAGGGGAAATGGATTGTTTTAAATTGGGGTAAGCTGATAGTGGAAGTAAAATGAAAGAGAGTCTCCCCCCAATTCAGCTGCTACAGACTAAGAAAATCCATCTCTGGAGGGATTTGGCCCCCTTGTCAGGGTTTCTCAGGAGCGTGGCCTGCCTCCATTTCCCAGCAGATATTCCTCTTGCTGCTGTCTCTACTAACTAATTCAGAGAAAAGCAGGGGAGGCTTGGATCTCCAGGAGATCTCATGCCTGAGTGACTTCCAGCAGAAGCTGTTTCAGGAGAGGATGTCACAGGCTGATGCTTTGCCCAGGCTGTGGCTGGCCAGGGATGGGCTGCAGCCTCCCTGGTATGCTCCAGACTTCACACCAGCTTTGGTTAGGCAGCGTAAAATTTTATCTGTGTGCCTCAGGGGGTTCCTGTTCTGAAAGCTGAGAGAAAGGGGCCATCAAACTTTTATGGCAGGGTGTAGTTGATTTACATGAGAACTCTTCTTTCATTTCAGAGCATGGAAAATGTTTTTGCAGTCGCTGTGCACGATGTCTATTCCAATTCTTCTACATCAATAACCATCTTTTCAGGACCGAATTTATTCATGAAAACTCAGGAAATTTTTCCAAGAGGCATGAACTGCTGGAGAAGCCAAAGATGATGATCTATCAATTGTGAATTTAAAAAACTCTGTTCTTTAACAAACAACTGTATTTGAGAACCTTGTTCTCTGTGCTCTGAATGGAGTTGCTTTGCCCTTAATTTCTTCTGGAATCTCAATGGGACATGGTCATGTGCTAAGTAGCAGCAGCTGAATGGCTGCATCTGTTCCACACTGTAGCTATGTGTCTTAGGCAAAACACTCCTTCAGTGAGAAACTGTGAGCAAGTGTTTCCTGCTCATTTTTGCCATTCCACTAATGATTTTAGAGGCCCTAATGTATCCCTCTCATTTGTCTTTTTCAAGCATCAGTGTCCAAACCGTAACTTGTCTGAAAAGCACCCCATGCCCTTGGGGACCTCAGTCACTTTCCTCTGTCCCCTGACAGTTTCTATAGTCTTCTTTTGGGAAAACTGCACAGAATGTTAGACTCAGAGTGTAAAACTAAGTGCTTGGAGTGGTATAATCCTTTTTGTCACAAAATGAAGAAATGATGGATGCTTCATCCACAAAAAGGACTCTTGGACATGGCCACTGCATGAATAAAATGTCCTTGTAATTGAATCCCTGAGTGAATATTCTCAATGAACCTCTTAATCTTTCTCTTTCTTTCTTTCTTTCTTTCTTGCTTTCTCACTTTCTTTCTCACTTTCTTTTTCTTTCTTTCTTTCTTTCTTTCTTTCTTTCTTTCTTTCTTTCTTTCTTTCTTTCTTTCTTTCTTTCTTTCTTTCTTTCTTTCCTTTCTTTCCTTTCTTTCCTTTCTTTCCTTTCTTTTCTTCCCCTTTCTTTCTGAAGAAACTCTGCCAGCTTTGCATCTGCCTGGGTGGAGCTCTTTTCCTCATTGCCTGTTTTCCCATTTGTGTCCTGTGCTCTACCCAGGCTTATTCTCCTCAGCATTTTAGTGCACTACATTGCATTGCAGGTATAATGGCACTATTCAAACTAATCATGATAACCATATAATGAGAACCAGCCACACCTTGTGGCTGCTCTCAGCTAAACTCTCAACCCAATTGCCTTCTCAGAGGTTTGGGATATTGGTGGGTAAACATTTCTGAGTCACAGTTTCTGGAGGACAGCTGCCTGGGAAGCAGGAAGGTGCCCAGGTTTATGTAATCCCTCAGCCAGGGAGGTCCCTCCAAAGAGCTGTGCATTGCTGGAGATGGGTCCAGACAGACTTGCTTTCAGCTTTCATCTTTCCCTCTACTACTGAAACACAGCAAAGTTTTCCATGTTTAACCATTGGGTAGATGTTGGGGAGAAAAAAAGGTTAATGTGTTCTTATTGAGTTATTACTGTCAATTAACCCCAACCCAAATCCCACTGTCTGAGGACAGCAGAGCCCCACTCTGGATTTCCAATGGTGTCAATCATTATTTCTCATTGCAAAGGCTGTGCTACAATATACCCTGTTATTTCTGTGAGGGTGTATTATCCCTAAGATAGCAGCAGACTAAAAACCTGGTTTTGACACAATTTTTCTCTTCCTTCCTGCAGACCTTCACTACAGCCACTGCTTTTCAGGCCACAGTTGTGTTCTTCAGCCTCTTCTGCCCCCATGGTGTCCAAGCAGATTAGATAGACTTCACTGGGCTCCTGTGTGACTCCCCTCCAGGACATTGAAGTGTGCCTCATTTCACTTTCATTTATTTAATTTCCAAACATAAGGAAACCAAATTCAATTACTGTCATGGTAGTTCTGAGCACATGTCTCTACACAGAGATGAATGCAGTTGAATTTTTCCACTTTAAATATTAATTCAGAGTAACTCCCTCTGTGCCCCCTGTGCAGTAGAGCCATCAGTGTCTCCCACAGAGCCAAGAGACTGGCATCTTTCAGGAAATTAGAGAAATAAAAATACCTAGAGTGAGATTAAGGTCATTTGACCTCAAAAAGGCCCTCTCCATTCATGCTGAGCAGTGAGGCACAGCTCTCCTGGCCTCCTCTGCACAGGCACATTAGAAAGCTCCCTGGGTTTCTGAATTGAGGACAGTTGATACCTGATGGGTGTCTGTCAACATGAGAGATGATTCTCCCACCTTAAGATAGGTCAGTATCCTAAATGTGAAGGAAACAACATCAATTCTGTAAGGTAATGATCAGTGGCAGCTATAGTATCCACTGAACTAATGGTGCTCCAGAAAAATTCCCAAAATAATTATGAAGTGAGAGAGCTTGAGAGAGCTCTGCACCACTAAAGACCAATTTTCTTTAATGTGGGAGCTGGACTGGTTGAGATTACCCAGCCTAGCTTGGAATGACTTTCAAAAAATTTTTGAAATCCATCTCTTTTTAAATTTCATTCAGTTTTCAGAACTGAGCCCTGCAGCATTCATTACCTACCAAAAATTAGTGGGTCACACCCAGTCCTCCTGAAGTGCTGAATCACAACCAAACTGGAGCTGTATAAGCACAGGCATGTTGTGCCATCAGAGATGCCACGGAGGGCAGCCACCACAAGGGCTGGTAAGTGCAACACAGGATCCATGGCACCTACCTGTTTCTGGAGCAGGGAAGGGAGACCAAAGGGGATGTCCTGAAGCACCACAGGTGGCACTGGTTGCCCCTGTTGAGCTGCTCTGCTTCCTTTGCATCCTTATTTCAGAGTCTGGGTCCTCTCCTGTTTCCAGCTGCTGTCCTGATGAGCATTCACCTAAACATACCTGGAGCCTTCCTCAGAAAGGAAGGATGCTGGAACTACTTTGTCAGGATAAACAAATAATTGGGTAAAGAAATGAAGAAACTGCTCACCTGACACCTTCACAGGCCACACAAGGGAACATGTGAGTGGAGAAAAAGTGCTTGAGCTGTGGTTTCATCTGGTTCTGAGCCACCCTGATGGCTCTGTCTTCCCTGCTGTACTTTTCCCTGTTCCCAACTGCATGATGGCTCTCCTTCTTTCCTCCTGGCTCCAGACTCTCTGGTTCCTCCTGGAAGACAGTTCCAAATTGTCCACTCCTTCCTGGTGGATAAACTCTCTCAGAGGAGTGTTGCTATAGCTGGTGTAACATATGCATCAGAAAGATGGTTGAGAGCAAAAAGGGGACTGGTAAATGGAAATACTGCCCTCATCCCTTCCCAGCAGCAAAGAGGCGTTACATTGACTCAGATGGCCATATGAAAACCCATCAATGATAAATGTCTACACTATGGGCTATGAATGTGTCCCTGTGAGTTTTCCTTAGCACTCAGAGCATCTGTGTGAGTAGCCAATGCTAAAACAGCCATAAGCCATAAAAAATCAATTAAGAAAATACTAACAAAGGTTGAAACCTTTAGTGTTTCTATCATAATCTGTTTTTAACTAAGATAGAGAGCAGCTTCTGTTTGGAGAGACATGAATTAACCTTCTTGGTGTAAGACATTCCTCTTGCCAAATAATCATGCTTTTCTTTTCTCCCTCATCTACTCCTTAATAGCATTCTTTGGCAACACTTAGACATGGATTGCCAAACTACTGCACTGAGTAGCAAAATGACTACACATGCAATGGACTGCTCAGGTGGGAGTGAAACAGGTCCCCTCTTTTTCTGCTATTTTAATAATTACAGCAGTTTCTTTATTCTTTATTGCTTTCATGCATTTTTTAATACATGGGAGATGTTTACTTTTGCAGAACCGTGGAGCACAGTGTGTATATATATGTTTTTGTATGAGACATGAAATGATGAGCTACTTAACACCTTGTGTATTTGGGCAGCAGGTTGATGTTCAGTTAGTTTAATTTGGTTAAGCAAGACATTGCCTAAACTATGCCTGTGCTTTGTCCTTAAGTCTACACTTGTATGACTTCAAGGACTAATGGAAATATTGCATTGGTTGCATTGTTGTGAGACTGTAGAACATCATTTGCCATATGAATAATTTTAAAATGTATAGTATGCCTGCAAATGCCCCAGGGAAATAGGAAACCAGAATGATATGTATGAATCCCATACAGCAGCTGCATAAGGTGTAATTCAGAGAAGGTGTATGACCAATATCTCTACAGGGTGTAGATTTTATCCTCAACCCATGCTGTAAATCCTGATATGCCTGCACACAGCATCCCCAGAATACAGGATCACAGGATGGGATCATAGGAGAACTGAGCCAGGACCTCTGGGTGGGCTCCAGTTCAACCTTCTGCTCAGAGGAGAGGGACCCTGAGAGCTGCTCAGGGCTTGGTCCAGCCAGGCTTTGAAAATCTGCCAGGACAGAGATCACAGAGACTCTCTGAGCAGGTTATTCTAATTCTTGGCTGTACTAATAATTAGGATTTTGTTTGTTTGTTTTTTGGTTTGTTTATTTGTTTGTTTTATCTTGGACATGCAGGGAGCAATAACTCTGAACCCTGTGAAGACCTAAACTAAACAAAATATTTCTTGTGCCTATCCACTCGACTATTCTCTGATATCTTGGAATTAAAACTCCCAAGATTCTGTTGATTTTGTTGGAATATTTGTACACTGGGGAGAAAAGTCTGGACTGGTAAATCTGGAGAGAGGGTCTGTGCATGCAGAGAAGGAGCAGAAGTTGTTAGTGCAGCAAATACCTGGACCACATGAACCCCTGTGAAAGGATATATACCTCATAACCCCCAAAAACCCCCATTTTGGCACTGTTGCACCCCAGAACATCAGGCTGTTGTGCCTCTGGAGTTGTTTTATGAGCCTGAACACTGGCTGAGCCAGGAGCTGATCCCACCCAACTGCAGCAGCATGGTAGGAAGAGGAGGAAATGTCTTTGTAAAGGACACTATGAGCCAAAACCACAGACTTTTGCTAGGCTTCAGTAAGCAGCTAAGAGCACTTGAACACCTCAGTGCTTTGGGAAAGCTTATCTACAATAACCATCCTGAGTATAATTCAGTGTTTAAACAGCCTCACCCTGCCCTGGTGGATCTCTGGGTGGGTTAATCATAAACACAGGCAGAATCCCTATGACAGCCAAAGGGTGAAGACTGGAGAGTCTGGCATGTGTGGGATGAGGTGCTGAAGGCCAGCTTGACAGCAGACAACAGGAAGGTGTAGGAGATGGAAGGAAAAAAGCCCAGGTAATGTCTTTTCTTGGCAGTGAAAATGTAAGATATCTGAAGGTAGAAAAAATAAGGTTTAGCAATACCTAGAGACCTAGAATTTCAACATTAAGGCGCTTGCATAGGGGTTTCATTTAAGTCAGCAAGTTTTGTATTATTATTTCTTTGTTTGAAAGTTTTCAAGGGAAGATCATTAATTCTACTGAACTAGAGATGGGAGGAGATTAATATCTCTGGCAAGCATAATTTCTCACATCTTTAGGTTTTCCTTTCTTGTCCACTGTTTTCTATAATTTTAATGTCCTCAGGATCACTCTGGTTCACACTTGGTGTGCATTGACCAGCAGTGCAAGTTAAGAGAAATCCCTTGGAGCAGCCTGGTCCAGGGATGTGATGCATACATATATGCATCAGTTTATCCATTGAGATAAACTTTTCATTGATTTTCATTGCAATAGGATGCATCTAAAGGCAAAATATGACACCTAAATCTTTCAATACTCAGATGCAGCAGCTGGAATTAATCTTACTGTAGTGAAATTGATCTAATTCATGAACTGGGGATTAGCTCTAGTTTTTAAGTCCTTGTTTTTCATAAGGAAAGGTTACTCTCTTTTTGCTGAAAGAGAACAGAGGAATATGAGGGTGTTTGTGTCTTTGAGAATAAGCAAATATATATATATGCATCTATCCATGTTTATTCATATGTTTCTATATTTCTGTTAACAGTAAAATTATTTAAATAGGATATCCTGCTTTTAGTGTATATTCTTGTTTCTACCTTCTTTTGCAGTAGAGCTGATTGTGGATCTAGGAAACAAATTTTGCCTTGGCTGTAGGAGAACAAACCCAGAATTTTTAATGGATTTTGTAGCATCTCTATGGAGTCAGAGTTGTGGAACTGAGACCAAAGCTTGGCCAAAGTTCTTAGAGAATTTGCCTTAGAATTTTATATAGTTTACATAAATAGCAAATAAATGGTAGTGATTAAATAAATTTAACATAGTGACAAATTTTAATTTGTGCCTCACCCTAAATTCTAGGACAACTACACAAGGTTTTTTTTGTGTGTAAAGAGAACATCATGTTTTGCTTTAATGGTTTGCTTCCTTCATTGAAACAATCTAAGAATACCTACCTAAAACTAAACTAGCATTAGCTCTGGTAAGATTTATATCAAATTTTCAATTTCTTCTGCTGAAATGTATTTGTTCTGCTGAGATATGTATATGTGATTTTGGAGTCCAAGTAATTTAATATTCTATAGGACTGATCCTGCAGACAAGGGATATCTCCAACAGAGAAGAAAGAATTTCTATTTATTATCACAAAGATATTTTTTCTGCATTACTGTGGAATAGCTTTAAAGTTAACAAAAGGGCTTGTCACAGAAGAAAGGTAAGAGGAGGCTGGGTGGGATTATTTGGATTAATTTTAGGTAGTATGTTTTATGCAGATTGCTTGATGTCCTTGAGGGAAGTATTCCTCCTTAAAGGAAGGAATTCACATAACCCCACAGAAACCCTTGTGGCTAAATGCTCTCTGGAAAAGCCTGTCTGTCTCCACTGGTCTGCTAATATGCAGTGGGACCAAACCCTGGCTGCCTCCCTCGTTCCCAGCAAGGGTGAACATAGTGGGGGCCTTTATTTCAAGTTTGGAGCTTTATTCCTGTTCTCTACAGCTCAGCAGCTCTGGTAGGGACTGCAGCACAAGGAAAAGCAAAGCAGTTGTGCTAGGCATGAAAAGGTTTTGAAATAGTGGATATGGAAAATTACTTCAAGGATATATTGCTTTCCTCTTTGAGTCATACAAATACTCTCAGAAAGTTTGCTGCCAACACAGAGCTGTAGCTGAGTCACCTGAGGGGAGGGATGTCATCCAGAGGGGCAGGCCTGGGGAGTGGGTCTGTGTGAGCTTCATGAAGTTCAGCAAGGCCAAGTGCAAGGTCCTGTGCATGGGTTGGGGCAATATCAGAATTGCTGAATGAGTGGGTTAAGAGCAGCCCTGAGGAGAAAGACTTAGAGATCCTGGTTGGTAAAATATTGGACATGAGCTGGCAGTGTGTGCTTGCTGTCCAGAAAGCCAAGCATGTCCTGGGCTGCAGCAAAGGAAACGTGGCCAGCAGGTGATTGTCCCCCTCTGCTGTGCTCTTGTGAGAGCCCACCTGGAGCTCCTGCCCCCACCATGTCCAGCTCCGAAGTCTTCAACATAAGAAAGGCTCTTGGAGAGGGTCCAGAGGAGGCCATGACAATGATGGGGGGCTGGAGCCCCTCTCCTGTGAGGAAAAGCTGAGAGAGTTGAGGTTATTCAGCCTGGAGAAGAGAAATGTCAAGGGAGACCTAATTGCAGCCTCTCAATACACAGAGGACACTTGCAGAAAAACAAAGACTTTTTACCAGGGCCTGTAGTGGTTGGACAAGGGGCAATGGTTCCAACTGGGAGTCAGTAGGTTTAAGTTGGACATAAGGAAGAATTCTTTGGATGAGGGCAGTGAGACACTGGAGCAGGTTGTCAGAGGAATTGTAGATATTCCAGCCTGGGAAGTGCTCAAGACCAGGTTGGAGAGGGCTTGGAGGAATCTGGTCTGGTGAAAAATGTCCCTGTCTGTGGTGGAGGGGTTGGGCTGAATAATTTTCAAAGTTCCCTTTCAACCCAAACCAATCTACTATTCTGTGATTCTGTGAATAGGAGATTAATTATTCCTCTGTAAGTTTATATACAAAGGGGCATATTAATAATTCCTCCAGCAATCTTTCTTCATATAATAATCAGTATCTTCTTTCATGTTTGTTTGGTTTTCTTCTTTATTAAATAGTCCTGGTAAAATATGAATGAAATTTGATGCAGACCTGATTCCTCACAAGAGGATCAATTTTTATGTGGAGACAGGCTCCTGGCTGGACTGCATGGACAAACATTTTTGACCAGCCATTTCCATCTCTGACACTAACAAGGCTTGTGACAATTGCAGTAACTTGGCTGCTTCCAAACATCCTGAGAAATACTGCAATAACCAAAAGAACTTGGTTCAACCAAATGTGCTTATTTTTGCTAAGGTGTGACTCATACCCCAAACAGCAAACTCCTTTGAGTTCCACTCTGCGAAGGGAGGATGCTCTCAAGGACATTGATGAGACAGGAATATTGACATAAAGATGTTGCTGTAGGCATTAGCAGTGTTCTAGACCACATTTTATACAGCCTTTATTTGAGCAGCTTCCCTCTAGCAACAGGGAAACAAAGGAGTAATACTGATAAACAAAGTTATATTGATGGCTGTGGTAAAAGGTAAGAGAGAAGATATTTGTCCAGAACTTTCAGGCCCTCTCCTTTGGAAGATAAAACTGTCTTTGAATTAAAGGGTGATTCTGTAGAAAATTTGGACTGGTCACACACTTTCTTTTTACAAGTTTGGGTTTGGAACCTGAGTTGCTGCAGCACCAGAGGAGACACATTTCTAGTCCAGTTTAAAGGCATTTTGCAGCATCACTGCAAGGCGCATAATCCTGATTTCAGCTGAGATACAGTTAGGAGCTGGGACAGTGTTCCAAGATTAGGATTTAGGATTGACAAGAATGTTGGTAACTCACTGACATTTTAATTGTTCTTGAGAAGTACTCACACTCTGTCAAGGACTTCAGCTTCTCACACTGCCCTGCCAGTGAGGAGTCTGGAGGTGCACAAAAAGTTATGAGTGGACACAGCTGGGACAGCTGAACCCAGCTGATCCAAGGGATATTCCATATACCATATGGATTCAAGGAATATTCCATAGCATACAGATCCAAGGGATACTCCATGGCATATGGATCCAAGGGATATTCCATATACCATATGGATCCAAGGGATATTCCATAGCATATGACATCGTGCTGAACAATATTCTGGGGCAATTGACTGCAGGTGGTGACCTGCTGCTCAGGGACTGGCTGGGCAGCAGTCAGTGAGTGGTGAGCAAACTGCATTGTGCATAATTTGTTTCGTAAACATCATCATAATCATCATCATCATCATCATCATCATCATCATTATTATTATTACTATTTCTTCTCCATCATTCTTTGTCCTATTAAACTTCTCTATCTCAATGAAAGAGTTTTCCCTTTTTTCCCCTGTTCTCTCCCCACTCCACTGAGGGGCAGTGAGTGGATGGCTGTGTGGTGCTCAGCTGCCTGCCAGGGTAACCCAGACCCCAGTGTAGCGTGGCACTGATCAGCACTGCCAGAAGTTGGTGCTGGGTGGCAGCAGCCCTGTGTCCCACTCAGAGCCTTTGACGGCTCCCTGGGATTTCCACAGGAAATTATCCTCACACTCTGTAAGTAATTGTTCAAGGTGTTACTGTTTTTCTGTCTGTCTTATGACTGGTTCAGGGCTGGACAATAAAGGAGTTTAATTGGCCTGGCAGGGCACAGGCTGTCCATAGTGAAAATCAAGTCACCTTGCAATGATTGCTGGCTGGACCAGAGCACAATTACTGCAGCAGCTATTCCATAAAATACCCTCTTTAAACCTGATATCTTTAGAAATGCTGAAGGCACCATTCACTCTTCTGGTTTTCAAAAGATATGTCTGTTGTGAAGATAATCCTCTAAAATCATACTGAAGATTAATTTGAAAGTTTTGCAGAACAGGAGGTTATTCTGGAATATGTGACTGGTAAACTCTTGCATTTTACATTTCCACTGAGCCAGAAATAAGAGTCCTTTGCACATTAAGATAAGTGAGATACTCATCCTGTTTCAAGAAATGTCAAAATAACAAGCTGCTTGCCTCTTTATCTAGGAGCATCTTTTACATTGGTCAATGATGATCTTTTCACTTGTTTGGACTGGAACTGAAGTAGGGACAATAAGAATAGATTTATAATGGAAGAAGAGATCTAACAAGAAAAGAGATTTAATGCTGGCAGTGTGGGATCACAGGGACATAGGAAGTGAAAAAGTGTTGTCAGGCTGTGGGCAATACAAAAATCCTAACTTTAATCTCACAGATAGGCATTTGTAAATAGAGAACTGTATTATGTGCAGAATTGTCAGTAGCTTTTGGTAAAACTCTGGGAGGGCAATGTATATTCTTTACACTCCACATTTTCCCACCAGGACCCCTCCTACTGGGTGTCTGTACCTTGTCTTGGTAAGGTGAGCTACCTTACTGAGGTAACCTTTCTGAGGCTGCAATAAAGAAGCTGCTCTGTGCCAGGTGCAGTGACTTCAGAGCTGCTTTGTGCTCACAGCTTTTTGTTTATGAAAACTAAGCTGCTTGTCTTCCTTAGTGTTTGAACTTCATGTCTGCTTGGTACAGAATCCCACTGTGTGGGGGGGATAAACTGGGATGCTGAGCACTTCTCTCAGCAGTCTGGTTTTGTTCCTGTGTCAGAAAGGATTTATTTGGGATTAATACTTCCCTGCCCACTAGTCAGTGGTTATGTTCTAGTGCAGACAATCTATTGATAAAGCAGAAGCATCTTTGCAGATGTCACTGTTTAATTGACATTCACAGTGTATCTTGTGTCATCACTGGAGGGTAATGACCCAGACAGAAGTCTTGGGGCTGTATTGGTGGGCTGTATTTTTTGCTCATGAATCCTGATAGCTGTCCTGGGCAGAGGGCAGAGCCTTGTTTCCCCATCAGAGCATGTGAAAGTTCACAGAGCTGCTACTGGCACTGACAGGGTTTGGTACAAAATAGGGCAGCCCTAAGTGTGTTTCATATCCATGGCCCAGGCAGCCTTCTATAACCAGGAATGTAAGGAAGGGAGAGGAATTAAACCCCTGTGATTTAACTCATACCTTGACAAGAGACTGACCTCTGACTTGGGATTGACAACCACATCCAAAGATACATAATATTGTGGGCCAAGTGCACCCAGATGGAATTTATGATTCCTCTCCTTTTCTAGCTCCACAATAATTTGCTGACAAATCTTGCTAATGGGCTTTGGAAAGTCAAAGACTTGGTATATTGTGAGTACTGTAAAATAACCAGCCCCCTGGAGAGAGGTAGATTGCAGAGCTGAGCTGCAAAGCCTGGGCTGAATACTGAGATCTGGCCTGGCATGAGAAGGGTTGAGCCACTGCCTGTGAGAAATGGCTCAGCAAGGGATGCTTGTCTGCCTGACTTCACAGAACAAGGCTTGCTCAGGAGCAGTTCATGCCCCAGGCTTGTTTTAACACTCACAGGGCACTCAATCAGGTATTGTCACTGGCTATGGGCAGATCACAGACCCCTCCTGGCTGAGCTGGCACTGAGACTGCTCTGGGACTTGGCAGCTGAGCAGGTTTCATTTGCACACCAGCACAGCCCTGAGTCTGTCCCTGATGCTTCATTACTTCTGCAGATACAGAAGTTTTTATGGCTGCAGGAGCAGAACCAAGGGCATCAGCAGGGTCTGAGGCACTTTGTGCTGCCTGAGCCACACTGCAGCGCCTGCTGTACAAGCAGGGAGGGGGAAGGGGAAGCAGGGGCACAGAAACCTGCCAGCAGCTGCTCACCTGCCATGAGCAAAGCTGGAATTACAATGCAGGGCTCATGAGTAGCACTTCTTCCACCCTTTTGTATGCCTTTATCTCCCTGAAATAAATTTTTTTAGTAAAGCAAGTGCTAAAAGATTGAGTTAAGGATGGTATCAGAACACTGAGGTACCCCTGGGCAGGGTACTGAATGTCATACTTCACTTCCACAAGCACATATTATATTCCTCTAATTTGAAATATTTTCCTTTACATCAAAGCATTCACCTGTTGAATATTCAGGAAGAAATACACTCACTGAGCATTGTCCCACACCAGCCAGGTCTTGCAGTGGTCAGCTGGTTCTGACTCTCCATCCCTGAGTGACCACCTTGCAACCTGCTCCCCAAAGGTGCAGGAAGCACTGGGGAAATGCTTTTGCTGTGGCCCTGTACAGCCTCTTCCATATCTGCACTTCTCCTGGCCCTTGGCCAGCTTTGCAGCATCACTTAAAAAAGCCAAATTCTGCTCTTTATACTTGGCTCTGTTAAACCTCTTTATTTCTTTTCAGCTTGATCATTAGTTAGATGATTCTCTATTGTTTTTGACATATGTATTCTTCCCTGAAAAATTAGAGAAATCCCATTTATAGGGCTCCCCAGTCACTGAGAGAACACAGCAATTTATACCTACTGAGTGGACAGCCTATTTAATGTCTTTCTCTAACCAAATATCACTTCCTCCAAAAGAGGTTGCTCCAATGCTTTGAGGACTCCCTGTCAGCAGACAATTTGTGCTTCTTGTTCTCTGACTTGCCACAAAATGCAGTCCCTGTTTATAGCTGCTTGCATTTGGCAGCAGCACACCCAGTTTGGTCACATCTGGAGCCATAGAGTGGTTTGGGTTGCAAGAGATCTTTAATGGTCAGCTCCCAATGTCGTGCAATAGCAGGGACTCCCTCAGCTAGATCTGGATTGCTCAGAGAACTGTCCAGCCTTGAATGTAGAGATGGGGTATCTATCTCCTGTCTCAGTGGAACAAAGGGCACCAGGTGCCTCAGGGTCTCAAAGGTGATTGAGAGCAATATTCTGCACCCATTAAAGAAACCAAACCAAACATGTAAACATGTGGATCACTAAGTGCCCAGTGTAGTTGGGAGGAGCCACTTTGTCCTCAGATGCACCAACCCATCTCTAGAAATGCCTTGGTTTGATCAGAGCACTTTTCAAACCACTGAAGGCTGACACCCTTCCCACGGGACAGGTAAATCTTTTAAATCCATCAGCTGCAGAGACCACTCAAAGCTACACAGCATTACTGATATGGCAGGAATGAGGCTGGAAATAGACTCTGTATCTTGACTTATTTCTCATCCCTGGCCTTCCACTGGCGGCTGGACTTAGCCCTGGTCTGGTCTACTTTTTTTTTATGGCAGGAGAGGGGCTGAGTCACTTTTTTAAACATATTGACTTACTGAAAACCTCCCCTTATGTAAGCTTTCTGTTTCCTGACACTCCTGAGTTGCCAAGTATCCTAGAACTTGGTGCTGGGCACAGCCCCCACCTTGAATTATCATGTCTTGAATTATCAGGCAGCTCAGAGAAACACCCACTCTGTAAATACAAAGGAGTTTCTGTTCAGCCTCAGATTCATAAAATGAACGTGCCAGAACTTTCTGTCCTTCTGTTCCTGGGACACAGAGCAATCCATCAGGCACAGGGACTGCTGTCCTGTAGTACCTGACTGGTGAGTTGAGGCTCACAGCTGGTGCAGGGCTCTTCCTGCTGGGTGAGAGTGGGAGATGCAAAGCTGGACTTTGAGCATGGTGGGAAAAATATCATTTTAACAAGCATTGCTGAGGTTGGATTTACTAAGGAGGGGAGAAAAGATGCAAGAGTCAGGAAAGTGCTCCCCCTCAGGCAGTGAATTGTGATGTGTTTTGTGATCTGGGATGGGCAGCTGGTGAAGGCAGGGCTCCTGTGGGGCTCTTTGCTGCTGCTTTCCTGTATGAACACCATGGCTGGAAACTGCCCCCTTTGTGTTCCACCAATTTTAATAGGATACTGTTAACCCTCTGGTGACATTTCACTTTGACTACCACCACCCTGAAGCCAGTTCTCCCAACCACAGGGACAGTGCCCCTCACCCAGCACTTCCTGTGTGCCACAGCAGCCACCAGGATTATTATGGTGACAAGTTTCACTGTCTGTGATACAATGGCAGGTGAAGACCAGCACCCCACTGTGTTAGGGTCAGGGTATGGTCACAGAAACTCTCAGAGAGTCTCACAGAGTCTCTGAAAGTCTCTGAGGAAGCCTTGAAGAGTTTTTAGTTTCACTAGCAAAGGGTGTGGAATGGAATTGTCACTACTGTGCGCAGACAGATAGGAAGGATCACAGGGTCTGATTTCTCAAATTTCATGTCCAGCTTCTACATGGCCCCCATGGCTTTTCTAGTGAGTAGTAATAAATTGAAAGGGTAGTTCCTGGAAGAAGACTCTCCATTGCACCATGTGCTCTGCAAACATGGCTTGATTTCAGAGTGTGTACAGATACACACATGGACCCTGCTTCTGCCCTACTTGTTCCACAGCAGTTCTGGAAACATAAACTTCAGAAAACATGGGCTGAAGCAGCACCTGGAACATGGTCCTTACAGCAACAAGAACAGGAGATACCACCCTCACAGCCTTTCCTTGCTGTTACAGTGCTCAGTTATAAAACAATCTGTGAGATTTCTTGCCAGCCTTGCCAGTCTGGAGGCACACACACTGAGGAGCAGTGTACTTGTTTACAACCACTTAAAAAAGCCCTGTTGGCAGCTCAAGGTAGGCATCCCATATGGCCTGAAGGCTGATTTGCACCTCTTTACACACTGAATCTTAACTGTTAAACTTCATAACTCTGAAAACATTTCCTATGGAAAATGAAGCAGTGAAGACATTCTTACTCTCTGCTTTCTCCTTCAACAAAGTGTGAGAAAAGAAAAAGAAAAGAAAAAGAAAAGAATTAGGTCAGGGCAGCTGCTGAATGGTCACCTCAGCTTTTGCCACTCAAATGCTAATTAAGTCCTCAATGCAGAGCCACCATGTCCAGCTTAGCAAAGGGGATGCTCTTGGATTGTTTCAGGGTTTTTGGGAAGCTTTGCCCAGTCAGAAAACAAGCTGTTTGAGACCTGGATGGCGTAGGGGGCTTGCAGCCTGCCAGAGAAGCTCTCTGCTAGAGGTAAACAGAGTTTGGTTGCCTGACAGGATGTTGATGAGCAAAACTGATCATCCACTGAGTGTATTGGGTGCCCAGGACTCTCCCTGACAGTTTTCTCCTGCAGAGCTGCCAGTTCTGCATACTTGGTTGCAGAACCTAGGACAGGGTAGGGAAACCATTCTGTGCATGTCACAAATCATTTCTCAGTTCAGCCCTGCAAGAGAGAATTTATTTTTTTTTTTTTATTTTAGCAGACTGTGAGCAACCCCTCCACTGAAAGAACTCCCTGATCTCTCCTGGTGTTTAGGATTCCATCTAGGAACAGGGTCCTTTAAAACCTCACTTTGGTGAAAGTGCTTTGGAATGGCTGCACTGTGTGGGGTGTCCAGGGGACCACAGCATTCTGCTGTCAGCCCAGCCTGCCTGCACTGGGTGTGCTGTCATCTGCTATTATCCATGTTCCTGCTATTATCCATGTTCTAATTCCTTCCTTAGTGGAGCTCATGCTTTCTAATGAGAAACTTATTGAGCCTTTTAAAGGAAGTAGATGGGTAAAGCAACAGTGTCTGCCTGTGGCATAGGCACATCATTACCCAAAACTGGGAAAGACAAGATAGATGAGAAAAAGTAAGAAAAGAAACTGAAGAAGAGTATCCCCAGTGAAAGCCAGCAGAAGAACTCAGGGCTAATTGCAAAATTCAGAAGGATGAATGAAAAAAAAAAGCATTAATTTTCTGCTCCAGTGGAGAAAAGGGAATTTCGCATATGCTTTTTAAAGATACAGGAGCATATGAGATATCTGATTTAATTACCATTTCTCCTTTGAGTAGAGAAATCACTTAAGTCAAACAAGAGTGGGATGGATCCTGGTGAAGGGCAGGGCAGCTTCTGGACAGCTAGGCTGGAATCTTCTTGAACAGAAGAAGAGCAAATAAGCCTGACCTTCAGAGGCAGCCATCTCCCCCAGTTCCACTGAGAAAAAACAGAAAGATAGAGAATTTTGATCCTGATTGATCACTTGGGTTAAGCTGCCTATTGTAGTTTAATTTCTTTGCATTTTTCACATCAGCAAAATTACTGAAACCTCATGTGCTATGGGTACTTCATCACTGCACTTCATCACTTCATCACATACTTAATGATGTATTTTGGTACTAATGAATCCTTCTGCTGGGGTTCAAATGTTTCATTCCAAAGGTGTCCTTAAAGAGATGTTCAGCTCACAGTAATGGAGTGTCCTCTTTAAAGGCCAGGTCCCATCAGACAAGGTTAAGAACAATGTGAAAACTGTCTTTGGGAAGTGCAGAAGAAAAGTGGTCTTGTGCCTCTGTAATTTGTTCTCAGCAAGGACTGAAGTATGTCCAAGAGGAAATGTCAAGGAAGCAGAGGTACTTACAAGACTGGAGACAAGAGCTGTGACAATATGATGGTTTATTAACTAAGAATAAAAGATACTAAGCCTTTGAACTGGGGAGGTTAGAGGAGTAGAAGGGGGAACCACAATCCAGAACCTTGTACATTGAGCTGCTATAGAGAGAAGTTGGGCAAGCTATAGGTGGAAAAAGAAAATAGAGAAAAATAAATTATGTCCTTATTAAAAAAGAAGTGAGAGTGAATACAAGAATACTTTAGATAGGCTTGTTTTTCAGAGTGGTTGCTAAGACTGTCTGAAATCTAAACTTTTCAAGGTGTCTTGGTGGGTGTGGTATTCCTGCTGGCCTCTTCACTGGGGCTGTTCAGTAGCAGGGCACAGCTTCCACAACAGACTGGCTGCAGAGCAAGAGGAGTTCATGTTTGCACTGAGATAAATCTTCTTGTTCAGTGTTTACCAGACTGACTAACCAGGCACCACATTTGCTACCAGCAAGAAGCAAATTTAAATGCAAATAGAACAAGAGGACACAGCCTCAAATGTGACTAGGGAGGTTTTAGATTGGATATTTTAAAAAAATTTCTTCACTGAAAGGGTTATCAAGCAATGAAACAGGCTGCCCAGGAAAGTGTCTGAGTCACCATCCCTGGAGATATTTAAAAGTGGTGTAGATGTGGCACTCAGGGACATGGTTTAGTGGTGAGCTTGGCAGTCTCAGGTTAATGGCTGGACTTGATGGTCTTAGAGCTCTTCTCCAGCCTAATTTGTTTTATAAGCTTGGAAAGCCCATTCACAATGTAAAAGGTAGAGACTGAAAGAAAAGCAGCAGGATGGAGCCCTCAACAGTGGTACCTCAGGCCCGCAGGTATGTCTAATACCCTCAGGAAATTCTTCCAAGCTTTAAATTAAATTCAGTTAATTATAGCTGAAGACTTTTTCTTGAAGGAAAAGAAAATCAACAAGTCCTTTAATGCTTGTTTTAGCTGCTCCTGGGGGGTGTGATTATTATTCCTGGTAAGAGCTAGTCTATAATGCCTTGTGCTCTCTTTAATAATTTCTAACTGCACAAAGTCATGGGCAGTCTTACAGTTCAGCAATTGAGGGGTCAAGATCCCTGTAGAGGGAGTAAAGAACTCTAAGAGGTGCAGGAACACAAGAAAGGACCTCTCTGCATGTAACAACTGCATTCTTTATTTTGTAGGCCTGTGTTAGTATTTAGTAGATCTGTTACCCAGCTCTTGTGTATTGACATGAGAAATGTCATTGAATATAACCACTAATTTGCATCTGTTCAGGATGTGGCTTCCTTGTTGTCATGACTCATGATGCATAAGGATGCTAAATGTCAATGCAAAGTCATTGGTTTTCTGCAGGAGAGACAGGGTTTGGAAGAGCCAAGGCTGTATGTGCCAGGGTGGATGGCAGACACCCCATGCTCTGGTGCTGCTCTTCCTGAAGCCTTCTCAGAGTTTGGAGTTTTAGATCATTTGTGGCAGAACTGTGCACAATTCAAAAGCTCAAATTATAGGTTGCTCAGAGTGCATATCGATATACCTGGTATTTCTTCTTCTGCATCTAGGGAAATAATTTTTTTTTTAATTAAAATGCTGAAAAGCATAGAAGCAACTGTGTCAAACCAGTTTCTGCCTCCCAAGAAGGGCTAAAAGGGGAAAGTTGGAAATACAGTTTATGAAACAGGTATGAGCAAGGCCCTCAGCAGTTTCATACACTTAGGAACTTTATGAGTTGGGTGGATATCAGACCCTCTGCCCACAAAGTCCATAAATGTGCCTGAAATCTCCTTGAATTCTCTAACTCAATGACCTTTGCAATGTCTGATTTTTGTGTCTCACTGAAGAACACCTCATTTGTTCACATCCTCATTTGTTTTAAACTTGTTGTCTGATAATGTCATTGAGCTCTGGGTTTTGTGGTCTGGGGAGTGAAACTGAGACACTCCTCTCTCCATCTTTTCATGTCACTCATTATTTTATAGCTCACTTCCAAAGAACACTTCAGGTGTGACTAAACAATATAGTGAACACAGATGCTTCTCAAAGACATAGGGATCACATGAGACTCTGATAATTGGGAATGAATTCACCTTTCTGCTCAAGTGTGCTCCAAGAATGGATTCACTTTTTCCCTATCAGGCTTTATGCTGGATTAGATATAATTTTGGCAAAAGTTTATTTATGTATGCTTTGATCATTCAGACAGAAACATGATAAAGAACCTCTACCTGATTCAAATCCATGCCAGGTGACCCAGCCATGCATGGATTTGGTATTTATGATCAGGGAATGACCAGAACAGGAGAAACATCCTATGAGGTCAGATACCATATCCATCTGGCACTGTGCTCTTCTCCAGCAGTGGCAAAAGGACAGGGTATTCAGGGAGAGCACATGAGCCTGGACACTTTCTGTGTCTATTCTCCTTAGCATCCAGAACATTTTTATCATGAGTGTTAATGGGTACATCCCCATCCAGTCCTTTTAGTATTTTCAGTCTTGTTTCATCAGGTGCATCCTCATTCTAGTGTTGTGTGTTATGCTCTGCTTTCACCCTATTTGCCAGTTTAAATTTTAAAAATTTCATCCTATTCCCACTCAGTCATCTCCTCTCCAAATGACAAGTTACAGCTGTTTCAGTCTGTCATAAACTGACTTTTCCCACCCTTTTTCAGTGCCTTCTCTAACCCTGTTGCCTTGTTTGAGATGTGGAGACCAAAGCTGCACACAGAATGTGAGATGTTAAACTGATTTATTCTGTGATCCTGTGTAATGACCTTGTGTAGGTTCACCAGTGCTTTAGAGGCAAGCTGGCACTCACTCCTTTCTTGCTGACACCCATCCTGACAGTACCCAGCACAGTGTGGATGCTTTTACTGATGCTGCACACTGAGGTGCTAACTCAGAGACCACCAGGAGTGACTCCAGGACCATCTTCTAGTGTTTGGTAGCCAGTTCAGCATTTCTCAGGCATGCTTCATTATTTTTACCTCACTGCACCACCTGAAGAGCACAAGCTATCATCTCTTTGTCAGGCTAAACAGACTCTGCCAGGACCCTCTTTTGATCACACTTCACTGTGTTTTCTCTGAATTGCTGAGTTTTAGGTTCCTTTTGAGATGGGAATACAAAGCAGCAAGCTGTAGCCAGAATGCAGTAATTTAGTGGAATAAGAGGTTCCCTTTCATATTTTAATTTAATTTCTTATGCTATCTAATGGCTGATTTCAGGTTTTGACTGCTGCAGTGCAATAAATAGAAGTTTTACACAGAAATATCCACAAAGACAGCAGAATTTCTCCTGTCTGGCTATTTTAGAGCTTTTTCTTGAATGCACAGAGCCAGTGTGTAACTGATCCTGACCACTTTATTGTCAACTTGCAATTTTGTTTTCTTATGGAGGAGATATTAATAGTTGAGACAAGACATGTAAAGTCACAGTGTCGCATAGATATGAAAACCCCCAAGATTCAGAACTGATACCTGTGGCTGCCACAGCTGTTTTTTAAATTGCAGCTTGTCATAGAGGATTCTGAATTCACCTTCTTGAGGAGGTGAAGCTTTCCTATTGCAAATCCTTGGACCTGTCAAAACAGCAGAACCAGGGGGAAATCAGGAAAAGTGTAAACAAGTTAAGGCAGCTCATAAAAACTCCCAGCTTTGAAAGAACCACATCAGAAATAACGGATTTGGGGATAAAGGGAGGTTCTTTGCTGAAGGAGGATGAAGGATCTGATAGGATACAGAACAAAGCATCCCTGCACTGGGAAACAGACTGAATGAAATTAATTAATTGGCGAAGTCTTCCCTTAACTTCTATAATCCTGAGAGAAGAAGGCATGAAATGAATACATTTTAACCACTCATTAAGATTTTTTTGCTTTCCATATGCCCAAGATCACAGAATTTATTTTATTCAGCCCTCCTTAATAATTAAATGTAATGCAAAAAATTTCTTCTCTGGGACTTCACTTATTATCACAAATGACATACTGTCTTAATAAAAAATGGTTGTGAATTAACCAGCTGTGCTTATGTGACTGTTTTAGATTTAGTAGACTTTTAATTTTGAAGCCACATCTTTGTATTGTAAATATATTTTATTTTTTGGAAAAAGGGATTTAAGTTATGAGATCATTTCCTTGACTAGTACATATTGTGGGAGTGTTAAAATGAGCCAAGAGTCATTCCTACATTTCAGGTTTGTTGTTTCTTTTTTTTTTTTTTGCATTTGAAATGTAAAGAAGTAACAGTTTTGTAACTTAGAGAACTGGTGTTTATTTCATGGAAATTAGAACTACTCATGTAGATAATTATTCACCTGGTGCAGTACTGTCTGATCTACTGAAAGACTCTCTTGAAAATGAACTCACATTGAAAGAAGTGGAATTTTAAGGAGCTGAATAATAACCCCACCAAGACATCTTAGAAAATGCAAACAACACAATCCAAAGATAAAAACCCACTTATCAAATTTTATGTTCATGTATAGGAAGGCAGAAGTATTTTTTCCTCTTTCTTCAGTTTCTGCTTCCTCAGACAAGGCAACCACTGTGCCCATGGCTTACAGTCTTGAGGCACTGGAGCTGACTCAGAGCTGAGATGCACAAACCCTTGATCATCTCTGAACTAAATAATCTTGATGGTTCCAAAAGGTTTGCTGAGACTGCTGCATCCAGGGAGGAAGGGACCTGGGGGGAAAAAGCAGGGCAACTGCTCCAATAAGGACTTTCTGCTGCCAAGAGCAGGCTGGCAGCTCACCCAGCCTGTCCATATGAGAGCTGGATGGTCTTGGGAGATGTGCTGGATAAAACAGGCTTTGTGTCTGTGTCTGATCTGGTGTGCAGCTCTCACTCCCTGATTTCCTTCCTCTGTGCCCACCAGGAGCACAGCTCACACACCAGCACAAGGGAAGGGCATCTCAAGGCTACAGAAATGGAACTTGACAAATGTCTTGGTCTATTGTAGCTAAGCCCAAGTCTGGGTTATGCTTGACTGAGTTCTGGAAAACTGCATAGAGAGGGGCTCTGAGGGAGGGACAGAAGGGCCCTCCTGGAGCTATACATGCCTGTGTTTAAATGGCTCAGTTTATTCTTCCAACCTCATAAGTGATGGAGGTGTTTTCTGCCATCCCTCAGTGAGTGCCCAGAGTGAGGCAGATAACCTGTGCCCTGCAAGGGCCTGTTTGTCTCTGCATGGCTTGTAACCATTCCCACAGCAGCAAGCCAGTCTCCTCTTAAAATAACTCTTCAAGCACACAGACTTCTGAAAAGATTTTGCTGGAAGAAAATACTACATTTAAAAAATGTGGAGAGACTCTGAGGTTCAGTATTAGTAAGGTCATTTGAGCTCTCATGCTGCCAGCTCTGAAGTGGGTTTTTTTTTGCCAACTTTCCTTTAAATTAGACTGCAAATTGCAATTATTGGATATCTAAGAGAATATTATGCTGTGCAAGAAGTGATCACAAAGCCTCTGTGATGATGGGACAGCTTAGATGAAAAGAAAGAGCATGAAAGCAATTTTTTGAAAGCTGGGCGCTGCCATGGATGAACCTTGACAAGAGGGGAATGAAATTTGTGAGCCTTTTTTTTCAAGGTATGAAAATTAATTCAGAGACCCAGTGGACTGATAAGAGGAAATGAACACATGTGTTTACAGAGGTGCAAATTCAACATGGTCTGAGTATAGACAAATGCTGTGCTATGGTTGATGTCCCACTCTTATTTACTATTTATATCAGGGAAGCCTCAATGAATCACAGTCATAAACTAAGGTCCATATTGTACTGTGCATATGCAGAAAAGAAAAAGTTCTCCTAAACTCAGATTTTTTTACAATCCCCATGTGAAAGGAGCTGGGACACTCGGTCCTCTTTGAACTAAGAAATGTTCTTGATTAGCTAAGACGGTTGATTTTTAATTGCTTCTAATCAAAGCACTTAAAATAGGAAACCCCTTTGTAGCCTGCAAGAATTCTTTCATCTGCCTTCTCTTTGGGCCTGAAATTGCTTTATTTTTTTTTATTCTATCTCAAATTAGCTTGTAGGATTGAGTAAAGAGCAAAACCTCTATTTGTGCATTATGTAGCACATGGGGGTTAAATCTTCACTGAAGTTTGTGAGTAATGCCTCAACACTAACAACCTCCAACCTCCCTACAGGTCCATGACAGGTGAATGAGATTTTCTGTGCACGAGGCTCTCCTGATTTCCCATCTTTGTGCCTCACTGATAGCTAGGAGGTCCTGGGGGAACATGGGAGACATTTCCTCATTGTATCTTTGGGGTTTATCTAGAGGTGGCACAAAGTTTTAGGCCTGGCTTAGGGATACAGATGGGTATGGATAACTTTGGGGTCATTCTCAAATCTGGTATAACTGCATAGAAGGTCCAAACTTTCTCTTGTTAAAATTTACACCATCTTGGGGAAGAAGGGATGGAAAAATGTTCAAGTTTTCAGCAGTTTCAGAATTTATGTCAAAACTGCAGGGAAAAATATTTTGGAGAAATCTGAAGAAAGTTTACTTTTTTATTCCTTCCATGAGAACAAACTGTCTACCACAAAAAGCACATCCACAGAACACTTTCAGGAAGCCTGCTGGTTATATTAAGCAGTGTGGATGTTACCCATGTGCACAGTTTTAGGGTGTTTGATGGGTTTTCTCCTCAAGCCAGGTCTTATGAGCTCTCAGAGAAATCTATCACACCTGAGATACCTCTGCCATGTGGAATGGCATAAAATAAGCAGTATGGCTTCTGAGATAGTGTTAGAAACAGAAAAGTTTTAATAAAAGGCAAAATAACAAAGCTTTTACAGAGAAAACGAGCTAGAGGCAAGAGGTTTTTGCTCTTGCTAAAACACTTCACAAAAGTGATTATTTCCTTTGTTCTTGTCTTTTTCCAGTGAATTACCCAGGTGGGACTTTTTAGCTTCTGTCCAGCTGGCAGCCCTAGGTTTGAGGCGAAGTCCTAAAGGTCTTATGAGGTGTCTTTTTACCAAATTGAGGAGAGAATCTCATGGGCTTTTTTCCTTTTTAAGGAGACAAAGGATAATTTGGTTACTTCGCCAACAGGGGGCACATTCCTACAGGTGTGCACACTGACACTGGCTGACAAGTGGTTTACATATCAAAGTGAGGGAGTCTGTTGGGAAGGATTGATTCATTCAGTTCCCTGAATACTTTATTTACTTAGTTTAGACCCTTACAGAGAAGATTCTCTCTGGCAAATCCCATGTGCAGGGAATGCCACCCTGCTCTCCTGCTGAACAAACCCACGCTCTTTGTTCCCATAGCGGAGCCTTGCAACTGGCCTGTGCTTGCTGCCTCTCTGGTGCTTGAGGGACACATCTCTGCATGGTTATTTTGGCTAAGGTAACCTCTGGGTCAGGGACACATCTCTGCATAGTTATCCTGGCTAAGGTGACCTCTGGGATCAGGGGACAAGGGCTAGGGACACATCTCTGGATGGTTGTCTTGGCTAAGGTAACCTCTTGGTCAGGGTGCAGAAGAGCTCAGATGCAGCCTGATGCCATTTGTGCCCAAACCTCTGACAGACTGAAAACCTGAGACTGAAATCTGGTTTACTTCAAAGATGGATTTTGCTCTTGGCATCATGCAGTTATCCAAAGCTTGGCCAGTTCTCTTTCTGTTACCCTGTGGCACTTTCTGCAGTTCTGTTTTTTGGCAGTTTCAAGTGTTATGTAAACATGAGAATCATGGAAGACAGCCCAGTTAACACATCAGGTTTTATTAATGGCCATTTCCTGCAGCCACCCTCTGACTCTTGCTTTGCTTGAGGCCTGTTTTTGTCTGGGTGCTACATTTCCACTTATACTGATCACATTTTAGAATTCTTTGGCACAAACAAGTTGTACATTTTCTGCTATTGTACCCTACACTGCTGACATTCCTCTTGGACAGGCCAGTAAACTTAATTTGCTTGCTCTAAATACAACCTTTAAACATTACCAACTTCGCTTTCCAGTTTGCAGTATCTTTTCCTCCACAGTTTGAGTTTGCAGATGATTTCAGATGTTTGAGCCCTGGTCACTATCAGATTTACTCAGCTTGTAGGTACCTGCTTGTTTTGGCTCATTGGACTGTGTGCTTCTGCAGGTAAATTTTTATACCTACAATAATTTAGGCAAACAAATCCTCTGATGACAGGGGTAAGAAAATTTGTTGAATGTTTGTCACTGCATGTTTGTGGCCAACAAAGAACCTGAAAAATGCTGCTGTTGTATGAAAGCCTTTGTGTTTCCTGTCACCACTTGCTTTGTTTGCCAGTACAGTTAATAGCACAAAGTTCTCAAGCAACATAGATTGTTTCTCTCTCTGGAACATGTGGCATATTTATTTTCTTGGAAGAACTGATGCTGGGCAGAAACACCTCTCTAACACAGCTTGAGTATAACCCTTGTTCAGGCTTGTTCATTGCTTTGCTGTTGAAGGGGAGTGAGAACAACCTGAATTGTGTGGTGTATGTGCCACTGATACCGTGGGTGTAGTGGGTATTTACGCAAATGGTATTTACACAAATGACTTTATCTCAATTCACTGAAAAGCTGCTTTTGTTCTGGATCCTCTACTCTGCCTTTTATCTCTGGTCTTGTCACAGGCATAAGAAATGAGCTACATGTGTGGGAAGTCAATAGATTGGAAACTTGTCTTTGATTTCCTTTCTTTGCGTATTGTCATCTTGGTTTGAATAGAAGTTTTGGCTCTTGTCACATTATGTTTGCCTTTACATGGCCAAATTAAAAAAAAAACAAAACTATATTGCATGAAGCAAGAAGTCAGAGCTTTCTATCATTTCTCTCCTTTGCTCTTGATAAAAGGAAATTCAGAATATAATGATCTTGCTAGGAAATCAAAACTCCCTCTTAACAACTCCTTGAGTTAAATTAGAATCCAGTACAGAGAAAAATTTGAAAATACTGATCAATTTTCATTATTTTTTCAGAAAGGGGCTGTTTGCTGGCATGAAGCTGAAGAAGAAGAAAAAAGGCGAGAAAGGGCTGACAATTGCAAACAAAGACGCATTGGGTAAGCCTCATAAATCAATATTTCAACAGAGATGAGCAGGTGGTGGGGGATTATATTAGATCTGATTTCATGTGAACTCATTTGAATTGTGTCTCAAGGCTTAGCATTAATAAAACTGGCAGTAAACTCCTTATCACTCCCAAATAAACAGAGAGCTAATTCTTTTTGCATTAACTGTTTCATGAAGTTCACATCCAGATTCTGAGAGTTTGCACTGCTCTATCTGGTACAGTAAACTAAAAATATCAGCCTGCCTGTTTCCATAGAGAGATGGCACATTTTTGAGAGGTTTTTTTTCTACTTCACAGGTAGGTAATTTACTACAAGTGTGTAATTCCTCCAGAAGTTTTGCTTCTTTTAGAAACCATAAACACATGGTCTGCTGTGATGGCTGGAGGGCTGGCTCAATAAGGCTGGCAGATTTACTCAGTAGTGCGTGTGTGCCTGTTGTGAGTGCACACAGAGTGAGGAGAGTGGCTACAGCCACATGGATGTTTTGCACAGGAGGGGACCTGCTGCTATAATCAATGCTGCTCAATACAGACCACAAGAGTATTTCTAATTGGGACACCCAAATAAATAAAATATTCAGTTCATGATGATGAACTCACTGCTCTTCTCCAAGTGAGCTTTTTGCTACTAGAAATCAGATGTAGGTTTTATTTTCTTGTCTATTTTCTTCATCAGGGGATCATGATGAGATTGCAATTTTTCTCCATGACAATCTTGGAAGACAGGAAGAGTCAGAGGAAGACTTAATGAACAGTGATGCTCTGTCCAGTGCTTTTGGATCCTTAAGCCCAGAAAGGAAAAGGTGCTCCTTCATGTATCTTACTTAACATCCCCCTCAACATCTTTTCCAGATCCCTGTTTCCCAGGAAGGGCATTACCCTTGAACAAAACCTCTGACAGAAAATCCCTTTGCTGACAGCAGTGATCCCTTCACTCTTGCTCTCCCATATGACAGAGTGGAATGCACTTAGTTCAGAGGTATCACCAGATGCTATCCAGTGCAGGGAGAAGGTGAAATGGATCCTGAGTGTGCCACAGCTGTGCTAAGGAGCTCTGCTAAACAAAATAAGCCAAAGGGAACAGTGATGTTCATAGTGAAGAGCTTGTGTAGTTGTGTTTTTCATACAGGAGAGGAATGCAGTCTGGGGAGGAATGCAGTCAAGCTTGATGGGATCAACAAGTGAAATCATTGCCATGATAGGCAGCTGCACTGGTTTGTGTGGATGCTAAACATTTCCCTACCAAAAAGTATATGAGAAAGATAGAGATGGTCTCTGCTGATGACAGCCTAACAGTTCACAACAAAGCTGTCTGCCATAAATAATACTTGTTTACTGTTGAGAAGTCTTTCCAGTGTGTGTCCAAGTACCAGCTCTTGCCTACAGATGTCTAATGACTTCTGACATTTAAACAGGGCAAAGCTGGTGACCAGAATTCATGAAGAGGAGATGAAATCCCAGAACTACCAGGTGAGCAGGGAGTGACAGCCCTTCTGTGACTGTGAATTCCCCAGGCAGGTTGGACCTGAGCCCAGGAGTATCCATGGTGTCCTTGTGCCCCACAGATTGCCATCACCATCATCGAGGCCAGGCAGCTGGTGGGCGAGAACATCGACCCTGTGGTGATCATCGAGATAGGTGATGAGAAGAAGCAAACAACAGTAAAGGAAGGCACAAATGCCCCTTTCTACAATGAAGTAAGTGCTTTCTCTTTAAAAAGACACTTTCTTCAGTGGTTCTGGGTGGACTCTGCCATTTGGTAGCTCAGAAGGGGATGAATTAAGTTGCAGCACTTCCATGCCTGAGCATGGAGGTCTCTCCAGGAGACAAAGCACCAGGAATAGCTCCCTTGGGTTTTAGATCTGTTTGCTCTTTCTCTTCTCAAGGTCTGTCCAAACTGTTCCCTACCCTCTCCAGCACATTCAGCCTTACCACCCCTGCTGCTGCAGTTTTTAAAATCATCCGTTTAGGAGCTTTGTCTATACTACACCCCTCCACATCTCCACTCCCTTTTCTACTATTTCATGCTTTCAGCCTTTCCTTGACATATGTTTGTTCCAATTGGTGACAAATAACACCAAAACAATCCCCAAAACCAACAGGTCCTTTGGGTTTCCTTGTGCCTCCTGTCCCTTTTGACAATACCTTCTGATGCAGACTGAGGCCCATGGGCATTTGTGAAGCAAGTCTTGTGCTGCCATGCAAGGAATAGAATAGAAAACAAGTCTGGGCCGTGGCAGTAACACATCAGGGACAAGGAAAGAATTTTGCTTTGTCAACCACTGCCCTCCTGCGCCCCCAGCATCTCACCTGGGCTCTGTGCAGTAACACAGAATGCTGAGCCATACAGCTGACAGCACTGACTGCCTGCCCAGGGATGGTTCTCATCTGCTGCCCCCTCTTCCCACAGTACTTCATGTTCGATTTCGTTGGACCGCAGGTGTTGCTGTTTGACAAAATAATCAACATCTCTGTAAGTACCCAGGAAAGCTTAACACAGTAAGTAAAGGTCATTGGTTTTGTGTCACTTCAAATCTAAGTTATTCCTAATGTAGTTAAAAATAAACAATTTTAGGTGCCAAGAGTGCTAGAAAGTCACCATGAAGTATAGGAAAGAGGACAGAGGAGAGGATAAGGAGGAGGAGTCAGCTGGCAGAGATTTGAAGGAACATACCCAAAAGGAAGATTTAGTCTGCATTTTCAGGGACACTCATTGCTGTGTGGCAAACTGCAAGGAAGAATGAGAAAATTAAGCTTAGCTCTCTCTTCTCACTGTCTTCATCCATCTGATTTTCAGCCTGCCACTTGATTCAGATGACTGAGTTGGAACTTGTTTACACCGGTTCCTCAGATATAACTGTTTCTAACTAAATGAAACTAAACTAATGCAGACACTTTTCCTCAGCCGGGGATCTTGGGCTGCCTGAGTGTCACTGATTGGTTGCTATTAGCATGGGAGTGCTCTCCAAGAGTTCAGGGCTGCTTCCACTGCTCAGTGCAACTCAAGTCCCAGCAAAACTACAAGGGGGACCTTATTGCTCTCTACAAAAACCTGAAACAAGGTTAGAGCCAGGTGTAGCTTGGTCGCTTCTCCCAAGTAACAGGTGACAGGGCATTCCACAAGAAAATGGCCCCAAGTTAGACCAGGAGAAATTTGGACTGGATATTAGGAAAATTTCTTCACTGAAGGGGTTGGAATAGAGTGCCCAGAGAAGCGGTGGAATCACCATTCCCAGAGGGATTTAAAGGGCATGTGGATGTAACAGCTGAGACATGGTTCAGTGGTGGACTTGGCAATGCTGGGTTAATGATTGGGTTCCATCTTAAAGATCTTTTCCAACCTAAATGATTCCATGTTTCTGTGACATCTCAGAACAGTCCTGATGGAAGACACACAGGCTCTTGGGCTTGGACATTGGATAATGACGTGCAGTTTGGAAGGCCAGGTCTATGGAGCCATGTTAATTATCTTGTCCAAAACTCATCACCATGTGTAGCAAAGCTGCTAAGAAATTAAAGATCTCATGAGACTCTGGACAGTGCTGTATTTGTATTATTTGGAAACTTCAACAGCTGTGCCCTTCATGAACTCTTGTTTTTGCTAAAAGTCCATCCATTTTGTCAGAGATTTCTCTGGCAATAAACAGTGCAACAGTTGTTGCTCCAGGAAAAGCTCTTTTTCTCTGGAGTGCTTTGTCCATTTCAATAATGTACACCAGGAAAAGATCTGTGCTGGTTGAGCTTGACAGAAACAAGCAGTGCTCAGGAGCTATAGGACGCATCACTGTCTACTTCCTTTTCTGAGCTGCCAATAGAGTGACTTTCCCAGCTACAGAATAAAATGTGCTCATGACACATGGACAACTGGACAAGTAGGTTTTCAGTGCTGGGAATGAACTGACAGCTGGAATCCTAAAGTTCCATTAACATCCACTGTATCACACTCAGAGCTCAAACATAGGAAGTTCATAACTACATAAGGCATCTACAGATCTGGTCTCAGCTGTGAGGATAGAATTTACTACAGGCTGACAATGGCATGGGAGCAGATATCACCTTAAAACAGTGACATATCACAGCCTGTGGCCCCACAGGTGTTTCAGACATGGTTCATGTAGCAGCACACTGCCAAGGCACCAGCTCCTGTGTGCTGCTGGTGCTGTTGGGGATGTAGAGTTATTTTTCTCTGAGATATGGCCAGTCTTTCCAATCTCACTTTTTTTGATATAGATTCCATATATCCAGTGGTGGAGCGGGAAGTGCCAGCTTTCTTCTGACTGCAATAGGGTGTGGGAAAACATGTCACCATTACCTGCTATATATCTGCACAGTTTCATCAGGCTCAGCAAACTTATTTTATTTATAGCTGATGAAGGTGCAACACTAAGAAATTAAAGGTCTTCTAGATAAAAATGACTTTAGGAAAAAGCTCAGTTACAACAATGAACTAACCTTGGGCAGTGCTTATGTATGCTACTGAAAACAGAGATTCATTACCTTACAACATAGTACTGGAGAATGCAAACTATCAGAGGAATAGAAACAAAGAGAGAAAATATATGTGCTTGGAGTGAAGGCAACCCTGAGGGATGGAAAGTTTCACAGCACTTGCTTAGCATGAATCTTACTTAAGAAGAAACAAAGATTAGTAGCCTCCATTATGAACTTATTTGCATATGGAAGCTTAAGGAAAACAAAATAGGTTAGTGCCCTTGTCCATCAGTTTAGTAGTTAGTCTAGCTGTATTCAAATCCTGCATTTGAGAGAAAAATGAGACACTCAATTTCCCAGAATCTGCTAATTACTAGATTTTTTCTTCATTATTATCTTCCTGTACATTTCAGCAAACTTGTAGTGATAACATAGTAAAACTAAGGTGACCCTTGTGTGCTAAACCTGTATCTCCCTTACTGAACTATTCCTCAGTATAACACTATGTATGTTTGTGCTCATTCAGAAAATCTGAAGCAAATCCTTCTGTCATCTACAGTCAAGTGTGAAAAGACACAAATCTTTAATTAAATGTGGTGTGGATGTGATGTTCCCCTCAGAGAAGACAAGAGGGGTCTGCTATAAACTTCACACTCACTTGCTTTGTTGCATTAGAAGAAAATACACTTGGAAAAAAATGGATGAGGAAAGATGTAGAGTGTTTAATAGAAGCAGTGAGTTATTTCCTCAGCATTAAAAGCAGCATGCACTGCAGGGAGTGGAAACCTGCATCATTTCAGTGAAACAGGGGCATTTACTTTTCACAAAGCAAGCCTCAAGACAGAGAAGTGAGTTTCACACATTTAACATTTAACACTCTCTGGACAGGCTGTCATGGAGAGGAAATGAGCAAAGAGCAATGAAACAGTGCCACTTTAGACTCACCATATACCCTCATCTTGGTTTTGAGTCTTAAAGAGGCTTGTGGAGTTTTTTTTCCCTACAGAAACGCTACAGCCTAATCTATCCTAGTTGGATCTGTTGATTTGGGCATGCCCATGCACTTCCTCCAAAGCTGTAATACTGCCTGGCTTCGGGGAGAACCCCAACAGATTTCAAGGCTTCTTCCCAACCCTGTGTGTGCTCTAGTCCCGCCTCATAGGAGGGAGGGTCCAGGGCTATGATGGGACCTGACAGCACCAGGGATTGAGGAAAAGCAGTTCTTGTGCATGCAGCCCTAACTTCACACTAACTCCTCTTCCACATGAATGTTGTTTAATTTTTCAGCTTAATAGTAAAGTAAAACTGTTCCTTTGTCCACTCTTCATTTTTCAGCTCTAGAAACTGCTTCTGTGTTCAAGTGAGGAACTACCAAGGACAGCTGAGTGTGTTCCCCAGGTCACAGTGGCACAGTGGCCATAGGCCCTTAAGAGGGAAGGACATTATATTGCAATTAGAAACTTCCCGAATTTTCTGGTGAATCTTGATGAAGGTGTCACTGATATTTATTTGGAAATGTATGTCTCCTGCTCTTGAAAAGTGTAGAAAATAAAGTCACATGACCAATCCAGTGCAAAATTGCAGAAGTCTTCCTATCCAGAAATGTCCTTACCTACAATGTGTAGGTCCAAAGAGAGAATGTGATGTGTCCCAGACTCCTGAAATGCTGTTGCAGGCTTGATTGTTTACTTCCAATATTTAGATTTAACTTCTGTAGACTTGAAAGAGCTTAGTTTCTCTCTGCAATTTGGGCAAGGTGTTCCAGAAAATTTGGCCTCTTTCAGAAGCTTTTCCAAACCAAGGAATAGGTTTCAACTTTTTAAGCTATTCTGAAACCAGGTGAGACACATTTTTTGAGAAATACAGCTCTAGAGCAAATCTTCCATTAGAAGAATCCTCTGTCTTGTTTGTAAAGTGAGCCCCATGCAAGCATTTGAAAACAAGAAACGGAAATATATAGGTCTGGGAATCATGGCAATTGAAAATTATTAATTAAATTGGAATTAAATTAAATTAAATTCATCACTTGGCAGGAAGAATACAGAGACAGACTCACTGGGGCCTGCTTGCCATCTAATTTGCATCTATATCACTTCTCTGATTTCATTAATATCTTGGGGGGTAGATTAGAAATTACTCTCTTGGTTTATGTGTACATTAAAATGTTGCTAAGAAACACATTCTTTCTCCTCTGAGCGTGCTCTGTTTTTATGGCAATTCAACTATTGCACAGTGATAGGATTTCTTCAGCCTAGTCTGAAACCAGTTACATCCCATGTGTTTATATTCATTATGATTTAGCTAAAACTGCCAGGGTAAGTAATATAACTGCACCTGCTCTGAAGGAGCAGGTGCTCTAATCTTGTTCTAATTCCTGCACTCTATCCCAGGGACCTGGGAAGAGCCTGTGTGATTCCACTCAGATGCAATTATATTGTTTTCTAAATTGGCACAATGTTGGGTAAAAGACATATTTCAAATACTGGTGTATCTGCTGTGGCTATGTGCCCCCAGTTTTGGGTGGTGCTGGGTGTTGATGCTTATTGCCTCTGAACTAAATGTGATCTTTGGATGTTCTTTCTTAGGCTGACTGTGAAGAGAGATAGTGACATTCTTTAATCAGCTTTTTCTAACAGGTTATGCACCACAAACTGATTGGGAGTGTGCTGATAGGCTCCTTTAAAGTGGATCTGGGGACGGTGTACATTCAGCCAGGTGAGTGCTGCATTTTCTGCCCTTTCTGTCTGCTAAGAGAGATTTGAGATGGGGGTGGGGGGGGGCGAGGGAGATGTGCTGCTTTTCCACTCAGATGGTTGTGGTTTACACCAACTTAAGGCTTTTGGGAGAGTTGTTTTCCTATTTGCATAGCAGAGTACCAACCAAACTGTTGGAAAGAAGTTCGACCCAGAAAGCACCTTGGCAATCTGCACATTGGTGGGTAGCACTTTTCAAGGAAGGCATTTCTTTAAGTGGTCAGAGTGGACAGCTGAATATTCTACAAAATCCAGCTGCACTCATTTGTTACAGAGCATCCAAAGCTCTTTCACCTGTATTGGGGTAGAAGGAGCAGAGGGAGGGAGACCAGGGTGGAGAGTGGAAGGAATGATGAGGAGACCACAGGACAAGAGGAGAAGCAGGCCATAAAAGGAGAGAGAAGATGACAAAGAGGTGACCATGGGTCCACTTGACTTGCCATCTTCAGAGCTGTTCAGTGATTTCTGACATTTGAACCTAAGAAAAGATCACCTACTTCTTCTTTGGAGTTTTTACAACCATCCACGAAATATGTGCCTTTTTCTCTTCCAAAATTACTTAAGGACATGGTCTCTTCTTCCTCTTTGGGAAAAAACATATTTAGGCCACTTGCTGTAGATGTCACACAGTTATAGCAAGAGTGTAGAGCCGTTTGGGCCACCCTCTCTGCAGGGTTCCTGAAAGAGTCAGAGAGGAATGGCCTATCTGCAATGAGCACTCCACATCCATGCTCAGGCTGTGTCAGTCTTGAATTGTGTCCTGTATCTCCTGCTCACACTTTAACAGGAGGGTGGTGGCTGAGGGTTGACCTTGAGCTCATATCCCTGGTACTCTGTGGTCTCTCCTTCCCACTCCTTTACCCACCCAAGGTGATGTCCAAAGACTTAACATGGTAACTTAGGACCTTTCTTGATGGGTTTGTTGAAATAGGATTACAGCAAGGGTTGCTGTGGATGAATTGTCTTGAACATTTTCCTGCTCGAAAGATGAAGCTGAAGATTCTTCTGGCTCATTCTTCTTCCTCTGATGGCTGTCCACTCTCCTTCCCTTTCTCAGCTGTCTGCCAGCCTTACAGTAGCCAGGAAGGGTTTTGCTCCTGGAGTTCTGAGATCTTCAGACAGTTCTCATCAAAGAGATGTCCCTTCCTCATAAGGGCTCAGCCTCAGCACAGCTGCTGAAATCTTACCCAGGATTCCACTGGTCTTTAGTCATTGATCTCAGTTAAAAATGATGAAAATGAGCTTGTTTCTGACAAGCTCTGGATCAATCCTTTGCTTACCTTTTTGATCACAAAATATTTTGGACCCTCTAGAAATGTCTGGTAAACAAATACATTTCAGCACAATTCTGACAGCACAAACATTGATTTACCTTTTCTGGGAGTGAAGAGGAAAATACTTGGATGTTTTTATATCCTCTATTTGACTGTTTAAGCTTGTCCTTCTTACAGGTCATCAGTTTTGTGACAAGTGGGCACTTCTCACAGACCCTGCTGACATTAGGACAGGAGCCAAAGGGTACCTGAAGTGTGACCTCAGTGTGACGGGGAAAGGTGATGCAATACAAGCCACACAGAAAACAGCTGATACTGAGGAACAGATTGAAAAGTACTGCACTAATTTGGTTTTTTGGGGGTTTTTTTGTTTGTTTGTTTAGTTGGGTTTTTTTACTGCTTTCTTCCTTACTAGGTGCCTCAATAAGTCTCTGCCCTCATTTCAGTCCTTTCCTTGTTAACTGAGGGTTAATAGCAGGATAACATTGTACACCTGTTTGTTCTCACATGCTCAAAGAGAGTTTTTACAATCCTCCCATCTAAATTGAAGGGTACATTAGTGTCACTTCTCTGCAGCTGATAGAATTGACCAAGTCCTGTTGGCTAAGTTCCAAATTACCCTGACAGAATGTTCATTGATCTGAAACCAATTAATGATTACTTAAAGTAGTGAAGCAAGAAGAAAAAATATGAGGAAAACCTATTCCTTCTCCACCCTCAGATGTGAGTGTATGGATATTTCCATATCCTTAGGTAAACTCAAGAGTGTTGTCATTCTCCTTGTAAATACAGAAGTTCAAGGTGGTAAATATGCTGCCAGCATACCTTAAATTTTACTGAAGCAATGTTTCTGGTCACTACTGACATCCTGGACCAAGTCTGTGAAAAGTCACCAAGCTGAGGGGACACATGGTCTACGGGAAAAGGTGGTGGGTGTTGGCTTTTTGAGCCCAAAGGAGAGCACTCAAAGGGGCTTCATCCTACATGAGGAGGGCAGAGACAGGCTCTTTTCAGATGAGTGACTCTTTTCAGTTGAAGGATGAGAGGCTTTGGAGGCGGGTAAGAAAAATGAAATTTCAGAACAGATTGTGTTTTACCATGGACATGGTCAAACAAAACAGGGGCCCAAAGAGAGTGGAAAATCTCTGTCCTTGAAGATATTCAGAATTTACTGAACAAGGTCTGGAGAACTTTATCTGATTGGACCTGATTTTATATCACATAGAAAAGTTTGCAGAGTAATGCCATATAATTTTCTTGTGGTAAAAAGATTTTTTTTGGTTCAAATGAAAAAGCAAATTCATACACCTTTTTGTGACTTCTCAGGTGCATGCTAAACAAAGATCACAGTACTGGTGGAAAAAAATATCACTTCGTTGTCCAAGTTTTCAATTTTAAGACAACAGCTTCTCTTTTGCTTTCAGGAATCTCTTGATCCCCAAAGGCTTTCCATCTGAAAGACCATGGGCTAGATTTTATGTGAGAATTTACAAAGCAGAAGGACTTCCAAAGATGAACTCTAGCATCATGGCCAATGTCACCAAAGCATTCATAGGCGACAGTAAGGACCTTGTGGATCCCTATGTGGTGGTCATGTTTGCGGGTCAAATGGTAATTGGGATCCTCTTGATCACAAAAGTAGGCCTTATTTGCTATTACCTGTGCTACAGGCAGGTGATTATGGTGATGTCCTTTAACTTACAGTTACATAAAATAGGTAAAACATGTATCTTGGTCATCAGAAAATGTTCAGTTCTTAAATTATGCAGAAATAAAGTAATGGAGACATTTAATGCCAGCAGATCTAATATCAGGCTCACAGCAGTAGGTTACAGGCAGGCAACAGGAGGGGAAAGAGAATTCTGTAGCACTGTTACTAAAACACTGAGTTACAAGACAGTGATTTACACAGCATGAGATTAGGTAAGAGCTATGTTCTGGTCTCCCTCGAGTGAAATAAGGCAGCAGGGCTGAAATCAGTGAATGTGGTTCAATCAGGATTTTTGGGCTATGTATTGATTTCTGAATTACTCTACTGAAATTCAGGACCCTCTCAGCTTTCCTGTGTAGAGTAAGCATTTTAGCAGACTGGCAGTGCTGCCTGGCTTCATTGCTCCTAAAGCAACTTCAGCATCAAACATGGTGAGACAGATTACTGCTTAGAGAGGCTTCTGACTCTGGTGGAAGCAGAATGCAGAGGAGGTCCAGGGCCTGGTTCCCCTGGGGTACACCATGAAACCCTGTGTCAGAGAGCCTGTCTTGAATGCTGGTGCAAATAAACAAAGAATCAACATGGAAGCTATTTTAAGCCAGCAATGCTTTCTATGGACAAGGAAGCCTTAGGGAGAGCTCCACTTAGTCCTTTTCAGATGTTTCAGGCATGAGAACAAGGATCTTGGTGCTGATTGCATGTTTTGTCATGAAAAATTGCAAAGTACTACTGTGGGTTAAACCAGGCAAACACATGCAGTACCCTCAGGTTCAATAGAGGGCTGAAGAAGACAGGAATGGGTCACTGATGTGAGTTTGCACACTGGTGTGCAAATTAGGGTTTTATAGAAAGGCTTGGTGGGTTTTCTGACTCAGTTCTCTCAATTTACTGTGAGAGTGTAAATCCTGCCACAACCAGTGACTGTACAGACTGTGACACAGTCCTGCCATCTCCTTAGGTTTGGAGGAACAGCTCCTGGACCTAGCCCTCTTGCACACAGGCATATGTCCAGAACATGAATCACAGTAATCATAGTTTATGCTGGATAAATTGCCTCATTTAAGGTAGTCCCATTGGTACACACAGCCTGGAATCTGTAATGAATTTAGTCTGTTATGAAAAAAACTGCACTGCATCATCACTACCCAGATATTTCAAAAGACATTTGAAGGTGTGCAGTTTGTAGAAGAAATGCTAAAGTTTGGCTTTACAGATATATTTTGTTAATAGGGGTCCTGAAGTATTAGATTTTATTCCAGGCTCTGCTGTGTGCATGTGAGAATTCTTCAGCCATAATGTGGTCTTTTATTAGATATGGAGTGCAAATGAAGAAGCTAATAGAAAAGCCAAAGTACTTTCAAGAGAGCATATTTGTGCTTTTAAAATGGCCAGAGAGATGCTGCTAAGTGCAATTTCTGGTGTACTCATTGCCATTCTCCAGAGTTCAACCCCTCTGGAATTAAATTGGCTGGACTTCCATTCCAGGGCCGGACAACAGTGCAAAAGAACTGTGCGGATCCTGTGTGGCATGAGCAGATTATCTTCAAAGAAATGTTCCCTCCACTCTGTCGGAGAGTCAAAATCCAGGTCTGGGATGAAGGCAGCATGAATGATGTGGCCTTGGCCACCCACTTCATTGATTTGAAGAAAATATCAAATGAACAAGATGGTGACAAAGGTAAAGGGCAAAAGTTCTGTTCCAGGATATACCTTTGAGGTAAAATCTACTTGCATGGGATCTTGGCACTGGCTAATCCTAATTTAGGATTCTCCAGAGTTCAAGTGTTGGTTCTGAGACACCGTCTGTTGCTTAATTTCACATTATAGTACATTGTGCTTGGCACATGGAGGGTCTGACATTGTTGTTCTTGTTAAAGAGCTGCTGCATAATTTGTTACCATCTGTGTGGCTGTGGCAATAGCAATAGTCTAATCCATCGGGGATGACAGATGTAAGTTTATAGTTCATGTGAGTTTCTATTAAGCAATGAAGCCACAAACTGAAAATCACTAAAAATCAAAGGCAGAGCAGGCTTGTATTTTGGATCTACCCACTGGAGCAAATTGTTTAGGTAAGGCTCAGCTGGGTGCTATCACAGCCCAGGGAGGCACCTTGGACTAGTGTGTTATGCTCTATTTGAGGAGAGACTCTCTACCTGGAGTCTTTTCACTGATGTTTGAGTCTACCTGCATAGCCTTGTTTATGTTGTGTGACCTATATGTGGAACATGGTCAGTTGTCACAGCTCAGTGAAAGCACAGTAACTCCTTAAACCTGCCAATCCAAATGTGTATCTCAGTCCTTAACCAGAAAATAAAAGAAAAAATTGTATAAATTGAGTGACGCAGGCTTGGAACAGTTCGACCTGCAGGAGAAAGCCTCCATCCTCTCCCATCATGTCCCAGTCTTTAGTCTGCAGCAGTAAGCTCTTTTTTCAAGAGATGCAATAGACCTCCTGCCCAGCAGGGGTGGTACCATCACCTTCTGAGAAAGAGATCCAACCCAGCATGTTGGTCGGGTATTGACAGAGGTTCCTTGGTGTCTAAGAACTGCCCTGCCAAGCAGTGCTCTGTGTGAAGTGATTTCGTTCTGCCCAGAAATGGGTCCACGTTTGGCTTTTGGGGCATTAGAGGCAAGATTTCTTGGAGGAGACAATAAGAAGAGCACACCAATACCCAACAGAAAAGTCACAGAAGGTCCTTTATCTCCAGGGTTTTTGCCTACCTTTGGGCCTGCCTGGATCAACCTCTATGGCTCCCCCAGGAACCACAGCCTCATTGATGACCACCAGGAGCTTAATGAAGGTTTTGGAGAAGGGGTCTCCTTCAGGGGACGTCTCTTCCTTGAGATTGCTGTGGAGATACTTTCAGGAGGAGCCCGTGAGTCAAAGTTTTCAAGCATTATCAAGGATATCAAACTGTCATCTAAAGATAAAGCACTGAAGGGAAAAGACAAAACTGACAAAGCAGGTGAGGACCGGAAGTCAGCTTCTCCTTCAGACAAGATGAACTCAACTGAAGTGGAAGTTGAGCCATTTGATGTACCTTTAGAGGTCAGTATGATATTAAGAGATTGGTTGTCATGTGTCTCTAAACCTCCAAGAATGGCACTGGTGTGTCTATTTGGGGTCAGACCATATAAAACTCCTTTTTGTGCTCCCTACAGTTTCTCCATGCTTACACAGTCTTGGGACCTCCCCACAATAATACAGCACAAATGGAGCATTAATGTGTACCTGTAACTCAAAAAACTCTCAAGTAGGATTTGATGTTCATAAAACTTAGTCTCCTTTCATACAATTCCTTTTGCTCTGGCTGCATCCACATGTTCCTACTAGGAACTTATCTGACATAATATCTGCCAATGGACAGAGAACCAGTGTGGACAGCTGGGAATTACAAAGCCTAACTTCCTGCATTCATTCAAGAAAATCTGGAGCTGTCAATTGAAGTCAATAGAGAATCATTTACATAAAATCTGTGCAAATGCAGAGAGACAGATACAGTCTAGCCTGATCTAGAGTCTCCCTTTACTACTGCATTGCCAATGTGGTGCTAGTGTTAGGCTGATAATCCCTTTAGAGGAAGAGCTGAAAATTATGTGCTCAGTTTCACCAGTGGTAACTGATGTTGTTTGCCTAATTCCACCTGTTGTATAGGATTACATCATGGGGAAATCTGCACTGTGGGGCTTTGAGAAGGCTGGGCAGTTGTGGCAGGGTGTGTGGGCTTTGGAGCTGAGCCAATGTTTGAGCTTTAATTCTCAACTCCACCTCGTCACTCTCTGGGAGCAACAGCAATTGCTCCATATGCAACCTCATTTTTTTAACCCAATAAATAGGAAAAAAAATATTCTCATAACCAATTTTCCTCCCACTTCACTATATCTACTACAACTACCCGGCAGGAGATTGTGGTGAGGGGGATGTTGGCCTCACCTCCAAGTCAACTAACAACAGGACAAGGGGAAATGGCCATGAGTTGTGCCAGGGGAGGTTCAGGTTGGATATTCGGAAAAATGTCTTCACAAAGAGAGTGGTTAAGCTTTGGAACAGATTCCTTAGGGAAGTGATGGAGTCACATTACAGGAAGTGATCAAAAAATGAATAGATGTGGTGCTTTGTGACATAGTTTAGTGGGCATGTTCAGCCAAATTTGGACTTGATGATCTCAGAGGTCTTTTCCAGCCTTGACGATTCTGTAATTCTCTGTCATTGATCAAAACTTTGTCTTTTGTAGTGGGAGTTTCAGCTCACTTAAGATATTTGTGTTTTACTTATTTTATTTATTAGTTCTGATTCTTGGTCTTTCCACTCCATCTCTACAAGTAACTGGGAGAGGAGCAATTGTTCTTTGGTCTTGAGGCCTCGCCTTGAGAAGTTCACTTCCTTGGCCTTGGAATTTCTGGCCTGAGAGCTGGCTGGGGCTGGTCAAGGAGTGTGTGAGCAGAAAACTGGCATGGGTAATTGCAAGCCACTTATGTGAACTTGTGCTCTGCTGTTACTTTATTTACTCATATAGTTGTAAATTACCTCTGTCTCTCAGTTCTTCTCTGAAGACTAGTAGAGATGACATTCAAAGACACTTATTTCCATATAAATTTTCCTTTATATGCAAGAAATCCATTATTATGAACAGCTCAGATACTGTTGGGTCTTGGGCCTGATGAAATACCCCAGGCAGAGAAACAAACCCTGCTGTAACACCCACCAACAAAAATTAATAGTAAATAATAAGGATAATAAGGATAATAGGATATAATAAGGATAATAAGAATAATAAGGATAAATTTCCAGCTGCTGTTTCTCAGTTTCAAATAGAGAATACATAAAAGGCAATAGCATGATACAATGATGCTTGATACTCTTTTAGTTTTGACATTCAGCGATACTTTGTGCTCCAGTAAGCAGTAATTGTATTACCACTCTCTGAAAGGAAATGCAGGAACTGGAGACATTACCAATAATGCAAAAAATGTCTCATAGAGCCTCTGAGACAACGGAAGCAAATTATCCATCCCCACAGCACAACTTTATTGACCTATTCTGACTGCAAGAAGGTATTAAAATTTGTTTTCTTTGTAATGGGAGATAGATGCATGTGTCATAGTCTCTGAGCCTTGGCTTTATTAGGGTTTCATACTGGACAAGCATAAAAAGCTGAAGTTACTCTGGAGCTGCAATCTGAGCTGTTGACTCTGATATATGATGCTGCTAATCCTTTCACTGAAGACCTATGATATTTTGCTGTGTATAGCAAAGGTTTTTTCAAAATGAAGAGATTATGGGCTGTGTCAAAAACTGTTTCTGCTTTGCAGAAGTCAGGGAAACAAATATTCATGTAGAGCTGATGTTTTATTCATTGCCTCACTCAAACTGCAGAAGAATTAGGTCTGGTGTTGCCTAATGGTCCTCAGTTTGCAGGTGTTGTGAAATGAGAAGGGTTTGGATGGGAAGAGCATGACAGCTGGGAAGTAAATTTGGGGAGAACTCAAATCGTAAAGTAGCTTTGAGCTACTTTAAAGTGGCTATAAGCTCCTTTGAGCTTAGGCTTGGCTTGGGGTTAATAGCTGTTTTTGTTGATGACCCCAGAGCATCAGAAATGTTAGCTGGCCCTCCTTGACTGAGAGTCCATGCCAGGCACAAGCAGATGCTGGGTCTCCAATGGGTGTAAACAGAGCCCAGCAGAGCCTTAAAATTCAACAAAAGACCATTGCACTTTTCCTTTATGCTGTAAAAAATAGTAGAAGGTAAAACAAATACCAACATTTCCCTCCTTCTTCTCCAATAGATCTATGAAGAGAAATTTGAAGAATTCCTTCTCTTTGGGACATTTTTTGAAGCCACAATGATTGATAGGAAGTTTGGGGACAAGCCAATAACCTTTGAGGTTTCTGTTGGTAAGTGTGTTAAGGTCTTATCCAAAGGGGAGGGGCAGCCTCAGGAGCAGGGGGATGATTGATGTTACTGTCTGATGTGTCTGAGGACTCAGCAGTCAGCTTCAGAGTAGAGCTTACATTTGACTTAACCCTGATTATCATTTCTCTGGATAAAAGTCAAGCTGAACATACTGATACCTATCTGTCTTACTCCCCAAATGCCCTGTATTAATGCAAATCCTCTCCCCCAATATAAACAGTATCTTAGCCAGTATTTACCCTTTTAATCACTTGGGAGATCAAACTCAGATAATTTTCTTTAGGCAGAGCTCATTCTGTGATGTCCATTTGAGCAGTTCCTGGCTGTGAGGGAGCCCTTTGTGGGGATGATCCCTGTCCACTGTCTTGGCCAACCCCAGTGAGTTACCTGTGGGTCTGTGAGTGTGGCAGGGGATTGAGGTACAGCCAAGACTCAATTTGCAGGCACCACCTTGTTCTAACATCCTCCTGGTAAGTCCTTTCCTCTTTCAGGGGAAAACAGGACCATACTCCATGAGTTCTTCATCATGGAGCTAAATTATCCCTTGAAGCAGATGGAAGAGAAAATGAAGACATTTTCATTAATATTTTCAAAGTAGAAAAAATTTCTCTTAAGAGAGAAGCTTGAATTGGTCTCATTTCCCTTGCAGGGATTTGATTCTCTCTGTACCAGACCCAGCAAGTGCACAGTGGGACTTCCAGTCTTTGTGCTCATGTCCATGACTGGGCTCAGCTACAGGGCTGTGTGTGCAGGGAGAGATGCAGTGAAAAACAGGGGAATCCAATGAGGGATACTGGCTCCTGCTGAAGCTTAGCAGGAAGCTGAGCTGAGAATGACAAGAAACTCATTTAAATAGCTGGGCAAGGAATTCTAGTGATTCTTGTCAGAATTAATACTAAAGATGAATCTAGCCCTGAATTCTGGACCTGAACATCTCTTAGCCACCTGTGTAGCTGAAATTTGGACCCAAACTTGACCAGTTGCCATTATTCACATAAAAGGCTGAACCAAAAATACAGATCAGGATGTCATATGGGGTGATTCAGCACATTCTTTTCCTGCAGGGAATGTTTTCTGTCTCTCTTTTAAAATCTGTAATTATCAGTTTGATGGATGTACCTCTTTTCAGTGCTGATAATTACCCTTTAAGGCAAAATCCTTTTAGGGAAGATGATTGTATTATTAGCAGAGTTGTCTGGCATTAGGCTTGAAACTGAGGCCTCAAAGCATTGTTATTACTAATTCTGCAACTCTAATGTGCAAAATTTACTTGTCTGAAAAAGAGTTTGTCACTTCTGAGATCAAACTTTGAAATTATCATCCATACGTTATGAAGAACACACATTTTCTATGTGAATCAATCCCATATCAGAGCCCCTCAGTATAGAAATATCAACAGCAGTATTGTTTTGGTTTCTGAATTTCTTTACCAAAAGCTGAAGGTCCTGGGGGCCAGCAGTCAGAGGATCACATCACTAAGTGATGTCTTGGGTATATGTCACATGGGACAGGCAAGGAAGCACTGCTCTAGAGCCTGCCATTCCAGGGACAAACATAACCTGTCACAACCTTTATAAATTGTGGTGTGGTTAAAACAGCTGAATGAACAGGAGAGGACTGGCCATTTTCTTTTTTAAAAACCTCATTCATGTTTACCACCTCCAATTTAGACATCTCCTGTAACCCTGGGTCTCTAGGTAACTTTGGAAATACTACTGATGGAGTGCCAACAGGAGCTGGAGGGAAAAAGAAGACACATAATGGAGAAGCAGAAGAAAGCCTTCTGTATGAGGGGGAGGATGCCATTTCTCATGACCTTGGAATACCCCTGGTATCCACCACACCCCCTGAGAAGCCACTGATCACAGGTGGGAACAGGTGAGGATCTGTGTGGCAAAACCTCATCATGTAGGACTCTGGTTCTTACTTTTATTATCCTGTGGGACTCATGGATGAACCCAGGCAGCATTAAAAACTTTGTGTGAAATGGAGGCTTTCAGGTCCTCAATTACATCTTTCACAACAGTAAGTTTTCTTGTCTTCACTAAAGTGAGCAGGTTCTGAGCTATTTTATATGCATCTAATCTTGGCCTCATGGGCTCTCGAATCCTTTCTGACAGTATTGTGTGTTACACCAGCTGTACATTGGAAAGTTCAGCAAAATGCAACTTCTTCAGTGCCATCCCTTGTTTAGGGTCCCACACTGCTGTCACAAGTAACACCCAGCCAGTGTCCAGCTCCAGAAGCACAATGCCACATGTGAAATATTGAAATCTGGTCAAGGCAAAGGCACCTTCCCAGAACACTTTCTAGAGCTCATAATTACAGATACAGACTTAAATAGCAAGCAGTAACAGAGGTAGTAGGAAATAGGCTTTGAGAAAAGAAATGGAGCAATGGATGAAAACATGCAGAACAGTTCTTCCAAGTAACCTTGTTTATAAAAAGAATTGTAAGGTTTAATTCATTTAAAAGATGCTAATAAAAAGAAATATTTTCTTGTTGTTTTGGTAGGTAGAACAATCCCCGGTGTTGGTGACTGCCAATGGCATTTAGAAGGCCAAGCAGTCTACAGATATAAGGACCAGGAGGAAAATATCAACCTGGATCTGTTTGGTTTCTGGATGTCTCTTAATTTAAAAAGCACTTTCATTCTTTTCTGCAATCAATGGCTCACTTAGATGAAATAGGAATTAGTGAAAGAAAAAAAGAATGAAAATATCATGGTAAAAAAATCTGATTTTGCAACAAGTAAAAAAAGAGAGGGGAAAAGCACTTTCTATCAGTGCTTGTTGGAAAAAGAGTTGCCTTTCCTTGTTAACAGAACTGCAAGTTTGGGTACATGCAGAGGGTTATTATCTTCCCTGAGAGAAGCTGGGATTTTTTAGTTTTCCCTTAACAAGAATTTAGATTTAAAGAACCATTGTAAAATAATGAATCACTCTTCAAATCAGCTATTTGCTTCTTTACTTGCTCCAGTATTAATAAAGTTTTCTCTCATTAAAGAATCCTTTTCCTCAAATTTATGTAGAATGCTGCATCTTTTATTCCCTCCTGTGGTATTTAAAACAGTTTGGTCAGCCACAGATACCAATTAATGAGTTTTTCACAGTCTTCTCATAATGATGTCTTGGTGGTCTCACCACAGGATATTTTTAGTAGTAATAAGTACTTAATAGGATATCCAGTACATTATAAAAACTGCATTTTAGATTCATAAATGAACAATGGAAAACAAAAAAAAAAGTGTATTTTGGAGATTAAAACCATGAACTAATTAAAGGAACAGGCAGAGCAATAAGACTTCTAAAGCAGACACCATGAAACTCCCAGGAGTTTTCCACACTTACATTAAAACTTAAACTAAGTATAAGCTAAAACTGAAAAAGCAATTCCTCAAAATTGTAATAGTGGGAATAATAGACCTGAATTTTCAGTTTTCCATTTGAGTTTTTTCATGGCTATTTACTCTTAGTAAATCCAATAAAAAGGTTCATAAGCTCTATGAATTTCAGGTTAAGAAGTTCAGGCCTTGGGAGATGGTTAAAATTATTTTCTTCCTTCTGAAAGCACCAGAATTAATGACACCTAAGGCCTGTGTAGCTCTGCTGTGCACCAAATTCAATGGGTAATCCTCACCTTGTTGTAGGTTATTGAGGAGAAAGTGGAAAATTCTCTTTTAATATCACATAGGGCAGTAAAATGATGTTATGGGGAAGATACTAATCTTTTTAAACAGAAGAAATTCACGCATAAACCTCTTTGGGATGTGTGGAAGTTTGGAGTCATTGATATGACACTCAAGAGCAAAAAGTGATTTGGTTTCCATGGTCTTGGCTTGGTGATCTAACATGTGGATTTCAGCTCTATCTGAAATCACTGGGACTATCTGAGGTCATTAGAACCATGTCCAGAGGAACATGAAGTGGTTTGCAAATGTTCATACACATTGAAAAGGTCTCCACTGTCCCACCATTGGTATGGAAAATGAGGAGACCTCTATTGCTAAATCCAGTGTGGCTGAGCAATGAAGTTTCATAAGGCTCTAGTATTTATGTAAAGGAGGACAATGTGCTTATGGGGTTCATGGACTTGGCATGGTACCCACTGCAGATCATTAATCAAAACATCAGCTTTGTGGCAGGTCTGCAGAGACTCTGGGTATGCTGGCCTCCTGCTCATTTTTTTCAGTGCAAGTCACTCCTGCAGCTGAACACACAAAGAAAGCAGAGTTACAAGAGTCAATACCTTGGACTACCTTGGATACCAAGACCTTGGACATAAGATCAAAAGTGTGAGAAGAGAGAGCAGTGGATGCATTTTATCACTGAGTTATTATGAGCTTGGTATTACTTTTACTAAGCAGGCCTTGCAGATCAGTTTCTGACCGGGAATGTCAGTCTCCACAAACTCTGAAAAAGAGCATCTTGTGAAAGGAATGTGGTGTTGAGACTCTGACATGGCTCTCCCACTGTGCAGTGTGTGGAACCGTTGCTTTTGAAGATGTGATCAGATATTAATCTTTGCTCCTTTTTCCCTTGTAGTTTCCCACCATTAATAGTATTTCAGACCTTCCCTGCATGCCTTTTCTCCCACCCTGAAAAGCACTGAAATTAGATCCATTGACTTCACATTGTTTCTCTTCAAGGATCTCACTGGTAGCACAAAATGATGTTTGTGTTTGCCATTCCCAGGCAAAATTTACTTGTTAGCATGTGAAAACATATCCTGTTGTGTCTACAGCTTCTGGGCTGTGAGAGCACCAAAGAACTTCTTTTTGCTCAGCATCCCCTTGACCTGCTCTGTCCCCTTCATGACCTGCTCCCTGCCTTGTTTCCACAGGAACTACCAGTACCTGCCATATGAGGAGAGGAAGCCCTGTGTCTGTGTAAGGAGCCACTGGGGCAGCCAGACCTTCCGGCTGTACTCTTCCAACACTCTTGAGAAAATGGCAGATCACCTGGTGAGTGGCAGCCATCCTCCCAGGCTTATGTATTCAGCAAAGCATAGCAGTGAGAGGCCACACTTCCCAAATCCCAATTCCTCCAGAATTTCCCCCAGCTGCATTTCTTGTCTGTCATTTTGTGAGCAGTTGATATAAACACTTTCCTTTTTATTTCCCCCAAATTGCTTTGAACTGTTAGAGCTGCTCAAGTGTTCCTGACCACAGTTGTTTTTGGCCATAGGTCTGCTTTCCTTCCTCAGCAATGTTTTATTCTTCGTAATAACATTCAAATAATTAAATTATGAAAAACAGTAATTTTGTCTCCTATGGCTCTTTCACTAATGTCTTCTTGCCTTATATTTATACTGGGCCCTCATTAAAGGACAATATTTGCTCTAGTTTTCCTAAAACATTGACAGAGACAGAAAGGCCTATCATCTCTTGGGCAGTCACTCTGATCTCCTAGTCACTGTGTTTTCCCATAGTGATGGTTTTATACTACCTTTGTTTAAAGCTGACTATCAATAGTCTCAAGAAAGTAGGTTTTGTTGTTTGGGGTTTTTTTGTTTTAAAATGTTAAATATTTTAATGTGGTGCAATCAGATTAAGAGTCTGATTCGTCCCTCATTTATCCACATATATCTCATGAGGAACAACACTGAAGTCATACTTATGCAAGGTTGTGTCAGGAGAAGACAATGACTTATAACCAAGCATTTTGAACTCAAGTATTTGCATATTAAACATCTGAATACAGGAATGTGGAGAGATAATGTTTGACAGTGCACCCCAACACCCACAGGTCTCGCTGAAAATCCAGATATTTATTTTAGCTTTCGAGAACAGACTCCATTCTTCATGGATAACAGTTGGTTTTGTGATGGACTTTACATATGGATTCAAGTGGCCACTGAATTTTATGTTAACTCCAGCAACTTGCTAAAGTTAAGCAGCAGGATTAGAAACAGGACCAAGAACTATTTTTTTCTCCTACCTAGTGGATAATGATTCCAAATTATTGATCTTCCTCAAAGAACTAAGAACACAAAGTTGCTCCAAGCAGTAATAGCTTGGACAAGTAATTGGGAAGACTGGGAAAAGGTCAAAATATATCATGCTGCTGAAGTCTTTTCTCTGTGCACTTCAAGTATAGTGATATATCAAAGGTTCTTTCTGTCAGGCCACAAAATCGCCTCCCTCATTCTTGCTAGTCATAAATGGCACTGAAACACCGACAGAATGACAAAGTGCCCTCCTGTGCATAATGGCTTTCTCATGTGTTTTTCATAGGAAGAATCATTAGAGCAAGTAAAGGACTTGATCAAGGTTTCAGAGACTGCAGCTGAGGAGAAAATGAAGAAGACCCTAAATGGTTTTATCAATCAAAGCAGGTAATAACCTTTAATAGATGCATACAGAAAATTAAATTTAATGTTGGCTACAAATTCAAGACTAGACAAGGAAACTGATGATAATTTAAAAAAAAATACAGCAAACTCACTGAGCTATATATTTTATTTATTTTGCTGTAAAAGCAAAGACCTTCCCAAACTGCAGTTTCTATTTAGACAGAGGAAATATTTTGTGTTATTTTCCATATTCAATATTGACAATAGATGACTGCCAATCACTGTCATACTATTTTGGCTTTCAGAACACTAAGAATACATTATATAGGTGATAAGTAGGATTTAATGAAGTGTGCGATAGATACACTGTGAAAAACAACCATGGTTTAATATAAAAGCAAAGGATGCCACATATTGATATAGATCCAGTGGGCTCTGTATCAAATGACATGATTGGGTGCAAAATAGATATAAACCCTTATTTCTAGATATTATTATTCCATTTCTGGGAAGGGTGGTGCTGAGGTTTTGGACTCTATTCCTTTAATATTATAGCTACATAATATTTTAGAGATTTTCAGCACCTTTGTCTTCTGGTTCATGTACTGCAGCAGATACAGGACATTCCAATACAGCACATTAGTATTCTCACATAAAAAAAAATAACAGCTTTAAAACCCCTGCTATTCCTGTGTCCTAGGGCATTCATGGTCATTGCTGAAAAGAAGCCCAAAGGGTTGAACTGCACTGCTTTGGACAAAAAGAGGCTCATGCTGTTCAAGCAAGAGCTGGTATGTGCTGTTCTTTTCCTATAAGCATTGATGCAATGATGATTACTGAAAGCACACTGCTTGGGGTTTTTTTTTTTCTATTTTATTTTCTATTTGATTGCACTATATGGGAATGAATTCATATGAATATAGTATCCATGTGCATTTATTTTAATAAATCCCACTGTGCTTTATAAAGAGCTGTCAGATACACTAAAATCAATCTGAAGGTGTTGTTTTTAAATATCAATAAGGCATTATAATAATCAGATTATTTTTCTCATCCAAACGTCTTAAAATGGAATCATGCTGAGTTCAGTGGAAAAGCACCAAATTTACAATTTTACAAATTTACTAATCTACCACTGTGGCGGTGCTGAACTTCGAGACTAGTAAAGTCTGGCCTTCGTAAGCACCTTAGGGGGAGGATGTTACTGGACCTAGTAGTCTCCTCCAGGGAACCTGTGAGAAGAGACAAAACTGTGTGGAGGTCATCTGAATATTTGTTACCTTTTTAACTATTTGTAGCACAAAAGATTGCCCTTTCTGTCTGGATCAAAGCCCAGCATATCCAGGTGGCAATCACAGGTTTTTTGGGACTTCCATACATGCAGTATACAGACAAAGACTAAATGAGGGACATTAAATTTTTATGTTGTCCAGCTCCAAAGAGTTGGTCAGTTTCTGTTGTGACAAAGAAACATTGAACAAAGTGTCTCCCATCTTCTCTTTTCAACTTGAATCAAAGACTGTTTCTCTTCCACTTCAAACTACTTGATAACTGATGAAAAGTATGTATTGTCTTTCCTCACTGCAGGAAGCAATGTCCAGCGATGCCAAGGGAATCATTCAGCAGCAGAAAAAGAAGATGCCAGTGGATGAAATGATCCGTGAGACTCAGAGCTTTATAGACAAAATTAGATTCTTGGTTGATGAGGTAATCCACACAGAATTCAGAAAAATTTTATTTTCATAATCCCATGTGAATAATAACTTCTACCTTGGTTATCCAAAGAGTTCTCCTTCAAATATCTGGCCCTTATTCTCTTTTGCATTAAATGGAGCTGTTATCAAACCAGGGTAGGAAATATTTGGCTTAGTGGTATGGAGAGGATGTGCCACAGATTTATTTTTTTAATAAGGTCATCCCATACCTGGTGGCTTGAAGAAGCCAGCTTTGTGATATGAAATGTCACCACCTGTATGGGCACCTGTATGGATTGGGACTGACATGAGCTTGGGGTGCCTATGTCATTGAGCCTGAGAATAACAGAAAAATGGACGTATTTTGTTGGGCCAAAATCCAGCCACTGGAAAGCTGTACCTCTGAGAGCTGCCTGTGCTAGCAAACCAAAAAGGGCTGTGGTTATTCCCTGGCACAGTGGCATGGTTTGCATCCTACACACAAATTCTCTTCCTTCCTAAAACAGAATGTCCCTGCTTACAGTTCCTTCAGGGAACAGCCCCTTGGCTGGTCCTTTTTTCAGCTTTGTTTGGGAAACATCATCTGAGACAGGGCAAAGCAGTCTCACTGAGCATTGTCACAAGCAGAAAAGATGATCACATGCCAGTGTTTGAGCTTGGTCCTGGTCCTTTTTGGTTTGCTGATATAGATGAAATTGGTGGTATTTCCATGGTAGTTACTTACATGGTCTGTGGGTCGAGTTATTTATTGGGGCAAAGCCATACCCACATTCTTAATTTTAGTTTCTCCTGAAATTACTTATGAAGTAATCCTTAATCACTATATAAAGCTCTTTACCTTCAGCTGTAATTAGAAATTGAGGTATGGACTGCAGAGCATGAAGTGACAGCCTCATTTAATTCAGAGGCATATCTGCCACTCCATAGGAGCCATGAGGGCATCAGCTCTTACTCTTAGAGTGTTTCAACAAAAATATGATGGTGGTGGCTTACAGAAAGAATTCAGTTTTAGTACAATATGCCTCATTTAACAGCCTCAGAACACAGTGCCTGATGTGTTCATCTGGATGATCAGCAACAACAAAAGAGTCGCATATGCAAGAGTCCCAGCAAAAAACATCCTCTATTCCCCAGCAAAAGAGCAGAGAGGCAAGGACTGCGGGAAGATTAAAACTCATTTCCTGAAGGTAAGTCTGTGGCACAGTGCAAACTCAGGTAATGCCTGGGGAGAATTTGGTATTCATATTGCTTCCAGGGATAGTATTTTACAGATTAATCTTTGTAATGTAAAAATATGTACAGATTTGTATCCACCATTTATTAATATTTGCTTCTTACATTTATGCTTCTCATTCTTTAATCACTCTATCATTGCCAGGCTTTTTATGTATGAGTAATTAATTCCCTCACTACTTGTTATGGCACATATAGAACATTGTTCATCAAAGGCTGTATTCATAAACAAATAGAAAAGGTACAGCCTCTTTGCTGACACAAACATCAGAATGCAGCACGTGAAAGCCTGTGAGGAGACTGCTGAGAGATCAGCACTCAGCAACTCAGTGAGGAAACCTAGGTATTCAGGGAATACAGGAATTATTTACAATTTCTATTTAAAACATGATTAAATTTGCACAATATATGTCCAAAACACTGTTATGGGATTATTCATGACAAAGGAAAGCCCCAATGGATGTTAGCCTACAAAGGCAGTGTGACCAGTAGCACCTACAGTGGAATATTGTGCAATGTAATTGTTACTGTAACCATCAGGAAAAACCCAAATACTCCAGACAACAGTAACTTCATATAATGATTTTTAGTGGTTTTTCACCATGGACTTCTGAGAATACTCTCATAAGGCACAGCTAAAGAGCAGATAAAAACATCCAAGATCCTGAGATACTTGCCATAGGTACTTGCCAAGCAAAGTTCTATTTGCCTGCATGAAATAAAATATTCTGCAATTAACTACCCAGCCCCTTCAGTATCAAGAATTACCTTAGGAACAGACAATACTAAACTCTGAACTTAGCAGATTTAGATGAAGTGGGAAGGAAGAAAAATGAAATATTAAGGTAAGACTAGTAAAATTTTGTTTTCTGACCTGCCCAATGGCTGAAGTCTTGGCAAAGTAGGCAATAAAATAGCACTTATATGTGTGCAGCTGTAAGATAGCCTGCACAAACCTGTCCATATTAGGCAGTATGCAGTTTACATAGACTGTTAGTTGAGCAAACTACTAATTCCTTCCCTAAGAATCCCAGAAGTTTCTTGTGCTAAATGAGTTTCAAGGCCACTCACTGTGAAGAAATGCCATTTATCAGTATATCAGCTCAGAGAATGGTCCTTTATTTTACTCTGGCTTGGTAAGACTCTGCACCCAGCCATCTCTTTTGAGCTTGTTGGTAACATTGGATTTTTTCTTCAGCTCCCAGGCAAGCGCCCTCTGGGCTGGACTGTGCAAGCAAAGGTGGACATCTACCTGTGGCTTGGACCCAGCAGCTATGCCCACAGTGCCATGGAGAATTTGCCTGTAGGATATGAGATTGAATTATCATCTAACACCAACTCAGGGCACAGTGTGCTGCCCTCCTCTGCTTGCCTGCTGTATAAAAGTAAGGCACTCTTTCTTCTCCTTATTAACAATTAAGAGAAATGGCCTCAAAATCTCTAGTCCAGTGTGGCACAATCCCTGTATAAAGTAACTGTTCTATGATGATAATGGCTTTGCTTCTTCATCAGAAAAGGCTGGCTTCATTGCCAAGTCATCAGTTCTGCCACTGACACTTTGTAGATGTCAGGGAAAGAAGGAACTTGTTCACTTGCAATTTCTGTTCCCTGTCCCATGAATCTGTCTCCTTGTAGAGGAAGCATCCCTCAGTTCTCCTGATGATGTATAGAATACCTAGTACGTAAGAGTAGTGGCAGATAATAAAATTGGCCAATAAAAATTGACACTCAATAGCCCTGCAGTAGAGACCTACATAATTGATTTCAAGTGAATTCATATGTTTTGCACAACTTCTGAGTGTCTCAGGTGCTTCTTTAGTGAGACAGCACCAGCAACAGTTCCCCTTGTCAGATCCTGGTTGGAGAGCAGTGGGTGAATCTCCCCCCCTGCCTGTGTGCTGCACAGTTCATGGAGCTGATGTTGCTGTTTTCTCTGCCATGATGCAGCCCTGCACCTCTTCCAGCTGAGAGCCCACATGTACCAGGCCAGGGGGCTCATTGCTGCTGACAGCACTGGACTTTCTGATCCTTTTGCAAAAGTTACTTTCACATCACACTGCCAGACCACAAAGGTAAGTTCCAAAGTCTCTTATGGTGACTGAAAACTCTTTTGAAAATGGTTTGGGTTTTTTGGGTTTGGTTGGTTTTTTGGTTTTGGTTGTTTTTTTTTTAACAATTAAGGAATGAAAAGGGAAAAGCTTGGTTTTGCAAGGAGGTACCTAGAAGGAAAAGTTAGATGTCTGCTGTTAAAGAGCAGGTCCTGAAATTCCACTGCAAACAGGCAAAGTTTACGTGTAACCCATTACTCTAATAAGAGGTGCAGCACTACTAGTTTATTTTAGCTCAGATATCAGATTCTCTGGAACTACTGGGACTTTGTAGCAAGTGTACGTTTCTTCACATCTTTATTTCTGTGTTTTGAATTTGGATAGTTGTCATTACTAGGTATAAATGTGGATATAAGGATGAACCCTCATGGTTCTCTTTTCCTCCAGCCTGTGCATTCAGTCAGTGAGCAGAGTGAAGACCTTTCCCTGGCTCCTGTGGCCATGTGAGCCAGCACAGCCCTTGGTGATGGAATGTGGCAAAGCACACTGGTGATTTTAGAGCCTTAAAATGATGGAAATAGCTGAAAACAGAGAGGGGGAGACTTATAGGCTGCTAAAATATGCCCAGTAGGGAATGGACATCTCCCATCTCCCTCTGAAAACTCCGGGGGTCAAATGGGCTCCTGTGGGGCCTCTAGAGAGAAGCGGAAACTTCTACAGAGTTTCAGCAAGAGGGATTGAGGCACAGCCTGGGCAAGTGAGCAGGAAGATGGTCCCTCACAGAATATGGAGACTTTCAAAGGTCCTGAGCCCTGTACAACTCCCCTGGAGTTAAAATTGGGCTGGAATTCTGACAATCATGCCACAAACAGGATTTACTGAGCCAAATGTGGTCTTGCTTCACATCAAACACAGCCTTGCTTCAGAAAAAATATTTAACCTTCCCATCCAACCCCTCCCCGTAAAACTTCACAGAAGACTGCTACAATTCAATTAATTCTAATATTCCTCTGACATTTTATTCTGTTACAAAGCGAGTTCTGTTGCATGTGCCAAAGGGAGAAAAAATAAAAACCTTGCTCTAAATTGTAAATGCCTGCTTGTGCTACTTCTGCCTCAGGGTTATTAATTGATTTTTTCCTATAATGTGATTTTAACTTCTAATAGAAGATGTGAATGAATCAAATTAAATTAGTGTCTAGATGCACCAGATTCTGGAAAGTAGAATTTGGCCCCAGAAAAATAGGTGTTTATAGGCACAGAAGTGTTAAGTTTATTCACTGCCTGAATAAAATATTGCAGCTGATGGCTTGCATGTTTTCATAAGAGTTTCAGCTAAGAGCCAATAAATGGTAAGGAGCCTTATTTCCATTCAAAAGAATGAGAGCAGGTTATGAGTAATTTTGCAGTTGGCACAATTTTCCTCTTTAACTGTTTTCTTTGTTAAATGTATTTTCTGCATAGACAGTTAAAACATTCTCTGCGATGAAATGCTATAAGCATCCATGTAATTCAAATTACAACAAATTAAAAACTTCTGATTTCTTATGAGTGATTCATGAAAATATCTTCTTTCTTTTTCATAAAGTGTTAAGCATCATTACACAGAACTAAAAATAAGATTTAAAAATGTGCCCTGGAGAAGTGAAAACTGGCCTCAGCTGGGGACAAAGCTTTATTTTAATAGCACTTGGTGTGATCCTGCTCTCCTAAACCAACAGCTTTCCTCTAACTTTAGTACTGAAGTTTGTCTACACAGGCTGGTTGTCATGTATTGATATGCTTTTAGGGATTTGTGAGGGCGAACAGGGAAATGGTGAAATTGAAGGTACCAGCCTCTCAGTGAAAGATTCGTATTCTCCTGGCTGGGGGGAGCTGCTGAAAAATGTGGTGTCTCAGCCATGGCATTGCTCAGGCTGTGGAAAAGGAAGTCACCAGCAGATGAGCACATCCTGCTGAAGGGTACTCAACCAAACAGCTCATTAAACAATTCCTCTCTTCCATTAGATCATTTCTCAGACATTGTCCCCCACCTGGAACCAGACACTGCTTTTCAACAGCATTGTGCTTCATGGTGACAAAGAGGAGATTGCCCAGTTCCCACCGGAGGTTGTCATCGAGCTGTACGATGATGATGCAGTGGTAAACTCAGAGTTCTTCTCACTAAAAACCTGGGCTTTTACATCCTGCTGCAAGCATGAAAGCAAAGCTGAGTCACTCAATAGGCTTTAAATGGATCACCTTGCTGAACAGAGCTCAATGCTACTGTGGTTTGCAGTTTAACATCTGAGAACAGCCCTGAGATTCACTACATGGCCTTGCAAAGATGTGGCCTTTTATTTTCCCCAAGGGAATCTTGCTCTCAAAGACCAGCTTACAGAAATCAGAAGCATCTTGAACTCATCCTGAACCCCCAGGCCCCTTGAACACTGCCGTAAATATTGTACCTAAGTCTGGGTCAAGACCATGCAGACTCTGATGCAGTCTCGCTGACTAGACATAGACCTCAGAAATTTTGGATACACTGAAGAGTTAATAAGTACTCAGCTCTTCCTCTTCATAGCTGCCTTGCATCTTACCTTGGACTTTCCTTCAGAAGGTTTTTTTTTCATAAATACTAAGCTCTGCACCATCTCAGCTCCTGTAACTATTGTGAAATCCAAATGTATTTCACCCCTGTATTCTCCTTTATTTAGGGTAAAGCAGAATATATTGGGTCTACAGTGGCTGCCCCCGTGGTGAGACTTGCCCATCAAAACTATGAACCACCAAAACTTTGTTACCACCCAGTGCACTGTGGGAGTCTTTCAGGAGGAGACCTTCTTGCCACATTTGAGCTTCTGGAGGTAAATTTGACTTTCTCAATAATTACACTTTTACACCCTGGGGCTCACAAAAGCTGCCATGGCATCAGAGTCCATGACCATCTAGAATTAATAGGAACTCTCAGCTGTTGGGCCTCATAGTCCCTATGCAACTCCTGTCACCCCTTCCCCCTTGTTAAGGGCCACTGCCCACACACACCACTGCCAGCCCTTCACAGGCTCTAAGCCTCCTTTGCCTCTCACTTGCCCTGCCCTAAAGTCTGCTCTGCCCTGAGAAACTGTGAAAATCCTACTGTCATTGCAATGAGATGCTGTTTGCAGCACCTGGCTCTGAATACCGCCTTGAAGCTCCCATACTGCTTTCACTCTTAGGAAAATGAAATGGTGAATAATAAGGATTGGATTAGGGAGGTTGAGTTTTTAGATATCCCTACTATATTAAAAGAAACATTACATGGTTTCCAGCTGCAAGACAAAAGGAAAATTCAGTCCTAGTAGATGCAGGACCGGGGTCTATCATGCCAGGATTTCAGGCAATTCTACTGAAATTTGCAGAGCTATCAGTTAATGGTAAATTCCAACTGCTGAAAACCTACAACAGTTTCTTCTGAAATCTGAAATGGGAAAAATGTGGAATGTCATAACATGTTTTACTGATAAAACAGGCTTTTAATAATGATAGTTATTTATGTCTTTGGTGAAAGCCAGAAATATTACACCACATGGAATATTTCCTCGTTATGGTGGCGTCACAGGAGAGAGTGAGAGCTTCAGAAAAAGTTCATTAGAGAAGCCTTCCTGCTGAGTCACAAGGTGCAGAAAGGATCACATCTAGAGTCTTCTGTGGAAGTCTTCTAAGCAGTTTTGCTCAGGATTTTTGTTAAATAGAATTACCATGCTTTCCATTTTTAGTAAGTAGAATTACCGTGCTTCTGTACATGCATGTCTTTAGGGCAAACTATGACCTAATAGGTAAAGGGAGCTTTTTTCCAGAAAAGTACATAAACCCAATCTATTGAATACTTTTTCTGCCATATGTTTTAGCATCATAGCATGAGAGGAAGAATTTCAAGTCACATTCTTTTCACAGCACAACAGTTCTGCTCTGCAGCTTGTCTTATAAAACGGATGGGATTGGTGTGTTCTATGTGCCATTATTAACAGATACTTCCAATACTGATTTTATTTGTCCAAAAACCAGCCTGAGTTACAACTGCTTCATTTTCAGATTCCTGAGTCAGATCCAGACAGACTTCCCCCACTGGATCCACCAGATATTGGCCAGATTTACCCAGTCCCAGCTAACATACGGCCTGTTTTAAGCAAATACAGAGTGGAGGTGAGATACTTTAACTATTTCCCTTTCCTAACCTCATCTCCTCTTATTCTCTTGTTGAACTGTAACAGTAACTGATAATTTTACAATCGTGATCAATATGATTCACATGGAAATAGCATATGAGGTCATGCAAGGCTGTGCTTCCACTGAGGGGAACAGTGGGGCTGTGTCTCTGTCCTGACCTGCTGGGACTTCTCTTGTGACAGAGCAAGGCTGGTGGATCCAACTCTGCAGCCAAGGAAGTGTCCACAGGAGATGGAGAGCTTCCCCTTGCAAATGACACCACTGGAGCTGCAGTTTGGCATCAGCTACCTCACAGGCTTTTTCTGGATCCCTGACTTCAGCCAAACAATGCCTTCTGCCTGTGTACAAATGTCTACACCTTCCCTGCCCTTCTCTCTTGTACGTTTGTGTCCAAAGTAGCCTGATATTAGAAAGTGGGAGAAGTGGCAGCTTTTCCTCTCACTGCAATGCCTGATGCTGCCCAGCCTCACTGTTCACTGCCACTCATTCTGCATTCCTCACACCGGCTGCTGTCAGCCCATCTGGCCATGGCAAGCCAGGGTTTCTGCAGGCTGACAGTGTTTGTTTCTCTCTGCACACCACAGGTGCTGTTCTGGGGCGTTCGAGAGCTGAAGAAAGTCCAGCTCCTCTCTGTGGATCGCCCCCAGGTTCTCATCGAGTGTGCAGGGAAAGGAGTCAAATCCTCTGTCATACAGAGCTACAAGAAAAACCCCAATTTCACTGGTCTGGCAGACTGGTTTGAAGTGGTGTGTACAGCATGCTGCCCCTTGCCTGTTTGTTCTCTGGTCAGACAAGGTGTTAATTACCATTATCTTCCTTTCTTGTCAAATAGTTTCTTCTGTGTCTTGATTAAATTCTAGGGGATGGCAGTTCTTGTGCAAAAGCTACTGATTTGAAAATGCTTTAAAAGACTTCTGCTACAACCATATGATAAATATGATAAATAATATAACTATATGATAAAAGAAGATGATGTTAAGTCCCAAGTAGACTAGAAAATGTGTTGCAATCAGATTTTTACTGATAGCTTGGAACATGTGGGCAGCTAACAGAAATATATTTATTATTTTTCCTCCTCCTTTCGAATTTTGCTCGGTAGTGCTTGATTTCCTTTGTTTTCTTTCCATTCTTGCAACTTTCCTTTGTGTGCTACTGGGTTATTAAGGGGATTGATCATTTCTGGCTTTTGAGCTCAGGATCTTCTTACATTGTCACACCTGCTTTTATGAACTGCAAAGTAATGTTGGTTGGGTTATAAGAGCTGACACAGTCACCAGCAGAATAAAACTGTCTGTTCAATTTGCTCTTGAGAAAAGTATATCAAAACAATAACATGGGTACTGAAGTACAGTTCCTACAGTATTATTATTGCTATTGTACTGTCCTAAGAGCTGTTTTCTTCTTGGTAGTTCATCCTATAAGGCATGTAACCACCCAGGGCTCACATCTTGTTGTTGGGCAAACTGAGGCAGATAGGTCAGATAGCCTTCAAAACAAAGCAGCAGTGGAATTAGGACTCACAACACTTCATTCCATCCTTCTGAATGCTCCTGATTCTCACAGTTTTTTCTAACAAGAGATGCTTCAATATGAGATCATGGGATTCATCCCAGCAGCACAATCTGAACAGTCCACTCTGTACTTTAAAGAACAGAGCTTTCTCTAGATTTTGCAGAAAACCAAAATCATATTGTCTATGCTGAATGCATTTTGCATTATGAATATGTTCATTGCTAAGGAGAACAAGGGAGGGAGGAAAGGAGGGAAGAGTAGAAGCCTTATTGCTGTGCATGAGAAATATTCTATACATGTTCTGTTTTCTCTAGCAATTCTCTCATGCTGCTGTCTGTCCCCTGCACTAGGAGCTGCCTGAAAATGAACTCTTGCATCCACCCCTAAGCATCTGTGTGGTTGACTGGAGAGCATTTGGGAGGAGTACTCTTGTTGGAACACATACCATCAACTGTCTTAAGCAATTCCTATGTAAAGCCCCATTAGGTCTTCAAGCTGCACCTAGCAGAATAGACATTGCAGAAACTGAGAAAGGTAAGGGCTCAATTCTGACCCCAATTAAAAGGACAAAGGACCTTCTTAGAGGGTGACACTTAGGAGTGTGCTTTATTGTCTTGAGCATAGGATCAAACCCTTAATCACAGGTTTATTTGATTTATTTGATTTATTTTATTTGATCATCAAATACAATGACAGTATTTCTGCAAAATTTTTTTAACTTCCAAAGTTTCAATTTCAGCTTCCCCTGAATCATCCCACCCTGCTGAGCTATCCCAGGAAGATCTATTTTTAGCTGATGACATCTATGCTGAGGTGGAGCAGGGTAAATGGACAGTGGTAGAGCCAGACCCATCCCTCACAGCACCTCCTGCCACTGAACCAGAGCACTCTGCCTCTGAGCCAGGGAAAGAGAAGAAGCACAAGGTGGGTACAGCTGAAGCTGCCAGCTACCTCCCTCCTGCAGTCTTGCAGACTTCAGCCCTTCCTTGTGAAGTCATAACCTGTTGATCCCAGGTTTAGAGATTTTGGGTATTGATGTTGACACCCACACTATCCTGCTGACCCTCAAAAGGACTAATTAACAATGCAGCTTTGGCACCGCAGAATTTCCTTACTTCCACTGATAGGTTCTTACAATTCTTGCAGATTGAAGGGGGAGAAGATAATTTGTATCTGAAGGTTTGCTTCCCTTGAAACATCATTATTTATTATCTGTGCAGATTTGCCTGTTGTATGGGCTGCTCCTGTGGCAATGTCTCCAATGTTTAAAGCCATGGCAGAGTTACTAGAAAATACAGAGATAGCTTTAATAATACAATGATCACAATTAACTCTCTTGGAATAAAAGACAGAGACAGCAATAAATATTGCATTTTGTTTAACTCTTGGAGGTTGAAATTTTCTGTGTATACAGCTGTTCATGCTTAATGCCATGATTCAGGTGATTAGTTTTAATCAGTTCTAGTGCTTTTGCCATCATTTGGTAGGAGACCAAAAAATCCATCAGACGGTCAACAAAGAGGAGGAAAAGAACCATTGCAGATGAATCAGCTGAAAATGTCATTGACTGGTGGTCAAAATACTATGCTTCTGTGATGAAAATGCAAAAGGTGAGTCACCCAGCATGCCCAAAACTCTCACAGATGAGCAATGTTGTAAAAGCAGATTTACTGCTGAATGATTCCTTCTCGGTATTACGCTCATAATGAGGAGTTTGTCCATCGTGTTTTTCTTTTGAAAGGCAAAAGGAATTTTTTCCAGTGAAGGAAAACCTGAAGACAGTAAGTAAATTATTTGCATTTTTCTAATATTTTGCACCAATACTGTCTCTAGTGTCACTTCTCTACAATTTTGCTGGCAACAATTAATGTCTGGTAACAGAGACTGTTGTTGTACTGGGCTCTTTCCTCTACAGCTGATCAGATGATGGGTAGATGAAAATTTCTCAGTCAGGGTTGGGTTAACATGAATTCCCTGTCATTCAAATAAATTGTAAATTCTCTTCTGATAATTTTTGTTGCAAATTTTCACCTGTGACGATAATCATTATACATATAAGACATCTCTGACATTAAATTAAATATTTAGTACTGTTAAACACACAGGAACTACTCAAAAAAATGAAAGTAAAGTGAACTCAAAATCCAGACTTCAGCCAAACAACTGAACTATCTCAGTGTAACTTTTGAGGTCTCACCCTCTTTTTGTTGGGAAATCCCCTCTCAGTGTTTGGAATCTGACTTTAGTCTGGGGCACCTCCTCCCATTTCTCACACTTCCAGGCTTTCACCACGTGAAATGCACCCTATTTTGGGATATCTTTAAGTAGAGAAGGACTCGGGTCATCCTGATATCTGAAGTAGCTGTCAGCCTAAACAACAGCTTTCAGTTTTAAATAAACCTAAAATTTTATGTGCAAGCTGATAAAATCTGTTTATTTGCACTGGGGAGGAGTCAGAGAGGGAGGAGAAGGGTGGTCTGGAGGTGGCCCTTGGGGAGGGGGGCATACAGGGCACCATCCTGCTTGGCCCAGCAAGCTCTTTATGAGCACTGGCAGCCACAGAGAGCACAAATTGCCACCTCCCTGCCTGGGAGGACCAGTGGTAAAAGAGAGGATTCCTATGTCTGGCAGTAGAGGAATAAATAGAGAAAAAGCAAGGGGGACTCTTTAAAAAATGTGTTTTGCATCCTTGTCTGAAGCATTTTATGTGCTTTGCTTACTAAAACATACACAATGTCATTAAATTTCTGCAGATAAGCAGACTTCTGACCACATAACATTGATCATAGAGGATGAGCCAGACAAAAAGAAGAAGGATAAGACATTGAAAAGGATACAGAAGGAAACTCCAAACCTAGCAACACTGCAGGTAAGAGAAAAGTAAGACTGAGGTAAGGCTGTTGTTATTCACTGTCTCTCCAAAGTTTGACATCACAGATGAGTTTGGCAAACCCTCCTTACATATATTTCAGATACTTTAAAATGAATAAAACATACTAATTTATAGTGATAATGCCCTTCAGCACAAGGGACACAGAGGAGACCACGGTGTGGCCCACTTGGTCTTAGACATAGAATTTATTGGTGTAGACAAACCCAGAGAAACTTCAGTGAAATTCAGTTTTGCTGTTTGCATGCTACTGTAGTTGGAAATCCCAAATTTCATGTTAGAAATATTGCTGCCTATTAAGAATGTCCTTAAAAAGAGGTGGAAATCTGTGATTGCTACTGCACCCTCCCTGATGGGAAATAATACTCAGCTCACATTAGATTTGGTTGGGTAATGATAGAAGGAATTCAAAGAAAACTATATGGGCTGTGCAAAATGCCTGGAGAGATGAGAGGTTTGAAAAGATTAGAACAGTATGGATTAGATTGTGGCTGAATAAATGGGAATTTGAAACTGCTGTTTCCATTTTTTAAGAGATGGCAGTAGTATAGGCCCTTAACATTTAATGCTTGATAAATTACTGGGGGAGAGTATTGAAAAAACATGCTCTTTGAAAAATTATTCGGTCTTTTGAGCTATCCCAAAGCTCTGTCCCCAAGCACTTTATTATTGTCTGCTTTGCTCTTAAGTTTTGATGCATTAACACAATAGAACGGGTCAGTTCAACAAAGACACAATGCAGCAAGGAAACAGAAGCAAAGAGCAGCACATCCACAATTTTTCACTCACACCAGTGGCTACAAATGTTTATTTTGGCCCCTCCAGATTCACATCCACCTGCTGCATTAATGTGTTATTTCAGTAGTTGGGGAAAGCCTTTGGTTGAGGACAAAACCGGTCCTGTTTTAAACGGGGAATTAACTTTTTTCCTCAAGGACTTTTGCAAAACCTTGATTTTTATTAAAGTCTGCATTTTGGGTCAAAATGAATTTCTATTCATTCTCTAATAAAAAAGTTGCTATAAATATATTCACTGCACCACAAAATTTTAACATTCTTCTATTTTCAAAGATTTATGAAGGAGACTTGGAGAGTGAATTTAATAACTTTGAGGACTGGGTGAAAACTTTCCAGCTCTTAAGAGGAAAATCTAATGATGAAGTCCATGCTGATGCTGAAGACAGAATAATAGGAAAATTTAAGGTAAGCTTTAATGTTAATTAAATGAGTAATAATTTAGAGATTTTAGGTTTTAATACATATTTCAGGTATTCCAGGGATGAAAGAAATAAATATTTCTAGTCTGTTGTAAGCAGAATTAGTTTTGTTATATCTAGAGTCAAGTTTTTTCCTTTCCCATTATCTGATAGAAAAAAGCATCATCCAGCACCAGGTGTTCACTTCAGTTTTGAGATAAGGAATTACGAGGAGTTTGAAATTACAGAAGGGGAAGAAGAGATATTATGTAGTCCAGATTTCACTAATGCAACTTGGTTTCTACACTATCAGTTACAGAATTTTGCATGCAATTTTGTGTAATTTAAGTGTAGGCCCTCATGGCTACAGCCTCATCCAGGGCTCCATCAGGCAATCTGAAAAGTTCAAAGCCTGAGTAATGATATTAGGATTTGTTTGATTAAACTCATTGATGTCTCAATTAACTTGCAATGCAGATTTCTGTCCAAATGACTTGTTAGTTGCTTTCAGGCAGTGTGAGCTACTCAGCAACATGAGTCAATATTTATTCATATGAGCTGGAAAAATACAGCTGGATTCCTCTCACATTCTTATGAAACTCACTCAATGGAAATATTAATTTGCCAATATACAGTTAAGGTCAAAATATTTTTTTTAAATATTAATGATAAGAAAACTGGTTTTAGAACATATACTTGTATTAGTTTAAAATAGTCAATAGGCACAGAGAAACTCCTTGTAAATATCTAGATATGACAGTACCATATTGTAGAGAACAGACATTTTAAAAGGTGTTTGATGCAATGCAGCTTGGGTTCCCTGTGAGATCTACCACAAAATAAGTTGCATGAGAGATGGTTTTTCCATTCAGAGGGTTGGGTTTTTATTGCACTTGATCTGGTTTCAAGGGAGATAAAAGTCAATGTATTTCCAGGGCTCCTTCTGCATATACCCAAGTGCTGAGGATGGCAGCCTGCTGGATGGAGGGCAGCCCCGCATCCTGCAAGGGATCCCCCCAAACCACCCTGTCAAAGTGCTCATCAGGGTTTATATCGTGGCAGTAAGTAGACAGATGCTCTTTTAACCTTTAATTAACTTGTATTTTTCTTTTCAACTCAGTTTACTTTAAGTGTCTTTGCAGTGAAGCTTCTGAAAATCCTCATCTGTTGGGTTTGGGCTTTTTCCTGGTCATGTTTCAAAGTTTCTTACTGTAGAAATGTGTGTTCAGAGTAGAAAATGTTATAAATATTCCTCACAATAAATCTGGAGATTTCTGCAAGGCTGGAGAATCACTCTACTTGTTGAAGCTAAAAGCTCTGGATACATAACTAACATAGTATAGATAACCTGTTCCATCCACAATATGCAAATGCAGCCAGTTTTAATGAGTAGAATTGTTAAAAATGACACACATTTAAACAAAACCTCACTAAGGGCGAAACAGTAGAGTATTTTTGAGGGCCCATGAATAGCATACTATGAAAGTTCTACAAATAAATAAATTTTGGGGTCAGTAAAGGTAAATACAGAGCACAAGATGAGAGAAAATGGTGTGAGAGGCAAAATGGGTAGAAGAAACTGGTGTTTCAGAGAAACAAGAGAGTTGCAGGTAATCTAAGACAGAAAGATAGCATGCAGAGAGATTGTGGCAAAAAATATGAAGAGATAGTTTTACTTCCTGAATGAGTATAAGGACCTAGAGGTCTTTTCCCACCTTAACAATTCTGTGATTCTAGAAAGAGTTGGTTTGCACTGTTCAAGGACCTGGAACAATATTTGTGGGTAAATCTTCCCTGAATCCTACCTGCACTCGTGCACCCAGCTTCTTCTAGCATTGCCTTTCCCACTCAGCTTTTTCTGTCTCAGTGATGGGACAACATTTCCAGCTTTGCAATCTCTCCAGATCATCTCTTCATAGTAGCCTACAAAGCTGCAGGCCGAATTTTACATTACACGAGGCAGGCAAAGTCCCTGAACTTCCAAAGCACCCAGGACCAGGCAGGAAAACCACAGTCCTGTGCAGGGACCCTGCTGTATTCAAGCAAACTCCTCAAGGACACAATTTTCCTTCTTAACAGGCATTTAACCTCAGCCCAGCTGATCCAGATGGGAAGTCAGATCCCTACATTGTACTGAGGCTGGGCAACACAGAAATCAAAGACAGGGAGAACTACATCCCCAAGCAGCTCAACCCCATATTTGGAAGGTCAGTGATGACTTATTTTTGTATTCAGTGTAATTTTTGCTTTATCTCTTGTTGCCACTGCCGCTGTTACTAAGTGTTTGCTATATGCTGATTTCTCCCTGTTTGGATGTTTTGAAATTCTGATGGTTAAAGTGTTGATTATTTGTGTCACACTGTATGATAATAAAATATTTCATTTTCATACCCCTCAAAACATACCTAGTCATGCAATCTGTGAGAGGTTTTGCAAAATGATGTGTGAGAGGAAATGAGGCAAGAAATGATAATTGTCTGTGAAAATTAATACAATCATTAAGTTTAAAGCAAAATAAATATCAGAACAGTAAAGTGTGATTACACAGTCTTTGTTGTTGTTTCAGGTTGAATAGAGTGCTAAATAAATCTCGTAATTCTAGGACATCTGTGTTTTTTGAACTCAGACAGCCAGGGGCAAGCTGTCAGTAAAGATCCAGTTTGTATTATCAATGCTTTCCAGTTATTTATAGTTGTAATACTAATAGCTGTGATTTCTTTTTTCCAGTAAATTTCCCTATTTTCAGAAGGTTGAAAATATTTTAAATAGGGGTGGAAGAACATTAAGACAGAAAAATGATACTATTTTGGACTGAAAGAACTCTAGAACAGAGTGAAAAGTAGAAAACTCATCCTTCAGGAGACAAAGCTCAGTTTTTTCTGTGCCTTGGAGAAATCTGGAGCCAGTGTTGTGATCAGGATGTTCTGTCTCTCACTAAATTGTCAAATCCCTTTTACAATCACGTTTATCTTTTCAACTTCCCATCACATCTCGACTACACTGATTGCTGAAAAATGCACCAAGTGGAAAGGGAGTTCTTATCTTTTTTGAGATTTATTTAAAACTTTTGCCTGATCATTTTGTTGGTGTCCCCAGATTCCTATATTCAATATTTTACCTGCAGATTTTGCAAGAAAACAGAAAATACTTAGATGTCCCTTTTGCAGGTTCTGAAAAATGTGTGAGAACCCTTACATACAGCTGTATTAGCATTACTGGATTCAGGATTTTAGGAAAAATCTTAGAACAGTTCACAGGGTGTTAGGGAAGCAGGGGAAAGAATATACTTTTGCACTGTGTGTTTCCAGCATGTTTATGTATTTAATTGAAGTAAAAAGCACTACCACAAAGGCCCATTGTGTATTAGAAGAGACACCACTTACACACTCTTTGCATGGCATTAATTAGCCTAGCCTTTGAGTTTCAAAAGTGATTTGCCTTCATATAGGTCTCAATTTTTCCTGCAGGTCATTTGAAATCCAGGCTACATTCCCCAAGGATTCCTTGCTCACAGTCTTGATCTACGACCATGACTTCATTGGGACAGATGATCTTATTGGAGAGACTAAAATTGATTTGGAAAATCGTTTCTACAGCAGACATCGAGCTACCTGTGGGTTACAGAGTCAATATGAAATGTAAGTACTTCTATATGAAATGTAAGAATTTCTATATGAAATGTAAGTACTTCTATAGGAAATGTAAGTACTTCTTCAGGCAGCAGCAGAGTTCATAGTCAGTGACTTGACTCAAAGGAGAAATTACAGATGTGTTCCAGATACTGTGCTTTCTCCAGCACAGAAGAGTCACAGAGGGTATTTTAATTAAAACTCACCAAAGACCTTAGTGGTGGCTTTGGGTAGCTGCCAGCCTCAGTGGGGAATGGATATTTTTAAATTAACAGCACTGTTGGTTCAAGAAGTATTTTAGATAGTAAACAGCTGATGTTTACAACATACCTGCTTGATAATCTGCCTTTGGGCAGGCATAAAGGGCAAATGGGAAAAATCTGTCCGAGAAATTATGCCAGGGCTCTACTTTTCTCTCTGCTATTCAGCTGCAGTGATTGCAGCAGAGCTGCTGGGACTGGGGTGGCACTGGGGGAGCAGGAGCAGAGGCTGCTGACACGACCTCTGTGATGGGGTGAGCCATGGAGCCGTGAGCCTGAGCTCCTGCTCCCTGCCAGACAGCTGCACTCTCAAGGACCTTGCACATAAAAATAATTAATTCAGAGAAAGTCAACCTAAAATAACTCAGCTGCCCTGGGGCAGGGCACTAAACCTGGGAAATGTGTGTTTGGGGCTCTTCTATGATTGATTCTAATTTTTTCTACAAACCAAGGGTGGACAATGTCAAAAAGCAATCAGGAACACAGACCAAACCCCAAAGCTTCCCTTGCCAGCTCAATCTCCAGAGTGAGACATTTCTTCATGTGCTTGTTACATGTCTCAGACAACCTGAGCTTGTCCTTTGCATTTGGGAGCTGCAGAATAATTCTCCTTGAATGGAGGCAGCACATGTAATCTCAAATCTTTTAGATACAACAGGGAACAAGCTCTGCTCCTTTTCCTCATGGGAAGCCTGTCCATGCTATTACTTATCTAAGCAGTAGGCAAGGCTGCCTCATCTTCTCCTGTGTTTTAAGAGAAAGGAGTGGTTGATCTCCAAGGACCTGAGCAAGAAAGAGGCAGTGTCTCAAGTAAGTAGCAATGCTGGACAAAGGAAAAGTTTGACAGAGCTGGTATCAGGGCCACTGACCACAAAGTGAATCTCTGCATTGAAATTCCTGTCCTGTCAGTGCACTATTCTGAAGGAAAACCTCACCCATTTTTCACTCTGTCCCCTCTTGCAGAGAAGGGTACAATGCATGGCGAGATGCAACCAAGCCAAGTGAGATCCTCACTAAGCTGTGCAAGGACTACAGAATAAGTGGGCCCTTCATGAGGCCGGGAGAGATACAAGTAGGATCAAAAATCTTCAAGGGAAAGACAGTCTTCACAGAAGATGAGAACGGTAACAAAGTAGTTCAGCATCCTCCCTTTGCATTGTAGCACTACCAGGAGCCTGCCAAGATGTATCTGGAGCCCTGCTGTGCTATGAACTGCCAAGATGGATTACTAGAGCCTCTGTCTGCACTTAAACACTCCTGTAACTCTGCCAATGAAGGCTGTGTCTGTATTAGCTTTTGCTGTAGCTTAATTGCAAAGAATCTGTAGAGGGAAATAGCCACTGCTGATGACTTGACATCCTCATGGTGGCTGTTGGGGAATACCTTGGACCACCTCCTACCTGATCCCAAGGATGGGATGTCCAAGAGTAGTTGGAGTGTGGAGGACCTTCTTGGAACATATTTTCTGGCTTAGTGTTGGTCTGTGCATGCTCTGAAATTCTTCCCCCAGAATATCAAAGCATGGGAAGTCAGAAAGAGTCTTTCAAAGAATGTATTCTCTGTCTAAATTAAAGCACTGGAATAGCCAGACCCAAGAAATGAGAAGTAGAGGGAAGGGAAATACGTTTTGAAGGGAGTTACTCAAGGTCAGACAAATTTCTGACCACAGTTATATTCCAGGCCACTTACCAGCCAGTCCTACCTTACCTACTTGTCTTTCCTCTCTGTTGTTTTTTCCTCCTCTTGGTTACTGCCACTCTGATTCCTCTTCTGACACAGCACTCTGTAAATCCAGGTGTCTGTGGGGTCCATGGATCCAGATGGCAGGATGTAACTTACTGACAGAGCTCCCAGGTTAAAAAGAGGTCAAAGCAATTGGGAGCTCCAGTGTCCACACCACATGGGGGTGGAGTGGGACAGACTAATCGGTGAAAGGTGCCCCTGCCCATGGCAGGGGGATGAACAAAATTGTCTTTGAACATTCCTTCAAACCCAAACCATTCTATGACTCAGTTTTGTACTTAGAATAAGGAAAACAGATGTGAGGATGGAGCCTTTCAAGGGGAGTGAAAGGAGCTGGGCTCAGAGACAGTACTGGACATTGTAGCAGTGTAAGAAAATCTCCAGTCCCTTCTCAGTGTTGGTTTGTCTGTGACACAATTCTTCTTAGCAACTACAAAATACAGCTCACACCTTGAGTGGAAGGCTGTTGAGGAAGCACTGTTGAAGGGAGAAGAGTTGATCCATTTTTGGTTTCTTGGCCTGAAAGAGATTTTTTACTCCAGTATTGCTGTTTGTTTTCCTCACTAGCAGATGACTGAGTGTGACTACCAGCAACAGGATGTCTCAATCAAAATTCTGGTTCACTAAAATGGGCTTCAGACAAACCAATATCACATAAGATGATGTAAATCAGAAGCAAGTAAATATAGAACCAGATGGCAAAGACCAAAAGACTTATGTATACAAGTATTTCAATATTGTACAGAAATAGTTTATCACATTAGACTTAACATTATTTCTATCCAGATTGCTGTTCTGACAAGTACATCTGGGTCCTTATTTCCTGATGGATTTCTGTGGTGGCCATCATTTGGATCTGTAAAACCAACAAAGGCCACAGATTTGAGCTCTAGAGGCATACTGGAAAGGGAAAGCAGTCCCATTTCCACTGTACTGGTGGAGAAAATTATAATTATCCATCCAGCTTTAACTTGCAAGGGAAGGAAAAATTTAACTTTGCTTTAGGAACAAAGAAGTTGGATAGGATAGGATAGGACAGGACAGGATAGGATAGGATAGGATAGGATAGGATAGGATAGGATAAAAACAGTCTGGTTGGAACAGACCTACGACAATCATCTAGTCCAACTGCCTGTCCAATACTCCCAGGTAGTCTAGGATTACCTGTAGCCACTGGGAAGAAATATGCATCTTCAGGGGTAAAAAAAAAATCTTTAGAAAGGTTTCTTTGAGAGGATACAGGATATTGTAGGATTATCTGTGTCGTTGATACTGAGACTACCTGAGTGAATAGCAGCTAGAGACATTGCTTTTAGCTGGCTAAAATTAGATGTTGGTACACAAGAGGGAATGAAGATTCATAACCACAAGATCATCCTTCCTCAATCTCTGAGCCATTAGGGAGGGTTTAATACCTACTGTTTAAATTCCAAATGAGTCTTCTGCCAACGATCAGTAATTCAGATATAGCAACATGCGTAGGAAAAGTGTTAACAATTTGTTGACACAAATAAATCTTAACCTGCTTCTCACTTAGGGACTTCTAATCTAGAAGATATCAGTTGTCAAAAGTCTGGACTCCTTTTGTGCAGAGCCCACACAAAAAGGGAGGAAGGAGAAGCCCAAGAGCTCAAAGGACTTTCTCTGCTTTCTAACATCCACACTTTCAGTATTAGCCCTGGTCCCTCCTTGAGGTGCCATTCTCTGGGATTCTCTGGTTATCCCTTCCAGTGACCAAGGTGAGAGGGTCAGGAGGTGAAATGTTCTTGCCCATGGACTTCAACTCTCTTCCTCTGAGGTGTGATTCCATTCTCTAAGGTCTTTGCTGTTGCCATCATGAAGTAAAAGGAGGCATAGCTAACTTCTAGTGCCTATTTACTGTCACCTTGTCAAATCCAAGTCTCCTTGTTTTTCACAGGCTTTAAAAATTTGCAATTTTCTGCCAAAAGAATAACTGACATGTTTCTTCCATCTTCCTGTTAAAAACTCATTCCACTGTAGCAGTGGAATGATTTGCTGTATTTTAGAGGAAAACTGCTGCCTGAGTGCTAATCCTCTAATTAACCCAATGGGTCCCCTTATTTATGCAAATTAGAAGTATTTCAAGGCTCTTTTTTATTTAGCTGGAATGCATAAATCCTTCCCCTTAAGCAAATTTTTAATGAGTACCTCTAATAACTAATGAAACATATTACCAAGGGGTTCAGTATTATAATTCAGCTCTCATTGTTCTTTTTGTTTTACTCTTTCCTATAGAGGAGCCAGTTGAATCATACGAACATCTCTCCTTAAAGGTTTTACGTGCTTGGGAAGAGATCCCTGGAGCTGGCTACAAACTGGTCCCAGAGCACATTGAGACTCGGCCCCTCTACCATAAGGATAAGCCAGGCATGGAGCAGGTAGAGCAGCTCAGAGGTGGTGGTGATGGTAGACCCAGGGGCAGTTTTCATTCCTTCCAGTTATTGTGGTTTCTATTTGTAACTGCAAACTTACAGAGTCAGCACCCCAGTGCTGCACCAAATGTGAGACTGCACAGTGTCAACCTGGAAATTGTCACCCATGTGTGTACACAGCCACTTACCCTAATCCACAGTAATCACACAAGTTGTAACTGCAAATTTTTGTTCTTTTAAATACTTTACTTTATTAAGTTAACAAAACCTCTGCTTGTATCTAAACCTTGGTTCTCTTTTTTTTTTCTGTTCATCACATAATGTTTTTCATGGATTTTACCTTGAAGCTGACAGTTTGAGCTCTATTACAACTTCACCAAATACCTGAAAAATTGAAAGAATATGTGCACAAAAAAGATATTGTATAGAAAGTTCCTAGATTAAACCATAGTTACAGGATATTGAGCTGGTTGGTGCTTGTAGAGGAAGAGGTGATTTTGGATGTCAGAACTACTTGGAAAGCCTTTTAAATCCTCTGTAAAATAGGGTTACAGGGATGTTTATCTCTTTGTTTTCAAGGGTCGTGTACAGATGTGGGTTGACATGTTTCCTAATGATATGCCTCTGCCAGGACCTCCTGTGGACATTTCACCAAGAAAACCCAAAGGGTAATACTGTGTGCTTTCCTCCCCCCACAGTGGCAATAACTCTCCAAAGACAGTCTTTCTTAAGTGTCTGGAAATGAATAGAAAATTAACTACTGAAACAAACCTCTCCAGTCCTGAGGAAAGTTTTATCAGGTTCACATGACTTCAAGTCAAAGAGGAGCATCTAGTTTGGTTTCCACCATTAAACAACTCAAAGAACTGTTGGTGATTTTTCAGCAAGAGCTATCACACACCTCTTACAAAGATATCATTTTTTATCCTCTATCCCTTTATCCTTAATAATAAAGAGATTGCAGGTGACTAGAGCAAGTAATTCTGATGTTATCATCTGCTTGTTGAGCTGCAAGAATTAATTCTGGTTTCACTCGCTTTTTCACTGAGATAACTTCCCCAAACCTGGTTAAGCTCTTTAAACTACTGCAATAGCATTACATGTATTGGATTTCCAGCAATTTTCCAGGGATAAGATCAAGAAACACATAAAGCAGCAACAGATAGAAGAGATCTGTTTGGAACAGACTTCTCCCATTTCCTTATGCTTCTTTACATGCACTACTGCGTATAGCTGTTCAAGCTAATTGAATCTTGTAAAGAAAACACTAAAACAAGAAACAGAATTCTCAGCCCATCCTGTATTTTAGCAAGGCCTTTCCTGAGAATTTCATGTTTGAAACATCATCAGGTACTATTCCTATATTATTTGATTTGACAAACAAACAATCCATGTAGCAATTACTTCTTTCCAACTACAGCTTTCTATAAAACTCCTTAACAACAAGCATTTTCCAATCCAAAAAGATTTAAAACTAATAAAGCCCACAAAAGCAAATTGTTGCTGCCATTTTTGTAGTATACGGTAGCAGGGGAAAATACTGTTGAACATCAATTATGAGGAAAAATCCCAGTACATGCAGACACAAGTTACACATCTTGCTGACAAATCATCTTTGCTGCAGCAAAACAGGCTGCAGCCTCTATAAAACTTCAAACACTTTGTGAAAACATCTCTTATTGATGATCTTTGAACAAGACTCAGGTGGGGCATTGTAGATTCAAATTTCTTTGGCTATTGCAGAGGCTTGGTTTTCATGGAGATCCTTAAGAGTAGATACCAGATACAGAGAGTATTTGGTAACTTCTGAAGCAAATTGTTCCACACCCTGAGTTTGAGGCTATTTCCAAGACAAAACATAGGGAAATATCAGGGAAACTGTATGTTGGTGTTATCAAACATGGTTAGTTTGTCTTTTTTGTGTATTTTGAGGTTCATACAATGACTTAAGGAATACCTACATTTTTCAGTATTAAATTTTTATGTCACCTGCAATGTCTGTGTATCAATTCAAGTTTTGTGAGCTTTGGATGACCATCCTAAATGTTTGCATATAGGGAGTGGAAAGGATGGAGAAACTTTAATTCCTTTTATTGTTTCTAAAGATGATTGTACCTGCTTAAATGCGAATATCTCCAAGCAGTCCTCTTCCCCTTTAATGCCCTACATTGCACTAAATGCAATGTTTTTAGGCTTTTATTCTAAAAAGCACCTCTCAGGGAGCTCTATTCTTTATTAGCAAGCTGATCACTCTTTTGGAGACAGCTCTGATGAAGTTTTTCAGATCAACTTTGTCCTTTTCCACTGCAGTATTTTTGTGAAAAAAGTTGAAAATGAACAGACATATAAAAGGCAAGGAATTTTCCATCCCTCTGAAGCTGGCAGTGACCCTGTTGTTGTCCATTATAGTCCATGAGCCGAGGGGAACCAACATCCCCACTCTATCACCAGACTCTTGTAAACAGAACAGGCCTGAGACTGATGCACAAACACAATATTTCTCACATATATATGATTTGATAGAGGTTGGCATTAGTGTCTGACCAGGGCTTTACACAAAATCCATTTTTCTTTTTCAGATATGAACTGAGGGTAATAATCTGGAATACAGAGGATGTCATTCTAGAAGATGAAAACATCTTTACGGGGCAAAAATCAAGTGATATCTATGTAAAAGGGTAAGGTTTTCACACTTCAAAATAACATGCAATATTTCATTCAAAAATCAGAGGAAAAAATTATGCTTTGAGAATATTTGATGAGCTGTTCAGTGACCTCTGCACTTTGCACTAAATGCCTGCCAAAATTACTCACCCCCATGGGATACTGCTCCCTTTTTGCCCTGTTTTATTTCCTCTGAAAATCAAGTAACTGAAATGACACTAAGAGTTAGTTCCTACTCAGGCAGAGATGGCATACAACAAGCACCAAGCTCACAGTTCAGTGCAGAGATCAAATAATTACAGAATTTGAACTGTAAGAGCTTACATGGATGAAGAGAGTTTTGACATAATCAGAGAAAAGAGCATTATAGCTGCATTAGAAATAAGAAAGGAGGTGTTTGCCAAGCTATTTCTATTGGAAATGTTTTCTAACCTCATGTGGGGAGTGTGTGTGGGTGAATGACCATGGTCATGCTGAGGAGAACATCACATGAGCACTTTCTGCTTTTCATCTCCTTCCTTTCCTGAAATTGTAGCAGGTTATTTCTTAATTCATTGCCAGCTTTGGAATATTGCTTTGCACTTTCTGTTTCTGAGCAGGACTCGAATGCAGGTATCAGGGAGAGCTTGGAGGAAATGATAGGCATAAGTGGTAGGGAAAAATACTGAAAATCTCAGGTGCCAGACTGATCTTAGATTTCTGGCCATTTTTCCACTCCTAGAGAGTAAGTTTAATATGCCAATATGAATTGTGTGTTCAGAGCAGTGGCAGAGTAGCTTTGAGAACACAAATTTGAGGAATTAAATAGGGAGCCAGCCTTTGTGCTGAGCTCTGTGATGAGAACACCATCAATGCCAGAGTGGTCTGACAGAGAAGCCAGGAGTGGGACACTTTTTGCTTCTGTGCCTTAATGATGAAGACACAAATCTCATTATGTTCAAACAGTGCATGTGGCACTGTGTCTGTCACCAGGCATGGATTTGCACTTGGGGCAGTGCCATGTTTCAGGTTGTTACCATTTTTCACAATTTCTTTTTGAAATATTGGGGTTGCAGGGGAAAAGCTGCTCTTTGGATACAGCACAAAACCACTAATCTTTATTCAAGGTGTGATAAATCATCTACAGAACTAAAACATACCTAGCTGGGTCATTACCTCTCTTCAGATGAGAAAATTATGTTTAAGAAAGCGTTGTCCTTTGTACCACAGCACATCTGATATTGTGCACACAGTAGCAGAAACCAAGAGGAAATCACAAAAAAACCGAGACTTCTCCAGCCATATAAACACCACGAGCCATATAAACACCATGTTTATAACTGTACACAGAAATTGGAAAAATTTTAGGCTCTAATACCGAGCACTCATATCAGTCTTGAGACAGTGACACAGAATTTATTAGTGTGACAAAACAACAATACAGGGTGATTAGTGCTGAGTAAATGACTGATGCTGTCACCACTGCCTTTTCCAAAGAAGAGAGGTGTCCTGGCCAATAGCAAACTGGTACTGGCCAAGTGGTACCAGTCTGGGGTCTGATTGAAATAAAATCCATGTTCTCCTCAGCTTTTGATCACCACTGGCCATTCCAGCAGCCTGTGTCCCAGGATCCCCCAAGCCAGGGCTGTTGTTGCCTGTTACCTTACCAAACACTCTGCTGTCTCTTACTGGTTAGGGAGGAATTAGGAAATGGTCAGGCCTGAAACCAAATAACAATTACATTTCAAGATCCCCTGGTGACAGCAATGTTTTCCACTGTGTGCTTGCTGTAGGTGGATAAAGGGCCTGGAAGAGGACAAACAGGAGACAGATGTACATTACAATTCCTTGACAGGAGAGGGCAACTTCAACTGGCGCTTTGTGTTCCCCTTCCACTACCTCCCAGCAGAGAAACAGATGGTGGCTACCAAAAGAGAAAACATATTTTCCTTAGAAAAGACAGAACGCAAAATACCTGCTGAGCTGGTGCTTCAGGTGTGGGATTTTGAAAGGCTCTCTTCAGATGATTTCTTGGGTAAGTACACAATGGATTTGCCTGAGCTCCATCTGAGGTGTCACCAGACCTGTTTTGCAGAGGAATGCACAGAGTGGTGTCTGAGCCCCAACCTTTGCTTTTCTCTTTCTGAAGCACCACTTTGCAAGCTTGCACATTTCTTGTAAAGCCAATAATTAGATCAGATGAGAATGCCAGGACAATACAAATGAATGACTGACAGTACTGAGAGATCCTCAGCTGCTAAATTCCTCCATGGATCTCATCTGCAAGAGAGATGCTATTTCAATGTCTTTGTGTCTGTCTGCTCCCTGAGTGTTGTCCAATTATTTCTTTCTCCAGGCACTCTTGAGTTGGACCTGAATGGGTTCCCTCGGGCAGCAAAGACAGCCAAGAGCTGTGACTTAGGCACAGTTGTGGCAGCAAGTGAGGAAAACAAGATCTCCATATTCCAGCAGAAGCGCATCAGAGGCTGGTGGCCCTTCATCAAGGCTGGGGAGCTCACGGTAAGCAGCTCACTACAGATGAACAGCTTTGCTCTGGAACTAATATGCTGATTTTGGATTTGGATCAACCACCACTGGAACCTGTAAGAGTCTTCCAAATGCTTTAGCGGTTCTCCAGATATTTGGTTCAGAAGAACCCAGGTAACTGAGTACTAAAGTGCCTTTTCAGCTGCATTCAGTTCCCTAGGAGGATACAGACCAAGAGCTACTCATTTCCAGCAGTATAGCCCCCTATAAATTCACCTGCTTTGGTCCTCTTTTAGGGGTTTCTTCCCCTGTCTCTAGACTTTCATTGATTCTCCAAGAGTTTTCATAAAGCTCACCATTCCTTCACATTTATGTCTATTCCAGCAAAAAGAATGTTTTAATGAAAATTTCTATCTTCAAGTTCATTGCCTTATTCAGCTTGAAGCTGACTGTGTACTTTCCATGGATTTAGTGAATGAACTCCACTTGCAAATCCCAGATTTACTTCCCTATTCTCAACTCTAGTACAATTGATTCCCTTTCTCCCAGTCCACTTTGATCTCTCCCTTACTTCCACATTTATAACTTTTATTGACATCCTTCTTTCAGCCCTGTTCTGTGCTGAATCTCAGCCAGTGGGCATAGATCAACACTTCAGATTAATGCCATCCACAAAGGTATAGGTAGGAAAATGGCAAATATATGTAAAGTCATTTGCCTGTTTTTCATCCATCACAGATTCTAGAAAGCTGATTTGATTTATCCACTCTGAATTGTAACTGGACTCTTTAAATCCCATCTTCCTTTTGTGAGCTGAGACCCCACAGATCAAGGGGTTGTCAAGGTTCCAGAATTTGTGACTGGCTGAATTTCCCCCTGCTGATGGATTACATCTGGTCCATGTCAGCAGCACAGCTTCCAGCTCAGACATTCAGCTCTGCCAGTATGTGTGATAAACAGAAAATGTGTTTTTTCAGATGAATTACATGATATTTTAGGAAGCAGAAAATGTATTTGTAGGTCTGGAAGAAAATATCTGACCTCTCTTTCCTACAGTCATTGAGCATAAGTCAGGAATTTCTGACTGGGTTTTCCTTTGTGCTTTCTCTTCAACTGCAAAGTCTACCTTATTTTCCTTAATCAATTTCCTTTGCCCTCAATTGGTTCCATCATTTCTCCACAAGACAAATCCTGCTGTGAATTAGTGATAATAACCCAGGACTGGATGATTACATATTCTCTCTCTGATCCAGGGCAAGGTGGAAGCTGAGTTTCATTTGGTCACAGCAGAAGAAGCTGAGAAGAATCCAGTAGGCAGAGCTCGAAAGGAGCCTGAGCCCTTAGAAAAACCCAAGTGAGTAGGAGCTCATTAAACTCATTAAACATGCTGGGACAGGGGCATTCAGCAGGAGATGGGGAAGGGCCACCCCCTGACCTCCTTGCACACATCTCCTCTCTGGTCTCCTGGATTTTCTTTTTTCCTGCTGCAACTTTCAGCAAAAAATTGTGCAGCTTGTACCTGGCCTGGTGGCTGGCACTGCTGCTGGCAGCACCTTCAGGTTTGCTGAAATATCTTCCTCTGGAAGCCCAATAAATTGCATTGCTGAGCATTTGTCCTCAGCTGGAATTCACATGAACTCATTCCATAGCTGACCTGGCACATGATAACATCTTAAATCATCATAGCTTACACATACAGTCAACACCTCAGTTTGGTTACCTATAAAGATCACTTGGATTGTATTTATTACAGTAATAATAGAATCATTTAGGTTAGAAATGATCTTTAAAATCATTGAGTCCAACCATTAATGCAGCTCTTCCAAGTCCATTGCTAACTCATGTTTCTAAGCGTGACATCTACACATCTTTTAAATAACTCTGGGAATGGTGACTCCACCACTGTCCTGGGAAGCCTGTTCCAATGCTTGACAGCCCTTTTGGTCAGTAAATTTTTCACCAATACACAATCTAAACCCTCCTTGAAGCAACTTGAGGTTATTTCCTCTCATCCTGTCATTTGTTACTTGGAAGAAGAGACCAATTCCCACCTGGCTACAGCCTCCTTTCAGGTGGTGTAAAGAGCAATAAGGTCTCCTCCGAAACCTTCTTTTCTCCAGGATGAACAACTCTAGTTCCCTCAGCTGCTTCTCACAAGACTCGTGCTCAGACTTTTCACCAGCATCACTGTCCTTCTTTATGCACACAAAGGATGTGACTTCCATCTCTAATTTTATTGTTCTTCATACTCAAAGAATGAAGATGCTTATTTTGCATCATAAGACTTTTTAATGAGGACATTGTAAGTGTTTTAACAAAGGCAAATGATCTAGAAGGAGCAATTTATCTTTCAGTATTTGTCACATCTAAAAAGTATCAGCTGAGTTTTTTGATTTCAGGAAAAAATTACTTTTAAATCTATTTTGGCTCAAGTGCTTTGTTCTACCAAAACACTTGAGCAGTTTTTTATGAGCTGGATAAAAAAAAAGAGTGTGAGAAATTGATGCTACATTTCATGCTACAAAAGCTTCTAAAATTCAATTGCTAATCATAATGGTAATGATTGCACATTCTGTTTAATTTTGTGGGTTTGAGATACATCTCAGGATAAACATGAGAAAGGAGGAAGCAGCATAAAGGAATTTTCAGATCAGAGGTATCAGAGCATTGTTTAAAACTAGCCTTGGAAAGACTTTAATCCATCACTGCACCCAACCCCTTCACCCAAAGGCAGGATGAGCTTTGTCTGACAGGTGTCTGCTTGAAAGAATCCCAGTAATGGAAACTAAAGCACCTCCTTCAGAGGAGAGAGGGCTGGGATAGCTCTGAAATACATGTGCTGGAAAGAAATCAGCCTAGGGAGTTTTAAGAGGGAGTGTCAAGTGGAATAGAAGGATTACAAGTCCAGAGGGCTGTTAACAGGATGCACAAGGCACTGTCTTATTTTCCTCTCATTTTTTGAGACCCAGCCCATGTACCCCTGTCTGCCCAGGGCTCCCTGTGTTTCCAGCCCAAGGGCATTTTATCTGCAAATGTGCTGCTGGGCAAAAAAGTTGTCACCAGCCTGGTGGCCTCTTCTCTGCTGCACAGCCTGGAGGTGTTTTGACCCAGAAGCACCAAAACCAGAGTCTTCCTCCAGATCTTGCACTGAGTTATCAGTGGTTTTTGTAGTGCGAATACACAACCAACATATGGCTCAACATAATTCTACTCACAACTGAGATGTATGCCTCAATTAAATCAAAAATAGGGTGGGGATGGTGTCATTGACACTTTCCATCTCAGAAGCAAAACATTCAGGCTCCTTTTGTAGCTGCTCCTGGTACAGGTGGAGGAGTCTCCCTTTTCCTTAGCACACATATCCTGAGACATGAGCTGGGGAAAGAGATGACTTGGCCCCCTGAAGGTCCTTCCTCTCCCCATGCAGGCAGCCCTGAAGGACCAGAGTGATCACCCAGGCTTTAAAGTTAGGCAGAATAAATCCTAAAGTTACTAAAGCAATATCAGCATGTGAATAGTAAAATTTATTTTAGCTAGACATTCACTCACTGAAAAGAAAATAAACAGTTGAAGACATAGCATGCCTCAGCTTCATTAAAGTTTAAAAATAGTAAAGTTTACCAGCTCGGTGCCCCCAGATCATGCAATATGAGGTTCATACATGCAGAGCAGGCACAATCAGCTGGGAGATGAAAAATAATTTATTCTACCCTTCAAATGAGTTCTCTTCAGGAAGGAGTGGCTCTCAAGGACCTCTTTTCTCAGGACCTCCAGATCTCTATGCCAGTACTGCAGATTCACTCAATTTTTTTGCTCATCATGTAGGAGCACCCAGAGAAGCAGAGACATTTTCTGATTTTTTTGTGAAATTTTTCTTTTTAATTAAGAAACAAAATAATTTCAAAACAAAAAAAAATCTAGGAGCTATAGACAGTAGCAGACTCAATAATGTGCCAGAGCAAAGGTGGACAAAGATGAAATGTCTGTGAACTAGAGGGAGGAGCATGCAAACAAAGAATAAGGTTCAACGAGTGTAATTTCCTGCTGGCCAAAGCACTGTGAGGTTATTCATCTCTTCAATTCTGCTGATCAAGCCACGATGCCTTTCCAGATGCAGTCTATGATAATAAATGCACTGCTATAACTGGTAATGAGCTCTATTGCCCACGTTGCAAAGGAAACAAATTAAATAAGCAAGAGTCTGGCTTTCTTTTTTTTTTCCCCAGCCTTTAAAGGTTATGAAAAGTACTCAAGCGGTTGGTACATGCAGACTGAAGGTCTTGTTACTCGAGTAGTTTTAATCTTCAGGGTGTCCAGTTTTTTAATAATTCTTTTTAACCTTGAGGGCTAATTTGATTATTTATTTCTGAATAATTTCCACCTCAATAAAAAGCCCAGTCTTTCATAAAAACGTATTCAGTTGACCTTTTACATTCACAGACTTTCTGTGACATTGGCATTCACTTCCACTGGCTTAATGCTGAGTTCACTAGACAATTAAGACATTGCTTAAATTTTGGAACACCTTTCTGGAGTGAGACATGGCCACAGCTTTTTGTGACCCTCAGTTAATTTCATTCTCCTTATTGCTGTGCCATCTGCACAATTACAGTGACATGGGATAAGAAGAACAACCTGCCTAGGTTTTGCAGGTGTTAATGTTGCCCAAGACCTCTGCATTCATCAGGCCATCCCATTGGAAAGCTGGCAGGTGCTGCCTTGGGTAGAGCTGCTGGAGCAGCAGCCCAGTGCCCTCCCAGTCCAGGTGTCATGCCAGAGGAGACACCAGGCCAACATTTTTCCTAAATAGAACTCTGTTTTCCTCTCTGTGTGCAGTCAGCTTTGTTGTACAGTGGGAAGAAACTTCTGGGTATGGAGGACAACCCAATATGGGGCAACATTTGGAAAAACTTGGATTGTGGGATGCAGATATTCTCCACTGGAAGAAGGTGGCTCTTATTTATGTACACAGGCAAACCATCTGGGTTTCATTTCATCATTTCCTGCATTCACGAGGCCTGTGTTAAATTTTCTTCTGAAAATACACCATTCTGGGCCACATGCCCGACCTGAGCAGGCTCTGATTATTATGGCACCTTGTCTATCACTGTGCAATCAGACTTTTTGTAGTGGCTCATTTTGTAGTGGCTTTTGTGATGGTAAATTCCTTGAAATTACTAGAAAGCTTTTGTACTCAAGTTTATGATGCCTGCATTTCTTCTTTAGGGTTTATCATGATCTTGTTTTCAATTTCGAACCCTATATCATGACATAAATTGAAGTATTTATGATGTGTGAGCTGGAATTTCTTTACAAGTTGTGTGTGGATCTTGGGTTGGCAATGGGTGGAAGAAAAGTGACCCAGCAGCTTGTGAACATGGGTGGACATTCCCTCTAATCCCTGTAGTGGGTTCCCAGGAGTTAAAGGTCCTTTTTAACCTCAAATATGTATTTTGCAGTGGGATAACTTTGGAAAGAGATGGATCTGCCTTAACAAAAGATTTTCTTTTTCTTTCTTTCCCTTTAGCCGACCAGACACATCCTTCTCTTGGTTTGTAAACCCTTTCAAGTGTTTGTATCACCTGATCTGGAGGAATTACAAGAAGTACATCATCATTGGCATAATTCTGCTTATTCTCGTTATCTTCCTGGTTCTCTTTATCTACACACTGCCAGGTGCAATTAGTGAAAGAATAGTCATAGGAAAAGGGTAGATCATGGCTCTCATTTTAGTCAGTCAAATAAGGAAACTTCTGCTAAAAATAAGTCAGGCAAAAAGAATTATTTAACCTTAAACACATCTCATTCCTTGTAAAAAGAAAAGTAACTATTCACATCAGAAACTGGAGATCTCAGAATATTGGAATGTCTTCTTTGAATGCTCATTCAGACCCATCCTTCAGGTACATTATCATTCATGTACATCAATAGTGTATATTAATGATGTACATCATTACTGCTGCAGCTTTATTGACATTATTATTGAAAGTGTTGTTATGCACCTAAAATTGAATTTAAGAGTAAATTCTTCAATGCTATGCAGAAATTAATTTCTTGGTCAAGTGTTTATTATTACAGATGTATGATGAAATGTGAAGGTCAAAATCTTTACACAAAGATAAATGTATAATACAGTGTTTGCATAGTTTTGTAATTAATTCTTTTAACTGTTTTTCAATAACCTTATAATGGCATGATTATTTTTAGATAAAGGTAATATTAAAAAAACTGCAAGGTTAAATTGTCTCATTTGGTGTCATGTAGAATTTATCCTGCATCTCTCAGTAAAAATGCTGTGCTCTACAAAAACATCTCACACACACATAAACGAGCTAAGTGCCAATGACAGGGACGTAGTAGCAGAGATTGAAAGAACTTTTTCCAGCTGCAAATTGAATGTGCTGGTGATCTCTGGGGAAGAGGGATCAAGAAGATGAAGACTTGTCCATGGGCATTGTGCTAAAAAATGATCCTTGTAGAGGACAAGGAACAGGGGAAATCCTGCTGCTAGAAAAGCAAAGGCAATGGAAAAGAGATGGACTGCAGAACAGAACAAACCATGGAGTATTAAAGAAAACAAGGAATAAAACCTTATATGTTGTCAATGTGAAAATCCTCATCCTACTTAAGAATACATAAAATGTTGCCACCTGTGTCATGCACAAGGCAAGGCTTGATAACTGAATGATTCCACTTGGCCTTCAGATGAGGGGCTATGAATCTGGAATAGCCATCCAAATCTCCTCCAGTGCCACCCACTGGAGTTAGATCTGTTGTGAAAACAACCTTTGTGAAAATGCTTTCCACCATGCGCCCCTCACACAAAGTATGAGCACCTGTGCACATTTCAAAGTATCAAAAGGCAACACAAAGAGACCCTATAAATGCTGGTAATTCTGCCAAGCTCAGGGTGCAGGAATAGAAAATCAGACAGCTTGATAATTCTCAGAAGCCACTTATAAGGGAAGCTTGTTTGGTACTGCTTGTACCTGGCCTGCCAAGGCTGTGCAATCAGCCTCTGTTCTCCTCTGGCCTAAACCACAGGCAATTGCATTAGTCTGAAAAATGGATGTCATTGAAACTTCCACAGACAAGACATCTCACCTTTGAAAACCATTTTAGAGGCTTATTGTGGATGGGACAACTTGCTATAGAAATGCCTCTTCCCCATCCCACTGATGACAGAGGCAGAAGGCTAAAGGCAAGCTGAAAGCATCCCATCCCTACTCCATCCAGCACATCCTGACTCTGCTTTCCTTCTAAATTTAATCTTCTAAATATATAATAAATATAACTAAATTATCCAGATATGTGAGTGAGTATATTGCAACCAGACATGTGGCAAAGGACTGCAGTAGATGAGTTTTTCTGTTCTATTTTCCTTTAGAAACTATTGTTTTGACCTAGAAATTAAAACACAATTCCAAGGTTAAATCTGCCCCAGTTGAATGTAGCAAGACAATGATGTGAAAAGGTGCTGATCACCCTTGAGTCCCTCTTCATCTCATATACCTCTGCACCAGGCCATTGTCTGGTGCAGTCTCTACTCACACACCATGTGTGACATATTCCTCTGAAACCACTTTTTCCAATTTTGTGCTATTTTGCAACTGAACCTGTATGAAATAGAAAACAGAATGTTGTTTCTTCTAATGTATTTTATCATGCCATGGATTTTGGAAATGCAATTTAAAAGCTCCAGTAAGAGTAAATAAAACTATTCTGGTGCAAAAGATGAGAGATAACTATTAACGACTGGAGTATGTTGCGACACCCAAAAAGCAATGAATCTGAATTTTTCCCATTGTATCAGGTCAGAGGTCCTGGTGTTGCATGGCAGCTGTTGTGTTCATCTGTCCTTACTCTGCTTGTTTGTTCTTGCTGCCATGGACTGTGTGAAGCACTGTGGTCTGCTCTGTCCTGATTTTTGCAGACTCTTCTGTGCCTTGCTCCCAGTCTGCAAACTGCACTGGACCCAGCAGGTTGATCTCATAGTGACTAATGACTATGTTAAAATGACTTTTATATTTGGAAGAAATAAAGCCCTTGACAAGGTGATACAAGAATTTTCTTTCTTCATGGTTTAGTCACAGAAAGGTTTCTGGTTGCCAGGCAGAGCTCCTCATTGCTCTGTGTGCCAGCTGCCAGCTCCAAAGGGATTTTGATCATCTTGGCTGAATATCCTGCTTGCCATCAGCTCCAAAGTGCAGAGCACTGTCTACTTCCAGACTAATTTATACTTTTTTAATCAGCTATTTGTGGCTGGGGAAGAGCTCAACCCAAGATCTGGTTCCAGCCTCCCAGACATTTGAAATATGACAGCCACCTCTTCTTTCCATTTTCTAATTAATCTGTCTCAATAGCAAACAAATAAATTTTCATGTATTTTCTATGAAGAAAGGATAATTTATAAAATTCTTCCAGGCAGCCTCTCTTTCAAGCACTTCTGTAAGCAGCTATGAAGACTAATCAGAGCTCCACTGATGAGCAGAAATCTGTGTCTGCTTCCTGGATGCCTCTGCTGTGCCTCCAGGACTCCACATCAGGAACAAAGGCCTTCTTCATTAGGAACAAGCCAGAAGATTTATGGGTGTTCCTTCCCTCCCTCTGACTGGAGAGGGGCCCTGGCTGAACTCTCTGTGATGGCACTGCCAGTTCATTACCTGGCTAATTCCAGCACCCTGGCATTCCAGAGTGACCTGCCCATCACAGCTCAGCTCCTCAAGAGGGCTGTGCTTGACCCACTGCTCCCAGCAGTGCCTCCTCCTTTTGCTGCAGGGGTGCCTGGAGCTCTTTTCCAAGCAGCTGGCTCCTGCCAGGGAGCTCCTGGAAAGCTGCAAGGGCACTGCAGGCAGCTGCTGCTTCAGAAATTGGAGTGAAGGGGAGGTTGACAGAGGGCAGAGAAATCACCTCCCATTTACACATCATATGCAGCCTGCATTTTCCCTCACCATTCAGATACTGAAAACACAGCAGCCCTGTAGGTGATATCAACAGGTACTGTAAGATTTCTTTCCCAAGTGACTTTTAAGACAGGCACATACAGAAATTTGGTATCCACTTGTGGGCAAAATTGAGAATCACTGGAGATTGGGAAATACTGTAAGATATATACAAAATCATATAACAAATACAGACCAGAAACCTATCAGATGTCTACACTTCTAGGTGGGATGGTCAAACAGGATAGTTGTACTTCCAGTGGATTCAATTTCCTTTAGTTCTTTGTCATTCTCTGAAGTTCTCATCCATTGAGGATCTCTGCATCCTCAATCCCTGAACCAGAGCAGTCAGCTACCCTGGGACATCTCAGAGGAATCCTTCACCCACTTTTCTACCTCCAGCCCAAGTGGCTACAGCCGGTCCTGCAGCCTCCCTTTCTCTCCACTCTTCATCCTGGATCAAGGCATCCATGAGCAGTGCTTACAGCTACAAGCTCCTGCTGGGCCAAGGGACATAATTCAGGCACAAGAGAATCCAGATAGGTTTGTTGTGCCCAAAGCATGCTGGCACACACTGTTTAGCACTGCTGCTTAATGCCAGATTTTAGAAAAATATTAGGCAAAGAGCCAAATGCAAAGGCTCATACAACATAAGAGCCAAGAAAGGATTTATTTGTTTGTTTACTTATTTGTTATGGATGTTTCTTTTCCCTGACAGATAAGCAATAGTTAATCCTCTCCAGAAGCCAGCACACAGTTTTAATATCCCAACAAAGCACTGGCCTGTCAATATGACTGTACAGCAAATAAACATTGGCTGCATTTAGTGCTGTGATGAACTTTTAATTAGCCATAGCAATAAAACCTCACCAAAGCCCTTAAAAAACTCTTTCCAAAGGCCTCTTGACACTGTCAATATGCTCTTGGCTCTTGGTGTGTGAACAGTTTCACCCAAGAGAGCAGCTTTGCCTTTGGCTCTCTGGGGCTGGCACCCACCATGCAGATGGAATCACACAACTTGTGCAAAAGTGCTACACCACAGCAGCTTCAAGGGCTGTTTCAGTGTGTGGAACACAACTGTGGTGAATACAGTACAGAAAAGTCAATATATTAAGAAAAGAGTGATAATAAGAGCAACACTTTAGGAGGATTTGTTCTGCTCAGTTAGTGCATTTCTTCCCCTTTGTTATCCTTATTTGGAAATGGTTTGCATGCCCCAAGCTCTGCTTTGACTGAACGCTGATGGTATGCAGCTCACACAGATATTCCATCAGCATCTATGACCATAAAGTGGATTTGCACATGGCTCTGGAAACTGGATTTTGAAGTACCATGGCCAGGTCTTCCTGTTCTTGGCACAAGGAGCTGCAGTAGCTATTTGTGAGAAGCACTGATGGACTGGGTATTTTAAATGTGACTATGGAGGATGGGTTTCAAAGCCAGGCATTCTGATTCTCCCTCCCAGGACCATGATAGAGAGTTGAATAACCAATGCTGTCCATGTGATCCTGGCTCAACATCTACCACTGCTGATAGAGGTGCCCTTGAAGGACAAGCCCACCACAGACCTCTGCAGTGTGGAGCCAACACATGTGCTGTAGAAATGGTTGTTGGAGTTTTGGACAGGAAAGATTTTCAGACGGGAAAGTGAAGCTGGGATGCTTTGTCAGAGTATTTGTTTCTTTTTTTATAACATCTGTGATGGGGAGAGGAAAGATGGAAAGGCTTGATGCTTTCTACTGTCTCCACAGGTTCTGGTCAGGGTCTTTTCAGTTTGTAAAGCCAAAGATTGTGCAGGCAGATAAAAAGGGAAATTTTGGGAAGAACTATATTTGTAGCTCAAATCCTATTACTGTCCTCTAAAATCAAGTGACTGTAGAGCCTCTACAGACCCTCAAGTCAAGGCATCTTTTTCTCCAAAAACCTCACTTTCCCACACAATATGTCTAGTTTGGGAGCTATGGTTCCATTTCCATTTAGCAGTCTGAGAAGTCAGCTGGATTCATGGAAAGGGAAGCAGAGACTGATGAAAACTTGATTTTAGTGTCTCTGTCTGGACTGTGAGCCATCAAACTCCTCTGCCCACCCAGCAGCAGCTGAGTTCTTCCATCAATCTTTGGGGGCCCGTATCATAAACACACTCCAGAGTATGAGATCTTGTGTAGCTGAACTCTCCTTTGTCAAAGCCTTTCATTACTATGTTGGGCAAATTGTTTCCTAGCAGATGTTAGGTTTTCCATGGTGATCTTCCCATTGGAGCCAAAGAGGAAAGTTGCACCTACCTGCTCCTGTGGTCACTGGAGTGCTGATTTAGTTCCCTGTGGCATCTCAGACTGTGTCAGACCCCAGGTAGTCCATTGCTTATGCTACACACAAAACTTTTTTTAGGCACAGAATAAAAGAGATCTGATAAGTGCCTGAAAGGTAGTTCTGCTTGGTTATTATTCAGATATGCTAATTTATTCATGGGAAGAAAATGATCTTGCTGCACACAAAACTAAACCCTGGTTCCTGCAATCACTTACATTTCATTAGCTTCACAAAAAAGTGGCAGGTTTGCCTTTGAATTTACTCCCATTCATTTTGCTACCCTGCAAGGAAGTTCCTCATGAGTCCCCATGAGCATCCTGAGGACTCCAGACAGTTTGAGGGACTGACACCTTGTGAAGGAAACATCAGTTCTGTGTTGGAGTCTGGTCTTGTAATAGCTGCAATCTTTAACAAACGCTGCTGATCACACCTTGCTTTGTTAATTGAACCCATCAATGGGGCTGAAGGACAAGTGATGTGAATCCTACCTGTTCATTACCTCTGGGTGACTCCTTGCCTTCAGACCTCTGCTCTGCATCCTTCAAGGGCACAAAGTTTTTCCTGCAGTCCCTGATCACAAGACAAGGTTTCCAAATCAGCTCTCACTCATACTAAAATTAAACACTCACCATTGCCATGTGGGCTTCTAGAACTCCTGTTTCTTCTTCCCTGTTTCTTCTTCCCACTGCTGCAAGAGCAGGTAAGTCGTTCCCTCTTTGGAAGAAAGCAACCTCTTCGGTTCTTTCATTTTAAACTCTGATGGAACAGGCTCTTCTTCCACAAGCAATGAAAAGCAGACACACACTTGGTTTATCTGTGCTCATCATTGCTTCCTGTGAGGCCAAGTATCCACAGCTCATTAATTACTGAGCCTGTATTATTGACTTTCTTCAGGTAATGGCTGTAAATTAAAATATAAAATCAGGTGGTTCACATCTCTGCTGTCATTGGGACTGGGACACCTGCCTGCTTGGGGAAAAGTGAAATTTAGTTTCAGAAAAATGCATTTGATGAGCAGGTTTGGCTGGCCAGACCTGGAACCCAGCTCCTGTGCACTCCAACCCACGGCAGAAGCACAAAGGAGGAACCAGCTCCAAACTTCCCAGCTGATCCTGCTACCTCCAGGTCTGAGAGCAGCTTGATCCCAACAGGAGCAGGCTGATCAACTGGAGCAGGCTGCCCTGTGGGATGTGTGGTTGAGGACAGGCTCCTCAGCACTGATCAGGGTCAGTGTCTGACAGCAATAGCTCAATCCTACATGACCTGGTCTCGTCTCAGCTCTACGAATCTGTAGGCAGTTCAGCACATTTTACAAGTTTTTCAAAAGCTATGGTTGATTCTAAACCACTGGCAGTTTCTCTTGTAACTGAATTAAATAAATTATGATCCCTGTATCAGAAAAGCAGGCAGTATGGGCTGTATATTTCAGTGCTTTTGAGAGAGCAAGGCAAATTTGTCAACAAAAAATGTTCTTTTAATCTGGGCAGCTGGCAAGTACTTCATATGGGACAGGTCTTTGCACTGCTTATAATTACATTAACTCAGAGCTTTTACCAGGCTCTTGATATACGAATGTCCATGACTATGATCTCCTTTTTTTAATCTATCAAAATACCTGTCATCACAGGCAATGAGGTCCTTTATTCAATAATTCTTGTGAATTGGTTTTACTTTGCATACTTCACTGAAAAGGAGGCAAACCAAGTGGGGTTGTGTGCATTTGCAAGGCATCTGCCGAGCTGTGTGCAGCTGCAATGCATCCTGCTCACACCTTGCAAAGCCCTGATAATGAGACCCAGCATCACAAAAGATCCCCTGAAACATTGGGATGCCACAGCATTCATGCCCAATTAACTAATTAACAGACAATATGGCTGGCGTGGTCAATCATCCCTGGCACAGCTTAAACATTAAAATGAAATGACTCTATGCCAAAGCATCACACAGGACAGCAGTGCTGCTCTTGCTGAGCACAGTGGGAATTGTGTTTCTGGTGTGTGTGGGGCTTGAGACTGCTGGATTTCAAGCAGTCAGCAGACTGAGAGTGAGTGACTTTGCTGCTGAAGGCTTTGGAAAAAAATCCTCTGCTGGTTCTCATCAAATATATGTGCTTATCACAGTTTTATATGTTGGAGGAAACAGAATGCACAGAAAAGAGAGAGCCACTGTGATCAAATGCTCTGCTATAACAAAGCTGTAAGTACTCCAGTATTCCACGTTTCCAGACTTTTGTAGTGCAGGACTCAACATGAGGGCTGGGGGGAAAAAAAGCCCTCAAGAAATCGCTCTGGAAAAAAACCTCAAAACAATCTTCTCTAAACTCCTGCAGTGTGGCTGCAGCCGTGGAGATGCATTCCTTCCATCAGGCTCTCATGGTGCAGGTCTGAAGCAGTGGTGGCATGGAGGGGCATCACCCTGGGGACACAAGGGCAGGGCTCCCATGAGAGGCCCCTTTGGCACAGGTGAGGTAGGGCAGCACTGGAGCAGAGCAGCACAGTCACAGCCTGGGCTCACCCCACCACCCCTGCAGGACCTGCTGCAAGGACCTCACCAGCCCATCCTCACCAGGACACCTGCAGATGCTTATCCAAGCCTGGATGTGAGCTCTGGCTGCCAACACCTTATGTGACACACTGAGATGGGGCAGGAGATGCCACAAAGCATTTTAGCAGTCAGGGGCTGCAGAATTGCACCCTCCTAGTCTAGAGCATTTCAGTGCTGGAAGAAGGAACAAACAGTACCCAGCAGAGTAATTCAGAGTGCCAGTGGAGACAGAGCACCTGAGTTCAGATTGTGCAGCAGCACTGACCCAGAACAAGGAGTTTCAATATCCCTACCAATCAAACCTCTGTGGTTAGGAGATAGGGATGTAGGTGCACATCCAAGTTTAGTCCCAGACTCAATCAACCATTAATATTTAGAGGGTTATATGGCACAATGAATTCTTTATGTCCCTTAGGTAAGATTTCAAAGTTTAGCATGCAAGCCTCTGTCAGCCTCAAGGTGTAACATCTACATCAAGGATGCATCCCTACACAAGGGGAGATCGTGTCACACATCCTGCTGCCCTGCAGGAGAATCCAATGGACCCTGGGCTGCCTGCTATTTATGGACTAAGGGGATTGACTTAGTCAAATTTACACACCTGCTCTATTTTAGGTTGGCACATGCTCGACTGGTCCTTGGCTGTTGAACAAGATTTATGGCCCTCAATTATTTTGTTTTTCCCTCTAACCCAGACATGGCCTTCATGACCACCAGCAGTGGCTACTGCATAAGCAGGAAAAGGGGGAGAGGGAAGCACACTGTCACAGTCAGGGAGGTGGTAAAACCCTTCAAAGAGTTTTAGGCACTCAGAAAGTGTGCTGTCATAGTTATTTAAATCAAAGAAAAAGTTTGGTCTCTGGTAGTGACCAAGGTAATGAAAAACCTTCCAGCTGCTTTCTCTGTACCCCACAACACAATAAATAAAGAGATATTGACTTCCCAGCAGGTCTTCTGTGTGTGGGCAGGTGTGGGAATGAGCACTTTGGACAACTCCAGCCTCTGCAGTAGTGATGTAGCTCTCAGTCCCTGCAGAGAGATAAAGCCCAGCAGGGCTGTGGGTTTCCCATGGTGTCAGTACAATAAATTCATCCTACAAAGTGTGAGTCAGGAAATCCAAAGGAAAGCATCAGCCTAAGAAGACTCTAGAGCTGAGGGGCTGCCTAGGAGGAAAAGAGAGCTCCTGTTTCATTTGCACATTATCCCTCCAAGACTGTATTTTGGAGCCTGTCTTTTATTAGAGCAGAGGGTCCAATATAACAACAATCTGAGCCACCAGTGGTGCCTTCCTGCCACAGGGAAGAACCAGCAAGCAGAATTCAAATGCAGCTGGAAAGGGGGCTCATCACAGATAAAAAGAGCAAGAGGGAGTTCAGCCACAGCCACCACAGCAGGGACAGAAGGTGCTTGGTCAGGGCTAAGACCTCAGAGCTCAAACCCCTTTAGGGTTCAACCCTGAATGGCAGCACTCAGGAAGAGGAGTGCCAATGCCTGAACTCCTTTCTGCTCTGAGCCTCAGGGCATCTCAGCAGCTTCCAGGGAGGGAGGTTTCTGCACAGATAGGATCAGAGAGTGGATTCATTTAACTGAGTTTGTGTTCATTTAACTGAGTTTGGGTTCACTTATTCTGCCTTTCTCTTCTGTAATCTTTTCTCCTGCTGGAAATGCAGCTACCTCAGTTTGGTTTGGTTGAACTAAACCTGCCATGTTCCCATCCCTGCCTTGCCTTGTGAGAAGTCTAGGGAAAGTGAGAAGCCTGAGCATCAGGGGAGCTGGAGAAGTGCACAGCAGCACCACTGGGACCTGGCAGCCAGGATGAGAGAGGCTGTGCCTCCTGCAGAGCTCACTGGGCAGCTCTCCCCAGGGCCAGCTCCCAGACAGAAGTCCCTCTCCAGCAGCTGGGGCACAGCTTCCAGCTCCAGCGCCCTTCTCTCATTGTCTCCTCCTGGCACATGCCTCCCTTGTGCTTCATCTCAGTTTCCAAGAAGAAGTGTTTGAAGTAAGCAGAGATAAGGGCCTGAGATAGGCTGTATACCAATTATTGGAGATGTAGCCACACTTACATCACTTTTTCACTTTGTTTACAAGGGAAAAAAGCTACATATGAGTCATTAAAGACCTTGTGAGCCTTTCACATTCTGTTAAAAGTACCAATAGAAGGAACTTCAGCATCTGCTGAAACATCACTTTGAAGAGCTATTAGGGGCTGGGCTCGAGCCCCTGAATGGAATGTCTTTTGCTGATAACCACAAAATACGAATTCTGTTGAGTATGTATTGCGGTTTGGGGTTTTTTTATAGTAGCTCCTCCAGTTTGGATTGGATGATTGGGAAAAGAAAAGATTGCAGTTTTCCCAACCCAAGTACTTCCAGTCCAACTTAGCAATGGAGCCAAGAGAAGTGGTAGAACATAAAATTTTGTTTTTCAGCAACTTGGGCTGAAAATTTCATTAAAGCCTAGGCTCAGGAAGATTTTATGGAAAATTTTATTTTGAACAGTTACAATTAAGCAAACTTACAAGTGTTTACAAAGCAAATTTAAAATTTTGGGATTAGAAGGATCCTGTCTTCAGATTAAGTGAGTAGGTAGTAGAACATCTATTGTTCTCACAGAAAGTGTTTTCTGCCAGCCTGGGAGGGAAGTGGGTATTACTCCTTTCTCCCTCATAGAAACCTGATATATTTCAAGACCCTTTTATTGTTTCTGAGTCATTGATTCTGAATGTATCCAAATGCATCAGCTGAGACCTCATTCCTGCTGACATGGCAGCAGCAGAGTGACCTCAGGGGTCGTGTAGTCTAACTGCAAAAGTCACCTTAATAATTATTCTGGTGTGACCTGCTGAGCTGAATTGCTTGGGGAAATGTGGAGGAGTCAGGCAGATCCGGTCACTTGCTCTGTTGTCTCTGTTTCTTAGCCATGGTCTGCAGCCAGCTGTGGAGAAGGAATAAAATGGCCAAAGAAATGAGTTTATTTCCTCCATTGTTAATCCCAGTGGATCTATAGGGCTGTTCTTGAAGCTTTGCAGTTGAAAGGTACTTTGGGAGTGCACAATAAGCTGAAGAGTGAAACATGTCTTATTGCATCAGGACATTAAAACATCTTTTTTACTTCAACACATCATTATATGTAGAGTGACATTATGGACTATTATATGCAGAATCTGAGCAGAGGAGATGGTAAGGAAAAAAAAAACTTCAGTCCGAGAGAGCTTCGAAGACCAAGAAAGGGGCAGACATGACTTATTTGCATGTCATCTAAATTCTATGTCTTATCCTGACCTCAGGTCAGATAGCAATTATTAAGTGAACTTTGTAGATCAGACAAAAAATGTACCAAATTACAGTATCCCCCAAAGACTGTCTCCAGTGCAAACTCAACCTCCCACTTCTGTTGGCACTGGATTACTTGTGACAGGCTGGGCAGAAGATTGATTATTGTTATAAATTATTTCATGATCCCTCCTCTGGTGCAATAAAAGGCAGTGATTCAGCTATCCAGAGAGTAGTGAATGAAAAAAAATATAAGAACTTAATTATGTGCAATTCTGGAGTAGGGGTTCATTGGTGAAATATTTGTGAACCCATTTAAAATTTCACTCAGTTCTTTTTATTTCTATTTAAGTCAGTAAAAGGATAGCAGCATTCCACTGGGAGAGGTTGCACCTTGACTAACCATAGCCAGTGAAGCTTTTTTGAACTCTTTCTATTTTAATGTGTTCTTTGGTTTAATAAGATTAACATTTTCCCACATTTTCTACAGAGTGCTACAGATTTATCATCTGTGTCAATGCAACATGAAAATATTCCAAGGCTGGAACAGAGAAAATGTGTAAGAGAAACTGGTTTCTACTAGTGGAAGAAATTAATTATATTAATTTATATACTGTTTACAAAATTGTTGTTATATTTTCTAGAGGGAAATTGTAAGTGGATATTAAATGGATAGAGCTACATATTAATTCACATTTAAAGGGCTAGACACAAAGGATTTTTATGAAAAAAGTGTGATATTTCATTAAGCAAGCCCTGGGAGTGACCCACCATGGAAGAATTGATAGATGATCGAGTGAAGTCCATGAAGGGAGCTGGTGGCACTCACTATCCCAGAACCAGGGCTCCAGCACTGCCCCCATCTCTGCAACCCTAGTCCTGAGCTCAACCCTGAACTCTCAGTGTGATCCATGAATCATATTCACAAATACCACAGGTGTAAATAAGAATGGTGCCCTTGTGTTTTCTCAGGCACTACTTGGAGAAACGCTCAAGTCTGGAGCTAACCTTTTCCCTCCTTCATCTTCCTCCTCACTTCTCTTACAGCCCAGTGTTGATATCTTTGTGCCCTTGTCCTGTGGGAAAAGAGGAAGCTGTGGTCCTTCCCTGCAGGTGGGCAGGAGGGGGACAGGCAATGAGGCACAGCTCAGCCCCACTGTGTGCTTCAGGCTGAGTCACACAGCCCCCGCTGCCCCCAGCATCATAATGTAGCAGGAAAGACCAAATGAATCCCTCATGTGTCACCATGGACAAAAGAGCTCAGAATTCTCCAACAATGAAGATTTAGGAGGCACAGAATGCCAATAAAAACCTCCTTCACAGCACCAAGGTCCTTATATGTAATTTCTTTCAGCGAGCAATATCTGGCATTCTTTCAGATGCTGAAATTTGGGAAATTTACTTTTTACTCTGAGTTTGCAGCATTGCAGTCTTCAACCAGAAAATTCAGCTATTAAAAATGTCAACCTATTTTTTTCTTCTTTTCCCTTGCTTTTGAGGATAGGAGGAAGGAAATTCACAAAAGTTCAAAAGTTTAAGTGAAAGGCAATGAAATGTTCAAGAAGGGAGCAGAGAAAAAAGATGGATTATCCTAGGAAAAAGTGAAAGTTGTATGTTTGGAAGATGTGGATTGTAGAAGCATTAAGAATTCAAATTCATGAAACTCAGGGACTGCAGAGTGTAGCAATAGATGAAACTTCTTGCAGTGTGTTTTCTCACAGTAGTGAACAGATACTGCAAAGATGTATAAGGGTGGGACACAAGAGCAAACCAGGAAACTGTAGAGCTGCAAAAAAGAAAATCTGTTCTCTACTGTAGCAGTAAGGCACAGAATGAGAGGAAAAGATGACTGATTTCAATTATTATAGGGGCAATTGAAGAATTCGAAAGAAGGATGGTAGGTTTGTAGTTTTTGGGTTTTAATTTGCCCCTCTTTGTTCCTTTTCAGAACATCAGGTAGGGTTCTTCTATTCCTACTGTATTTTCAAACTTCTCAGCACTTTCATACAGTCTCCTGATTTGGGTACTTTTATCTTGGAAGAGTCCTCTGGAAGTCTGGGCACCTATTCCTGTGCTGCCTGACCAACATGCCCACACACACTGGTTTGTCTAGGCAATCTCCCCTCTGTACAGGGACAGAGGAGGTGAATATAACAGCACAGGACATCTCTGTTTTCCTTCATATTCTCATCATATCCTTTTAAAATGATTACAGGCCTATATATATATAATTAGACAGCAGTTAAGTTGGATACTCCATCATAATTCATTGGGAAAATTAGGCACAGTTCAGCTGCTACTGAAGTCGGCACATGTGTCCCCAAAGTCTCCTCTGTAGGATTCAGCTTAGTACCCAGAACTTTAAGGCATGTCTATCTCTCCAGAAACCTGTCTCTGAAAATAGCCAATACAGTTATCTCAGTTATTTCCAGGTTCATGTTTAGTCTTTGCCTCCACATTTGGCCAGCAGGTAAGGTCTAGAGAAATCACTTCTCTGGCTAACAAAGGAATCCATTCCATCCATCAGCTTGCTGACCTTTAGATAACAAGCAGAGCCTCTAAAACTGCTTGTTTTGTTGGTGTTTTTATGAAGAGCAAGCATGATCCTGTAATGCAGCTGAGCCAGTTCATGAGCACTGTGAGATGAGAGAGCAGCTCTACCAGATCTGAGCTGCTCCTGCTAAGAGAGGCTTATGTGCCTTGGAAGATAATGTGGGTCCACTGGAACACTCAGCACATGGACTTTCAGACTTGACTGAACAGAAGACATAAAAATCCTTTTCCTCTGGGCTTTGCACTTCCTCTCAATATTTTTTGTTGGGTTTTTGCTTGTAGGTTTGTTTGTTTTCCTGTTCAGATATGAATATAAGTATGAGCTCATCTGAAGTTGGCATTGGAATAGCCAGAAATTGTACTTACACAATTAACTGATTTCAAACCCAGAACAGCTCAGGGAGAGCTGATTCTGTCCTGTACAGAGAATCACAAAATTGATACAAAAACCAAACATAATCCTTCTTTACCCTTCAGTTTACTCTTTTAGGGTTTTTTGACCTGGCCTGCAAAGCTGGCATCTCTGTAAGGCTTGACAAGAGGAAAACGGAATTGATGATCAAGAAGCCATCTGTCCTTAATCTTTCTCTCATGGCATATATGCAAATAAGTGTCTTGACTTCCAAATACAGTATTTGCTTCCAAGTGTGATATCATCTTTCCTACTTGATTATGTCAGAGCTTTTAATGTCAATAATTAATTTAGCCAAATGGATATGATTCTTTAAACACACCCCTCCCTCCCCCTCCATTAAAATTAAATCTGAGATTTGGGGTTTCTTTAATCAGGAAGAAAAAGATAATAATTTATCTCCCTGTTTCCCCTAGTTAAATCAAAATGGCCCTCTAAGGCATTGATAAATGGTTTCTGTGGTACTATGACTATCACAAGGGACTCAAATGGGGTTTGAGAGTTTCTGCTTCAAGAAGATGTATATCCCTGTGGCTGGCCAGGCAAAGACAGAGTGGCTGTGATTTCTCCCAGCTGGCTGTGATGAGACAAGGTGTCTCACCATCTTAGGAGACTCTTTTTACACTGTTTACCCTGGAGATATGGCTTGGGTCTTCCCTACTGGAAGATTAATGAGTGAGAAGTGATTTGTTTTATGTTTATCATGCAAGACTGTAAAACTGAAAATAACGTGAAAATAAATATTACATTTTCTTACTACCTAGAGATCTTGGCTCTGCAAAATTCCAGTTCTACAAATGCTGTTTTTCAAAACATTCTGGTGAAGCAGCTAACACTGAGTAAATTTGATAATCTGTGATAATTCAGAACAGGACATTTTTTACCTGGGATTGTCAATGGCCCACACTTGGAAAAACTGTTTCTCTTGAGAGATGTACACTGAAATATGGTGGGTAGGAAGGATTGAGCTGTCAGAAGTTGCAACACTCTACAAAGTTGACTCCTGATTGCTTGTTCTGTTTTCTGTTTATCCACCTTAATCAAGGCTAGCTGGTTCTAAAGCTCTCTAACTCTGAGTGATATCAAGACCAAAAAATACTCCTTTCATCTTGTTTTCTCACTCTTTTACACAAGTCATGGTTGGCAAATGTCCTTTGCAGTCAACTGCCCTGGGGAACTTTTCAATTACAAAGTTTGCCAAAGACATTAGATAAGACCTAGAAGTTACATCCCAGACCAAACAGCATCAGTCTCATCCGAGCTGAGTCTGAACATGACATTTATCACAGGGTAGCAGGTAGTCTTGACGGTGTATCAAAAGTAATGCTAGAGAATGTGACATTTATCACAATGAAGAAAATGCAGCTCACTGCACATCAGTTTCTAAAGCATTGACATCTGCTGCCAAGCTTGTCATCACTGCATTGCCTTTGTGATCACAAGGAGGAATGGCAGCTGTTCATCTCATCTACCACAGGCACCCAGAGTCAGTCTGCTTCTGCCTGTTACCTGGAAAGGGAATATAAGGTGTCGAGTTCAAATGGAGACATCTAAAGTAAAGATTATCCCGCTGTTGAGGCTCTTAGTGTGGCCTTATCCTCAGCACTCTGTGCAGTTCTTGGCCCCAACAATTAAGAAGGAAGTCAAAGTTCTTCAGTGTGCTGAGAGAAGAACAACAAAACTGGTAACAAGGCTGGAAAGCACATCCTGTGACATGTCCTGTGAGGAGTGGCAATGGACTCTGGGCTTGTCTAGTGTGAACAGGCAGCTGAGTACCAACATCCTTGCTAGAGCTTCCTGAGGAGGGCAGGAGGAGAGGGCTGAACTCCTCACCCTGAGATCCAGTGAGAGCATGTGGGAATAACTCTAGAGGGCACCAGGAGAGGTTTAGACTGGATACTGGGAAGCATTTCTGTACCAAGAGAGTGGCCAAACACTGGAACGGGCTTCCTAGAGGGGTGGTAAATACCTCAAGCCTGTCTGTGTTTAAGAGACATTTGGATAATGCCCTTAACAAAATGTTTAACTTGGTCAACCCGGGGGTTGGTTAGGCAGATGGACTAGATGATTCTTGTTGGTCCCTTCCAACCAAAATACTCTGTTCCATCCTGTCCTGTTCTTGCTATTCTATTCCTTTCCTAGCCAGTGTCTAAAGACTGGCACAGACACTGTCCTGCAGTCCTTGTTCTGCCCTTCTGCCTCAGAGACCCCTGCCAAAGAAAAATGAGATGCCAACTTACAGACTTCACTGAAGTGTTTTGAGAAGCACAAAAATCTCAGATAAAAGGAGTTACCATTATTCATTTCACTTACAGCTGTCACAATGGCATTTTTCTCCCCTTAGGACTGAACTACAGTAAGCAGACTGAGAAAGAAAGTAAGGGAAAAGAATCAAAGATCTTTCACCAGTGAAATCCCTCTGCAGGATGGTGTGGGAGGAAGATGCCAGTCAAGCCTTGTCCTGAACAGAGCTTGCCCTGACATGCAGCTGCTGCTCACAGAGGAAATATTAGAAGGCCAGGACAGAGGTGAAGTGAGGTGATGACTGAACAGTTTCCATGGGACTGTCTTCTTGGCAGTGCTCTGCCTCTGGTAGGACCCAGAAGATACTGAAGAAGTTCTTGTTCTAGTGCCCACAATATAAAGCCCCCTGTGGGAGACTGGAATGTTATGGTAATCAGCTTAAACACTGCTAAAGAAGGTGTGACCACCAAAGCTCACTCCCCACTCAGAGACACCTCCTGATAGGAACTGGACTGTGAGTCAAACCACCCCAGATCTAAGGAGAAGAATTTATCCACAAGGAAAGCCAAACCCAGCAGCTGTCCTGACCATCAGCCCTGGCTGGGTTCTGATGGGAGGGTCGTAGCCCACAGACTCATTTGCTGGTGCCAGGTTTGCAGACAAGGAAAGTTTTTTGGTTGTGGTGGTTGTGGTGTAACCTCTGGTCAGAGGGAGTGAACACCCATCCTGCCTTACACAAACTGTCTCCACTGTAAAAACCTCCACCACAGGAAGGCCACATTCACACAGGACATTTATGTGAAAGGCAGCTGATGAGGTGTCATAAACCATCAAAGACACCCAAAGCACTCCCAGGCTTATTCCAGAGGGCTGCATGTGATGCCAAATGATGCAACAGATCCAGAGTCTGTTGCAAGACACAGCTCCAAACTTCACCCTAACAAGATGAGGTACCTGGGTATTCCCACCCAGTCTGATCATAGATTAATCCACTGAACTCTGTGTTTAGCAGTATACCCAGCACTGAGAAGACCAGAAAAGGATCAACAGGACACTGTTGGGATCCAGGGAGTGGTGATATTTTCTACTTAATCTGTCTCTCCATCACTCTCTTTCTCTTTTCCCCACTCCCTTTTTCTATTTCTTCCTCTCTCTCTTTCTCTCTCTCACATTTACTGTTAAATACAATCCATACCATTGACTTGGGCATATGGTCTCGTTTGCACCTTGATCAGGGCAGAAGCAACTCTAACAATTTTAATAACTGGATCTTTACACCCCCTCCCTTCTGCATCCTGAGTAGGGAAATATGTGCACACATACTGCTTTCTCTAGCAGATGTAGTGTGCAAAATCACTTTGTATCCTGTCTTGCACTTTTGAGGCTTCAGATTCATATTTTCTATCAGTTGGAGAAAACCTCTTCAAAATCCCTTAATCAAATTGTCTCTTTACAAGGTGCATTGGTTTACACCAGAGACGTAGCTAACACTTCCTGCCTTTGCAACAGAAAAGTCAGTAACAAGAGCAAAGACACTTCTTAACCATAAGAGGAAACACAGGAAAAGTGTTCATCCCCCCTGAATGTGAGCACAAAGTCATTACTGCCATTACAGTGTGACATTTTTAAGATTGATCATCTCCTTTTAATTGCACAAACACAGAAGGTAGCAACATAGATTATGACTGGAAGTCATTTGCCAGATAGACACTGCAATAGCAAATTAACTTGAACTTTCTTTGAAATTGAAAAGGTAGTCACAATATATATGGTCCTGTTTAGACCACCTGCCCATGGGCTGTCTGGGGAAAAGCTATTTGAGCAAAATTGGAAAGTGCTGCATAACAGCATGCTGGCAAAATAATCTCTCTTAAGCCAGTATCCTGCCAAGTGAATTTAGTGAAGAAATTTAGATCTGAATAAAGGCATAGACTTCATTTAGCTGTGGCAGAAAATATCATGACTAACATTTCTCCTTTGAAAAATATTGGTATTGCAGAATTCAGACTTCTCTCTTAATTTCTTATCACACAGCCACAGATGAAAATGCCTGTAGCGGTATGAGATTTCAGATTTCCTGGTTGGTTTGGGTTTTTTCAGTTTGGAATACAAGGTCAGAAATGCTAGAGTTTGGTGGAAACTGCCATTTCTGAGGAACTCAAAGGATGGCAATTAATTGGAAATGTCCTATCCAGACTCTGATTTCAGGCCTACTGCATACCTTCCATACCCCTCTTGAACAGTTATAAATTTGCAAAAGGAACACATTTTGTGGAAAAATAAATAACAGGAGAAAGACAAAGAGAGCAGGGTAGGTCTACAGAAGAAACCAAGTGAAAATTAGTCACCTACATACCAGAGAATATCAGGGTGTGCAGTTGAAAAGCAAAGGATTTGGAGGCAACTTATCTATGCCTCAGAACTTTGTAGGCTCCTATACTGTTGCCAATAGCTTCTTCAGTGGAACAGGAAAAGGAACAGGAAAAGACTAGGCTGCTTGTCCTCCTGGTGATAGACTGCCAAGTACAGATCTGGCAGTCCCTATTGCTGTTTGGGGAGTGAAATGTGGAGTGTTCAGGCATCCCTAAAATAAAAAATACTACAGTCCAGAAAAGAGTCCTGGTTCAGGCACTGCTGCCCCAAAGGCAGGGGTTGTAATCCTCCCATTGCCAGCTCAATCAGATCAGGGATGCTGCCCCAGATGACTGTAGGACATTGCAGGTTAAATAAACCAGCATATCCACATGGGCAGGAGATTAAAGTTACTGGGCAGTGCAGGTCCACACAGGCCAAGGTCTCTTGGGTTAAACTGCTCCTTTCCATGGGACCAGATGCGGAGAGCAGGATGTCAGAAACATTCACCTGGCTTTTCCTAACAGTGGTTTTAACTGTCCATTATGTCACTCTAAAGTCTAAAACACACTCTATAAATCGTATTTTAAACTATTTTTTCTTTCCATCGGCAACATCAGGAGCTCAGATAGGGAAACAAGCACTACTGTCATCCAAACTTAGGAATGATGTATCTTTCTCTGTAGAGCAGAGATACTTTTGACACAAAAAACCCTGTTTTTAAAATGAATTATCTACAAAAGCAGGTAATTTGACAATATGTTTATTTGTTGGCAGGTAGCATCTAATCAATGAAAATGCTTTGTTCTTCTTGCAGTGCATGGAGCTTTATTTGGTTACACTGATGGTAAATTCCTGCACAGAGTGTGTCAAGGCTGCTTGCCAGGAGCCCCTGGGACTCAGTGATAGATTGCTCTGGCTGCTGTACGTCTGCTTCTGCCTGTTCCCATTTCTGACATAATCTGGTTACTTGTGGAATAGATCCCTTCCTTCCTTGCCAGAGGCAACTGTCTCCAAGTGCTAGCAGGGATGAGGATGAGTGTTTCAGAGCCCTGGAGAAACTAAAAAAACCTTTGAGACAGGCAGTAAATTACATTTTACATTTGGAAAAGTATCTGGCCTCTAAGTGACCTTGCAGACTGTGGGAGCCAAGAGAACCCCAATACACTAACTGGAGAAGAGGCAATGCTTCATATTGCACATTCTCTTAATTTTTCCATGAAAAGGGGTGCTCAGTGTGAAGGCAAGAGACTTCCTGGCTTCTCCTGGCTTCTTCTCAATCCCAAGAAACAGAAAGGTTGGATGAGGATGGTAATTTTCCTCCACCTTATCATTTCAAACAAAAATCTGTTGCAGCCACCTGCTTGTCTCCAGGACTTTCTGTTTTGCCTGACAACTTCTATTTTTAAACTGGCTGAATTCCTCTGTGTAAGGAATTGCCACAGCCACTGACACCCCTCCCAGTCACATCTCCCAGTTCTACCCTGCCCTGTGGATTACGTTTCCTCATACCTTGTGGTCTTGTTGCTATTTTATGTCTGTTTCTCTGGTTCCTCTACAGCACATACTGCATGGAACTGACTGACATAAAGGAACAAAATCCAGAAATATGTCCCAATTCCTTTTGCCTTCCTCCAGGCTACAGAGCACACTGGATTTTTCTGTTTCCTATTTTCTTTCCACTCCCTACTGCTGCTCTTATTTTAAACATTATCTTCATATTTGATTACTGCAGTTTGTAATTGCATTGACTTAATAAAAAACACAGTTGTTCATTGTGTTATCCTGCAAATGCTGGTTGCTTTCACAGTGGTTTATACCTCCAGCCACACCCCCCTAATACACTGGAAAAAGGTCATTTGAGCATCATTGCTCGTTCATTCACATGGCCCTAGGCCTGTGGGGCACGTGCATGATCCAGGGTCTCGTGGTCCTTTGTGTTAACCATGAAAGTATTTTTAGCACAAGTCAACAACTGGTTTGTTTCACATCTGAAATGTTTTAGTAATTTGTTTTTTCCTAATTATTATGCATTTTTCCTCTGAGTGAGTGAAGGTTCAGTCAGTCAGGATCAGACTGAGCATTCAGGCAGGACAGGACACCATGCTCTGCTGCAGATCTCCTCACACAGCACACAGAATGTGGAGTGTAATGAGATTTCAAGGGCTATGTATAATTGCAGTGTACATATCTCCTTTGAAACACTACCTCTTTTTTTGTTTAAGGCATTTTAAACCTGGTTTTAATATCATTCCTTTCTAATATATCCCGTACAATCACATATTTGTGGCCCACTTTACCAAATCAAGAACCCCTGCCACTGAATTTTCCTCTGATTCTACAAATGTGGTGAGAAACAATAGCTGTGGGAATCCAGGTGAAAGTCTGAGGGTAGATAGGTCAGGACCAAAACCTCAGCTCTGAACACAGGCAGGAGAGAGCCTGCATGTGGTCTGTGCACAATGTCATTTACATTCAGATGGTAAATTTATACCAGCAGGAATTTTTGTTTAGTTTTGTGTTCTTGGGTTTGGTTTTTTTTCCTCAGAGTTTAGCTCAGCCTAATCCCACTGTTTAAGACAATAATAAATGTTGAAAGGGAATTTTTCACATGAGTTCAGGTCAAGCCAAGCCCTAATCCTTCATTACCCCAAAGTCTATGATTTCTATATCTTAAATCATCTACCTGACTACATGCTTACCTATAATCTAAATAAAGAGCAGAAGAAGGAACTTAATGTTCACAACAGCATTCAAATCCTTTTCAGTCTCTCATTACTGCTCAGTCTCTGCTTAAAGGAAAATTTGCTCTACCCTACTGATAGTTTAATCTTTTAGGCAATTATAAGGGTAAAAAAAAATCATAAAATGTGTCCTGCACAATTCTATACCCTAAGATACAGAAGCATGTCACCCTGTGAAAAAGCAACATACACCTGAAGATAGGAATTAGATTGATAAAAGTATTTTCTGACCTGTTTCAACACCGAGACCATAGAATCATTTAGGTTGGAACAGACCTTTAAGATCACCAAATCCAAACATTAGCCTAATACTGTCTTGATCACCACTAAACCATGTCCACAAGTGCAACATCCATATGTTTTTTTAACAGTTCAAGGGATGGTGACTCAGGCACCTCCCTGGGCACCCTATACAATGCTTGACAACCCTTTCAGTGAAGGAATTTTTTGTAATATCCAACCTAAAACTCCCCTGGCACAACTTGTGGGCATTTTCTCTAGTTTTGTCAGCTCTTACCTGGGAGAAGAGGCTAACCTCCACTTCCATACAGCCTCCTCTCAGGTAGTTGAAGAGATTGATAAGGTCTCCTCTGAGCCTCCTTTTATCCAGGCAAAAAAACCCAGATCTCTTGGCTGTTCCTCATCAGACTTCCCCTAGATCCTTCCCCAGCTTTGTTGCCCTTTTTGGACATGCTCCAGCACCTCAATGTCCTCCTTATAGCGAGGTGCCCAGAACTGGCGCCTGGTGAGCAGAATTGGAGGTGTTACCTCAGCAGTGCCAAGGACAGGGGCCTGCCCTGGTCCTGCTGGCCACACTATTGCTGATATAGGCCAGGTGACATCGGCCTTCCTGGCCACCAGGGCACATGCTGGCTGTGTCCCCAGAATACACACGGCCTGGTCCCACACTCCTGCAGGGCCCAGCTGCTGTGCTGGTCCACAACCACCCCCAGGTATTTTAATACCAAATTACTCTGACATTGCAACAATAAAATGAAACACCAAGCCTCTAGTGTTCAGTGCTTGAGCAATGCTCAGAGTCTAGGAGCATCGCTCAGAGAGACAAAAATTGTAACAGAATTAGGCAACAGCTTGTCAGGAGATGACCTTTTGTTGGCCTTTACTCAACGGCCTTTAGGTATCTAAATGTTCCTCCTTTAATAGTCTTTAAGAGAAGACTTTCTTACCAGCTGCTCAACCTATTTCATCATCTGAGACATGGTTTATGTTTTGCATTTAAAGACCTAATATATCTTGGAAAAAACTTTAATGCCTCCAATTTGTGTACAAGGGTTTTGGCTTCACAAGAGCATAGGACATCCTTGTCTTCATGGCAAGCCAAACCCAGCCCCAGAGCCCACAGGAAGATGACATGTCCATCTGGAAGATGACATATATTTACTCTATAATTGCTTGATTTGGGTTTTCTTAGAGGCCAATGAACAATGGCCCAGCCTCTGTGATTGGATTTCCCCGTCCTCAAAGGATTTTCTGGAGACTGTCACACATCAGCTGTGTGGCTCCCTTGGGTCTGCGCCAAGGTGGGTGGAGAAGGACAACCCCCTTGGCACTCCACCTCACCCCACTGCTCCCAGGAAGCTCAGAGAACCCTTTGATCACAAGCTGGCAGCCCTTGCCATGCCAGTGAGGCCATGTGGGCAGTATCAAATGTTCTCCCAAGATGTGTGGAGGTCATGTACACCCAGCTCACAGGGACACAGGGCTGGGCAATGTGCTGGGAACTGCTCAAGGACATTGGGCACTCACTGCTTTCTGCTGGCACAGCACAGAGAGCAGTGCAGGGGCCAAATCCTACAGGAGCAGCAGGAGGGGCACAAACAGAGTCAGGCAAGGTCTGTGGGACTCCATCCTCCACTGATGTCAGTTGCTAAAGTCCTTTATTCCCATGTCAGATGGAAGCGCCTGAAGCCTGCAAATACCAGGAGCCTCTCTGAAACATGGTGTCTGGGTGAGGAAGGGGCTGGTGTTTGCTACTTCTCACAGTCCCAGAGACAGGAGGAGCAGCATGGGGGCAAGGAGGATGGGGAGATCCTCTCTATTCAATCGTTTGATTATAACAGTTTCCTCAAATCTTTTAAATACCTGTCTCTTCTGTACAAAAGTTGGAAAAGGAGGGCAACAGAGATTTACAACAGTGTGTCCAGCCTGTGTGAATTCTCCTAACATGACTGAAAAACCTAAACTACAATGGATAGTCTGTTTTCTTGCCACATTATTCCATTGACGAAGGGAATATCTTTCACACCAATTGACTGGAACTGGAGTGGGTAAAGTGGTGTAATTATGTCCTGCAAGTCTTAAAAGCTGAGTAGTGGGAGGGAAAAATCTAAAGTCCCATTCAGAGGTACCCATGGTCATGGTTCTGCACACCAGAGTTAATAAATGCTTTTGTTCACATTCAGTGGTTACAAGATCAGACCCCACTCGCACAAGAAAATTTACAGCCCATGCATGTGACTGTGTTGGCTGTGCACTGAAGTCAGAACTGTGTTGTTGTGCGTGTTTCCAAAAGGAAAAATAATGTGCATAATCTGGAAGAAGAGTTCAACTTAAAGAAAAGCTTTAAAATTCTCAAGTAATTTAGTTCCATTTCAGAGCATGATTACTGCTAAATTACTTTTATCCTGTAAGTACTTTCCAACATAATAAATGGTACTGATGAAAATCAGCATGAATTTGTGGTAATAGTTCCATAGACTTTGGAATTTTGAGGTTGTGGGATTTCTGGTGCACGCCTGTGTCATATCTCCAGTCTTTGGACAAGTATTTGAAAAATCACTAAATCTTTTCCTATTTTATGTGGATCAGATGATCTGAAATGATTCTAAGCAACTCATGGTCCAGATACATAGTGTGTTAAGGAGCTTTAACTGGGGGGATTAACAGCCAGGATTCTTCTGACTAAATACTGGCTTATATGCATCCATGTCTCCAGTGGACTGCATCATCTAGAAACCCACAGAAGTCTGCAAAGTAGACTAGAAAGGTTTAATATTCAGGTTTTTTCTGTTTGCAATGGTGTTTAAATAAACAGAATTACTCCCCACAGGTTTATCTTCATTGACTACCAGATCAATATTCAAGAATGTTCTGTGGGCATCCAAAGTGATTTTGACAAACCTTAGTAAACTTGGCCACTAATAACTGTGTGTTATCAGTCAGAAAGTAATGGGACAAGCTTTTTTACCTGTACCTAAAGTTGGTCTGTATTGTCTTCCACTGAATTTTGACCTGCTACCTCCCCTTTGGGGCTTTACTTTGTGGTGTAGTAACTTGCACAGTTACTTGGTGACTTGTTCCTCCATCTCCACTGTTTGGCTGCTATCTGATCCAGACAGTCATTCTGAAAAATCCAGCCTCCACCTACAACAATCATTTGCATATGTGGCAATTCTTTTCTGTATCTACAGACAGAAACAATTTACTCTGCATTCAGAAAATAAGGCAAAGTGTCTAAGGAACACAGATTCCTAAAAAGCCTTACATTTATTTTCCTTCTTTTTCTGTCTCATCACCATATTATCAATTATACAGCTTAACATAGAAGACCCATTAAAAAATCTACTTCTAGCACAGGTTATGATTGATTGCAGGGCCATGTGGATCCTCAGTGGATGGCTTGGCCGGAGACAAATACACATATTTGTAAAAGAAGAGCCTTTCCTGTCCTTGTAGGATGTGGAGGAAGCACAGGACTGTCATCTTGAACATCTACTTGAACAATGAGATGAGAATTCAGTTCCCAATGAGAATAGTCCTTCAACTTGTTCTTCCACACTATAAATCAGCTGAAAGAAGCTGGGGAGAAATTTTGTAGTATTGGTAAACCCAAGATTAATCAGCAGTAAGAGCCATGTGTCATAACAAACTTAGTAGTCTGTGTGTGGTCTAAGCCAGACCACTAAATATGAAAATAACAGAAAATGTGGTTTCAGCAGCAGTTGAAGTGAGCTCCTCACACAGATGTGTTTGCAGTCTGCAGCACTGACCACAAAGAGCAAAATAAGATATTATTATGTATTAAAAATGCCCTCTCCATCCAGTGCTGTCTTTTCATTCTGTTTGCAGGGGACCTAATATCTGCTATGTGCCATTCTGGCCCATGCCCCAAATCTGACACCAAAATCATGCAGTCATCCAATCCAGAGGGAGAAACTGTGCAGGTGCCTCCTGCCTTCTCTGCTCTCAAGGGCTGGAGCAGGGCCTGACATGCAACAGCTCAAGAAGGTGTCCTGCTCACACAGCCGTCTCCAACCAGCCACAACAAACCATGAAGTGGTACTTGGTTAACTCTGAAAAACAGACCAGAGATGAGAATTAGAAGCAGGAGTCATGACCTTGCCTCCAAATCAGGTGACCTTTGATTTCAAGGGAACCTTTCTGTGGCAAAGTCCTTCTTGCAAGCTAGATGGTCCCACTGTCCTTACCCTGCAGCTGTACCAGAGATGGGAATGAGGCAGAAGAGTCATGGCCCATTATCTTTTCTATCTGTACCAAAACATTAGAAGTTAGATAATTTATGGGTGCATTTTTCATTTCTGCTAGGATATATTTTTCATGTGATCTCAAAACCTGTTTTATTCATCTTTCATACATATCCCTTGTTGAAGACAATTATTTTCTTTAAAAAAAAATAAAAAATAAAACCAACCTGCTTTGACACAGAGCTTGAAATTGGCAGGGGATGAATTCTTGGTATTACTCCAAGCAAAATGTCTGAGTTGTACATTCCCTGTCAAAGAGAGAATTTGTGTGAATGATCAGGAGCAAAAGTGGAAAGTCTTCATGAGACTAGAGATGCAAACACCTGCTCAACAGTTCACAAGCAACACAGAATGAGCATCAGTTGTTTAAAATTCCTCTAGCTGACAACTCTCGTGGTTTCACAATGTATTTTTTTGAAAATTCCTGATGCTGACGTGGGCCATATTTAACAAAGAGAAAATCTCATATTTACCTGTAAGCTGTTCCCATTCAAAATCTTAGTGTGGACCTGAGACTCCTCTGCCTCTCTGGAAATCTCCACAGAACAAGATGTGTTTCTGGAAGGCTTGTTTTACTCAAACACATGCTGTTAGGTCTCATCCAAGAGTCCAAAGGAGGAAGTCTAAGTTCCTTCCATTCAGACTGCCATAACAAATTATTTACCAGTTTTTGCTGGATTTAATATTTATGCATTAAAAAGAATAAAACTAGATGGGAAGTGAAAATGATCCCATTCACTTTTTTTACTTTACTCTTCAGCCTCCAAACATTTTTCAATTTAACTTTTTTCTATCTAACACCTACAACATTTTTCTATCTAACACCTACAATGCAAAGAGGTCAGATAAAACAGCCACTGGGATAAATCTAGTGAAGAGTATAAGCACAGCATTATCAAAGGCAGTGACCCTAAACTGTATCCTTTGATGAGAACCAGTTCATTTAGACTCACAACATCTTCTGTTAGGCTTAATGTTACTAATTTTGGTTAACAGATGGGGAAAAAAGGTACTAAGAAGGTACTAAAATCATTATGGTCATTGAGTCTTACATACAGCTGGGAGCTGATGTGGTTTTAAAAAGAAAGACATTTGAGGCCATTTAATGGTCCATATTACCAATCACTGCAGTAGCAAGCAATTTGGTAGATCAGATTTTTTGGTGCTGAGGTTTTTCCCTCTGTTCTGTATGGTGGCAGCAGAAGGGGTGAAATTCTGATGAGTTTCCACCTGGTCTCCTGTTTCCCCAGTCCCTATCAGTTGTGTTACCCCAGGTTCCCCTAGAAGATCTCTTCCACAAACATTTGTGCTTCCACAGGCTCCAAAAAGGGCTGCCCTGAGCTCATGTGTGCCATGCCAGTGTCAGGAGCAAATCACCTCCTTACTGTCATCATTCATGGGGGGCTTTGTAGCCCCTCATGGTGCCCTGCCTTATTTCACTGAGAGGCTGCCATTATACAGAAATGTCCCAGGCAGCCTTTGGACAAACAGGTGGTTTCATCATTTTGAATAGCTTAGATTTCATTTTGGAAACAAACCAGGCTGTAAACTGACACAAAGCTCTTCTCCTGCCAAAATCTTAGGTATGAAAAAGGGAACAAGTGTCTCCCTAGACCCTGATACATCCCTCCTGCCTGCCTGGTTATGAGTCCTCCTCAGCTGTGATGCAGCAGGACATGTGATCACTGACAGAATGCAGAACAGCTCCAGTGACAGTGTCACCCCCTGGGCTGTCTGCAGCAGCACTCCAGAGCTGCCCCAAGACTGGGAGGAGAAGATTTGGCACCACCAGCAGTGCACTCTGTGGTCCTTTCTAGGCAGCAAGATGAATTTTTTCATAGAATGAAAATTTGATCAGAGCTTATAACCACTGCATACACTGGTCTCTGGATAAAGAGCTCTCATTCAAATGGTTTCCATATTAAGGCTTTGGGACCCTCTTTCTGAATGCTAGTCCCAAAATTAAAAAAAAAGGAACAAAACAAAACCAAAAAATCCCCAAGAACCATATCCACAAATGATGTCTTTAAGCTATGACATCTAGGAAAAAATATCCTTTTAATTTGCATTCTGTCTGATATTTGAGTCATGACATTTATTTTTTAAGTTTTATGGCAAGCAGAAAAGACCAAGAACTTGGTCTGTGTCAAATACAACCATCCAAGTCAGGAGTAGGGATATGCGAAAACAGCCACCAGAAGTTGGGATGTACAACTAGTCAATCATTTCATCTTGCTGAATAATAACTGAAACAAACTGAAATTTTTGCACTTACTTTTGATTCAAAGTTCCCCTTTGGCTTTTTCTAATGTCTTCAGCCACTTTGTTATCACTTGTCTGTTCAGGACCCAGATCAGCACAGTGAGAGTGTTGTTTTGGACTATTAGATACCATTCACCAGGGATAAAAATAAGAGTGGAAACAAAAGGTAAATGAATTTAAATATGCTAATATTACATTCCTTTCTTCCTGCATTTTACCCACATTACATAAATCATGACAACATCCAACTGTAGACTATCGGGAAATGGAAGGTTTATAGCAATCCAAAACTCATCAACAACAAGGATTAGAGTTTTATCAACCTGGGATGTGATGATATACATTTCTCAAGAAATGTGAAACTATAACCAGAGTTTTAAACTTTAGTATTATGTTTTATAGCTGCTATGAAATGTCATATGGAATGATGATTTCAACAATGTTATTGCTTTATTTAAAAAAAAAAAATCTATTGGGTTCTGTTTGGGAGAAACTTATTAAATTAAAGGCCTGTGGTGGGTACACTGCATTCCCAGATATCCTGTACTAGCAAGAGCAAGAGACTTATAGGCAACGATGTTCCAAAAAAACTCTTACTGAGACAGATAAAACTGTCTCATGAACCTTCATGGTCAGTCCTTGGGGTATTTTAGAAACAGATACACAGAAATGTTCCACAGAGCTCAAAAGCATGCTTGTGCTTCAGGTCAGAGGTGCAGGGCACAGGATTCTGGATTCATTGGCAGAGGCACATGGTTTTACATGGATGAATTACATACACTGGATTTTGAATGACGGGGTTGCCTCCTTTTTCCAGGTTTTTAGTCACTTTTTCAGCATGGAAAATGTTCATCCCATATGGATGTTCAAAAAACTTTGATTTAGTCAACAACTATTAAGTCTTTGTTTACAATCTGCCTGACAAGTTACACTGCAGCAACTGCGGGAGGGGATGTTCAACAACATCGCAGAATCCTTTAATCATGGGAAAATTATTTCCCTTAGTTTTTCCTTAGAAACACTGAATGTCCAGCAGAGGATATATTCATTCAGACAATGAATTACAATACCATGCTGACAGTTTAGAAAAAGACTCTTTCTCCTACATAAAGCCAAAGTGGTAGAAAGACAGTGTCACTCTGCATGTTGCCTCTGTTTGGGCCAATTTTTTGTATTTGTAGGGCTGAATGTACTCAGATGACAAAAGAATCAAATTGCCAAGAGCTGGAGCAGTCCCTCTGATCAGACATGAAGTGATGGAAATTTTGTGTTATTCTTAATATAAAACCCATTTACATCTTCCTTTCAAACACATGTACCAACAGGGGACATGCAGCTCCTTTATTATTTTCTCTTTGCTGTCTCTCTTGTGGGAACTTCAATTCTCAGTTTGACTGATTTTTCAGTAATTATTAGTTCGAAGTTCTTTATACATCTCAGCAACCAGCATGACTCAGAAAACACTCAACTCTTCTGAATGGATTGTTTAGGCAAAGCAGTTTTATCAATCACCCTTGAAAACATGTCCTGTTTTTCCTAACTCTATTTCTCATTTGGACTTCTGAGCATGCTTACAGGATGAGGATGGAGGATGGATGAGCAGATAAGGGGCAGCACAGAGGCCAGACAGGTCAGGCTGGATTCCTCCCTCCATCTCTCCACTGATGGCATCAATCTACTTGACTTAGACACGGGACTTCACAACCAAAAAGGCATTAAAAGGTGTGTGTGTGACTTGCACAGATGGGAAAACAGACAGAGAAAGGAAGGGATATAATTAGATTTGTATTTTTAATTTAATTCAACTGAAACTATAGATTCTTGCTGCAAAAAGCCAGGACCCACATTTTCAAGGATCTAAGGCGTGCAGCTTTCACTGATGTCTACAAGACTGCCAAGAACAGAGAAACTCCTGCAAGGCTGGGCCTTTCCCATCCAGCAGTACTACCAAAAGGTGCAGAAAAGGGCTTGCAAAAATATTGGCTGTTGTTCCATCAGTGTTCTACCAGGCAGACTGAAAAGGGCATTACTGTTGTGACGAGTTGCTGAATTTACCTAAGAGTTATTTCCAGAATTAATAGGCTGCTGAACAATTTTGCCTTTGTTTCATTATGTGTAATGATACATCTTTGCAAGATAGGTATTCTGGTGAAACAGTCCTGAATGGGCTGGTGTCTGGGTCAGGATCAAGGAAAACCCAATTGAATCACATTTGGCACAGTCTCCAAAGTGAGACAAAGCACCATGGATCTGCTGAAACAGTGCCTGGATTGTGTGTCTGAGTCCTTCCCCTGCCTATGGCACTGCCACCCACCTGCAGAACAGCAGTGAGAATAATTACTTCCCTGGTAGTGCTCATAAAACAAATCAATAAGAATCTCCAGAAGTACCTGGTGCTTTGAAGAAGCTGTTGCAGAATTCAGCTGGGATATGTGCTAAGCTTTGAATTTATCTGTCTCTGTGAAAAAGCTGAAAAAATGAAATAGATTTACGCACTACCAGAGACTGAAGTGAACTGACATGACCTGTGGATCTAAACAGCTCTGTCCCCATGAAATTAATGCTGATGTTCTCCCTCCTTCCTGGCTGCAATAACATTTGTGATTAGTTTTGACATGAGAACAGAACAGAAATAATTCTGGCAAACCAGTTATTCTGAACACTGCTTCTCATCAGCAATCTTTAATATGCTTTTTTGACTGATTGCTCACTAAGAAGCAGACTGGAGTCTTGCAAGTCTGCCTTGTGGTCTGTTCTCATTTGCTTTTATTTACCATTTTATTACAAGAAGCTGGGAGCTTAAATTATAGTTCTGAAGCTTAAGATGGTTTTTGATTATTTTTAATCTAGCTGTTCATATGTTGTTCCCATTTACTAACATTTCTATAGAAACACTATCAATTAAATGTAAAATTATGTATAGTAATCAACTGAATAATGTCAGCTTGCTACCTGCATATAATTTTCATGTTAACTGATCAGCAAATTTAAAACAAATCCAGTGAGACTCCTGCAAGGATTCATGTTTCTTAGAAATGCACATTGCCAAGAACATTCCCAGGTGAGGTGGAAGTGAATGGCTTCATTTAAAAAATCTTTGTTCTGGCCAAAAAGAAAAAAAATCAGTCCCTGATATAATTCTTCCAAGACTTCATATAAATATTTTAGCGTCTCTTTGCTTGCTTTCTGCTGCTTGAGCCTGTACATTGTGTTCTGTCTGTATTTTCAATTTCTCCTATCATGGAGGAGAGACTTTTAAAAACAGAAAAAAGGGTGATATTATAAATACACAAGAAACAAAATTTCCTAAATAACATCAACTGCAAACCAGGATCAACACTATAAGGTTCAACATCAGAAGAATCAACAGATTCTTGATATCTCAAACTGCAATTTACCCTCACTAGAAAAAGAGGGATGCTCAGAGAGAAATATCTGTTCATCAACTAATGTCACTGCAGCCCACTAAAAACACAGAAAAACAGAATTCACATAGCAGGAAAAATGTCCACCTTTTTTCCTACACTGTCTCTATGGCATTAGCAGCCAGTCAACTGAGGAAAGCATATTTTCCTACATATATTCTGAATTTTAAAATTCAAACACTTTTTTATATACTCCAAGAACATCTGAGGTAAACTGTGAACAGCAGCAATATCCTCATATCAAAGAGGATCAAACTTCAGAATTTCAAAATTCCTTTGCTTTCTTTCTCTTCTTCTGGTGTATCAAAGCAAGGAAGCTTTTATGTGCCATGTTGTTTTAAAAGAAGGGGATTTCTAAGCCTGGAACTAACCCTCAGTCAATTGTTAATTGTTAATGTTTGTATGTGACCCTTCAAATTTCTGCTGTTGGATGAGGAAGAGAGAGAGACATATACCATGAAAGCAGGTCCCTGCAGGTACAAAATTTGAAACTTTGGTGACAGCCTTAAAAGCCAAACCCATTTTTCACCCATAAGAGTGAAAATAATTTTTCACTCAAAGGCCATTTTCCACATGGTCATTATGAGCACCTGTATGGGTGCTCCACAGTGTTAATGTATGTTTAGGCCATTTCCTATATTTAGGGGCATTTAGTGCATTTCATGCATTTATGCCATCTGAATACTAATGTGGGGAGACTATTTTTCTTTCATCTTCCCCTCCTGAAGAAAGTGAATCCACTGAAGTCATGGTGCTTTGTGCATAACTGATAATGGTGAGCCTTCACATGTGTTGCCATTCACATTTATGCACTTCAGAAAAAAAAAAAAAAGTCTTGATTGTCTTATTCTGCTTCACTCTATGTCCCCAAGTGATGCTGGACAGGATCTGAGCTTTTCTGTTGAAATAAAATCTGAGTTGTGCTCCTGCAGCACCCCAAGCACTCCCACTGCTGGTGGGTGTTCAGTCTTCAGAGCCAGAGTGGAGAAATTAACCATCCTGAAATAATTTTAATGTTTTTAAGCAGTGCTTTGATGATGTCCTAGACAAAAGCTTCACTGAGATAACCATGTCCAATACCTACTCATAGTACATTACTGTGCCAGTTTATCTATTCCCTGTCAGAGCCTGTTTTTACTTTTGACCTCCTTTAGGAAGCCCAACTGTGACGTTGCACTTCCTATTAACCAGTGTGTTCTCTTCTTTGTTATAAACCTATGACCGAGTAATTTAGCTGGGTTCTACTTCTGGTACAGATTGTGAGAAGGAATTAATCCTTTCCTCTTTGTCACATCCACTCTTGCTTTCATTCCAGACTGAAGTCCCTTTTAAAGCCTTTCCTCCTAAAGCAGTGTGATTGTCCTTGTTGCCTTTCTCAGTTCTGTTTCAAGCAGTACTCTCTTCTTTGGGAGACAGGGTGACCTGATCCACACACATTATCCCACATATTGATGTGAGACAGGGTGACCTGATCCACACACATTATCCCACATATTGATGTATTAGAGGCAAATATGTTTAATCAGTCTGTGTTGCTGGAGAAAACCTCACTTGGTGTTTATTTGCTGCACTGGTATCTCTGGCAGCCCCGCAGCACTGTGACATTGGATTTCAAGAGAATACCAGGAAAAAAACCTCAAAGCCTGAAATAAGAAAGAGGCAAAGGCACAAGCACAAGAGGGTTGTTTGCACAACCTGATGATTAAAAGATCTGGGGAAAGCCAGAGAAGAGTTGGAAGGCAAAGTGGTGAATTTGTAGTCCGAGGATCATCTCTATTTGCATGCTAACTAATTGCCAAAGTTGCAAGTGATTGAATTAATTTATCTATTAAAAAAATATGGCAAACAAGCTTTCTATGCCGCATAAATATCTTTTAATTAGAGAAATCCTCAGTGCTGAAACAGCAAATTATGTATTAAAGAGACAAGCACAGAACCTGGCATTCAACCTTACTGAAATGCTTTACAACAAGATGCTGCAGCAGCAAAAATATTATGGAATGGACTGAAGGAGAGAAATTATCTTTTCCAAATTAAGGTATTTTCATTAAGTGCAAGATTCTGTCCTTTTATAGTAAACAGGATCTTTGTCAACACATTCAAGACACATCAGTTAAAAATATTTTCTCAGGAACATTTTCAAATTCTAACTTCTTATGAAAAAGATGTTTATAATTCAGCTATTTGACAAGTTCAAAATGCATTTCTGTGCTTTCTCCTGATTTATCACAAGTTACTCACCCTTCTTATTCTGCAATGGAGATTAGTGTATTTTTAAGCATTATCAAGACCACCCTGAAGCTGCTTCAGAAGTTACTACTTGACACTGAATATGAGCAAATGTTTATGTGCATCTTTTAAAGCTACACATTAGGATTAAAATTGGAGCCATTACAGCTCTAATTGTGAAGTGTCATTTCACAGCTAAGAACAATGACCTTTCACCTAAACTTTCTGAGGTATTATGTACTGAATATTTCCCAGATTCTGCAAACTTTCAAAACTCCTTCAAGAGGACCATTTTTCAAATTTTCATCTTCATTTGCAGTCCTTGTGTATGAAAAGCTGTACATGGATGATAATGTCATAAACGGGATAACAACAAAAGCAAGGACAATAGTTAAAGATGAACCTGTGCTTGGAGATCATGTACTATGTCCAGTTCTGGTTCCTACAAGTCAAAAAAGACATGAACTGTCAGGATAGGGTCCAAAGGAGGGCCACAGAAACGTTCAAAGGGCTGGGGAACCTGCCCTGTGAAGGAAGCTGGAAGGAAATAGCTCTTTCCACCCTGCAGAAGAGATGGTTGGGTCTTGAGAGGGAGACTCATCAGACTATTTGAATAGTTAAAGGGAAGCTGCAAAGAGGATGGGAGTGTCTTCACAAAGGCACCCCAAGGAGAGGAGGTCAGCAGGTACGAGTTGCACTAGAAGAGGTTTCATGTCCATGTAACAAAGACATTTTTTACAGTGAGAATGATCACACACAGTCACAGCCTCTGCAGGGCTGTGGTGGAGCCCCAGCACTGAAGGGTTTCAGGCTGTGATGAGGCAGGGGTACATAATTGCATCGAGGCTCCCTGGCTGGACCAGGTGACCTTTCAAGGCCGCCAGCCAGGGCTTGTTGTGTGACTAGAGAAGGATCAGGAGCTGATGTGTCCCTGCTGGTGTTTAATGTGGTCATCAGATCACTGGAGAGTTCAGAGATCCAAAACAGGGCCACCCAGGGCCACCCAGGGCTCCTCATACTGAGACCTGTGATACCCACAAAAGTGTTGCTTTCCCAGTGGGTTCTGTGGGACGACAGAGGATAGACAATAACATTGTAAAGATGTATTTTCTCTTCAAGACTGGCTGAATTTTTTCTGTGTTTTTCCTATGTGGAAATGGAGTTTTTGAGAGAATTAATGAAACCTGCTTTCTCCAGCTGTGTGCAGGGTTAGCTCAGCACTAACTCAGCATGGAAACTGCCTCTGCTTTTATTTTCATGCTGCAGCTCTGGGAGAAGCCTGCTCTCCCTGCCCTATCAAACCAAGGCCCACATTAAGATGATGCATTTGTGTGTAAGCATCTGAAATCTGTCATGTCACAGCTCAGTCCCAAATGGCCTCAGGCTACTCTCAACTCTCCAGTTGCTTTCTTGAGTAAGTGGCTGAATAATCAAACGCCAGCTAAAAATCCCAAACTTTCATGAATCTTCACACATAGAAATACTACAGCTGATTGGGGTAGGGTGTGAGAAATTGCTAAGGGTCATAAGTGGGCAGCAAGCCTTCAGAGGCACAGAAATCTGATCACCTCCAATACAGAGAAACAGAACTGAAGCCTCCCTCCTGAAGCCCAGCTCTTTATAATTTTAGATGCATTAAAATGAAATTAAGTGATCTATTTTTGTGCAGCTGTCTTACAGAGCAGCTAGCTGTCTTACAGCTACATCTGTCTTTCAGGCTGACCAGTTAGGGAAGCAGTGATGCACTGTTATTCTATTGCAGTGGTATGTCAGGTGACCCAACAGCATCAAATCTATTATTATGTTTAGCAGCACACTTTGGTTTAGCTGCACATCTTGCTCTTCCTACCTTGAAAGCAATTTCATGTAATGCACTGTTGTGTTCTCCTTCTGAAAGAGTTTGTTTGAAGGGACTGCTGTGGCACAAGAAACAGCCTACTTCCATACTCTGCCACTGGGATTTGATGAGGAATGGCAGCAAATGTGCTTTCCTCTCTGGTCCAGGTAGCTGGTAAGATTGTAGACTTCCATTACAGTATAAAGGAATAAAAGTCTATTTAGGATAACAAAAGAAGCAGAAATGTGAATTGAAGGAAAGTATCTGCATTTGCCATGTTGTAAACACAAAAACTTGTAAGATTTTTCTTATTTTCTGCTACTTTTGTATTTTAGAAACCTGAAAACAAGCATGCATACAGCTACATATACACACAGGCAGACACACTGCTTAAAATTATGTCCTTGTTAATCTAGTTAATCTTACTCTTGAATTTTGCAAACACAGATGTTAAAAAGCACACGACTGTCAGTAACAGGTCTGTTCTCATTTTTTCTGCTTGTAATAGCCTTTTGGCAAGGAAGACTGGTATCTGACACTGTCATTTTTCATCACTTGCCTGTGAAGAACTATTTCAATCTGACTGTCAGATTGAAACAAGTCAAGGGGAGACCACAGCCCTGTGCTCAGAGCAGTGGATGCTCTGAGAGTATGGGTGATGTATTGGGGTGCTGCTGAAGCTGGAGTGACCCACATCCAGCACACCCTGGAGCCCTTACGTGGAGGAGGTTCATTGAGTGGGAGGCAGCTGCCACAGAGCTGTTTGTGAGGAGCAGGATAAAGCCCTACAGAATGTTCCAGCAAAGCAGCTCTGCTGACCTGTGCAATCTGCAGCCTTGACAGACATGGACCTGCAGCTGCAGAGGCTGAAGAAGCCATAAGGGGCTCCCAGACACCCTCCTGTGAGGACAAGAGAGACCATCTCTTATCAGCAATGTTCTGATTCTTTATAATGTTCTGAAAACTCTTCTTCTACATAGACCAATATACTTGCGCACATCTGTGTCTTCAGCAAACTCTTTGGTTCCCAATTTCTGAAGAAAAATTAATTAAAGCGAATTTCCCCATTTCTCTCCTGAGGATTTTGTGGGAAATCATATCCTAGGCACAGGGAAGGATTGAACTCCACTGCATCTCACCTCAACATAAACTGGGGAAGCTATAGAAAGGGGATGTTTATTCGGGTATTCCTGGGGGATATATATTTCTGCTATTCCTGCAGCTGTAGGAATAGCAGGAATATATATCCCTCAGGGATACAAGCTGCCCAGAGCTCCTGGTAGGGGCAGGTGCATCTCCTGATGAATGGGCAGACTGTAGGAAACAGGCAGCTCTGAGGGTCACCATGCTGCTCAGTCCCTTTCTTATGGGGATCTGCATAATCATCCCCCAGGCTCCAAATGCCCTGTGGGAGGAGGGAGTGCAAGCCTGAACCCTCTCCTTGCCTTCCAGCCTGAGTGACCACCAGCTCAGAGACAGCCACTGAGCTGAGCTGCTAAAAGGAAGGAGCTGTTGTGCCTCTGCATTAAAAACTCAGTACAGCACCCAGGTGCTTCCTTGTTAGTGTTTGGCTGTCAGAAAGCCCAGGGGATGGACCCCAGCTGGCAGCTTCATGGCATGGCAATAGCTCAGGAAAAATCCTGTTCTGGTAGTGCCTGAGCAGTGCATATTATTATTATCAACTTTATTATTACATGTCATAACCAGTTACAGTAAAATTATGTCCCCCCAACTAATTTAGATTAGACAATTTAGAGGATGCTTAACACCTTATCACCGAAAAAAGACCTTAAGTAACAATTCTGGCATTTATTTAAGATACCTGCTTCTAAAAAAAAATGGGAAAGAAAAGATGTTATCAGTTTATTTGTTTTCCCCTACAGCACAATCTCAAAGTATCAGCTCTCTCAGAATGTTGCACAATGGTGGGCAAAATGGGAGCAAGAATAATTGTAGACAGAGGGCAAAGACCATCTCACTCCCAGCTGAGAAGAGCTGGGTTTGGTGGTGGTGGTGCAGATACATTCAGAGATCTCTGATAATTTCACTTCTCCTGTGTTTTCATTTTTCACCATTTAAGAGGTCAGGGTCTATATCTTTCTTACCTTCATGCTTTTCCTACTCCAAGCAAATCAAGACTAGACCCTACCTGTAAGAAAAAAATCTAGGGACAGATTTTAAGAGTAATACACCCCACCCCCCCCACCCCCCGATCCAGTAATTGAGTGATGATGGTTTCTTACAGAAATATTGCAAATTATTCTTCTTGTCTTTTAAAATTCAGAGCAATCCCAAGACACCCTCCTCTATTAGCAGTGATATATTCCCAATATCCTCATTAGCAAGCTTTGGGGGAAACAAAGCAAAAAAGCCTTCAGGAGATATAAGATGGAGAAGAAGGAAGAATACAGCAGAAGCCCCAGCCAAAAAATCTAAGAATAGCAATGATTCAACTCAGGCTAAAAATATCTTCATTTCTAGTGACAGGATCCAGATGTGGAACGAATGCCAGTTCATGTCACTCAGCTCCGACCCAAGCACATGCAGTGAAGAGTGCAAGCAAAGAAATAGCAATCAAGCAGAGTTATAAAACTGACTCATGGGTTCAGAAAGCAGCAGCATTTCAGTTCCCACAGCAAAGAAAGCCATCTAGCTGGGCTCACCCTTAATAAAACAGGCCAGTGCTTTTTATATCCAAAAGCTTTAATAGCTCATGAATGTCAGACACCCTTTGCCAGAAATTAATCTCTGCTTTCCAAAGTCCTTTTAGCTCTCCATGTCGGCTCTGAGCTCCTGAACTCACTGCAGGTTTCCTGATTTGTTTTTGGCAGAGGGCAGAGCTGCAGAGCTGACAGCATTTCTGGCTGCCTGCCCCAGTGCTCTGCCACCCCACTCAAAGGAGCTCTGGGAGGACAGTTTGAGAGGGCAGAAGAGCAAGGGCAAACTTCTTTTCCTGGAAATAGCTTTGCTGACTAGCAACTTCCCCATGCTGGTGATGTTATTTGCAGCACATCCATGGACCTGATGGATATGAGACACCATTTTGGTGGGTCCTAATTGCAGGTTGCACATCCCATTAGGAAATATGAAGGCAGGGAAGGAATATAGCTTTGCTAAACTCACCCTTGGAAAGGCATCATAAGTGAAATCAAAATGCTTTAGCCTCATAACACTCCTGCAGATCCCCATCTGAGCTGTGTGCCCCGGCCAGACCTAACACAGCCATTTTAACAGGGCTTTGCTTTAGCCACTGTGCCATGACTCTGGGACAGAAAATCTGGAAGAGCAGCTGAGCAGCAGCAGACTACAAAGCAAAGGAGAGAGAGAGCCCAGTGTCATGGAAGAGCTGTTTGATCCTTCCTCCCTATTCTCCTAGGGAAAAAGCGTGAGCTTTTTATGAGAACTTATGCTCTGTCTCTGAACACATAAGGCTGAGAATAAACAGGGAGGAAAAGGCTGCTCTTTTCCAGTGCAGATCCGGGAAATAGAGGACTTTTTTTCTGACTTCCCTTAGTTCTTGGAGAGAGACATCTGGTGCTGGAGAATGATCAAAGGAGCAGGGGAACACAGAGCTCCTTTTCTACAAGTCACATTGGGGGGGTGACCTCTGATACCCTCCTGCAGTAACCAGACTCAGCTGAATTACAAGGTGACAACTGCAGCTGTGGCACACAAACTCCTTTGCATGGACACATTTTGGAGACCTGAGAGCCTGCAAACTTTAGGGCGAAAAATATGGACAAAAGAGATATTAAAACACTTTGGAGATACTTAAACACCGTTTCTTGGTCCTTTTGGAGACTTTTCTTGTTTATGACCTTTTTGGGTCTGTCAGCCTCCTGGAGTAAAGGGGGGCCCTTGTGCTTATGGAAGAAAGGCCTAGAAAGGTGAATGGGGAGAAAGCAGGATGCTCAGTGTAGCCAGTATCTCACAGACTACGGATGATGACCCATTTGTTTTCAGGGAGGCAGGGCTGTCACAGATGTGTTACAGTCCAGCTCACTCGTGTTCTATTCAAGTCATACTGACTTGTCAGCCTGTGAGCAGAATGATGCCAATAAAAGCTTGGGATAGTCAACAAAACCAACCTGTGTTACCAGGGAATTATTCTGGCACATCACTTCTTGCTTGTTGGACAAGTTGCCTCTTAGTTGGGTGCTGTAAAAGCTTGAAGTATCCCACCTTAACAGAACCTTCCATGCACAAGGAACTTCTTTGAAGCTGGCCATGCTCATTCAGAATACAAGATAGAAACATCATTTTTCAATTTGCTCCAGGGGTGAAGAAAACTAAAACTACCAGAGGAGAAGCCCTAGGCAGCTTGCTAGGCACTCCTGCTGCCCCATGTCCTTGCTCTTGCAGAAAGCTGGTGAGGCAAGCCAAGCACGTAACCAAGGAGCTCACACAGACAACTTTATTGCTGAGGTGAGACTGACTGATTTCTCTCTTCCTTACCTCTCTGAAACTTACTGGCACTTACTAGATTTCAGGCTCCTTATCTTTTTCAAAGCTGATGAAAAAGGTGGATTTTAGAAGTATTTGGAGGAAATAACTCATTGACAGAAATGCAGTTCCATAAAGTTTGCCATATTTTACAAAAGGCATAAAAAAATCCCATCTCATAACTTTCTTGTTATTACCGAGGTCACTCCAAAACAAGATCAAAAATAAAGATAAAGCAAAAGAGTCTGAAGAAGTTATGTTAGATGCTTCCCTCTGTAGTTCAAGTGACCAAAATCTGTCCAGTTTACAAGAAAATGCATTTATTAGGACATTTAGGCTGCACTCCCAAGAGCAGACAAAGCATGGTTCTGTCTGGTGATGAAAACCATGAGTAACATTGAAAAATGCATCAACTCTCCATCCAGGTTGTGAAAATCTAGCTGCCCTAAACAGTAGCAGCCAAACATGCATTTGATAATGATGATTCTTTCATGCAAGAACTGCATCAAAGCTCTTCATAGGCATTTTGATCGTACAATAAATCATCTTCCTATTTATAGACATTTGAGTGTTTATTTATGAAATTAATTGTGAGCCACAGCAGTCATGAATGCTGCACTTCAACATACTTTCAATGTACCTACACAATGTCCCTGGTGCATAAGAGTGCTAGAAAGCACCTGTTTCCTCATCAAATTAAACTTGATTTTATTTCTGTGTCACAAGGGCTGCACTTAATTTTTCAGTCCCTTAAAATACATAAACAACTAGTGTAAATATCTTCCAAAGTGAATGACCCAAAAATCAAGCAATTTGACACCCTGCTAAACCCTCCAGTATTAGCCAAATTCCTCTGTTTAACTTCCCCCCAGTCTCTATTCAAAACTTCATGGTATATGTAGGCCCTCCAGAAGGAAAATAATTGTCAGAGTCAAGGAAACATGAAAATTGGTCCCATGCCTTCTCCATTGTTGAAGCTGCAGTATGTGAGAAGGTGAACTGTCACAAAGATCAGCACTTAGTAAGTTGACCTCCTTCTTCATTGTTTTACTAAATGGCACCTGTAAAGTTGGCCATTGTTTCCCTACAGAGCACTGGATGTTACAGCACTAATGAAAAAGAAAATTCAATATTAACTGTGCGGCTGTTTTGAAGACTTGTTCCATCCTAAGGAATCCTCTATCCCATCCAGTGTAGCTGTTTGAAATACTCATATGGCATAAGCTCATGTCCTGGAACACTCTGACAACTGCTTTGGCAAGCAAAGCAGATCAGCCCCTTTTTCTGTAGGAAAAAGGCAAAAATAGTGGTGGAAAACAACAATGGAAGGAAAGGACAGAGAAGGCCTCACTGATTTTACTTGTGGTCAGCACTGAAACATTTCCAGTTCCCAGCTCTCCCTAGGCCAACAGGCATAATGCTGTGCCAGCCCCTAAGACTGCAGAACCTAAAGAGTGTTGAAGCTGCCATCCAGATTTTCATGCTCAGATTTCTCTGCCTGCCTTTTAGAATCTTGGCATGGAGGAAATTCTTTGCTACTTATCAGGCTGAAATTTAGAGGAGACAGGCAGTGCTGTGTTAACCCAGGAGCCTTAGTTCTATGTGATGGCCTGTAATCCAGCTGTCTGCCTGTGAATGAAAACATCAAACAACCCCTTTCACCGGCTAAAAAGAAACTAATTTTACAGTAGGAAAAAATTATACATATATATATATATATATATATACACACACATACACACACAAGGAGACAAGAATGTAGGCCAATAGTATTAATAATTACTGACTAAGGTCTTCAACACAGTATCATGGGGGAAGAGGTGGAAGCTCAGTTCAGTCCATTAATCCACCCAGGCAGAGTACTCATGCCTGCAATATTGAACTAGCTTTTTCTGTGACCTAGATAAACTAGGGAAGAAACATTTCAGACCAGAAAAAATAACTGTTAGGATTTAGCACTGCCAGAGCATCCAAGAACTACTTTATTTTCAACTTAATAAGAAAATTCTTCACTCATTTGGTATGTTTCAACTTTTTGGTTTCAAAATACTTTGCAAAGTCAGGAACAGCTGGGATAACTTTGGCTCAACGAAGGGAACACTTCACTGATGACTGAAATCAGGTGGTGTGTTGTATAGCAACATAAAAGCAGGATACCATAAACAGTGCTCTCTCTCTTCCTACCCAGAAGCACAGAGGGGTATTACTCTGGTGGGATGGAACCACTCAAGTTAGATGCCAGCCACAACACATTCTCATGGTGAGCACACACAATTTTTAATGCTTTTTTTTCATCAGGCATTTAGGTAGGACATAGAGCAAGCAAGGGACTACCAGGTCAGCTTCACCCCATCCAGTGCTTGAAGCCTGGTCCGCCATCTCTGGAGGATCCAGAAGTTGAAGAGTTGTCCCCAGGGTTTTCATGAATGATTTGCCCTGAAAAATGGTTTCCTTCAATGTCCTTTTAGGTATTGGTTAACCTGTGACCTGAAACTATAAACTAGAAATCCATTGCACAACTGCTTTCCTCAGTCTATTCTGGTTGCAGGTACTGCTATTATCAAGACAATTGTCTCATCTTTTCCTAGCTCCTATTCAGTCATTTAAAATAATCAAGCCCTGTGCCTTGGGAGATCTGGTCTATTCATCTGCAAAAAGCTTCACTGCAGAAACAAGTAAAATTTGGATTTCTGCATATTTCCCCACCATACGCTGTCAATATTGCATTATTATGAGGGGAACAAGAAGCCAAATCTATAGAAATTTCCTATTCATAGGATCAGGGATTTCAGTCTTTAGGCTGTATACTTTAGATCTATTCCTAAATGTCTGTGTCCCTCAAGTCTGATTGCTTTGGCATCTGTATTGCATGTAGACCTAGAGCACTGCAGAATGTACTGGACTTCCTACAGCTGTGCAGTGCTTTGCTGTCCATTTCCTGTCAGTCATCTGCTCAGACCTCACTTTTGTCCCACATGCAGCCTGGTTGAAATCAGAATTGACAGAATCAATATCTACGGTAAAAAACCAGAGACATCAATAAAAAAGTCAAAAATGCAGGAATTTTGTAGGCAGACCAGAGCTGGTGTGTTTTCCTGCCAGCTACCTTAAGTTTCCACAGCATTCCTCAAAAATTTATCCACCAAAACATCCAAGCGTATTTTGTTCCTGACTGTTTCGTCTGTGCCAGGAAAAGTGACCAAGTGGCTTTAGAATAATAGCTCTCTATATCTTCCTGAGGAATATACCTGACTGAAGCAGAAAGCAAATGTCCATGGATCGACTGAAAGAAGATTAAATTGCATCTGCTCCAGAAATAATGCTAAACCCAGAGCTCATAATGGGAGGCTGCCTGAAGCCCCTCTGTCCTCCATCCCTCTCAGGAAAGCCTCCCACTCCTTCAAGCTGGGTGGCTGTGACTTAGGAGGGCTGTTCCTGGTATGCTCCTTGTGCTACCCATGGTGAACCTTCCCCAAGCTGCAGGCAGAGTTAAATCCATCAGGACAGCACCTAGAGCTGGTGGATTCCCAAGCTGGAGCACAAGCATGCGCCAAGAGAAGCATTTTAAGAAATGAATATGATTCTGCAGTAATTCTAAAAACAGAATTTGCTTGTAGGGCAGTGCACTGGGACTGCCTGTGTGTGGTATCCAACCACTGGATCTCTTCAGCTGCTCCCTGTATCACTGGCTACCAGGATTGTTCTTTACAGGTAAAAGGTTCAGCCAAACAAACAGGAATGCTGTGGTTGGGTTCATTCATTTCCATATGAAAAATACAGGCATTTCAGGGCTGAATCAAGAGTTCTATCACCTGTCTATGACAGGGAGAAGGTTGTACCACACCTCTATCACCCAGCACCATGAAGATCTGCCACCAAGTTAGATGGGAAGAAGAACTGCTGAATGGAGGCCTCTTCTCGAGAAAAATATATTTCTGTCTGTGCCACCTCACACAGATATTAAAGATTCCTAACAAACTTAAAAGCCTCAATGCAGGTTTAAACAGTTCATTTCATCAGTCAGAGCTGTGGTCAGTGCTGCACACCTGACTGCCCTGGTGCTGGCAATGGTTGTGTGCACAAGACTTGTCCCAGCAATGCTACAGAAAGAGGATAGGTGGCACAAATCATTTCAGTGAGTGGGGTTTTTGTCATCTTTGAGGATGAGTCATGTCTTACCAAGAAATGGGCAATAAACTGTGTGCTTCAAAGCTACTGCCTTTATGACTGCACATAAAATAGGCAAGTACTGAAAACTGGGGGGACCATCCTTGTTTGGTCAAGTAGCATAAGAAAAATGTTCCCAGCTGAACAAAAAGCAAAAAATAAAATACCAGGCATCAGCCTCCAGGTTTTTCAAGCTGTCTGTTTCTGTTGTTGAATCAAGAGACAGAAGGGACCTTTTATTGTTTTGAAATTAATTCCTTGATCTTTCTGCTGTGTAACAGGAAAGTCATGATTAGATAGACCAAGCCAGAAAAATCCATCAAACTAGAATACAAAAAACCCTTGGCTAGCTAGAAACCTCAAGGGTTTATATGGGTAGAAGAGCTACAGTTTTTATACAGCAAATTCCAAAAGAAAATATATCCTCATCTAAGTGGGTGAAAAGCCCATCATGTGTATGAGAATATCTACTAATTCTGTACTAAACCCATTAGTAAAAATCATTAGTATGTTTGATGGGTTATCACTAGTTTAATTTGTGATGAATCCAGCAAGTAGTGGGCTGTAATGACCTGGGCCTGGATAAAATTCTGAAGGATGCCATGTGATTATTAAAGGCACTTTAAACCCTTTTCTGACAGAGTTCCATGCTCCTTCTGATTTTATAAACAAGTACTGACAGAAATATCATTCTGTGACCTTATTCATATTTTCAGTTGTTGAAGTTCAGTGCCATTGGGATATTTATAACAAAGTTAGACATACTAAAGTCTGGCTTATGGTGAGACTAGAAATGCAAACTTTCCTTAAAACTTATTCTCAACACCTTTGCTCTTTACAACATAGTTAGTGTCACATGCCATACAGAAATTTAAAATGCTCCTGGTTTCATTATTTTCTATGCAAGAATTTTGTATCACCTTCCCTACCCCTCCACTGATGTTGTTTTATAACAATTCATATTTCTTTAAAACTCCTATTGATCCATGAAGAAAACAATGAACAAGACTTGGTTTAGGTTCAATAAATATTTCTCTTGTGATTTTTGCTACTTCTTATCATTTTATCATAAAAGTCTTAATATCTGGTGTTTTACTTAGAACTAAACCTTCTGAAATCACACAATGATGTGAACACTTCTGCCTCCAAAAAACAACTTCTCCCCCACAAATTTAAGCAAATTAAACAATGAAAACATTCATATGATGGGCTTTGGAGCTTGATTTACAATTGGAAATTTAAGAAGAGGACCCTTTCCCTTGCTAGGTAAATAAACATTTGTATTAATAACAAAACCCCCAAAAATCTTATTTTCCTCAGAGGCATTTGAAAAAGAAACCACTTTTGTTGTCTTTGTAAACCACAACAATTTTTACTTTGACCTTAATATTCGACTGCCCATCCTGTTTATAATTCTCAAACTGTATAATTCACTGACCACAGGGAAATCCATCATAGAAACTTATTAGCATGCTCAGGACTATTTTCAGCCCAGGGTGAAGTAGGATGTCTCAATACTCATTACAATAACACCCTGCTAGGTTTGAGTCTTAATAGTTTATAAAACACTTGTAAATCTTGAGGTGAAAGGTAATACACACTTCCTAAATATATTACTGCTTTGTTTACTGTCGTATTCCATCCTTTACATCATCATTTCCTATGAAAGAAAACATATGAAATTGCTGTTTAATGAGCATGCTGAGCTCACACATGGCAGATATTGGTTGAGTCACTCCTCATAACATTTCATGATAACACCAGGTATGCACCTTTTTGCATCAGCTATGTTGAAATACTGACTGTCCACCTACTGCTTTGAAGAACAAGTTTATAAAATTAACTGTAGAGGCAAAGCAGTAAAAAAAGAAATCAGTAAAATTCCTGGAGACTTCTCATGTGAAATGATCAACAAATGAGCCAAAGGAAATCAATCTTCCAAGAAAATATTTAATGGAGTCAAAGTAAGAACTGCAACTACAGTGCTAAATAAAGTCTAAGTCAGTTTTGATGCATTTCCCTCTACCCTAAATACACTCAGGTTGTAAACAGAACAAGGGAGGGAAGAAAGGTCCAAGGAAATTTCTGTATCTCTGAACTCATGCCCATACCCTGGCACAAACAAAAGGTCACATTACCCAATCTGCTTACATGTGCTACTGCTTGTGTCCTACAGCTGCTGAGAGCCTGAATGTGTGCTAATAATAACCACACAATCCAGCCACTCTCAGTGAGACACAGAAGAAAAATGCCAAGTCCATTCTACAAGGCCCAGCAAATTCAGAAGAAAAATGGGCTCAGCCAGCCAAACTCAGTGGTCTTGATACCAGTGGTCCCCCAGCTGGTATCAAGAGCAGTGGGCAGCATCAAACCCAAGAGCTTGCCTGCACTGAACTGGTGAAATGCTGCCAACAGAGGGTTTTCAACATGATTTTTTGTGATGTCATGTTTTCCACTTGATTCCCTTTTGTATGGGCAGCCCACGCCCCTGGGACGTGACTGCAGTGGGAATTCCCAGGGTGAGGGTTCTCCTGGAATGCTGAAGGACATGTATGATTCCTCAGGTCTCCATGCTGCAGAGGCCATGCTGATACCCAGTGTGCCCAGTTCACCCCACAGGCCTCCAGGCAAACAAATGACAGAGTTCTGCTCCAGAACTCAGCCACAGTTGCGGATTTAGGGCCTTGACAACTTCCCAGTGAGTGCAGCCATCACCAGGCAGGCAGAGCCACATGGTGTGCCTGGCTGCACTGCATCATCATTTTGGGCAGAAATAACAGGCCAGGCCCATGAATTGGATTTCTCTTTTCATTGCAGAGTAAAAGATGAAATATCTCCCAGTCCTGCCTCCTCCTCCCTCTCTGCCTCCCAGTGCACACTGCCATGGCAGTGCAGCACTGACAGGTGAGAACAAGCACAGTGTGTGAAGCTAAACTCTAAGAACCTTGTTATTCCATCTCTGATAAAAACCAGCAGGTGCTGTAAGATAAAGGTCAGGCAAGCAGAATGTAACACTCTTGGAGAGCTCCAGGGAAATGCAGCTCAGAGACTTCAGGAGCTGAGAGTAAGGCTTGTAATTCCCATTTCTCCCATCTGCAATGAAACACTTGTCCAGTCCCAGAGATAATCCTCTGCAGGGAGAGCCCCACCATTGAGCTGTGTGTTGCAATAATCTTTCTTGTTTCTTTTGAACCCCCTATGTAATTCTCCTTGTTTGTGCTGTGAAGACAACTCACCTTCAGTTTCTTATTTACCTCTTCTGTTTGACCAATGATTTTAGACTTCTGCCACACAACCCAGCAGAGGCACAGATAATCAGGGATGTGACATTGACACCAGTGATGTCTATGTCTTAGTGACCACAGGTACAACAAAATGTTTTTGAAAGCTTTGGGCAAGCTGACATACTCATCCTGGCAGTGTTGCTGTGCTCAATGTGTTTCATAAAATCTTCCATACTGTCTCTTCCTTGGAAAATGAGGAAATCTATCAAATATAACAACTACCCTACAGCAAGGAAAGAATATGTTATGAAAGGACCAGGTGCTGGGTGATCACAGTGTGAGCCTCTGGCAATCTGAATGACCAACAGAAAGGTTGTACAAACTGGATGGAAACTGCCCAGCAAACATTTCTGTTGTCAATGAACAATGAACACTTGGAGCAGCCAAGGGAGATGTGCCATTGCTGGGGACGTGGCCAGGAGCCACCTGCTGACCCCCACCTGAGGGGCAGGCAGGACCCAGCAGAGGTGCTGGGGGTACCAGAACAGCCTGCAGCACACAGACCAGCACAGCTGCTGGGCTCTGCCAGAATGGGCTGAGTGACCTCAGAGAAACACAGAGCATTATTGATCTTCTGGTGTGCAATGGAGAGTAGTATGGATAAATGCCTTAAGGGTGTACAGCCTGGCAGGCAGACACAGGAGACAGCCTGTGGCTGCCCACCACCACCATGTTGTAATTTCTGTCCCTCAACAACCCTTTCTCTCCAAGATCTCTTGAGGTTTGTGCAGGAAAAGTCCCTTGAGCTACAACAGGAGCAGGGCAGCTCTGTGTGTGCACATCCAGGCTGTGAGCAATCAGCTGGGTGAAAAGCTCAGGAGACTTTTTCCAAAAGAGCTGAGAATTGTCAAAGCAGACCTAAAAGCCACAACCTTTACAGAAGACAAAAAGCTGTAATCCTGTCCAAGTTACACCCCTTCAGCAAACCAAGTATGTGCTGCTTTGGCTGTTTTCAGAATCAAAGTGCAAGACCCAGTTAGTGTAGAACAAAAACTTGTGTCCAAGAGCTTTGCAACTCTATTTTCTACAAACTCTTGTTGTCTGGATGCCCAGCCATTGGCTGTTCACAAATCTTTCTCTGATAGCAGCAGTGTCTTTGAGTTAGCCCATAGGAGGGTGTGACACGATTTGGGGTTCTCTGAAAAGCCCCTGAGCTGAATTGCCTGGCTAAAAATGAATTCGTTGGGGATCCCTTTGGAGGTAATTACCTTCCACTGCCTATTAAGACAACACCTGATAAGATTTACCACCTCATTACACTGCTTTGTCTAATTCAGCTGCTCTGTTTTCCACATTAAACACTATCCAAAAACATCTATTTTGTGTCATTGGCAGGCTGAACAATATCCAGGGGCTTCCAGGAGCAGTGTGGAAGGATGATAAAACACTGAACAACCACAAACCACACAACACTAACAAGGCCAAGCACCACAGCCACTGCTGGACATCTGAGGGTATTCATATGACAGATTTAACTGTTCCCAGAAGGGATTAGCCTGGAAGGGAAATGAACCCCCAAGCCATGCTTTCATGATCACCAAATATAAGGCTTCATTTTCATCTTGGGGATAAAAAAGTAATTTTTAGACAAAGGCAATAATTGACAATCTTGGAAGCTTGAAACTGTATGTCTAAAAAGGTTCAATGACAGTGGAAAGTATTTTGGTTTGATGTCATATTGCATTCACCAAAAATATTAGTTCAAATAATTAAAAGCCATATTGAGCCATAAATATCATAATTTTGGGTTAAAAATATCACTAGATCTTTTAAGATTGAAACACCTGCCAAGACCAATGTTCTTCTGGGAAGAACTTCAGTGTTGATGAGTATTAATTTATTTAGCTGTTTATTTATTCAAATTCTAAATATATACATCTTCTGTAAATGAATAATGACCTTCACCAAAGAATTGTACTTAGATTCTTCAGACATAGCAACAAAACACCTATGGAAGTGATCTGGGGAACATTCAGAACAAAATCTGTTTTACTGTATTTGCAATATGTGCTTGGAGATATTTAATGTGCACAAATAGCACAGACATTTATCTTCATAATGTGGTTGTACATTTTGATCAACTGCTTTTTAGTCAATGCTTTCGAAAGTGAAATATAGTGCATTTTCTAAAAGTCCCAGCAGCCAGTATTTCTATTTCTATCCAGTTTATGTTCACTTCATAAAGATTAATTAGTTTCCACTCAAGGATTAGGGGAAATAGGCTCGTTGGTTTATAGGGATATTCGCACCACAGAGCAGCACGCTGATCCCTGGTTGGCATCAGAAGCTCTGAGCAAACCACTGCCTTTAAAAAGGCCAATATGACAACTGATATTTTTGCAGTCAGAGGTGTTAAGTTTCATTCTGGCTCATGAGGCATTCAGAAAGGATACATATTTCTCTGCAACTCTTCCTTGAGTTCCACAGACATTTTGGGACTGCAAGGCAAGTGTGTAATGCTACAAATGTTCTATTGTTATTTCATGGCTAGAGCAGAGAAGTTTGGCATCTCAAGATGCATAACTGTATTGAGGCAGAGCTTCATTTGCATTTAAACTACTTTTTTAACATACTTTGGCAATTTATTGCAAATCTACAGTAGCTGACATACCAATGTTATTCTGTTTCCACTGAACTCCCTGCCAAACTCCTGCAGGCCGTGCTGGGAACGTAGTTCAGAGAGTTTGGTTCTGAGTGCCAGAGTCTTACATTTAATGCAGGAAAGTGCTTCTGATCAGATATTTGACCAAAAAAACAAGCAAAAAACGAAAACCAAAACAAAACCCCCAAACAAACAAGCAAACAAAAATACAAGCCAACAACAAAACTGTTCACATGGCCAGCTAAATGAATGGACTCCACTTGTAAGTGAAAAGTACCCTGAGAGGTTAGCAAACAAAACTGGGGCTGTGTTTGGGCTCTGAAAATTAGATATGAGGAAAACTAGCACAGCTCAGGTTTTCCTTGTCTCAGAGACGCAAATCATCACTCACCTCCTCAGATGTGCTGTGAAGTTGAATTACTCAAGATAATTCTTGTAGTCCTAAGAAGCCCTAAGGTGTTGCTAATGATTATTCCCACAGTGCTGCCAGTCACCATAAACCTCTCCTAGGTCACAATCTTGGCAAGACCAAGACAAGAATCCAGGTATTTCTGAATTTAGAACTTAGTTCTTAGAGTAACTTATCATACATCCTTCATCAAATTAGTTAGATCCACATTGCAAGAGATATTTCACCATGTTTGGATATAAATTACTCAAGTCAATATTGAAAATGGGATTGTGAAATTACTCATCACAAGCCTGAATGAAGAGAAAAACCATCTAAATTCTGTGCTTTACCAAGCAGGACAAACAGCAATTTATCCACTGGGGGGAGGGGAGGAAAGAAGGGAAAATATAGAAAACAGAGAATTAATGCATCCAACATACTTTGAGAGTTTAAAGCAGGTGTAAAACATATCATCTGTTAAGGTCATCACAGACTAATACTTAAACAGAAAAGGCATTTCTTCAGCTGAGGGCTACCAGAGACAATGTCTGAGAGAGAATTCAGAGCACAGAGGCATACAGAGAAAAGCACAGGAATGTCTTTTCCTGTAGGTAAACTTATAAAGGATGCTTATTCTGCATCAGTCAGGACAGTTGTAGCAGCTGGAATCTTCCATAATGGCCCTGGGTCCACACATTGTGGCTTTTGTCATGTGGCCACACGTGGCCTTCAGATGCCACATTTGAATGGTGGCAGTGAATCTGCACCAGCCTGAGGAGCCTCAACCTCAGCTGCAAAAACACCAATAGTTAGACCAGGACAGACTGAGATGGCAATCCCAGTGGGATTCCTCTATTAAATCAGTTCTACTTCTCTTTGAAAACTTGTAAAGGACATGGTCATTGCCCAGTCAATACCCAAGTAATCCTGCTTAATAAAGAAAATTATTTACTTTATCCAAAATCAGAGCCAGCTTTTCATCTTCCTTGGCCTATGGAAATTCCATATGTACTACAAAACTTATTCTGACTTCATGAAGGAGAAGATCATAGGGTATTGTGTTTGCTTAGGGCTATGTTAGATTGTTTAATGAAATAAGAGAACATTTTGTGTGTTAGAGACTCTCTGATAGAGCTTGCACTGTGCATACCATAATTTAAAGACTTCAAGGAAAGGGATGGCAATCATCATTCCAGAAATGTGAAAGGAGACAAATCAATGGAAATTAGCAAACTAATAGTGTGCATAGGTGCCAGTAAAATGCCTGATTTCCTTGGCTTTTAATGATATTATCTAATGAACAGCTTTTCTCTTTAATTGCCTACTAAACAACCAATTAGTATGAAGTGATTTTTTTTTTACTTTAACTGGTTATTTCAAATAAAATGCTCAATTTCCTTGCTGTAAAAACACAGTGCTGTTTTGCACTGATGTCTGCAGTGTCATTGATGGGACCAGCTTTGGGCCATGGTGGCTCCCATTTACCAGGCAGCCCATTGCTTGAATTGGTCTCTCAAGAATATGAACTCAACAGCAGCAGTGGTAAAATTTCAATGCAATTTAAAGGAGAATACTGCCCATTATTGCTCACAGCATCAGGTTTAATTCAGTCATTTCATGTGTATAAATAATAGTTTCTATCAGCCTCTTGCTGCCCTTTCAATCAGTTACACAATGGGGTCACACAGACAAAGCTGCACTATCTTACTTTCCAAACAGCAAAGGCACAGCAGAGAGGTCTTGTCCTGTACATGGGATGAATCTTGGCTGCACTGGTGCTGGGGAAGCCCAGGAACTCTGAGCACACCCAGATGTAAAGCTCTGCTTATCCCCCATGCTGTGCAGCACAGGTCCTCAGGGTCCTTGAAGATGTGCCAGCTGGAGGTGGCCCAGCACAGAGCATGGCAGGGCAGGGACTGGATCCTGCTGCAACCCTGCAAACAGCCCCTGCTGGGGCAGGCACCAGTGCTAGACTGGGCAGGGCTGGGGGAGCTGGGACCAGCCCCTCTGGCTCTGCAGCAGCACAGTTCCTTCATCCCCTCCCAGCAATGGACACTCCCTGGGGCAAATTCTGCTGTTTCTGGTGCTTTGCTCTGCAGCAGATTAAAAAAATTATCCCATTTGCAGTAAAACCTTTGGCCTTTTGAAGTGACTGCATATGCTCCATGAAAAGCAGCGCTTGGTAGCTGAGTCTGTCACCACTCTTAGGGGAGCTTTGGCCCCTTGAGAGCTAATCTGTTGACCTGACATCTGTAATTGCTGCTCCCTTAAGCTCCAGCAGATAACCCTGTGCATAAATCACCACAGCAATCCAGACAACAGAAAAGTGCTGCTTGTTTATTTTTCCCTGCCCTCTAACAGCTCTCCCACTTCTCAGCATGATATTCAGAGGAGAAACAGCAAGGTCAGGGCAGGCTAGCAAAAAGTGGTTTTGTAGGGATTTTAGCAAAAAAGATTCTCATTACCAAGCTGTACCACAAAAAGAGAGTAGCAATTGTACATTTAAAGTGTTAAATATTATATTTAGTGTCTCACTGAGAGCAGTAAGGACTGCTGTGGCTCCCCTATTATTGTTTGAAAGAATGCAATCCCCCACGAAAGGCCAGCAGGTTTATCTGGCTGATGGAGAGTCCAGATTGTCTGTCCTGTAAGGCAGAATTGCTCCATTGCTGGAGTGGGGTTTGTTCCACCATGGCAGCAGCTGAAAAGAGACTAAAAACTGTGATAGTAGGTCTGGCTGATCACTGCACAGATTTACTTTACTTATCAGGAAAATCCCTTCTCAGCCACACCTAAAAGCACCAGAAAGCTCTTTCCTCAGGCCCTCCTGATGCTCAGTTGCAGCCTCTGGGCAGCAAGGGCATTGGCATTGTTTCCATCACACTCTCCTCTACTCAGTTCAGTGAGTTCAAGGAGTCCAAGCTCACATCAATTCACAGCTCCAAAATACCTCCCATCAGGCACAGAGTGTCAGATGCTCTGAAGTTTCAGACTGCTGTAGATTATATTTGACTCAAGCTGCCATGGGGTGATAAGGACCTCAACAACGGAGTTAATGCAGAAAATTCAGTTCTGTTTTAAGAGATTATTTCCAGAATAATTCTGTCATTTCTGAGTGGCTAATAACACAAGAAGATTCCAATGTTTGGAACCTTGTTTGAGATGGGTTGCCAGTTCCAGAAGTGTAAACCACCTGGATTCATTTCTAACCACTTCCATTCCAAGGATGTGGAGGTAACTGATTGCTAAATCACTAAATCAAGTTCAATTCATAAATAGTGGTAACAAGTGTTGCTAGCTACTTTGATGAGGATGAAAGCAGATTCAAAACTGCTTTTTTATCCTTTTTTTTCCCTCTAAAGGCTTCTATCTTGCATGGGAAGGATGTATTTACCCTATTTACAAAGAAAGTTTGTTCACTGTCCAAATCTTCATGTAGTCCAAGTAATCTCTTGTTAGCCTGGACACATTCAGTCTAATTCAATGCATGGAGCAACCTCAGAAAATAGAATCAAAATCATAAAAGGAGTACAGACAATTTCCACATCAAGATAGCACCTCTTGATCTGTAAGAGTTCATGCAGCCAAGGCAAGTGTGGAGCAGGATCTGTACTGACAAACCAGCTGGCCAGGACTCTCCTTGGAGAGCCACCCTGAGTGACCACCTGGAGGGCACCCCTGAGGGGTTTGGACTCTTGAGTATGAGCAGCTATGAAATCACAAATTAAATACATGATCTAATTAAAGATGCAGGTACAGTCATGTTGGTCACTCATAAATCCCATTGTAGTCAATGTGGAGGTCCATATTAGGGGGCCTGTGTAGAAGTCACTGTTTCTCTTGGTTGAATATAAGGGAAGCTGGCTCCCTGAGCCCATGTCAGGGAATTCCGGTGATTCAGGATCAGTCAGATCCTGCTCAACATATCTGCAGGCACTCCTCAACTCTATTGGACACAAAATCTATAGTCTGTAACTTCCAATCTGATGCTGCAAGAAATATCTTCTTTCTCTGCTTTTTTACAGCTCATTCATTTGCTCTGTAGCTCCAGATACATGGTGCCCCTGGCCTGGGCTATTTACATTTTCCTGTCTGAGTTAAAAGATACAGTCAGGACATTATTTCTTCCAACCAAGCCAGGGAAACTTTCTCTCATGTGAGGCAGTGTTTGACAAAGTGCACATTGAAATCATCAGCTGTATCCTGAATGTTTGGATTTACTGCAATTCCCAGCTGTGCTCAGCAGGACTGAAATTCAGAAAACCAAAAGAGTAGGGCATAATTCTCCTCTTCTATCCCAGGCTGATAGCCCAGACTGCACCTTTACTCCATGAGACTATTTATTCATTTTTTGTGTGGCTAGATATTTTATCTGCAAGAGAAATACAGGTCAAAAAAGCGCAAGGGCTGCCATGAATTATGATGATGTTGTTATCACTGGAATCACTTTGATAAGACAAACAAGTGTTCTAGGTACCAGACAGATATGAAACAAAAAAATGAGTCTGAACCCCAAGACCTTGGAGAGACTGTTGTCACAGCCTGTAAACAATCATGCCCAAAAATTACCTTTCACTGCGCAGTGCATCTGGGCCTGGGTAAACCAATAAGCAGAATTTTGCTCTCTGCCAAGTCCTGTCAAATTGTGCTAATTAGGAAGTTGCCATTCCGTTTCTGCTTCTTCCACTAAATTACTCAGTCACCTGTGAGTTACCAAGCCAAGCTTATCAGCCATGCTCATCCACTGTGATAGTAGGTCTGAATACTCTGAGAGCTCACATTGAGTTCCTCCAGGCAGTCCTCAGCTCAGATAAAGCTGATTCTCTCCCAGCTGAAAGACATGTCAGAAAGGACGCAGCTCAATGAGGATGCTGCCAAATTAACAAGGAGAGGATGAATTTCAACCTTTAACAGCAGGCAGGATGACTGACTTGGTGATTGAAGTCTGTGGAGCAAGAGCAGGGAAAAGCAGATTCAGTTCAAGGAAGTACTGGGGCAGCTTCCTCAGATATGTCAAAAAGCTCAAGTTTGGACAGGAAGGTTTTATGTATTTATGCATAGGAAAAGCTTTCTAGCTTTCAGAATAAGGGGCCTGGAAGCTTTAACAGAGGCAGAAGACCTTGAGTGGTTGTTTAGAATCAAGATTCCTGGCATACTCTGCTCCCAGCACTTTGCCAAGATGAGCATCCAGCATTGTTTGGCTGTTCTGCTGCTCCTGTTCCTGGAAAAGTGTGAAATGGGAAAAAAAATCTTTCAGGAAAGAAGGGTAATTAAATTTCCCTCAAATTCATATTAAAGAGACCTCAAATAAGTGAATCACCACTCCTAGCAAGTAGCTCTCAAGTAAGACAGTGTTTGGATGCTTTGGTTCAGTGACTCAGCAGCACCTTTGGTACATTGCTGGGCTGCTGCCACCAGCACAAGGGAGGGGTACAAAAGGCACAAGGGATTTTGTGTGACAGAGGGTGCCCTTTTCCAAAAATTCCAGTCTGGAGGGCACTGATGACTTCACACTATCTCCTTTAAGGAAAACATGTAAATACCACTCATGTCACAATTATTACTAGGGTTTGAACTCCTGACAATTCTGCACATTAAAGCTTGTGCTTCTGTAGCAGCTATAAAATGTACAGAACTGTAACACACATTTTCCTTTGCTCCCTCCTGCCTGAGTGTACTTTGGCCCAGTTATTTCTCTATGTCAGACAGCAATTCATCAGCAGCAGTAAGTAGAAGAAAAAGGCACAAAGGAGAAGCATATGAGGTCAAGCACTCCTGGGTGCCCAGAAAAACAGACCCAAAGCTTCCAGAGGGACCTATAGGACTTTGCATCATTATATCATACAGGCTTTACTGTGTGGGGCTCTGGACCTTTGCCATATGTAGCTCTGCGTGCCACTGATAAATAAATAAATATAGTTTATACTGCAATGTGAGCTGCACAGCTGCTGAAACAAACACAACACATGGCCCTGATTTTGTTTCCATGTTCTGCCTGTAAACAGAGAAAATGGTCAGACACACTTGGCTTTTTATGAAAGTAGAAAGAAGCCAAAATGTGTTGGATATGAAGTTTCACAAGTGACTTGGCATCATTACCCTTCCTGTGCAGCAGGAGGAGATGAGGAGAAGCATCCTTGATCTGCAGAGCAGGGGGATGACTCCAGCTGGGAAGGATCTCTCAGGGGTTCCTGCAGAGATGCTGCCCACACAGCACTCCCAGCCCAGGGGAGGGAAGGACAGGGGACAGACAGCAGGATGAAAGAGGCCGGTGTCCTCCAGAGCCAGCTCCACACTGAGCAGGGGAGTCCAGGACAAGCCATGCCCCATTCTCCTCCTCTCCTGGCTCTGGGGTCCATGGGACATCTCTTGATGCTGCCACCAATGAGAAGACTCCTCTAAGTTCATACCCACAGCCTGTAGGCACTCACCAGGTCAATTTGGGTATCTCTGTGTTCATACCCACAGCCTGTAGGCAGTGACCAGGTCAGTTTGGGTATCTCTGTGTTCATACCCACAGCCTGTAGGCAGTGACCAGGTCAGGTCTGGGTATCTCTTTCCAGCTCCCCTGGGGTCAGCCCACTGGACTCATGGCAGGACAGGGGATATTCCTGACCTCGTGCTGTACAAAGAGCCCCAGGAGCTCCTGAAGCCCCCATGGAGGGAGGGCAAAGCCTCAGCACTGCAGAAGAGACTGAAACCTTCTCTTCACAAAGAGGTCATTCTGCTTGGCCTGAGCAAGCAGCACTGGATAAAGTTCTATTTTATCAAAATTCCTCCTGTTTGTGAAGTGTTCTAAGCATTATCTTGCAAATGTTGCATTTCAGCATCTCACCAACTCTTTAATTTTTATTTCTTTTCTTCCTCTTCAACCCTTTAAAAAAAATCTTTGCACACTGAAGATTAATAAGCTGATTTGGGAACACTGGTGATGAAGGGCTATCTTGAGTCAGAGGAAAAACTGTTCTGCTTGTGGTTCATGCCACTCTCTCACTGAATTTTCCTGCCCTTTAAGAGAGGCATCAAACAAATGAAAAGGGTTTTTTTGTGCAGTATAATAATATAATTTTGTGCAGTACAATAATAGGCCTGGCTGAATATTCAACTTAAGACAGAGCACTGATTTTGGCAGAAATAATCCTATTTACAATAACAAGGACATGTAATGTATATTTACCATTATTCATAGCCTCCACTGCTTTCACTCTGCTCACAACCCGTTCCACATCTGAAAAAAGCAACCCAAATTTATATTGATTCTGACTAACTCAATAAAATGTTAATTGCTATGAAGTGTAGTTCAACTGCAGCTTGTATGGCAGTCTTCACATGGCAGTTGCATGCCCTTGTTTAGTAAATCCCAGGAGCACAGAGCACTCCAAGTTGAGTTTTTTCCCATTGTAATTTCTGATGCATGGCAAATGAGCCTGGGAATTTCATCTTAACGACCTGGCCAATTAATAAACTCTTCCAGGACAGTTTTCATGAACTGGGTTTTTGCTCTTCTATTATGCCATTAGTTGGTTTTTCTAAGGAATGCCTTTTTTTTTAACACCAAAAATGTTCCAGTAAAAAATCCAGTCATATTTATTTAGGAAATATGGATGCCTTCAATGCAGATTTTTGTGTTAAATCATTACCTCCCCCTTTCAATCAGCACAGAGGTATAGAGTCTTTCGGGATGTTGGCCACCTCATCATAATGCAAATGCCTAAAATCAGCTGGATGAGCCCTTGAAGTTTTTGTTTCTCTCGAAAGCTTAGACAGGGTCTTCATCAAAGATGTGTGCAGCCAAATGGGAGTAATCACAATATCTTTGCTCATATTCAGCAGCACATATCCATTTAAAACACATAGATATATGTATTTTAATTCTATCTAATGAGATTAAATGTTTTTATAAAAATATATATTTTAATAGCAATCAGCAACAAAATTGTATTTCATTATTTTACCAGTATAATCAGATATAATGCAATGTATCTCAATCAACAGAAAATCTTTGCCTTCCTGAAGGCTGAGATGGTCATTAATGGTTTTTCCTAGCCTCAAATATCTTACTCTTGAATGGGATTCCACAGCTATCTTTTTTAAGTATTCATCATTGATTCTTTGCCATCCAAGCCAGACTGAGGAAGGACAGGGGTTGCCATGGGCTGGATCAAATCAGCTCCTGTTGACATCAGCAAGGAGGAAAAAGCTCCTGGTTCTATTTGCAGTGTGTGTTCTGATGCCATGCACATCCAGAAACACAAGCAAATCCTTCAGCTTTCCAGTAACACACTGGAAAGTTCATTAATCTACCTGAGCTGAGTGGTAGTGGTTCATTAATCTACCTGAAACCAACCTGACATGAAGCTCTGTTTTGCTGCACAATTAACTTATTACTGAAGTAGAGGTTTGTTCCTCTAACTCACCTGACATCTCCTGTTTGCAGAAATGGGTTTTCTTACACAGTCACACACAAAACAGCCATCTGTTCACCTCTCTGTAGAACACAAATACACCTGGTAACTGCATTAGGCCAGGGGTCAGTTTACTCAGCAAAGCCTTAACAAAATAAATGTAATTGGTATTTTTATGCTAATACAGTGCAGTCCTGGATTAAAATGGGATGGGGATTAAAGTGTTGAGGTTATTTTAATATTTGCTCTTGCCCCTTTCTGCAGATTTTCTCATCTTTTTTCTTGGAGGCTTTTAATGCTGTCTGTTGCCACCACCACTCATCAGTGGGGTTCTTTAGGCAATTTAAACCTTCAGGCTTTGTCCTGGGGAAGAGGTCCAAAGCTCCACTTACATCTGCTGCTGGGTGAGACTGACAACCTCCATAAAGACAAGGGAAAAAACACCCCTTTTTCCATAGCATGCACAATTCACTCATCTAATGCCATCCTAAAATGATACAGCCAGAGTTCCTGAAACTTCACAGCAATTTCCTCTGTTACTTATTCTACAAGCTTGTTTATAATCTCAATTATTCTGATTATGGATGTCAAGTTCTAGTCTGAGAGACCTACCTAAGCACCTTCTATGAGCTGGGGGGCACTTCCAAAGGAAGCACTCACTACACTTTGAAGAGAGCAGCCAGGGAATGCAGAGCCCATATGTTCCTATCTCTATCTCAAAGCTATACTGGGACCATGGAAAACTAGTTTAGAGGAGATGGCTAACTGTTATATAACTGGAGATGGATGGATTCACTCCCACCAGCTGAGCAACAGGGGCAGATAACATCCTGTAAGGATTTGAGAACAATTGAGCTTTCCTACTAACAGCATATGGTCACCAAAGCTTTTTGGGTTTCATAACTAGGGTAGAGCTTAATATAGGGAGAGGAGCCTTGAGTGGAGGATCTGCCACCTGCTTCCTCCCAGCCTCTGATCCCACATATTTGTTTTGTGAGCTCTCTATTGCATGGAACATCTCCTGCTACAGACAGGTGCACTCTGTCTGCTTCAGGGAGATCCTCTTCCCAGAACAGACATGTACTCAAGGCAGTTCAGTGCTTCAAATTATTAATAATTGTGATGATAATGATGACAATAGACAACAGCACACTGAGAAAGCTTTGAGAGAAGAATCTTTGGCAGGTAGGCTACTACTGGGACAAGGCTGTTCCATCTAGCTTTTATCCTGAGTTCCTCCAGATGTTCTCAACACCCTTGGGTCAGATTTTGCCACCTAAAACAGACAACAGAGTCTGGAACACCAACAGTGCTTAGTGCCAACAAATCTGTAGTGTAACACTCATCAGGATCTCAAAGCTGGACTGACCTATGGGGAAGATGCTAGTACTGCTCACAGGGCAGGAACAAAGCACTGGATCTTCGATGGATAAAAGGCGATGCTTTTATTTTCCAGCAGGGCTCTGGGAACAGAGCAGCTTTTATTCTGGAACCTTATTATCTTATAAAATATTAATAACTTGATTGCTGTGGAGACTACGGAGGTTCAGGCCAGCTACAGAGCAAGTTCATCTATATCATCTTAAGAAGGGTTTTTATTTTTATATGGCTTTTGACCTCAAGTCCAAAGGAAATGTCAATCCCCACTGTAATGTGAGGTCCAGGGAATGCAGACACGTCAGACATTTCCATATCAGCTGCAAGACCTTTAGCAGTACAAGCAGGGTTTTCCAGCACAGTGCTAAAGATAAGGAACAGACAGGTTGCTTGTCAGCAGCAGTGGAGAGAAAAACTTACCAGCAGCATTTTTCTTTCATCTGCCATGGGGTGACAGATGAAGCATGAGCAGACACCTGAAAGGGGGAGCCTGGGGAAAGGCACAGGCTGGCATCCAAAGGTGGGATCTTTCAGCTTATCTGTGGGAGCTCAGACAAACCAGTACCCTGGTTTAGTCCTCACAGTTCTCTTTGAGCATTCCTTCTGTTTAGATAACTCCCTCCTCCAGTAGGAAGCTTTTGGGGCAGTGTCCTACAGCTTTTGCTTTCTGGAAATAGATTCAAAAAGGAAATTGTACTCCATCAAAAGAAGAAGGTGTCTTAGACTCAAATGCTTCTATATCCCTGTAGCCTTCCCCTGGCACTGCAGGTGCTTCTGTGCCATGACCTGACCTTGTAGCACTCAGCTCCTCTTCAGAAGCAAACCCAAACCCCACACTGCTATGTAGCTGCAGAATAGGTAAATCATTAGGAACCAGGCTGTTTACTGTACAGAAAACCAGTTAGCTGGGTTTGTTTCTTATTGAACAATATCCTGAAGTCCCAGCTCCTGCTTGCTGCAGCACTGTCCTCTGATCTGCAAGACATCGACTGAGCTGCTTGCTGCTCTCAGAAAATTAAGAGACCACGTGTCTGGAGTCACAGCAGGTCCCCAAGGGGAGCTGAGTTCCCAATTTCAAGACAGCCATGAAATTAGCCAGCAGCCTACCACCATCACAATAAAACCAGAGGTTGCTTAAGAGGAGACAGTTTTCATCCCAGGTCTTCAATGCACTTGACAGTCAGTAACTTTATTATTTAATGAGGCAACAAGGCCCTGAACATTCACATTTCAGAGAGGCAAACCATCTCAAACATCCTGAGTTCCTAAAATATCTTCACAGCTCCTAAATGAGAGCAGGGCTCTAGCTCCAAACACTGTGCTTATTTTCCTGTCCAGCCTTACAGCTCAGGGAATTGAGCAAGCAGGTACCAATGTGGGGAAGGAAAGCAGAGGCTCTCCCCAGGGATCCTGCACAAGCTCCAGGCTCCTGGCAGAGGGATTCCCTCTGCAATGGGGCTGCTGCACATGGACAGGCCACACACAGCATGGGAAAGCCTGACCCTGCACTTGACCTGTCTCTCATCCCAGCAGAGCCAAGAACAAGAAAATGGCCTTGCAGAGGGGGAACTCTGGGAGAAAATTAGAATGGGGGTCAGAAAAAAGACTAAGTCCAAAACAAAAAATGCAATGTCAAAACACCTACTGGGACTCATAAAATGGTAAGTTAGTGTTCTTGAAAGGAAATTTAACCCTTGTTTGGGGTTTGTACCAGGATTTTTGAATGATGATGAAAATTAGGCTTCCTCCCAAATACCCAGTTGCTGCAGACACACCATGATTTGTTGCACATGGGGAAAAAGCCCACATCTCCTTCTCACTCAGTAAGTTCATGACTTACCTTTCCCACACTAAGGGGCTTTGTGAAGACTGACTGGCCCTGACTACAGGCTGACAGGTTTCAGTGATATTTTGAAATCTTTGCTGCAAGCTGAATCCCTTCTCAGCATGCTGGGAATACAGGCAGATTTGGAGCTGGTTAAATTGGCAAACATCCCAAAAGATGGATGCCTACATGTTCATATCTGTTGCTATTTATGTGTGTGCATAGTGGTGCACATGTAGACTTCCCCTCTATTTTTCAATATTCCTGCAACTCAAACACTTGCCTTGGCAGGAGATTTGCCTCTTTGGCAGATGTCTGCTGAAATGTATTAGGAATGTCATTTTTTTAAAAAAATTGAGATATTTATCACTTTCCAATGTAATAGATACCATCTGGAAAATTTTTACATAGTCATTAAACTAAATTCTTTTGTTTGGAGATTTCATGTATGGAGAAAAGCTACAATGGAAAATCAGATTATGGATCCTGAGAAAACATAAATCTCCCTCCTTATGTATATTAAGATTGTTCTGACCTCTACTTTTTCATCCCTTCCAATTCACTGAAGGTCTACACTTGCAGATTCAAAAACTGACATGAAAGAGGTCCATGGTAGAGAAAAAGAGCCTGGTGAGGACAGGTCTAACAGTCTAGCTGATCATGGGAACTCAGTTCATTGCTGCAAATTGCTGCTTCATGGCTTTTTCTTTCTAGTGTCAAAAAGACCTTTGCTCTGCAAAGTGACAGATAAAGCTGTTTCTGAGCAGATATTCTCTTTTCTGAGAGTGTGTAAAAGCCATACATTTTCTACATCAAATGAATATCAGGGTTGATGATAATTTCTCATGTTCTACCTTTCTCCCACTCAGCCTTAAACCTGTTTTCTTCTTTGCCTGCTTTGCCTTCCTTTTTTTCTCCGTCTTCACCCAAGTCCATCTCCCTCCCTGTCACACTCATGGCACAGGTTGTGTGTATTGCAGCCAGGTCTGACCTCACAGCTGCTGAGACTTCCATTTCAACTCTTTATTTCATGATTAGCAGAGCAGCAAACCATTTGTCGTTGGACTCTACCTGCTTTTCTTATTTTCTGCCCTTCCCCAGCAGCAGCCAAGCCCTCGCAGCTTTAAAGGAGAGTTGATCCCTCAAAGTAATTAATTTTGAACACTTTTAGCCCATACCATCAGTATAGCTCAATGTCTGACTCACTTGGGGTGGATTAGAGTGAAGCAACACTGAATGATGGGGAATTATACCTATGTAAGGATTATTGTAGAACAGTTTGGTTACACAGGAGAGCAGGTATGGAGGCATTTTGATTGCTGTTATCTACAGTAATATGACAATAAAGAAGCATAAAAATATCACTTCAGAAAATGTATAAGAAAGAGAAGGAAATGATAAGAGAAGAAGAATCTCACCACCCATAGGCCTTGTGAAGAGGCTCAGCTGCTGCCATTTCAATGTTTGCTGGCCAAAGTGATGGTCACACTCTTAGTCAAAGTGACAGTCACAGACTGGATCCATCAGGTGGTGAGGGAACCCCCAGAATACAAACTCTGGTTTATATTCACTCAGACTCAAATAGGAATGCCCAGATACCTCCCCTGGAGGAGGGAGTTTCCCCTGGGTGATATAATGCTGTGGATCTCAGGACATATGAGGAGTCTTTGACACCTTCCAAGGAGATATAGCTGCCTATGACACCAGTGCAGCTGAGTCTATTGTGGCCATTCCTATCAGCAGGGACAGACACCTCCAGGCCACCTGGGAGGGTTCTGGTGCTTCCCTGGCAGGGGAGTTAACACAGCTGAGTTTGCTGGAGTAAGGACAGATTAATTCCCCACCACACAGTTTTTGCCTCTTTCCTTACCTCATTCAACACCAGCTGGAGCCTGAGGAGAGCTGTGCTCACCCTCTGCACCTCTGCAGCTTCCCTCTGAAATATTTGAACCATCAGCATTCCAGTCTCTCTTCCTGTATCACTTGTGGATCCATTCTCCTCCCTAGACCAGGGATGATTGGACAATAATACCCCCTTCATCTTATCTCAGGTTCCTGCCACAATCCAAATTCCAGGTATGAGGCATATTTGGGGAGGGGTGGCCTTGAGTGCTCCCAGATATTCAGCTGTGTCTTTGCAGTTTGCTATGGTGGGCAAAAAGTCCTTCAATGATTTTAGAAGGTTTAAGCCATTAACAATTTCAGTCTCTTACACACAGCTTACTTCAATTCACAAGTCTTTGCAAATCTATAGGCACTATATAAGGCACTAAGTAAAAGCCACAGACTGACACTCAGTTGGAGATCCGTGCAGTCTCACCATTTGTCATCCAGCCCCCTCCAACTGTCTTCCCAGCTGAAGACTGGAACAGAAATGTTACTTTATGAAGCCCTAGAACAGAAATGATACTTTATGAAGCTGACCTAGATATAGATCAGTAAGCTGGTGAAATCTGCAACAGAGTAAGAAAAATGAATGAAGTCAGTGAGCAGCTCCATCCAAACCCCAGTCTAAAGAGCCTCAAGGAACCACCTTAAATTGGCAAATTGAATGAGATTTATGGCCTTCAGCTCTGTACCTGGAGCACTGAGGGCTGTGGAGGTTAATCAGCCCACTCCAATCACTGCAAGTACCTCTTGTACTTCCTCTGTGTGGTCTGGAAAAAAAAAGGAACAGGGGAAGGGGGATGGGAGTGATTGGCACCTTATCAAAGGGAGAGAATACCAAGCAGGGGAAGGATCAAAGGAAAATGTACATCATCATTTATGCTGGTTCTTCATTCCTGATAGCAGAGAAGTATCTAGTGGGACTAAAATCCCTCTGGGACAGGGACTGTGGCCTAGATCTGCAAATACACAGATATATTGAATTCCCACTGACATTTCTTGGACCATTAGAGCCTAAATATCTTTGTTACAAATCCAAGCACCTAAAAAGTTTCCTATATTTAATCTCATAACTATGCCCTATATATAACTTATGCATATACATGAGTGTGCACCTTTGCCATTTCACCTCTGGTAATGTCAAGATGCACCTCAGCCTGGAAACCCCAAGGAAACGTTCCCTGGCAAGGTTCTCAGTTTTCCATGTTGTTAAACTGTTACCATAGTGCTGGCAAACACCATCTCTGATAATGGCCAGACATGGCACAGGCTGGAGCTGACACCATTGTCAACACACAGGCTGGATTTGGGCAGGCTACACCGTCTGAAGTTTGCCTGGAAGACATGGGCCACCCCTCAGCAGCTGGGCTCAGCATCAGGGAGCAAGTACAGGCAGGTGCCTTTATCCTCATCCAGGCATGGGCATTAAGCAACTGCCCAGGGCCACAAAAACCTGTGGCAGGGGAGGAAATGTTATGTCTGGGGCCCTTGCTGCAGACATTTCTTCCCATCATGGAGCCAGAGCCAGACCTGTGTGGTACCCCAGTATCTCCTCAGCTCACCCAGAGCTTCAGTAGGATTGTTTTATACTAAAGCTTTGTTGCTATTCCAAAGTAGAAGCTGAATAAGCCCTAATCAAGCACAAATGAAAAAGCAAATACTTCACTGCCTTATTTATAACCTCATTATTAGGAAGAGTCAAAACACTTTGTAAATGCACTTTCTCTTCTGCAGATGGAACACAACACATGAGGGACCCCCTCACCCTGAGCAGGGGCTCAGTTTGGGTTCAGGGTGCCTTTGGGCAGCTGAAATGCAATGTAAAGTGGCAACACTTTACAGTTGATGGGAACCGTCTCTTCACAACCCTCTGTGGCTCCCATGGTGACGACCTCTCTGATCTTTGTCTCACCACTTCTCTCCAACTTTCATCCTCTGTTTTCTTATTTTCCCTCAGTGGGATTTCACTCCCCCATGTCCTTCTACCACATGCTGGCCTGGAGGAACAAGAGCCCAGAACTAACACTGGGGCTCTGCTCTTGCCCATCTTTTCTCTCTGGTCCACTGTAGTTGTGCTAGAATACAAAGACTTCACCTTGTATATCTCCCTGCCAAGCTGATACTCCCACTCTGATTGACAATTTGTAAACCATGTTAAATGTCCCTTGCTCCTAAAAGCTCACAGCAATTGACTGTCAGCTCAATATTTATATACCTGTGATCTTATAGAAAATGGCAGAATTAGCAACAATTTGTGTCTCTTGCCTTGACTGCAGTGCTCCCACCCATGGGAAATAATGACTTCTCTCCCATTCAAGTATCATTCAGCCACTGTTTGTCTTTGGCAATGCAGGCAGATAAAGGTGCACACTATCATGGTATTCCCAGGCCACTGAGACTCCCACTGTCCTTTCTGGAGGAGCAGGATTGTGTCTGCAGCTCTTACCTAACACACACCAGCAGCAGACTCCTTGGGAAATACTTCCTCCCTGCTGCCAGACTCCATCACTATATATAACTCCACTGATATCTGTGAAGTGTAGAGGAGGCAAAGTGAAAATCTATCAACAGGAGTATTTTAACTCCATGCAAAAATATCTTTCAAAAAGTAATTTTTGAGACTGGGGGTGGTAGCAGTCTGTTTATATAACATGTTATTTTTTGATTAGCAGCTGATTACTAATAATCAAACCTGACTGTAGAAGTAATAATTTTATGGGTGAACTACTTTCAAGCATGGTAAAAAAAATGGGTTCAGGTTTTGTATTTAAGACTACCCCATATGTTTTACCAAAGGAAAAGTGGGGAGAATCAACAATGCTCAGTGTTCAGCTGCAAAGTGAAGAAAATGGGGCCAGTAGACAGGCACAAACTGGTACAGTCTTGGTCATTTTGCAGGTACACACACACGCAGAGATCAGCATCTTGGGGACAGTGTGCCCACAGCCACCTTAGGAAAGAAGGCAGGATGGAGATTCATGGATACAGCTACATTCCTATCAGTACCACTGCTTGTAATAATGGCAAAAGGCTGGCAAACTTCTTGGCAAAATCTTCCCATTCATCCTGCAGCACAAACTGAGCTGCTGAGCAAACTCTGCTGCACACTCTGTGAATGGCTTTGTATCAGGAAATCTATTTGTTCATTCAGGACAAATGGCTGGTTTGGGGCTTTTCTTTAACTGAGTGTAGGAGTTAAAACAAGCCTGCTGCAATAAATAACACCTGATGTGGCAATAAAGCTGGCCTCATTTTCATTTCCTGATAAAACTCTGTCCATTTGCTCTACCTCCACTGCAAAGAACTTGCAGGATCTGTCTCTCTATGGCTAATTTTAATTTCCAGTAATGTGATTGCCTTATAAAATATGAGATGCTGCTGAAAAATATGTGTATAGGATTTCATGTGTGTGTCAGTCTGGGGGAAAATGCACTGCAGTTTCCTATCATATTTATGAGGTGATGTGTGTTTACCCACCTCTACACAGCATTCTCCATATTTTATGGGCTGAGCTCTTACAACTCCCATCAAATTGGTGAGAGTTATTGGTGTCCTTCACACCTCAAATAAGTAATCATATTAAAGGAAACTCATTCCAGTATACAGAAACTTCATGGCAGAACAGGACACCCATCATCTCCTCTTCCAGGGACATTTACAGTAGAAACCCATAGCACAGAGAAGGTTTACATGCAGGGAGTTAGACTCTGTGCTCAGCTGTAGGCAGCAGCCTGTGGTACAGCTCAGACCACAAAAATTCCTTTTCTGAGTGTAATGCTTTTGCTTAAAAGGATGTTTTCTAGGTCAGGTACCAAGTAGGCAGCATCTTGGAACCTCCCCTGAAATTTTTGCCCTGATTTCTCTGAAGTCATGGCTGTTGCCTGAAGTCCCTCTTCTGTACAAAGAAAACAAGTAGATCTGCACTAAAAAGCAGACCCAAATCTGACCCATCGTCTTTGCTGAATCTGAAAAGTTCCTCAGACTTCCAAGATACTTGTCTAAGAGAAATAAATGGACAAAAACTCACTATAACTTATTTTGCAAGCATATAAAAATATTGCCAAAACATTTCCAAAGAGGCACCCTGCAAAATTCATGCTTTCTTACTGCCTTTTCCTATGTGATTCCCTGAGAGAAGCAAGAGACAGAAGCAATAAGGAAAACCTTGAATATCATCCTCTGTAACCTTGTTGCCTCTGATTTCAGGTTGTAACTCAAGTCTGATCTGTAGCAGGGCCTGATGACTGAGCTCCTCATACAGCCCCTTCTCCATGAAACCTGGATGAAACAGCCTTGAAATGAGAAGGTCACAGGTGGCATTCACATTCTCTGAAAAAATCCCTTCCCCCAGGATTTTTCTCCTGGGAAGCTGAGAAGCCTCAGAGACAAGGAAAACAATTCTTATATCATTTGCTTCTGCTGTGTTTTGCTCATGTGGAATGTGTTTGGAGACAATTTGCCCAAAGGTGATTGTTTCATTGGATTCTGGTGTGAGTTGTTTCAACTCATTGGCCAACTGGAGCCAAGCTGTGTTGGGACTCTGGAAAGAGTCACGGGTTTTCATTATCTTTTAGCATTCAGTGAGTATCTTCTCTGTATTCTATAGCATAGCATAGCACAGTATAGTATAGTATGGTCTAGTATAGTATTCTTTAATATAAAATAGTATAATAAAGTAATAAATCAGCCTTCTGAGAACATGAGTCAGATGCATCATTCCTGCCTTTGTCGGGGCATCCCTGCAAATACAGTAGTCCCAATTCTCAGTCCATGTGTTGTACAAATTCCAGAGCCAGCCTAAGCACCAGTCTGCACCAGTCAGGGTCTGCCCTGCCTGTGTGGCACCAGCTCTGGGACAGTGTCCTGGCACTGCTAGTGGCTCACACGTGGCACTCTGCAGCAGAGGAGCCACCACCTTCCTTGTGCTTATCCCACATTGACACCAGGGGTGATCCTAGAAACACCAGCTGACTCACAGAGAGCTTTTCTGACTAAACTGCCCACTTAGCCAGCCAAGAGTTCTAAATTTGGTTTGGGCTGATGGTAAGTTGAATTGAGCCAGGAGCATGAGCTGGCAGCCAAAAGGGCCAACTGTGTCCTTACCACGAGCTGCCTTGGGCTGTGCCTACAGTCAGAGTCATGCTGTCAGGGAGAAAATCCTGTGTACAGCCATACTGCAAATTTTGCACTAAAACATGCTGATTTTGGCAGCATTCTAATGTGAAAATCTTCAGCCCTCATCAGGTTTACATGTGTAGGTTTAGACAGTTGCCAAGCTTGTTGTGTAACTGTTTAGCTTTTCAGTATGTGAAATCCTCAGTCCCTGGTAGTACCAATTTATGCCATGCAGGTACAGACTGTGCTACGCCACTCGTGCTCACTGTCCTGACTGGCTGTGGCAGGCCAAGGCTCCCTGCTGCCTGGGCTGGGCTGGCAGCTGCATTCCAGGCACTGCTGCTGCTGGAGCAGACCCCCTGAGCCTCTCATGGAGCCCCCTCTGGGCTTTGACTTGCCCGTGCCAAACTGGGACTGAAGCACAGGAATATATCTAATCCATATGATGTTGGTGGTGTTCAACCCACGGGAGGAACAGAGGAGGAGGTGAGGTGCCGTTGCTAAAATTTGCAGACAAGATGCATAGAAGGAGGAAGCAGAGATGTTTCAACATTTCTAGGGAAACTAGGGGAAGCACCATGGGCTGAAATACTGCTGAAGCTCCCAAAGGAAAACACAGTAGCCCCAGATAATGTGCACTAGAAAAAGCTATCCCAAAACAGTAAGATGAGCATTTAATTTAGGGTCTAGATACCACCCTGTAATTCAGAACAAGCTTGTGGATAAGGAAGGCTTGGGCATTTTTCCAACAAGATTGCAGACCTATACACTATATTTATATTCTCAGATATTCCTGAGACACTTGAGTGTTGTGCAGTATTGTGCTGGTTTTGGCTGAGAGAGTTAATTTTCTCCATGGTAGCTGCATGGGGCTGTGTTTTGGATTTGTGCTGGAAGCATGTGGTAATCCTGGGATGTTTCATTATCCTGAGCAGGGCTGACACAGTCAAGGCCTTTTCTGCTCCTCACCCCAGCAGGGAGGAGGCTGGGGGTGCACAGCCAGGACTGCTGACCCCAGCTGACCCAAGGGACACAACACACCACATGGCATCGTGCTCAGCTCATAAAGCTGGGAAGGAGAAAGAGGGGGACATATTTGGAGAGATGGCATTGGTTTTCTCAAGTCACAGCTATGTGTGTGATGGAGCCCTGCTTTGCAGGGGATGGCTGAATATCTGACTGCCCATGGGATGTGGTGAATGAATTCCTTTGTTTGTTTTGCTGGAGCATGTGGATTTTGCTTTATCTGTTAAACTGTCCTTACCTGTACCCACAAGTTTTCTCATTTTTACTCTTCTTGTTCCCTCCCCCACCTCACTGGGGGAGTGAGTAGCAGCTGTGTGGGGCTGAGTTTCTGGCTGGGGTTAAACCACAATGAGTGTGTTCATCAACCAACATCCATGACAGAGGTGTACACATCAGGAAAGTGGTCACAGCACCAAGCCTGTCTGAGTTCATGAAGCACTTAGACAATGCTTTCAGGCACATGGTGTGATTTTTGGGGTGTCCTGCACAGGGCCTGGAGTTGGACTCAGTGATCCTAATGGGTCCCTTCCTATCAAAGTTGCTGGGTGCCCCTGTCACAGGAATGGTTGGCATCTAACTCCAAGGCTTCAGAATGCTGAACACTTGCTTTTTAAAAACTATATTATATTACATTATACTACATTAAAGAGCTACTATACCACAAAGAATACTAAAGAATACTCGTGACTGTCTCCCAACAGCCAGGACCAGCTTTTTCTAATTGGCCAAGGAAACAAAATAATCCTCAGCAGAATCCAATTGACAAATCACTTCAAGTAAACAATCTTCCTAACACATTCCACATGTGCAAAACAACAGGTGCAGAGAATAGAGATAAGAATTGTTTTTGCCTTCTCTCTGTGCTTCTCCAGGAAAAAGCCCTGAGAGAGAGAATTATGTCTCTCTGTTCAGAGAATGTGAATGCCACACCTTCCAACTCAGCATATTCTATGGTTCTGTGATTATGAATGATTAGATACATTCAAGGCTGGGTCACATAAAAGTCTTCAAGTGTTCCCAGGCATCAACAGTGCCACAGGAGACTTTTTTGGTGCAGGTTCCTCCAGAGATCAGACTCTCAGCCAGCATTAAATAAATGTTTTGACTGTGACAAACCTTTGTGCTGTGAAAATATGCAGCAAATTACAAGATCAGGCAACTAGAAAGCAAGCAAGAGAATGTCTTACTTTGCAAAGTGATCTGGACTACTTGGTAAAATGGCCAGAATTTAAAAGAATGCATTTGAATATGGGAAGCTTCGTTTAAAAACCAGTCTCTTTACACTGGATAAAGAAAGCACATTTCTGAGCAGGGCATAGTGAGATCAGTGGTTCCTTGACACCAAAGCGTTAAAATGTGCTGACACCTGTTGGGTCCAGAGAACAAAAGTTACAGCTGTTAGAAATACTCCTCAGCATGCTGTAAACTTTGGTCTGCAGAGGCAGCTGCTGCACTGCACAGCCCCCTTGGCACTGCCAGGACAGGCAGGAGCAGAGCACAGTGCCCACCTCAGCTCTCACCAGCAGAACTGCCCAAACACTGCCAGGACAGATGTGCCTTGGACAGACACCACACCAAAAGATTGCTGGGGAGTTTTTTACAGACATGATTGAGTAAGGTAGAGAATTGAAAGAATAAGAGATGTCAGAAGAGTAAAAGTGAACACGCCAGTCAGAAAAGATATTCTGAGTATTCAGAGAGTGGTATCAATATTTTGATTTGCAAAGGTCTCAAAGGAATCACATTAAACTGACAAAAAATTTCTTAAACCAGCAACATTTTTAAGCTGATCATGATTTATCTATTTATTCTTTCTCTTCCTAATGAAAGAGAAGACTCCCAAGACTGATAATGTAGCCTGCATCAGCAAATGACATCATCAATAACATGTAATCATCATTAATATTTATCTTGTAGGTAAATGACTGGGAAAAAAGTAAAGTATTCCAGGCAGTATTTTTAAATAAGTGTTTCAAGGAAGCATATGCCCTTTCTGAATGAGTTATTGGCAGTGAACATCACAACTTTCTGTCTTTCCTAACTACTGAATCCCCCATCCATGAATCCATGGTGTGAATAGATCAGAGCTGTGAGAGATCACTCTTCCCTGAAACTTGTGTTTTCCTTGCTGACTTGAAAGAAATCCCATACAACTGCACAGTAGCAAAGATACAAGATATGCAGGTTTTTTCCTAATAACCTGACTTTGGATCTTCTCTATCACTTGCCTACAACCCAAATCAAAACACACTGCAGTCAGGGAGAGGTTTCCAGTGATGTGTTGAGTGAATGCATAGGAAAAAAAATCTAGCTTTTGGGATCCTATGGAGCTGTTTATAGGGAGCAGAAAGTAGAGGATGGAGCTCTACATGAGTGAAGTGTAGGCAGCAGAACAGGGGGACAGTTTATGTATGAGTATAATATTTATAGAACTAAGGTGCAAACAAGATCTTTTCATTTGGCTTTCAAGTGGTTTCTATGCCCTAAGAAGAGGCTGAATCACAATAAGCAAATTCAGCTTTGCCAGCAAGAACCTAAGTGGGTGTGTGCATTTCTGTGGTGCTGATTAATGGCTGGGTGAATGCCACAGGACATCCAACACCTCTGGAATATTTTGTTGCTTAAAGTTTTCTGCTGATGGCAGCTTTTCCCTTGCTCTCTGCCAGGTTCAGGGTGAGCTGTTCCCCACCCCAAGGCCTCTGGCACCACAGTCTACAAGGAGATGACATCTGCCAGCTCACACCTCCTCTCCAATAGACAATGCCAGCCACCTTACCTTGAGCCACAGAGAAGCATTTAAAAAACATTAATTCAGGCCAGAGGCATCTGACTACAGCAGTATTCTCAGGATAACCATGAAAATAAAGTCAGTGAGGCTCTCAAAAGTGCTCTACACAGGCTTTGTACTCCTATTGAGTTCAAAGAAATCAGAGTTAGCTCAATAGAGGCCAAATATCAGCTCCAGAGAGGCTCATTTCAACTTGGTAAAATTCAATTATTTTTCCAATCTCTACCTGACAGATTTTGCTCATCCTCTTCCAGATTTAGGAGGCATTGCTTGTAAAAGGTTCCGTAAATCTGAGTCTCAGAGTTAAGGAACAGGCAACCACCATAGAACACAGCAAAGAGAATAGATAACCATGATATGACTAATCTGAGAACACAAATCAAAAGAACAAACACAAATCAAAAGAAACATCCAATTGTAAAATCACTGTTGCCTCAGAGATGCTGATAAACAGACTGGCTGCCTCTGTCCTTTCACACTCAGATATTTGCTGCCTTTCAAACATTCAAGTCTATTTTTTCTCTTAACAACGTTGATTGATTTGATGTTTCAGATAGTCGGTTTGCAAAAAGCATTTAGTTCATATCCCTTCCTCACATGCACCTACTCTGGTAAAAGAATAAACAGTATAATTGTTTTTCTTCTCATCTTTCTTCAACAACATCTTGGCTTCTGCACAAAGCTGACAAAACATTTTTCTGTTCTACTGTTTGCTGTGGAGACTGTTGTTTTACTATTTGCTGCTTTTACTTATTTCCAGTCAATCCTGGAGCACCTTCATTTATGGAGACTTTTGGCATAAAACTGAGATTTAATTTGTGATATTTGTTGTTTAGGGCTAAACTCTTCATGGTGCTCTTGAAATACTGACTCACATTTAGGAGCTGAAGTCAATCCAGGAAGGCTGAAATCCTGATTTCTATGGGGAAGGCAGAGGCAGATTTCAGTAAATGCCTCTACAACCTAAGTTTCTCAAGCAGGCTGTTCCTTAAGGACAGCCCCCATGTGCTTATGCTCATTTTGTCTCTAATATGAACCCAAAAGAGAAGTTACACATTATTGAAAAATTCTTGAACTCCAGATAGAGACTTATTTCAAATAAGAGGCTGTAGGCCTGCAGCATTGCTCACATGTGCCATGGACCCCATCCAGCAGCAGCCTCTGAGGATCCCATGGGACTAGAGAAGCTGAAGAGTTTCACCCACTGACCTCTGCCTGTAGCTTCCTCACTGTATCAAGTTCTGTGGAAAAGCCTTGGGTCCTGACTCACAGATTCCTGATGAGCTATGGATTTTTAAAAATATCCACAAAGCAAAAATAAAGCAGATGAATCAGAGTTAACTGTTACCCTCACAATTCATCACTTCACTCTGGCACTGCAATCAGCACTTATTTACTGTAATTAGTTTTTTGAAGCGCTTTATTCATGAGTAACCACAGGGAAAGAGAAAAAACCAACCATCCACCACTACTTTTGGATGCAATCATATGGGGAAATATGCCCATATAAAAATACCCCATATAAAAAAAAAAAAAAAAAAAAAGGGAAAAAAGAGGAAGAAAAAGGACTTCCCCTGCCATGGGAGCATGGGAGCAAGCCAGGGGAAGCAAGTTAAGAGGCAGGATCCATGTGAGATGCTGGGCTGGGGTGCAGGGGGCAGCAGCTGAGTGCTTCAGTGGCACTGCCTTGTGTGACTTAAGCAAAGCAATTTTATCCCTCTTCACATCTCATTTGTAGCCTGGAAATATCAGCAGCTTTCCATTCCTCCTTCTCCTATCCCACTTACTCACACTTGGAGATCAGCAGCTGCACCTCCACGTTGGTGTTTCCATCCTGCCCCAGCACCGCTCATGGAGCTGCAGCGGCACCAAATCCCCACTGCCAGCCAGGGAGGAAACTTCACTGCCAAGAGCTGCCAGCCCACCTCCCACCCCATTCCTGCCCCTGCTTGCCCCTGTGGGCATAAAACAGTGCCCTCAGCCTCAAGTATGAGTCCATGGGCAAGGGTGAGGTTTCTTCTTCTGCAGACTCGGCAGGGTACTGGAAGCTTAATCCTGTAAATCGACCGTAATTTTATTCACTTAAGACTTTAACAGAGTATCTCAATAGTGAGAAGTAAAACCTACTTATGCTGTAATTAAAAATGCCAGAATTAACCTCACATTTTACTGACACCTAAATTAGCATTCATGGGGCATAAACCACTGTGAATAAGCTAATGAAATTATTCATTTGTTGATTTGCCTATGCACATTGATACTTCTATGCCAAGAACCCAATGATTAGTTAACAGCCTCATTTATTTTAAGGAAGCTGTTGTCTTTCATAAAGCATAGGCCAGCTACCATGCATCCCTTCATAAATTTCTGCTTAACCTCTTAAGCATGTTGGGCTTTTTTGTAAGACAAACAGCAGCACCTATATGAAGACAACTGCTACTCATCTGCTTACCCTGCAAAGGTTTCTTGGCCCCTGCCCCTTCCTGATGCAGCTCATTACTTCCAGCCTGCACTGACATTTCTCACAGTCATTTGATGCTTTGTCACTGCTCTGCAAAGGAGGAGATGAAGCCATAGCTCTCATCACCTCTTAACCAAGCCCATACAAGTAATCATAAACCAGATCATTTGCTCTCAGCATGATTTTGAACAAAGCTGTCAGAAGTTGCTGTTATTCTCCATTAGACAGAATTTCAATTCTACATCAGACACACACACACAAGAGCTGTCCCTCCGCTACTGGATTTGGCACAGAGGCCACCAGAAACCAGTGACTGGCAGCTTTCCCACCCACAAGCACTGTTGGTGCTCATCCAGCCTCTCTGGATATTTCTGACCCATGTGAGACAAGTGGATTTGTGCCATTACCTCTTTTTAGACATGGGCACTTGAGGCACAGAGCTGAAATGGCTGCTGAAGGTCACCCACAAAGCCTGATGAAGGAATGGAGGACATGTTTTCCCCTTCCCTACATTAGACCAAATCCTTCTGTTCTGGGGGAAAGTGAGCATCCTTGCCCAGCCTGCTCCTAGAGCTGCAGGAGGTTTCAGTGGGATAAGCCTTAGGAAAACTTTCCCTGCTTTTAAAGCAGGTATCTCCAGTTTTCTTGGTGGAACTCAGTGCTGGGGTCACTAGGACATACTGTTTGTGTTCAAAGGAGGTAACTGCACAGTCTCAGTGTGCACAGAGAAGAAACGCCTCTTCATCAGCCTTGCACAGGCAAGTCCACTTCTTTCCCTATCACAGCCAACCTGCAACAGGACAATACTGATGAATATGGCAGGCTCCATCTCTGCAACAACTGAATGACAATGTCACCATCTGCTAAAGTGTCACAGTTACTGGTTTTATTTTGCATTGCAGTAGTTTTCAAAGCACGACCCATGTGCCCTTGAAGTCTGTTAGCAGTCTGGAGCTGGCAGGTTTTCCACAGTAAACATGCTTATAAACTCAACAATAGAAGTTGGATGCTATGGATACCTGGCAATCCATCAAATGAGTTAGCCCCAAAATGGTTTGGGATTGTCTGGATCTTCATTAACAAAAGGAAAAATATCTGCATCCTAGCTTGTGTTCTAGGTTTGGTTCGGTCATCATTTGCAAATTAGAGGAAAGACAGTGGGTATCAAAAGGAGCTGAGTACATTACAAGGAATGGAAAATATAAAGAGAGGAAAGAAAGGAGTCAAAATGGGGGAAAATCATGAGAGATGAAGCTTTGACATCAGGTGAAGTGTTGGGTAAATCCTATAAATCCTGTTTAGGGGAATGAGGATATTTCTAGGCCTGGCTGTGCTCAGAAGCATCTCTTGTCTGGTTGAGCTCAGGAAATCACTCTACACTTCAGGTCTCCAGTGAGCTCCTGACCTTCCCCTGGCCCTTTCCTAGCAGTGCCCTGGTGCTGCAGAGAACTTACAGTGGCTGCTGTGAGACCCAGTGAGGAAGGGCTCAGCAAGGAGAATCACAACTCCCCGGGGCTGGTTAAAGCCCCTCCTGCTGTTTTCCACTTCCCTAAGTAGCAGCAACACATGTTCAGTGACACTGGTGCACCAAGTGGAGTTTTGTAGTTATGACTCTGCAGTCTCACTATCTCACAAACACAAAATTTATGAAAAGCATTGCTGATCTTTATCCTGACCACCTCTCCTTCATGCTGTGCTAGTCCTGGTGTGGGATGCATCACTAGGACATGTTTGGAATGAAAATCAGCAACCTGCACAGTGTTTTGGCTGCTTGGAATGGGATTTAGAAACATTTGTTTCTTCTTCTGCCACCTCCCAGCTAATCAGTGCATGAGGCCTTCAGAGGGAAAAATGCTTCTGATTTCATTAATGATGTGTTAACCTGGTGGTGTGAAGCAACCAAAGGAACATGGAATTTCAAGAGTGCAAAACTGAAGTGTGGAAAGTGATAGAAGCAGGTAAGATTTGTGCTGCTTGGCTTTCTATCAAATGAGGTAGAAATTACTCCTGCACAGGAACAACAGCAGTGTATTTACTCTTGACTCACCTTGTGCTGCCCAAGTAGAGCTACTTTGGCACATTCTGGTATGGGCAATCAAATGTTGAAGCAGAACGTCTCTTGCTAGCACCCTTCAGCAGCAACTCTGCCCTAAGAAAGTTTAGTGCCAATTCTTCAGATAGGTTTTACCAGTATAACATGCAATCGGATCCCAAGAACAAATTTATGGCTCTAACATAGCCACATCCAAGCCCATGTCACTTTCAGAATCAGAGACCAGGTCAGGAAGGAACCTTGAAAGGTCACCTGAGGCAACCTTATGGGGAAGGGGGAGCCTGGCTTAAATTACCTGGCACCATATCCTCTCACACCTTGAAAACCTCCATCAATGGGGGCCTCACCACATCCCTGAGGAGGTTGTTCCAGTGATTGATTGTTCTCACTGTAAAAAAATTCTTTCTTATACTAGGATGGAATGATGCCCTATGATACTTGGTGACTGCCCCATCAGAAGCCCATTCCATTTTTCTGTCCCTCTACCCACAGAAAAACACTCACCTATATTTGCAGGCACCTCAGTTCCTTCCTAAACCTCTTCCTGCTGTGATGCTTCACCACCTGCAATGTGATGTTAATGCTCTGCACAAGGAGAGAGTGGAAGAGCTCCCCTAGGAAGGACAGCACCTGAGGCACCAGGTGCTTGTTCAGATCTGTGTTGTGCTTGGGCCCCCTCACTGTGTCACATCCCCTCTGTGCAGATGACAACCCTTGCCTTCTGCTATTGCTATTTCAAGCAGAGCAGACATCTCTCTGCTGCCCCAGCACTGACAAGGCCACAAACCCATTTAGGTTACAGATGTGAGTTGTCACCATCCCATTAATAAGGCTAATTGATGATTTTTCATCAAGTGAGCAATCAGGTGAGCCATACATTAATTAGTCTCCTTCAGCTGCCCTAGTTGTACTGGTGGCTGGTTCCTGGTGCTGAACTGACAAGTTCTGGCAGACCATCTTATGAAAAGGCAAAGGCTCTATCCTCCATGCAGGGTAAGCATTTCCAGTTTACCCAGAGAGATACAGATCTTACATCCTTGTTCAGCAAATCAGACCCTAAAGCAGATCATTAGGGAGTTAAGTATTAGTTTTAGTATTTGTAGAGCCTCCTAGAAGGACCCATCGATACATTTTTCCCAACCTGAGCAGCTGGATTTATGCTACTCAGCCAAAACACTTCACAGTAAAAATATACAAGAGAAAGTACTGGTATGGAGTTTTAAAGACCACCTATTTTCCAGTGAAAATCTGACAGAAATAAAATGGAGATTTTTTTTTTTTTAAGGGGGCCCATATGATTGAAGTTAAAGAAATATGTATACCAGATACACACCTGAAAGGATAAAATCTAGACTTCTTAAATTTAACAGAGTTCAAATGATAACTGAATCTATTTGAAGAGGGCATCACTAAAATGCTTTTCTATGTGATTCTAAACATTCAGCTGTTCCAAAAGACAAGCACGAGCCCATCCTAACACAGGGATTTGTGTGGCTGTAATAGCTCATCTCTAGAGAGGTCTCTCTTCCTCCACTAAATAGTGGGCTAGACACCATGACACTAATTCTACCGTCAATTTTTAAAAATCTGACAACAGAAAGCAAACATTTTTAGTAACAGCAAAATGAGCTTGAGAACTATCTTCCTTGAAGAAGCACAAAGCATTGATCAAAGGTGTTACTGACTCATTTATTGCTTTGTCTGCCTCTGCCAGTCTTGCAGCTTTGACAAATTTAATAGGTCAGTGTGGCTTCCAGTGTAAAATAGCAGCAATTACAATTGTTCTCAAGTTTTAAATTATTGGCAGTATTATTCTGCTGTCATTTGTACTGATGAAACGATGATTCACGCCCAAAAGACATTCTGATTCTCTACTGTTCATCTCAACCAATCAGATGACTTTTATTTAACAGGCTAGGGAATTAAAAAGTGAAATTTAAAAAATAGTTTATAACAGACATGGTTCAAGCATTAAATCAGTTGATTAGACCACCAACAAGAAGGATGGCTTCTACTTAAAAAAGTTATGCAGACTGAGCTACCAAAGGCAAAAGGCTAAACCAAAGCAAATGCGACCTTTCAGGATGAGAGGCTTACTTGCTTCAACAAGTAAAATGCTGGACATCCAGACTCAGACCTAGAAATCAAAGCTGAAGATAAGATGTTCAAGAGCACTTTCTTTTTTTTCAAATAACTGCTACCTGCCTAATAAAAATGTGTCATGACAATATGCTATGTTCAGATAGATGACGAACTTGACATTTTGAGAAGCTGTCCTGGGAGGCCATCCAGCAAACTTTGCCTTTGAAACATTGAGGTGATTAAATTTAATGTTTGCTCATAATTTTAATGGCATAATAAGTCATAATAGAAAAAAATATTATTTAATCTGAAAGGGTTGGAAAGAGAGATAAATCAGACTGCTTAATAGGAATTCTTATCTGTATGGGTAACCACAGAAAAGCCAGATCACAATGGATTAGTATATCCATGCTTAATTTGGAAATTTCCTTTGTGAGATGTGTTTAACCCATATTTAACCTACAGGCATAAAAATAGCTTTTGCTTTGCTATTTAACAACCAGTTTAGAACCCACATGACAAAGCTAGCCAGGGAAACTTATAATGAAATAAAGAAAATTATTTTGGCCATTTGGAATAGTTTTAGGGTATAATGCACTTAGCTCAGAGTTGAAGATTTGAATCAATGAATATAAGGGCATTTAAGGCCACCTTCACCAGACAGAAAATGAAATTATGAAATTACAGGCCCTTTTGAGAAGATCTTCCCAAAATGACCAGGGTCCACTGGGAAAGAGGACTCTGAAAAGATGAGGAATGAGATCTTTAAGTGAATGTCTAAGAGCTGTCAGGGGCATTTAAAGCAACATGCTGAGGAGCCTTCAAAGACAGCTGTTGACAGAGCCATTGGAGATTCAGTTAAAAAGCACAGTCTTAGCACTGCTCATTCAGACCATGCCAGAGATAAGTGCAGCACCTTATCAGCAGGAGAAAGGCCAATTTCCTGTGCTGGCCTCAGCCTAGCTGACAGTGACCCAGAACTCCCTGGGGGCTTCTGCAGGTACAGGATCCTCCTGCATGATGGCTTCACCTAGCAGGAAGAGGACACTGCAGGTTGGCAAAGGTCTTTAATGAAATCAATTTATTCAGAATTTATTCAGACTTTTGCTGTGGTTTTTTTCAGCAAGCTGGACAGCACCCATTAATAGCAGAGGGACTTCACTCTGGGAAGCAGAACTAGCAGAGCCAGAAGTCTGTAGTGCTGTCACCATATCACACTGAAAGGAAAAGCAAAAAAGCATCATAAGGGCACTTTTATTTCCCTGTTCAGTGAAATTATTAAGCTACAATGTTTTGTTTTGTTCTACAAATGATTTTCTCAGGCAGCAGTGATTTTCCCAAATAAACCATTTACATCTGACCATCCCACAGATCTCTTCCCACCAGCTCCGGTTCCAAGTTTGACGGCTTGCACTCTAAAGCCTCTAAATATTGGGAAAGGCAATACCTCCTACACCAACCACCAGTTCAAGCAGCCAGAAACCTGACCCAAAGTTGTGTATTTATGCAGTTAGAGAATATGCCATGGCTTCTGAGAAAACAGATACACATTTTAACCTGTTTTCATTATTTATGTTGTCTTTTAGTCAATGCTGTGTGCATAACTGGCCAGTTACCCTTCCCCCCTTGCAAGAAAATCCCTGCACTGAGAAAAACAAGAAAACATTTTTACAATGGATTTTAGGAAATTTATAAAAAGTCAGAAGCTCACCTGGCAAAAGGCCAGTAAATGCTTCACATTAATTGCACAATATTTATTCCAGATGAAAATGTGACCCACTCTCTAAGGAAAACCTTAAAAATTCAGTAACCATGAAAAGGACACATAAAATCTTTTTTCCCCCAAAGGCATAGAGTTTCTCTTTAAAATTCTACAAATTTCTTTTGCAGGGTAAATAATGTTCAGCCTTTAACAAACACCAGACAAATCTTACAATCTCTGGAAATGAGAATTTCTTACTGCTCTGCAGCAGCCCCTGCACCTGCTGGCAGCAGCCACTGGGCTCATCCTGTCCAGGCTGCAGAAGAGGGAGCTCCCTGCGTGTGAGCAGGAAAATTGTCTTGGTCTCTCAGACTGCTCAGGAGAGGATTCAGACATTTTTTCCTGTACAAATACACTGAACAGCCAGAGCAGTGTGATCCTGCTGCCCTCTCAGCTACCAGCACCTGCCACAGCACTTTGGGACATCCTCCCCAAGCTGCTGGAAACAAGCAAATAAGCTGCAATACTTAATCATGAAGCCATTGAACAGGAAAAGCCATTGATGTCTCATATGCATATTTTTATGCATCAAATATTTGTTTTACCCTATCAAGCCTGTAGAGAAAGAACTGCAACAGCTAGAGGACCCTGGCTTTGCAAGCTGTGGTATAATTAAAGAAAAAACACTTTAAGTTCGTGTGGTGTTGTTGGTTTTCAACACTTGTTCAACAAGCCCTGAATAATTCAGTGGTATCTTTGTTTCTTATGAATAATGTACTCAGTCCTGAATCTGAGCCAGTAAAAACTTACATTGCACCACTGAATTTTCTGCTAGGCACAACACCAGCAGTGATCCTTACAGATAAATGTCTAATGGTTTAAGATACAAATTTGTTTTGCCTGTACTCCAGTATAGCCATACCCTTATGAATAACACCTCCTTACCATTACTTAAATGCCCCCATGACACATTTGACTGGAGTTTTCCATATCCTGAGGTGGTTTTTAGCCTGATTGCCTGAGAGTACTCAAGAGTCACAGAATTTGCTGCTCTGTCCTCTTCCTGCTAATTCCTGGGCACCTTAACTTACTCTTTTGACCATTGCTGAGCAACCAAGACAATGTATTCACCACAGAAGCTATCACAGGTAAGCCACTCCTGAAAGGCAATGGCCAGCTCAGAGCCAAACATTTTGTACTTGATGTTAGGACTGGTTTTCACCATGTATAGTTCTGTACAATTACAAATAATGGAATCTCATGGTTTTCTGCACAGTCACTATGTCTCCAAAGATCCTTCTTGAATTCTTCACACATGATGGTATGATTTTTTACTGCCCCAGAAGCTTACTATGAATATCTTGAACAAAGCACTCAGTACCTTAGCCATAAAATCATTCCATCCTTCCTCAGGTTATTCATTCCTCTGTTCCATTCAAGTCAAAAGAACTGAATTTTGGAGAAAGATGAAAGACAGCAATTGCTAAGTCAAGGTGTAGAAAAATTAGGAGCAGAAAGAAGATTGCATGCAAATATATACAGCTGGGAAAGGAGGCAGCTTTTGTCCCAGCCTTACACTGTCCAACTGGGACATCCCACATGCAGCCCTTGTTGTGCCATGGTGGGACAGTACAGGGCCACCTCTCTGCACCCCCACTCTGCACAGGTGTGTGTCCATGTGTGCCTGCAAGGGGAGGGCAGCACCTCAAGCTGTGGGAGCCTGGAAGTGCTGCTGGCTCAAACATTTCAGGCTTGAAAGGTTGTGGGAAAGGGGCAGGTCTGGCATTGGCTCTGGTGAGGTGATGCCCTGCCCTGCACAGCCCACACCCCAAGCCTGTACCCCAGCTCTGCAGTGGCACACCAGAGGCAACACTCCACACCCACCTCTGGAGCCCACAGCCCAGCTCCTGGGAGGCCGAATAACTGGGAATTCCACCTAGGGGAAGGGCCCAGGAAGGCCAAAGGTTGTTTAACCTGAGACATGAGACAAGCACATGTCTTGACCCTGCCTTCTCTTAGAATTTCTATCAGTTGAACACTGCTGAAACCAGGAGTGGTGGTTATGTCTGTTCTTTTTTATATATTTTCTGTCTTTCTCACTTTCCTCTTTGTCTAATTCCCTCTTGGGATTTTGAGAAACTTAAAATCAGACAGGCTTAGTGTTTGCTACTTGAATGGGCTAAGTTAATGCTTTGAGAAGAGCTTTATGTTGATTGAATGCTGCTCTAAATTTTTGTCTAAGTTCTCTGATTTTCTACAATTGCCAGTGAAGTTCTTTTTGCTGTTTTGATCTGTGGAGAACATAACCAGTATTTCTCCTGTGTGTCTGACTCAGAGTACATGAACGACTCAGTCCTTTTAAGTGTCTCATTGAGGGAGATTTTTGGGGTCTTACACGAACCCTGAAGGGTTTGGTTTAGTGCTGAGCAGTGGCACCACAGTCAGTGCCTGCAGCAGCACCCAGAAAGGGAAGTCTCCTGCTTGCCAGCAAGTGAATGAATTTGAATAAATAAATCCACATCCTGACTCCATCCAGAGCCTGGCATCTTTACAAAACAACACTGTCTCTTCAAAACTCATTGTTTGGGGCTGATTGAAGAATATTGTCCCTATGGCAGGTCAGGTCCCATGCACCCAGGCCATGGCTGCTGGTGGTGCAGGGAAATGCTGCCTGGCCTCAGAGCTGGAGCCTGTGGGAAGACAGTCACCACCAAGGGCACCTTCTGCACCACAGCTCCATGGCAGGAGCTCTGGGGCCCTCCACTCATCCCCTGTACCCCATGGAAAGGAGGAGGGAGGTGGATGGAGCTCTGGGACGTGTGCCAGATTCCTCCCCGTTGCCCTAGAAAAGCACCAGCCTCCAAATGCAACACCTTGCTCACCCCTTGCATTCATTCATTCTCTTCCTGTGTGCCCAGGGTTTATCTGACATTATAATCCAGTTCTATTCAAGCTCCAACACAATGCATCAAGGATCAGTTTAAAGGAATAAGATACAGAATTTAAAAAAGAATACTAAAGTAATATTCCAGGAGTCTATGAGATCAGACTAAGTAAGCTCACAACTGCTCCAAATCCTTACTGATAAAGCCTCTAAATACACCATACCTTAAGATCAAACATTATCACAGCTGAGGTACATTTTATTTATAATAAATTCTAAATTTCTAAATTATAAATACATTTTATTTGTAACAAATAAACATTGCCAGTAGTGCCTCTGACAAGAAACTTCAACACCTTTCTTACATAACAAAGTCTCTGTTCCTTCTGGCACTTTTCATTTGCATCTTTTCCACTCACTCAAGTTTGAATATTGCATTACACCAAAGGGAATACAATAACCTCTTTGCAGACCTAAGTCTAAAAGAAACTCTTAGGCATTTCAGTGAAGAAAAGAAATCTTTCAGTTAGATACCCATAAAAATCAGCAGGTATCAGAGAAACATTTCCATTTTGATGAAATTACACTCTTTGCTGGGAAAATATTCCATCTGAAGATTGAATTTATTCTAACTCAAGTGAAATACTGCAAAATTCACCTGTGAGGAATGACTGGTTTGCAGCACAAATACAGGAAACACCTGGATCAGATTAATGCAACCAGCCCATTATTCTCAAAACCATGGAAGAGACTCTGCACATCAGATATGCAGGTGCACTGTGGTGTCTGTGGGTCTGTCCTGAGAGCTCAGCTGCTCAGCAGCCCCGGTGCCTATGTCCTTGTACTCCAGGAGAACCTGCTACTGGGACCCAGGAGACAGCTCTCTCTTCCAAAGCTGTAATAATGGTTCACAGATTTTCATTTTGCCCTCTTCTTTGCTATTCATTTATTCATGTTTATACCAAAAACTCCAAGGTGATACCCAAGATTTTACAACAGTCCTTACAGAGGTTTCAAAAAACAGAAATAAAATTTAATTGCTCCCTAAGCTGCATAGTCCTCATCCTGCTTCCAAGTTATATTTGATCTCATGTCCATGTTATGTAAAAGGCAAATGACATCATGGGCACCTCTGCTGCAGGTCTGTGCTTGGTCTTACACTGCACTGAAGAAGTTCTCTCTGCCTAAGACAGGCTGCTCTGAAGCAATCTCTGAAAGTCCCCCTTGCCCTGGCTCCTTTTCCTCCTCACACATTTCAAGCCCAGGCTGTACCCAAGCCCGAGCAGACAGGTCCCTGCACACTCCTCTGCACTGACTGCCCATCTTCTCTCAAATGGCAACTCAGCCTCACCATTTGCTTTTCTAATTACCACAGAGAGTTAAATACCTTTTCTATCAGCATCCTTATCAGACAGAGAGGGTCTGAATGGGTGAATCCTGCTTGTGGTTTCTCTGTAATGCTGCTGGTCTCTTTGGCTCATTTCTGGTGATCTGCTCATCTCTGGTCTTTGCATTTTCTTGGTCTTTGCATTTTCTTGGTCTTGACCAGCATTAGGGTCAGGTTCAACCTGAAAAGCCTCTGTACAAAGGAACAGGAAATAATTACCCCAAATGGGAAAGCCTCATGAAATGGTAGGCACCAACAGCCTGGAGAACTGATTGCAACACAATTCTGGCTCTCTCTGAGACTAATATTTACATTTACTTGAATAACCACAGACATGTTCCTTTCTCCCTATCATCTCTTGTTTGTTTACACATTGTTGCAAACACTTGTCAGCAACACCTTTCCTGCATTTAAAAAGACCAGCCTCATCTCATGCTGAATTTCAAGTGTTCAGAGCCCAAGGCACCCTGAGACACCAAGGGAAAGGAGCACTCTCCAGCAGGTCAGCTCCCATAAGATGGGACTGAAGTCACCAACAGCAAGTATCAGCTCTTGCTGTGCCTGCTGAAGGAGGCTCACACTGATGCAGCTGGCCCCTGGGAAACTTCAAGGATAAACACAGAAGGATTTGTTAGCTGCAGTTCCTCTGAGTTTCAGAATATCTGAAAATCTTCAGCTTTCCTCTAAATCCTAAGTTTAGTTCCTTGCAGGTATCCCTAAGTATTCCAGATCCAACCCTGATCCATCCTAAGTGGGCCTTCCACCAGGCCAGATGATTCACAGCAATCACTGACTGCCTCATCATCCTCCATTCTGGTATTTTTGACCCTGACTCTTCCCTACCTCCTGCCCCAGAGCTTGGTGAAAGCCTCCTCCAGTGTCCAGCCTGAGTCCAGAGACAGCAACTGTGACCAGCTCTGCAGCAGCCTCAGTGTTATCTGAGTCCTGAGATGGTGCCATAGGGCTGAGCATCAGCACACTCTGAGAAACAGGGAAATCAGCCCATCCTGAACTGCTTTCTGTCCCACTGGAAATGACTTCCTCATCACTCACCCCAGAGCTACTGGGCAGGGAAAGGCCAAGGGCCTGACCCTGCCATGACTGCTGTGAAAGTCAGGGAAGAAAGGGTAAAGAAGAAAGGTTCTATCTACTTCTTGTCCATGCAGGAGTAGCAGGATTTCTTTCTTGATGGAGAAATCCAACCCTGGATCCCCAGAAGTTTCTGTGGCTTACCCAGATAATCTTGTAGAACCAGCATCATTTTATATACTCCCAAGATACAGGGTTACTGCAGGATCTCTGTCTGGAAGCAGGCTTTGGTACAATGAATTCACACTACTTCCAGATGGGCCCAAAAGTCTTGACTATAAAAGAAACCTGAGATCCAGGAGTCTAATATAGACAGTTGGAAGAAACATTTTCATCCTATCAGGCTCATGCATTGCCCAAGGTCACTCTGTGGCTCAGGGTACAACACTTTAAGAAGAATTTGTCAGTACAGCTGTCTGAACACCCTCCCCACACGGCACAAAAACATAAAGTGGAAAATAAATAAAATGGGGAAAACAAGTGTTGATTTGCAATTAAATAACTGCCTTTATATTTTCCAAGTTTTGTTCCAGCAGCTTTTACATCTCATTGTGCACAGACATGTCTCTCATTCAATATTTGCATATAGCTGATGATGTGCAACAGTTTTATTAATAAAAAACCCACCTCCTCTCCACATTTCAAATTCACAATGATAAATACATTTAGAAGAAAATTTTGTACTCCAGCTGCAGCCCCACAGCCCACTCACACACTGATTACACTGGGGGTGCCTGTGACCAGGATTTACTATTCAGCAGACAGCACTTCAGAAGCTCCCGTTCCTAACATTTTTCACCTACACTACAACCAGTCTTTTCCTCATGCCCACCACCAGTCAGCTTCAGATTATATCCCCTCCCCAGCCACTGTTTAAACCACACATTAATACCAAAGATGGTTTAGAATAAAATTCTTCAGTTTTGTTCTCTCCCCTACAGACAAAAAGAAATGCCCACTCCCGCTGCTGCCACCTCCGGTTCAAACAGAGCCCTCAAAACCTGCCAAGTTATTCTCTTCCAGTGATCAATACTCTCCAGGCTTGATTACACAATAATGGCTTTCAAGAGGAAAGCCCAGAGGGTACAGATAATGCTCAAGGAGATAAACTTGGCTCACAAGAGAATCACAGAGTACCTCGGGTTGGAAGGGACCCACAAGAGCAATTTCATGCCAAGCCCTGCAAGCTACCGAAGGTTTAGACTGCATTTCTCACGTGTGTTCCAAGAAACTCATTCCAGGGAGATCAGACCCTGCAGCTGTTATGCTCCCAGCTTTCTCAGAGCCAACCAACTTAGAAAGCCAAACACACAAAAAGGGAGGTGAGCAACAAATCAGATGCATTTAAAAAGCAATAGAGATCCTGGTCCTGCTTACTGCTGGCAGGGAGGCACAGAAGCAGACAAGCTCTTCTAGGAGTTCTCCCCAGCTGTGGTACCTCATCCCACAAAGCTAACACCAGGTACATGATACACTGCTTGCAGGAGCTCATCCTGCTAGGAAATTCAAAATCACTTTTTCCAACCTAGGCTTCCACCACCAAAACTCTCTTAGTATAACTGAAAACAAGTGCCCTTCATTCTCTTCCAAGGCCAGGCTGGATGAGGTCCTGAGCAACCTGACTGAGAGGGTGGCATCTCCTGCCTATGGTGGCAGGAGTGGAATTAGCAGAATTTTAACATTTCTTCCAACCCAAACTGTTCTATGATTCTGTGATCCTCTGACAAGAACTGTCAATCTTGTAAAAGGTAAAACATAGACTTGAACACAGCAATGTTTTCAAGTTTTAACTACCAATGAACTTTTAGCTACACAGTGCTTTTCACTCCTATTTTTTCCCAAAACCATCTGAACAATTACAGTTTCATTCCTGTGAAAATTTTTTTTCCCCAAATGATAACAAAAAGATATCGTACCCACAGAATCACATAGTGACTGGGGTGGGAAGAGACCTGTATAGTCGGCTTAGTCCAACCTCTTTCATAGAACAGGGTCACCTGCAGCATGTTGCTCAGTGCTGTGTCATTAGGTTTTCAGTATCTCCAAGGATGGAGATCCCACAATCTCTCTGGACAACCCAATCCAGTGTCCCATCACTCTCACAATAAAATGTTGGGGGTTCTGTTGTGCTAAAATAGAATTTCCTGTCCTAACACTGAGAACTATATCTCACTTCTTTAGTCTCCCCGCAAATCAAGTATTCACACATGGGTAAGGTCCCCTTGAACCTCCCTTCTCCAGACTAAATAATCCCAGCTCTCTGAAGCCTTTTCATATGACACATGCTCCATTCTTAAACCATCTTTGTGGCCCTTTACTGGATTTGTCCAAGTCTCTTCTGTAACAAGGAGCCCCCCTATTGGCACAGGCCCCAGATGTGGGTGGTCACCTCTGCCTCAGGGGCAATTGATGGCTTTTGGTCATCTTGGGAGTCCACCAGGACCCCAAGGGCCTTTCTGGGGTCAGCCCCAGCCTGTAGCAGTGCATGGGGCTGCTCCTGCCCAGGGCCAGCAGTGGCCATATCCCTTGGCTGGACATCATGAGGATCCTGTCATGTTCCTCCAGCCTGTCCAGGTCCCTCTGGATGGCAGCACAACTCTGGTGCATGAGCCACTCCTCCCCATTTCACATCACCTGCAAATGTGCTGGCACAGCAGCACAATCAACCAGGATCATTAACAATGAGATTAAACAGCTCTGGCCCCAGTATCAACCCCTGGGCCACCAGTGGTGACTGTCCTCTGGCTGGGCATGGCTCTGTGCCAGACATTCAGGCAGTTTTCAGTCCACTTTACTGTCCATGTGCTAAAGGCAGGATAAACAACATCCACCACTCTCTGCTTGACCACTGTGCCAATCATCCCTGCAGGAGGGTACCCAAATTCAGCCAGAACTAGACAGAAGTGACACACAGGACACATTACATTATATTAAAATTTAAATAACAATCATTGAATTATGATTCCATTTTGTGCTTACCTAGAACAACACACACTCCTGCTTTGTTTAATAATAACCAGTTTATAACATCAGAGTGAGGTTTGTATTAGTCAGTCAGGTAAGCAGCTATTTCTTCCCATATCTCCCCTGGAAAAGCACACTTGCTAGAGCTCCAGCAGAGATGTCATCAAGATAAATGTGTTCTTGAGTGAAAAGAATATGCCACAGCTATTCATATGCTGACTTGTTCCTGTTGCCTCTTGACTTAAATTCATGATCTATATTAAGATTAATGAGAAAGACTAAGTATGTGCTCTGAAATATGCATGCTAATGAAGATGGCTTCGTTTGAAGCCAGCTGAGAGGGAAATATCTTGACCTCTATCTGCTATTGAGCTACACAATTATCCCCACCCCCCTCATCCATTTACTCAATTTCCATTTTGAAATGCTGCACATCTCTGCCAAATAGCAACAAAATGCCAAACATTTCTAAAACAACCCTGAGATAACAAGGAAAACCATGCAGAGGCCAAACTTTTCAAGCAGGTTAGTCAGAGCAACAAAATGCAGTCTCTCAAGTTCTTCAACCAAAGCATTTCTGATTTTCAACACCCACTACCTGAGCCCAAAGAACACTGGAAAGGTGTATTCCTGCTGCCTGCCTTAATATTCCTAACAGTCCACACATGCCCATGAGGTTTTAATATGTTGGTTAATTTGATACATTTTGATGCATTTTTTCCTTACTTCTAACAATGTCTTAGAAGTGAATTCTCATCCCTCTTTCACTCGTCTGTGCTCTGTCCTACTGACTCATCTCTTCCTGCTCCATCAGCCCAGTTTTTAACACCCAAATACTGTTTTCTCTCACACCTCTCTATTTAACCCATCCATTCTGTGCACTCTAAGCTCCACAGCAGCAGGCATCCCTCACATATATTTCACATCCCTGTTTGAATAAGCCTACATCCCATATTAACTACCATGGCTTCAGTGCCACTTTTCCTCTTTTCCTCATCTCTCCCTCCTGACTCCACATTTTGTTTTTTTCCCAGTTGTGATCTTCTAACAATCTTTTAAGCCTCTCTTCCACAGCACCAAGCATGTAGTGTGAGCAGCTGAACTTAGCACTGAGCTGCTGTGACAGTTGCATTTTTTGTCCAGTGCCAAACCATCTTTTAAATGCATTAACATCTCCCTGTTGCTGGTACAAACCCAGTCTTTCCTGGCACCAGACTTGGCTGGAACCCTTTGCTGTCACTGATGCTGCCTGCCAGCAGCTCCTCAATGAATGAGTTTCATCAGCAGATTTCTTCACCCACATGACTAGAGGCCAAACATCAGGTCAGCAAGGGGGGCTGAAGCTATGACAGGATAAGTGAGTGTCTCAGGCAGAGGACAAACTGAGGCAACAGGGATGGAAAACCTCTCTCGATGTCATGACAAAATCCACCACACTTGTGACCAAAAAAACCCTATTTTTTCCATAATCTAAGGAAAAATCTTTATTATCACTTGGTCAAAAAATCCTTTGCCCACAGTTAGTCCTCATCCTCTAGACTAAAGGGATATTCACATCTTTCTTGCTGTTGGTGCTGTACCTCAGATACTTTGAACCTTTTACCCAGAACAGTCTGCAGGGAGACACTGGACTGTAACTTTCCACACTCGAGTGATTCCAGCTTCACCAGACTGGATCCTCAGTGGCTACATGTGTACTTTGGTGTTAAAAGCCCAAGTAAGCTGACAAATAATTGTCAATTTACAGCATTGCAGAGGGCAGGAATGCACCACATCTATGGTTAGATACTCTGTACCTATGCACAGATTTTACAGGCCCAACTAAACTTTGGTTAAAGGGTTCATCACAAGAAGGAAACTGGAGTGGCCTCAGCACAGCATGAGTTTACCCCCAGTGCTGAGCACACAAAGGGTGCTCATCCTGTGGCAGCTGCTCAAATTCAACCGGAGCTTATGTTCCTGGAAAAGGAGCTTCCCAATTTCCCAGACAACCCTCATGCACCTTACACAGACAGACAATGCCCATGGTGATCTGTGCATCTCACCTGGTGGAGAATCAGACCAGCAGCCACTGCACAGAAGCCCTACTGTCTGTTCACTGAATTTCACAGAAGTCTCAGCACATTTTCCATTCACTATTGTGTTCTGGATACAGCCCTGTCAAATCTGCTTCAAACTGCCTAGAAGACCTGGTATACCAGTGCCAGCATCTGCTCTGCCAAGTTTCCAGAGCTGAATAGGGAACTAGAGGCTGTGAATGCAGTTTAGCAAAGAACCTGACCTGCTTTTCCAAAAGTCACTTAAGACACTAAGGCAAGTCTCCAATAGGGATGAGGCACTGGTATTTCTTTCAGGCCAAGAACGTAACAGCCTCCCTCTTTATCCAGTGAAGGACAGCAGCCCTTTTATTGTCTGCCAACAGAAATGCCACTCTGCCAATCCCACACCACAACCAAAACCAGTGCCTTTATTTGTAATTTAGTAGTGTTTAGTCCTGAAGGAGAAAGACTTTATTGTAGCTTTGAGTTTACTCCAAGTTTGGAGCACAGTCATGTTAAAATGAATTCTCATCCATCACTATTATTCTTCTCTACACTCACACTGATTGCAAAAGTCACTCATCTTCTAGACCCTACAAGCTATATATCAAAACTGTCATACAGCCAAGAGTCCCAGGAGTCAGGGAAATTAATGTGGGACAGCCCCAGGAGGTATCCATCAGATCTGCAAATGTCCATTTCGCTGGGCTGGGTCACCCCTGTGATTCAGCTGTGCAAGAGATTTTGCTGGCTCATCTTCTCCCAGGTTCCAGACTGGGCAGCAAATCTTCAAACTGAGCCCCACCATCTGATATGCCATGAGCACAGGACCTCATCCTGAGGAGCCAGAAACTGCACACAGCTCAAAAGCCAGAAAGTGCTAACACTGGATTTACCTCAGCTTATCCACAAGTCTAAAGTTTGGGGCATAACTTAGTCAGCTCTTCTTCCTCTTTGGAAGCGGGGGGATGCACCATCCTCCAGAGGTGCCTCTCTGATTCCCTGTGTGGCTCAGAGAGATGTGTAACTTCTAGACAGCCACAGCTAAGTGAGACAAATACTACCCTGCAAAGACAATGACAAGCTGACATGCTGTAGACTCCTCCAGCAGTATTACTAAGTGACAAAACTGCCAGTTTCCATAAATTGATTCACTAAGATCAGCAAAACCAGACTGCTCCTGTGGATTGAACATTTAATAATTCTTCAAAATTATGGAGGAAAAAAAAAAAGAGAGAGAGAAAGACACAGATTGTGGAGAAAACCAACAAAAAATTGGTTTTGCATGGGTGGTAAGTAAGAGAGAATGAAAGTAACTGAGAATAAGCACAGTTTGACATAACTGGCATTTAGAAGATGGGAAGTAAAATATTAATGTTAATATATAACTAAATACACTTTCCCCTTAACTACTGCTTACACTCTGCCAGTGGCAGGATACTGTCAGAAGGATTCAAGGAGGGTAGGAGAAAATTCAAACATTTTAAATACAAAATAAAATCTAATTGCACAGGCAGAAACTTGGAACAACCAGTGAGTGTTAGGAAGCAGCAGAGTTGGAATGCCAAAGGTGAGTGAAAATGAAGGACACTCCCTCTGTGCAGTCATAAAGGCTGACACAGTTTTGACTGCACAGACAAGAGTATCAGGAAGAAGGGAAAGTAACTCAGATTTTCCTACTTGTTACAGCTCTCTTGTGACAGCCCCTGAACTACTCCATGCTGTGTTTTAAAGCGCTGGAAAACGGAGCTTATTTACTTGCAGAAATAACAGTGCTACAGGGGATTAATGGGATATACAGAAAAGAGTGGTTATGTTCCAACAGTGACTAAGTGTAGTTAAAAGAATGGACATATTTCCAATAGATGAATATTTTTCAATATGCATATACACTTAGCATGGGGAGGAATTACTCAGTATGACACACTGAGGAATACTAATTCAAAGCAGCAAACTGAGAGCAGTTAAAAAATGAAGGCTAGGAACAAACTTCCACACAACTGAAAGCAAAATATATCAAAGCTGTGGGCCACAGTTTGTAAAAAAGCTACAGCATCACTATGCCTGCAACATCTGACACAATGCTGTCAGGTGCAAGCAGAACAGTCATTTATAGACAGCAACAGTTATGGATGCTTAAAATTTTCTAACATTTACACATCTCCAGAGCATTGATACAAAAAAAAAGTATATTTAGGAAATGCAGAAACTCCCCACCTTTTGTTCTAACCATCTGTGGCACTACCACTCCTGCACTTTCTTATAATGCAGAGGAAATAAAAGGAATAACCACATCACAAACTAGAGGATTCTATCTGCAAACTTTACCCAGAGTAAGATTAGATGAGGATATGAGATAAGATCTGCAAAAACCACAGTGCATACTGAGAGTTTATCAGAGGACACCCCTGGTACATTAGAAGACACCTATGACTTGTCCTGCAGCAGAATGTTTCTTTCTTAAACAGGTGCTTTAGCAGCAGGAGCTTTCCAGCCTGTGAATTGCTGTCCTTGCCCTCTGGTCTTTGGTATTACAGGAACAAAGTGTGAGCACTGCCTCATGTATGCTTTAAGTTCCTTTTTGTTGGATTATCTGTTTAATTTAGCAGACTGCCTTCTTCATGCAAAGTAATTTACAACAGGGATCCCCACTGCTGTGCAATACATAACATTGGCATCACTTGTCACAGCAGCTGAAATAAAAACTAAAACAAAAAAACTTGTAATTTGCTGCTGACACGGAGTGTCAGAGAGAACAACTATCAAGAAAGGAGCAGCTCTTCCCTGCTGGAAAGTTTTAAAGAAGTCATTTGTTTCCCTGTCAACCCTGTTTGCTACCAGGCTGCTCCACTCAAAAGGTCAGTTTGCTTTACAACAGTCAGCAGTTTCCACCCAATGAACCAGTTATTTCATGGGGAAATAAAATCTTCCATTTCATGGAACAAGCTCTCTTGCACAATTCATAATTTCATTGACCAAAAGGAGCATGGCACAGGGCAGGTCAATCAAAACCTGTGCAAACTCTGGGCAAAAGACAGGGCTGAAGCTCCATTACACTCCAAATATTCACCATGGCCTAAAGAAGACTGTAGGAATTAACATCAGCACTGTATTTTTGGTGCAGAGGCTGTAAGCCAGTACCCTCCTGCCTGTAGCATGTGAGAAATCCCACCCTGAACTGCAACACCTACATCAGACAAAACACTCTGCAGGACTGGTTCTGCCATACACAAAGGCATCGTGAGCCATCATGAGCAGTGTAACACAGATGGAGCAGCCCAGTTGCAACATGGAAAACCTACATTTAGGTGGGGAAAACCCATCTGAAGAATCCCCCCAACATATGAAAACTGAGCCTTGAAGCCTGAAGGATATCCACATGTGACTGAATTCACAAGTGCCCAAGCCTCTCACACGTCATCTTGGTGACTTGTAGAAAAATGACATGTGACTGCCTTTGGCTTTCCTAGGACTTTATAATCTGCCAAATCACACAGCCAGGCCATTCATCCACTGCAGAGATTAGCAGAGGACTATCCTATGAGATGTAAACGTTTCCAATGGGGGTCAGGAGGAACCTCTTCTTTTTTTAATAGCCACATGAAGGACTGCCCTGCTCCTCAGCATGTCAGCACAACAACCCTTGCCACAAATGAATACAATACAAGAAAAACATTTTACTTCCCAGAGAAATTATCCCAGTGCCTGCTTCTCCTTACAATGCAAATGAGGACTACAAATGAAGATAACACCACCTATCACAGCATGGGCTTTTCTTGGGATGTTTTCCTAGAAACAATGGCTCTGGTTGCAGACTCTTCTCCAGTCCTGACATCCCTTAGAACACTGTGGAGCTCTCAGGGAGCAAAGTGTGTACAAGGAAAATGATACCCCCTCCAGTGTTCCTACACAAAAAGGGGCAAGTAACTAATAGCAGAAACCATGCAGAGAAAAAAAACCATCACAGATCCTCATGAAAGCCTACGTGAAACTTCACCAAAAGAGGTTGATCCCCTTTTAATATCCAACTGCCTTTTGGTGTGGTCTTTGGTAGCTTGCCACTTGTATTGCAAAGGTAAATCACCTGTAAACATTCTTCTCTTCCTGTTCAAGGACCCCTGTCCTTTTGTATCCCCTTTCCTTTGTTGGGTCCTTCATGATTCAAAGGCTGAGATGAGCAGAGAAGCCAGTCTGGGGGAGGGAAACCTCACCAGCCCTTTGGAATCTTCCATGTTCCAGCATGTTAAAAGCACTCTCAAAGCACAGAGAACAGCAGGAAAGTACCATGAAAAAAAATCACAGGTTTTTTTCCCTGTTTTAATAAGACCCCTATGCATCCCCATGTGGGGAAAATGACTGAGAAGAATCTCATTCTCCTCACTTTCCTTGTTACTAGCTGGAAGCAACAGACAAGTCATTTTCACAAAACCATAAAGAAACACCACAAAGCAAACAGACCACCCTGCAAAACCCAAGTAGCAGCACTGTGCAAGGACAAGGCAGCAATCCCTGTTATTGTTCTACCAATCCATGGTACTGCTCAGTGGAAACCTCTTCTGAACGGGAATGGCAGCAGTAGGTCCCATATGGCACATCTTACCCGTTGGATCCAAGTTTTCTAAACAGTGAATAGTCCTACTCAGGACACTTCCTATTCCATAACAAGATACTCTATTTTCTAACAGATAAATCAATACTCACATGTTCCAAGTTCTTAAGCTCTCCAGGTAAAAGCATAAGGTCCTTTTCATACCAATGGGAAAAACAAGACACTCTGATAAGCACAGTATCAAGAACAGAACACAAAATGGACACAAAATGCATTAATTTAAGGTCTCAAATAATTTTGGTATTTTACAGCAACTTTATCTTTGCACACATACACAGAAGGAGTAACTCATGACTGTGAAGCAGCATTTAGTTCTTTAAGCCATTTGCTCACATACTGTCCACTACTAAGTTGAAGACTGTTAAGTCAGAAGTGTTTCCTGCTCTCAAAAGGCCTTACCTTGGCATCACCTTCTTACAGGAGAAGCACTACATCAGCACTCAAACACACACAGCTGTCTTCCAACACAAAATAAAAAAATCCCTTCTGCATTTATCTTGCCTGGCTTCAGAATCTCAAGTTTGCCCAAACCCTCAGCCCACAGCCCCTGCCCTGCCCCAATGCTATTTTGAAGCAACACTTTGGATGCTAAGGGTCCTGAACACTGAGGCAAGGGAAAAGCCTTAACAAACACCTAATACAAACTTTAAAATGGGAGCTTCAATTTGTGTCATGAGGTCTAGCTATTTTCTTAATATTTTAGATTGAAAAATTACAGAGGCATAAGACTCTCAGAGCAGGGTGATAATTCCTCCATACTTTATTAAGACCTTCAGTTTATACCCTGCTGCTCTGTTACCTTGTCATTAGACCATGTAAAACATCAGACCATGAAGAGGGAAAGGTAGAAGTGTGACAGGTTCTCTGAACAGCAGGAATAAAGTTCAACTACACAATGCAACCACAATGGAGTAGAACAACAGCCAGCCTGTATCGGTTCTCAAAATTAAATGAGACCATCCTTACAGATGTTTTACCCATAGCACTTCTTCTTGCACAGACATCCACAAAAAGGACTGACCAACAAGAAAAAAAAAAAAAAAAAACAACAGAAGAGCTCCAAAGTCCAGGGAAGTTCAAAAAGGTTTAGTCTACAAACAAAAACCCTCAGTTAATTCCAAAAGTTCAAGCACAAGTGAACTTCTGATTAATATTAATCACAAACACCACCAGTTTACCATGCAAATATTTTAATTATTTAAATTGCTCTCTTCTGAGCATGAAGAGACAGAAGTACCACTCCATGGTGGTATTTCCTATGACAGTGACAAAGAACTGCTTGCTTATAACTTAAATATAGTAAATTCCCATTTTGTATAACTGAGGCTGAATACCCACAGGATATTATTAATATTTCCCCTCCAGCATCTGGTCTAATAAAGAAACACAGAACAGCTTTGCTGTAGTACAAAAGTTTACAGAAAGTTCAACAATTTAATTAAAGACAATATAAAATATTTTGTCTGAATTCAAATAATTTATGTAAAAGTACACGCATGAGAAAATACTGGCAAGAAGATTTGGGTAACCCTATTATTGGATGCACATTCTTTGTTTCTAGAGATAACATACAGTCAAAAATACATTTATCATTTAAATTACAATAGAAGACAGTATTTCAAATACAATTTCAGGTCTGCCAGCCCTTCAAGGCAAAAGAAATTCCTGTTAACACAGGACAAATGGGTGGAATAAAAAAAATAGAGCAATACTGAAGTCACTTTACAAGCCTGCAGTGTTTTGTTTTTCCTTTTGTCAAGGAGGGAGAAGATACCAGAAAGTAAAGGGGACTGTGTCATCTCAGTTAGGTTTTTAGTTAGCATGATCAGAGCATCAGAGATTACCTTCATCCACATACCCCAGAAAAACCCACTGTCCTTGTGGAGAGACAGGGCACAGATCTCTTCCACACACAGCAGTGCCATGCCCACACAAGTGTGGATCCTGAACTACCTAGTTCTCAGGGGGGCACCTTGGCCCCAACAAACACCTTCTCTGTGCCTCCAACAGCACCACTAATCCTTTCACATTACAAGTTATTCCTCACCTTTATCAAATACTGAAACCCCAGAAGTCACCTTCTTCATCATGGTATCAGACTGAAATACCCAATATTTCTCACCATGTGTCACTTGCCCTCCACATTTTTGTGGTCAACTAAACAGTTTAACAAGACGACACATGATTAACTTCTTTCAAGATACTTTAGTTCATTGATTCTCAATAAAAGCACTGGTTGCAGTACAATAGTTTGACATACAGCAACAAAAGGTACTCAATTTACATGCACAAGCTATTTAACAACAGTACACAGTCTTTCCTATTGCCATTATGAAACAAATACTCCTGTGACAGCTGGCACAACCTTCCAATTGTTCTCACGAGCTGTAACAGAGTGATGAAAACAGTGTTGCAATGGTACAATGCCAAAGAACAGAGATTTGGCCACTGCTGGAAGATTTCAATCAAGCTGCCAGTATTGTAATGGGAAACAGTGTTGAAGTAATTGTAAAAACAGCAACAAAAGAAGCTATGCAAAATTGCTCTGACTTGTACTTCAGTTTAAGAAAAAGGTGAAAAATACATACAGCTTTGTATAGAAATAAAAGTGCATGCAGAGGCAGAAAAGTTAAAAGTTCAAGGCAAGACAAATGTGTGGATGAGTAAAAAAACCTCTGAACGCTGAAGTACTGTAAACCAGCAGTAATCTGTTGGTGAAAGAGTGCATAAGTGCTTTTCTGGATTGTTTTTGTGGGTTGGGGTTTTTTGGTTTCTTTGGGGGGGGGTTTTGGTTTTTTGTTAGAGTTGTGGGGATTGTTGTTATTTGGATTTTTATTTAATTTTGTTTTAATAAAGCTTCCACCTTTGAAGCACAAGCTGAAACTCCTCTGCATTTGTGTTTGATGCTTGGCTGAGCTTTCAATCAGTTTTACTGCTTGGTCCAGATTTTCCTGGTTTAACGTGCAAAGTACAGCACATAGAATTAGGACTACTCACTCCAAGCTTTCAACATCTGCCTTTTAAGAAACAGATACAAGTGTCACCTCCATTAAAGTCAGTTTCAGTATTGCTGTTAAAGGGCTTCTAGAAATCAGAACAGAGAAGTCAGATTTATTTATAACAATGAGCTACGCAATGAGCTTTGTAAAACGCACACATAACAATAAGACTTTTCCTACAGCAAATAAAAATCATCAGGGGACTTGATTTTTTTTTTAAACTTTTCTTTCTAGGTTTCAGAAGTGCTAGCAATTTCAGCAACAAAACTTTCAAAGTGCCCTGGCTGTGCCACTTTTTAGTGGCTTTTCCAAGTGGTATTCAAACAAGTAAGAAACCTTCTCCTCTAAGGGACAATTAGCAGTTTAGCATTATGCTATTGGCAAGTAAGATCCTGAAATATTATGAATATTCAATAGTTGTCATAATTTTATTCATAACCATATAAAAGTACAGTTACATGATACTGCACTGTCAGGTCTATAATATGCCAAGTAAGACTACAAAAATAAAAGTAAAAAAAAAAAAGTAAAAAGGCCTCAATTCTCCTATTTTTGTTGCTTGGTTTTTTTTAACTAATTGTGTCAAGAAAAAAAAAAGTAGCAAACGCTTAATCTTAAACACAAAGGTATTATCATCAAATCAGGTCCTCTAATCCAGACTGATGGTACACTTATTATTACAACTGAAGCACTCATAACAAACTTGCAATGCCAGCATTCATTCATACCCTGAACTGTTCCCTGGCCTCATCTACCCAATCAATTATTCACACCTTATATTAAGCAGAACAATTAAAAAAGTTGTTTGTGGTTTTGAAACAGTTGGTCTGAATTCTTTAATACCACACTCAAAACAGAGGAAGACAAATTTATGGATATTTCAACTCAATTCACAAAACACTGTTTAGAAAGGGAAAAAAGAAGCATGAATATGAAAGTACAGAAGGTGTTGAATCACCACTTTAAAAATGGACTTGGTAGAGAGCCTACACTGGAAACACTTACCTTGTCAAAGCATCAACATGATCATCAGAAGACAATTCAGAGACACTTAAGTCAGAATTGTGAAAAAATGAAACTATACTGTCAAAGATCACTGAAATATCTAATCTAAGCCAGTGCAAAATGATGGCTGGTGAGGGGCAACCAGTCTCTTTGCAAAGTGAGGGACTTCAAATTACTCATCCCTGACCTTCTTAATAATCTGCATTGAAGGACCTGATGAACACCAGTGATATTTCTGTCATGCAATTACAACTGTTAAGCAACCAATATGGAACTCAAGAGTGATACTGTCATCCATGGTGAATTATTGAAGTAATAATCCATTAAAGAATAAGTTCAAAGGGGAAAGTGGTAAACATCTTGCCATAAGTGAAAACACTTCAAAAATTTACAATTAAATAAAAAGTTAGATGATATCTTATAAAAAGAAGTACTGAACACAACAAGGCCACAATAAATTAGTGTTTCCATAAAATGACATGCTGAAGGTTTTGTTCCCAAGTCTATACATTTTTTTACTGTCTGTTAATTCCTAAATATTGACAGCATAATTGAATAATTGAGGTACAGTAGTTTACATTTGTATATGTCTTGTAAAAAGATTATTATTTTTCTTCCAGTTTTTCTTCCTCCTCGCCAAAGAACAACAAAGGAAACATTCCTAAAATGCAGCCAATGGTCACTCCAATAGCTTTACCCTAAAGAAAGAGGGGAAAAAATTAAGTTTTTCACTGATCAATTATTACTCATTTCCCATGTACCACCACAACCAGAGATACACAACCCTTGTTCTAGTTTTCAGATGGGAATCACATTTTTCTTAGCATGCAGACTAGAAACACAGTCTATGAGAGAGAGACAAGGTTAAAAACAGTGTTTGCTCTGACAAAAGACAATTCTGAAGAAGGAGGAGGGCAATGATCATGAAGAGCTGCACAAGTGGTAAGGGAGGAAACAGATATACAAAGGATTAGCAGAATGGCCAGGAAGACAGAAAGGAAAAAAAATAGCCAAAACAACAAACCACCAAACAACACCTACACACATTTTAGGTGCAATTATAAATGCATCTGCTTGTATCTGGTACTGCAAATCATCAAAGGAATGAGTGGCTCCTTGCAAACATGATGGCTTTCAAAGGCACAAGGCAAAACCAACAAAAACTGGAAAACATTTCAGTTGACCTGAATGTATAAGTCAGAGGAGAGGAAATAAAGTAAGACAAGCACCCTCCAAACCACATCAATAGCAATAGGTGGATAGTGTTGAAAAACTTGAGACGGCAGGTAAAAAAGACAAAATGCTACCATACAGGCAAAAGTGCAAAGACTTTTCACAGAAAAGGAATACAAACAAACTGAATGCAATGACAGATTCTGCCACAAGCTCAGCTTTTACTGAGAAGACTTTTAGACTATGGGGGAGCCTTCTGACAGCATGCCAACTCTTCACTGCTCTGTGCTTTGATCTATAACTGCTAAAACCTGACTTTTTCTATCATAACTTTTCCTCAGTAAGTGCTATTTCTTTTCCTTTAAATCTGCGAAAGTATTTTTTCCCAATGAAGGCTCATTCTGGCAAAGTGAAGTATCTGTTTCTTTACTCAGTTTCTGATAATCTGTTTCTTTAATCATCGCTCCCACTGTTGAAGTGGGACCACTTCAAATATTTAAATGTTAAGTCAATAATCACCCTGAAAATGCATTTGCAAGGTGAGTGTCCTGTAACTGTAAACACAGGCAGTGAATACTACTCAAATGCTAAAAGTTTGGCCAGAGAAAAGCTGATTTCCTATCTAAGCTAATTATAGAACATTAGAAATTAGTACAAACCAGCACAGGTATATGAATAGCAAGCACTTGACAAAGAATGTATAGGAGTAAACTACTAAGTGGTCATAACTTCAAGTAAATTCTCTTATCACCACAGCCAGAGCTCAGCCCAGGTATCTGCACAGTGTACACAAAGTCATTGCAGACACTATCCATGTCAATTGTCACTTGGGGCTTGCTGCATACAAAAAAAACCACTCAAGCTCAAAAAATTCCCATCTCTTGATTCTCCCTGATATGGGCTTAAGACTAAACCCTCTGGGGAACATGCACAAAGTTGGTGGTCATTAAGGAATGAATGGAAGAAGTGACAAAAAGCATTTATCAGCTGGTTTAAACACAAAAAGCTCCACACCAGCAGTGTTGCCCACAGGATACTCACAAAGTGTGCACTGAGCCGGGTCTGCCACATGTCAGCTTGTTTGGGTGTCAGGTCAGGGATTGACAGACCCAGCCGGGAAGCCAAAGCTTCCACATAACCTGCGAGACTGAAGAACAAGAAAACAAATACAAACGATTTTGAATCTCACAATATCTTCTAGTGAGGGTTTTGAAATACTTGAACTTAAAGACAAGAGCTTTTCCTTCAGCACACCAATAAAGTGATTGAGAGAAAATTATGGGACAGAGTTCAGACTTCTAAAGGTCACATTTTGCAATGTAATTTAATTGTCTCACTGACTGAAGACACAGTATTTCTAAAAAACCTTATGCAGTACAACACAACTAGTGTGAATGTTAATGCATTTTTACAGAGTTCTTTAAATAACTTTTACTGAAGGAAAGGTCACACACAAACTAGTTAGTGGCAAGTCTTGTAATTTGCAGAAAACAAAACAGAGGGTAAGTGGGAAAAACAAGCATAACAAACAGCTTTAGTTTCAGCAGTTATGCAGGAACTTCCTGTAAAAACTAAAATAATCTGGATCTGTTTTTATCAGAAATAAGTATGCCTAGATCTGAAGACATTGCAGAGATATTGTTTTAGCTGAGGAGAAGGAAATCTCTTCAGATCTGGGGACAACAACCTGAGAAGATATTTAGGGCAGAGCTATATTACATTACAAAAAAAAATTGTTTTTCCACTTTGCATCTCAATTAATGCACTTAATAATATTAACACAAGTTCATACATACCCCAGTCCAGCTAAATCTGAAACAAGGTTTCCCAAAGCTGCAGCTGGAGGGAGGAAGAGGGAAGAGAAAAAGGTATTATTTTAGCTACAAACAAAACCAACCCTCCAACCCTACAAACAAACCCAGCTCCCACCCTCCAGTGACCTTCACATACTCTCAATTTATAGAGAATTAAAGACGAGACCTAAGTTCCTTATATTTTAGTTTTTATTCTGACCTTATTACAATTTAATAACAGCAGCAGATTAGAATTAGTAAGAGGTGCAACTATTTTTCTCAATTAACATGGAGAAAACTTGACAAATACAAAAAAGACAGAACAAACACCTGGAAATCAACATAACTTTTGAGATCAGAGTTAAGAACAGCTGTGCATGATTGTCAGCTCCATGTAGCTAATGCTGCACACCAAGAAAAGCCTTCCAGTGCCTGAAGAGGCACAGGAGCAGTGGAAATGGAAGGAGCCATCACTCAGGTATGCAGCTTTGATAAGCATGTCAATATATCCATGAACTGTGTCAATTCAAGAAGAAATACTGTACACAAGTGAACAAAGTTACACGCAAAATACAGATTTCACAGCAGACCTTACTAAGATAAGCTTCCCTGTGACTGTCTCACATTGAACCAAGGCCTGCAAATTTCCAAATTTTTAACTTGCCCTGCTGTGACATTTTCAGTTCAGCTCTCCCTCCTCATGCTTTTGAGCAATGCTGCACCTGCAGCTGGTGGATCCATGAGCACCCTCTGACACTGCAGAGGCACCAGAGCTGCTGAGCAGAGCTTATCAGTCTTGGCCCAGGGCAGGGGCAGGGTGGCTGCTTGGCCTCCCTGTGGTATCTCAGCAAGGCAGAGGAGCCACCAAGAAGTGCAGTAAAAAGACGCCAACACTGATCTCCCCTTAGCACTGCAAGCCAACAGTAATGCACAAACACATATATCCACATACATTGACACTGGGCCCTGGGGAAATTAGAGCAGTTCCATCACAGAAATGCAAATACACTTCCCCAACTGACCCAGGATTTTAATTATTAGGCTGAAATCAACAACAAGCACTTCAGAAGCTATTTGAACTGAAATTCCATTCCTACAAATGGAATTTGTACTAACTTCACCCAGAAGTTGTTTCTTTATTAGGAAACGCAGCTGCAAGACTGAGGAAGAGCCATTTCCAGCCCTGTGTGCTACTTTCAGCTTAAAATATAGGAATGTGCCATATTAGTCTAAATGTGCTGCAATTTTAATACTTGCCTGCCATAGTTGAAATTCCTAAGACAACTCCAATTGACAATTCTATCTGGGTTCCCTGAAAAATAAACAGTTTTCTCATTACTTACGGGATTTGGAGTTAAAATAAATTATATTGATACAACTGACAAAACTATTGTTTATTGCTTGTCTATATTCAAAGTGAAAGGATAAATGGACATTTCTTCTATTAGATCACAGAGATCTTATCTTCCTGGCATATATTCCCCCTAAGGCAAGGGTCTACTTCTGAAATAACATATAATAATATTTCATATATACTCTCTCAGGCAGCTGGGGGACAAACCTGCAACCCCTACTCCTGCATAGCATCTTCCCCACTGCAATTCTTAGCTGAATGTAGAGCTCTGAACAAAAACTTCTACAAAAACCAAGCAAACAAATAAAACACAGTATCACAGCTCCTTCTGTTCTCAGCTGAAGAAACAAAACCACACGGTCTACATTATGAAACACCAGTACATGGTCAAAAGATGAGAGACAAAGTGCATGAAATAAAACAAGACATGTTCCAGCTGGATAGAACAAATCATTTTCCATCCTGAGGACAGCTGAGCATTGGAACAGGTTGCTCAGACATGCTGCCCTTGGATTTCTCAAGTCCCTCAGGATAAAACCATGAACAACTTGGTCTCATCTTACAGCTGGCTCTGCTTTGAGCAGGAGGTTGGACTAACTAGAGACCCTGAGATGGTCCTGAGCAGGGGGACTTTCTAGACTAGACCTCACAGGCCATTCTATTCTGTTCTCTTGAAAAATATGAATCTTAGAGACTTGTTCAAGGAATTAAACAGTGAACTTACCGCAGCAATCATAATTGCGTTATCCAAAAATCCAAACCCTACAAAAGGTAGTGCATTGTGGAAGAACACTAAAAGAAATAAGTAACAAAGGAAAAAAAAAAAATTTTTATAATAAAGTTCACCAGGAGCAACTGAAACATTTAATACTGGTTTTAAGCGAAACAAAGGCAAAATACACAAAATTCCTTTCCTACTGGTCACCTTTTTGTTGCTGGCAGGTGTGGCAAAATCCTTTGCTACACAGAAATGTTACTAACGGCTTGTGAAGAACCAGTTAAAAAATCTACTTTGTAAATACTTTTACAATTTCAGGTGGAAACCACTTATACCTACTAGTGCATAAGAGAAACACTTAAAACTACACTAACTCTGGTATTATTTGCAGACCTTACAGCGATGTTGCAGTATCACCGAAAATCACCACACTGCCTCACCAGACTTCTTGAAATAGATGCCCTTTTCCTGCAAGTCCCTCACTATTTCTGTGCAAGAGCTCCATCTTCTTCACACATTCCTAACATTTAGTATTTCAATTCTTGTCAAAACTCCTTCAGCCAAATCTGCAAATGCTAAGGCGGGTTTCACTAGGGTGTCATATACTGTTAATTATCTTACAATTTCAATTGTGAATTGTTTCTTGACTTTGTTTGTGCACTATCCTCAGTGCACGTTAGACTAGCAGCTGCTTTTTAATACATTGCTTAAGAAACCAAACTCCACCTTTTGTTTCACGCATTTTCTTCTTTTTACTTCTAAAACCAATTAAATCCCTTCTGAAAATATTTTATGTTGCAGAAGCTTGGAACATGCTGGTCCGAGTAATTTCTCAGAATGAGCACAGTGCTACTGTTTCATTCCTTTTTGTCTTGGTTTTAGTCTCTAAGCTTTTGATGGGGGTGGGATTGAATTTGCACAGCATTGCCTCCAGCTGAGTTTCAAGGTGCTCAACTTCATAAGACTAAATACAGCATGAGAACAGATTACATGACAACAATACAGCTGAAAGTTGAACTTTTTCATTTTTTTAACATTTAAAATGCAGAGTTTGGATTTGGTTGGAGTATGGGGGTTTTTTTTCACTTCATGTTGGACTGTAATTCCTACATTTTATAAACTTAAAGAGATGCAAACCTAGAAGAGGGACAAAAGAAGAGTGCATGAACCTCACAGTCATGTGAAAAGAAACTGGTATCCAGTACCTTTTGGGTTTCCTTTCTGCAGACAGCATGAATCCATGACCACACAAATAAACCAAAGCCACATTCAAGATCTTTCATGCTTAGGTACTAGAACATGAATGGTCATCTGTAACTATGTTGTAAAATATACCTATTTTCTAAATTGCACAGGTAAAAGACTACAGCACAAAATCTATGAAATGTTCCAACTATTTTTAAACTATCATAGGACAAACCCACCAAAACATAAATAACAAAACAAGCACACAGATATGCCCAGTATTTTCAAAATGTGTGTACTGGAACTAAACTGGGACCTCAAATTCTTGTTGAAATGCACAGAATTTTGGAATTCATGGAGTAAACAGAACCCCAGGGACAAAGGAAGGGGGTGGGACAAATTAGGAAAAAAAAAGTAGATAATTAGAAAGGAAAATGTTTGCCTAAATAAATTTGTTCACTGCAGAGGACAAAACCACAAATATACATGAATTTGGAAACCAAATCAGAATTTGAATCATGAATCATAAATGCACAATCTGTTTCCAGTTTCTTTGCAATTTGATACCACTTCTCAGCCCTTTTAAAACACAAAACCTGCACAAGGCACTGCAGTACCAACACTGCTTGGCTTAGAAAAACAATGTTTGCTGCTGGCTTTGAACAGCGTGCTCTCATTTGGGGTTTCTGTCCTACTTTCAGTAAGTGCTGCTCATTCTCCAGCCGAGGTGTTACGAAACAAAGGCAGCAGGGTGAGCGTTGGCGCTTCCTTTGGTTTTCTCTTACTCCATAAACAGGGATGAGGACAGACCAGCACTTGTGGAACAAAGATGAAGCCAATTCAAAGAGAGACTGCACAAATACTGAACCACATTCAACAAACATTCTTCTTTTACCATGTCTCAGTTGTCCTGGGGATGGTGGTGCAACCTCCAACTTCTCTAGAGAAGTCAAAATGAAATGAGAAAGTTAGCTGCCTCATCATAGATTCAGTTTATTATCAAATCTTTACCAAATTTCTAGCAGGCAAAAAAAGCAGTTGTGTTATTTAACAGCTTTCAAATCGGAAAGAAAAATACTTCACATCTACATTTTTATTATTTTTACAAAAGATAACATGGTATTAAAAGCCAAAATGTCTTAGAATATTACAAGCTTACACCAGTATAAGTGATTATGCACAGTAACAGCATACTTCAGAAGCAGTTCAACAGCCATCTTCATTTGAAAATTACAAAACCACACCAAAATTAGAAAAATTAAATCTTCTACAGATAATTGTATGTTATCTTTTTAGAGGTCCTCTAAACATGCAGCAGACTACCTTCTTTCCCCCAGCGAGTCTGCAAAACAAATACTACCATTTATATTCTCACAAAAGGTATTTTTCACAGCAATGTAAAAATAAAAGAAAAATAGAGACCACTGATTTTGGTAACAGCAGATTAAGTTTGGTCATTTGGTGCATGTTTCAGGTATCCTGGACTCAAATCACTGAGAGTTTGCAAGGACCAGGACATCACTCCTGAACCTGACAGAGTATTTTGTCTACAGGAAACCAACACAGCTGTGATCATAAGTGCTGTGCAGAATGCAGAAGCAAATTACTCATTTAACAGCAGCAAGGGAAACAAACCTAGCTACTCTTTTGGGTTTCTCTTGTGCATTTCTTAATGTAGATATTGAGCATAAGACCTCCTTTTTAAAACAGAAAAAAATAATTCCCCAAATATTTTCCAATATTATGAACTCTGAGATTATGACAAGTTGCTTCCGTACTTCTGTTGAGGTAACTTCTACAGACAAAGGTTAAAAATGGTAAAACATGGACCCCACAACTCTCAAGTATTCAAATTTTACTTGGGCACGTACATGGAAAGACAATGCTGCAAACACAGTGTGTGATTAATTAAAGCCTCTGTCTGAGCACTGCAGACTGCAGTGAGTATTCTTGCATCCAAGCCACTCGTATACTCAAAGCTATTTTAGGGAAGAAACAAAACATTCACTTAAAGTAGCTTTGAGGAAAAAAACATTAGATCATAATACCAGTATTTAGCCAACCAGGACACTGACTTCCAAAATAACTTCACTAATTGAAGTTCTTTAACACTTTCAAGCCCTAGCAGTTACTGAAGAGATGCTTCCTCCTTCTGCCCAAAATAAACACAACCTAAGCTCTACAAACACCAGATGCACTCATCATGCAAATGGGACAAGTATAGCCCAAATACTACAGAAATAAAGGTTATTTTGTTCTCCCGTAGAAAATTCCATGAAATCCACAGATTCAAAGCTCAGGGTGGAAGAGGAACATGGTAAACAGAGGAGGCCCCTGTGAGAGTCAATCTTCTGAAGCTCGAGTATAGAGGGCAAGGAAACATCAGACCAAAATTTTCAGCTTGTGTTCAGGGTGAATGGGATTGGGGATGGGACCCACTTTCACAGTGGTCTCACTTCCTTCTGTTCTCACAGGTTAAGCAAATCTTTTACAGAAGCCCGGACAAAGAAATAAAGACCTGTCTATACACACCAGTACTGCCCTTTGGGCAGCATTTCTCAGAGATAGTAAATTTCCACAACACTGGGGAAAATCGGAGCCATCTTGAAGCAGAGATTATTAGCTGAGGCCACTGGCTCCAAAAGCTCCAGATGCCCTGAGGGCAGCCAAGAAACCTAAGTCAACACTCTCACATTCCTGATGAGGCTTCCCTAAACTCATTTGCTCCGTCCTGCTGAATGCCAGGGAGAGAATAAAAACCCCAAACTGAACACAAGCACAGGAGGTCACACAGTGCGGCCCTCCATGGCTTTCTGCTCTGATGGGAAGGTCCCACACCAACCACTGTGGTTCCTGGGCTTCCTGTGGCACTGCCACTGAAACCACCCCTGCTGCAGCGCCCATCTGGTTTTCAGATCGAGGTCTCCATGTAAAGGATTTTGTGACAAGAAACTGTAACAACAAAATTTTCCAGGAAACACTACCTCTGAGAAAGGCATCTTTTCAGTTTTCCCTAATTATGACAGCCAGTTAGATTAGATAATTTCAATCTATTTTGGGTATCAATACAGAATACAAAAGACTATTCAGCTTGTCACAAAATACTACAAAGCTCTAGAACATCAGTTCTCTGGATTGAACTACAACTGAGTTTGATAGCACCTGTCAGTCTACAAAATTACATTCTATTCAGACAGCTATTTAAAAAAGTTAAAAAAAAAAAAAAGTGAATATTTGATTTCAGAAACTTACTACCAAAATAAGGAAGAATTAAGGGTGTTTGGTAGAAGGACAAAGAAATAAAAATGTCTTCCATCTAGGCCTAAGAGGAGTTCCAAGTTATAATAACTAAAAAGAACATCAGCTCCTCCTTCTGAACATACATCAAGGGCTACCTTGGGATGTTTCTAAAAAAGGGAGGCTGGGGGACACTACTTTGAGGTTAGAGGAAAGACAAGTTAGTGCAAGCTAGAGGGAAATACCAGGGGATCAAATACAAACAAAAATTACTTAATCATTGGCATAATCTGTTTCAGTAGCACGGAATTCCTGCTAAGTAGGCGTTTTACCAAGCAGTCCTTCAACACCATGAGGGCAGAAGCCACCAGAGAGGTCACAGGGGACAGCATGGTGGCACCATGCTCTGGAGACCAGACTGCCCCGATCAGCCATAGGGAGCTCATGCCAGTAATGGCATCTTCCTGCTGCACATGCAAGAGCTTTATTTTATAAAAGGGAGTCTTGTAAACTTGTGTGGAAGCCTGCCTAGCTTACAGCTTCCCTCATCATCAAGATAAAAATTAATCTGTGAAAAAAATCTGTGAAAAAATCACATATTAATGAGATAGGAGAAGCCTGCCAGATGAAGTTCAGTAGCTGGTGCTGGTGAGCCCTGCCCATGGTCTGGCCAGGGCAGCTCCCTCAGCCTGAGCCAGGACAGAGCCTGAGAGAGCCTCTCATTCCCTCCAGCACAGAGCAGGGCCAGGTCAGAGCAGGGGGCTCAGGACCTTGTCACAGGCTACCTGCAGGTTTCATAGATTCATGGGAAAAGCTCTCCCCTCTGGAGCACTAAAGCAAAGCTTTAAAGCACAAAGGCAACTTCCCTGAGAACTGATGCTCTGCCTCTGCCAGGTACACAGCACTGCCTGTTGCAGGAAAGGGCTGCTCAAGCTCAGCTGTACTTGCACAGGCCAAAGACTGGTCTAAAGCTGGGACACAGGGAAGGAAAATTCAAGCAGGAAAAAAACCACCAACCACTGCGGCATGAAAGCCAAAAACCTTTTTACAGAATCACTTTCAATATCATCTCTTTAAAGCGTAACATACTTTAAAACTCTGCAAGATATGAAAGCACTGAGAGCCAAAAAAATTCTTTAAACAATTTTTTTAAAACTCTAGATAGCAGAATGTATTTCAGTACAGGGTATTTGTAAATAGGAAGTTGTTCTGACTATTTGAATTTTCAAGACTCAGCAAAAAACGAGAAGAAAAATATTCAGAGAGCATAGCAAAGGAAATGTGTCCTGTGTTTATTTTCCCAGAGGGAAAACAAAATCCAAATTGCAAAACCCACTTTAAAGAGCTCAATTCAGCCAGAATCAAACAATTCAGAGTTTAAACCTCTGGAGGAAAAAGAAAACAACTCTAAAGTACTCCAGAATTGCATTTCATGATGGTCATTCACCAGCTCATCCTGCATCACAGCACTCAGTAAGACACAGAATTCATCTTACTGCAGAGGGAATAAAATGAAATGGTGGAGTGAGGAATTGCTGTTTTCTAACTGACATTCATTACCATAAATGAGGTTATAAACCAAGGTTCAAGTGCAATACATGTCATGAGCCCTGAATTAGCAAAGTCTGGGAAGCAGAAAAACATTTACTGCTTCTTAAATCTGTTCTTGGTATTTTTAAAATGTATAAACCATCTATTTCCCTATTTTACAAAATAGTTAGAACCTGGGGGGGGGGGGGGGCGGGGGGGGAGCATGGGGGTGAAGGAATGAAATATAAAACCATCAACATAAACAATACCATCATCCACAGCTTGGTCCAAACCAGCAAGCTAAAGTCACGTTTCCAACTGTAGACAAGTACCTGCAATTTAGTTTTAGAATTATTATTCTTAGCTGACAAACTAACCACAACTGACTAACAGGTAATGGGAGTGCATTTATTAAAAAAAAAAAACCCAACCAAAACCCAGCAAGCTGTCATCACCAGTTTCTGAATTATCAATTTTTTAAGAACTGACATACAAGAGAACTTGCAAACCTAAAGACATGTATTATGTTTTATTCAAATTGCAGCTAACACCACCATAAAATTTTATAGCTGAATCTGTTACTGTCTCCCAGGGGCAGGAAACACTAACACTGAAAGCAGGTACTACTGCGAGAGCTACCCTAGGAAAATACTTCTGCTGACTATTGCCATATCTGAGACAAAAATATGAGCAGTGTTTGATAGATTTTTAAATAGTGACTGAATTGCTTAAATTAATTATTAGCCAATGAGTATCAAGAAGAGGAATACAATAAATATTAATGATCTAGATCTATTATAACAACATTTTAGGCTCCAAAGACGTGTAATCTAGAAGTTACAGAGGGTTTTATCTTGAATTCATCAATCTGTTTCCTCTAAAAAGGTTGTCCAGATCATTTCAGCTAATCATTCACATACACATCACTGAAACAACAGAAACATCACTTACACAGAACAAGAAATCAGAACAATTATTGTGTCTACTAAAAAGAGGCACTCCTTTGCACATGAGTTCATGAGAGGGTCTATGCAACCAAAATTCTGCATTGGAGCTTAAAAATTAGATGTGTTATTGCTTTGTTCAGAGGTTGATCCTCAAAAGCAATTTCTGACTCTGAAGTATTAATTAATTAATGGAATAAGATCATAAGGCACCTCCTTATCATCCTTTTTTCTTCCTCTGATCTTCCTCAGTGTTTTCACCAAAACTGCAATCGAGCAAAATTGAAAAATCTTGTACCATTGATCTTCAGTTGGGTTCCCTTAATATTCCAGATGAGGAAACAACAATTCCTGAGTTGACAGTAAAGAAAAATTCTGCATCACTTGTTATAACTCACAAGTGGTTTCCTGTTACTACAGCAATTAAGGCATGAAAGGAGGCTGGCTTGTGCAGTGCTAAATATAAACCTGGCTGTCAGCCCCTTCAGTCACATGCCCAGCAGAGGGAAAACTGGGCGAAGCTCTGGTACAAATAGAGGAGGTGATAGAAAATTTCTCTACTACTCTGGAGAAGGTAACTATGTCCAAACAAATATTCTGCATAAATAAAATTGGATCGTGGTTTTTTACTACTCCTTGTAACATCGTAGAGAATTACACAGTGATCATGTTGCATCACCCTCCCTGAAAAACCTTGAAGTAGCAGATTTTCAACTTTATTTGAAACCTTTGTTACATCTACTGAACAAAGAGCTGAACAAGCTTTGCAGGAATGCAGTGGCCAATCAATTCCCTTCAGAACAAACCCCAGTAGCAACTTCAAGCTTTAGTTCATTCTTGTGATCCCCTGTAGTGAGTATACAACACTCTTATCCTATTATCCCTTCCAAAAATGTGGCACAGCATTCACATCCTTTTAAAGATGCTTGACAAAACAGAGAGACCTAAGATGGAAACCCCAACTGGAAATGTAGGAGAAAGCATGAAATGCAAACAGGTATCCAGAGCCTCAAATCACTGTCCTCATCATTAAGAGGGTTTTATCCTTGACCTAATCCCCATCTTCACCAGTGCCTTATAAATATGAAGTTCAGCATTTCCACTCAAACATGTTAAGGCCAAAGTAGTATTTGCAGTGGTTTGCTTAAAAAAGGTCTCAAACCACAGCTGGAAAAAAAAGACTTAAGATGCTTGTCTTGGGATTCAAGGGGGTTAATCAACTGAAGTGATGACAATACAGAAAAGACTTGCAGCTTGTAAGAGAGGTGCAGCATAAGGATAGAAATAAAGAGTTTGAGCTATCTCCTTCAGAGAGAAATAGAAAATGTCAGAAAAGCAGCTGAAGTGTTTGCATAAAAGTGCCAGCAATGTAGTAAAACTGATAGGAGAGCAAACAGGACCAATGACATCTCTGTTCCAGAAGTAAATGGTTATATTATTATTTAAGGGAAGGAAATAAACATAAGAAGGTTCTTGAGAGCTGCCAAGAAACAAACTTGCTGTAGCGATTCCCTGACTGGAAAGAACCATCTTCAGAGTTAAAATTCTCTGCCTCAAAAAACCAAATACTTGTCCTACCAAGAAGAGGCTGGCTCTGTCTTCTCTCCTCACATTCTCCATTTCAATGCCTGAGGACTGCAAGGAGTTCTTGGGAGCCAGAGGATGGATATCTCCCAGTGGCACAGCATTTTGGATGAATGACTCTTTGCCTGGGATTATTAACAACCTCTCCTCTAGATTTGGAAAAGGATCGGATGAGTCCTTCTGACTAACAGAGTGGAATTAATGGCATCCAAATATATTCATTTAGCTGTTTCAGTAAGGTGAGGTTTTGGCATTTCTCTGTCAGTAAGGTTTTTTTTTGGGCCCCCTCTCATTCAAGGCAGGGATCAGTCCATCATTTCATGGGTCTGGAGTTGAGCACAGCAGCAGCACAGCAACAGTGCTGAACTGGAAACAAGACCATGGTATCTGTGCATTATCAGAGAGCAATATATTCCCATAAAAGAACAAGCAAAGTGATTCTTTGGCACACCACAGAAGATTTGCTAACAAAATTTATCAGCACTCTGTGCACAATCAGAGATCTGATCTACTAGAGAACTTTCATCACCTTTAAATAGGGTTGTGTTAGGCAACACTGATATCTAAACATGAGAGCTCATGAAATATCTAGGGAGTTATATGTACAATATCCTTTATTCATTTATGCTCCCCCCAGGCCCTGCTTGAACAAGAAATGTGAAAAGCTGGCAAGAAACAAGCTTGTTTATTCCTGCCCCTCCTCTCCCTTATGCCCTTTCCCATCCTGCACAAAACTACACTCCTTTCCCCAGGAAAGAAAGCCAGTGGGAGAATGGTTTTAAGAACAGGGAGCAGCTTTGGCTTTCGAGACCAGGTCTGGTACCTGCAGCCAGCAGCAGAACCCCTTAGAGGAGACAGCTCACCTGCAACAGCCTGTGCAGAACGCAGGGGAACCAGGCACTCCCTCCTCGCCGCCCTGGCACAAAACTGAGAGAGGGCAGTGACACAAGGGCTTGTGCCTCAGCCACAGCTGGGCTTCCACAGCCCCTGGCACCAGCAGTACCCGCACTCAGACAGCACAAACCCTTCCCACAGCCACCCACCACCTGCAGGCAGCTGCAGCAGCACAGCAGCACCAGGTAGGGGGGGTTGGCTCAATAGATATGTTTCATGGGATTAATCTTTTCCTTTGAGAAAACTCGACCACAGCCTTTACAGAGAGCTGAAGACAAACTGCTATTAAATCACATACCACTAAGTACCAGCCCTCCTGTAAGCAGAAAGTTCCATGCCCTGCCTGAGGACGACCTTGGAAGCAAGTACAACTGCAGAAATAAGCTTCTGTCTGAAATAACTTTAAATGCATGTAGAGTTTATTGCTTTTCATCTGTCTCAGACTTAATAAAGCAACCCAAAATAAGAAAGACAGAGAGAACAGAGAAACCGAATAATTGTCAAACATTTTGTTACAGACTCATATTAAGTGTAATGACATTCCTCCTAATTTTTCATTGCATTGGGGCATTAAAGACAGAAGTACAAGCTGCCTTGAAGTCCATAAGAATCTGTTCACTCCTGTCAGCAAATGGAACACCATAAGAAACCACTGACAATTTAAGTTCCAGCCATAAATTACACTCAAGTAATTTGTGCCTCCCTATATAAATGCCTAATGAATACAGAATGCAGTAGCAATGAAACTATTCTTAACTCTTCACCTGCTGCTGGAGGTAGTGCAGCAGATTCATCACTTTGATACCCCCTCCCTTCCCCATGTAACTTAGCAGAGCCTCATTTGTGAAACTAGTCTGACACCCGCATCTGACTCCCTGCACAGTCAACTTCAAACTGCAATGACAGATTCCTCTGGCAAACAGCTGAAGGAATGATTATAATGTAAACAGATAAAATCACTCCACATGAACTTCACCTGAAAATATTTTCTTTCAGTTTTTATGTTATGAGTATGAAATACCCACTGTGTTGTTATGCAGCTGCATTATGTAATAATTTATTCTGCACATGAATAAATTATTGAGAGCTGCCTCAATAACTTTTAAGTTCTATTAAAAAACTCAGTCTATTCAGAAAAATTGTCTGAAATATTAAGATTGCTGGTTTCGTAAATAAAGTCATACAGAAGGAAGAAGCAGAAGACAAAGACTACTGTGCTCGACTCTTCCTAGAAGTGAACAGCTCTGAGTTCTAAGCTCACTTTTTATTCTTTCAACCAATTGCCTTTATTCTGCAAAGCAAAAAAGGAATATCCTTCTCCTGGCCAGTGTTTCTCCAGGCTCTGGCAAGCACGAGGCCTCTCTCAGGAGGATTCAATTGCAAGCACATCCCTGCAGCTTCCAGCTGCAGAGCCAACGCAAGCATCAGCTCCCGTCGCACCCCTGCAAGTGCCAGCTGTGCACACTCCCTCTAAAGCTGCTTCAGGACCTCTGCTCTATGGAGAGCTGCACATCTAGTCCATCTACTTAATCCCAATGCTTCTTAATTTTCCCAGAAAGTACCCAGTGTCAGTTTATGAAACACCCGGTTCTTCTACCCAGGACAGTTTTTGCTTTTCAACTTTACACATTTCCCCTTTTCCACTGGCAGGGTTTGTAACCTGTTCTTTTGTCACAGCTTCACTGTAAGCAGGCAGCAGAATCCTGTGGGTGCTGAAATTACACCCTTCACCTCCAGTTCTGCTAATCAGCTTGAGAATTAGTGAAGTACAAGCACAAATCCTTGGCTCAGAGTTTGCTGCATACAGAAGCCTGTTTTGTTTTCCACAGGAGAGGAAATATGGAATCTAATGTATTTAAACTTCTCTTCATGGCAATAGAAAGTATGCTGTAGCACTGCCCACATCAGTGGCATACTGCAATGCCACTATTTACTGGAGATCTTGAGGAAATATGCACCTTCCACGGTGTGCAATGTAGACTGATCACAGTATGCCTCCAGCATCCTTCCCTGCCTCATTCTCTTCTCCCTCTGCTTCTCCAAAATCTGTGCAATGTTTACACAGCCCCTTTTCCAGCAGCAAAGAAGGGGATGGATTCAGGCTGAGGTTGCTTTTTGCAGTGCTGAAGCAAAGTACTGTGTGATGTGGCGGGCAGCCACTCAGACCACGATGAATAATATTGAATAGAGAGTAAGAGGAAGGAAGAGAAGAGACAGTTCCCTTCCTAGACACAAGACAAATGTTGAGATAAAAACTATAATTGCAAGTAGTTGCCAAAACAGCAAAGAAAACCTGGGAGATGGAACCAGTATTGCTCACTAGCACAAGTCACCACACGCTGTTAGGGACACAGAGATCCCAGAACAGACTCCTGCCTGAGGCACAGGAACCCTCCAGGCACTTCCCATGGGAAAACAGAAAGGCAGAACCTTAGGTCAAATACAAAACTGCACCCTGAAGTGATGTGAAGTTACCTTGTTGCAAGGGGTGATTTGATACTTTTCCTCCCATTTCCAAACTCCCTCCTGATCACGTATTTGGGACTTCTCCTCTATTCTGGCACTTGTTCTTAGCCAGGTACACAGCCAGGCCCAGAGGAGAACAGCAGTGCTAGGATGGGAAGCAGAAGTCAGACTTTCATATCCAGAGGTTTTTGGGACAGGGAAAGAACAGAACACTCTTTACAACACCCCAGGTGAAGCCAGCAGTAAATCCACACCCATATGGCCAAGTCACATCTACTACACATCACCTCATCCACAGCTCATCCAGGCCTGCTCTTAGCCACTGTGGGAAACCCAGGAGAATGCTCTTCCTCTCTGGCTGGGAAAAAGTAATTAAAGTGGGCCTTTTTTTAAACTGAACTTTTAACACAGGATCAGATATAAATCACAGTAAAACTCAGCCATAGTAATGTGCAACTGCAAAAACTGATATGAGCGTGGAAAAGAGGCAGACACAATACGTTCCTAGCACCCAACCCTGAGATGTAATCTAACAGTGAAAACTTCACAAATCCAGACTTTCTTGTTTTGCTTTGGTAAACCAGATCCAATAAACAAGTAAAAAAACTTGTAAAAGATCACATATCATTCCCAATAAGAACAGTCTTTTTCAACCTGGGTCATCTGTGATTTATCAGAACTCAACTGCACATTGGTGTATTTCTTCTGTTCAGGTAAAGGGACACTGAATCAGAAGGAGTCTGTTGAATATTTGCAAGAGGAAAAGGTCACCAAGCTGATTATTTATAACAGCACTGTCACTTCTGTAGCTACCTATTTACTTGATTTACTTTACTCCATAAAATAATATAAATAAATAATGAATTTGCAGAAGGAATGGTGGATTTCAAGCTGTTCTCCCATCTCCTCTTTATGGCAAAAACCTTTATTAGACAAGAGGGCTGGAAATTGTTAAATCTCACTCCTGAGTGAAAAAGTTAATTTTATATTTCTAACATCAAAGCTTTACGTGAACTTTGTGAAAATCAGCCTGTTGCCAGAACTGAAGCAAAGAAACAACTGGATCAAGAGGTTATCTGTAATCTGAAAATACAAGCTGATGGTATTTTAAACGGCAGCTGGCTAAAGAAATTGGTTTGTTCCACTCACATTTTTCTCCAGTCTTCCACAAAATTAAATAAAGCAGAAAAACCACAGTTTCAGATTGTTATGAATGATGAGATAATATCCTCATGCAGACTGATGATTCACACCCTTAGTGTAAGATAAGTTACAGCAAACCATCCAGCACTAAGGGATATATCACTGCACAAAGTCAAACACTATCAAGTGCAATTAATTTAAAAAGTTACTGTAACAGTACAATAACCAGAAACTGATAATGCCTAAAAGAAAAATGTAGCAGGTCAAAGTGCAGCCACTGTTGGCTCCCAGGAAGCATTTCGACCTGAGATATGTGGCAGTACAAGTTTACATACAACGACACAACCCAAAGCACAGACCTCTGTCCATGGCAGGGACAAGAATCTCATACCAGGGACTGTCTCCTAATCCTCCCCCAACATTCCCAGAATGTTCTGGGAAGCCCAGACAACAGGTCCCAGACTATCTCCAAGAAGTGAGCTTTGGGAACCCAAGACCAGGCCACACTGGACACTGTATCTGGCTCCTCTCAGTTGAAGTTGGTCTCACTGTAGAAACCTTTTTGTCTTAAACTTTTCCATTTTTCCTGAAATTAAAAAAAAATATTTCAAAGCTGTGTCCTTCCCCCAGGTCATGCAGGAGCCTTTCACCAGGATCACTGCCAAACAGTAAGGCATGTTTTAATTCTGGAAATGCCTAAAAGCCATGAAGTATTTTAACAGCATTAAGGAAAGGTTTTATCGCTACACACAAGCAGTAGGAGATAATAAAATAAACCACCTTCTTCTTATGACTGCTTTAAGCCAATAGGAGAGTTAATACAGAATATGATCAATCTCAAAATACGGAGTCTTAAACATGTTTCTATTTCCCCTTTCTATTATCTAGAGAAAATAATGTGATTTTAAAAAACTGGCTTGTTAATATTTGACAAAAGTATCTCAGTCTAAATAAAATTTAATAAAAACTCAAAAGATAGCCAAAAATGAATGAATATTATGAGCCCATCACATACAAAATGAAACTGGCAACTGATGCAGGAGAAAAGTAGAGCAAGTAGCAAGAACCACTATATATTATGGTTGCTAGGGAGGGTATTTTATTAACAATTAGCATATAAATATCTAAGAATCCTAAGTAAATGAACACTGGAAAAAAACAGCTATGGTTTTATATTCCATAGTTTTGAGTGAAACATGCTCTCTGCTGGGTTGAACGAAGTATTTTGTGGGCTTTGCCTGAAAATACTCCCCATGTTTCAGAGGAAGCATGTGTTTCAGGCATGAGTTAGTCACATCCAAAAAATTCCAAGTTCATTCACTGTTAAAGGAAGTTCTCACACACAGCAACAAAACAGAAACAAAAAGGCATGCTTTCAGAATATTTGTAGTGATATTTGAAATATCACTACACTGATTTAAGGATAAAGTAGAAGGGAGGCACAAGGCAGCTCACATATTCATGTCTAACTTTCCCCAAAACGAGCCATTTTCATAAAAAATTTTAGCAACAGCACAGGGACCCAAGACAGTTTCTTTAAGTACACTGCTTGCCTGATATATTTATTTTTCCATTTATTTGTTGTTTTTAGAAAGGATTTTTTTCTGGACATAACAGATGTCTCTGTAGTTTCATATTTGGATTGATTAAATAATAAATGAGGCTGACTTAAGCTAAGAGTTTTCAGATGAATGAGTCAGCTTTAAATAATTTCTTTCTTAGAGAAACTGGCAGACTTCCTTTTCTTTTAATTGAGGTTACACACTGGAACCTCTGTGTTCACAGAATAAACATGATCTATTTCACTCGTGCCTGTTGCAGGGAGATCTAAATGTTTTCAATCTATCACTCTCAAGGGTTTAAGTTGCACTTTAAGTAAAAGCTGCATTTCAAGTGATCTTCCATAAAAAGCCCTGAATCAAAAGCAGTTTTTGTACTAGACAAGAGAGTTATTGGGAGACAGATTTTCCTTTTAGCTCTAAAATGTACTATTTTACAAAAGACACAGCTGAAGAAACAATGCTTTAAGAATCAGATTTTTTTTCTGATTTGTGAGATAAAGGATATTTGTGCATGACACCTATTTTGTATTCATCACATGCTTAAACACATGCAAAAGACAAAACAAATTTTAATTGGAGCAATGTTTTATTTTAATTGAAGCAATCTTATTTTACGTCTGGCAGGAAAGGACAAAGGCAGCTAACTAAATAAAATTGTTTAATTATAGCATCATTCCTGCATTATATTTGGACCTTGTAATTTAACGCACATCACTTTCCAAAAAAAAAGTAAAAGGTAGCTGATACTGAGCTGCTTCCAAAAAATGAAGATTTTCATCTGGTCAAGTATTAACTAGAAACTCTAGTATAGTGCAGCAGTTTCCAAAAGACCTGTGCTTGAAACACCTTGGTCAAGTTAAGCTTAGGTACCTGAAGATGTGGATTGCTGAAATTCTTGAGATTGAAGGTTTTATATGAACATGAACAAAAACTGTGTACTTTTATTTCTTGCAGCAACACATGCCAAATGCATCAAAACAGGCATGCAGGAACTCTGTTAAACCAGCAGCCTGCTGGCCTTATGCAATGCACATGTCAGCAAACACACTTTTCTATTTGGGTTTTTTCTACTGTACCAAATTCACTGGTCGTCTCTGGTGACTCTACCTCCTCTGCTGGCTTCTCCAGTGGTACCAGTGGCTTAGGATACCTTAAGCCTACAATGAGTTTTCAAAAGCAAAACAGCAATCAGTCATTATTTAAAATCTTCCAATCAATACTGGAGCATCCGCCAGCAAGAAAAGATCCTCTATAAATATTAAGACTGGATTTCTGTGGGTTTTACATCAATTCCACTTGATTGTTTGCAGGGTTTCCCCTGCAAAAAAAATAAAGACAAAGTTTCTGCATTTAAGCAGACTAGAGCCTGCTTTAGGTTATGTGAGCAAGTAAAATTTCCAAATATGGAAGCAAACTGAACCACAACAGAAAAATCATGAACTTAGAAAACATTACCTTGCTGCAGGTGGTTAAAAGGCAGACAGTTACAGCTGACATTTTCAGAACAGTTTTACCATGAGTGACCATGCACCAATTTTCTTGTTTATGACATTAAGCCTCAGCCCCTAAATTACATAACAGTCTGGGTTTGAAGGGATTTAATGATCATCTAGTTCCAACACCATGGGACACCTTCCACTAGACCCAGTTGCTTCAAGCCCCATCCAACCTGAACTTGTAGGAAAGGGGCACTCACAGCTCCTCTGGACAACTTATGCCAATGTCTCACCACATCCATAGTAAAGAATTTCTTCTAACAGCTAATTTAAACTTACCCTCCTCCACTTCAAAGCTATTCCTTCTTGCCCTATCACTAGATATCTTTTGTGAAAAGTCCTCTCCAGGACACTTGCAAACCCCACTTACGTGCTGGAATGTGCTACAAGGTATCCCCAGAATCTCCTCTTCTCCAGGCTGAACAGCCCAAACTTACTCAGCCCAGAGAAGCAGAGGGGCAGACACTGATCTCTTGTCTGTGCAGACTCGAGGGAAAGGCATGAAGTTGTGTCAGGGAAGGTTGAAGTTGGACATCAGGAAAAGGTTCCACACTCAGCAGGGGGCTGGGCGCTGGAACAGGCTCTCTGGGGAAGTGGTCACAGCATCAATCCTCACAGAGCTCAAGTGTTTGGACAATGCTCTCAGGCACATGGTGTGATTCTTGGGGGTGTCCTGTGCAAGGCCAGCTGAACTCGATGAATCTTGTGGGTTCCTTTAAACTCAGGATATTCTGAGTCTGTAACGCATGAGGTTCAGATACTAATGAAAATTATCAGCAGAGCCTCAGTAGCACTTTTGCTTCTGCACTCTGCCTTCATGAGAGAGCTTCAAGACTTGGGGCAGGAGGTGGGGGGTATATTTAAAAAAAAATTTCAAAAGCAAAATGTAGCACATCCTTCCATCTGAAGCATAATATTTCTTTCACCAGCTAGTATTTTTGACACAGCAGTGAGATTGGTAACAGTCCTGGTCTGAGAGCGTAAAGGAACTCTCACAGGCATGCCTACAAGAGTTTGTCATTTTACCAGTTTGACAGGGCACTTCAAACCTGTGAATTAGACACTTGCCAGCAGTCTGCCAGAAGACCTTTTCCTAGAATAGCAATCAAACACTAGAGTTGAAAAATGTATTGACCTAGGTCACAGCAAGGGAGAGAGAAGTAGATGACACTGCTCCACACACAGCACGGCATTGACCTGCATGTGCTGAGTGTGAGGGAGAGGAAGAGAGAACTGTCCCCACCAGGTGCCACAGTACCCAACACAACAGCATGAACAGTTCCTGCTCTCCCAGCTCAGGGGCTGAGGGAGGGCAGTGCTTACCACAAACCTCACACCTGCACTGTGAAATCACTCTTCAAACAAGACAAGTACTTCCACAAGGATGGAATTATGCTTTGTCGCATTAGCACAGATTCAATTCTAACAAAAAGAGGCACTAAAATCCAAGTAGCCCTAAACCACCATGGCAGATGAACCAGTTTGTTCATATCAGCAAGAAGCAACTGATTCATGCAACAGAGGGAATCTTTTTCACAGGAGACTTGTTTAGAGTGTCTAAAACCCTCACTGAAATCCATTCATCTTTGATGACAGTGCATCTTTTGAATTAACTTTTCTTTGTAAAACTCTGGAAGTAGAGGCACATAGGCTCAAACACTCTCTAAGCTATTCTAGTAAACTGGGGAGCTCATAAATTTAACACCAGAACATAAGCCAGTAAGGTTTCTTCTGACACCAAATGAGATTTCACCCAACAATAGCTAAAACCTTGTGAATTCCCTGAGATTCTGCATCAGTTGTCAGCCCAGCTGAATGCAAGGAGGTGGAGCCCTTTACCTGCAAGCTACGGTTTTGGTTTTGGTTTTTCTTTTTAACAAAACCAAGGTGCAGTTACTTGGATTTATGAACAGGTTTCCATCAGAAGTGCCATTTTGGTAAGATTACTTATGAATCTCAGATTATTATGAATGGCATGACATCCCATGCCTTCAAAGAGAATCTAGCTAGAAACTGCATTCTCCAAAACCTGCAAATTAAATTACAAAACCAGTTATCAAGACTTATTGCTATGGTGTTTTTGCATGTTTTCCAGGTAATACACAACCTCACCAGGCAGAGGAAGAAGAAATTCAACTTCAAAAGACCTTTAATTTAGGGATCATTTCACAAAAGTCTTCCACTTAAAATATAAAATGCAACTGGGTGCTTTCAAGGAATTGTGTTCAATAACAAGGTACATACATTATATACTAAAAGCATCTACTTTATGTATTATATACACACATACATATGTATTTTATGTGCATTTACAGAAAGACAGGAAAACAGGAATTGTTTTCCCATCTTTGCAACAAAAGATGGGAAAATAAAGGATTCTTTCACTATCAAGACCTGAGACTTCTTAGAGGCCCTAGATAATCTCTGTGTTAGTCATATTAATGAAAAGTAGTTAGATCTGGGCTCAAGAATATTGCAAAGCAACACATAAAAGACCAACAGTACCCTAGGAAGCAATAAAGACACAGCAGAAATGCCAAGTTTAGCATTTCTTACTTAAAGTCAAACCCTTTAGTACTTCCCTGCCTCATTACCAGGCTTGCTGCACTGCTTACAAGTGCATCTTTCATGAATCATCTCATATCATACACTGGAAACCAAAGGTAGAAACCCTAAATACTACAAGCTCCTTAAGAAAGAAGTTCCATCTTCTTCCTAACACCACTTTTGTCAATGGAATATTGCTATAGAAGGTCAGAAGCATTAAATCATTCTCCGTATTTTCTGAAAGATTTTACACTTTCATCTCCATCATGCAAGAAAGAAACAAGAGAAATCTGATTATCTGAAGCCAACAAAACTAAGCCTTCTTTATGGGGCACTACTTCTAGTAACAGAAAGCAGGACTATTACATTTGAAATCAACCAGCCTACTTTCTACTTCAGTGTTCCTGTAACCATGAAAATAGAAATATACAAATTACTTGTATTCAATTCCACATGTATCATCTCTATCTGGTGTGGCTGGGGGTGGCTGACATTCTTACAAGAAACACAAGCTAAAATTTAAAATCTTTGTTTCAAAGCTCTTCCTGTGAAAATGGGACACTTTATTCATGTTTCCAAAGCTCAAAAGGAGAAAAAAACCAAAAAAACCCACTTAAACACTTCAATGCAGAAGGAAAACTAAATCCAGATGAGAAAGGATTTGCAGCTGTCTTCAGAAAGAACAGCTCAGTGATGTTTTGACTAAATTTTAAGATAGTAAGATACAGATTATAGTCAAAATCGGGAGAGTTTTCAAAATATTTTCTGAGAACTATTCTATCAAGGTTCAGTTTCACAGTCTTCCCCCCTATGCAAAACACATCTATGAATTCAAACTCAGGCTTTCAGCTCTCAGCCATCGCATTCTCACAGAGTTCTGTCTTCTGAAGCACTACAACAAACAGCAGAGTTCCAGTCAGTGTTTATTCATAAGCTAGGCTGCTTAGCCGACCTCTAGGGCCCGGTATCTGGAAGCTCCATGACCGTGCAGGTAATACAGGTGACAAGGTGATGGCAGGCAGGAACATATTCACAAACCTCTCCCCACCTAGTTTTCGTAACTACAGCACAAACAGATGTTTTAAGTTTCAAAAACACTTCAGAGACTCACCTAACTTACAGGTACCAGCTACAGCTCACCTACCTGAGGACCGTCCTTGAGCGTAGCAGCCGCAGCAAAGGATGGGTTTCCCTGCAGCCTCTGCCATTAGCGGAGGCCACAGATAGTGTGTCCTGTCATATTTCCTGCTAGGGCAATTAGCTGCTGGAACTGCTTCCTTCTGCTGGTAGGCCTGGGAACGGGCTGAGGAACTTGCCCCATTTGGTTCTTGATGTGCCCAGGTCTCCCCATATTGCTGACAGCCTCCCCTAGCTGATATGGGGTCTGTTAGGGCACAGAAGAGGTAGTGAAGGAAGAAGGTCAAAACTTAACCCAATAAGGACTGTGTTAAGAAGGGTATGGGCTAACACCTCTCTTTCCATAAAGAATTATGAAAAGATCACAGGCGCAAAACAAGCTTAAGCAGAGTAGCAAAACTACACAGGCATTTCATGATCAAGGAGAGACTGATTTTTCAGACTCAACCAGAACATGGGAATTTATGCAAGCAGTAAAGAAGAGAATTTGAAGGCTGCGTTTGGATCACTTTCATTGGAAATCAGCACAAAAGCACAACCAGGGACCCCGGCTAAAGAATCAGCTGCTGGGAGCTACAGCATGCTGCCAACCAATGAGACAATTCATAACATCACTAAAACAGTTTTGTCTTGACTGAACTCACGATTTGTAAAGATCAAAAGTGACACAAGTCAATCAGAGAAAGTACCTGGAAAGCAAGGCACAAATAGCTCTCCCCTCATCTGCTACTCACAACCTGTGTACCTATTCAGATCATTGCTTCACAGTCACCATTTCAACAGCAGGAAAGAGCAATCATACAAAATATTTCTAAACATAATGAAGCATTTTAAATACAGAATACAAACACCTAGCTCAGAAAAGTCTCTAATTGTCTTTCAAGTGTAGCCCTTCTATCCACCTTGTCTTCTTCTGGCACTCCGCAGCATTGACAGTGATGATACATATCCAACACCTCTATGCCCTTCTTCACACAAAATGTGAATTCTTCCAATAATCCTCTACGGAAAACACCTATGGGCAATAAATTCAAGATAGGGTTTTTCTCCAATTTCTATTTAACAGACTTACTAGAAGCCCTTTTCAGTTATGATTTTTCTTTTTTCGTAACACATGAAGAAACAGAATTTCTTATAGGTAAAAGCTGACAGCTGTTACCATGCTGCAGTCTGGGAAAAATATCCCATGAATAGAGCTGGCTAAAGGAAAAGGTTATCTACAAAAAATGTCTTATCTAACTAGATGGGCAGATCAAGAATCTGACTCCAAGGATGAGGTTCAGTGGCACTGCAACACTTTATGCAGCTCTTACTTATGAGACTCCTAAGCCCACAACTGAGATTTTGCTGAAATAATCTCTCCAGCAAGATTACTGATTACAGTTTCAGGCACACGTGAACTGCAATTTCCACCAGTGGAATAAACTTAAAACCAACTAATAAACTCTCATGCAGTAAAATGTCTAAATGCAAACTGATGCTATTGTTACTTTGCTTCTACATCCTGAATCATCAGAAAGTCACAGTATTTTACAGAACAGAATTTCACATTATAACTAACAGCATCTGAGCATCGAGATATTAAATACGACCATCTGTTGATTTTCATCTGTATAAAAGTTGAGACACTATACTGAAATTTTAAAGTCTCCTTTTGATATCCACCACACGATCCTTCAGGTACACAGTTCCGTTCTATTTAACCTGAGCAGTAACTGATGAGACAGAAACCCACACAAAAACCTCACGGCAAGAACCTTTCAGACGCTTAGCAGGATTTATTTCGGAAGAGTATTAGTTGTTAGTATTCAAAAGTTATTGTCAACTTACAGTTCAAAGCAGTCTACCCTCTCCATTGTAAAACAAAACTGATTCACTGTCTGCAAAACAGAAGCGCTGCTGCTCCCAAAATCAGGCGTTTAAGCGAACTACTCCCACTCTGACTAGAAACACTAGTGTTTATATGCAAGTATGCCACAAACAAAACCAAAGAGATACCTGAAAGGGTTCTGTCTCTTCACAAAAGCAACACTTTTACAGCTGACCCTCAGACGTGCTCTCTGCCCACCCAAATTTTCTTCCAGACATCTACAGAGGAGCCACAAGACACAGAAATGCCCTTTCCAAGGGCACGCTACTATCAAAGTCACAAAGAGGCCTAGATCAAATGCACACTGATCTCTTAAGTACCCGCTATCATCTTCGCTGCAATAGGGATTGTAAATTACAGCTGAGGATCAGAACTAGAAGTAAGGAGGCTGCAATTAAGAGGATTTGGTTTTGTCAGGTTTTGATTCGTTTAAGGAACAGTGTCAAGTTGGCAAGAACAGTTGGATCAGACGAGAAAAATCACTGTGAATTACTTTAATTGGCGTTGCATAGCCCTGTATTCAGAGATACATCGGTAAACCTTCCCAGCACATACACACCCTCCCGAATGAGAACCGACACTTCCAAGAGCGCCGGCAGCTCTCCGGGCAGGGAAGTGTAACTCATGAATGAGCGCCCAGAGCAGCAGCAGCCCGGCGTCTCTTAAGAGGTCTGAAATCAATTTACTGCTGCCCTGGTGTCAGGGGGATTTTATGAGATACACTTTGCTACTCCCATTCCGAAAAATGGCCACCCGCGGCTCTCTGAAACACCCGGTGGGATGACAGACCCACCGAGGATTTGGCACACTGGGCCGATTTAAGTTCCAAAGGGGCTGCGGATGATTCTGGAAACTAAATTTCGGGTCGTGCGCCTCATTTATACCCAATTACGCGAACACACAGAGGCGAGCGCTTCTCGATGCCTCCTTCTGCTGGAGTTTCCCACTCGCCCGAAGGAGTCGCTTGGGCGAGGGCGGGAGCACCCCCAAACTTCGGAGGCTCAGCCCCCGCTCCGGCCCGGCCCTCCCACCCCAGCCGGGCTCGGGTGGGTCGCGGCTCACCTTGGGCGATGGCGATGGACTCGAAGCGGTGGAGCTCCCGCAGCAGGCAGCTCCGCTCGGTGGAGTGTAGGCTGTAGATGAAGTCGCGGGCCCCCTGCGCTGTGTTCAGCGCCTCCATCGGCTCCTTCTTGGGGTGGGTGCCGAGCGCCCGCGACCCCCGCGAGAGGAGCAGCCCCTCGGCGCCGCCCCGCAGGCAGCTCAGGCGGCGGCGGCAGCAGCACCGCGGGCCCCGCAGCGAGCCCAGGCAGGACGAGGGGACGGCGGCGGGGCCCCCCGGCCGCCCCAGCAGCAGCGCCGCCCGGCCGAGCCACGCCGACATGGAGCCGGGAAAGGGCGCGGCGCTCGGGCCGCCAGAACCGCCCGCGGCCGAGTCGCCCGGGCCGCGCTCCCGCGGCTGCTCCGCCGGTGGGGCCGGGCGCTCCGCGCCAGGCACCGCCCCGCCGAGCTCCCGCCAGCAGCGGCGGCAGCGCCGCCCCGCCCCGGACCGGCCCCAGCCCCGCTCCGCTCCGCTCGGGGAGCCTCGGCCGCAGGGCGGGGCGCAGGGGCCCGAGGGGCGGCCCCGCGCAGGCGCCCGCCCGGCCGCGCTGAGGGGAGCGGGGCGGCAGCGCCCGGGGACCTCCGAGCGGCGGCCGGAGGAGCGCTCCTTCCTTCCAAAGGCTTCCCTCGCGCCCACTGCTGAGTGCCTGGAAGCTCACAGGGCTTCTCGCAGAGCTAGGCTGCAGCAGCTTAGCAGGGCAACACTAATGAGGTTTCACTTGTCCCTGCCGTTTTCCAGGCCCTTGCCTTAGAGTATTGTGGTATTGCATCATCCAGTTTTAGGTTAAGTACACTTCGCTTGCATATAGCGGTTGTATTCCTCTAAATTAATTGGCAGGTATTCTACCTGACACACCCGGAACAGTTATTTAAAAAAAAAACAAACAAACAAACAAACAAAAAACTAACCAAACCCAAACCAAGCACATTAAGGACAACCTTTATATCTTGAGGGAGCAGAGGTTGCTTTGAAATCAGGTTTGGTTTTAAACCTCTCTTAGCTTTGCTGCAACAAATACCATCCATGCGGGTTAATCCACAATTGTTCACTGTTTTCTCAAAACACTATATTCAAATGGTGTTAGATATTGTAATTAAACTGCAAAGAACCTAGACAACCACAAGGGACTCACATATTTTATGCCTTGTTCGTTTAATACGAAGGTGACTTCAGAAGGCACTCAGAATTTACTGCTGTATCTCCAGCTCTTTAACACCAAAAGTAGCAGACCTATTGATGTCCATCCAGGTGGTTTCTTCAGCCAGGGGGATCTGCTGCCTACTTGGAGAAAGGCAAAAAGAAAGCTTTAACTTTGTATGAAAAAGCAGCATTTTCTTTCCATTTCCATGGCTGAAGAGTTAACATATGGTATAAAGACAGAGATCTCATCATAAACAGAAGTGCTTTACTTAGAATATGCATTCAAAACTCTGGGTGTTTACATATACTACGTGTACAGTACAGAGGGAGCAGAACATGAGTGCAGAAATGTAGAAAATAAGTTGTAAAGGCCTGGAATATAATATTTTAATTCTTACCCTGTCAGTGAAATAGCAGAGATAGATGAGTATAGGCTACTATTTTCATTTAAGTGCATTTTCCCCAGGCATCTAATAGAGCCTGCCTCTGAGAGGAGAGATTTTATTCGATTATGTCTCTCTATATACTCCTGACCCAGACCACTAAGCCTTTGATGGTTTTCAGACCTGTGCTTATCTGCCCAATTGTTTCATTGTAAAAGTCGAATCTTCTGCTACTCTTTGGGGGAAATATGGAAATCAGTAATGGTTTTCAATCCCAGAGAACTGTAACAGCAATATTCGTAATTCTGTTCAAAAATGCTGTTAAAATTTTGGTAACCAGATTGCTTTTACAGTAAAAATGCATGCTTCCACATGGAAAGGCAGGACATGCAATGGGGCTACAAACACCTGAAAAAAATGTCACACGAAAATAAGGAAAAACTAAACTTTCCAGAGGCCAAGCCTTTGCTACTTCAGTTTGACGTATTTCTGATTGTGTTATATATTATATATGATTTTACATTCACACAGCTGGATTGTACCACACTACAGACAGAGCAAATCAGGAACACTGGCCTCTGGCAAGACAAGAGACTTTATCTCTTTCCCACCACTGCAGCCCTTGTCACACTGCTTAGGTATTACAAAAAGGGATTGCATCTGAATTATTCGTCAAGTGTTTGACAAGACTCAAAACACTGCAGGTCTTTTCAGACACTGAAGGACAATGAGCAGGAAGTTTCTAGTGCAACCTTTAGGTATTTGCAGTATAGGAATATTCACTCTATAGAGAGGTGTAAGGACATTATTTAAGTAGACAATATACTGTTATGAAAATAAAAGTAATTACTTTTGTGTCAGGACTGAGATCAGGGTTTAGCAGACAGTAAATTCTTCTGTGGCCATCAGCTGTGGTTTACACCTTTCCAAGCCTTTAAACTGCATTGAACAAATTGGGGGGGGGGTGGAATGGCATTGGAGGGACTATTCTGCAAGGACAGGAAATTACCTAAATAACCTAATAGGTTTTTTCCATTTTTTTTTATTGGAGCTTTAATTTTGTGAAAAAGGGAAATTGAAACCATTGGCTGAACTGACACTTTAATTAATCAGACTGTCTACTTGACTCTGTTCAGTGGGTGGTATGCAGTAACTTTCATTAGTCCCTGCCACTCCAGCAGAGCTTGAGAACCTGCTGAAATTCATATTTCTCACAATGTTCTTAAAAATGCAAAAGTTTCCCTGTATTTTTTAGGGTTTTTGCTGACAGCCTAATTTTCTCCTAATATGATTTATATTATGAGTGACCAAATTAATAGAGATGGCTTATACACCAACTGACAGAACTGGAAGGAAATTGTTAAAAATATTACACAGAAAGTTAGAGATAAGTTCAGCCTTAAAAACTGGAAGGCAGTTTATGTAGAGAGCAGCATTAAAATGCCAACCATCTTTAAGAGAATTCTCCAAGGGCTTCTAGAGACAGCAGAACTGAGAGACAAGTCTTTTTGTGGATATTGGCAGGAAATACTTTGCAGCCCTCATCCTATATAAATAATGGGTGTATAATATAATATAATTATATTCTTATGTGGTCAAGTAATAGAATATGAATGAAGGAACTTTCTATTAAGGATGATTTCTCTGCCCAGTGTAAAGGTGCATATTGTTAGCTAAGGTGAGACCAAGATTTAAAGGTTGATAATAGATAACATAAATTGCAACAGCACATAGTTTGTGTTTTACTAGTTAAGTACTATATTTTTATATAAAGTACTGTATTTTAACCTGTGCAGGTCAAAATTCCTAATAACTTGCAGATAAATAGCCCAGAGAGCACAAGCTACTTTTATTTTGCCTCACATTTCTGAAAAACAAGTGGCTCCTCTGTTCCTGCTAGACCAGCTAGGGGCTGACCCTATAGTCCTTTGTGTGCTGGCAGGTGGAAGAATCCACAGAGTATGAAACACATCTGCTCACTCAAAAAAGGAGCCCTGAAATATATTGACCATTTGCTAAAATTAAAAATTCTATCTACAGTCTAAAATAGTAATGTAAGACAAGTATAGGAGGTTAAATTACCATTAATTACTGCAATAGTGCAAAAAAATGAGTAAGATTCTATCATTAAGAAATAAAAGAAGAATTTGTAGTAGTCTTAGAATAATAATCATAGAATCACAGAATGTCTTGGGTTGAAGGGACCTGAAAGACATCTCATGTCCAACTCCCATGTCATGGGCAGGGATGTCATTCACTACACCCGGCTGCTCAAGGCCCCTTCCAACCTGGCACGGAACACTTCCAGGGACAGGGCATCCATAATTTCTCTGGACAACTTTTCCAGTGCCCCACCACGCTCTAAGTAAAGACCTCCTTCCTGACATCTGATCTAAATCTTTCCTCTTTGAAATGTTTAAAACCATTGCCCCTTTTCCTATCATGATATGCCTGTGTAAGAAGTTGCTCTCCCAGCTTAAGAACTTAAAGGAGATCGAGTGCAGCCAGAGGATCTTTCTCACCATCACCACTTCCCTCCTTGTAGAGCTTTGTACAATCATATGCATTATAATATTGATAAACACTTATGAATGATTCAAAGACAATTTTTGGCTTAGACTCTACTGGCTTTGTCAGGGACGGAGTTAAAGTTCTTTGCTGTAACTGGTGTGGGGCTGTGTTTGGGATTTGTGCTGAAAACTGTTGATAACACAGGGATGTTTTAGTTACTGCTGAACAGTGCTTGCACAGGGTCAAGATCTTTTCTGCTCTTCATCTTTCTCATGTAAATTATTCCATGTTTTTAATGTTCAGGAAGCAGAAGGCACTATGTGAGGTTTGAACAAACCTGAAGATCATGGTAGACAATCACTGAAGTAAGCTCCCTCTGGAACACTGTGCCAGGAGTGGGTTTTTTTTGAATTATAAACATGGGGTTATCAAATACAAGATGTGAAGTAACATATATTCTCTCTGCCTTTCATGGTAAATGCTTTTAGAATATTGTATTCAGCTACAGTGTCCTCGTTCTAGGATAAATTGCACATTGTTTTAAAAAATATTGGGAAAATTAGTAAAGATTTGGAAAAATGCTGGTTAATAAGAGACTTCAAAGATCAATTTATTCACTTTATTAATTGGAAGTTTGTGAGTTTAACATAAATATAGTCTCTAAGACACTTTATAAAACAGCATTTCAGCACACAATGAAATTACACAGTACAGTCACAGCCACCCATGTATATTGATGTATGGCAAGTCTTGGAGCCAGCAATAGTCAGAATTAGAGTTTTATTTAAGCAGTTAAAATAATAACAATTGGAACGACTTTTTGAAGGGTAATTTTCTACAGGATGGGATCTGCTTCATATAATAATTAGGGGAAGTCTTATCTTAGTCAAGTTCTTAGTTCTGCTTAGACAATCTCTTAGTTCTTCTTTTGACTTTGAAGAGCCAAATATAGGTGTTTACTGTAATTCCTCCCACAATTATAATATATGGTTCACAACATTTCTTCAAATGTTCTGGAGCTTTTCACACTAATGGAAAATTTTGCCCTTTGTTCTCCACTATTTTTGTTCTACTTAGAAAAGATAAAGATCAGTACATCCTTTAAGATACAAAAAACCCCAAGACTGTGTTTGTAAATTGGTTAAGGTGACAGCACTGAACTTTTAGAGTTAGTTAACTGCATTAAAATGTGTCGGGGAATGTATGAAATAAGAGAAATCTTCCAAAAGAGGGTCAGGAATATCAGAGGAAAGCAAAATATAGCGTACATTTATTGAGCCAACTTAGCTGTTTTCTATTTCATCTCTCCCAAAAAAGGACCGGGTGGTCCAAAATTTTCTCAGTAATTTCTGCTGTTCAGAGGGTGTCCAACATCACTGTAAAGCTTTGACTGTCGTCAGGGGGTACTTAGACACACTTGCAGGTGTGTTAGATGGATTTTTGGGTGTATAAAAATGCTGAGCAGAGCGTGGGGTGGCTGATGTGCTGTGAGGAGTGAGCAGCTCCTGAGCCAGCTGGACACATGGATGCCATAGAGCAGCTTTGCCCAGCACCTGCATCTGGCTGCTGAGTCCTGGGGCGGTGTGCCACACCAAGGACATGATACCATTGCCTTCCTTTGAAACATGAAAGGAAGATAAAGGTCTCAAAGCCTTACAACAAGCTGGGTTAGGGCCTTGGAGACATCCACCACTTTGCAGGGTAAAATGGATGAGATGACCTTTAGTGACCCATCCTGATAATGTTTTGCTGTGTCGGAGGCTGCTGCACTCTCGCACTTTATAAAACATCGCTGTCACCATTATCCACTGCCCCTTGATCCTGTTTACTTCTAATGAGCAAAGCTAATTAGTCACAGGAGATGAGAATCAAATACCACCAAAAGGCAGCCCAAGCTGTTGTCCAGCCTATTTACACATTCAATGAAAGAGGTCATGAGCAAAAGCTTTGTTACATCCCCCCAGAGGTTTTCAGGCAGTTTGACATCACAGATTTCTCTGTTTTCCTTGCTTTTCTATTACATGAGCCTCTTACCTTCTTTTGCTCTCTCACCTTCTACTCTAGAAGTCTTCCACCCACTACCCTGTTACCATACTCAGACTGGCTGAGCCTGATCTGTTACTTTAGAAGGGCCCATGGCTGCTTTTTAGAGGCTTTCCCTGGTCCAGCTACTTGCTGGTCCCCTCTTTTTCCAGAAGTTACCATGATGTCCTGGGTTGGCTGTATGATGCTTTTATCCCCAATCGTCTTGTTCTGTTCATGCTGAATAGTGAGTTTTGCGCCTTTGGGACTTATTGCAGACAGTGAAGGGGGAGAGAAAATGCAGGATTTTTTTTCCTCCAGATACTCCTGTCACTCCCCCACATTCCTTCTCCTGGCTGGCGGTTGTTGTCTGCAGAAAAACAACGGACAGAGTGCTTCCTTTGCTTTTTAGTTAGTTTTCAGCTAGCTGAGGCAAAGAAGTTCCCTGGACTGTGTTTTTTTTCCCTTTTCTTCAGACCTCTGGAAACCTGCTCTGGACTGAACACCCAGGGGAGCACCGGCAGCTCACATTTCTGGCTCGCCGGGCCAGGCCCGGCCTGCAACAATCCCAACACCAGAGGACTGATCAGAGACAGTGAGCTGCAACCCGGGGAGGGGGTTTTCTCAGTTTGTCATTTTCTTTTAGAGTGACAAAGGGTCTCATTGTTTGATATTGTTTTAGTTTTATTGTTTAATAAACAGGTGTCGTGGGTTTACAGGAAGTAGGTTTTCTGGGATTGGAGTGGCCAGAGGCCAATAGGTGTTCAGATGTAAAATTGACACTAAGTTTGTCCACTGAGGGTGGATGCGCCTCTGAGAACACAGGGGTTAGAAGCAGAGTACTCCCTTGGGCTCACTCTCTTTTGATTTCCGGCCAGCAAAGAGGCAAGGCCTCCCCTGCCCGGCTTTGAGCTGGGCGGGGGAGGGGAGAACCTGCGGCCCGGCAGAGGTAGGCCCTGACCCCTCAGGATGGAAGGGTGGTCGGGACACCAGGAGGCGTTGGGCAGCCCCCCCCCAGGAGAGACAGAGAGAGAGAGACCCTGAGAAGATTTGGGCAGCCCCCCCCCCCCCCCCCAGCTAGGAGAGAGAGAGAGAGAGAAAGCTGGTACAGGCCCGTGGCCTTGAAGTGATATCGGCTGCGAAGAAGGAGGGGGGAAGGGGGGGAGTGCAGCAGGGAAGGAGCCTGGCCGCCTGCAGAAGTTTGTTAACCCCTTTCTGGACAATGAAGACCTCACAGAGCATTTGGACCTTTCCTGGAGGGAGATGGAGTGGATGATAAAGTGGAAATGGGCAAGAGAATTATAGTCGGAGCAGTGAGTGAGGCTGCGAGAGTGAAGAAGAGGCCGGAAGGAGATGATGGAGTAGCTGATTGCTGGACTCTTTTTGGTAGCCATTGGACAGAGCCACGTTTCCTTGTGATACAGAGACTGCGTCCAGGGGGAAGCCAGGCCTCAGAACCAGGAGGGTTCAGTTTTGGAGACCCCCCGGCCCCAGGGGGTTAATAAGTGTGGGGGGGACAAGAGGTCCCAAGAGATGAGAGAGAGACTGTGCCTTTTTGGAGTGGGACGTTGTATCCTTAAAAAGACAACCCTTGAGCAGCTCTTTGGTTTGTGTTCCAGCGGTGAGAGCGCTGGGCATGCAAGGAAGAGGTCACCATGGCCCCAAGAAGGACTCCTCTCCTCTTGATGGACTGGAATTGAGTATTTACTGGGTGATGGATGGAGATTTGAAATTTGGATGATGTATTGGAAATGTGGTAGATGTATTGGAAATGTGGTGGGGGGAGGAGGAAATGTTCTTTTGTGGAGTTTTCATTTTCCAGGCGTGTGTGTGTGTGTGTGTGTGGGTTTTTTTCCCTTTTGTAGTTTAGTTAATAAACTTTTTTTTTTTTCTTTTCCTAAGGTAGAGGCCTGCTTTGCTTATTTCCTGGTCTCATCTCACAGCAAACACCAGAGAAGTATATTTTCATGGGGCATTGGCATTGTGCCAGTGTCAAACCATGACAACAGGTTTTTTTCCACCTTTCTCCAAAGGAATATTGTTTTCCTCCCGGACCAGTTGAGGGGGGGAGGGGCCGATTGGATCTGTTTTCTCACTGGAGCTACTTGGGGAATTTTTCCCCAAATTTACTCTAAACCTGGACACATGACAACTTGTGTTGAAGTCTTCAGTGCAATTTTCAATCTCCGTTCCCTAATTTCTTGGTAATTGTGATGCTGTTTGAAGCTGCCTTGTTATACAAAAGCAAATATGATTATACACCATGATAATGTGATGGCCCCTGTCAATAACTGTAAAATTTCATAGCCTAAACTCTTTTATGAAAATTCAATTTTAAAAATCACATGAGTTCTATGAATACAAGTTAGGATTCCAATTAATTAACTGATTCTATCACCTAGATGGTTTTAAAGAAGGAAATAAACAGGTGTGAGGTACCAAAAAATCCAGTGTCTTACTGTATAATTATTTGTATCCTCACTCTCTGGAAGCTTGAGGGTCATCTAAAACCAGTGAATTAACTCTTTCCTGAACAAGGTCACATGTGCCTATCCCCTCACATTAAAAAAATTACTAATACTCAGAATATATTAGAATCTACATTTAGATGTTTCCTGTTGAATAGCTGCTTGTAGATTTAACTGCTGGATTAATTCATTCTGAGAGTGGCAATGAATATTTAATTACTGTCTGTTTAAATCTCAGACAACTGCCACTGTTTCAGTGAGATCATCCAAAGTTCTATTGCCTACAAGATTTATTTAATTGTTTGTAGAGGACATATAAATCTATGTAAAATAAGGAGATGTATGATGACAGAAAGATGAGAAAATGAGCAGAAACAGGTGGTGTGTAAGATCATGATGATAGTTTGCACTAATATTTCATTCCGAAATGGGAAGAAAAAGCTATAGGCAGTTCATAATAACTATGGAGATATAATAATCTCTAAATGTGCAAGTGACTGTGAGATGCTAAATCCACCATTAAATCAAATGGCATTTTTAACATGTTTTATGTCATGGTGGTTTTGTTTTTATCATCCACTTTATTTCTGTTTGAATTAATAAAGATCAAAGTTTTGAAAGTCTTGATTGCCATATCTTTTAACAAAAAGAAAGTAACACATGTGGGATATGCACATGTGATCTTGTTCAGGAAAGAGTTAATTCACTGGTTTTAGATGACCCTCAAGCTTCCAGAGAGTGAGGATACAAATAATTTTACAGTAAGACACTGGATTTTTTGGTACCTCACACCTGTTTATTTCCTTCTTTAAAACCATCTAGGTGATAGAACCAGTTAATTAATTGGCATTCTAACTTGTATTTATAGAACTCATGTGATTTTTCCTAAGGATAAGAGTTACAAGGTAGAGAACTTTTACAGTAACTGGCCACTCAGAGCAAAGAATTGGAATATGTATGTTATGCCTTCATGACTGACTCCTCTGCAGGTAAATAATGATGAGTTACTCCAGCCAACTGTTCCTAGTATTGTATCCAACCTAATATCAAATTGGATATGAGAGGACACAAAGAATTTATTCATAAAGAGAAACTTCACCCCAGAAAACCAGATGCAAATGTGAAATAGATCAGTAATGACCAAAAGCCACTGCTTTTGTGTGTCTTGGGCAGTACAACACCCTGAGCTCCTTCCTGAACAGCAGCATTTTGTGCCAAACTAGAAACAATCTGAATTGTCAGGGGCAGCTGGCTGGGACAAGGCACAGCCTGATGTTCTGCTTCACTGTCACTGGGGGTTCACTGCTGGCAGCCCCTGGGAGTGCTTGCTGTACCAGGGGGGTGAACAGAGCAGTGGCACATGGAAAGAAGTCTTGGCACTAAGTTCCAAATTGCCCAGTGAAGCTGATCCCCAGCTGTTACAGGTAAGGAATGACTATTTGTATAGATGTTAAAGTATTAGCATGTATTCTGTGTATATGTGATGTTTTAGTACTTTAGATGATAATTGTAATAAATTTTAGTATATTTTAAAGAATACTAAAGAAAAAACCTGGTTTCCTTCCTAAATTTTGAATATACAGCCTTATGCAGGAGACCTGGACAAGCAGCTGACAGAAGGAATTCTCCCAATCTCACAGGCAGGGGCAGAAAACTGTCAATATTTATTGCAACAAAGTATGAAGTTCTGAGCACTGTATCTTGGCTCCATTCCCTGTGTTCTCTTGATGTCCTCACCTCTTGTTTTCTGGGCTGTTGCTGGAAGAATTTTTATAAAACAAGATACAGAGTATGAAATTTGTCCTTGTGCAAGCCCTTAAGAAATTGCTCTGGAGCTAAAGAAGAGTCAGAACAGGATGAGACGTTTAGCAGAATGATTATCAAAATTAAATGTGAAAAGGTTGGAAAAGAGAATGAACATTATGAGTCAGAAGTGAAGCCTAACTCTAGTTATGGGCCACTTTCTATGGAAAGCAGGTTATTCCATACCTACCTGCTCTGGGTTTCTTGCATTCGTGCAAAGGTCAGGTAGCAATCCCACTGTCAGAGGTGGAATTTGTGAACTAGAGGGACAATGGGCTCCATGAACAACGTCAGAACCAATGCTTCTGGATTCTCTCACACCCTTAGCCACTTCTTTGGAAGATGTTAGAGTGGATACACAAGCAAACAGTCCTGTTCATAAAGGACAATGCTTGCTGCCACTGAATCTCACTTGTGAAATCCAGGGATTTACCTTGCCTTTAAACTGCTTATATGTAACTTGAATTTTCCAGTGCCTTTGTAACCCATGGAGGAATGTAGTGCTGAAACTTTGATCCATGTTCTCTCAGAGCAGTGCCACTGTTAAGAGTGGCTGAATTGTTCATTGCTCTGATTTTTTTAAATAAAACAAAGGACAGATCAGTCTTGCATCCATTCATTACCAACACAGCAGGCCAGTATTGCACTCTTGTTTTTCTCTTTTGTTCTCAGTCTATAGGAAAGTGTCCTAGAATTACTGTCTTTACTTATAGGGGATGAATAAATGTACAAAATTTGCATTTGGGCTAAAAAGGTGCTACAACAACTGAAAATATATTTATTGATTTATTGACCTGTTTTCCTCAGATACTTTAATGCTATAGAGGAATTCTTTTCAAGATTATTTTTCTTCTGAAAGAAATAACAGATGGGGAGGGAATAAATTGCCTTTTTGGGGATTTGTGTATTATGTAGATATTTGTATTTGATAAACAAACAGAGGATTTTAAGTGCAACACCAAACTTCTGGGTGCCTGGAGGTAAAGAGGCTCAGTGGAGTTATGACACTTCTATCACTCAGTGTAATGCTCCATAACCATTCGGTTTATAGTCTAGTTTTAACAGCAAAATGAACTGCAAGTTTATATTTCTATTTTCATTTGTTTATTTGCCTTATTCCACTGTCTTTTTATATGCCTGCACAATTACAAGAAATATGTTAAAAAAAACTTTTCCCCCACCAATGCTTCTCAATATCTAAGACCGTTTGCCCATAGGAAGGACAGAGTCTGTCCTGCCTGGTTTCTTCACAACTGTGTAATCCAAGAAGCTATTGATTTTATTTTATTACTCTGCTTCAGTATTGCCTCACCTCAGTGATCTCTGCCAGGCATGTGTCTCTTGCATTTCAGCTCTGTGCTGCCTCACCTCACACTCCCTGCAGCCTACGTGATCTGGAGCAGCAGCACAAATGTTTACAGTTTTGACCCTGTGTCATGCTTGTATATTTTCTATCAGTCTCCTTAGTCTGGCTCATCTGCAGTTTTCCTTCTGGGCTTTACTGCCTGAACTTCATGTTTCCAAGGACTATAAAGAGAAAATAGAGCAACCAGCTCATATTTGCATACCTAGCTTTGCAGATATCCAAGGTAGCATCTGAGTGCAGGTGTCTGTGCAGAGGTGTCTGACCTCCCAGTATTGGCAGGGAGGGATGCAGACACCTGTGGAAAACAATTCACTCGATTTAGCTCCGAGGCTTGTCCAGTGAGGAGCTTAAACACCCTCTTCTGGTGCCTGGGTAGCTGCACAGACTGCAAGGGGAACTGGGAGTGACTGTGAGTTAAATGCTTAACTTCCAGATGCAGAAGCTTTAGCAGGAAGGCTTACTCAGAAACACCTTTAAAGCACAGATGCTACTTGTCCTCACACGCTACTTTATTGACTCTGCTTTTTCTACTGCAGACCCTGGATAGGATTTTAAACCTGCTCAGCAGAGTGCTTGCTCTTCAGGAAATAAACCCAAAGGACAAGAGGACATGAGCTCAATGCATGGACTCTCAGCTGGTTGGCTGATTTGTGCAGAATAAGGGAATCTGCATCTGCTATGAGATGTGTCAGAAGGTAAATCGCACAGTCCAGAACAACTTCATCCATATTTATCCCAATCTTTTACATGCTCCACTCTCAAATTATTCTGGAATATAAACTAATATTGCCAGTACAAATTATTTTCTGAACAACAACTGGTATTTTCTCAAAACTATGTATTTTGGAAAGAAAAAGGAAACAAATAGTCTCCGCACATGAACTGCAACTGAGGGAGAAGCAACTACTTTTCTAGAAGTTTCTAGTCATGATGCATCAGAGGAGCAATTTGTTGATATCAAGCATTGCTATTTTCTGTTGTATTGCCACTCACAAATGTGATTTTTAAGTGGTTTACAAAATTATTGCTGTGGAGGGCTCCAAAGCACATTGTGTTTGACAAATATAGGTGGTAATTAGACACAGTGTTAATGACTGGAGGCAAATGTTCCTCTGTACTGGGGATATGGTGTCCTCCAGAGAAGCAGCCTCCAATGTAAATGGAATCACGACCAGAAGTTTTGCTCTTGGCATTGCTACAAGCCAAGTAAAGGATCAGTTACATAGCAGTGGTTATACCAGTCATTGCAACACAATTTTTTCCTGATTTCTGTCCCTCCCAATGCAAGATAATTGTGTGATTATATGAGAAGGAAGAACAAACTCTTCAAAATGTGTGACAAAAAATGCACTGTGTCTTCACTTGTGTTCTTTGTGTATTTTACCTCTTCCTCTTTGCAGTTCAATGAGCGTGCTGTACTCACTTTTAAGTAAATACTTCCCAAGACACAGAAACAAATGAACTTGTGATTTGAAACTTTACAGTTTAACATAACCCATAAAACCAAGATATGAGATGATTTTTTTAGAAAATGCAATCTGAGCTCTAGTCATGGAAAAGGTTGTTTTTTGTTTAATTGACAGTGTATATCAGACACCACAAAATGCATGTGAACAGTTTCAGAACAGAAGAATGTTACTTTCCCAACAGTAGATTTTGCCTTTGGTTTTTCCACAGCACAAAAAGTTGAAGTTGTTGCTTCAACTTCAACCAAAGTTTTTGGTAATGAAAATACACAGAAGTGTGTTTTCCAAACCAAAGTGGTTGGCCAGAGAGATTTATAAACACAGATACTTGATTTTGGGGATAGAATACAAGAAAAACAATTTTTTAACACATCTATTAACTGGGAATTGCTTCAGAGAATTAGCATCAAAATTGTTCTGTGTTTTTTTTATTCCAGTCCTGTCTCATTTTCTGCTTACCTATAGCTCTTGCTTACATTCACTAAATGGAAGACACTGGTCACCAAAATGATCCTACAGACTGCACCTAAGTCAGAAGTTCCCTTACAAAATTGTACTGCTTCATCTTTACAAAACACCGTTTAGGTTATGCTCCCACTTTTATAATTCTTGGGGAGTTTGGGGCTTTTAAAGTACATTCTGTCAGTGTTCTAAAGGTTTTTATTATAGTCACAATGACAAGAAATTTCTGTGAAGAAGCAACAACCAAAAGGAGCTATTGTGTAAACTTTAGACTTGAGCTCTCAAAAGCCCCACCTGTTACCATGAGCATCATTAAAAATATTTATGATTGCCCAGATCAGAGTTTTACTCCATGGAAGGGTGAAACTGCTTGCACATAGCTTTTAGGTTTGCTTACCTCAGCAAATTAAATGACATTAGGGGGATCATCAGCACATCTAAGATCAGACAGAAAGTGAGACACTGGAAATTTAGGGCTATGTGTACTCTAATTTGAAGGTCAGAGGTACTTAGAGAGTAGCCTGGCGCCATGTGTCAATTTTGACTTTACAGCTCTATTTATGAATATTGTTTGTAGTCAAATGAATGAATGAAGATTTTTAAGAGGGTTTTGAAAAAACTGTGCCAGACTCCCAAACTGTCTATATAATGAAATTTTCCATGTTAATCGATTTCTGGGTACATTTAATCTAAAATACAAATCTATGACAGAGCTAATGAAATCTCCATGAACTCTTACAAGAGCTCTGTGCAACTGAAGCACGAGCAGCCAAGATTATCTAGAAATCTGCATTTCTTATATAGAATATGAAATTATGCCTAAAGTATGTTACAGAACTTGTTTCCAATTCTACTTGAGCATGCACTTTACCTCTGGGCGTGTTCTGTCTTGTTTTGGAAGATCTGACTGAAACTTCTCCTTTTCCATCATGTTCTCAGCAAATAATCAGGAAGGGAATTGCTCAATAGAAGACTTGAGAAAAAAAAATTACAGCCTGTGTAGAATTCCTTTATAATCATAAAATGAAAAAGGAAGAACTTGGCTCAGTATATAGAAAGATGTTCTGTAAGGATCCAATTACACAGAAGTATAGAATTAATGCCAAATAGGTAAAATTCTGTAGGCTGAAATATGGGAGAACATACACATATTCATGAATATTTAATACATAATCATCTGTGTGGATTAAATTATAAGATGCATTTTTTCTTTGTTTGTTTGTTTTACTAGTTCAAAGTCTCCACAGAGGTCTTCTTGCTGCAGCTGCTGCTGCAAATATTGTGAGGAAATAGGAGAATAGGGCCCTGACCTGGAGAGCTTTGTGCCACAGGAGTCTGGCACTGACCATCCTATCAATAACTTTGATACCAAATCTTTATGAAATGGTAGTGACAAGAATACACAGCAATCAAGGAGTCACTGGTAAATTTTCCTTCTGCCATTCTGGCAACGTATTTGTATAGCACTTTATACTACTGAAGAGGCAGATAAACACCAGTGCATTAATTCTCTCTGGAGGAAGGCACTTCCACTTTATTTTACAAGGAGTGAAAACACATCACAGTGAATCAGTAATTTAAGACCCTCCCAGTTGCATCCACTGCATGTGAGACTTGACTCATTTGATACCCTGTCATCATCTTCTGCTGTGGCAGTCCCGAGTCAGGAGCTGGCTGCGCAGCCCCATTGCTGGCTCCTGCTCTGCAGCTGGGCGCTGTGGTGTTTGCCAGGGTATCGCAGAGCCCTTTCCCAGCCGCAGCCGCTGCGAGGGGTAGGTGAGCTGCTCTCTGCAGCCGGGGGCTGTGAGCTGTGAGCTGGGGGCTGTGAGCAGCTCTGTGAGCTGTGAGCTGGGGGCTGTGAGCTGGGTGCTGTGAGCAGCTCTGCGAGCTGTGAGCTGGGGGCTGTGAGCTGGGGGCTGTGAGCAGCTCTGTGAGCTGCCCTCTGCCGCCGGGGGCTGCGCCCTGCAGTGCCCGAGGCCATCCAGCCCTTTCAGGACCCACAGCCCGCAGGCTGCAGATCTGCACCGTGATCTGTGATGCAGGCTGATCACGTTGTTGTGTGATCTGACACGCAGGGACACGGCACACAGCACTGGGACAAGTTAATCCTGCTTTCAAAGCCATTGAAGTCCCACTGTAGGTTGTGTGCTGAACAGCCTGAATTGGCTTTAAAGCCTTCTAAAAATGGCTGTTAAAAATTCAGTAAAAAGAGTCCAAGGCACTAAAGCCTTGTCCATCCAATAGCCCCAACTGAGTTTAAAATTGACAAAGCAACTCCCCAGTGTGCAGGGGGTTTTAAAAAGCTAATAGTAGCAATTATATCTATTCTGAAGCTTCAGCTTTGCTGTAGTCCTATACAGAGTTTACTAGAGACCATCATCTCTCTGTAATAGCAAATAAAGATGTTGAGCAACAAACATACAGTATCTTGTTTCAGGTAGATTTCAAAATATTTCCATTATTTAAGAATGCTTGAAACTATACACCAATATAAATTATGTAGGTTAGTAATGAATAGTGCTACACCATGCACATCTTGTCTTATTTATATATATACAATTATATATTGTATATATTTACCAATTAAACTACTTCCCAAGACAATGATCAACTCACATGAAGTCTTTTTTACCACCCTTAAAGAGGGTCAAATTGTTCTGGTCATGCAGACACTCTCTGTACATGCTGAGTGGTCTCGTTAGCAATGTGATCTCTATCTCTTTGCTGAAATCAGCCCTCTCAGAATCCTGTAGCAAATTTAGTTCTAAAGCCCATCCTCAGGCAGCCACCCAACTGCAGCTCAGTGGGGCTTTCCTCAGAAGCGTGGCAGGTTACAGCACAGCTCCTTCTGGAGGTGATAAAGGGCAGCTCTCATGCAGAGCCCAGCAGGGGAAAGCTGAGTTCAGGGCAAAGGCTGACAGAGAAGAATGTGTTTTAGTGATTTCATTCATTTTTGGAGTTCTTATGGTTTCCATTGTGGAGCACACAAAATGAATCCCGTGTGAGACGAATAGAGGTAAAGGAGGAGCACCTTCTGTGTTTTTCAGCACAGAAAAATCATGACCTTAAAAACTGTCAGCCCTGTCCAAAAAAATATATGTTCACAAGCACAAACAGGGTGCAGCATACCTAACAGTGACATGCACAGCCAGGCTTTTGATGAAAGTTTGGAAAATCCCCTCTATTTTTGCCCATTTACTTTAAAAATCTTTTTTTTATCTGTCATATGTTATGCCTGTGATAATAATGAGAGAGATTTTGGGACAAAGAACGTGTGTTCTTAACTCTTAGGTAGTTTTCCACTGGGTTGTTATTCTGTAGTCATGTGATGTTATTTGTAGACCATGAAACTTGGAAGATTATATCCTCAACAAATGAAGGAGAAATCTGTATTATTTACAAGGAGGAAATGTTTCTACATGCTGATCCTGACATTTCACTACACTAAAGAAGCACAAGCTCAAAACCGTTTGTCAAATTTTGTATCCAAAGCAGCCTGTCTCTGTATTCCTCTTTAATTTCAAATTAAAGCCACATTTGACCATTAAACACCTAGACCTTTATGCAATCATTTAAAATAGCAAATTTGAAAGTTTGCATTACTTGATAAACTTGCAAAATTAGACATAATTTCAATGAAAAATCACTTACATTAATTAAAAAAATTTCTTCTAGATCCCAAGAGAATTATCATACCAAATTAGTCTATACCAGCCAGATACTTGATTATCTTGTCCAGCAAAAATATATTGATACCATATAATACACTAAAATTGCAGTGGGATGGAAATTAACAAATCCAAATGTGCTAATTTGCAAAATTATGCACCTAGGCACAAGCATAGACTGGGAGACCAGCTCTGGAGAAAGGGATCCAGGGGTGCTGTTCAGCAGCAGCTCATAAGGAGCCAGCAGTGTGCCCTGGCTGCGAGGAGGGCAAACCCCATCCTGTCACAAACACAGCATGACCAGCCAGGAGAAAGAGGTGATGATCCTTCAGGACTTTAGCTGGTCAGAGTGACCCTGAGATACGTTAGAAAATCTCTTTTCCCAGCCTGGCGGTCGAAGAAGGAGTCAGAGCTCTTCATTTCTTGGTCTCAAGGTTGTTTATGGTTTCTTATCTGTAAAATTCTTTCTCCTGTCCCGCTGAGGTCTGCTCAGCAAGACGGTCCAAGGCACTCTGCCTTCCCTGGGGGTGGTGTCATCTTTTATACTAAAAACTACGTGTACAATATTTACAATTACTTTCCAGTACCTGTCACCTATGTTAGACAGTGAGCTTCTTCTCTAAACCAATCCAAAAGTGCCAACATCACAGCAGAAGATGGAGGCCAAGAAGAAGAAGGAGAAAGGCTGGACATGCTGAGATTCCTCCATCTTGCCCCCTGAACTCCCATTCTAAAAACCCCAAAAAATCGAATTTTTGGGGGTTCGATGATAAATTCACTATCCTTCCACTTAAACTTTCATGGCTTGTAATTCTTCATATAAGGTTGGTAAATATTTTTTCCAATTGCTAAATCAAAGGCACAGGGGTCTTGGGCTCTGTGCCAAAGCCTCTGAGCCCCCTGGGCAGGGGCTCAAGCTCTCCAGGGCAGCCAGAGGAATTTCCTGGGTTCGAACAATTATCCTGCTGTGTTCAGCCTTGGCGCAGCCTCAGCTGGAGCTCTGTGTGCAGTGCTGGGACCACCAGTGAAAAAAGATGTGAAGGTCCTTGAATGCATCCAGGGGAGGGCAGCAAAGTTGTCAGAAGAGCTGGAGGGCAGGTCCTGTGATGAGCAGCTGAGGGCTCTGGGTTTGTCTGGTTTGGAGAGGTGGAGGCTGAGGGGTGACCTCACTGCTCCCTGACAGCTTCCTGGGGAGGGGAAGGGGTGAGGGAGGGGCTGAGCTCCTCTCCCCGGGATCCTGTGCCAGGGTGCAGGGGAGTGGTTCAAAGCTGCCCCATGGTAGCAATAGACTGGATAATAGGAAGCACTTCTGTACCAAGAAAGTGGTCAAACACTGGAACAGGCTTCCTGGGGAGGCAGCCAATGCCCCAAGCCTGTCAACAGGCCTTAACTCTTAGTCAGCCCTGAAGTGCTCAGATGAGGACTAGATGAGCACTGTAGGTCCCTTCTAACCAAAACTGTCTGGTCTACCCTATATTACTCTGCTCTATTCTACTCTGTTCTTCAATACAATATAATGTAATATTTACTCATACTCCGTTTTCTTTGACCTTATCTCAAATTCATCTGTTCCTGCTATATAACTCCATCTTGCATGTGTAAGCAATAGGGAAACTTTTTTCCAAAACCTCTGAAGTTTGTGAATGAAGACAGTTATCTGTCCTTGACATACAAGAAGATCCTTTCACTGACTGGTTTTTACACAACTGCATAGTTGCAGTGCAGTAGTGTTTGAACTCAGCATCTTTCTTAATATTCCTGTCCCCTTACTTCTTTTATCTGTGACTAACGGTGTCACTGTTCTTCCTGCCACCCACACTTTCTAAACTGGGTGTCATTTGTTTCTTCCTTTTTTGAGCACTTCCTTTTCACCATCAACTTCATTAATATAACATTTCTCATTCTCAGCTTCACAACCTTGCAGGAAGCCCCATTAACTTCCTTTCCCCCTTCTTCCTGTATTCATTGACTTTGCCAATTATTTTGTGTCTTTTCATTCACACAATTCAAGCCTCAGGATTCAATCTTAATGAAGCAACTCCACCAGCACACCAGGGCCTTTCTCTGATGATCCCCTCCACTCACACTTCTGGCCAGCAGCAGCAAGAGAAACAGCTGGATTTAGGAACATGCTCTGGTTTGCATTCACAGTCAGCCAGACACATGTGTGGGCACTAATATGTAAATTGATGGTTTATGTGGCTACAAATGCCTTAGGAACAGCAAATCACCTTTGAATAATTGTGATGTTGTGCTTGACATTTCATGGTATTTTTGCCAGTTCTGGAGGAGGGAAAATGATGAGGGGGAGTGAACCTACTGTCAATATCTTTCCTGTGAAGATACATGGTACCTTTACCATTAACTGTCTTAAAAGATTCTTAATTTTAAAATGATCGTTCTACCGTGCATAGTGGGCTGAAAGGAATCATATACCTTTATGCATATTTGATTAGTTATTATGAATCTGTGAAGTTTTCGTACTGTGTGGTGGATTCAGACTTGCTACTTTCTAAATTTCCTTGCCCTGGAATATATTCTAAGCTTGGACTGACACTGCTGTTTTGTTTTGGGGGGTTTTTTTGTGTTCTCTCATCAGTCAGAAACATCCCACTAAAATCAGATTTTTTGTTCTGACTTAATTTTTGATGTTACGGAGGAATTCGTTGGCGCCTCAGCTGAATTCAATCCCAGAAGAGGAATTTTGGTTGTATATAAATATGAGACTGTTACTTTTTATCACAGTTCTGTTAGATTTTAGGGCACCCTTGGGATGAAAGAAGAAAGCAGTTTTCTCAGCCTTTGCTGTAGACATTCAGTTTTACAAATTATAAATTGCTGGAATGTTCTCCTGCTTGTTTGCTGACAGAAATATCCCAAACTAAATTAGTTCACTACAAATTTCTTATCTATTGTCAGCAATGAAGTTTGTGTCCAAGTCATGTCCATATCATATTAGCACCTCAGATGGGTTAAAAGCAATCTGAAAACATGGGATTTTATACAAATTTATTCTTACTGCTTAAAGTGGTTTCCACTTTTTTCTGGGAAAGCAACAGAGGAACTGAAATATGTTACATTAAAGAGGATAATATAGATAAAGAGGCACAGGTGAAGCTGTCAGGTGATTTTCTGTAATACTTTTATCCACAGTGTAAGGTCAGCCATATGTTATGGGGGAGAAATACCAACCTCCTCTGTCCAGCCATCTCAGGAGGCTGAGGCTGTTGTGTACAATTACTTCAGTTCTGACCCTGGGTGGGCACTGGGGAAACAGGGGCAAGGAGCTGGAGGCCTTTCAGATCCCAGTCCAAGCCTGCAGGAGCTGAGACAAAGAGGCTGGGCAAGGACTAAGAAGGTGCAGAAGCTTGTGTGGGACATACCTAAAGGTGACCAGTGCAGGCAGGTGGCTTTGCTCTTCAGAAGCCATCCAGCCGGCCAGTGAGGACACAGCTCATGACACAGCTCTCACCTGTGCTTCTCTCCCCAGCCTCCAGAGCCCACAGAGCTGGTGCAGCTGCAGAGTACTGAGCCTGTACCTGCACCCACTGGCAGCTGGGACAGCACCTTGCAGCCTCAGTACCCCCATCTGGGAGCCATGGGCATGTTCCCATGCCTTTGCTTTACTTTAAAAGCAAGTGAAGCCTCAGGAGGAGCTTGGTTTTCTCTCATGTTAAGAACCCTCAGCCATCACAGTTTTTGCAACACCTGACAAGTTGACAAAGACAATGGATGAGAGGCATTTGAATTGTAGATTATCCTGAGTTGGAAAGAACCCACAAGGATCATTGTGTCCAGCTCCTGGCCCTGCTTAGGACAACCTGAGGAATCCCACCATGTGCCTGAGGATATTGTCCAAAGGCTTCTTGAACTCAGACAAGCTTGATGTTGTGACCAAGGGAGCCTGTTCCAGTGCCCAGCCACCCTCTGGGTGAAGAGCCTTCCTGATATCCAGCCCAAAGGTCCCCTGACGCAGATCTGTGTGCAGCCATTATTCTGTGGAGAAGAGGAGCAGGGCTTTGAAGGGCTCTCACATCCTTCAAGGGACATGGAACCACATTGCACCAAGAGTCAGAGCTGCAGGAGAGCCACCTGCCCACCAAGTACATGCCATCCTGAAACTGGCTCCAGCAGGGAAAACAAGTGCTAGGAACGGAAGCATTAACACAAAAACCTGCCCCAGTGAATTCAGTTGCAAAATTTTCATTACTTCAATGGACTAAGATGCCATACATTGCACTTGGGTATGGGACCATGTCTTCTTAAACTGATTAGGAGAGGCTCAGCATTTCCTTTGGATAGCCCATTATGAGATAAAGTAATCCTAAAAATCTGCTGGCTCCCATATCTTGCTGTAACTGCTTGCTTAAGCTGATCTTCCAGCATTATATTGAAGACAATGGTAAAAAGCACCTAACAGGAAAGGAAGGAAGGCTTTCCTTCTCTTCCCAGGTACAGTTCAGCTTATTTAATTCCTTATTTGCCATCTCATAAGCTCATATGGAAGTGAGGAAAATTTAGAAAACAGCAAATTGGTCCTTGCTCCGACCCCCTCTACCTGGCAGCGGAGGTGATAATGTGTCCCAGAATGGAGACTTAATGGGCTTGTCTGGTGGAATGTTACATTTTGAGACAGAGAAATAAGAACAAGAGGTTTCATGTGGTTAATTGCTCAATAATGTGAAAACTACATAAGTTTGAAAACAGCCTGAATGAGAAAATGTGCGGCCAATGAAAGTAAATTACTCACTTTGCTGCTCTCGCATCATAGTGACAAGCTGCAGGTATTTGGTGCTAGCAAAAGTAGCAGTGTAATAAACTTTGTTGCAGTGGTTGATTAGCACTAAAACCAGGTCTGTCTAACCCATCATTTACTGTTGGATTCTGAATTCTTGCAAACAAAGTCTTTGGCTGAGTAGAGAACACATTCATACTTAATCTTGTATTTATCATATAGAGCAGATATCTTTCTGGGAAATGAAGGTTGAAATATCTCTACAAATAAATCACTGGGAATTTTTCTTTCAACTTCTGTGAAGAAATCCAAAGACATTAGGAGATTAAGAAAATTAGCATAATCAGCTCATGTTGCTTAATCCCCCTAGTCCAACCCAGGAATGTTCTCTATGTGCTACTGGTTAACACTTTTATCCCAGCCAGGTTTAGATGACCTGTAATTCCCCACTCTGCTGCCTTTGGTAACCGTCAGAGAGCTCCCAATGTGCATCTTGGATCTCCCAGAAAGACATGCTGCACACAATATATTTTAAAAGTATAGTTATATTAAGTATAATGAGAAAGAGCACAGCGAAATATGAGAGCTACAGAAGAAAATGCTTTCAAAACTGATTCTTTTATATGGTATAATACATGTATATTTTTGAATCCTTCCTTTAAAAGAACTGTTAAGATTTGATAGTGACTGGAATGATGAAAGCAGCAAGAGAAGGAGGGCTTGTAGTAGGAGATTTTTCAGAAAACAGAGAATTCTATTGAAAGCTGTGGAGCTTCCACTGGACAGCACAAGCATTGAGGGCTCAGAACTGCCACAGGTAAGAAAAACAGCTTCTGTTATGCAAATATTTGTGTCTTGCTCAAGTAATGCTTGTCACCTCTCTCTATAATGTTTATATTAGAAACATAAAGTCCTGTCAGGCTTCATTTCAAATAAAAGAGTTTCAAATTCTATCCCTCAGATCAGTCAATTTTCATCAGCTAAGGTGAAATCAACCCCGGGTATCTTCCATCTGAAATGAGCTGCATATGCGCTGATTGCAGACCATGCAATGCATGCCACAGTATTGCTGGAATTTATACAAGTCACTGTTATTAATGCAGTGCCTGCTGCTATAGTAGAAAAAACAAGGTAAAAAGCTGTAGTTCTAATCATTTCTCTTGAGAGTTGAAGAAAAACATTTAGATTTAGACACCTATGATTGATTTTTGTGTCATTAAACAGAAAGAATGCCAATTCTGGAGAAACTTTCCCCATTTGTCATAGACTTAGCTGGTTTCTTTCATTCTACTGAGCTCAATAATCTGAGAATAGCTGACAATTTGTCCTTATGGCTAAATGTTATTCCATTATATAAATCCTGGATGTTATTCCAATACACAAAATCAAAAAGAAGAAAAGGTGTAAGTTGTTTATTAGGTTGGTTGCTGACATAAAAATGTTGACAGAAATGAAATGTTAATTAAATCTAGCAACATAATTTGGCGGGAACGGGAATGGGTAGTTCAAAATGTCTCCAAGATGTAACAAAGATGTAACAATATCAGCACTATAGGTGATCTCTGTATAACAGACTTCGGCCAACATCCACAATTCTTTCGTATTTTCTAGAGATTAATTTGCCTTGGAAAAATGCAAAGTTCATAAACACACATACCTATGCATCATTTTCCAGCGGCACATTTGTACTTTGTTGTCTTCCAACACAAGAAGAAAAGCATTCCAGTTGTGACAGTTTGTATTTTTAAAATGGCTTAGGGAAAAAAAAAAGCCCAAAGTGCTACAAAAATCTGCAGCAAGAGAGAGAATAATAAAGGGGTGGGCCACTCAGCCCTGGATAGTCAGAAGCATTACTCTAAGCTCTAATGTACTAAGACCTTTCCATGGCTTTCTCCTCCCTCCCACAATTACCACAAGACTGTTTGGTTGGGAGTTTGTTTGAGCCAGTCTGAACATATGACATTTATTTTCTTCCTGTGAAGAGCCTCACCAAAAGGAATTACTGGGAGTTTTCAAGGTTTCGGTTTGGTTTTGGTTTTTTGTTTGTTTGTTTGTTTTAAATTTATTTCGATAGTTTCTTTTTTTTTAAAGGCCAGTTCTGACTCCCAAGAGATATTCCATCCAGGAATATCAAGGAAAGATAATGGAAAAGCAGCCAAAGCTCTTAGTTCCTGTAGTTACAATCTTTACCATATGTGAACTGCAAGGTTTTGGGACACTGATAATGAAAAACTACAAACTGGTTTTCAAAGGCTATTCACTCATATTAAGTGAGGAGGATCTGGCACAGGTGGATCTCTCCTTATCCCTGCTTTTTGTGTGTGATCCCATCTGCTTCCTCAGGCCAGAACTGCAATGGTGTGTTCATGGGATAATGCAAATCGGGGAACTAATCTGAGGCTGGGAGAATGGGATGCTCAGTCCATAGTCTGCTTCATTGTGAAGCCACATAGAGCTCCCTGCTGGGATGAAGGGAGGACAAGGATTAAACCAAGCACCACCCATTTCACCAGTGACACAGAAGTCCATTGGTTCAAACAGATAAGAAAGTTTAGCCAGATGGCCTGATCCAAATCCTGCTAAAGCCACTGTGAACCCTCCACTTTATCTCCTCTTGGAAGGATTTCAGAGATGAGTGAGCAGAGAGAGAGAGAGAGATTCATAGCAGCAGCATGGACACCCTGACCAAAACATCTGGGGATCATCCACTGCAACTTTGCAAAGGTTTCTCACTGCTCTTTAATAAGATCCTGTGTAGGGACCAAGAATTTGGCTCCCAGAAAGGAGAATACACCATAATTTTTTGCTGACAGTGCAAACAAATCCTTTTGTAAGAATTGCCATGCCAGACACTACTAAAGGTGCAATTCCAGGAACATTTCTTCAAAAGCAGTCCTGGCACATGGCTTGTGTGGAAACACTAAGCTGGACACAGGAACTTCCAAGCCAGTGGAAGAGAAGTATTTTTTCCTTCCAGATTTTTTTTCCCAGAGGGAGGTCTTTTAAAGTTCAATGCACCTTGAAGAGATGCTGTGCAGCTAAATAGAACAGAACAGAATAGAATAGAGTAGAATAGAATAGAACAGAGCACATCACAGTGGCACAATACAAATGTTAGAAACACTCCATCATTTACTGTATAGAAATTAATTATGAATGTTATGTAAATCAATATAGTGATAGGAGGAATAAAAGTAAATCTTCATAGCTACCTCCCTGCCCTCCTGTTATAAAAACCATCAATAGAAGAATTTCCACAGCTCACTAGGAAGCTCATCACTGTGCTGAGCTGCCTTTGGAGATGGAAAGCTTTCTGTAATACTTAATTGAATAATCTTTTGGTGCATATTATGCCATCCACTTTTTTCCTGCCCTCAGAAGGAATGCAGAGAATGTTATCACCGCTGGTAATTTTGTCCTCAAAAAATCAACTGGTGTATGGATATGTTTTCATTTGAAGGCTGCAATGCTTTTAACTAGAAAAAATGCATCTTATCTTGAATGAAAAAATGGAGATGAGAGGATAACTCCCTCTTCCTCAACCTCATATATAACATCATCCTTTTCAGAAATATTTGAAATTTCTGGCAAAGCTGCAGTGTTTTCAATAAGCAGAAGAAATCTATCTTTCCTGTATAATTTCCATGCACACTTTAGACTTCTGAGACATCTAAAATTTCTGTTTCATTCCTTGTTCATGACATTCCTAGCTGCTAAGGATGTGCATATGAAAATCAGCTTAGCAAAAGTCAACCGTAATGGAAATGCATGGAAAAAAAGCCTTTCTCCTCTTTGTGGTATGTTCTATTTTGTTTGCATCAGCCTTCTTTTCCAAAAATTCTTTTCCACTCCTTAGCTCCACCACAAGTCATAGAATCCTAGAATTGTAAAGGTTGGATCATTGAGTCCATCTGTGTCCAAAGTGACTGGAGTGTTTGGACAGCATTCTGTGCAATGACAGAAAATGGAACATTTTACAGAGGATCCATTTTCTCTCTGGTCCATGAGTGAATGCAGCCCCTCATGGCCTGATCAGAGGAATCCAATTCAAGCATTATCAATACTCAAATCCCACCTCTCTGAGCAATCATGTTCAGCCACTTCTGTGGCTAAAATGTTGTCTGAGGCTCCCAATAGCTCCCCTAAACAGTCAGCAGCAGTGGGAAACATTCTGTGCCTTTGAATCAGCTGCATCACGGCAATACAACGTATCGTCTAAAACCTTTGACGAATGTCTTTGTAATATTGCCCTATCTCTTCACAGCCCAATCTTTGGGTCCCTAAGACAGTTCATATTACAAAGTGTAATTAAGTTCAAGATCTCTGTTCTGACCCTTAGGGGAACCAGTGACCTGTGTCCAGAATATCTGATAGATCAGCTAAAGGCTACAAATGAAAATCAGTGTCAGCAATTCAGCTCTCTACTAGAGCAGATTATCTTACAACTACACTAAAACTCCCTGGTCTAGAAAGTCACACTTCTTGCAGTCCTGATCCAAAACTCTGACATGATTTCCAGTAAGTTCAGAGGCATTATGAGCATCATAACATTTTGCCCTAAGTGGTAAATGTATCCCTTCAATTTAGTCTTCCCTACAGAGACTATTTCCACAGTGGAGAATGTCAGGTCATCAAACAGGAGCTTTGTAGAATTTGAATGTTGAGCCCCTACTGGGAGGCAGGTATTTTGCTTTCTCCAATTTGCACTTCCAGCCAATTCAAAAATGAGTTGATAACAAAGTGCTTTATTCAGTTACCATTGGCTGGAACACTAGGCAGAATTATTCTACTTCTAAGGAAGTAAAAGGGCTGTGTAGCATTCTGGAAAGGATTCAGGAACTGCAAGTCTTTGATAGCTGAGAGAGAGAAGTGCCAGGCTGTAAAGCAGTATCTAAATTCACTGCATGCCTGTCCTTGCCCCTCCCCATGCCAAAGGTGTGGAAGGAAAGAAAGAAATAGCAGAAGAAAGCAAACAATTAACTGAAGATTGTAATTCACTGTCACTTCATAAGGCAAGGAACATCTCCTGCTCATTGTGAGGGCGGATGCTGGGTCAGAAAGCCCAGAGCTGGGAGGAGATGCTGGGTACTGTTTGTGACCTGTGTGGGATCCTCCCTCGGTTGTTTCAGAACTGCTCTTACAGAGACAGACACTAAATGTGGGCCAGCAGAGGTGCAAGGCTGGCACCTGCTGCATCCCTCAGGAGCATGTCCCATGTCAGGGGTCAGAGGGATTTACTTCCTCAAGCCCTTCCTCCCTCCTCCTGTGCATATGCAGCTCTAAATTATCACAGCTTTTGTCTCTTTTCTTTTCTCACACTTCAAGCCTTACAAGGATCATGTAAGTAATGTTAACATTCCTAGTCTTGACTGTGAATTGTTTGATTCTTACAGCACCAGAACACCTGTCTGCCTGGCACAGCTCTGCTCTCCCACAAAACACGCTTGCCATCTTCTGGCCAGGCCACCAAGCATCACGGGGCTGGCTGGAAATGCACTCTCTACTGTCTATACCACACAGGCTTTCCCAGCTGTTTACACAACCACACAAGCAAGCAGCTTGAAGTGAAATTTTGCTTTGGGAAGTTCCCCTATCAAGAAGAATTTAGCTTTCAAGCCATGCAAAGGTTGTCTTTCTTGATTCATAAAGATTTGCATGAGTTTCAGCTTCTGTCTTCATACCTGCAAATATCCTGAGTTTCATTTATTCAAAGCTTAAAGAAAACAATTGGACTAAAGCCTGTATTATTATGCTAATTTCACATTTAAACCACAAGTTTCATTGGCTTTTATAGGAAACTAGTTTTTATCAAAACTGGAATTACAGTTTTCATTAATAGTTATTAAACACTAACCTTGCAGTGGAAGGTGAGGCTGAACAAAGTTCATGTGGTATCAGGTTCCAACACAAATATTTGATGTGGCAGTAATTAAAGCCAGTGCTATAGTTTGATATTCACCTTGATATCCTCTTCAGCCAGGGAGAATCTTTCAGGAAGATCACATCTTCTGCCATGGCAGATCTAGTCTCCTGTATAATTCTGCATTCTCTCTACTTTTGTCTCTTTCATGTTGTCTACGAACACATATCCCCCAGATCAACCCTTCTGAAGACTGAAATCATCCTGAGAGGTGAATCACTTCAGACAAAAGTATAAGAATTATTCTTTCCTGTATGTAATAACAAAAACAACAATAACAGTTATTAGTGTTATTAATACTATTACTATTATTTTAATGCTACTATGGAGAGCAGCTGACACAGTCAGTTGTTTGCACCTAGTTTTGTATCAGCTAGCTGGTGTTATCTGGCTGCAGGTACTGGTGACCAGCAGTACAATCTGGTCTGTGAGCTGTTTTCAGCTATCAAGAGCCAGCTAAATTTAGCAACCCACAGATCAGTAAGCAGTTCCTGTTTGGGACTGTGTGGGCAGAGGACAGGGGAACTAGGGACAGGCTTGTCCTGTATGTGACTTCAGAAAATAGAGCAGAGGTTTTCCACTGTGATTTTTTCCACCAAAGCTCTGTACTGACAGTGGAGTTCAGTGAGACTGGGAATGGCAGCATAAAGCTCAAGGCAGAGGCAAGCCTGGCAGGCAGGCTCAGCTCAGGGGTGACAGGAGTTTCACAGATGACATTTCCTCTACAAGGCAGGGTTTGCAGGAAGACCACATTTTCTGCTGTGCAATGGCCAGCTCCCAGTAAAATTCTGATTCTCTCCACTTTTGTCTTCCACAAAACAAGTAGCACAAATGGTAAAATTAATGTCAAGCCCCAAACTAAAGGAACTTGCCTTGCCCTCTGTTATTTCACTTTGTAAATCAGCAGTTCTATAACTCCATTCCAGATGTTACTAAATATCTGAGCAAATATTGAATTAGAATAAACATATCTTGCATTTCAGTGATACAAACTCCCCACACACAGCCATGCATCACCTTGAAAGGGGAAAAAATGTTGAGTGTAATGCATAATTAATCTCATTAGCTGCAAAAAACAACATATCGTGCAAAGTTCTATATGTACAGCTGTTACTTTAGTTGTTGCTTCAGAGGGAAAATTTTCATTATGAGTTTAAAAATTAACACTAGATCTGCATTTTATTTCTTACATTTACAGCTGCCTAACACAAAGCAAGGCTGAGGTCAGAAAAACTGCTATGATGGCAGCATGTGCTTTTCCATGTGCTCCACACACAATATCACAATCATTTCCATTCCTCTCTCTCAGGCACACAATTTCTGAGCTGCTGTCTGGCAATTGAAAAAATGTGCTGCACCAGCTGTCAGGGTGTTCCAGCTTCCCGCCTGTTTTAGCAGATACATTTTTCTTTCAACAAACAGATACTGAACTTCCATTACAAGAAGTAATAGTCAGGAACAGCTACAAAACAGAAACTAATATTAAAATACAGAAATATTAGAAATATAATGAATATTAATTCCTAGGAAAATTTCTAGCATCTGGTCTGAGATATCTTTAAAATATTTTACTACTTGAATATTCTAGACCTGTTTTTACTGCATATGCAATTTGTAGGAAAGCGTGCTTTTTTTTCTATGGATTAATAACAGGATAAGGGAAAATCACTAAGAAAGGGGATGATATGCAACAGGCAAGCTCTTAATACTGCCTGTCTCAAGCAAGATGCATTCAAACACTGGGAAACAATGGCAGGAGACAAAAGAATACATGGCAATAATGAGAAAAAAACATCTTCATTCTTTTGGTTTCTGTTTGCTTAGTTATATCTTCAAATCAGGCCTGGAATACAGAGTTAGCAGCTCTGAGAAAGAAGGTAAATCTCTGCAGCAAGAGCTGCAATGTGTGTGTGGAGACTTTGGAAAGACAGACATTTCTCCCTGTAGTGCTTGGAAAACAAAAGAACAACAACAACAAGGACCAGGAGGGATCTGGGAGGAGCAATCTAAAGTGGTGCATTTCCCATTTCCCAGAGAGGGGACGGGGAGCCGGGGAGGCCGGAGGGGAGCGCTGCCTGGGCACGGTGCTGGGCAGGCCCACGGATCTGTCCTCCAGTCCATCCCCTCCGGAGCAGGAGACACGCAGGAAGGGGGCTGCACTCCTGAGACATACTCCTTCTCTCGTTCTTGTCTCCTTGCTAAGAATGCTGGTCAGAGTTAGGAAATGAGACAAATGTGCCAACGAGTAACTGTTAATATACTTTGTTCTCTTAGCCCTTTTTTATTTTCACAGAAGACAAAGGCCAAAGGTCTTTTATCTGCACAATTTTATTCTGTAGAAATTTGCAAAGCCATATGTTACAGACATTGTGCAGATAAGAAATCAAAATCGATCCTTCATAGAAACAAGTTATTACAATTTGGTTTGCTACAAGTTAACTATAAGTAAATCTCTTTCTGCTTTGCTAGCATCTTTTAAGTCCATGGCATTTAACTGTAGAGAAGGAATAAAACCTAAACTTAATAACTAATCTTAACCACATGGATTTTTTTTTGTAGGGAAATTCTTAATATGTTCAGAAAATCCCTGGGTCAATAACTATATTTACAGGTTTTATCTTAGCTTTTAAAAGATTACTTTTATTTGCTTTTTTCTCCTCAGAAGAAGACACAGATATTAACTGCTCTTGGGTAAAGACTGTTAATAATAATATTAAAAATACTCACATGAGTGTAAATAATTTCTGTTGAACTTTAGGCAGCAATATGTTCCCTCATCTTTCAGTATTCTGCCATTCCTGCATTGGCAGTGCCCCGTATGCAAGTCTCTCCACCCTGAGCACCAGAGATGTAGGAGAGCTGCCCCTTTGTGCCTGGGTGGGCACCTCGCTGTCCCAGCAGTGCTCACACCAACAGCACCAGGCACAGCTGGGGCACAGGCTGCTCTCTGCAGGAGCCACAGAGCTGCTCACCAAGGCACAGCTGCAGCTCAGTCCACCAAAGCCCACATTAATAAAACATTGATATTTGGCTTTTTAAAAATGCAGATCAGTCTATTTAATGCAAGAAGATCATCTTAGGGGAAGAAAATCCACATTAGGTTCCTTTCATGAGTCTTTGTTTTTTGTTTCAGTCCAAAGTACAGATATCCTTAGTGATCATAATGAAAAACTTAACAACAAAAAGAAAGATAGATTGTACAGAGCTTTATTCTTATATGAGGAATGCAATACAATATCAGAGAATCCACTGCGAAAGGTCTCCGGAAAGGAGAAATGAAATTTGGGAATAGTTAATGGATTGCTACACAAATTGCAAACTAAAACACAGTTGACATGCACATTTGCACTGTTTTTCTTAGGAAACAACTGTTTTCATTCTTACAAAAATTACTGTTACTGTATCAGGCTAAATTTACACAGGGTGTTTCAAGGCAAAGGTATTACGTGCATTTAGTTTTTCAGGATCTTGTCATTAGGAAAAAAAAAAAAAGCTAATCCTCTTAAAACCTTCCCTGCATTTTTATTCTTTTTAATTATCAAAATGTGATTTTTGCAAGACCATGTGATTTTTCACTATCTGATGTGAGCACTTGCATTAATCCAATAAAGCCTTTGGCTCAAAGGGATCATGAGAGCATTTAAGCAAATGGGGGATTTTCAAGAAATCTAAAGTTGTTTTGCTAAAAAAGTGGGTTTCAATTTGGTCATATTATATAGGCACAGCCCCTAAGCAGGGTCTCAGCAGACTGACATAGAAAATAGGCTGTTCTACCATTTGAGAAGATAATAAAAATTCTCTTATGTCCAGTTAATTCAAGGCATGTGACTTATACAGCTGATAATTTGCATTTATGCAGTTCCTCTTGTTCTAAAAATCTCAGATGAAAAACATGCTAACAGTTTTTGTAAATATATCATATTAATTTTGACCACTCCAAACTATCAAAAATACATCAACAATCATTTTTACATGACAGAGTAAACCCCAACCTTCTGTCACATACTGTAAAGAACATCAAAGGATTCCAGTGACTTGTTATTGAAATAGACTGATCTGCATCTGTCTGACTCAGCCTCTTACATGAGGTGTATTAAGTTATTCTGAAACTATTTTTGAATATTACGTTATTTATTAAAACAGCTCCCTAGGGCTTGTTCTTTTGTGCTGCTGTGTCCTGGGTGTGGGCCTCACACCTGACACCCAACCAGGGCAGGTACACCCAGTCCCAGTGACACTCCAGGGAACAACCTTGATCCTAAGCCAGCACTATTTCCCCTTAACAATTCATCTATACAGACAAATAAAGCAGCTTTCTTCTTAATTTGTATGTTAGTTATGAATGAGAAATTGAAGAATTCCTCAACCAAGGAAACTTTTTTTGATGCATTAATAGAAATGTACTAGGAATAGTATTTAACCCCCAAATATACAAAGAAGTTGAGACTGCATTTAACTCTCAAAATTATATACCAAATTTTCCTGCACTTGTGTCTATGACTGAAGTGATTTCAGCAGAGGTGTGCTTGTGAAACCACGCTGAATTTGGTTTATTATTCTATTTGAATCTAGGTGGTGCAAATTGCAAAATGAAATATATCCAGTAGATGTCATCATCCTGCATCCATGTGCCTGATAATCCAGTTTAGATTTACCTTTTTTAAATTGAACTGAAATCAAAAGTAGGAGTCCTAACAGAAATAAGTTTTCTGAAAAAATTGTGTAAAATACACTCATTTGATGGGATGCACCTTACTAACACTAAGATTTCTGGAATATTTATAACCTGGAAGTGTTCATGCACAAAGTAATTTGCAGACATCCGTGACTACACTTACATGCCCAAATAACATCTGTAAAATATGCCAGTAAATGCATGTATTTAAACCTGAAAATCCATTTAATGGGTTCCATTTAATCCACATGTCCTTAAAGCAATATAAATATTGCTTTACAGCATCACCTCTGATCCTGAAGCCTGCACTGCAAAAATAGATTTAAGATCCTCTTTACAAATGAGAATATTAAATGAAGTTGAAAGGGCTTTGGGAGGTCAGGTAATTTCATTTCCATAAATAGTGCTTTGAGTTGTTCATTTCTTGAAATTAATATCTTCATATATATTACTGGAATTTATCAAGTACTCTAATGTGCTTGATTTACACTGTTTTTAATTTCAGATCAAATACTGTTATTTACATTCAGCAGCTTTATACTTAGTTGAGGAGCAAAATTACTCAGGCAAGTCCGAATCACTGTGATTCAGCCATCTTCAAACGTTTTCACATTTTAAACCCTGACCTCTATTATTTGCTGTGGGGAGACTTACTAGGTCAGAGTAATGCCTCTCAGTATGTGATTAAAACATGCACTTTGTCCACATCCATGGATTTTGTAATACAATCCTTTAGCAATCTGGCAACATTTCTGGCTTTGTTAGCTGGGGCATTGCTTAGGAAAATTCCTGTGCAATACTGTTGTGGTCTGATCCAAACCCTTTTGGAAACAATAGAAAGGCTTCCAAGGGCTTAAGCCATAGACAAATGAGGTTCATGCAAAGGCTGAGCCCCGGCAGGTGAAGCAGCAGGCAGACACTGCTGGGAAATTGCAGCGTGGCAGATGCCAACAGGCTCACAAGCTCATCTCAGTTGTGTCCTGGAACTTTTAATTCCCGCAAGGGCTGGGATGGGAAATGTCCCAGTTTCAGATGGGCTAACATTGTTACACATTGCTTTTAATTTAGTAATCATTTATTTATTTAGTAAAAATGGTACAATCACAGAATGTTAAAGGGTTGGAATGGACCTTAAAGATCATCTAGTCCCAGCCTGGTAGGGACACCAACCACTAGACCAGGTTGCTCAGAGCCCCATCCAACCTGGCTCTGAACACTGACAGGGTTGGGGCAGCCACAACCTCCCTGAGGGACCTGTTCCAGTGTCTCACCATCCTCACAGTGGAAAATTTCTTCTTTACGTTTACACTAAATTTTTCCTCTTTTAATTCGTACCCATTACTCCTTGTCCTATCACTACAGCTCTTGATGAAAAATCAAGGCAGTTTGAAGTTTCCAATTGCCCTTGTATCTGTGGCTTCTGTGAAAATGCATGAGGAAGGACAGAGGATTTAAAAGGAAAATGCCTTTCTTCCTCCGACCCTTCTCTATGGTTATGCATTGGCTAGGACAGGTCTTGTGCATCTCACTCAAGAGAAATGGGAATTCTGATTAAAGCCCATTTCATCAGGCTGCACAGCTCCCTGACAGCCCTGGACGGCACCGAGCTCCAACATTCCCGGACAGCGCGGGGCAGAGCTGCAGCCGTGAGAAGCGCTGCGGGATGGGTACGCGGGGCTGACCCGTCCCGAGGGGCTGCAGCACGAACCTGCCTCTTTACGGCTGGCAGGGATTCCTGCCATGAGGCTGGGCTTTAGGGGCACTTTAGGGACACAAAGGGCCGAAGCGCTCATGGGACCAGGCCCGCTGCCATGCCGTCGTTTGAGCCAGGGCGTGCCCTCACGGGCAAGGAGGCCAGCGGCACCCGGGATTGTATCAGAAACAGCGTGACCAGCAGGAGCGGGCAGTGACTGTCCCTTGGCACTCCGTGCTGCGGTCACAGCCCCACCGCTGTGTCCAGCGCTGGGGCCAGTTCTGGGCCCCTCAGTTCCAGAAGGACATTGAAGGGGCTGGAGTGTGGCCAGAGAGCGGCAGCAGAGCTGGGGAAGGGAGTGGAGCACCAGGAGCAGCTGAGATTGCTGGAGGTGTTCAGCCCGGAGAAAAGGAGATCCAAGGGGGATCTTATAGCTTTCTAGAACTCCCTGAAAGGAGGCTGTAGCCAAGTGCGGGTCGGTCTTTTCTCCCACGAAAGAAGCGACAGAATGAGAGGAAATGGCCTTAAGCTGCGTCAGGGGAAGTGTAGGTTGGACATCAGAAGTTTTTCAGAGAAAGGCTGATCAGACGGTAGAATGGGCTGCCCCAGGAGGCGGTGAGGTCACGGTGCCTGGAGGTGTTTGAGGAAAACCGGGGGGCGGCCCTCAAGCCGCCGCGGGGTCACGGCCCAGCCCCAGCAGCTCCACGCCCTTCCCCAACCCCATCGACCCCGGCAGTCCCGGGGGCGGGGCTGCGCATGCGCCCCTCGGCGCGGCCCCGCCCCCGAGCCGGCGGGCGGCGCTGCCGCGGGCGCGCGCAGGAGCATGGAGGCGACGGCGCGGGAGAGCCGGGCGCGCCGGGCGGCGGGCGCGGGGCGGTAGCGGCTCCCGGCCGCCCTCCCCCCCTCCCTCCCTTCAGCCCTCCCTTCAGCCCTCCCTTCCTTCGCTCCCGCCCCCTCCGCTCCTCCAGCGGCGGAGAGAGGCGGCCCGCCTGCCCCCCCGCGCAGGGCATGGCGGCCCCGGGCCCTCCGCGGCTGCCCCAGCTGCGGCTGGGCCCGCGGCTGCGGGCCGGGCTGGAGGTCGCGCTGCGGGTGCCGAGCCTGTTCCTCATCGACGCCATCTTCAACTCGGCCCCGCTGCCGGGCGGCTCCGTGAGCGCCGCGCTGCTGGGCGCGCTGCTGCGGCTGCTGGGTGAGACGCCTTCCCTTCCTCCCCTCCCGAGAGACACGGACCGTGCCCCGGCGGCCCCGCTCACACGGCGGGCACGGCGCGGCCGCTGCTGCTCCCCGCCCCTCACCCGCGCCTGGCTGCTGCAGCTAGTGCCGCGGCCCGGTTCTCCCCTTTCCCCGTCCCCGATTCCCATCCCCACCGGCTCCTATTGCCACTGCCGAGCCCCTGCTCGGCCGCCCGGGCTGGATCATCACCTCGGCCCCTCGTGCCCGCTCCGGGCCCCGTTCACCCCCCCGATCTGTCTCTCCGGCTCCTTCCGCCTCCTCCTGCCCCCGTAGCGGTGCAAGGAGCCGGCGAGGGCTCGGGGCTGTGACCCCCGCTCCTGCTCTGGGGGCTTTGAGGGCGGAAGACATGTGACTTAGTGGGTATAGGGTTTTCATGTGGTTTTTTAAAAAGCCCTTCGGATAGCGTTATGTCTTCCTGAAATACGCTGTTAAAGCCTTATTTTTAGAAACAGCAGTTCAGAAGTGCCGGGAATTTGGTTCCCAGTGGAAAGAGAAGCCTCTTGAAACTTACCAATGGTTATTTTCAAGCTGGCTTTTTTCTTCCCATGATGGATTAAAGTCGGTGGTATAACTTGGTGATACTGTTTCCAATGTCGATAACTTGGGTTCTTGCACAGCCTCGGCTCAGTGGGAGTCCCGTTCACTGAACTGTTGTACAGGTGATACTGTGCTGCGGATCACGTTTGCGAGCTGGCGACCCTGAGGCAGGAAGAAGAACACAAATTAAGTTGTTGTTTCGGTTTTATTTGTTTTTGGTTGGTTTTTTTTTTTTTTTTGCAGGCCCGAGAGAGATGGATTTTATTTGACGTTTATAGTAGAAGAAAAACAGGAAGGAAATAGGCAGTACAGCTCTTGGGGCAGGAAGCAGAGAAGAGAGGGTTAAAGGAAATGTGCACAGTGAGAAGTGTGGTGTGACTGCATCACACAAGTCGAGGAGCAGGGGGGGAAAAGTAAACAATAACCTATAGCAAGGCAGCAGGAGAGGAGAGCAAAGGAAGGAGGTAACAAAACGCAGCAGGTGTTTGATTTTTTACATTTATTATATGCTTTATGTTTATTATTATTGCTTTGGTTAAGGGTGCCAGGGGAAGTCCATGCTCACATGAGAAGCGATGCTGAGGGGGCCCTAAGTTGCCTCCTTTGCCTGGTGTGCCATGAGTATGGTGTGTCTGAGATGGGGAGCAGGGGTTCTTCCCCCCTGCTTCCCATTTTCTTGACCTTTTGTTCAACACTTATGGAATTGCTAAGAGTGATAATTCTTTTTTAAAAAATTGCATTGCAGTGCCCCACCAACTTTATTTTAGGAGCCCTTCAACATATGATCCAGATGCTGTAAGAAGAGCATCAAAATGAATCCCACCTGTGTAAATGAGTGGTGGATATGTTGTTCAGTGATGTCCCTTAAGTGTGTGGTACTGGGATTCAGGTTTGCATTTATATGAGCACTTTTCTGGAAGGGGTTGAGGGAAGAAGAGGGTAATTTTTAACTTCTGCATAAAAGCTTTGGGAATGTTTTATGCCAAGAAACTTATCTTGAACATTTAGAAAAGGGGTCTGTGGTTTTTGGCTCTCCAAAATTGAAGATTAAAATGTAGGCACCTAAAGATGATCTGAAATACCTTCCACATGGTTCAGACAGTAGAGTGCTTTTGCATGTTTTTTTCTCATCTGAATTTAAGGATTACAGGGTTGGAGTTTTGCTGCTGTTAGGAAAGTGATATAGTTATTTTGGATCATTCTGTATTTAAATAATGGGAAAATGTCCTTTTACTTACCATTTGCACTTTGAAGTACTGATCCAAACTTTCCCTGTAGTACAATAGCAGAGGATAAATGGGCAGTCTGTCCACCAGGCACAAAGACTGAAGCTCTGGAGAGATTGATGACTTTTGGAGGTGATGTTAAACAGTTCTGAAGTATTCTGGGAGTACAGCTCTTCAGGAATGCTAATAGAGATCTGCTTGGGTGTTACAAAGTTTTACAGCAGGATTCCTTGGTCTGATTCTTCCATCACTCTACACAAGTAAATAGAGTTATACATGGCACAGAACCAACTTCCACAGCTGGAGCACGTTTCCTTTTGTGTTTTTGGTTAACCTTGCTTTGTCCCCAACGCAATGTTTACCTTTCGTATCTTTGCACTGGGTTCATGTATCTCAATTTCAGCAGAGCCGCCACCTCCAGGAGTGTGTGAGTGTCACCTCAGACAGCAGTCCCTCCTCAGTGAGGACGCTGAGTTTTGAGAAGGGTTCTATAAATACTTGAGTCTGCAGAAAGATGTGGAAGTAAATAGAATGGCTAGAGCTAGGGAAAAATAGTTTGGCAGTTCCACATGAACAAAGTGCTGATGTGTAAAAGTGATTGTCTCCTGCACATAACTGAAAGTCGAATTCTAAGTGGTGGGCTGCTATGAAGATACTGACAAATTTCAGGAGTTAAAGGAAAAAAATGAGATAAAGACATTCATTGTTACACAAGAAATTATTTTAAAAGTAAGTGCAGCGTGCTTTGGTTCAGTGCTGTGTTTGGAGGCCATACTGGGACAGCTGGCAATGGAGTGGCACAGGCAGAAATAGTAAAGATGAGTAGAGAGACAAACCTTATCACAGGAGGAACTGCAGCATTTCCTAGCAGAGGGAAAATGGAAAAAGAGTTACTGTTTTGAAGGGCACAGGGCAGGGCAAAGTCTTCTTATATTGAGATGGACTAAGTGACATAAGTGGAGATGGGGGAAAGGAGTGCTCACTGTCCCTTCTGAGATCTGTTACCTCTTAGGGTCTTTTGAGTCTCCTTCAATGAGCCTTGACTTTTCCCTATATGTATTAACAGAGACATGCTGTACTTTTTGTTAGTGCCTCTTCACAGGAACCAGTAGGACAAGCTCTATTGACTCACTGTTGTACTGTTTTTAGAGATGTGTCTTGCATGTGAAACGTCAGTGTTTTAGGATGACCTGCAGTATCTAAATACAGGCCTGTTACTGCCACTGCAAGGCACAAAAATAGGTTTTGTTAAGGCGTGTTTCAGAGCAGCCTGCTTACTGCAAAATGCATCTCCTTTGGCTCAAATGATCAGAATTACATAAATAATGACCTTGTACAGGCATGTGAGCCTTTTCTGTGATTCCTGAGAAAAGACAAAGGCTACAGACTCGTCAGCTGTATTGGCTTTCCTAAAGATGTTTGTGGTGGTTAAAATGACAAGGCAACTGTCAAGCTTATTTTGTAGAAACTGCTGCATGGAACCAATATTCAGCTTTTCCTGGAAGAACTGAGCTACGATGCAAGGGGCTTTCTGAAAACTGACAGAGGCTTTTCCTCAGTCCATTTCACACAGTTACCAGGTTAATGATTGATTAAGGAGAATGTGTTTATATCAGCCAGTGCTACTGGCAAGGAATATCGTTCAGGCAAATTCATTTGTAGCCTCCCTTTTGCAATTGATTCATGTTGGTCCTCTCTCTTCTCAATCCTCCAGGATCTGAAGGTGGTTTGAGGGTTTTTTTTTTATATTTTTTGTGTTTGCTTGTTGGGTTTTTTTTTAATCAAATGCTATTTCAAAGATTTTATTTTCATGATCAAGATGCTATGGCTCAATTTTTTAAACACTTGTTTATGGTGGATTTAGACAGCCTAAACTGTCAGAAAAGACCGATGCTGCCCTCCAGCAGAAAGAGGATTACTCTTGATTTAATTGGTTTTAGTGCAGAGATTGAAAACAACTTAGAATCTCCATGGAAATTTCTCCGAACTGGTTTGGATGAGAAAGCAGTTTCATAGGGTGGAAGCTGATTGAGAAGTCCAAAACAAAGGCAGTGTGTTTCCTGAAAAAGAAATTGTTTAAGGAATTAATCTAGTGTTAAGTGCTTTTTTAATTTAACACCTCTTAGGGCAGAGCCCTTACCTATGTGGTGCACAGTGATGGAATTCATAAATTACACTACAGAAGTTTACTGCAGGGACCTGTAACCCCAAACTCCCAATGATGCAGTAGCTCTGATAGGATTTCTCATAGGAAGGTGCGGACTTCCCAGGCATGGTCAAGATGTGGTCATGGTCAATATGAGGGAAAGGTTAGCAAACAGGAATTTCAAGGCCTAAATCTGACTTCTAACAAGACAGACAAGTTTGCACTGGCATTGGCAAAGAGGCAATTGGTGCAGTTTTGGATTCTGTGGAAGGTCTTGCTCATGTGACCTTTGCCACCACCCTCACCAGAAATAAAAACAAACTGAAGGCAAGTAGAAGTGCCTTCCCCACAGCAAAGTACAGGAATTTTTCACTATTTTCCCATTAAAGAGTTTAACTGAAGTGTTTTGGTTACTTACCTTTAGTACTCCAGCTTGGACAGCTGTAGTTGAGTGCCTTGCTCAAGTGAATTAGGGGGACTTACTAAATCTTACTCATTTATTCTTTATTAGTTTTGCTTATAAAGGTGATGCTTTATCTGTTGAGATTTTTTTTTGTTTATTTTTAAAACTTGTCTACCCGTGGATTTCAGGACTAAGGCTGAAAGGCTGGGAGTTGTCACCATTCTAGCCTAAAACTGCAACAAACTTCATAGTAATTGTGATTTAGGGCTTGCAGTGGCTTTGCATCACAGCTGTAGTGCACAGATGTTAAATGCAGAGATTAACTGGTCCTCTTGCCTGTTCTCTGAAAAGGGCACCACTGGTAATGGAAAGTTACAAGTGACTAATGGAGAAGTGATACATTAAATAAATGTAACTCTAGAGCTAGTAAGTTAAAATCTGTTGTTGAACATCTATTGAGAACTAAATGATTTCAATCTGGTTTTAGGTGTCTTTGTATCCAGCGTTGTTCTGGTTTTACAACAGCGAGCACTTTTCAAGTTCTACATGATCGCCTCAGCGTTTCTGCTGGCTGCAACTTCAGTGTTGGTGAATTACTATGCTGCTTTGCACATAAACTTCTACAGTGCCTACAACACAGCTGCATTCGGAATTCAGATTTTCCCACATAAAGGACCTTCGCTATGGATGGCACTTTCCATCCTTCAGCTTACCTTTGGAATTGGATATGTTACATTGCTAAACATGCAATCCATATACTCTCAACTCATCATCCTGGATATACTGATTCCTGTAATTGGCTTGGTTGTTGAATTACCTTTAAATGTCCGGCAAGTACTTGTTTTTATTTCAGGCCTAGTTCTGACACTAAATACCACAGCCATTTTAGCTACAAAAATTAAGTGGTTCTATTATTCGGTACGATACGTTTATCTGCTGGTGAGGCACATGTATCGTATTTATGGATTACAGCTATTGATGGAAGACACATGGAAAAGGATTCGGTTTCCAGCTGTACTCCGTGTCTTTTGGCTAACAAGACTTACAGCACAAGCTGTGGTATTAACTTATGTAGTAAAGATGGCTGAAAACAACACAGAAGAAAAATTCTTCTTGATATCATGGGATAACTGTTGGGAACTGATCTGCAGCCTGATCATAAGTGGGTGTGACTCTACTTTAACTGTATTGGGCATGAGTGCCGTCATTTCCTCAATAGCGCATTATTTGGGACTTGGTATCCTGGCCTTCATTGGATCAACTGATGAGGATGACAAAAGGCTTGGGTTTGTAGCACCCGTCTTGTTTTTCATTTTGGCTCTGCAAACTGGTTTAAGTGGGCTGAAACCAGAGGAACGATTAGTTCGCCTGAGTCGAAACATGTGCCTTTTGTTGACTGCAGTCCTGCATTTTATCCATGGAATGACAGACCCCGTGCTGATGTCTCTCAGTGCCTCCCACGTGTCATCGTTCCGCAGACACTTTCCTGTACTGTTTGTCTCCGCTTGCCTTTTCATTCTTCCAGTTCTGCTCAGTTACATCCTCTGGCACCACTATGCACTAAATACTTGGCTTTTTGCAGTCACAGCTTTCTGTGTAGAGCTTTGCCTAAAAGTAATAGTTTCTATCACTGTTTATATATTGTTTATGATTGATGGCTACTATAATGTGCTATGGGAAAAACTTGATGATTATGTCTATTATGTTCGCTCAACTGGCAATATTATTGAGTTTATATTTGGAGTAATCATGTTTGGAAATGGAGCTTACACAATGGTTTTTGAATCTGGAAGCAAGATTCGTGCTTGCATGATGTGTCTGCACGCGTACTTCAACATCTACCTGCAAGCCAAGAATGGCTGGAAGACTTTTATAAACCGCCGCACTGCTGTGAAGAAAATCAACTCGCTTCCAGAGGTGAAAGGAGCTCGGTTACAGGAAATTGATGACGTCTGTGCAATCTGCTACCACGAGTTCACCACCTCTGCGCGCATTACTCCATGCAACCATTATTTCCATGCACTTTGTCTTCGGAAGTGGCTGTACATTCAGGACACATGCCCGATGTGCCATCAGAAAGTGTATATTGAGGACAAAGAAAATGCCAATATCTCTAACAACAACGGGTTTGTAGCACCAAATGAAAATCCTGTACGGGTTGCAGAAGAAGCTGCTGATGCTGAAAATGAATTAAATGAAGATAATGATAGTTCTGATAGTGATGAGGAAGATGGCGACTGTGTGGCACAGCACTTGAATGAGACTCTCAATGTTGACTCTAACTCTCTTGGTGATTAGGATGTTCTTTACTAAGCCGTGAGGTATTTGTTCCAGATTGACTCCAACAGAATAAAAGTATCACTTTGTAGTTATTGTACTTAAGCACAACAGCAGTATCTCAATGTTGAGTCTGTGAATGGTGGTCGTTTACTGTGGTGTGTGCTACTGTAAATATACCTCTAATTTTTGCTGGTCTCTTTCATGACCACCTTAAAATTATGTACATTATTGTACATGGAATAAAATGTTTTCACGTTTTTAAGATGGTTGGAAAAAACACTCTTTAATTGATGTTGTGATAATGCTGTGCCAAAGACTGTATACCAGTAATCCCCAATCAATGTCTTCTGGATGCAAATGAAAAATACTGGTGAAAACAGACTGTTCAGCCAGTCAACTCAGAAAATGAAAGCCTGAGCCAAAGCAGCTTTACTTAAAATTCAGTATTAGCAGAGCTTTATTGCAAAAAAACTAGTGAGTTGTGTTTAAAAAAAAAAAAAATTAGGTTGGTAGACTTAATGCTATAGCATTTGCGTATGTGGAACAAAAGGCGACACTGCTCAGCTTTCTGGTGCAGCAGCAAAGCGCATGCCATGGACGTGTCTGACCCTCCTGAAATGCCAGCAGAGGCTTGAAGTGCTTCACATGTGAATGCAGCAGCCTGGTGCTCATCCTGTGCCTCCACTGCTAGCTGGAGTTACAGGCATGGCCTGGCCTTGAAGTCAATCCCGAATCTTGACGAAAGGGGAGCAGGGCTGAGAAACTGCACAAATGCAGACCACCTTTTCAAAAGCAGCTTTAATCTTGTACCATAAAAACCCCAAACCCACTACACATTGGCTTCCATTGATTAGAACTTGCAGGAATGATGATTTTTAAATTTTTGCAATATCTTTACAGAAGTTATGCATAATAAATGTAAGAAAAACAACTTTACATATTTGGAAAGAAGACTTTAATGGTGTTGTTATATAGAGTATTGGCCAACTCAAGTGGGTCATCTTCTCTTACTGCCGCCATTATTTCCAGTATTTGACTAAAAAAGAAAGATTTGTATTAGAAGACTGAAACCCAGTACTTCAGAATGTACTTCAGATTGCTGCATGTGTATGTACAACTCACTGAGATTAAGCTGGAATAAAAACCTACACTAAGAGCAATAGGGCAGGGTGTTCAGATATGCAAATAGCTTCACTCTTAAGTTACTAACTGCCATTTTCTTTACACTGAACACTGGTTTGCTTACTGGTACAGACTCATCTTTGGTCTTTTGACTCTTGTTTGGAGGTAATTAAACAGCTTTCTGTTTTGAAGGAAGTGTCATTTTGTGGGTGTCTTTATCAATGATCTTCATTTTTCAAACAACAATTCATTAGCCTGTCAAGGCTAAAGCTGCACTATGAATAGACTGGTCTATGGGAAATCTTAAATTCCAGACACAGCTTTATCAGAGCACAGTGCTGCCAAAGTAACTTACTCCTGCTTCCCCATTCTTTAGCTTAATTGTGATTAATGTGGCCAGGTATTTGCAGTAAATATTAAATGAGCAATTTCAAAAGGCTCAGGACCTTGATACTAGCCAGAAAGAGGAGGCAAAAGAAATGGGATGAACATTATTAAAACCAAACCACGACCTTTTCTCTACAATTCCTTTCTTGATTTTGTATCAGTCATTCTTAAAAAGTAATATTCTGTACCCTTCCAGAGATGTGTCATACTTTGATTTTTCCAGTAGCAGCAAAAAAACTTTAAACTTCGCTTTGTAAAGTAAGAAGCTTAAGCTTGGTAGTAAGGTTTGGTGGGCTTTGGATTTTGCCTCTAAGCTGAGGCAATACTAAACTTTTTGTGAAAACATAGGAGAAATTGCTCTTAGTAATTTCTTTATTGCAAATATTTTCCTAGATGCAGAATTAGCAATGAGATGCAGTGAGATCAGGCCTACACAGAAATAAGGAACAAGTACCAAAGAATTTCACCCAAGAAGACTTAGGGTTTACTTATCTCTCCTCACTTGGATGCACTAGAAGGCTGTAAGTTACTGTAACACTGTGTATGTGAAACTGCTGAAGGAGAAAAGAGAACTCTCTTGCGGCTAAACTTTTAAAAAATAGCTTCCAAGGGGGGTAGTTCTAAATATCTATATATGAAGCAGAAATATCACTATCAAAACTGAAAGGTGTCCAAAAAGCTCTACCAAAACCAGACAAATGGTAATTTCCTCCTGCCAACTGAGCTGTATTAAACTGTATATATACCTGAAACATTGAAGACACTTTATGGACCGAGTAACATTCCCTCACACCAGATTTTGCTATCTGAGAACTCACAAAATACCAATTATCAGCTAACATTCTTCATTTTTCTTAAGGTGTAAAAGGTTCTTTAAATTCAAGTGCTTATAATAAACATTATTTGGATAATAATTTCAAAGGTTGAGCCAAAGTTTTTTTCATTAAAGAAGGCAAAAGCCAAAGCACAGCATTTGTGTAATGATCTTGAATGCGTTTGTGCACTCTGCATCTATGCAGAATAGACTGTGCATTTTGAGTTTGGGGGTTTCTGAAACATTTCTGTGAACTACAACGAAGGCAGCAGACAAATATGTGGCGGGTGTTGTTGACATATGGGCTGGTTGAAATAGTAACAGTGGAGGCCCTTCACTTGTGATCAGAAGAGTGTTTTCTATTCATCTCTTCCACAACTCCAAAATCATGGACCAACCATAAAAAGTCTTAAAATACTGAAGCAACCCTTCTGTGCTAATGTGTCCTCTTCACTTTTAAAAGTTAAAAAAAAAAAAAAAAATCAAGTATTACAATTGACCTAATTGCATTGATTATATCTGAACACTAGGAGATGTCACCATGTAAGCTTAAACTGTGCTTTTACATCATCAGTGGTTTTCCAAGTTCCTCCATGTCTCAAAAAGCATCAGAATTCCCTTCACTTCTCCAATTCTTATTTAGACACCTCACTGCATACCTGGATCTTAAGTACTATCCTGAATAGTATTTCAAAATCTAGACAGGGAATTCTGAAAATTCAGTATTTCATCTATTAATGGTATTTAATGCAGATAACTAAACATTTCACTAAAACAATTACACATTTTCCTGTTTTTCACACTCCTGTGAGGAACTATGTGAAAAGGAGGCAAAAAACAGTGTCTCTGCTTACCAATTCTGTTCATAAGTCCCTGGACTTTTCTTTCATTACTCTATATTTTGGCTACTGTCATTCATATCTAAATTGTACAGGATTCTCTGAAGCAGAACAGCAGAAGGAAGAAACATCCCTGACAAAATGCATCTTGTGGCAGTTCATGTCACAGGCCTATGACAGCAGCAGTGTCACAGACACTGGTGCCTCAGCACTGTCCCACCTGTGGGACTATCACCTGATCCCCAGGGCTGGATCAGTTTTTAAAATTACCTGAACAACAACTGAGTGCAATGAATATTCAAGTCAGGTTACTTCAGAGGGTTTAACCTCTTTACAGTGCCTCAAGTGAAAAAATAATAATGGTACTGGTTTCAGTTTCAGGGAGCATTATACATCCAGAATAGCCGAAGTAGGAAAATTAGGATTCCTAATTTTTTCCACAGCTTATAAAGCAAAACCTTGCACAAGTTTCAGTATATTTAGAATTAATTTCTATTTTCTACATTACTAGCGAACTGGGATTTTTCTATTTTTTTTTTAAGTCAGAGTTGAAGTATTTAAAATAAGAGTGCAGTGGTACACTTACATTATATGGCAGGGTTCATTTCTGTCCTTCAAGCAGTGCCCGTTTTCCCATTTCTTTTTTGTAGGAAATGTAGTTTTAATATATTTTGATCCAGCATGAGTATTTTTCACTCCACACCAAGGTGCATCTAGTTTAATTTGAATAAAAGAATTAGGAGTGCAATTGTTTCAGAACAGCATGAGATAGTTTGATCAACTACTTCTACAAACAAAAGCTCCTGCAATCTCCTTCCAGCAACAACCTCCAGCTCAAAAGGAAATTTAAGAGATCTGGGCAATTTAACATCTTGGATTTTTGTACCACTATCTTCAGGATTTTACGCTTGAAAAGACCAGCAATAATAATACATAACGCTAATTTCCTCTGACATGATGAAGAGAGCCAGATACATTGCATGCATTCCACAGAAACTTCCTGTATAACAGGTCTGTACTTCGTGTGCAAATAAATTTAAGGATTTAGCAGTTTGCAATTTTCCTTTCTCAAGAGTCAGAAATTAAAATAAATACTGTATTTGTACTGTCAATTATTGATAACTGAACATGAAAAAGGAAAACACGACATCCCTAGTCAGTCCATTAAAATGACTGCTCAGTGGGCTAAGAGGGGAATTTAGCCTTCTTCCACGTATTCCATTTAAAGAGCAGTTCTTTCCAAATGCCATTACTGCTGCCAGTGGCTAACTCATAGCCATTGCCCTGTGCTTGGCACATCTCCAGCAAGCTACATTTTAAAAGACACTTAAGCTGGTACAAAAATCCAAGTTGTCGATTTGTCCTTTTCATCTTCCCCTGCAATGTCAGGAACTGACACAGCAGCTTATTCCTTCCAGCAGAAGGCTGGAAAGGTAGTTCTGTAAATTGCTTTCTCAAGTAAAGAAAACAGACAGTGTTCTGAATGCCTTAGGTCTTGATTCTGCTTTATGATTGCTACACCAGTATATCTCATTGCCCATTGTCACAAACTGACCAAATTATAAAATCTTACCAGTCTCTATCATTAATCGTTCACTAGGAATTGATTTCAGTGTTTCCAAGTTGGCTTCTGTTTTCAGTGAACTAGAAAATTTAGAGTTTGGTTAAAAAAAAAGCCCATAAAAAGCATATTAAGTAATTACTGTGCCTATTAAAGTTTTTTGTAGCAAAGACAGCTTCCTAAATGATAATGTTCATTAATAAAATTTGCTTCCTTTTTTAACAATACTGCCTGTAAATTAAAACCATGCAGAAAACAGCAAATTTAGAGTTAGTGGAGAAGGCATCTCACCACAGTAAGCTGCAGAACCCCTTTGGCTGCCCTTGCTTGCCTGGTGACAGCCTCTGTACCTTACAAAGTGGTGCTGGTTGGCATCTGGCCAGGTGACTGCTGAGAATCCAGACTGCATAACCAGGAGATGAGGCACTCAGGTTACATTTGCATTACTCCAGCATTTGACAGGCACCTTAAAGTCAGGCTGTTTTTTAAATGCTCCTCAGAAGGAATCTTTCCATGTTCAACAACCTTATTTAATTACAAGCAAGGACTGTCCTGAGGGTAGTAGAGTGGACGTGGATTAGCTCACTGAGCTGCACAGCAACAGCTTTGATGGCTAACAGACTAATGTGACCAATTCTAAATCTGTGAGATGATTAAGGGTCTAGTGAGCTTTGAAAACTTGACTTCACTGTTTAAAAGAAAGCAATGAGTTCACTACAGCTGCCGTTTTAAAGCAGTTGTATTTCTTGTAAAGAACTTACCAGCCATTTATTCCGATATAAAGATCCAAATCTATTAGAGCTGCTGCTTGTTCCTTTGTGCCATCAAAAGAATGTACCTAGAACATAGAGATACACAGACATATAAAAATACTAATGTACTTCTATTAAAACTCTAGTCATTCAAAAGTATGTATTATCTTTTATTAGCATTAAATACCTTCAACAGTATGCATTACACATCATTGCAAACATCAAGATGGGACATGGCTCAGTTGATTCTGAATTGAGCAAAGTTCAGGCTGAAGTCACGTGAATGCTGCACTAGAAGTGGTTACTACACTTGAACAGTGATAAATATGTGTATAAAGGCCTATCCACTGATATTTTTTTGGCCCTGGAACTCCCTGTAACTGGGAGATCATACTCAGAGAGTAATCCTGTGCATGCTGAATTTTTAAATTCTTTCCTCAGTATTCCCTTCAGGGCATTGTCAGGGCCACCATAAGAGCAGCATTCTGTTCTACACAGGTGTCAGTTAGTCTATTTGAACTAGCAAGACAGTCCACCTGGTCATTCCAGAGAGGAAAGTGGAGGGTCACAAGTTACACAGTGTAATGCAGCTGGGAACTGCATCTTCGCAGTCTGAGTGGAGGAAAGAGACTGTTTGCTCTGCCTCCCTGTGCTGTGACAGGGACAGGCAGTTGCAGAAGATGCCTGCTTGTTTCTCCCCCCTTTCCTGGCTGTGCAGGAAAAAAGAAAGGGAGGAAGGAAGGAGAGCCTTCATAGAATTATATAGAGGACATTACACATGCAAAGCACTGAGTGTGGGGAAGGGCTTTGTGAGAACAAAGGACAAACCTGGGGACTGCAATATTCTTGTAGGAGGTGTGGTCTCATGCCAGAATCATGAGCATTTATTACTTTTGAAAAATTCAGTTATAATGGAAACCTGAAAAAGCATTGCTGGACTTCCCATTCCACCCAAAGCTTTTCCTGTTAGACTTTTGAATTAAAAAACGTGATCTGAATATCAAAAGACATAAAGCAATCAAAAGTTCCATCTGGATCTAATTTGAAAACGATGTCCAACGTCAGAAGCAAATGTCTGAGGTTATGGCTTCCACTGGGAACATGGATCTAAATGATCTGTGGTCTGAATGCACTGCAGTTACAGACACTGAGGAGTTGGGAAAAGGCCAATGTCAATTATGAGGTGCTCAGACTGTCCTGCTGGCAGGCCAAGAAAAACTGTTCACATCAGCTGCAGAGCTTTTTCTCAGTCTATCTTCTTACCTTGCAAAAATCCTGTTGAATAAGCAATGAAAATAAAAATAGCAAAAGGGACTGGAAAATTTACTAATTAATAACAGCTTAAATGATGTAACAGGAAGCCTACACAGATTCCATAACAAACAAGAAACTGCATATTAAGCAACAATATTCATACACATGCATGGAAAAATGCACTGAAGTCCATACTTACCACCCCTCCTACAACTCTATCTCTGTTTCTTCTCATTATGTCTAGGAAATGAAATAAAAATATAAAACAGCTTTATAACAGATGAATATAGAAGATTTTTATATTCAGAATTTGCTCTAAATATGAAATTCTCAAACAAAACCCACCTAAAAATTCAGCATGTGAGTTTCTACAGTGCAGAAACATGGGCAGCTGCATCTGTTCTGACAAGTCAAATTGTTTTTCAAAATACCTGTAAAATAAAATTCACCTTTAAACTCGGTGCAAGAACAAATAATGACAGTAAAAGATTTTTTACCCAAGCTTCTGTCCTCCAGCACTAAAGACAGAATTAATGGATTTGCCATGCAACAGTCCTTATTTGTGCAAGGATTTAAAGGAACTTGTTTCCCATGTGTATTGCCACAGCTGTGATCCATGCTTGAAGACAGGTGAGTGCCCAAGAGCCTCAGTACCACAGAATGTATGTATGTATACATGTTGAGCATATACTCTGGTGTAGTGAGGGTGCTAGAGTTAATTTTTTAAAATTTATTTATTTTTCATGGAAGAGGAACTGACTGTTCTTTCCACAAAGTTCTGAAATGTCAGGAATGGGAGAGTGAGGATGACAGAGGCCACTATTTCAAGAAGCACTCATAAACACAATGAGGGTGAGCAGGGGGGCACTGTGCAGGCTTCTCCAGCCTCCAGTGGCCAAACTGCATCAGAGCTGCTGACCTGTGAGTAACAATCCACTCTCTTGGGGTGGAACAAATATCAGGTTAGACATCATACTTCTGCCTATTGTCTTTACCTGTTTTCCCTCCCTTCCTCTGTGTTTCTGCATCCTTTCCTTTTCACTCCTTTTTATCCCTCTCCAACTCTGTACTCCTCAGAGCTGCTCTTGATGAGGGGGCCCCACCCTGTGAGGAGACACTGCAATGTGGGCAGAAGGAAGGTAAGGAGGCAGCCAGGTTCCCCAATGCAATTGCCAAAGGAAACTACTCAGCACTGAACTAACCTGTGCTTGTCATTAGCAGGAGCTCTGCAATTACCACTGCACATCTCTGCTGCCCTGCTCCACCCAGGCAGGGAAACCACCCGTGCTCAGGAACACAGCAGAGGCACTTGAGCATGGCAGAAGGCCAGCAGCGCACGGGTGACTCAGTGTCCTCATGCCATTTGAAAGCTGATGTTACTTGGGTGAAGCAGGAGAACAACACTGCCCATCCCAGCAGGCTGGGGCTCCAGGCACCTACTGGATTTCTTGAGGTGTTGCTGTTAAAACACAGTCCAGGGCACTGGGAAATTCCCACCATCAGTTATCACGGCCATTTCAAAGGGAAACTCCAGTGATCACACACTCCTGTGTATCAATCACTTATCAATGAGGGGAAAGTGGCAGCAAACCATTAGTTTGATTTACATTTTCCTAAAAAAAAACCAACCAAAAAAACTGACCCTAAACAAATATGCAACGGTCATTTAATTTAATGTCATTTTCACTATTTTCTGTATATTACAAGTTGATATTTCTCAGATCAAAGTTACCTTCCCTGTTAATCAGTGCAAATCTTTGAGATAAAACAGGTTAAACAAATCAGCTGTAACCTTGAAAACTGGCATGAAAATTCATGAGAATACATTACACCTACTTTGAATCTTCTTTGTCTAGATATCGTGCTTAGTTTAGCTTGTTTGACTAAATATAAATTAATTGCAATTCATGATTGCTCTTCTGGTTAAATAGCTACAATTGCTTGATTTTTGGTGTCAGTTTTCTTTTAACAGAATACTTGTTCCATATGGGAAAGAGGTTTTAGAGACAGAACTGCAAGTAAGCTCCCTAAGTAACCTACTGGCCAATTTCCATCTAATTTTGAGAAGGGTAGAGCCCTTGAAAGTACGAAGTTTAGTGTCCCTGCAAATGGAAATGTAACTCAAGCTTCTTCTATTCCTAGCAACAACAAAGCTCAACTCAAGTTGAAAGGGGAGGTGGATCGGGCAGTTATTGAAGAGACAAAAATAATAATTAAAAAAAAAATTAAAACCCCAACCCCTGGAAAAGCATGAAGAAACCAGATATACAGTGACTGGAATGATAAGAGAATAACTCACTAGGAAACTAACCCTGCTGAGTTCCAGTGCTTAAAGAACAACCTGTTCCTTTGAGCAAGCTTCGTTTTGACCATCACGTTCAAATGCTACAGGATCAAGATACTAAAGGAGCTAAAACAAACTGACCTTGCTGAGGCAGATCTCCAGACAAACACTTCTGAATTAATTTGAGTAATGGTGCATGTGATATTGTGATTATACAGACCCCTCCCAGTAGTATAGCAGATATGTAACTTCTATATGCTTACCAGGACATTTATAATACAGCTTTCACCATAGTACAAAGGCAGTACCTTCATCTTACTACCATTCAAATCACTTTGGGGAAGATTTTTGAAATAAAAAGTTCTTAGGAACACTACAGCAAAAAAATTTCATCTTTATTAGATTCTTATCAACTTTTAAACGGAAAAAAAGGCATCAAAAATAATGTACAGGTGAAAATTATCCAAAAGAAAACACAGCATAACTAACAAAAAAAAAGTTGATTAAGTACTAAATGAAACAGAGGCCATCCTCTGATATTTGCTGGGAAACAAACCTACTGCTCTTCTGTGGGGGAATTGTGCAGCTGCATGCCAGCCCTCCCCGTGACTGCTGCACCTGAACTCCTGAGCAGCTGCAAACCAGTGAACTGCCTCCATGTATTTCACACTCCACCTTCCTCGGTTTGGTTCACTGATCAGCCTGTCATCTCTTTCTTTACAACTCAATTTCAGTGCACCCAATTAGCTGCTCTTCAGCTGCAGTCCACTGGACAAGGAAATGAGATATACATATACACACACACACACACACACACACACACACACATATATATATATATATATACACACACACGTATATATATATTTTTTCTGTCTCTAACATCAAGGCAGTTAAGGATCTTAAAATCTGATACTCCATCAGTATTTTAGTTTGCCACAGAAAAGAAACAGATTATGCTCTAAGGTGTGTTTTGCTGAACTTCACATACACTGAATTCTACCAGGACAAAAAGTCCTGTCCCCTTTGCTGAGTTTTTACTGTAGGTTTGTAGCCTTATGAAGAATCCTCCTACTGCTAATATGCAGCAACGAGAAAAAAAACAACCAACCACTGCCCCCCAGTGACTAACTTACTCAAAACAGTAACATGCAAATTTAATTCATTAATCACTCATCTTATGTGAATGTATCACCTGTATCTTTCAATCAGGTCCCTCTGCAGAGAGAAGTTCTCAAACGAAGAATGCAGGCTGATTGTAGGGGCTGTGGTAGCTTCTTTCCATCCAGCATCTATGCTGCACCTCCGGAGACAACCTTTACTATCAGCTCCCCATTATCTGCTCCCAGCTAACACCTCCCTTACTAAAAGCTCTTTTTTACCCACTACTTTTACCATTGCTGTAGCAGACTCTATGGAGCTTATGAGAGCTCCATGGAGGATTGAGACTTAACAGTAGGAACTGCTGAGTCATGATGAGACAGCAAAATAAGCTCCTGTCTTCTACCCCTCGCCCCATAGCTTATCTCTGTAACCTCATAGGTCACTTTTCCCCAACCCTTACTATTGGACAAGTTTGGATCCCCCTATACCCTACAAAAAGGGGCTGTTTTAGCCCATTCGGGAGAAGAACAGCTGTCAGTGGAACCCTTCACAGACTCCCCAATAAACCATCGCTGTGGAACTGCCAGGACCTCTCCTTCTCCTCTCTCACATCTGCTTCTGCCTCAGCCAAAGGCACCCTAGCAAGCAAGCAAAGAGCTGAAATCCTAAGAGAGCTGAGAATCACTAAAGAGCTGACAATCACTAAGCTTGCTAAGGGCTGACTGGGTATTCGGGCACTCCGTTTCCCAGAGGGACTGAGTTATCCGGACTGGCCCGCATCGCTTGGGGATAAGGCCAAGATCGGGGTCTTATCACACTGCTTTGATAGCTCTGCTCCCTTCCCATGCCTTTCACTCAACAACCCAATTCTTTCACACACTACATTTATGGGGGTTTTTTTCCATAATTGCCATACAGCTCTTAACTATTAGCAAGAATTACCATCTCTCACACCCAGAAATCCACAATTTCTGGTCAGTTTTACAGAAAAAGACATGTTGACACAAGTCAGGCAGGTAGCAAAATTTAGCACATTGCACTACTTGAATGCAGGCATATTTTTTTAAATTCCCATTTCTGCCAAAAAAACTCTGGGCCCAACCCTGCAAATTTTAGGGTTGGATGTGACAGTAAGTTATGTGGCAGAACACAAGATAGAAAACACTACTGTAAATTGCTACAAGTCAATTCACAGTCATCAAAAGTTTCTTACTTGAGCTGGATGTCCTTTGGGCAAAATTCTAATCTATCGAAATCTACAAACAGAAAGAACAAAACCCCCATTTAGTATTTTAGGATTTCTTTTAGTATATGTCTAGAAAAAATAAATATTGAAGTAGTAAGAAAACACTTACCTAAGCCACATTCTCCAACTGCTACCACCTTTGTCCTATTTTTTTCAATCAGATTTTTTAATTCAGATAAATACTGTTCAGGGTTACTCTGCTCAAATTCTCCACAGCGAGTAGGATGACAGCCAACTGTACTGAAAAACATGTCTAAAGCAAGAGAATATTAGCAGGGTTTAAGGGAAAAAAAACCCAAAAACGAAAATTTATTTAAGGTATAGACATCATTTGCCTCTGGAGATTTTTTTATTGGTCACAATTTTAAAAGAAAACTCCCTTTGACCATATTTTAGTGATAATTTCATTAGACAGACATTTTCTGTCTTAAAAATGTCAGACAGTATCTCCAGTGGGGGCACATGCACATGTCTTCTTTTAGTACACATTACTTGGTGTACTCCAAAACTGCAGCTCAGAGCTAAACTGTTCTGGTGGAGCAGCCCCCAGTAAATCATACAATTGCTGAGACTGGATGAGACCTCTTGAGATTATTTAGAAATCCATCTTGTTCAAAATGCATCAGCTTATCCCAGCTGTAAGAACTGCAGACAGCATTTCCCTCGTGTTCCCTGCACAAGCTGTTAGAGAATTTCAGAGCTCATATCTCCTGATTTACCCAAGTATCTGATCCAGATTACCATGCCAAAACTAACATTTCTGCTAAGTGTAAAAGCACTGGGGAAGGGAAAAAACAGGTAAGGCCCTGAGCAACTGGCCCTAATGTTCAAGCCAGTCCTGCCTCCCTGATGGGAACTGGGGATGTGGACTGGCTTGGATCAAATTATCTCCTTGAGTTCATTCAAACCAAAAATTGTTTTATCTTTCTGTTAGTAACAGTACTTTATCATGTGTTTTAGTTCAAATACATATTTAAGTAAATAGTGGAATACAATCTGCCTAAAGAAAAAAGAAGAGCCATTCTCCTTTCACAGAAAGAAAGGAAAAGCCAGAGGAATGATCAAAAGAAAGATACCTCTCTTGATCAAGCTGGTCATGACAGACTGATGAGTAAAAAACAAACAAAAAGCCAACAAACCCCATATATTTCACAACATGTAAGCACTTTATCTTATTTCTAGAACAGAAACTTGTATCAATATTTTTATTCCAGAAATTTTCTGTAATTTCTGTTTTTATTTAGAAATAGAACATGCAGGAAAAGAGTGGTTCCTTCCAGCATCAGGGATCTAAAGAGCAACACACAAACTCATACACAATGCATTCATCCCACTGCAAATGTAATTTCTGAAATGTAATTTCTCATTTTAATCTGAGAGGCTGTAAACACCTCTGAGGCAGGTCCTCTTGAACTCAATTCTGAGTGCAGAGAAGATTATATTTTTGACCGACAATGTAAATTTAAAGTGAAAATACCATTTGTCTGTGCCAGCTGCAATGCATCTTTACTGTCTTCTAGACTCCCACCTGTAATCAAAAACTTCAAACAAGAGAAATACTGTCAGTGTGGATGTTCTTTGAACTTTAAACAGAATGTTTTAGAAAACACACAGATACAAGGAAAGATCTCAACAGAGAACATCTGAGTACAATTACTAACATACATAAAACAAGATTTCATAAATCAGCAATAAACCTCAATGGTCCTCAGGAACTAGTAAATACAGTAGGCTGCAAAATATTTTTTTCCCTCTTATTCAAGTATCTTGTATGTTAAGAATTTAAATCACTAAAGGAATAAAATACTTCAATTTGCAGCAATATCAGCTTCTTCACACAATGACTGAAGACTGCATTTATCAAGAATTGATACTTAGAAATATTCTCCCTATCTTACAGCTGGGGAAAGACCCAAAACAAGACATGAGTAAATAGTTAAACCAAAAATTGAGTCTGTATCAGAGCTGGGATTATAAATTTAAGAATTTCCATCTCTGATCTTTTATTTTTACCTTAACATTATCATATGAGAATTGTTGCCTACAATGTACTTTTTGAACCACCACTTGCAGAATATTTCACCCTGGGTTGTAACAGCCATGTCTACACTGGTTTTGGACAACTCTTCCTCCTGCAGGTGCTGTCCAGCAGGCTCTGTCAGCACCAGCTCAGACATTCCCACACTCCCAGGGCACTCATGACAGACGGACACATCCCAACGACGTCACTGAGAAATGTTAAGCTGAAAATGGCTCAGCGGATACATGACATAGAGCAAAATTTCACAAAAAATTACCATAAAGCAGCAGCTATACAGAAAAATAAAAGTACTTTCCAATCAGCAGATAAAGGTTCTAGGCAAGCAGGAACAATCTGTGATTGAAAAGGCTTCTGACACTGTACAGGCCAGTAGCAAGACTGAGAACAGCTAAGGGCAGGAACTCCTGAATAACATTTCTCAATCCACTGTGCATCTTGAGAAAGTTATACAGCTTATCTATTTTTGATGATAAAATTTTTAAACATGCCACTTATTTTCAGAGAATGGTACAAAAATTAAATAGCATCTATACAGCACATATAAATGTGCTGTATTTGCTGCAGTGAGGTTACTTCTCCATCACTAGTTTTTGTTTCCCAGTGCATTTCCCACTCTTCTCAGATGAGAGTTTTTCAACAAACTCCCAAGATGCCTGTTCCTCTGCTACAGGGGCATTTACTTCTTTATTTCTAATCTGGCAGCCTTAGTAGTGCAGTAGAAAAGTTTGTGAGAGTATGCACTGTATTCTATGGTAATTCATACTTTTTTCAAAAATTTATTCAGTTTTGAGAGAAAGGGAGACAGGCTAAACTATGGAATGTGATGCACTGCTGGAAATATCACTTTCATGTTCTGAGTTAAAATTCTCTCATAAGGATGTTGTTTTAATACGTGTAAGCCATTATTTACCAGCAAACATGCAGATGTCTCGACTGTAAGGGTTTATGGGCACTCTCAGTTCTTCTGCAGTTTCCAATTCCTTTACATATAGAAATACCTGAAAACCTCAATCGGAAGAGTTGGATCAGTAATTGTTGATTAAGAATCACAGAATCATCAAGGTTGGAAAAGACCTCTAAGATGACTGAGTTCCACCTCTGACTCATCACTGCCACCTTGTCAACTAAACCAGAGCACTGAGTGCTACATCCAGTCATTTCATGAACACTTGCACGGGAAGATGATCACCTTCCCTGAGCAGCCTGTTCCAGTGCCTGACCATCCTTTCCAGGAAGAAATTCTTCCTTGATGTCCAACCTGAACCTCCCCTGGCAGAGCCTGAGGTCATTTCCTCTTCTCCTGTCACTTCTTGCCTGGGAAAAGAGACTGACCCCCACCTGGCTACAGCCTCCTTCCAGGAGCTGTAAGTGATGAGGTCTCCCCTGAGCCTCCTTTTCTCCAGGTTAAACAACTCCCAGCTCCCACAACTGCTCCTCATAGGATTTACTCTCCAAGAGCCACACGGAATATAAGAAAAAAGGAATGGTTGCCTATAATACAACATGGAAAATTATGTATCACTTCATTGCAGCAGGTCAGAGGACAGTATCTTTCTGCTGAAACTGTACAAAGTAACTTCTACATCCACATCACCTACAATATCACTGAACTCCAGCAATCAGCTTCAATAATGATCTGTGCAAACGGAAACACCATGCTCTGCACAGAACACTTTTGTTTTGTGCTACTGAAGGAAGTCACTGCATTTTCCATTTGAGTCCCAGAAACGTTTTAGTGGGAGAGTGCTAAAAAACCAAACATTAGAAAGCAGCTTAAAATTTTAATGCCATTTCATTATAAGAAATTACCTTTTTAATGCCAACTTTGACTGCTCTCTCTATTACATCCAGAAAGTCATCTGCAAAAGTTCATACAAATGTCATAAATTGAACTTGAGGTTGTACAGCATAGTTCAACTATGTTTCAATTTTCATGCAGTCAAAATTCTTGTAATTAAATCTTTAAACCATACTTAATTAATCTTTATAAGACAATAACAAAGTGCAATAACTGGAGATCCAATTTAAATCCAAGAAGTCACTGGAAGTTTCTCCACATACTTTAGAAGGCTCTCTGCTTTTATATCCATATCTAAAGGTCACAAGAGCAAAAAGCCCCACATTATAATTAGTAACTGTGATTCAGCAATGCAATACTTTGACAGACCACTGTTCATAACTCTCATATCAGTTTATCAATGCAATCCTAAGTAGATTAGCAACTGTCCATTTTGCTGCAGAAGCAGAGTTACCTGCATGTAAAAAGCCATTAAGACAACACATTTTGGTTAGGGTATCCAACTTATTTAGTCAGGCTTTCTTTTTTAAGCCCAGGTACATAAGAAGGAGAAGAAAGAAACCCTAACATCATGTTCTGACATGCAAGAGGCTTCTAATTCAGCAAAAGGGATCCTGTCTTCCAGCAGATACAAAGAAATATTTACCTTGATGTTTCTGTGTTCCCCTGTAGATTCCTCTGAACATAGGATCTGTCAGGTTAATACCAATATCTATGGAAAACCAAAAATAGAAATTAGAAGTTATAGCTGTTCTGTATTTTACTCTGAGTATTAATAAGCTAGGGAAGACAACAGAAACCCTATCTAAACCCTGAACCAGCACATTGGTAAGTCATAAAATGTTTAAGGATAAGCTTACTTGCATAACTTGAGAACTTACACCTTACTAGAAGTGACAGAAAAATGAAACTTTTCCCTCTGTGCAACTTGAGACTTTCTGTGAGTGTATTATACACACCCTCATAACCATCAAAGTGAACACACATATGCTTTTTATTGCAAACAAATCTGCTTCTCACACGAAAACACAAATTTATGCAAACAAGCATTAAATAAGGGAAAATGCAGCATCTCCCATACAGCCTTCCAGGGGTGGGAGCAGCAGCAGCAGCATGCCTCCTAAGGGCTGCCTGTTCTCCTAGTGCCATCCCCGGGCCATCCCAGTCGCCCGGCGGCACTGACACGGCACTGACGGGGCACTGACGGGGCACTGATGGGGCACTGACGGGGCACCGACGGGGCACTGACGGGACACTGACACGGCACTGACGGGGCACTGACGGGGCACTGATGGGACACTGACGGGACACTGACACGGCACTGACGGGGCACTGACGGGGCACTGACACGGCACTGACGGGGCACTGACAGGGCACTGACGGGACACCTGCAATGCAGGCGCCGGCTGGAGCTGCCCAGCCCAGCCCGGCCCAGCAGCCTCGGCCCGAACACCGGCTCCAGAGCGGCCACCTCTGCAGCTGCCAGCACATCCAGCGGGGATTCTCGCGGAAAGGGAAATTTTCCAAGGAAATATTAAGCTGCTCGCAACACGTAGGGCTTCCACATGAACCGACCTTTTAAAGTTATTTACACGCTTTCCGTCGAATTTCCTAAAAATACCTACATTTTCATCCAAGCCAGCTGCATGCAATCAGAAATAACCACGACTAATATACACCAAGGTGCGACAGGGAGGGAAGGGCGGCCGAGCCCCCGGAGCTGGGGGGTAACGGAGGAGCAGCAGCCTCGGGGCCCGGATACAGCACAAACATTCCCAAACGCTTCCCAGGAGCTCCAAGGCCGCGGAACCTCGGGACACCGGGAGGGACCGCAGGAGGCGACAAGTAGGGATTGGGGCGGGAAGTGACAAGCCCTGGCAGAGGGGCTGGGACAAACCTAAGAGACTGTAATAAGGCTGAGGGATTGGGACAAACCCTGGGTAAGGGACTGGAGAGGAGGCGACAAGCACTGGATGAAGGGCTGCGACAAGCACTGGATGAAGGGCTGCGACAAGCCCTGCCACTGCCACAGCACAGCCCGAAGCCCCGTCCGCTGCGCGTGGCCCCTCACGGAGTAGCGGCGGCTGCCCCGGCCCGGCACCGGGCGAGGAGCCTGGGTCGAAGACCCAGGGACAGAACCCCCCGCCCTCCCCGATGAACTTGGCGTGATTCATGGCCCCTCCGTCCTCCCCGCGCCCCATCACCGATGAACCCGGCGCGGCTCATGGCCCCTCCGGCCCCTCACCGATGAACCTGGCGCGGCTCATGGCCCCTTAGCCCTCCCCATCATCCCCTCACCGATGAACCTGGCACGGTTCATGGCCCCTTCGCCCTCCCCATCATCCCCTCACCGATGAACTTGGCGCGGCTCATGGCGGCTCCGGGGGCGCCCGGCGGCGGCGGCGGCAGTGCGGGCGGGGCCGCGCCCCCTCCCGGCATCCCTCGCGCGGAGGGAGGCCCGCAGAGCCGGGCGCCATGGCCGCCTACCTGACGCACCAGCAGAAGGTGCTGCGGCTGTATAAGAAATCCCTGCGGCACCTCGAGTCCTGGTGCATCCATCGGTGAGGGCGAGGGGAGCCGGGAGCGCTGGCTGGCCTCACATCGGGGCGCTCAGCCCCGCACTGGCTGGGCCCGGGGTGGGCGTGGTTGTTTTCCTCCTCACTGTGCGTGACCTCTGTCCGTAGGGACAAGTACCGCTACTTCGCCTGCCTCCTGAGGGACCGCTTCGATAAGAACAAGGATGTGAAGGACATGGTGAAAGCCACCGAGCTGCTGAAGGCCGGCGAGGAGGAGTTCTGGGCCAACCAGCACCCACAGCCGTACGTCTTCGCCGACTCCCCCGGGGGCGTTGCGTACGAGCGATACGAGATGTACAAGGTGAGACAAGGGACAGGGGGACAGGGTGACAAGGGACCCCCAGCCGCTCCTGCTGGGAGCTCCTGCGCTGCCTTTGCTCCTGTTTTGTGTCACTTGTCGTGGGCAGGGCCGCAGCTTGGCTCGGCAGTGTCACTTCACCGATCCATGAACATCTTGCTGCTTGTGTGGGAGGAGCTGCTCTGCTCCTCGGAAATGGAGTTTCTTGATCAGTTTCAACACCTCTACTTGTTCTCGTGGCATTTTTTTTCTGGGGGTAACCATCTGCTCTTTTGCCAGGCGGGTCAGGCTGGCCCAGGAAAGGGCTGGAGCTGAGCTGGGGAAGTGAGCAGTGCCCAGGGAGCTCTGCTGCCTCCCGAGCACAGCCTGGGTTCCTCTGCTCAGCTCAGGTGTCACCTTGGCTCTGGGGACTTCCCTTCACTCAGTCCTATGATTCTTCCAGCATTTGAGTAGTGGTACAAGTTACCATTTCCCTTCATGTGCTGCAGTGCCAGATTGTGCAGTTGTGTGCTGTTGTGTGACAGCAGCACTGCCTGGAAATAGAAGCCTTATATTTAGACTCTTTAAGGCACTTCTACACATATTGACCATCAAGATTGTTCTATTATTTAGGAGCAAAAGTTCCACAGAAAAGCACAGGGACTTTGCTTTTTTGGCATCATCTTTTTAAGGCGTTAGAACTTAATACTGATCTAGAGACTGCTTGCACCCATTTCCTCATGAATTTTAAAAAAGTGCTGGCACAAGACTGGAAATTGTCAGATCTTTTTGCATATTATGCCATGAAAAAGAAAAATATGACATAGATTAGGGGCAGAATAATGAATATATGAATGAAAAGAGAATAACTTATTTAAACTTGCGCCATGGTCAAGGGTCTGAGCAGTAGTAGAGATAATAGTGAATCTTGACAGAAAAAAAGGCAGCTGAGCACTAAATGGTCAATATTAGTCTTCATACAGAAACACAGACTGGGTTATGCTTTCTTTTCCCAATTTGATGGGCAAAAATTGTCTTAACAAAATGACTGTCACAAGGCTTGGGCTGGTTTGTGTATCAGTGACTGTCCATTGTGGATGCTGCTCCAAAATGTAGTTTTTAGAGCTCAGGCTGATTGGTGGTTTTAATTGGAGCTTGCTGTGTGTGGATATTTACTTCAGTAGCTGTGCTACTTCCATTCAGTCAGAGGTTTGTTCTGTGATGAGAATCACAGCAGAAAGAGAAAAGTGTGAATATCATTATAAATGTATGATGGTACTGGAGCAACTTTTTTTTTTTTTAATGGGGAGTTTTGATGGGATTTTGTTTTTTAATATGTTCCTCTCTTTAAAATAAAAACAATTAGGGTTTTTTAATCACTGCAAAATTCTAAATTTTCGTTTTTTACCTTGTCAGAAGGTCTTAGAGGTCAGACCATTCTCAAGATCTTAAAGGCCTAAGAAACTGCTCATTTCTTAGTAGTTGTAAATAAGCAGAAACGAGCTGTAATGTTCTGTCTTTGTCAAGTAAAACAAATCAGTAGTTGGAGAGAAGGATTCCTCTAACCTGCTGGCTTTGAGATCTTCTCCTCCAGCAGCTGGAATTATTTTGAGAAGTTTAGAGTAAACTGAGATGACCTGGGACTTGTTTTGGAATGCTGTGATTTAAGCAAGTCACTGTGATGTCTTCCTGTGGGTCAGGATAATGTGTGAAAAGTTCTGCCCTCTGCCACGTGCCTTGGGATAGTCAGGCAGCTCTTGAATGGTGTTTTTATGTAGTACTTCAAAATGGAAAAAAACCTAGGGAGTAAGACTGGCTTCAGCCTTTGTGTTTCATTCTTCTGCATGTGTGTACAAATGTGATTTCATATATAAAAAATGTGATTTCATATATAAAAAATAGTGTTTTAAATGATATTTTTCTTCAACAGCTTCCTGAATGGTGCTTGGATTTCTGGCACCCATCTGAGAAGGCAATGTACCCTGATTACTTTGCCAAACGAGAGCAGTGGAAGAAGCTGCAGAGGGAAAGCTGGGAAAGAGAGGTCAGTGCTTGCTCTATGCAAAGGAAAGTCTCTTTAGCACACAGGTATCCTGTGTGGCACAGATGTGTTCTTGAAAAAATTACTGAGTGCCTACTGCAGTCTTAGTTAGACTCTTCAGTGCTGGAGCCCTTGTCAGTGTGAAACAACTTAAAATGCCTACACATTTGTTACAGCTTCTGGAGGGTTGTGAAGGGAGTTTGATGTTAAAGCTGAACCTGTAGCCTTGTGTCAGTAAGAGCTGTTACAGCAGTTTTGTGGGGGACAAAAAAAATCCAAAGTGGGATGAAAGGAGTCTAACAACCAGAAAATTCGTCTCTGCTGCTGTGGAGCTCTGACACTTTCTGGTTACACCTTTGAAGGTGATGTGCTGCAGTGGTCATCAGTTGGGCATTGAAACAATTTCTGGGCCGTCCTAAACTGAGAGTTGGTTGGAAGAAGTTGGTGTTCTTAGAACAGTCCTTTGATCCAGTTGGATTGTATGGAATGTGGCACTTGTGCTGCTTCAGGAAACAGGTATTGAAAGCCTGTGAAGGGCTGCTGGTGATGTGCAGGAGCAGAAGTCTCCTATTTACTGACTGCAGGGAAACTTGGTCCAGACTTTGAATTACCTGTCAGCTTCCAAAGCAGCACAATTCAGCCTGTTTGAGAGAGTCATGGTAGATATGAACTACATGGAAATAATGACCTTTTAAGTGAAATTTCTCTTGTAAATCACTTCTTGCTCCTAGAAATTCCTTCTTAATTAGGTAGTATGAGCCTATAAGTGATTACTGAGCGGAAGTTAAAGTTGGGAAACATGAAGCCTGTCAGCCAAAGGTGTTACCATTGATTCTTCTCTGTGGAAATAGAGAAGAACCAGTGGTTCTTCGTTTTGCTCATTGCCTGGGCACTGGAAATGGAAGCGTGTGTTAATGTGCTAAAGCAGTTCTGTGTCTTGTCTTCTAGGTTAAGCAGTTACAAGAGGAAACTCCACCTGATGGTCCAAAAACCGAAGCTTTGCCTCCAGCTCGTAAGGAAGGGCATCTGCCCCCCATGTGGTGGCATCATGTCACTCGCCCTCGTGAACAGCCCATGTGAGAGGCCCTTGGGTGAGGATGGGAGCAGTCTGTGCTGCAGGCAGGTGGCACTTCAGTGACCTCTTGCTCCTCAGAGTAATAGAATAAAGCCAAATAAAGTAACAGAAAAGGTGTTTTTCTGGCACACTGCTCTTCTCTGACACACTGACACTTCACTGCCAGCTTGTGCAGGCAGTTCAGATCAGCCCCATAACCTGGGATGTTGTACTAAATACAGGCAAAGTGGAGTCAAAGCTGGAGTTAAAGATGCAGCAGCAGACATGGGCTTTGGGTGCTCTTGTAATGAGGGTATTTCTGACCTTGCTGCAGGATAAAGACATCTTTCCCTCCCTTCCTTCCTCCTTAAGCTCTTGGCTGTGTTTTTCACTTTTGTATCAAATCTCCTAAGACACAAACTTCATTTACAACATGGTGCTTTCCTCATGGCATGGATACCAGTGCTGTAGAGCACCAGAGGAACCTTGATCCCCACATAAACTGAACCCCAGATAACCACTGAGCTGTATCAGTTAACACACGTGGGCTGCTGAAGATTATGGCTGTTGTGTGCCCATTCCTGGGTCACAAATGGTTCTGGCAGTGTGGCACACTGAAGTGGGGACAAAAAGCTGTCTGCCTCTGGTCACACTCCCAAAGCACTGGTACAACACAGGGGAAGTTCTGCTTACACTTCCAGTAACTGCCCTGTGAGAGAAGAGATGCAATACAGCCACTGAGGAAAAGCCTTTGGGAAAAACTGGTCCTTCAGCTGTGTTCCTGTTTTTAGGGCTAGGAGATGTAGCGTGCCTAATCTGACTTCCATTCTGCAGAAGTTGACTGTGCTCATGTTTAAGCCTAAAGATTAATATTTCTCTGAATCCCAATTGAACAAAAGACGGCAAAACTTCAGCTCTTCGAAGAACCAAACGTGTAGCTCAGGAATAAGGCTTTAATCTGATTGATTTTTAGAAACTTTGAATCTGCTCCTTTCCAGGAAGTCTGCATGCTAAAAGAGGTATGAATTTTGAAAATCTAACTCCAGAAAAACAGGTTTACATATTCCACAGTTGAAATTTTCATTCCTGCCAAGAAGCAGGATCTGTTCTCTGTGCTGTTAGTCAAAAGTAATGGAATTGAGGTGTGCCCTCTTCCAGCACAGCTGTTCAGCACATGCCACACCTCAGGCTGGAGCTGTCACTTGGAACAAGTGCCTTCAGTATTGAAGCAGCTGAGCAAAGCACTGACACCCGACCAAGTGAGACAAGATGCTCAGCAGTACTTCAAATACAGCCATAGAGAGAAGGGGGAATCAAACCATGATCCTTCAGGAGACAAGGTATTTCCAGCCAAACCACATTGTTTTTTCCTTTAACATCTCCCTGACTGTATTGGGATGGGATGGGTTAACTTTATACAGAGCAACCCTCACACTCCTGGGAAGGTGTTAAGAGCACACCAGTGCTCCACAACATCCATCGTGTCCACTTGGCACCCCCCTCACCAGTGGACTGGGCGTGGGAAAGATCTTGGGAGGGGACAGTCAGGTCAGACTAAGGGCCTGAGCTCCTCTCTGCAGGGCTCCAGAGGTTCTGCCAGGAGCCTACTCCAGCACAGGCTTCCATGGGTTCTCAGCCTCCTTTGAGCATCCATCTGTTCCAGCATGGGTTGCAGGGAGATCTCTGCTCCCCCTTGGACCTCCATGGGCTGCAGGGGCACAGTTGCATCCCCTGCAGGGGAATCTCTGCTCTAGCACCTGGAGTAGCTCCTGCCCCTCCTTCCTTACAGCCTGGGTGTATGCGGGGCTGTTTCCCCCACATATTCTCACTCCTCTCCCCACCTGCTACTGCTGTCCCACAGCAACTTTTTTCTCCTTAAATCTTTTATCCCAGAGGTATTACCAGCGTCACTGTTGGGCTTGGCCGTGGCCAGTGGTGGGTCCATCCTGGAATTGGCATTGGCTCTTGCAGACATGGGGGAAGCTTCTGGCAGCTTCTCACAGAAGCCACTCTTGTAGCCCCCTGCTACTTAAACCTGGCCTTATAAACCCAGTGCAGTAACAAATGGATACCTTTAGATAAAAATGAAATCATTGCAGTGGCAAAGAGACCAGGCTATTGTGTAGCAACTCCAAGAGGGAACAACATCCTCCCCTTTCTGCCTTCAGTGCTGAAAAAGCTGAACAAAATAAAGTTTTCAGGGGGAGCTGTGGGAGATGGTGCTGGTGTTGTGCTTAATAAATCCTGGCTGTAGCACAGGCAGTGTTGACAGCAGCAATTTTCCTCCTCTGGCCTAAGGAACTGTGGTCCAGCACTGAGATGGATGCACAAAAATGCAGTCATCTGTGCTTCCTGGCCAGATAACAACAGTGAGGTGCAGGGAAATGTCATCTGTTACTGTTTAATGGGAATTTCCATTGTTAGCACTGCACTTCTGCTCCAGTGCTACCCTGCTGGTGCCCATCAGTAAAACACAGCTTTATGCAATTTTATTTACTTCGTTTTTAATTCTCTCTTGCTTCAATTACACGCAGATGGAACCTGCATGATCTTGAAGGCCACCATTGATATCCAATGCTCTGGAAGCAAAAAGTCTTTAAGAAGCAAAATACGGGAGTTTTTCAGCAGTTCTTTATTTATAATGTAGGCTTAAGCAATCATTACAATGTAGAAGGGAGACACACTTACAGCAATTATTTATACCAGTTTAGAACAAAAAACTGCACAGGGAGAGGTCAACTCTCAGTACAAACTAGCAACTAAACCACAATAATTTACCATTAGAAACAATTTATTTTTCAGCTGTGACACTGCTTTTACAATATGCAAAAACACAAACAACAGAACTATCCAAAGTGTTTTGTCACATTCTTTCTACATTGAATTTGGCAACATTTTATATTAAATTTTACTGATTATACTAACGTTTAAGAACTAAACAAGTGAAAAGCTGTACTTGGGTACAGTTACATCCATTTATTTCAAAGGTTTAAATAACACTTTTAACTATTGAGATTATCTCCTAACAGTTTTTGTTTATGCAAAAACCATCTCAAAGCCTCATTTGCACAACGCATCAGCTACTGTATCAAGATTGGTGGGCTACACCACAGGCACTACTGTTTATTATATTCTGTAATAAGGAGCTTGTTTTTCAAAGAAAGGAAGGTTTAATATTTTCTAAGAATCATGCTTTTTTTTTTTTTTTGCTTTTAAGCCATAACAAAAAAAAAAGTTTAGCAAGCACAGCAGTGTAAAATGTCATATAGAACACAGTGACTACACAGTTACTAGAAGTTTCACATCCAATGCAGTTATGTATTAAAGCATAAAAGGTCATGTAGGCAAGTCTAGAGCCAACAGAAATCTGCAGTGTGTGGTGGAAACCAGCCCCTTACGTGTGTTATTTGGTGCATTTTGGAACAATCCTGGATCCGCAAGTCTGGTGTCCCTCCACATGCGGGCCTGCTGTGGGTGGGCAGACAGCATCCTTCTGGATTGTCTGACTGGAACACATGTCATGCCAAGGGGTCTGCACATTTCTGTCAGCTTTAGGAGATGGGTATTGCAGCAATAACTTACTTTTATTTTAAGGAAAAAATCCAACTCTTAATGATTCTATCAATAGCGTTCCAAAAAACATTACTTAAAAGTACAAAAAAAGAGATTACAGTGGTCAGACTCCCGGTATTATCAAAAAGCCATTATCACCCCCCCACCCCCCACCCCTCAACCCTTTTCTTTTCGGTATTTAAGAAAAGCCAATCAACTGCCATTTAAAAGAAGTTAAGAAAAACAAGCCCCTGTATTGGAAAGAAACATTCGCAGTTTATTAGATCACAAGCTGGTTTCACCTGTCAAATTTTTATGTGTTTTCTCAAAATAGTTGGGCTTTCTAAGGTGCCCAGCCTGCTGGGCACAGTCAGAAAAAGGCATTTTGATAACATTTAAGAACTCCCTGCTTGCATTTTACAAATGTTTTCACATTTATAACTGCCTTAAGCCTGTTGTCCTTGTTTGTATTCAGCGGAAGGAGGAGCGGAACAAAACGTGAAGGTGGAAGAACCAAGCCTACACAGTTAAGGCTGCATGCATGTGACTGAGAGTTGCTGCTGTGCAGTCAAAAAAGAAATGTGGAAAAACCCAGTTTTTAAAACACCCTACAGAAACAAAACACTGCAATCCAATATGGCTTATTCTGATGCATTTACCATGAAGCTACTAGTAATTCATCCTACTAGGCTACTTTTGTGCAACATTATCTGCTATTTTGATGGCATCTCCCTCCCCCACTACCCCCCAATAACTCTACCAACTGCAGGTTTCTTCCTTGCATTATATATTGCTTTATTGTCAATTTTTATTCCTGCTTTTCAAACTTTTTTAAATATTTAAATGAGGATCTGTTCCATATAGCTTGACTTAAACTGTAATAAGTCCCATTGTTCTATTTTTTAACCTCACTATTACAAGGCGCTCTACAAAAGCTTGCAAAAAAGCCAAATTTTCATTAAATTCATTTGCTGAAGTTAACTACTCGACAATTTTTTTCTTCTATGATTTAAAACTTTACAAAGAGAGTTATAAAAAAGGTAAATGGGATTTGGCACCTTCAGAAAAAATTAAAAGTGAAACTTAGATCAAAAAATGCAGAAACAAAATCATTGATATTTACAAATTAAAACACCACTGAAGATTATGTCTTACTACGCTCTTTCATTTGTTTTCTCTTTTAGAGTACTTTCAGACCGTCTGTTACCGAGTATCTTAAAAAAATCACTGATTACAGATTGGAATGGATAGAGACAGATTCGTTTTCTCACAGTTCCTCCTCGGCGTTCAGTAGTCTGGCAGCTTCTCCTCTCCTAGGAAATGCGAGGCGCCGAGCGATCATTCGTGGTCGTCTTCTTCAGCTTGACGCCGCGCCGGATGGCGTTGAGCATATCCTCCCCCTGCGGGGCATCGCCGGGGCTCAGCTCGCCGGGCTCCAGCTCTGCGGGCCCCGCGGGCGCCAGGCTGCCGATCCCATCGCGCTCGCCCTCCTCGCCCTCGCCCTCGGGCACTGCCTGCCTCTGCTCCTCGGCGGCGCCCGCTCTCTGGCCCGATGCCGCTGGAGGGTTGACAGCCGCCTGCCCGCTCCACGAGGGCACGCCGGTGACAGCCTGCCCGCCCTCTCCTGCTGCTGGAGACTCCAGGCTTTGCTCGGGGCACTCTTCTGTCCCAGCGAGGGCACCGGGCAGCCCTCCGGGGATATCGGGCACGGTTGGCGTTTTGACGGGGATCACCGGCGTCTTGATGGGAATGGGGCCTCCGCCGATGGTGCCGCGCCGGACCGAGGGCTTGGTGGAGGGCGTCCGTCGGATGGTGGCGACGCCGGGGGTGGCCATGACCGGTCCCAGCGTGGTTGGCAGACCTGCGGTGGAAGCAGGACGCTTGGTTTGAAACATTCTGCGATAGGACTGGCTAATGTCACTGTTTCTTGGGATGGTGGAAGATTTGTCAAACTCCTGTTGTTCTGCCTCCTGGTCACCACTCACAGAGAAATAATCATAATCTGAAACTGATGCCAAAAGACAGAGTTAGGATCAAGCTGGAGCAGACAGCTGAGTCACGTCAGTAAGTCTGAAGTACGGACAGGTAACCAAAAAAGCCTGGAGTCAGTAAGAACAAAGGGAGTTTCCACCTTTAGAAGGAAGAAAGTCCAAGGTTCTGTGACCAAGATTTGATGCCTGAAGGCATCACAGCAGACCATTCCTACAGCTGCAGGGGGCCCATGGCTCTTATGAAAGAGAAAGAGCTCCATATTTGTCACCAACATGAAGATACCAAAACCTACAAGCCACGTGCCACCACTTGTAGATAGAAATACTTGAAAAATGTACTTTAGATTAGGCAAGTGGGTTCAGGGGACTGTGTACCAGTGATTTCAGCAGCAAATTTGTTTATTTTGCAAACAAAGTAAATCCCAGCTGTCAGCTCTCAAAACTCAGCCTCAGCTTTAATAATTGCACTGGGTTCCTTCCTCTCCACGTAAGTACTAAGGAAACAAGGCTTGAACTGCAAACACCAAGCTTGGTCTCTCTCAGCTTGCTGCTAGTTCTGAAACAGGGTACAAAACCCAACACCTTACTGCAGATTCCTAGCTATGCCTCAGTCTCCAATGCAGTCTTCTACCAATAACAACATTTCTGCTTAGGCAGGAAAATAAAAGATCACCAAGGGAAACCAAGAGCAGATTGAGAGTGCTGATGAAAGATGGCAAAGCTCCTGAGTGTGTATTTGCTGAGGCAATAGCTCAGAAAGAACCCAAGAAGTATTGGATGCAATACCAGTGTCATTTACAATTCCAGGATCCTTTTTAAAATGGTGGCACCCTTAGGCTGAAACTCACTGAAGCAGTGCACAAGAAAATACAATTGTTCAGTACACTATGGAGCAGTGCAGGTTTCTATGTTGCTAATCAATCCAGGCTGCATTCCAAGCTGGAAAAATCTTCCTAACAGCAATGCCAGCCTTCCTCCCCAGCTGACTACAAAGCCAGCCAAGGGATAGCTGCTCCTTGCACCATGGGATGAATGTGTGATGGCCAGAGTGGGAATGCTCTAGAAAGGAACATCTCCTGAATGGGTACCTTGAGATGGGATCGTGTCCTCTGAACAGCACGGAGTTGTTGTCTGGGTGCTGTAGCCACTGGAGCACTGCAAAGAATCCCGACTGCTCCTCTGGGTGTCCAACTGCAGCCCTCTGGAGAGAGCAAGTGCCAGCTCCTCACAGGCCTCCATCTCCTCACCCTGCTGCTTACACACAGGAGAGAGACTCGTTACACCTGGAAGGGTCAGTCACCTTCACCCACTTTTAGCTAGCCCTCCTCCCCACCAGAGCTTGTCACTATCATAATCCAACAGGACTGAGCCTAGCCATTTGCTTGGCCATGGGAACAGATGCTTCTTTGGAGTACATTGCTCTGTGAAAGTCAATGCCCGACAGTGCATTCCCTCCTGCCTGCATGATTCCCACCGACCACACCGGCACCCCTTCCCAGATAAACACAAAATAAAGCCAGCACGGCCATTTCCTCTGCACAAAGAGGGTGTGAAATGAGAGCTTCACCCTTGTGGCAGCTGACACCGTCATGCTCCGAGGTCTCTGTGGCTCCTCGGGGGCGGCGGGGGCTCCGCTGGGAGCGGCTCCGTTGGCGTCGGGCTCGCGCTTGTCCTTGCGGCGCTGCAGCGTGTTCACCACGGGCTGATCGTACGGGCCCGGCTTGGCCCAGTCCTGGGGAAAGCAGCTCGTTAGGGACAGATCCATCAGGAACTGGGCTTAATCACAGGCAAAACTATGCAACAGGGCAACTTTAATGCAGCAGATTGTGTGTCAAACTGGATATGCCTTTCTGAATAATTTTGAGGATATTAAAAATTCTCATTTATTAAACCTATTTCCTTTATTAAAAGGAATCTAAATTTCCCATTCTACCTAAATGTTCTTCTGTGAAGGTGTTTAACATTTTGATACTATAGTTTTATCTAAATGAAATTCCATGGTGTCAAAGCCTACATTTTCAGAATTTCAAGCACAAAAATCACTGTCACACAGCAGAAGATACAGATAAATGTCCAATCAGTGATGAAACTGTTCCAGATATATACAGGTTCTAGTATTATGTGCTGTTAAAGATGTCTTCAGTTCTGAAAAATTAGGCTTGAACAGATTTTTCATACATATTAGTGGAGCAAGTTACTGTGAATTATCTCTCAGTTTACTTACTAACTGAAATCTAGTTTATAATGATAGTCTGTACTGAACAAAGACTAACCTCACTCTGAATTACTGGTGCTAAATTTGAAACAGAAATTCCTCAGGCCATGAGGGCTGTATTCACTTGGGGCTCTATTAAACAAAGTCCTGAGGGTGTCCAGAACCCACACGCTGCACACACAGAGCTTGAGTGATCCAGGCCCTGTGCTGGGATGCAGAACCAGTGCTAAGCAGCAGCACTCCCAACACCAGCTGCTGCAGGGGCAATCCCAATCCTCAAAGTTTTCCTTCACTGAGACAAAGGCTGCTTTTTAAAAATGAAAGGAACAACTAGTGCATGAGAATGGGCCCCACACCCTCCCAGCTGCCTGCTGGGCAGCCTCCCGCAGCCTTCTGATGGACAATTAATGATGGACCAAGACCACACTGTGGTTTTCTTGAGGTGTCTCAGCCCAAGAAACCAGAAGTGCAAGGCTGCTGAACTGACAGACTCCCTTGGACAGACAGGTATTGGTTTTGTTAACTCATGTGAAACTCTGCTTTGCCTTCACAGTTGTGTCTCTGCTCTCAAAGTGTTTTGTTGTGAAATATATTGGCAAAGAGCTTCTAGCAGAGACACAACAAAAGACCCTGAAGGCCCAGGACCACTGTGGCCACCCTGAATGTATCCCAACAGTCTCCAGCTTCTGGAGAGAGAGCAGGGGCATCTGTAACAAGTTATCTCAATTTAGATGTGTATACATGGGTCCCGTGGTGCATATGCAGTATTACACAACCATCCACAGGCACTTAAAATCTGCACGGCTACTGTTGACTGCACATCAGCCTTGCTGAGGGTCCAGAGCAACAGACAAGAGACCTTTTCCCTTTGCTGTAGGGTAGAGTCTCCCAGGGGAACCACCTCATAGGGATGAACTTTCAGGTTCTAGCAGAGCAGATATGTTTTGATGCCAAGTAAAATCCCTGCAGATCCAGCTGGAGCAATTGAGAGAGGTTACTGCACTCTTTTTTTGTTTTCTCCTCAAGAGAGCAAAATGAGCTGGGTGAGCACATCCAGTCTGTGGCAGTAAAGCTTCAGTCACCACTTGGGTTTACCTGGTGTTGAGCACCTTCTTAAACCACTCCAGCTGGATCTAGGAGAGTGGGCCTGTCTACAGCCACAGAGAGAACATCAGGGTGTCCAATGTATGGTCCCACTGAAACCACTGGATGCCCTTCACTGCTCAAGTGAGCATTTTGACATTGCTAAACAAACTTTTCCCCTCCCTGCCCCCCCCCCCCGAATAGAGCCCAGGTGTTTTCACCAATGTTTCAGAGCTGAATTATTCCTTCCTGCCTAGATGTAGTCAGCTTTGGTATGTTTCAATTGGTGCCAGAACGCACAAGGTCATTCAGAAATACCCACAACCAGATTTTAGGTGTGATTTTCACCATGCAGTGCCCATTCAGAGTGATACCAAACAGAGCAAATCACCCAGGAATTACATGGACCGAAAGGGAGCAACAACTGCCGTGTGCATGCTGTTGGTATGAGGAGGTGAGGACTGCCACAACAAAAGGAACACAAACCTTCCAGCTAGGGATCTTAGATGATGGCAACATGCCTGGCCCAATGGTGTAATAATGAACGTAGTCTGGAAGGAGGGCTGAGGGAGCCCGAGTCCACGCGCGGGAGACAGGCGGGAAATGAGGGAAAGGACCTGCACCAACTGAAGCTACGGATGGGTCACTTGATAAACTACAGTGATAAAACCCATTAGACAACTGGAAATGAAACAAATAAAAAAAAACAAAAACAGAGAAATTAATATAAACAGGATGAACACGAAAATACACTGTGACTGATGTTCTAGGGAGAAAATCTCTGTATCTTAAAACAAAAGAAAGGAAATTCTTCAATTTGCTGTAAATAAAAACCAGAAAATTGATACAATGCTTGTGAAAAGTGAGATCACCTGAAAACTGTTATCGATAACAAATTTCAGGCATCAATCTAGCAGTCACATTGTCTCCAGGCTGAGCAGCTTTTCCTTCTGTCCATGAAAGCAGCACATTGTGAAAAAGCCTTTGCAATTTAGGTACCCTGCAGACTCTGGACATAGAAACAGAACTTTCCCAATCCTGAAGGCATTTGCATTGGTGGTATTTACTCTGTAGTGTAGCTGGACAGAGAGGAAAAGCATAAAGCCTTCAAACATGACATGTTCTGGCTGTGTGATGATATGGAAGAACAAAACAACAAAAACCAACAGCAAGGATTCACCAGATGAGAAAGGAGACTGCTATCACTTCCTCCCCCAGTTTAGAGTGTATCCCATGTAATTTATTCCAACCATGTGTATTTTGCTTTCTTTTTTGGTAAAAAAAAAAAAAACAAAAAAAAACAAAACCAACCATTAATCAGTGAAGGTATGCTAGCTAATAGGAGAGATGGGAGAAGCCACAAACAGCACAACCTGGGCAAGGTGCTTTTTGTCAGGCTACCAGCTGGGTTTGGGTAGCATTCCACAATCTCTTTGAGTAGAAAAGCTGGAAAATGACCTTCTCTTAGAAAATGACCTTTGTAAAATGCCCAATTTGTAGCTTCTCCCAGTAGCTAGTTCAATGGCAATTGTGGTTTTTATTCAAACATATTGACTTCTAAGGGAGCGTGCAGCAGTTCCTGGTCTCATCCCCACAAAGAGGAATCCTGGCTGCATCCCATGCATGGAGGCTTTGTTGAAATGTTGCAGGGTTTGAATAACGAGCTAGTAGGTTGGTATGTCTTGGAGATGAAGTTTTTCACCTTATCTGTGGAGGCCCAAGCCCCCATGGTGGAGCCTGAGCTGACTGAGGTGGGGGAACTGCACTCGCTCACTGACTGGCAGGTTTCAGAGGCTTCTGAAGAGGCAGAGCTGGACGAGTTCTGCAGCATAAAACAGCACCGCAATGCAGGGAAAGGATACACAAGCCACCAGAAAAGAAAAAAAATCACAAACAAAAAGACAAAAAGCACATACAGAGACACACAGGAGAGGGAAGGATGAGAGAAGCAAAGGGTTAGGATTTTAAAGATCAATTAGAAACTGCTCAAAACTATTGCTAATGTTCATGAAATCTATGAAAAAAAAGAAGCCACTTGCTTAATGCGAGAACTTGCCACACTGCTTAGGAATGAGGGAATTGAGGCAGCGACCTCAACTCCTCATTGCAATTTCAGCATCTCAATTCTGCTGCTGTCTCAGAGCAAGAAGCTGAGGGACCTGAGGGCACCTGTGGTCCAAACATGCAATATACTGAGACAACTGATTTATACAGAAAAGCAGATCATCAGTACTTCGAAGAAACAAAGTTTAGATTTAAAACATGGAGTAGCAAATGTCACTTACATTCACAAGTTCTCGTACATTCTGATCTGCAAATTGCTTGTGAAAAGCTCATCTGAGTTCAAGTATTATGGAACAGAGAAAGAAGTGATACTTACCAAAACTGGAGGTTTCCAAAGTGCATGACCTGTATGCATGTGCCTCTGCAGGTAGGATGCATACACCAAAAGCACTCTGACTCAAACTCTCCTGCCCAGCAGCCAGCAGGAAGGTACATGCACTCTGCTGAGGGCACAAGTGCTGGCATGTGCTTTCCACCTGCCTTCTCCCAACAGCTGAGGCAGAAAATACCAGGGACTTGGATGGAGAGTAAAGGAAAATGCAGGACACAAAATGTCCACTGAACACATCAAACATTTTGCTCCAACCTAGGAAAATCTCCAATTTTCTGTGTACACCTTTATGTACCTTTGCTGCTGTCAGAGCTCTACAACAGCATCTAAGTCAACTACACAAAGGCCAAGGGGAATAACCATATGAACCATTTTACCAACTACAATGCTCTTCCACATCTCCCCCTTGAAGTGGCATCCTGCTCTGTGTGGATGTGTGTCCAGGTCCAACCGAGAGCTTGGACATGGTCACAAACACTGGCAGAGTTGTCAGGGCACTACTGAGCTCTCTATTCACTCTCAGAAATTCAACACTAGCAAGACCAATTCATCCTTTAGTAGCCAAGGACCTGTGAAACAAATCTACCAAAGGAGTTTTATGACAACAGAGAGAATGTGCTGCTGTATCCAGTTTGTGTAGCAAAGACAGAGATTTCAAGGAATGACATGTTGCAGAGGAAGGGAAATCTCACCTGAAGCAGAATTCCCCAGTTAACCTTAGGTAAGATCTGGGGTGAGTTTGCAATAGAAGGACAGCTGGGTATGAGGCAGTGTAGGGGAGCAATCTCTCCTAAAACTCACAAGTTGTCTCACTGCTCACCAGGAGCTACAGATGGGTAATTACAGCCAGCACCTGGGTAGAAGGAAATGTAGGTCTCCCATGATGGAACATTGTCACCATAAGGATTTTGGTGAAGGCTGCTGGGGCAGCTGAGAAGTGAACACACTATCAGCATCTTGAGCTTACTGGTAAACTGTGATTTATGTGAAAGTTTGCAAAGGCTGCTAAAATTTTTAAAAGCATGTAGAGTGATGGAGTATTTTATAGAAATAACACTCATGCCACCCTTTGCTGACATGAGATGATCTGAAGGTGACCTGTCAGATGTGCTTAGGGTACAACTCTGCCCAGCTAACAAGGCTCGTATTCAAAGCGCAGGAAGAGTTGAGGTGAAGGTACAATCAGAGGGAACAGCAACAAATGACACTGAGCTGTTAAGGACAGCAGTGAAAGTAGTGTACCTGATGATGCAGTGGCATGATATTTAGTGGAACTTGTCACATTCTTGATTTAATGCAACTCCTTTTACAGGAAAAAAGCCTCTAAAAAATAAGAATACTGATGAAGATGAGCTGCAGTTGACTCTGCCATCAGTCATAACCATGGTGCACTAAATGGAGATGAGACTATTGCCTCTGTCCCTAGAGAAAAATACATTATAGAAAACTCCAGAGTTCTGCCTCACATTCCAGGTACCTCAGCAAAAGAAGCCTCAGGAGAATACTCACGCTACTGTTATGGTTTAGCCAGGGGAAAAAAAAAAAAGCAAGACAGAAAAATGCAATAACAGAAAATACTTTTTGAAATCTCCTACTTATGGCCTGAATGACCCTCCAGGGTCTGCATGCTCTGCCCATGGCAGGAGAGATAGGAAGGGTCTGAGTGCCAAGCACGGCATCTCCCATGATACCTTTTCTACAGATGCCCCAGGGGCAATAAGTAAGAACTTGGAAATTTACATTTAATACACTATTTGTGTTTACAAGACAGAAATTTCACAAGGTTCCATCAAGTAATAGTAGAGAGAGCTCATAAATGAGGTTTATTACCAAAAAAGATTCATTAAATAAGGTCAAAAATGCAGATTCTGAATATGCAAAGTATGGGGGGAAAAGACTGGAATTGGTGAACTCATTTTTTTAATAAAATGACTCCTCCAAAATGAAAAAAAGATGACAAAAACGACTCTCCCACTAATTCAGTGTGTCCGTTTTCAGCAAGAAAAGCTGGACAGAGGCTGAACCAAGATGCCATGGGGAAAACATCCTGGAAGCTGATGGAAATGCGAGAGGTGGTGGTACAGAAACAGGGTCTTCTCATCTTCAGAAACATGCAAAGGGAATCTCTGGTCTTGCTAAAAAAGGATTCCAACAATGGAGAGGGAGGCAGAAGAATACTGAACTCCTGAAGGAAAAGCACAAGGAAAACATGACTGGCAGCAGGTCAGAGGATGCTTGGGTCAGACTGGAGAGCCAGTCCTGAATGGCTGCACTCAGGTGTGGGAAGGACAGACTTCCCTCCTTACCATAAAGTACATGAGGGACTGGAAACAGAAACTGCACAACGGCTGCTTGGGCAAAGAGTCCCCAGACTTTGCAGTGCTTGTTCTAGATGCACAAGCCTTGGCACACCCTCTCCTGGGAGCACACACAGGGCAGACCAATTTCTACTCCCCAGCCCATGCTGGTGAGAAATTTGACTATCAGATTTTTTCACTTTTTTTTAGTAGATTCCTTTTTTAAAATTACTGTTTTATTTGAATAATTTTTAAAATCAGTTCTTCCATTTTAGCTGTTTTTTTTTTCCCCACAGCTGCAATAATGGCAGTTCTGCTCTGTTCTAAAATTATCTCTTCTGAGAAAAAGCTTAAAATTAACAGTATAAAGCTTTATGCTCTGCAGTGATAAGCAGTGCCCCAAATGTACATTTGGACAAGTGTAGCTTGGTCTCTGGTCTCTCAGATGAGCCATGGATAGTGTCCCACTGCTTGGTGTGGTATGTATAAGTGCCAGCAGGGATATAAAAAAAAGATTTTCTGAGCTACTGAACTGTACAATTATATTTTCCATCTGCTGTCCTACTAACCCATAAAAGGATCATGGTTATCTTGGATTACTTGCATCCTTTGTTTGCTGTGTTTTCCACTCAAACATGGCATTGCTTTCTTAACCCTCTCCCATTCTCAAACAGGAGACAGAGATTCCTGGACAAGGGTTTCCCAGGAGACCAAATCCTAATGATGAGCAGGGTCCAATGTCCCTCTAGAGCCAGTGGAAGATGGGCTCAGCTACTTTTAGAAAAGCTCTGGATACTGACTGAAGGTCACCTCCTGAATTTGTCTAATTTCCAGGAATCTGCCTCTACTGACTCTAGATAAATATCTCTGTATTTATCTTTCTAGTCAGGGACAAACTATTGTGAAGTAACTTAGAAAAGAATTTTAGAAGAAACAAATATCTGGTGATAAGTTACAGATGTGTTTCAGTTTGAACTTGATTTTTGGTTTTTGTTTTGTTTGTTTGCTTTGATGGGTTTTTTTGTTCTTTTTTGGGATTTTTAAGGTCTGATTTGGAAAACTGAACAGCTGTAACAATATATTTCCCCTATTCTAACTTGCAGGTATTTCAAGCAATGGAATCTACTCAAAAGCAGACTCTTTGCAGCTTTATAACCTGTACATGCAGAAGCAACTTCACATTCAGTTTCCCTCCACTGTTTAGGGAAAGTGCTTTCCAGATCATTCTAACAGTAAAGACTTATCTCTCTGCTGTCTGACAGCATATCAACATTTTTATCTTCATCTGCTTCTTTCTCTCCTTTTGCTTTCATCTCCATGAAGTCACAAGGAGCCTGTAAAATCCAACTGTGTAAGTGCTTCCCTACATATTCACTTCATATCCAGTGGATCCTACTATTACCATGTCCTGGATCAAACATCACCATACTCCTATCACACCACTCCCAGCCCTCAGTTTGTCTACCACACAGGGCAAGGTGAGGGTGTAGCAGCAGCAGCCACATCCAGTGAGCAGCCAGGAGCCACTCTGTGCTTCCAGCAGCTCTGCCAGAAGGGCTTTGTATGAGGTCACTGTGTGTCATGGGCAATGCTGGCCATGCCTGACCTTACACCTGGCATTTAAACAAACTGTTCCACTCCAGAAAGAGACCTGGGATGTTTTTCCAGCTGTTCAGCTACACCCAAATGTACCCTTTTAATTAGGATTAAAGCCGTTTACCGTGACCTTCCCTCATGTACAGCCATGTGCTACAGGCTAACACTTTTACTCCCAGCAACTGCAGAGAGGTGCTCCTCACACAGCAGTGAAAGAGCAGTCTGGTTTTGTAATTGCTCTTTTTCCTATCCTCTATGCTAAGTGTGATAACAGTAAACATTTACTACTCTTACTAACAACTACAGGCTGGAAAGCAATCTTCATTTTGTCAGACATCTCTCCTCTGGTATGGTCTGTATCTTGTTTCAATCTCCAGTTACTCTTTGAAGCAGAGATTCCCACCAACACTCCACCCCCCATCTGTGATTTTGAGGAAATTCAATTTAGTTTTCAGTGACACTTGCCTAAAATATAGGTGAGCTTATGTACATAATAGCTTCACAGAACTCATATATTCACATTCCTATAACATGGAATTATACATGGCCCCCTTCTGCTTTTTTTTCTAAAACTCATTATTAAATGAAAAAGGGCTTTGTTGATCCAACATATGCCACAGCATGTAGCAAACACCATCAAAGT